>JAPJYX010000013.1:1274166-2548333 GCA_030503985.1 Himalopsyche tibetana | reverse complement strand
TATGGCCGTTATAGCAGGTTATTATTATAAATCCATTAATAGATTTATGGGCATATTCAGGCATAGACATTGCGCCCAAAGACAATGCTCTATGTTTGCCTATTATAGAAGAATACTTCTAAGTAGGCATACTTGTACCGTATTGATTTACTACATCGGTTGTCAAATATGACCTCAATAGCATACAATATTTTTTAAGAAACTACTATAATTAAATAATTAAGCCAGCGGCGTAGATACCACATAGCAGCCCAGCGAAAGGGGGGCCCAAATTTTTACACTCATTATAAAAAAAAACAATATTCCAAAAAAACAACATATACATAGACTATAGAGCAGCATTTCCCAATCTTTTTTCCCCGCGACCCGGTTATTTTAATATTTCTCTTTCGTGACTCACTAAATTTGTTATGGCCTATAGGTAAAATAAAACCACACAGTTTTTATATTTTATAATTCAAAATATTTTACCCTGATAAACCTACATATATAGAAATCAAATGTAACAATAATTTACTAATTAAATATATTACGAAATTATATAGTAAATATACAGATTCATTTTATGAAATTGGCGACCCGGATTTTTCCTTTCTGCGTCCCGGTACCGGGTCGCGACCCATCATTTGGGAAACGCTGTTAAAGAGTATTATTGTTTACTACACGAACTTGCTATAATGTTACGTAGTTGAAAAATAAGTTATATTTGGACCACTACCACACACGGCGTAACCGGTGGCGTAGCCCCTCATAACAGTCATGCAATGCACGAGGGCCCAGCGAAAATGAAGAGGGGGGGGGGCAGAACGTTACGGTCAGTGAGAGCGCTATAGATACATGATTACTGATATTTTCATTCTCCAATTAATGGAATTAGTGTACGAGACCTGCGGTTCCAACAAGACGATAAGACACAGCGGTTGTCAGAAATTGGTTGCCGCTGGAAAAAAAAATTCTAATTCGAAAATCAAATCTCTAAAAAACAAAATTAAAGTAGTACAACCCAGATTTGTTTTTTGGTGTGGCACGCCGCCTGTGTGGTGGAGTGGTCAACGTTGTTGGCTTCGGCTACAGAGGGCCCGGGTTCAAATCCCGGTACGAACAGTTTTATAAATTGATTTTTCAATCGATTTATGAATTTCTGTTCAAAGGCATGGATGTATGTGATGTCTTGAATTCCCCCCTCTCACCCATCCTATCCTATGAATGGGGCGTATCGAGAGCGATTAGCTTACCACTAATCCTGTCCTAGCCGTTTCCTTCTATTTCTACTCTCTTTGGAAAAAGAGAGGTTGAGCAACTGAGTAACAAGCAGTTCTCGTAGAAACACTTCTGTTAAGATAAACTCCAATAGGAGTCCATATGCTCCACATTGGGAGCGGACATGGTTTAAATAAATACACTATTTTAAAAAATATAAAATATTCATAATAGGTATTTTATATTAGTTATAGTTCGGGAATTCAGGGATAAAAAGACATTGTATCCATTGTACATATGGATTACAATTTATTAATTGACTTGGCATTTGCTTGGTAGAAATCCATTATAATAGGGTAAAAATAGCAGCGTATTTAGTTCTACAGTTTTTATATTTATTATTTAATAGCTATTTCGGCTTTCGCCATCGTCGAACTATACGACGTTCTATATACGACGCAGAAATAGGTATCAACTAGGGTATCCAATCCCGGAATGCTCTATTGATTACAATTATTTTTAATAGATAGTTATACGATGGATCGATTTAACTATTTCTATTTTTATAGTCCCGCCTGTAGCGGGTCAATTGGTTAATTATTAACCTTTTATCGTCGACAACGAGTGCAGTGGAATGCGTTCAGCGATCTTTTGTGCGCGAGGAACAAAAACATTGTTGAAATTAAAATTGAATTTCGTTCGAAATATCGGCGCTGATGATTGAAATTCCGGGATACTGGAATCTCGGATGTTTCTATTAGCTCGAAATATTCAGAATTAAAAACAAGGAATCCCAGGAATTATAAACTTAAATTGGTATTAAAAAAACCTTTTTCACATGGAGCAAGAAATAATGAAAGCTTTTAGGGTGTTCACTGTCAATACTTGGTGGAAAGGCATTATATTAATAAAAACAATAATCCTTTGTACTTCATTCCACTTTATTTAATATGTCAGGACCGGTTTCGCTCATTGCGAGCATTGTCAACTGATAAGAAATATAATTTAACAATGCTATTTATACAAAATTGAAAAGTTATACACAACAGTTGGCATTGAAAAGAAATTGCCAATTACATTAAAGTGATTCTAAAATAACACAAAATTAAAATGTTCAACACAACTAACATATAATTAAAAATTCATCCCAGATTCATAAATTCAGAATGCGATTGAAAGTAATTACAAACATAATTAAAATTTGGGAAATTTTTGACAAAGTGATAAAATGCTACAATAATAAAGTGAATATGCTTAATGATATGAATATGCTTAATGATAGTTTTATGTTTTCCCCGCTTCCAAGTAGTTGGTGTGTTCATTCATCACATAAACAAAATCGACAGCCAGGAAGATTCTGAAAAACAAATTTTTCAAAGACCATATCAATTCTAACAAAAGAAATCTATATTTATTTTATTTTATTTTTTAATTTATATAAAAGAATAGTAACAAGGGCTAATGCAATGGATAAAGTAACGGGGAACTAGCAAAAATTATTTGATCGTTTAAAAGATCTGAATCAGGTAAAAATTTGAATCTATTGATTTCTAGGATTTCTTGCTTGTCTAGTTTGACAGACTTGTTATTTAAATGTAGAACTTTAAAGTTTCTACCAATATCGAAAGTGTGTTTATTTTGAAACAGATGGTTTCCAAATGAAGACTGTTCATCCCCTTTCACCATGGAGTTGGGTGTAAATAAAATCAACTTTTTAGATTTAACAATTGAAATAGTAAATAATTGTCATACTTTCAAAATTTTTAGAAAAACGACTTACAGCGACAATATTATTAGTAGTTTTTCTAGACACCATATTTCACATAAATTAGCCTCCTTCCATTGTTTTATTCATCGACTTCTAATGATTCCGATGACTAAAGCAAATTTTGATTTAGAATTAGAGACCATTAAACAAATAGCAGTTAACAATGGTTATGCTACGGATATAATAGATCGTCTTTTATTTAAAAAAACTAAAAAACTTGCACTCTTAAATGTTAGCTCTGGCCTGGTGTTGGATAAACCTGTTGTTATAAAACAGTGGGTTAAATTAAATTACTTGGGTAGAGTTACAGAAAAAATCGCTAGGAAAATTGATAGAAATAAATTTAATGTAACCTTTTATAACACACTCAACTTGAGTCGTGTTTTAGTTAATTCTAAAGATAAATTAAACTTTTTGAACCAAAGCGGTATTTATTTACTCAATTGCGACTCCTGTAACGCCAAATATATTGGTCAAACAGGTAGATCGTTTAATATTAGAATCAAAGAGCATTTGAATTGTGCTAAGAAAGGGGATGAACAGTCTTCATTTGGAAACCATCTGTTTCAAAATAAACACACTTTCGATATTGGTAGAAACTTTAAAGTTCTACATTTAAATAACAAGTCTGTCAAACTAGACAAGCAAGAAATCCTAGAAATCAATAGATTCAAATTTTTACCTGATTCAGATCTTTTAAACGATCAAATAATTTTTGCTAGTTCCCCGTTACTTTATCCATTGCATTAGCCCTTGTTAACTATTCTTTTATATAAATTTAAAAAAAATAAATAAATAAATAAATATAGATTTCTTTTGTTAGAATTGATATGGTCTTTGAAAAATTTGTTTTTCAGAATCTTCCTGGCTGTCGATTTTGTTTATGTGATGAATGAACACACCAACTACTTGGAAGCGGGGAAAACATAAAACTATCATTAAGCATATTCATATCATTAAGCATATTCACTTTATTATTGTAGCATTTTATCACTTTGTCAAAAATTTCCCAAATTTTAATTATGTTTGTAATTACTTTCAATCGCATTCTGAATTTATGAATCTGGGATGACTTTTTAATTATATGTTAGTTGTGTTGAACATTTTAATTTTGTGTTATTTTAGAATCACTTTAATGTAATTGGCAATTTCTTTTCAATGCCAACTGTTGTGTATAACTTTTCAATTTTGTATAAATAGCATTGTTAAATTATATTTCTTATCAGTTGACAATGCTCGCAATGAGCGAAACCGGTCCTGACATATTAAATAAAGTGGAATGAAGTACAAAGGATTATTGTTTTTATTAAATAATGAAAGAATGCCATCAATATATTATCATGGCGTGTTTATTATACATTGACGTAATTTTTTCGGTATCTCAAGCTCACTTTAACGTCGGATCCGTGGTCGAGTGGTCAATGTTGTTGGCTTCTGTGACGGTGCTCGCAGGATCCCAATCCCCATCCCTCAATTTGCCTTTATTAATTGAATGATTATTAGCGAACAACTTATTTCAAGTGAAATCATTACGTGTATATAACAAACCATAAATATTTTTGCTTAGAAGGAGTTTTTAATATCTTTGATTGATTGATTGATGAATTAATTTCGTTTCTTTATAATTTATTATCATAAAAAAATGATATACATACATATATATCTTTTACTAGAAAAAACTCAATATTCATTTGTACTTTATTCCACTTTATTTAAAAGGTCAGAACCGGTTTCGTTCATTGCGAGTATTGTCAACTGATAAGAAAAATATATAAACAGTGTTAAACAATAATTTACATTGAAAAGAATTTACAAATTACAGTATAAGTGACTCTATAATTACACCCAATTAAAATGTTTAACAACTCTAACAGATAATTAAAAAATCATTTAAGATTAACACATTTTAATTTGTGCTAATGATAATGATAAACAAAATTAAAATTTGGGAATTTTTTTATCAAAATGATATAAAATTCTACATTACTAGAGTGAATATATTAATTATATTTTGTGTTTTTTCCGCTTCCAAGTAATAAGTATGTGTACTTTAACAAAATCGACAGCCATGAAGATTCTGAAAAAGACATTTTTAAAAACCATATAAATCCTTACAACAGAAAAAAAAATATATAATATAAAAGAGCAGTTAACATAGGTAAAGGATAAAGGAACAGGGAACTTGCAAAAATAATTTAATCATTCAACAGATCTGAATTAGATAAGAGTTTAAAATTTTATATGTCATTGACCAATATGTACATATTTTTGAAATTATGAAAATATATCGGTGCATTTTTTTCACCAGTTATTAACGTTATTTTGTTGAAAAAATCTTTCTCTAATCACAATATAAAATAATATCTCATAGGTTTTCTTTGTAACTACATTATTGTAACCAAAAAAAAAACCATTTTAACCGGACCAAATGATTTATAAAGATCGTTTAAAAACTTAGTTTAAAGATTTTTTGATACATGCATCAAAAAATATCCGTTTACGTTAAGTCGTAAACGATGAAAAGGTTTTTTTTGTAAGTTTTCTGTAATTTACAGATTATTTTATAAAATAAATTATAGAATTACAGGATTAGCACTCAACGTCGACCACACAAAATACTGTACTATTTTCAGAATAACTTAATGATTTTATGCAGTAAGTGACTAATGGTGTTAATGATTTATGGCAAAGGCAATATATTTCAATTTTATATGTTGGTTATTTTAACATGACGATGTACAGAGCAATAAATGCGTGTTAACTGCACTCCGTGGCAAGAAAGCTTTTGTTGAAAGTTCTGTTCAAAGAGATGCTTTTACGAAAGCGTTTTTCAATACGTTAAGTGTGTTGTGTTTAAATTTGGTTACATTGTAACCACATCTTTATTTTAAGCCATCGTTTAAGCAAAAACAAATTGTATAAAATATTCAATATATCAACAGGTAATCGTCAAAACTTTTTAAATATATTATCCTACGCAAACATATCGCCTGCTGTGGCCCAGTTGGTTAGAGCTTGCTCTACCAATCACGCAAGTCTGGGTTCGATTCCCGGTCAGATCACAGTGAATTTGAGAATTATTCAATTCAAAGTTGTGATCGAAGGCTGGGTGTTTGTGATGTCAATTCACACCATTTCCTCTCCTCCTTGGGTGTAGCAATAGCGATTAGCCAACCACTAGTCATATTCTAGCCTTATCCTTCTTTCCCTACTACTTACTTTAAAAAAAGTGAGGTTGAGCGACTGAGTAACAAACAGTTCTCGTAGAAAAACTTCTGTTGAGATACCTCCATTAGGAGGCCATATGTTCCACATATGTAATCGACAATTCATAAATTGTATAGGAATGGTCAGGTTTTACCAACTTCCTATCGTAAAACTAAATTCTTAAATGCGGTTAGTAATATTAGGTCAATTAAAGTTTTTTGTGCTAGCTTATTACGAGAGGTAGTTAGAAAACATCTTCTTTCTGTACAATTTATGAATTCTTACGGATTTAATCTTTAACTTTAGCAGTAATAAAAATCTAAAGGCAGCTCATACAGATTAGTCAAACTTTGACATACCGACTACTTTGCATACAATCATTTTTTTTTAAATTTTGATTCTAAATAATTTTCCCTACCTCCAATGAGAACTAATTGTGTACTATATCGACTGTGGAAAGGAAAAAGGACGTAACCCACACATATCAAATTTTACAGGAGGCGCTAAAAACATGTTTTGATGATTTTGTGATATATGCAAATTATGAATTATACACAACCTTAAAGTGCACGGATACTTCTAAAATGGTGTTTAATTGACATAACCTAATATTAATCAAAGATATTGTCTCGGAAAAACCTTTATTTTAGTGTTTTTTCTTGGTTTAAATTTTTTACAAGGTCATCTTTTTCAAACATAAAAGCTAAATTTAGATACTTATTCGGCATTTTCAGCTTCCATCCTTTTGATGGAATGTGTGTCAAGTTGTATACATTGCGATTATCGAAAAAAAGCTGTTTTGGAAAATTGTGGGTTACGTCTTTTTTCCTTTCCACAGTCGATATGTTTTCAATGAATCGAGTAAGCGGAAGGTCAAATAGCTATTCTAGGGCTTTCAACCTACCCGTATGCGTGGTGAAGGGTACGAATCAGGATTGTAAAAATTCTTAATCGTTTTGCATCCAAAGCAGTGGCGCAACAAAAAAATCTGGGCCCACATGCAAAAGTTATCAGAGGGCCACTGTGCATTGAAATATTAGAGTAAATTAATAAAGATAATTAATTAGTAACTTCGGTTTATTATGTTAATAATAATGCCGCCTGTGTGGTCGAGTGGTCAACGTCGTTGACTACCGCTACGGAGGTCACGGGTTCGAATCCCAGTATCCCAGTATCGAATCCGAATGGGCAGTTTTATAAATTGATTTTTCAATCGATTAATGAATTTCTGTCCAAAGGCATAGATGTATGTGATGTCTTGAATCCCCCCCTCCCACCCATCCTATCCTATGAACGGTGCGTATCGAGAGCGATTAGCTAACCAATAGTCTTGTCCTAGCCCTTTCCTTCTATTCCTACTCTCTTTGGAAAAAGAAAAGTTGAGCAACTGAGTAACAAGCAGTTCTAGTAGAAACACTTCCATTGTGATAAACTCCATTAGGAGTCCATATGCTCCACATTGTGAGCGAATAATAGGAATAAATCATTGAAAGAAATACTCATCAATTCTGGAACCCGACAATATATTGAAATATTTCAATTCATCACGAAATTTTTTATCTTATGAGTTTCTTTTATGAATAATTATTTTTTACCGTTTAATTTGTGAAGTGAATACCCAGGAATAAATTTAAGGTATACAACAAGTAAAAGTTAGATTACGATATTTCGGTTGTAAATTCTTGAAACTAGGACATGCGTTTTACGAGCGCTCGTTATGTGAACTTGATATAATGATAATTCAGAAATGACTTTGGGTGCGCCATGTCATTAAAGTGATCTTGAAATAAGGTTTTTCCCTTAAGTTGTGTTCACAAGACATACTCGCAAAAATGTCAAAACACTCTTTGGCTTCGAAAATAATTTTGGGAAGCCTAAAAAATTGAGTTTATTTATTTGTTGAAAAATGTTAATCCTGGTGGCATTTAAATATAAAATCAATGAAAAAATTATATATACTATTGTATGTATGAACAATTGGGAAAAAATTAAATGGTCAGGATTTAGATCAATTTTTGGTCAGAATAAAAATATGAACGGTCAGAATATTTAATAACCATTTTGGTCAGGTTAGGTTTTTTTTATAAATTTCATTTCAATTATGACTATTCTAATCCAATATTTTATGATCACCGTAAAACCGGTGCTGATATTTGAAATTTCGGCATTCAACAAGAAATACCTAAATTTGAATCCCTACTATTGAATACTGGAATTTTAATGTCTATACCAGGGGTGGGGAACCTTTTAATTTCTAAAGACCACATTCATTTATCTGATTCAACATAAGGCCGCAGTAAAGAAAACGTTGACATCCTCCCCCCTTGTTGATTACACCCTTTTTATAAACGCTTGCGTATAATTTTTTGATCGAAGTAAATATTTTGATCAAGTCATAAGGCCGCAGGTTCCCCTCCACTGGTCTACACCAGGGTGGGGAACCTTTGTCGCTCTAGAGCCCACGCTCATTTATCTGATTCAACATAAGGCCGCAGTGAACATTGACAGGGAATTGACTAGGGAATATTTGGCCAGAAACAGTTTCATGTCGATTTTGACATCCAAGATCAAAGGAATTCGCATAACTCTCAGAACAGTCAAAAAGCCGCACCAGAGCAGCCAAAAGGCCGCATGTTTAACACGACTGGTCTAGACCAGGGGTAGGGAACCTCTTCTCCTATAAAGGCCGCATTCATTTTTCTGATTCGACATAAGGCCGCAGTAAACATTGACTAGGGAATCATTGGCTGGAAACAGAAATTTATGGTCAGAATTGGCCAGAAGGCGGCACCAGAGTAGCCAAAAGGCCGCAGGTTCTCCACGACTAGTCTAGACTGTCAAGAGATAATATTTATACTGAACGTTTGATTATTAAAATACTGACAAATAAACTATTTAAATACTGATCAATTAAATAAACGCCTTTCCAAATTACATGTGACTTACTACATATACGTGTCATGAATTTAAACTTACGTCAATATGTTGAAAGTTTGCTCGAAGATTACGGTATTAGTTTGGAATAGGGACGCCAATTAATGTTATCTTTACTTTGATGGATTAACCACACCGCCCGAACGGACTATAGGACGATTACGTAACACCACTAACACCCCTCTAGCGACAGAACTGTAACACTATTATTACGTAATGGGCGTTTGTAGTAAAATATGTATGTTTTTTATTAACCTGATCTGTGCCGTGCGGTATTAACCTTTAAACGCAAAATCAAAGATTGTTTATAATTAACAAAAGCTTTATTTACAGTTTTTCACATTTTATATAATTATACATTAAAGTTAAAGAATTTAAACGATAAAAAATAGACAAAACTTTAAAAATTTAAACCATAAAGTGACAAAAAAAATAGAGAATTTTCTAGGTATGGAAAGAAATCTGTATCCCCATTGAAATATGATATATGGTGTGGATAAAGCTGATTTATTACGGTCCGCCTAACACAATGCATATTCCAAGAGTCGACCTTGTAACGCAGATGTTTATATTACTCAATATGACAAAAATATTGAAAATATATATCGAAACTGAAAATAAAATTATGAATCGGTATCTCAAATTTATCATTTATGTAAGCTAATATTCATATTTTGAATACTATTATCATAAATCAGTGTAATCCGATAGCGAAATGTACCATAATCACTGGTCCCGTACGGGACCGCCTGCGTTTAAAGGTTGATATAGCCTGCATGGAGGGCCGTGATTATCTTTCAAAAAATAAAACCTAACAAATATGTACTTTTAGGACATATAATAATAGTACATCACAAACACTTACCATATAAATAAACGATGGGTCATTTCCGCCATCATTTATCGAAAAACGTTTCAAAAACGGAAATTACCGCCAAGGAATTATAGCTAGCAACAAATATGAACACAACAAAAAAGCTTTTTTTTTTAAATCGTTGTATTATAGATTACAAAACAATATCTTTTAAGTTTAAGTATCACACTATGATTCCAAGAGATGTCACTATATGCATGATATTTTAAAATTATTAATTATGTTTCTTGTGGCCTTTAAGCCGCGCCAAATACTGCGTGTAAACACGCACATTTTGTATGGCCGGCCCTACGAGTATGAAATTGTATGGCTTGTTAACGCGTCGGTGGCAGAGAACCGGTTAATAATACCTAACATAATACATATGTTATATCACCATGGTATCCTTGATTCAAATAGTAGAGCTGATAACAGCAAACATTAATTATATAATATACTTTATACGTAACTGATTTTTTAACAATGACGAATCAGCTTCTAATGTACAGCATATCGGCCAGTAATAGGCAAAAAATCGTTATCGACATTTTATAAATTTTACATAGATTTTTTAAAATTAAGTTCGAAAAAGGAATTCCTTAAGTACGTTTAGTGAATAGTAACATATGGTCAGTGCCATTGGCGGATCCACGAGGGGTGGGCATGCCCCCCCTGAGGAGAATTTATTTTCCATTTTTTCTAAATTATTAAAACTTTATTGTGAAATGGGCTATTTAATTGTTTAGTTTATTATGTTTTATATAATTTTATTTTAAAATCATTTAATTTTTAATGTATTATTTATACTTATGTCATGTTTATTTTCAGATTGAATGGCCACACTGGGCCAATTTCTGGATCCGCCACTGGTCAGTGGCTATCCTGCTATTATATTAAAATTGTTGTCAGACTATTTTCAGTTTTGTAGATCAGCGTTTCTCAATCGGGGTACACGTCAAATAAACGATCAAAAGTCAAAAGGATTAAATGCACAGGCCTTAAAAATATCAGGCAAATGAGATAACTCTCTACATTTTGCATGCATGGGTGTTTGTGATGTCTACAAATATCCTCTCTTCCTTCCAAACCTTCGATAACTGGGTCTAGCAAGAGCGATTAGCTAACCACTAGTCCTGTCCTAGCATTATCCTCCCATCCCTACTTCTCTCTTAATTAACCCTCCAGAGACGAGAGCTTTTTTCCGATAAAAAAAATATTTTCTAAGCCATATTGAAGTCACGGATAACTTTTATTCCTATCCAAAATTTAAAAAAAAAAAACGCAAAGTCGTTGTATAGAAACCCCGCATGTCTATATGGTCATGCTCATCCTTTTATTACCGTGTAATATTGAGTACGAACAGTAGTAAGGACAAAAGTGACCGTATGGGCTTGCAAACATTCGGGGTTGAAATATAGCTAAACGTGATTTTTTTTAAAATATTTACAATTTGACCTCTTTATATCAACATAATTTCAAAACAAATATATTAGCAAAATAACTGTAAATAATTTTATGTTTTTATAAAAAAATATCTAACAGTTTCAAAAAGTAAATTAAAAAAAACGGAAATTCAAAAAATCACATGTGCTTTTGGAGACCGTTCCTGTTCCTACGGCTGATGACTTACTGTAGTCCGTACCCTTCTTAACCAAATATGAGCAAAAGCAACGATATTCAGGTAGAAAAAGTATGAATAGTGGGATCAATAGACAACGGTGTTTTGTGTGACCATATGGTGACGCTCGTCCTTGGAGGGTTAATTAAGAAAAGAGAGGTTGAGCGACTGAGTAACAAAAAGTTCTCGCTCCACATAAGGAGCGAAGATGGTAAAAAAATAAAATATTGATAATCAGTTCTGACGACGGCGCACGCCGAAACAGCTATAAACTCATTTTTTAAAAAAATGTAGAACTAAACACGTTGATATTTTTTATCTTATTACAATGGAGTTCTATGTACCAAGGAAATGTCAACTCCATCAATAAAACATTGATATTTGTTGACATTAATACAGTGGAGTTCTACCAAGTGAATGCCAATTTAATCAATAAGCTGGATACCTGCTTAAAATAATATGTACTTCTTCTTCTTTATGGGCCATTCCGCTCCCTATGAGTACCTTATCCTTAGAGTACTTCAATTGAAAAGTACCCAGTGGTTGCCGAGGGCACCGGAATCCCACAGGTCAGAGGAAAACTTAATAGGTAAGTAAATTGAAAAAGATTAATATTTACCGGTGGTGGCTCCGCGCTGAATGCCGGCCCTGCGTGGCAAATGGCGGGTATGGCAATCGCGAGGACTGCCAGAAAGAGGGCCGCCCGGCTAGGCGGCCCTCTGCCGGCCCTGCAAGCCCGCCTCGACAGGTTCACGCCATGCTGGAGACTCATGCAGCACCCCGCACTTTCCATAATTCGTTTTTGCTGTCGACTAACGAGTCGTCACCGAGATACACTTGCCAGCTTGTTTCCTTCTGGAACTAGCTTTTTCAATTCACTAATGTATTATTTTAATTAATGTAACTTATTCATAAAAATACACTATTTTTATTGATTTATGTAAAAATATCCATTGCACCATTGGTGAGTTTTTTTAAAATATATTCTTTACACAAGTATTTATTTAGTCATTAAATTTAATAATTTACGTATTAACTAAACCAATGAATGTACAAATTTGTTAAATGTTTTATTTTTCTACGAGACTCACTTTTCACTACATATTTGAAACTATTTTTATTATTAATATAATTTATTAAGATTTCCTAATAAGTTGATTCTTTCCACCACTGTTATCTGATTATAGAATTAACCTGTAAATATATAATCAAGTAATATCGTTAAAATGTCAGATTATTAAGTAACACAAAAGTTCTATAATACCTATTGTTGATAGCGTTAAATTAAAAAAAAAATAGTCATTTGCAGGGCTGTGGAGTCGTGTAAAAAAAATACGACTCCGACTCCCAGGATTTTTTTCAATAATTTCATTTTAAAACAGCTTAACGACCGTGGACGCGTATTTGAGTCTTTGGAAAACAAAGGTTGCTGGCCGGCGGACACATATATGCGTATAGGCGAAGTATCTGGAAGCTAAGAAAATTGAATTTTGTCAAGATATCTCAATTTGTTTACAAATTATATTGAATTTAGTAAAATTATAATGTTTGCGAATTTTTCGCAAAATTTTATTTCGCCAGGTGAAATTTTATAAAAAAAAACGTGCGGTCGTTAAGCTGTTAACTTATATATATATGTATAAAATCAGACCATCTTTAGTCAGCCAAGCATGAAATGACAACACTTTGGATTATTTTGTTTGAATACACGTCGTTAAATGTATTTTTCAAAAAATCAAGTCGCCTAGTTTTCACGACTCCGACTCCAGCCAAAACACCGCGACTCCGACTCCACAGCCCTGGTCATTTGTACCAATCTTACTTATGTTAGTAGAATTAGTACAGATGATTACATATATGTTTTTTTTTAATATATTGCCTTTCCTCCAAGTACAGACAGTGAACACCCTACAAGTGATAGGTAATATGTAATAATATAGAAAATCTATTTATATTTACAAAAGATGTGTAAATTGCAATTTTCACCTTACATATAATAAATAGTGTTTTACTACGCACATACCAATTTGACTAAAAAGAGATTCTATTGCTTGTATTTTCCAACGATTGTCAAAATATGGATTTATTTGCCAAATTCAATACGAAATAACGATGTTTACAGACGACTATGCGCTAAATAACTTTTACTGTAAAAAGGGAATGTTTATAATAAATATTACATAAATTTTATTTCAAATACTAACAATGAACTGTATATACGGGAAATGAGACATTTATGAACGTTGCCCATCAATGAATGTGAGCTACGGAATCCAATCCCGGACCCATTTGTGATCCCTGAATTCATAATTATCATAATATCTAGCCACAATTGCTTGAGATCATTGCCGGAAAAAGTCGGTGGTTAAGAGACCCTTTGTTTAGCTCATTTCTCTTAAAATGTTACGAATAGATGGAATCCAATTATAAAGCTCAACTTAGAGAACTGTAGTGAATCCCGAAATACCGGGATTGGTACTAAGACAATACTGGGATTACAGGATCGTTAAATTGGTCGGTATCCCGGGATTAGATGCCTTAATGTGAACGATACCGGTCATGGTATGTAAATAATATTTGTACATGGGAGGTAGACTACACTATATCAAAAATGTAATTTTTACTATATATTTTTTTAAGATTTTGACTGAAGGTGATAAGATAAGGTTGAATTTCAATATTAAATTTGAATCGTTAAAATTATCTACATTCACACAAATTTTGTCACTAATATTTTTCTTATATAAACACGATACATTCATTTACTAAGGGTCAGTTCAAGTTTATCCGTGCACTTGAACGTCTGAAGATGCCGAAAGGCTAATCCCGAGTCAGTGACAAAGTTTGTGTGAATGTACATTATTTGAACGATTCAAATTTATATATTTTTTTGTTTAGTTTCGCCCCGTCTACTCTAGAAGCCGAAATATATATATATTAGTTATATTATTCCATCTAATACACGTATAAGTAGACTATGAACTAAACAGCTATACAATCTTTCTATAGTAGTGTTTGTGCAAACACGATTTTAATTATAGAAATAAAAAAATGGTTTTTTATTTCTGTGTACCTAATAAAATCGTGAATATTAAAGTTTATTTGTTATTTCGCAATTGAAATCGATAATGTTATGAACAGTCACGAGAATTTTATCGGTTATTAATGTAAAATAGCTACAATAAATCGAGCGCATGTAGCCTGCTTCCATTGAAATAATCGGTATGATCTTGATATTATTTATAAAAGTTAACTGCGAAATATCAACAGTAATTCAATTTGTGGTCGTGAGCTTGATCTGGCCTGAATTTGTTCAGAGAGTGAACAGTTTCAACTCACGTGTTCAGCACACTCTTTGTGTGTACCTAACATATCGACTATGGAAAGGAAAAATGACGTAACCCACACACAACACATTTTACTGGAGACACAAAAAACGGTGTTTGATGATTTTGGGCAAAAGACAAATTATGTAATATACACAATATTTTAGTGCATGTAGACTGATAAACTGGTTTTTAATTGACTTTATCTGATATTAGTTCATTATTTTTTTGCAAAAAAACCTTTTATTCAGTCTTTTTTCTTGATCGAAATTTTCACATGCCCTTCTTTTTTAAACTGAAAAGCTAAATTTAGATCGGCATTTTCAGCCTACATCTATATATATAAAAGAAAGTGGGGTTTGTTACACCACGTATATCTCGAGAATGGCAGCTCGGATTTTAATGATCTTTGTTTTATTAAATTCGTCTCCGCCTAGAATAGCAGAATAAGCATTAAAAATTCGGAAAAATAACACGGCAAAGAAATTATGAAGAAAATTAATATTCTCATACAGTTTTCAAATGGCGAACACCTTGAAATAATGAAAATGTCGTTTGTATGCAGATTTCATCCGCTAGGTGGCAATTTTTCCAAAATTCATTTGTTTTTGCTTCTTTTGCATACGATTGACTTCTAAATAATTTTAAACTTAGAGTATGGATTAGAATAAAACAAATCGATGATATGAAATAAAAACGAAATAAAATCGGATAATGTTGAAATAAGGTTATGTTTTAAATTAGGTATGATAATTTTTTTGACAAAAATATTACGCTGTTTGCACGAACGTTGCTCTACTTTGAGATGCCACGTTATTACACTTGGAAAGCTACATCGAAGAAATTTTAACGTCGAAAGCAAGGCGATGCGGTTCCTGCTCATCCGAATGACTACTGATGCTCTTGATCGCATGTACACAGTTCATCCGAAAAATGACGAATGCTTCTACTTGCATGTCAACAGCTCAATTTACTTGAAAATGATACTTATTACAATCGCTGAAGAAATTGTTTCTGAATCTCCAAGTCAGATACGCACATTATTTTCTATCATTATTTTGACATGCTTCCCATCGAATCCCCGTGAACTGTGGAACAAGTACAAGGATGACATGTCCGAATACATTTTGCATCGAATTCGTGTCAGTTTGGGGAATCCCGATCTCGAGGTGAATGAAGAGATACATAACCAGGCTTTGCTTTAGATCGAAGACATGTGTTACCTCATGTGCGGCAGTTTGGTAGTCAAGTTAGGAATGCCAACGCCAGATCGTGGAATGAACGACGCTTTCAATCGAAAATTGGAACGTGAACGTGAATATGATCGAGATGCATTGAACCAATCAGTTTGAACGAATGTACCACTGTTGAACCCTCAACAGAAGGAAATTAGCGATACGTTAATGAAGGTAATTGATGATGGAAATGGTGGCTCATTTTTCCTCGATGCGCCCGGTGGAGCTGGGAAGACATTCTTCATGTCATTGATTATGGCCACTGTTCATGCGAGATAAAAAAAATTGCTGTAGCAGTTTCTTCTTCTGGAATAGCAGCCACGTAGATAGATCAACCGCTGCCGATGAAATAAACGCTTGCCTCAAATAATTGACAAACATGCGAGTTGCATTGCTAAACGATCCATCTGCCGAAGATTTCTCCAAGCAATTGCTGACTATCTATTTATTCATTGTTCAAAATTAAAATTACAGTACATGACATAACAGCTGACGCCAATTCGCCATGTACTTGAAAAATATAATAAGACAAAATATAAAATAAAACTACATAATACATCAGAATCAAAATCAACATAAAAAATCAAGAAATAAAATAGTGAAATTTTACAAACAGTTCACAAATACTATCACTAAAAATGTCCACTTCTCTAGGCAATGCGTTGATCAATCTAACGGCCCTTGGAACTGGTGATTTAAACCTCTTAAGCGAGGTATAAGTTTTTAGAAATAAAAGTTTTTGCTCATAGTTACGCCCACGTAAGAATAAATTGGGAGCATGTAAATTAATAGTCATGAGAATTTGAGGATTATTAACTCGGCCCCGAAGGAGAAGAGAAAAATGATTTAAGCTTGAAAACGATCTTCGACTATCGTCGGTAACGACCGTGTTCCTGTTGACAAATCGAACAGAATGATTTCGTTTCCGCCGAATTTTAACAATTTCGTCTCAACGAAGGACGGCTTCATCAAAAAAATGTTCCCAAACGTCTAATCACAAAAATCACAATTGGTTGATTGAATGAGTAATTCTTGCGGCGAAGAACAAAGATGTGGATCATTTAAACTTCACAATTCAAAATCAAATCGTTGGTCCACTACATTCCTTCAAATCTAGCAAACTTTCGCAAGGTGCGCGAAACATTCTTGCGCAGACTGTACATATAACATATTCTTTCAACCAAAAAATAATTATTTCTGCTTCTCTATGATAGTGTCATCAGAAATAGTTTGTAGTATCAACCAAACTATTTTTTTTTTTTTCGTTTATTAGAGATTCGCGCCGCAGCACACCCAGCATCGCCTCGCGGCACACCGCTTGCGGAGCACTGCTTTAAACGACTGAAAAACTAAAATGCAATATTGCGAAACACTCACCAATGACCAAAGTTTTGGTAGCAAGTAAAATCATCACCTGGGATGAATGGACAATGGCGCACAAATGCGCATTGGAAGCACTCAATCAAACTATGAAATATCTGTGCAATGACTCAAGATGTTTTATAGGCGCAATGATTCTACTATCTGGCGATTTCCACCAAACACTACCAGTCATTCCAAGATTTACCGCTTCCGATGAAATAAACGCTTACCTCAAATCACGACTCTGGCGCTATGTAAAGAATCTTCAGCTGACGACAAACATGCGAGTTGCATTGCTAAACGATCTATCTGCCGAAGCAATTGCTGACTATCGGTAACGGGGGTGTTCCTGTCGACGAATTGAACGGATTGATTTTGTTTCCGCCGAATTTTCGCAATTTCACTTCATTCAACAAAATGTTCCCGAACATCTAATCACAAAAATCACAATTGGTTGAATGAACGAGCAATTCTTGCGGCAAAGAACAAAGATGTGGATCATTTAAACTTCACAATTCAAAATCAAATCGTTGGTCCACTGCATTCCTTCAAATCCATCGACCGTGTAACAAACGAAGACGAAGCAACCAACTATTCAACTTAATTTTTAAACTTATTGGATCTGCCTGGCTTGCCACCGCGCAATTTACAACTGAAGGTTGACTCGGTAGTCATCATGCTTCAAGTTATCAAGTTAACAGAACATTTATTCACTTTTAAGGTGTTCACTGTCAATACTTGGTGGAATGGCAATATAATAAAAATAATAAAACGTTTTTAGTACTTTTTCCACATAAAATTTATTTGATCAGGACCGGTTTCGCTCATCGCGAGCATTATTAACTGATGATAATGCTCAGATGATAATATCTCAGTTGATAATGCTCGCGATGAGCGAAACCGGTCCTGATCAAATAAATTTTATTTAGTGGGAAAAGTACTAAAAATGTTTTATTATTTTTATTACAACATTTATTGATTCTGAGGCGGTACGAAGTTCGTTGGGTCAGCTAGTCCAGAATAGATTGTGATTATCGAAAAAAAGCTGTTTTGAAAAAACTGCGGGTTACGTCTTTTTACCTTTCCACAGTCGATATGTATACTATCATATTTTTTCAAATAACTCCTACAATTTTGTTTTTTTTAACATAAAAAAAATGATATTCGTCACTATTGAATTTATTAGTACATTATATCAGTGCTTCGCAATATTTTTTTCCTCCACGACACATACAAATTTATCTAAGATTTCCGCAGCATACCAAAAGTGTTTATGTATTAAAAAAAGATTTAATTTATTAAAATTGTAAAACTATTTTCATTTAATAAAAACACGACAGTGATTAAATAATTATATACGTGACTAGAGAAGTATTGGATATAAGAGAAAAATGATTAGATTTTTTTGCAATGAAGAAATGTTCTGTGGTACACATAGCATCGTATCACTGTACAACGGTTGCCAAGCACTGCTTTATATCTACGATGTTTTCCCATGAAATTTAAATGTACATTTACCAGTGGAGGGAAAAGGCTTAAATTGGCCTAGAATCAGAGTCGTAAAAAACAGGCGAATTTGACTCTTTTTTTAAATTAAAATTGTTAAAAAAAATGAAAACTTAGGAGGTACTCGTTTATCGAGATTATTTCGTAAATTACGATCAATAAAAATAAAAATCCATTTGCATAGATAGAGGTGTGTGATATTTTATTACCCAATATTAATATATTTTTTTAAAAAATGGTACATATTTAAACTATTGACAGTATTTTTGCGTATTTGAACTTCAATCAGATAGTATGTATATTGATTAATAATCTACCTTTGTAAATATTCTAATACACTTTATGGAAAAAATAAATATCTATAAAAAACGGAAACACTACTACATTCAGGCACTATTACAACAACACGTTTATTGATAAATTATTTAATTCACTTTGCAAAATATATTTTTTAGTTGCGTTAGCATTTATTTCACGATTGTTGGTGTTGTAGAGGTATCTGAAACAAAAAGAAAAAAATGATTAAACATCATCAAGTGATCGAAATTAATTTGGTGATTTTAAACATTTCAAGATTGGTATTCTCTAATTAATTTATAATATTACATCAGATATATGATTACAGGACATAAAAAGGCACTAAGTAACAATAAAGGAAACAAGTGAGCATGCGGAAATGTTCTATGTGACTTTATTTAAATCTTAACACTGGATCAAGTGGATATTTTCATACAAAACTTATCAAACGTTCATACATTAAACTGACCATTTCAATCCGTTTTGATCATTATTGAAAAAAAACAAATATCCAGAATATTTATATATTTCCATGGTATCAGATATAAAACACTTTTTTAAACTAATTCCACTTTTTTTTTTCGTTCATGAATAATTATCAACTGGTAAGAAAATATACTAATAGTGTCATTTGACTTTTAGGGTGTTCACTGTCAATACTTGGTGGAAAGGCATTATTTTAATAAAAACATAATATTCCTTTGTACTTCATTTCAGTTTATTTAATAGGTCAGGACCGGTTTCGCTCAATGATGTGTTTTTATTAATAGTGTTATTTATATAGAACAATAGTACACATTGTAAGGATGTAACAAAGAACTAAAAATAAAAATGAAAAGAATTTACAAATAAAAATACAAAATATGAATAAGTGTCACTAAATTATTAGTTTAAGTCAGCGATATCTAACCTGGGAGGCGCGAACAGTCCAAAATATTTATTTACCCTCTAAAACGTGTCTTTATTACTATATGAAATAAAAGATGGGGAGACGCGAAGATGTTTTTTTTCTTCAAATGGAGGCGCAGTAATATAAAGGTTGGAAACCACTGGTTTAAGTTATTATAAATTTTCGAGTCCAACTCCACAATGGTAATAAGATCGGAAATGTTGCATTTTTTTATTCTTCGATATAAATTATGAATATAGATTATAGAGTATCTTTTTATACCTATGTATAATATCAGTATACTGACATCAGTGATGCTGTTGTTGCTCAACAGACTGTATTATTATAAAAATAATGTGACTTTAAAAAGCTTGAGAACCACTACTCACGACATTTAAGTGTATTTGATTGCCGCCTAAGTATAAAACAAGTATTTTCCATGACAATGTTTATTAATCTAACAAACGTGATTGGATGTTCATAGACATTTTGTGATCATTTAATGAGGGTCAAAGTTTGGTAAACAAAATATATTATAAAACGATAAATTATTTGGTATCGAAAACATCGTGGATAAGTTTTTTTGGAAGTAATTGTTTTAGCTATTTGAACATCGAAAAAAACACAAACCATTTTGAAAAACAACGTACGAAGAACTAAGCCCATTAAGTTCACCCATAGTGTAGTGAGACGGACATGTACTGACATTTACAACTGACAGAAAACTAATTAAGTCTAAAAAAATGTACACTGAAGAAAAACGTATATTTCATTTCACAAATACATACTGACTGAGCGAGCTCTTCGACAGTGTTAATTATAGTTTTTTGCTCATTACTTCTAGTTTTAATATTGAATAGAAGCTATCCGATATGGATTGCAGAACCATTTCTCATATTTTATGCTAAAAGTTTATATCATGTTTTGTTTTAGAATCCGAATTTAGAATGAAATCGGGCATCATAACTGTGTTTTATATCGTAAAATGGCGTTCAATATTGTTTTTAGGCTCTATGTAAAATACTTAATTTTTAATTAGAGTTGCTGAGTCGTGGAGTGCTTGAGAGAGTCGTAAAAATGTGGGCGAAATCAACATCTTTTGTATAGGTTAAGCCTTTTTGCATAGTAAGAAAAAGGTTAACCATACATTTAAAAACATTTTTTTACCATATCCGCTTCAAATGCGGAGCATATGGAATCCTAATGGAGTTTATCTCAACATAAGTTTTTTTATGAACCGCTTGGTACTCAGTTGCTAAACCTCTTATTTTTCTTTAAGGAGAGTAGAGATAGAATGATAAGACTAGGACAGGACTGGTTGTTAGCTAATCGATCTCGATACGATCCGTTTTTAGGATTGAATTGGTGGGAGGACGGAATTCAAGATAAACATACGTCCATGCTTTCGAGCCTAAATTCATTAATCGATTGAAAAAATAAATTTAATGAACTGTCCGAAATGGGATTCGAGCCCGTGACCTCTGTAACCAAAGTCAACGACGTTTAACATTCGACCACGCAGCCGGAAAATACTAAGACACTTAATAAATAAAAATATATCGTATTTGATAATAATGTATGTACGCAGATCTGAGAGACAGAGTATTTCCAACTCAGTCATTTTCTCACGTTTATGTTAAAATTCTTTCAAATTTTCTTATTTCTGTCTTACAGAAAATACTATTTTTTTGAGCTGATAATAGAGTTAACAACCCCGCTATGATATAAGTGAATTGGAATAATTTTATTAACGATTGTCAAATTTCACAGATCAGTCCATCTTATATTGTTAAGTCTTGCTTGGTAAAACTTCCTACAATTATTCATCAAGGAAGTTTCAATGAACCAAAGCAAAAACTACAGTCGAGTGACTTCATAATTAGAAAATATGGATTTAATAAATTGCCACATTTATTGCAATGTTGACAACATAAAAAAAAAATCGAAACTTTCCGATGTGGAAAAAATCTCATAACTGGATTGTTAGTTGTTTGATATGATAGGTAAACAACGAATGCATCCTGTCATTAAATATTACTAGAAAATACGGTTATTAAATTCAATGACGTCATTCCGAATCGTTTTTATTACATTATTTGTAAAGTGAGATTTATGTTAAAGTAAAAAGATAAGTCCGGATCCCTGGTACAGTGGTCGGCGTCGTTTGACTCCGTGACGGACTTCTGGTTTAAGCCCCAGTATGAACAACATTTTTTTCTTGTTGATTTATCGATTTGTAGGCATGGGTGTTTGTGATATCAAAAAGTACTCTCTCACCCTTCCAATAAGGTTATCCAATCCAGAACCCTTTTTGTGATCCCGGGATTGAACACATAACATAAAATCGTGTATATATTGGGATTCAGGCTGAGAAAGTTTTTGGTCGGCAATTTCAAAAACCCAAAATGCGGATTTCCTAAAATATTTTTTTTAGTTCTTCCAAAGAATTTTCGAATTTACGGATTTTCCCAAACGAACAGCATGGGAGATTTTTTTTAGCTCTTCCAATCATTTCCCAATCTAAAATTCCAGAAATTAATAGATTTACCAAAAATATTTCCACGACATCTTTTTTTATAGCTCTTCCGTGTTTCATTTTCTCAATCCCGAAATCACGGGATTAGTATTGTCGCAATCCCGGGATTGGATACTCTACTTGAGGTAATATGGCGATTTTACTGGCAGTGAGGAAAATGTTGTGGCACTGCCAGGTGAACCAAGTCGGAGCCATTAAAAAACAAATGTATGATAGTAAAAACTAGACGAATTGCCGCATCAAATGTAACCGTCGCCATTTTGATAGTTATTACGTCATATCCGTATGTTTATGTTAGAATGAAAGCGGTACCATAACTTATTATAGTACGCGATGCGAATAATAACTTTGCTACTCATTTGATTACATTGTAACGAGAGAAAAAGAACAAAAAAAACACCATCACTAACATTGTCCTCGACAGATTTGGATAGATTTGGTTACATGAAAAACACATCTATTATTATGAATTATTCTTTTCAAATTGAAAAATTACAAGGCATATACATAGATTAATGATTGATAAAACCAGAGGCGGACTATCCCATAAGCTCAAGAGGCGCGCGCTTGGGGCCTCCAAATCACATGGGCCTCAAATATAGCATATATTATATAAACCGTTACATTTTGATTTTAATTTTTAATATTAATTATTATTCTACGAAGAGTTTTGCAGCACTTAAATGTTATTCGAAAAACAGGGCCTTTAAATTTTATTGCGCCTGGGGCCTCCAAAGTGATTGCTCCACCACTGGATAAAACTGCCCTTTTCTATATATAGATACACCTGGTTTATTTAAAAAAAAAAAAACCTCATATGAGCCATGAAGAGGTCAAGTGAGCCAAGTAGTAAAATGGTAAAGAGACTACAACATAATCTTTATTAACATTTTTGAAATAAGCCAACGAACTAAAAAACGTCCTCACGAGTGGTGAAAAGAGTTGAGTGTATATTACAGAATTATAGTGTTAATTAAAGACCTATTTCATAAAGTATTTTTTATTTTTATACTCATTAATTGTTAAAGTATTTTTACATATCAACTGTGGAAAAGAAAAAGGACGTAACCCATAGTTTTTTCAAAACAGCTTTTTTCGAAAACCACAAAGTCCACAATGTATCAAACTTGATACACGTTCTATCAAAAGGATGCAAGCTGCAAATGTCAAATTAGTATCTAAATTTAGCTTTTAAGTTTGAAAAAGATGACCTTGTAAAAAATTAAAACCAAGAAAAAAGATTGAAATAAAAGTTTTCATTAATTAATTATATTATTGATTATGTCAATTAAACACCAGTTTAGAAGTCTCCGCGCACTTCAATGTTGTGTATAATTCATAGTTTGCATATGTCACAAAATCATCAAAACACGTTTTTTGCGCCTCTTGTAAAATTTGGTATGTGTGGGTTACGTCCTTTTTCATTTCCACAGTCGATATACTAAAAGCAGTTAGTGCGTGAATTAGTATTTCATTATATACCATTTTTAATTGTGGATATTTTGTGTGAAACCTGTATCTCATTGATATTTCTGTTTCACGCCAAGCTGTGAAGCCGCATTAGCTATTGCTTCATGCTTTTGATCTTTTAGGATTAAATATTTTATTACTTTTACACTTATCGATAGATTATAATACACATTATCAATCAGACATAAACATCGACGGCGATCGGATGCGTATACAAACACCAGATGCATAAATGGCGTACAGCCGTCGTGTTGTGGGCGCGACTGTATTTTTAAATTTTGACAGAAAACAGCTGATCGTGCAAAAATAGACACTGCTTATAATTGCGCTTGGAAACGTCGGCGGGTAAATAGATTTGAAATGTTTCCAAAAAGCTTTCAATGCGCCAAAATGCGCCAATTTTTTATTTATTGATTTTTATTGACTGATTGACATGAAGTCGTAATATTCAAAAATAACTACACATCAGTTGTAAACAACAATTTTGGTTAACTACATTTTAAACGGCGGCTGAATAAACTTTAGAACGTAATAGCTTTTAAAGAGTTCACCGTTGATTCTTGGTAAAGAGGCATCATATTAAAAAAAAACATTTTCTTGTACCAGTTTCGTTTATCGTGAGCATTATCAATTATTGCAGATATAAAAACAAAGTATTTTTTAATCAAAGTCCGCTCCCAATTTGGAGCATATGGCCACCTAATGGGTAACTGGTAAATTGCTCGAATGTAGAATTCCTCGAAATGCAAGTTTCTCAACATGCAATTACTCGAATTTGGTTATTTAAAATTATTTAATAAATCAATTGATTCTGTTTATAATGCTCGCCATGATAATCGGTCCTGATATTGGTAAATAAAAGTGGAAATAAGTACAAAGGAATATTGTGTTTTTCCTAATAATGCCTTTTCCACCAAGTATTGACAGTGAACATCCTAAATGTAACATTCTGTGGACGTTGAATACAATTTAAAAAAAAATAGATAGGTTGTTTTAAGATCAGTCGATGTATTGTAAGAAAATAAGAGTTAGCTGATTAGGTAAAATGACTCTCTGTTCATTATGTACAGTAAACCAGTGATTTCCAACCTGGGAGGTGCGAACAGTCCAAAATATTTATTTACCCTTTGAAACGTGTCTTTATTACTATATGAAATAAAGGATGGGGAGGCGCGAAGATATTTTTTCTTCAAAGGGAGGCGCAGTAACATAAAGGTGGGAAACCACTGCAGTAAACTTTTAGTGGAATAGTATAATAAAAAATGGCGTTATCAACTGGGAGATTTTTAAAATTCTATTCAACTATATTTTATCAATTACACGAATGTTTGTAAGTAAATCATTTCAATTTCTCTTATAAATCGATATTATATTTGTAGACCGTTTCATTCTCTACTAAACAAAAGACATATGATCACCTTACGTTTACTAGATGGGATCCTTAATATTGACATTCATTTATAAATGCCGTACATAATAGAGCCGATGCAGTCATTATTGATTGATTTGAATGTCACGTGACATGGCCACTCGATTGAATGTCGTGTGTTGTCATCCACTTTGAATTCAATTCGCGGTATTGATAACGCATTCAATGAAAACACACAAGAATTCAATACTCATGCATATCTTGCCTCTGATAACCAAACTTCAGCTTCGTCTTAAAAATAAAACAATGATTTTTATTCATCTTTTAATCAAATAAATAACTTCTATGCATGTATAATAAATGTCACAGTACAAATTTAAAATATAGTCAATGTATACATTAATAAAAACACAATATTTCTTTGTACTTTATTCCACTTAATTTTTGTCCAGTGTTCCAATATTGGAACATTTGGTATTTTTACTTCCACTCCATCATGCATGACACAATAAAAGTTGAGATTGCATCAGTCTCAATCAGTCTAGAGCTAGCAAGCGTGGGGATCGTTTCGTGTAGTATTTTTTCAGGTTTGAACCTGCCGGAGTCAGCAGTGTTTTTTTATTTGTATCAATTACGGGTAAATTCGGGAAAAATTGGGTTAAAGGGACAGGACTGGTTTCGCTCATTGCAAGCATTGTCAACCGATAAGAAATATGTATATTATAAACAGTGCTCTTTATACAAAAATAAATTGAAATGAAAAGATTTACATCAATCAGAAGTTTTTGTTGAATCTCACATAATTAAAATTCACATCGAATTTGACTAGTCAATAAATGAATCAATTGGTAAGAGTACAAATGATATTACGGTTTAGGTTAAGCTTGGTTAGACTCTTAGGGTTACAGACGTCCCAATTTGATCGGAACGGTCCCAAGTTTAACAGACAAATCTCGAGTTTCGCATCGCAAGTCCCTCTGAAAATCCCAACTAAGGATAATGTGTACATGCATAATGATACATTAGTAATTAACTTTAGCATGGTTTGCATCCAATAAAATCAAATAACGTTCGTTCGGACACAACATTGACCAACATAACTTCAACCTCAACGGGTGACGTTTTTGTGACCCGTCGTGTGTTTAAGAACATGTTCTGGAACATAGTTCCTGAGACATTACGTAGATGTTCAAAATCATGTCCTGGGACATGTGTTCCTAGATGTATGGGCCCCTTAAAACTGAGAAATTTCATAATTGGGAAAATCTAGATACGACAGTATGTTATTAGGAAATCTCATTGTAAACACAAAGCGATGGGCCGTTTGTCTTCTTTAAAATATATTATTATGTACTACTAAGTAATTTACTACATATTACAGTAAGTACTGCCGAGTCGTGGTGCAGCAGTCAACGTCGTTGGCTTCCATGACAAACTTCACGGGTTCGAGTCCCAATAAGAACAGCATTTTTTTCAATCGATTTTTCGATTTCTGTTCGAAGGCTTTGTGATATCCAAACATTTCCTCCCACCCTTTCGATCCTTAAATTACGGGGCGTAGCGAGAGCGATTAGTTAATCACTAGTCCTGACCTAGCCTCATACTTATATCCAGTGGTGAAGTGGTAAATAAATAGGTACCAGGTCATTGATTTCTTCCCTATTTTTTTTATATCCGTCTGAAGTTAAAAAAAAACCCAAGTTTTAACAATTAAATCAATAAAAAAACGATTTTTAATACATGTATGTACTTGAAAATTAAGTTACAAGTCAAAAAGGTGGTAGGGCGTCTTCCTCATTTTCAGGTGCCAGATTTATTTATTTATTCAATTAACATTGTACAAGGTTGACAAATTATAAATTTAAAACTTTTACAATGGAGAAAAAAAAAAGTATAATTTAATATTAAAAGCAGTAAAAAAAAAAGTGGCAAGGAAGTCAACTGAGTAAGATCCGACGAACTCTACTTTAATCGCCAACCTGACCCCACTACACCACTGCTTATATCCCCACTACTGACTCTCTCTGGAAAAGAGTGGTTAAGCAACATTGTGAGCGTAAATGAAGAAAAAAAAGTTATTTATATTGAGGCTTTTATAAATTTCTAAGAATTCTGATTGGTTTTCAATCCTATACTATTTACTTGATGAAAAGTATTACTACAATTTTAATTGAAATATGAATTGTATTGATGATGAAATGCTGGTTGTTTGCATTCTCCAAGGGTGATTGACTCGCCCGCTCTTGAATAAGTCGTCCAGTAAACCGAAGCTATTGATAGATTTTTAACCGCATTTATGATGAAAATCTCGTACTGCTGACCACACGCGTCACGTAGAGATTAGGGAATCCAATCATCCCGGACCCTTTTTGTGATCCCGGGACTGACAATTTTCCCCACTCCGAGATTGAATATTCACCATGAAATAGTGTAGATTTTTTTTGTAGAAAAAACCGTTTTTTTTTTGCTGAATTTGTGACATTCAAAAACCGGTTTTTCAACTTTCTAACCGGTTATGCCAGATTTTCCATAAACGAGTCTATAAACAAAAGGACAGAAATTTTTTGATCTTTTATTTGATGGTTTAAAGACCATATGCCCCACATCATTACCCAGCGAAAGGTTATTTTCGATATCAGGAAATTTTGTTAAAAAACGATCAGTGGACGCTTTTTGTTTTGTTAAATCATATTTTCTTAAGAGTAACACCAAATAATTTCTTGTTGTGTATAATGTATTTATATAAATAAATAACATAAAAAATTGAACTTTTTCTCGCTATTTTAATTGAGTTATCCATTTTTTGTAAAACAATATTGACATTCGAAAACCGGTTTTTGTATAAGCCCTATTGTGCAGTAGTCGTCATTATGAATTTAATAAAGGAAAAATTTTAAGGGTCCAACGTGTGACTGAAAATTTTGCATGTATAAATGCGTCAGATGATTGACTTTTACGAACCACCGATATTAAACATTTTAAAACCGGGTATTTAAGTATTGTAAAAAATACCGGTATCCTGGCTTCGTTATTATTATTTTGCAAACCCTACTACATACACGTGCATACAATAATTGAACGATTATTATATGCGTCGCAACAAATCAAACCCAGCCAATTCCATTGAATTACAAATTAAAAATAATTGCCGACATTCCATTACAAATTTACGACTGAAAGTTATTTTAGTCGACCGACAAGTTTTATCAATAACTACGATTTGACACTTTACACAAAGCAAAAGAATTTAACCTTAAGTATTAATTAACTGTGTTCGCAAACAATTATTAGGACTGGGCATTGCAATATCAGATTATTTCAGATAACTTACCGTTATTGAAAATATTAATATCAGTTAATACTGTAATCAAAAAAATATTAAATAATGAAAAAAGTACGACCAATTGGCATCTCAAAACTGGACGAGTAGGTAGATTAAAATCGATATTTCATATACAAGAATACAGGCTTCGTGTAATATTCGTAAATAACTTACGGTTTCTTAAAATAATAATATGTCTTTTAACAGAGTTATCGATTCTTGTTCTGAGTTATCAATTATTCAATATCGATATTGCTATCTCTAATTTGGGCCACTAATTCAGAGGTGGACTGGAAGGAGCTAAGAAGGGCTCGCACGAGCCCCTTGTTAATTTAGGAGAAAACAATATTCTCAGATGAAATGAGTACAGAACTGCAATTTATGATTTATATATCATCTAAGACAGCTTCAATATACATTTTCTACCATTTAAATTGATAAGTTTACTTTAAATTGGATATTGTTACATATTTTAAATGTATCAAGTAACAATCGATTGCTTATTTAAGTATTGCATATATGTACATAATTCCACCGGAGTGATAAAAAACTCACTGCTTCCCTAGAACACCGAGAATTGCTTTGATATAAAGTGAACCCCTTATTAACGTGTTGGCAGCCCACCGCTGCGCTAATTTATTATCTTTACGGATGTTGGGAACTGTTTTCTTCCCTCAACCATCCACTTAAACAAGTCTTATGCAAGTAGGATTTGATTAGAAAACAATAAGTTAACTAATCACTTATCCTGTTTTTCTCAAGATCAAGAATTAATCCCGGATCCTTTTTGTGATCCTGGGATTGGAGACCCTAGTGGCGATTAAAATATTTATATGATTTTTAAAATACAAACCGATAAATCGAGAAAATACATGAAAGTTTCTAATCGAGGATTTAATCTTTTTTATTTGCAACCGAGTGGGGAATCTTAGACAGATTGACAACGCAAGATGGAGATTGAGCGACTGTCTGCCAATCTGTATCTTGTAAAGAAAGGCTGTAGTACCATTAGGAGTATACAGTAGTGCTCTGAAATACGAGAATTATATACTATCTATTTAATCCATCATCGCCTTAAATCTGGTTGGTAAAAGCTTTGCCTTAGCGATCAGGTGAGTTTGTAGTTAAAGTCAATATTAGTTTTTTTCACATCAAAATTAAATCTTTGACATGGGTGGGATTTCGTGATGCAATTTTAGGCTTACGTCACAGGTAGGGTATCCAATCCCGGAACCTCTTTGTGATCCCTGGATTGACAATTTCTGTAATCCCGGGTCCCGGTATTTAAAATTCAACATAAAGTTGTATATACATTGAGATTCGGGATTGCGAAAATTTTTGCTCGGCGATTTTGAATTCCTGGGATTTTTTAAACAATTTCTTATCGATTTCAAAAATCCTGGAATTTGCGGATTTCCCGAAATCAACAGCGTTGTTTTTAGCTGCTCCAGTATTTGCTAATTGAAAAAAAATTGGAACCTTTCTTTTTTTAGACCTCGTTCAACTTTCTGTAATTTTTTTAGTCCTGAAATTACGGGATTAGTACTGTCACAATTCAGGGATTTCAGGATTGGAAACCATAGTCACAGGCTCAAATATTATCAAATCTCTTATGCGTAGAGTTCAAAAACTTTGTTGTTTAAAAAAATACGGTGGTAAAGAAAAAACGGACAGTCGATTGTAATTTATAATTTCTGCTGCGAAGTGACAGTTGACTTCCTGTTACAACAGAGGTTATAGAAAGATGTAATAACTGGCTGGGCCATGCCTTGTGGGTGTCTCAGAAAAGCTTTAATTATGGTTGTCTTTTCTACTGACCTATGGGATTCCGCAGTCCTGGACGAATATCGGGTACAATTACATTAGGTATACGAGGTGAAATTTAAGAATCATGGTATGTCACAGAAGAAAGTGATTGACGTGGGACAGAAATCTTAGTGGTAGCTAATTGAATTGATAAAAAAACAATTTTGCTTAGCAGACAATATTTTTACAAATGCACAGCTTCTATTTTAAGATGAGGCCATAATACCAATCGGTTTGAACTTGCAATAAAATTCTTGCCATGCGGTAAACCAACTGGTCAACCGACAATGCCTGTTTATGGATTAGATTGTAACAGTTTTCAATCTAGGAGATCTCATTCCGTAACTGTAAAATGGCGATTATGTAGAGCAGAGTTAACCATAAGTGCAATGGCGATTATCATATATTATCGATCATGAAAAAACAATACTTGTAATTATACACGACACAAATTTTACAAACGACAAAAAAAAACTCTCTTTTCACTAATATTGCATGAATGTATTTTTTTCTTATGTCATTATTCGTAAAATTGTCTATCATTAATCATTAATAGTAACAAATACGGTATATCAGAGTTACCCAAACTGTGCGCCGCAGCTGTTTTATTGGGGCGCCGTGAAAATTTTCCTTTACAAAATATTATTACTTTATAAAAAGTAAGTACAGAAGCTCAGGACTAGGGAATCCAATCCCGAGCCAAAATTTTGATCCCGGGATTTCGGGATTAGAATTTTTCGATCCCGGGATCCCGGGACTGGTCACGAAATCAGTTTCATTAAAATACGTTTTTATAAGAAATAAAAATTGATGATATTGGCCAAAAATAAATTAAATAATTTATTCTATATTATATAACTAGCTGTGGGCTACCAATGCGTTACCAAGAGGCTCTCTTAATCTTAGCTATTGCATATGCGTGAACTGCCGACTTGAAAACCAACACGTTTCTGTTTTAAAATCAATCCCGAAAGTTTCTTGATCATGTCTTCTAATCCCGGGATTGAAATGTATCGAAAACTGTACGAGATCACGGGATTGGATTCCCTACTCAGGACTAGTATGGACAAAGTGGGTAAATCTTTGAAAAAGTTTTGAGATTTTGAAATTCTCGGAAGAGCTAAAAAAAAACAGAGTCACGCTGACATTTTGGGGGCAATTTTTTGACATGGGGCACCGCAAAAAATCTGATAATTTAAGGGCGCCGAAAACCGAAAAGGTCTGGAAACCCCTGCGTTATATTATTAATGTTAGTTGTGAACACGCCTTTTAATTAGAGTAATCAACGCGGCGTGGTAATTTATTCAATATGTTATAGCGTTCATCAATTACTTACAGTTTCCACTAGCATCTACCACATTGTCTCGAGATACTTGGAAATATATTAACACTGATATGTACAAATGTGTGGCCCGGGAGCACGTATTTAATATGAATAGTTATACCAGGTGTTGACAACCCAGTAATAGTTTGACAAAGTTTTCTAGATTACAGTGAAGGCAATACGTTAATTATATGCTATAATATTAAAGATACTTTATCCAAAAGAGACATTTGTGCATATTTTTTAAATACAAATATTCAAAACATTTAAAATATTTCGTACTATCAATAAGGTTCATGTCAGTATTTCAGATATCGTGTTTTTAGTTGAATTTAAATTAATTTATTTTTCAATTTAATAACGCAGTTTGAAATATTACAATTAAAATTGTTTTTATTCATAATTACCTTAATATTTTGACGTGCTAAATTAAAATAAGTGTATTTGAAAATATTTTTGCTGTGTATCTATTTTTTTATCTTCGATAGATTCGACGATAACTTTGTGGGAGTTCATTTTTAATATAAAATTAAATTTGATTACTTTGTTATTCAACTTTTGCTACAAATTGTGACACGTCTTTCGCCTCTTTGAGAAGCATCATCACACAGACTATTACAACGTTTCTTAAAAACATATTTCCCAACGAAGAAATTGTAGCAAAAATATTTTATTGTAACATTTTTAAAGTACTCAAGTTCGAGCGAGCTTTATAAAATATTGTTATTCGAAAACCGGATTTTTCAAAACTAGGTTTTTGTAAAAGAGCTACTATCAATACTTTAGATTGTTCGTATCGACAATTAATTGTAACTATCTTCATACCGGCCACTCTGATAAAGAGTGGCAACGAAGTGACTGGCCACCTATTTGCTTCACTGCAAAAACAATTAAATTTCTTCGACTGATATTCGAATAGTTTACCCTAAATAGCTACAGGAATCAATATCGTCTTGGGGTACCCGCGCTTTCAAATTACTACTAGGAATGTTTCAGTAGCAATATACTCAATTGTGTATTTACATTGGAAAGTTTCTATGGAATGAAATTTAATAGTGATTTACGAGAAATTCAATACTAAAGCCTTTTCTGATGTGACATAATATCTTCACTGTTCCGGCAGAAGTTCGCAAGTAACTGACTGATTCCTAGTAAACAGCAAATGAAAGAATAAGGATAAAGCCTCTAACAACGATATTTTATGTTATATAGTTAACTTTAATATCAAAATATAGATGCATTAATGCCGATTTGACACAAATACGAGTTTAAAATCAATACACATGGACAATTTCCTGCCCTTAATTCGCATTAGTATCAATCTCCTATACAAATAAGTTCTTTTTTTTGAAAAGCTGGTATAATCAATGCACCAACTGAGTTTTTAAAGACAAATATACAAGCATTAGTTTACCTATTGTTGTGTTTGTTTCACGCCTTATTAAATGTTGGCAACACCACCTCTATATATTCATAAAATTTAGACCTAGACAATGATGAAATGTTATGTGTTTATAACGCAAATTATTCGTCAAATTCTGCATGAGTCGCTATTTGATCCAAATAAAAATTCCATACCATTCATACGAAACAATTAACTCGAGCAAGTTCTATGTGAACAAATCCAGTTACTTTTGGATTTGAATTGATCAACCAGACGAATGTAGTATCGCCAGTAGCGCACGGTTCAAAGTGGCAAAAAGCTTTATCTCTCCGATGAATTATGACGTATGATCATTGGGCAAAACAGACATCTTCAAAAACAAAAACCATGACCACTTCCAATGTGGAGCACAAAGACTCTAATGGAGTTTATCTTAACAGATGTGTTTATACTAGAACTGCTTTTTACTCAGTTGCTCAACCTCTCTTTTTTACAAAGATAAAAAAAAAATTGACATTACAGCTTATACCAATGCGCCAAATATTTTAAAGTTAGAATATAGTACGAGAAAAAGCTCGATAATAATTTTAGTAATGTAAGTCACTCGAGATACACTCAAGGTAAATTGACATCACAAACACCCATGTCTTAGGTCTCAAATATAAATATCTAAATTTGACATTGACCTTACTGACCCACCTTGTCGGTAGAGCAAGCTCTTACCAACTAGACCACAGCGAGCGACTGCAGGAATAGAAGGACAGGGCTAGGACAGAATTAGTGGTTAGCTATTCGCTCTTACTATGCCCTGTTTTAAGAGTATGATTGTTGGAAGGGGGAAACACGACATCATATACATCCATGCCTTCGATCAGAAATCCAAAAAGTCGTTTTAAAATCAATTTATAAAACTGTCCGTACTGGGATTGACGACTTTGACTACTCGAGCACGTAGGCGGTGAATGTTTAAAATAATTAAAAAACTGGCATTTTCGTGTATTGCCAACTGATTATATGTTAAATCCTCTTCAAATTAAAGCTTGAGAAAAGAACGAATTATCGAGCTAATAACAGTCACATTCGTCAGAAATAAACTGGGTTAAGCACTTCTGAGAATTTTTGTGTAACGAAAAGATGCGAGTGCATGGATTATTATGTATGTAAGATGGGTATGTAGGACGAATTGAAGTCCGGCCAGTGTAACGATGAACCCGTAACATGCCATCCTAAAAAATCACGTTCCCTGCCATGATGGCATCTCAGTTTCACTGTTTATTGACAGTATTTAAACCTAAGTTAGAATCTAAAAAATATTTTTAAAAATGTATATATGCTTGAAAATATATTCTAGGTCTCATTTTCACCCTCATTTTATTTATAAATGCTTAAAATGCTTGAATGATTTAATGGCTCAACTAGCTATGAATGCATCATGGGCATGGAGGTGCTATGAGGTACTATGAGATAAAAAAAACGCGTCCGTGGCGCAGTGAACAATTTTGTTGGCTTCCGTGATGGATCTCACGGGTTCAAGTTCCAGTGCGAACAGTATTTTTCCAATCGATTTCTGTTTAAAAGCATATCGATTGTGGAAAGGAAAAAGCACGAAGCCCACAGTTTTTTTCGATAATCACAATGTATCAAACTTGATACACGTTTTATCAGATGGATGCAAGCTGTAAATGCCGAATTAGTATCTAAATTTAGCTCTTATGTTTGAAAAAGATGACCTTGTAAAAAATTAAACCAAAAAAAAAGACTGAAATAAAGGTTTTTCCTAGACAATTTCTTTAATTAATATTAGATTATGTCAATTAAACAGCAGTTTAGAAGTCTCCGCGCACTTCAAGGTTGTGTATAATTCATAATTTGCATATGGCCCAAAATCATCAAAACACTTTTTTTTGGCCTCCTGTAAAATTGAATGTGTGGGTGACGTCCCTTTTCCTTTACAAAGTCGATATGTGTTTGAAATTTCCAAAAACTCTCCGTCCCTTCCAATACTAAAATAACGGGGTGTAACAACTTACCATTATTTCTGTCCTAGCCCTATCTTTTCTATCTTACTCTCTTTGAGAAGAAAGAGCAAAAAAACCGAGTAAATAGCAGTTTTTTTTTTTTTTTAAACCATGTCCGCTCCCAATGTGGAGCATATGGACTCCTAATGGAGTTTATCTCAACAGAAGTGTTTCTACGAGAACTGCTTGTTACTCAGTTGCTCAACCTCTCTTTTTCCAAAGAGAGGATAGGAAAGGTGAGAGGGGGGAATTCAAGACATCACATACATCCATGCCTTTGAACAGGAATTCATAAATCGATTGAAACATCAATTTATAAAACTGTCCGTACCGGGATTTGAACCCGGGCCCTCTGTAGCCGAAGCCAACACCGTTGACCACTCGACCACACAGGCCAACAAACGTAATTTTACTTTAATACTTGTAAAAAATGATTTTTTTCCGGCATAGAACGCATTATTGTATTTTACAGTGTTTTATATGGGAAAAATTTCAGTGTGGGAATGTTTCACATAACGAGTAAGATTCTGGAACGAATTAAGCTCGTTATGAGAGGTTCCACTGTATTCACAATATCTTCGATACTCTGAACTGAACGCTACTGGATATTTCAGTTTGTTTCTCAATATGCAAAACAGATAAAATTTAATGTTATATGTATACAACCATACATTATCAAATGCTCCAGATCAAAACCTAAGTCACGAGATTGTGTTACTTCTGAATTAACAATAGTGATTGTGTTAGTGAGGCATACGTTTTGTATTCATTTACGTGATGTCTTAATTTATATGATTGTATTGAGTAATTTTATATTTAAATAATAATTTGTAACATGGCCGCCAAAGCAATTACGTTTATTAAATTATTCACCATAAAATGATTTTGTTCTAGTTTTTGTCAATCAATAAAAATAAGACACGCGGACTTTAATTTGCCAACCGCTTGATGTCAGAAACTCGCTCGTTAAAAAGCTGGTGAACATAAGTTGTTTTACCAAGAAATTTCAGAATCTAACAGGGCACAGTTAAGTACTTTCGATGGTTTCGGCGGTAACTTTGTGGAAGTTCATTTTAATAGAAAATTTAATTTAACTTTGATTATTCCACGTATTGTGTTACTAACGGTGACACGTGTTTCGCCTCTTTCAGAGGCATTTTCAGACTTACTATCGCAAAGTTTGCAGATGTAAGTAATGAAGCAAGATTGATTCTAACATTTTAAAATTATGAAATTACAAAATGGAGTTTTTGGGTTTTTTTTTCCTTTTAAGAGGAGCAAGGAGGGAGGTGTAGAATCGAAATAAAGCAAAAAAATAATGCTACTAATGAGTAGAGCAAGCTATAACCAACTGGGCCACAACAGGGGACGGACAAACGACATAGAACAATAAACACGATACATTCATTTACTAAACGTCAGTTCAAGTTAATCCGTGCGCTTGAACGGCTAAAGATGCCGAAAGTCGAACCCCGGGCTGTTAGTGACAAACCTTGTGTGAATGTACATAATTTGAACGATTCAAATTTAGTATTGAAATTCCACCAAGCAGTCAGTCGAAATCTTAAATGACATATTTCTAAATTTATGCCCCTTTTCAAATAACAGGTCATTGAATAGTAAGAAAATTTTTCAAAAAGAGGCAATACCAAAGAAAACCTGTCGATATCTTCACATAATGAATGTTTACCGAGCGGATTTGCCGTGAAAAAGCATGAAAAACGTTACGCAACGAGACCGTGTTACGTAAGTTTATTTATCGATCGTCTACGTTTTAACCTTCGCGTTCCGGAGCGGGGTACAATCGTGCCCCTTAATTCTTATTTTACCAACCATTTGTTAAATATCGGTAATATCTAGCTGATATTTATTGTAATCTACAAACATATCCTACTGAATACAATGCAAAAAAAAAATCTGAAAAATTGTAGAAAATAAAATAGATATTCACGTTTTTCGTTAACAAATGGTATTTGGGTCACATATACACGTTGCGTTTGAATGTGTGCGTGTGCCGAGCGCAAACTCCACACACCTGATGTCATCGTACCCTGCGCCCGCGCCGGGAGAACGACGTCGCTTTACGATTAGTTCAGTCTGCTCTCGCCGCTTCTATACGCCTGACGTATCGTCAACGCAATATGATATGGATGATTCAAAAAGACAAATTGTCTCTTAATTTTGACAGGGCATGCTCAAAATCAACATTCGAACTGCTGACATTAATTATTTTAATTTTTACTTCGTTAAATGAGAAAAATTCTGGGGGGTACAAATGTACCCCGCTCCGGAACCCGTGTGATTTTTCAAGATATAGGTACTCGAAGGTTAACGTTATGTGACTATAACTTGGGATGCTGTTTACGGGCAGGCCGTGTCGGGGCACGTGTTCGTTGAATTTTGTTTTTTATTGTATTGTAAACACCGCTTAAAAATCCATGATATTAATGACGTACTACGACCTATTACGTAGGTTTAATAACAACAAGCTTTTGAAATAAAAAGTCGCAGCGAGCTTTCGTAAATGTTTTGGTGATTCTTGAAAAACACACACATATAAATACTATTTATTTTTAGTCACAAATTGTATTGCATATTAGCCGATTCCCGACAAGCGTTGCAATGCCACTCAAGGAAAGAAAGTTTATTTTCATTGTGTTTATTGAAGTGCATGCTTTATTTTTCTGTCCGTTTGACGTTTGTTGTCGATCGTTTATGGTACGACACACGTGCCACTTACTGGGGTTATAATGCAAAACGTACTATTTCCAAAATGAGCGATATTGAGTTAGGCATGCAGATAGAGTAATTCAAGCCTAAGAAATCGACTGATCCTATTAGTTTTAATATAAAATGTCTACAAGACTGTCGTTTTTAAATTGGAAATCATATTTGTATGCAAATGTTATTTTGTTTGTGTTATTCGTTGAAGTATTTGACTATACTGAAAAGTTTGAGTTTTGGAAATAGTACGTTTTGCAATATAACCCCACAATTGTACTATAACCTTCAAGCGAGTGCAAGCATACGTTGTCAAAATGATTTATATGGCAGACATACAAACAAGATTCAATAAATTTGGTGTCCTTATTCATATTTTGTATTGTTTCTTTTCAGTACCAATTGTTTAGTAGACCTTTTTATTTCAATTTTTTTTTATATAAATAGCACTGTTAAATTAGAATTCTTATCTGTTGATAATGCCAGCCATGAGCGAAATCAGTTTTGATCTTGGTAAATGAAAGTAGAACTAAGTACGATGTTTTTCTTAATTACTTAATATTAGTGATACATTGATAATTTTTCGCTTTAAAAGTGTAATATTTTAATAGGTGGACGGTATACCATCTTTGTTCCCGAGTGATCCCACAAGATATTTTAGGGTATTCTTGCAATCGCAGCTTATTCCAAAATGGTTAAAAAATTAAACTTGAATTTCATTTTGAAAGTTTTTTTAGTCTTACATTACTTTGGAATGATATTTTGGAGATTGTTAAGCTATGTTTGAGGCTGATTTTTAAAAATACTTTCAAAATTTATTTTTATCTACTAAATTACATTCATGGTTCACGTTTTAACAACTTTGGAATGAGCCGGGTTTGCAAGTAAAAGTAATACCCTCATTTGTCCTTTTTGGTTGTGAAACCAAGGGTTGAAAATTTAAAACGCACACTTTGAAATTACGTTGATTTTTTATTCAAAGACATGAATGTTTGCGTTATTTTTATTCTTCAGCTCCCATCCGTTCCTCGAAACAGAATGGACAAGTAGTTTGCTGGGTGTCCTTTTTTAACCCCATCTTTTTATCCATACCCTCTCCGAAGGTTTGCCATTATACAATATTCCGAATTAGATTACAGTAGGAAAGGTGCGCATATCAAATGCGATATAAAGACACGTTCATATTTTTTTCGATGTTGTGTTGGCTTAATTTGAAAAATACATCTATGTACATGCATTTTAAATTGTAAAAAAATGATATTAATGATTTTCAAAAGTGCACTTTATCAAATATATCAAATGCATTTGTTAGTATTATTATCCCAGACATTTATTTTTGGCTCGTATTTACCCGGTCAGAATTTATATTCAATGGTCATAATATATCGGTCAGTGTACAGAGGGCAGAATAAATAATTAATGGTCAGAATTTATATAAAATAGTCATAATTGAAATGAAATTTAAAAAAAACCTAACCTAACCAAAATAGTTATAAAATCTGACCGTATTTACCATTTATTTTGTTCCCTTTATTTTTCTACTATTCCTTGAATTATACACGAGATAAGTACGCTCAACATGATAATATACACGAAATTGATAAGTTCAAACCGTTATATTGTATTTCTGTGTAAAAAGGAAAAGGGCGCGCGTGAAGTCCGTTGGTAAAAATATATCAAAATTATTATGAAGCATTTTTATGCGTAACAAGCAAACCATTATAAATCGTACCAACGCTGTTGAAATTGTAAATTTATGGGACTATCTGATGTTTAAGAAAGTTTTTAAAAATTCAAATCTTGGCTCTCGTGAAAATAACCAACATACGACGTAAAGTCTTTTCTTTACGCACACATGAATCATACTTTTTAGTCCAGCGTGAAAGCTGGTCAAACAATTCACTAGTTGCACTATTTTCTTGTCTTTTGTTCAAACTCGCTAGTGCATTGCTTAAAATCAGTCCCGCGCAGATCTGCTAGAACCTAAGAATCTATGAGGTGTAATATTTGTTTCTTTCGATAGCAGTGTGAAGCTGGCCATGACAAGTTGACTGCAAATATACGACAGGTTTCGGTGGGAAAACAACTTGGTCGAACAGTCCAATAAAGAGAATACTACAAGGAGTAGGAGAAGAGAACATTGCATGCTTTGTTCTACTGACGCCAACGCTGTGCTTTCAGAGTTTGTCTAGAACCGGACTGAGCACATAACGTTACGAGTTACGACCAGATTAGGGCAAACGGTAAAAATTCTGGAAAAATAAATTAAAGTAAAAACATAAGCTCTTTTGTGTACACTTATTTAATGAATAGTGAACTTGCTTTATTGCGCCGATTTTTTCTTCTCTGACTCAATAACGTAGTCAGACACACAATACGTGTTTATAGTATTAGACATTTAATTAACACATCGCAAACAGATTTATTTAATTGTTTTCTTTATAGCGAAAAGCTGAAGTAAATACATTTTGTTTGTCCTGGTTAATTGCATAAGTGAAGAACAGCGGTCGAAAACCCCCAAATTAGTTAATTACAAACTCACTTTTAGTTTGTGCGTTCCAACTAAAACGTTTTCTGGGCGAGTCTAGTGTCAACACGATGTTAGGGCGATGTTTTCTTAGCGTCTGTTTTTAAACGGAAAAGGGAGGGTTGACACCACCCGGAAATGTATCTTAAATTAGGTTTTCACCCGTTTAAGTTTATCGGAAGTGTATTTATTGGTATTCTAGAAGCGTCCGGTTGAAACGCTCCGTTTACTTATAATACTAATTTGATTTTAAAGTAAATGTATTCAGTTTGCTGACAGTCTTGCAATACCGGAAAATTGAGCGCTACTGGCATAATAAAAAAAATGATCAAATTAACCCTCCATGGACGAGCGTGACCTTATGGTCACAGTAAAAATCGTTTTCTATTGATTCCACTATTCATCCTTTTTCTACCTGAATATCGTTGCTTTCGCTCATATTTGGTTAAGAAGGGTACAGACTTAGCCGTTAGCCGTTAGTCATTAGCCGCGGGGACAGAAACGGCCACCAAAAGCACATGCGATTTTTTGAATTTCCGTTTTTTTAATGAAATTTTTGATACTGTTACATCAAATTATTTACATTTCTTTTGCTAATATATTTGTATTGAAATTATGTTGATAAAAAGAGGTAAAATTGTAAACATTTAAAAAAAAATACATTTACCTATATTTCAACCCCGAATGTGTGCGTGCCCATAAGGTCACGCTTGTCCATACTACTATCCGTACACAATATTACACGGTTATAAAAGGACGAGCATGACCCTACAGTCATGCGTTTTTTTTTTAATTTTTGTTATATTAAAAGTTATACGTGATTTTTTTTTGTCGAAAAAAAGCTCTCGTGGGTAAACAGTCAAAACAACACTAAGTACTAATTGGTATCGCTTTATCACATAAAAATACCATTTTCGGAACGTTGTTATGTATGTTAAGTCATTTCTTTGACAATCATATTAAAAGCTTAATTTAGATACCAATTCAGAATTTGCAGCTTATATCGTTTTGACAGAACGTGTATCAAGTTTGATACAGAGTGATTATCGAAAAAAGTTGTTTTGAAAAAACTGTGGGTTACGTCTTTTTTCCTTTCCACAGTCGATATGTCGCTGATATATCGCCCGCTGTGGTCTAGTTGGTTATAGCTTGCTCTACCGATCGGGTGGGTCTGGGTTCGATTCCCGGTAAGGTCGATGTAAAATTGATTTTTTCAATTGATATCTAAGACATGGGTGTTTGTTACGTCAATTCTCCTTGAGTTAATCTCATGTGACTTACAAAAATTTCTCATCGAGTATATCTCGTATGATCTTTCAACTTAAAAACTTTCAAATATTTGACGCATTGGCGTTAGCTGTAATGTCAAATATTTAAAATATATATAAATATATATAATTTGAAATTACAAAATAAAAGTATTCATATGTTTTTCCAGTATAACAATCCCTATATAAAACTAAATTGAAACTCTTCAAGTGTATTGATATAATATGTATATTTTCGGACACAAAACTGAGTTATATTTATATAATTGATGTTTGAATAATAATATAACCGCAATTATGAAAGATATGTTTTCTCATTTAATATCATTGAAGAGCCTTACGGATGCCTAGAACACGAACCGTCAATCTATCCAGATTGCTTAACAATTTGTTATTTTTTAGCTATCAAATTTCGTTCGCAGAAGTATTGCGATATAAAAGAACAACGTGACTTCCTCGAAATCCCAAGATGGCTGTCTAGAATCCATTATTTATAACGCAAGTCCTTGACCCCGGGATTCATAGCACATTCATATTATTCAAATAATTAAATATCGAAGAGCTGTCGTTCCGCCAAACGCGATGTATTAATTTTTAAATCTCAAAAACTGGTTAACATAAGCAAACAGACAGAAATCAACAGCTTTACATAATGCTCTTATGACGTCACCTAAATCTATACGGGTATTTAGTTAATCTTCTTTATTGGCTTCTACAGTGACAGATACAGTGATAATAAAACTTTAAGCCTTATCCCCATATTACATGATTTATTTGCGGTATACCTTTGGCCAGACTTGCGCAAAATGGCGATGTATTTTCGCCAGAGCGAATACAAAAGATTTATTTCGTACCGGCTTCTTTTCAAATCTATATCTTTAAGTATTAAACTTATATAACTGTCTCATGTTACATAATTATATAAAAATCTATGCGCACGAGAGACAGCGGGAATCATAAATTTATTTTGTTATGAAACTAGTGTCTATAAGTAGTAACTTTGGCCATATTTTTGTGTCTCGGACAACTATTTAAAATGATATTACGTATATTGTGGTTACTAAATTGTATTGTAGTTTATCTATGCTGATAACAGGTGCTTTCGTTCACTATTTCTTATTTTTTTCATCTGACAGTTCTTTCCAAGATGGCCGAACATTTTCTGTTTTCGTGAACTCTCCAAATTTTAATCTGAACAATCATATTTATGTTCACATTACTTCCCATTAATCAACAATACAAAAACACACTAATAGTAAACGTAAACTTTCATCTTTTTGTTTAAATGGCATCATAACTGGAAATTATGAGGTCTTTGATATACACATTTCGTAATGAGCTATTAACTGTCAACATCTGGTCTATGATTGGTTGAACCTTTCCTTCGTTTATCTGGAAATAATCTTTGGAAATTTAAGCTTCACCATGAAGTTAGACAGTCACTGAAAACTAATTATTGGATATCTAATTTTTCCGATATTTTACGCTTAGCGAAAACGTGCATTATTAATTATCTGCTATATTTTATAGTTCACTTTTGTCTTCAGTAATATAATAAAACAAATTTAAATTTTTATTTAAGTCGTGAACTCAAATACTGACTGAGAAAAAACACGACTGAATGTCCGACATCAAAACATCATCGTTTATTTTCAAGAAAACTAAAACTACTGTTGTAAAGAGATCATGTTTTCCCACATAAACACACGACTTATGTACATCAAAACTTCTTTCATATTTACAGCAAACTTTTACAAACTTGAAATAGCTCTCCTGCCAAATGAAAAATTCTGACTTACGACTATGACATCCATTCCTAGACCTTTTTTGTGATCCCGTGATTACGGAATTCACATTTTTTTGCTCCTGGGATCTCTGAATTTAATATTTACTATAATTTCATGTTATCATTTTTTGTACCCTATTTCAATACAAAAATATATCGAACATTACAGCTAACTTAAGTTGTAAAGTTGCTTGAGATCAATTCAAGGACAGGAAATAACACAAACACTCATTCCAAGATATCAAATTAAAATTGGAAAAAATCTTATTTGATGTTGAGCTTTCCAGGATTTGCACAAAACCATTATTGACTACATTTAGATATATTTTATTGAGGCATTAAAATGTTTTATTATTTATGAAGGAAGATAAAAAAAAATGAAAGAAACAATCATATTTACGTATAAGATTCAGAAGAGTTTATTTCATAGATGGAAGCTTTTTGATTATTTATTGACAACAAAAACACAAGCAGAATGCCACTGATTCCAACTTAAAAATAATAGATTGCAATTGAAAAAAATATTTTTAAAAAACACTAAACTTGTCTCCTACTGTCTACGGGTATTAACTATTAATATATGAAAGGGAATAAGACTAAAATTTATTAATTCATTATTTAGGTTACAAACATCCAGAAACAAAATAACGTGAATATTTTTATTATGAAATTATGACAGTAAATCGCGTATTATAAATAAGGTTATTTAGATGTCGTATTGAAAAACGAAATCCCTGAATCGGTATTAAGACGCTTCATGGATTATGGGATTAATGGATCCCAAAATAGAAAGTTCTAAGTAGGACTGTGGAGTCAATCAGTCGGAAAAATCAGAGAACAACAATTTAAAGATATTGGAAAATTGTTGGTCTATTCATCATATTGATTGGTAAAATATACTAGAATTATTCTAAGGAATATAATGAACTGAATGTTTAAAGAAAACAATTCTGTGTCGTCTTCTTTTTACCTAGCTCCACAGACAGCCTTGCTACTTGCATCAAGTAATGACTTTTCAATAACTATTTTGAGAATTTATGAACGGTTTTAAGAAATCTCGCTTTAGCATTAGCATCCACTGTATTATATCACTTATTGATATATCCCCACTTACTTCATCGGTTTCCTTAACAGAATTCACAAGAATTTTGAAATATTCTCTTGAATCGAATCCTATTGCAACACTGAATGCGCATATATTTACATAAATTTATGCTCGAAGCATCATTGTATCTGAGAGACTCCATTCACGTTTTGATTCTTTTTGTTCGTGTAAATAATATTCCATTTATATACCAGAAGACGCTGATACATACCAAACAAAGTATTGTACTAAATAATTTACCGTTAATGTTTTTAAACTGCGACAAAAAAGTTTCTTTTACGTAGTAATAGCAGTCTGGAATATTAATTTTAAAATCTAAACCACGTATGTGTGTATACATATTGAGAAAATACACTTCACGAAGAAACATTTGAATGTATTTTCGATAGATTTTTTGTCGGAGTTTGACAGGTAGATTTTAATTTTGCTTGATTGCTTGGTTGTCAAAGGTTCGATATGAAATGATATGTCGTTTGCGGAAGAATATTTTCATCTTCTTCTGTGTCGAGACTAGGATATCCAATCCCGAAGCCTTTTTCCAATCCCGGGATTTCGGGATTAAATTATTTTGAATCCCGGGATCCCGGGATTGAGATTTTCTCACCGAGGAATTTGAAATCCTCAATTTGGTATACTTTTTTCCAGAATCTCACAGAAACTTGTTTTTTTTTTTTTAGCTCACCGAGGAATTTGAAATCTCCGATTTGGTATACTTTTTCCCAGAATCTCACAGAAACTCGTTTTTTTTTTTTTTAGCTCACCGAGGAATTTGGAATCCCCGATTTGCCAATTTCGTGTAAATTTCGAGAATTTGCTAGAAATTTCTCAATCCCGAAATCCCGGGATCGCGGCCATCTCAATCCCGGAATTTCGGGATCAGAAAATTGAACGGGATCCCGGGATTGGATGCCCTAGTCGAGACGTCTCGGGACTTGTCGAGTTTTTTGCTGTCTTAAACCCCGGGACTTTTTTGGAAAATGTCCCGGGAATTGTGACTGTGATATATAATGTGCTAATAATATGTAGACTTTAATTTTGAAAAAACAATTTTCGTGGTTAGAAAACTCTCAAAAGGACCATTGTGTATTGAATGAAGAAAATAATCGCTAAAGATGAAAAATAATAAACTATTAAAACGAACTAAGGACTGTGAAAAAAGACTCATTGGTTGACTTATTTGTGTACTGTAAGTGTATGTATATGTATGTATGGACATGTGTATGTAAATGTACGGATGTAGTATGAGGGGAAATATAAAGAATGTGATTTCAAATTAATGCATATGGAGTCTCCATAAACTGGCTTCACAAGGGGTTTCTATCCTCTGTAGCGATCACGCCCTTCCGTCTGCAACGACGATAAAGGAATACAACTTTTTAAGACATAACCGATGAAGGAGACTCGAAGAACTTTGACGCTCCATAAATTTGATATCCAAGACAAAAATCGTTATCTTTAATAGCTATCCACTCTCATCCATGCTGAATTCTACACCAGTTTCCACATTGCGGCGATCTCGTCCCAATGTGAGATTCTCCGGCAACTGGCGGGTCGAACAATGCGAGGGGGATGGTGTTTGTCCTTGACCTTCTAGCCCCCTAATCCACCCCCTCACAGCGAGACGTGAAAACTGCATCGCGTGCACCTAGCCGACTGCAATATTCACCTACTTCTTCGCTGCATTGTGCACTCGTGTGCAGAATATTTATGTCACTAGATAACATGCTGGAATATAAAGTCAGCCGCTTGATAAATGCAAAGAAAATTTCAATCAATTCAATACAAAGACACAATTTTCCTGTGTACTTCGTTCCACTTTATTTAATGGGTCAGGACCGGTTTCGCTCATTGCGAGCATTGTTGCTCATGATCGGTTGACAATGCTCGCAATGAGCGAAACCGGTCCTGACCTATCAAATAAAGTGGAACGAAGTACAAAGGAATATTGTGTTTTTATTGATATAATGCCTTTCAACCAAGTATTGACAGTGAACACCCTGAAAGTGATCAAAGACACCGTGCTTAAGATGGTGGTAAATTACACATCTCAAAATTGTTGGAGGTTTTTTATTCAATAAAATATCGTCACTATTCTAACATGAGTTGCTAAGTAACAAATTTATAATTCTGAATAAACAGTAAATGAAAAATTTCAGCTTTTATTGTAAAACCTCTGACGTCGATGTTTTATGTTACATAAATAATTTTATAATAACAAAATATACATAAATGCCGATATGACACAAACAAGAGTTTAAAATTAATATATAACTAATATTGACCAAAAACTTTTGTTTCTAAAAACTTATACATACCTCGCTAAGGAGGTATGAGTCACCAGTTCCAAGGGCTGTTGATTGATCAACTCATTGCCTAGAGAAGTGGACATTTATTGTTTGTTAAATTTTACTATTTTATTTCATGATTTTGTATGTTGATTTTGATGTATTATTTTATTTCTTGTCTCATTATATTTGTCAAGTACATGGCAAATTGGCGTCAGCTGTTATGTCATGTTCTTTGAAGAATTGTTCAAAAACTTTATCGATGAAGGAGACTAGAAGAACCTTGACGCTAGCGCGTCCTGGTACTTAAAGCTCCATAAATTTGATATCCAAAAAATGTCATGTACTGTACTTTTAATTTTTAACAATAAATAAATATGTACAGGGAAAATTTCCTGCCTTTTTTTAACCATGTCCGCTCCCAGTGTTTAGCATATGGCCTCCTAGTGGAGGTATCTCAACAGAAGTTTTTTTTTATACGAGAACTGTTTTTTACTCAATCGCTCACCAATAATTGTAATACAAATGGAATTTACGTTAATTCGTCGTTTGTTTGGTTTTCTATTACCCCCTCCTTGCCTGCCGTTTTTATCTTATTTTTATAATAAATCAGAGTAGTAAAATTACAATTATTCGTACTTAAGCTAGCATTTTTGAAAGTAAGATTGTCTAAGATTGAAAGAGTCAAAACACGTGTCGCAGTTTGTAGCACAATACTTGGAATAATCTAAGTTATTTTATATTTCATACATTTGTACTAGTTCCCACTTTGATTTCTATCGGTTGATAATCACTTGAAAATGCTCGTCATGAGCGGAACCGTTCCTGATCTTAATAAATATAAGTGGATAATCAATGTACCAACAAAGCTATTCATGACAAAGAATGAACGTATATCAAAGATTCTCTACAAATACTTAACTATTTTTTGTCAGACTTGTTAGTTACTAAATTCTGCCTGAAAAGTGACGATATATTGTCACCGTACTTGCAAAAGTTTCTAAGTAACATAATAGAGAAAAAATACTTAAGTTTACAGTGACATACTTGGATATTGATTCTTAACCACTTGAATACCAAGCGGGCACAGGTGTCCGGAGCATATGCAAGCGAACACTGATGTCCAAGACATTTAAAAAATCAAATACTTGGTATTCTAATAGAATATAAGCAATACTTTGATGAATATGTGTAGTGCCATTTATATTAGGTCAATGTAGGTTTTTAAAATATCGAATTCGAGTGTATATAAGGCAAAATTAATTTTCTCAAAAATACGCAGTATCTCTGGGACATGTTAATGATTTATTTGCGCGGTATTCAAACGGTTAATCTGTAAAAACTCTGTTGGCAGAAATAGCATCCTTTTTGTTGGTGTTTGTTTATCAATGCAGATTTAATGGGAGGTGATTGTGATTGCCTATTAATTCCTAATATTATCAGATCGTATAAATGCATCTATTATATATTTTTATATCATAATAGATTAAAGAGGATGGCTTGGGAGAGATAGACATCGTAGAATTCATAAAATGACAATTTATTAATATTTATATACGCGCTTGTTTGTATCTCCGGAGGAATTATTCATTTGTTCTATTTATAATATAATTATATGATATCATTTTAATTCCACTATCATTTGTATAATGAAGTCATCTGACCGGAACACGTGTTTCTTGTGGTCAAGACTTGACATTTTAATCAATACGGTATTTTGCATGTGATCCGTTTTACGACGAACCTATTCAATAGTAATTCTAGCTAGGGCAGGGTGGGGCAAACTTTTCGGACGAAGGGCCAAATTCAGGATTTTTAAATGAACGGCGGGCCACAAGTAAAATACCACTTTTATATGTACATTATTTATTATCATGAAAAAAACCAATCTGATGAGAGGAATGGAACTGCTTTACGTCTTTTAACATTTTTTAAAATTCAAATTTGAAATTTTACTTTTGTAGTTAAGATTCTTAAAACTGCTTGTAAATGTTCATTGGTGATGTTTGATCGTAAAGAGTATTTATTGAGGTTCATGTTAAATGTTTGTTCATATATATAGGTTGATCCATAAATAATGATTACTACATTTTTTTTTTTTTTAAATGCGTTTAAAGATAAATACGGTTTGCCCGTGCCTGAGCTAAGGTATCCAATCCCGGACTATTAGACACAAAAACTGATTTAGCTTTTTTTACCAGACCACACTAAAAATTGATTTAGTTTATTCTTAAGCCTTGTGATGTCTTGTGATGCTTTTTGAAGAGTCGAAACACGTGTCACAGATTGTAACAAAACAAGTAGAATATGTTCTTAAATTTAGTTTTAAGACTACTTCAATTGATAATGCTCGCGATGAGCGAAACCGGTCCTGATCTAATAATTTTTATGTGGAAAAAGTACTAAAAATCTTTTATTATTTTAATTATAATGCCTTTCCACCAAGTATTGACAGTAAACACCTTAAAAGTGATTAAAACTACTTATTGAAAAGGTATCGTATTTAAAAAAAAATCCGTTGATATTTCTCGAGATGACCGAATACGGTCCTAATCTTCAATCAAATACATAATGTAGAATATTTAGAAAATAGTGTTTTTTTTTCAAGAAAAAAATACATTTAGTTTACTGTAGTAGAACTATTTCATGATTTCAATTTTTAATATCGCCTTTTGTTAATTGAATACCTACTTTAGTCCAATGGCGATAAATCAATCGAAATACTATTACAAATATTGAGAAACACTTTTGACAAATCATCGATGCCGCTTAAGCTGTCTAATATTAAAAAAATAGAAATAATCGTTCTTCGAAAGATGATTTGTTTACGTACTATTGTAGTTTTGTCAACTGACCTTCTGTACTGTTGTATATTTACTCAAAGATGCCGCGGATTGAAGATGAAATAATATTTAAATTAATATATTTTACAGTAATTTCAAACATGTTAGGCAATAAAACAACATTCATGTATGCTTCATCGATTCTTAATGGGCCGAGTCGCATGATTGTATAATTGTGAATAATATGTCGATGAAAAAACACAAAATCCACGACCGCAATGATTTTTTGTATTTATTTTATAATATAAGTGGAATATAGCAAGCGAATGAGATAATACCAATCAGTTGTCGTAAACAAGCGGTTGTGGAGCTATATATTACTGTCTACGTTATAAATATTTGTAAGTGCCTGAAGGAATGTGCAGGTAATTAAAAAATTACACTGTGTTTCAATCTTAGTAATTACCTCTACAATATTATCGAGATTTTCTTTTACATTTAGAATTATTATTTTTTCTCCCACGGCACACCAAAATTTTCTCCGGATTTCCGCAGCCCACTTGAAATATGCATATACATAAAGTTATATGCAAAAATAACATTGGAAATCGTTCTCAATTGTGTAATATATATTGCCACCTCAGTACTACAACTAGGCAACACTTATTTGATCATTGTTCGAAAAAAATATTTGATCTTTTCTTCACTGAAGTAATGCGCTGTGGCACACTTAGCATTGCCTCACGGCACACTAGTGTGTCGCGGCACAGCGGTTGCGGAGCACTGATTTATAGTATGCAAAGAGGGAGACAATACTAATTCGAAACACGTGTTTTAATTATTGTGAATTTAGATTTAATGATGTAATAAGCCAGTTTAAAAAAATAATTTAACATTATTAATATAATACATTTTACTAGAATCAAAAAAATGTGATTTATAAATGACCTAGGAGTGATTCCGTTACGGAATATATTTATAATATTATATATAGAAATTGCTGTTGTTATTATATAAAAATATGTATTTTGAATATACGACATATATTCTGTGTTTTATTTATCCCTGTTCTGTTTTGTCCAATTACCATATATTTTCACGAAAGAGCCCACTGCTTTCTTGAAATTGCTGTTTACTGTTCTGCCTGCTCTGAAAAATTATAGCTGAGTTTATCACAAAATAACAAAAAAAAAATGACAAACGACATTCTCTAATACAAAATAAAAGATTTTTTGTGTTTTTTTATTACGTAAAATATTATAAATTCTTTTCTTCATAATAACCCTTTTCTACCATGTCCACTCATAATGCGAAGCATATGGACTCCTAATGGAGTTTATCTCAATAGAAGTGTTTCTACGAGAACTGCTCGTTACTCAGTTGCTCAACCTCTCTTTTTCCAAAGAGAGTAGGAAGAGAAGGATAGGGCTAGGGCAAGACTAGTGGTTAGCTAATCGCTCTCGATAAGACCCGTTCATAGGATAAGATGGGTGGGAGTGACTTCACGAACAAAATATTTTTCCACCATGTCCACTCCTAATGTAAAGCATATGGTCTCCTAATGGAGTTTATCACAATGGAAGTGTTTCTACGAGAACTGCTTGTTAATCAGTTGCTCAAGCTTTCTTTTCCCAAGAGAGTAGGAAAAGAAGAATAAGGCTAGGACAGGACTAACAATGGTTAGCTAATCGCTCTCGATACGCCCCTTTCATAGGATAGGATGGGTGGGAGGAGAGAATTCAAGACATCACATACATCAATGCCTTTGAACAGAAATTCATAAATCGATTGAAAAATCAATTTATAAAATTTTTCGTGCTGGGATTCGAACCCGTGACCTCTGTAACTGAAGCTAACGGCGTTGACCACTCGACCACACAGGTAGCATAACCTATGCTTAATTTAATTTCGTAACTTTTTACGAACACTGTATTTTACTTAGCAGGGCAGTTTAATTCTCATTAAATGCTAGCCAGACCAATGGGTATATCATTCCCAATGTTAACTTTTAGTGCGTAAAAATAAATAGGATTGAAATATAATGTTATTAAGAATAGGCTGTGACAATTATTATTCATAATACATATTTTAATTTTACAATATGTTTTTATGTCCGCACCGGTGCACATGGTTGTGAATGTCTCACCTAATCCGTTTGAGTGTGTAGGAAAGACTAAAAAAAAAAAGTATCGTGCTATATTCAATGCCAAATCTATAACTGTAAAATTGACAATAAATATATTATTTATTATAAATATAAAAAAAAAGTTATATAAGTCTTATTAATGTTTTTATTTATTTTTTCGTCCCAGTAATGTTGTTCAAATTTTGTGTTCGTTTACATATACAGTAAAACCTCCATTTAAACTAAAGTCGGGACAGTTTAATTCGTGGTAGTGTTATTGGGGGAGTCAATCTCATACAGAATTAGGGATTTGGTTTTTTCCGCAAAAAATACAAAACTAAGATTTCCCTTAATTTTGCAAAAAAAAAATATGGACGAAATATTTAATTACTAAGTGATAAAATGAAAAGCGCGTCATATCCAACACAAAGACAGTCGCCCTGCTATACGTGTATAGCCTGGCACGTGTTGAATACACAGACGCTAGCCAACATTTGACAGTATGCGCCGCACAACGACTGTCTCGTGGCAACGATAACGGAATTCAACAGTGCAATTGGGGAAAGCAGAGATCAGTAATGTATTATCACTCTTGGCACATTAAGTTTCATTTCAATGCGATTAATTTAACATTTCTAGTTGTTCAGCGAAAAATTGAATTACTATTCAAGACAGATTATTAAGATTTATTTATTACATACACTAATTGTTGCTTTTTACTTTGTTAATGATAATTCATACTTAATTGATTTTTGTTGTAATAGTTTGCATTGCTAAGCGGTCTTCAACTTTTTATTGATAGTTTATTTTTCTTGTATTTTGCTTCAATTCATTTGCTTAGTTGTAATACCAATTGTTTTTCATCCCTTGTTTTTATTACTTGACCTTTGTATAAATATCACTGTTTAATTATATTTCTTATCATTATCAGTTGACAATGCTCACCATGAGCTCTAACAGGTCCTGATCCAATAAATTTTATGCGGAAAAAGTACTAAAAATATTTTATTATTTTTATTATAATGCCATTCCACCAAGTATTGACAGTGAACACCTTAAAAGTGATCAAAGACACCGTGCTTAGGATGGTGGTAAATTACACATCCGAGTCGAGGGCCTGACCAAATTATGAAACGTAATAAAGTAATATTAAATTAAATAAAACACGTTGCTACATCTTATATATCGTCCAATCGGTGGCGATCATAAACTAGTAGAGTGGAGCCACCGCAAGCACCCGTGTCATCTCCATTATTTAATTCCTCTTTCCAACTATTAAGATCTTTCTCCATAACTTCGCCGAGATGAATCAGGGCCGGACAAAATAGCTTGGCGAGCCGGTGGTTGCTATATATGATTTAAATGAAGGTAATTTTATATTAAAAAAACGAGATTTCATATTGGATGATGAGAGCAAGTCATTTATCATTAGCGACTCGTACTTAAGGTGACCATTCGTTATGATTTAACAATAATTTTGTATAATCCGTAATATTGTCTTTCAATCCATATTGCACAACAGCGACTAAAACTTATATTGCCTGAGATATATTAAGTCCGCTTCCAATGTGGAGCGAATGACTCATAATGGAGTCTATCTCAACAGAAGTGTTTCTACGAGAACTGCTTGTTACTCAGTTGCTCAACCTCTCATTTTACAAATAGAGTAGGAATAGAAGAATAAGTTTAGGACATGACTAGTGATTTGATGAGTGGGAGATGGGAATTCAAGACATCACATACATCCATGCCTTGATCAATTTCAATTTATAACACGATCTCCGTAACCGTAGCCAACGACGTTTTTCAAAAACCGCCATGCGATCCACGATTGATTATCGCTGTCTTATGGTGTCCGTAAAATAGGAAAGGTTGATCACAGAGGATGGCGTTATCAGTGTTATATAATATGCGCATGTGCGAAACACCTGTGGCAGTTAACCGACACGTCAACTGTTATTGTTTGACCATATCAAATCGTAAGAAAAGTAATCGACCCGTTTGTTTTGATAATTACGTACTTAAACTATAACGTTCAATTGTACTGAAAGTGTTATTTTAATTCTACTGTGTTATCGAAAAAAAAATTCAATTGTTATGAAGCTAGTGATAAATCAAATTCAATTGCGTGATTGTGGCGAGGAGCTCATTTCACGCCTTGCGGTTATGCTATTGATAAACTATCACGATACAAAAAAAAAAAACAACAATGCTGAAGTCGTAAAGCGAAAAAGATGTAAGTCACAATTCGTGACTCGAGTACTACAAGGTTCTAAGTGTAAAATTTTGACAAAACAGAAATAACAATGCGGCTGTATTCCGAGTACTATTATTGGTATACATTGCTATTTTCGTTTCGTCAATTTTTTTCACATATAACCTTGTAGTACTCAGGTCGCGAATTGTCAAAAACTCACGAAATCATATCGCCAGTATATTGCCAGAAAACGATAAGCCATAGGTTCCCAAGCTTTTTCGAGTGGCGACCCCTTTTTATAAAAGCCGTGTGACTAGCGACCCCCCCCCCAGGAATTTAAAATTCTCGATTTACTTTTTGCCCGGATTGTCTCCGAAGCTCCTTTTTTGTTTTTTTAGCTCACCGAGGAATTTGAAATCCTCGATTTGCTATATTGTTAAAATCTAAAAAATATTGGCGACCCCCCCAGGAAACCCTTGGCGACCCCCAGGTTGGGAACCCCTGCGATAAGCCAAGAAATGGATGTCTTGAGTAATGAATTTAGAAAGATTTAAGCGCGCTCTATCGTCTGAAAAAAATAAACTTACTCAATATACATTTACTTTGAATAAAAACACGATATTCCTTTGTAATTTATTTAAAAAGGTCAGGACCAGTTGAGGGAATATTTATTTTTACTGTATGAAGTGTTCCATTGCAGAAAAAGTTTAGGAAACCCTTATCTTAGCCTGTCGTGTTGTAGAATTTCTTTGTTTTAGATAACCCGTTATCCACTTCTATATTTATTTCTAGAAGTGATGTTAGAAAAAATAAAATAAGTTTATGTAAAAATGCAGTATAAAATATATATTATACTTTTTAGTGGAACATGTTATTAAAAAAAAATCGAAAATAGTTTTATTTTCGAATTTAAGCAATTTTAAAATGTGACATGGCGAGAAAATCAGTCATTCATGTTCGCAGGCCCTGATTCACTGACCAGTGCTCTAGGAACTGGATGAAAAACAATACGCAAGAAGGACAAACATATAAACGATAATGACATCTGGTGATTCCTTTGGGGAGCAGAATTTGAGACCGTTCGAAATGATTGTAATTCAGATTAGAGAATTCAAATAACATTAACTTATAAGTCGGAAGTTTCAAATTCCCAGAATATTTATTGCTTGCATTCGTTTGATTTTATTCAAAGCAAAACGCGTCTAGTATTCAAATGAGAATTTCTTAAACAATCGGCGTTTCCTACAGTTGACCTTTTATACAACGCGCTGATTATTTCAAGCATTTCAATAATACATTTCGATTAAAAATTTTAACGGCTGTGTTTATAAATAATTGCAATACCAATTTTACAGCAATTCGTAGTAGTCGAATCAATAGCACAGTGTTCAATGTATTTGGCTTCCACGCCGGACCTCGCGGGTTCGAATGTCAGTCAATGCTCCCTCTAAGACAAGAGGTTAGCTGCGCGGAAACTTCAAAGTCTGCGGACCAAACAGATCTCAATTAAATAACTGTCTTGTGGTGCGCGCCAACCCGGAATGAGTGCGCGGGGCTTTCCAGCACGCAGCTTAGAGGGAACGTTGATCCCAGTACGAACAGATTTTTTCAATCGGTTTTTCGATGTCTGTCCGAGGGTCTGGATGTTTGTGATGTCTGAAAATTCTTAAATTGTTTGTGGCGTAGCGAGAGCGGTTAGCTTACCATCAGTTCTGCACTAACCTCATACTTTCTATCACTACTTTATTTTAAAAAAAAAAGAAACGTTGAGCATTCCCTAGTCAATTGCCATGCGGCCTTTAGAGAAGAAAAGGTTCCCACCCCTGGTCAAAGATTTTCAACGAGAAATGCTCGTTACTCAGTTGCTCAACTTCTCTTTTTTCGAAGGAGGTAAAGATAGAAAGCATAGTGCTAGGACAAGTCTAGCCTTATTTCAGACCTTGAATATGGGTGCGTGTGTAATATTTTATCCTCGAATGGATTTTTAAATATCTGTCTTTTAGGCAATTAGTTAAAATAATAATAAACTAAAGAATTTTAATATACAGAATAGAAAATAAAAGTTGAATTAGTTAATTCAAAAACCCGTACCTACGATAAGGGAGCCAATCTATATTGTAGTGGCAGCTGCCAGTTTTTTTTTATAACGGTCGATTTTTTTATGCCGACGGTTACAACTGCAAAAAAATCTAGTAACCCCAGTTTTTAATTTGGCTATGGAAATAATAATTATGTTATTACGTGCAAAACTTTGTCTATTTCCTATTGCAACGTATTTTATTAATAAAAACTTGGACTATCTTGTGGAAAGTAATATTATGTGAAAGGTAGCGTTTTTTGTCATTAATTCATATTTTTAAAGCATTACCGAAACTGGTTTAACTCAAACGATTTATTTTTGTAGATATGTCCCTGTTGTTCTAATACTTCGATATTATTAATAAAAAAACAATATTCCTTTGTACTTTATTCCACTTTATTTAAAAGGTCAGAACCGGTTTCGCTCATTGCGAGCATTGTCAACTGATAAGAAATAAACAAATTGAAATGAAAAGTTGGAAACAACAAATGATTCTTTTTAAAACTCAATCCGTAAATATGGATGAGATTAATCAGCGAGTTTTATAATTCATTTTCATTTAAAAATTAAGGCCGCTGATTTTGCAATTCAATCTTACTTTTTTTACCAAATCCATAATTTTTTACAAGATTTTTTGAGGAAAGTATTTACAGTGTAAAAAAAGAGTTGAATGTATTGCTCAGCCAGCTCTTTGTAAAGTTACTGGTTCTCCCAAATCATAATGGATCAAGAATAGTGTTTCGTAATTTTAATTTTCAGCGAGAATATTTAATTTATTTAAAGATCAACAAACATTTAATAAATAAATATTCTGTACGCATATTGCCGTAATTATGATGCATGTATTTGAAAAAACCTGTATACAAAAGAATACATACTTTTTTACCATTGTAAGTATAGAATTGTTTTTTTACAAATCAAAAAAAGTTTACCAATTCTAAGAAATGATTCGTTTTTCTTCAACTAATGCCATGCCTAACCATAATATTATTTTAAATTTTGATTAAGTACCTAACTGATAAAGTTCTCGTTTATATAATACGTAATTTAATAGAATAATAACTTTGCAAAAGCAATTAGTATACCTCTATTAAAAAAACAATTCTTTAAAAGACAGAATAAAAAATTCAACATTCAAAGTAATTTTAAATAAACATTTTATGTTTAATGGAAGTTATGAATTATTCTTAATTCAAATTTTTGAATAGTAATTATGTTTTTAAAGTATAATGTTTATTTAAGGATTCTGCTTTTTGGCTTTCAACATACGTCTATTCAGTATGAAATTTGTATTATTTCAAATATTCTGGTTGTTCGAGATATTCTAGAGTCAATAATTGATTTGTAACTTATGTATCAATTTTTCAAATAAACGATTTTTTATTTATATATTTTGCAATCGTCGTTTATTCGAATATTTTGATAAAGAAACTGAAACATAATTTGGTTTTTGGAATGACAGTTTTATAATCAAACAGCAATCAGCAATCTCCTGTTAAACATAATATATTTCATTTTATTTACTTCATATCGACTGTGGAAATGAAAAAAGACGTAACCCACCGTTTTTCCAAAACAGCATTTTTCGAAAATCACAATGCATACAACTTAGTACACGTTCTATCAGAAGGACGTAAGCTGCAAATGCCGAATTAGTATCTAAATTTAACTTTTAAGTTTTAACAAAGTTGGGCCTGTTAACATTGCATACAGTAAAATTGACTTAAAAAAAGGTTATTCTTTAACAATTTATTAAATTATGTCAATTAAACACCAGTTTACAAGTCTTCGTGCACTTCAAGTTTGTGTACTTATATAACATAATTTGTCTATGACCTAAAATCATTAAAACATGTCTTTTGCGCCTCCTGTAAAATTTGGAATGTGTGGGTTACGTCCCTTTTCCTATCCACGGGCGATATCTAAACGTACGATCTGATTGAGTTAAAGAGAAATTTTATTTGAAAGCCTGAATGTCTGAAATGTATTAATTCCCTAAAACTCTCAAGGCTAAAAACGGGGTGTAACTAAAGCGATTGCCTAACCACTAATCCTGGCCTAGCCTTTTCCTTTTACCCTTACTCTTTATAAAAAAAAAAGTTGGAGCGATTAAGCTACAAGTTGTTTTCGTAGAACGACTCCTGTCAAGATACTATCCTAAGTAGTCCAAATGCTCCACGTTGGGAGCGGACATTGTTACAATAAAAAGGATTAGATGACCGATAGATATCAAACGCTGTGTAAAGCCATTGATCTATTTCGTCCTTTGTCAATTAACCTTTTTAACGCGTCACGTACTGAGAGCTACGCAAACCCGCTTTTGGAAAATCTATACATACTTGCCGAACGGCATGCAAAGGATAAGACTGGAAAGAATATACAAAGCTAGGGCTTGCAATTTACCGGCAAAATCAATAACCGGTAAACAGTAAAAAAATGGACTGTTAGATATGTTTGAATTTTTGAATACTTCCATTTTCAAATGTTTAATATATATGATCTATTTTTGTCATCTCGGTTAAAGTCGACGCACCTCTGTGGTAAGCCGTTCCACTGTCAATCGAAAGTTCTGCGTTCAATTCTTACTACGGCAGGATTTTTTTAACGTGAAATCAAAACGAATTCAAATGTTTCAAGTATGCAAACAAATATAAATTTCGGAGAAGAAGAAGAAGACACAGGGACATTATGAAGACGAACATATTTGTGGTTATTTGTGATTATTTTATCGACTATTAATATATAGATATATCGTCAGTTTGATGCATGAAGCCATTGAGTGTATTTCGAAAGAATAATTTAAACTTGATTTATGACGTCTTTTATTCTGTTATGTACATGAAATACTGCATAATAATTTTAAAGGTATGACATTGGACAACATTGGTTAACATTTGAATTATTTTTATTCTGTACCCTTCCATAATTTATTTTGTCCATAACGACCCGGGTTTCGCCTTTCGGTATCTTATGGTTTTATCGAGAACTTACTGTCTGAACTGACAAACTGTCATTTCGAGTGCATTCGTGCCCCGGATAAAACCAGAAGATGCCGAAAGGCGAAACCCGGGTCGTTATCGACAAAATAAATTATGGAAGTGTACAGAATAAAAACAATTCAAATGTGACATTAAATTTCCATCAAGCACCTTCAGTTGAAATTCTAAAATTATATCAACATTGGTTAATGTTAGACAAAAATTGACTTTTTGAGTTTATGCAAAATGAGAAAAAAACGACATTGTTTGATGTAATTCAGTTTAAATTAAATTGCAGCAAATCAAGGATATACAACATACATATATCTTTTATGTTTTTACTGTCATATGAAAATGAGTGATTAAATTATGCCACGTTGATTATAGTAAATTTAGTAAGAAATTTGTAATATTAACTTCGCATTAGTTTTTTTATTGACTTAATACATAATAACATTATAACATTATAACATTATAACATTATAACATAATAACATTATAACATTATAACATAATAACATTATAACATAATAACATGATAACATTATAACATAATAAAATTATAACATAGCTGCTGGGTGTAATCGTTTTTCTGATGAAAGACAGATGACAGTTATGCCACCAGTATAATGTTGCTAGAGTTAAAAAAACAAAACTCCACATTCGTGATACATATTTGCAATAATCTTTCTTTGTAATAATATGCCTATACCTGTCCTTGATTCGCAATACAATATTTTGTCTGATTTTTCGGCAAAGTTTCCAGCTTACCGGTAACTATCAACTGTGATTTACTTGGTTACCGGTAACGCAAGCCCTAAACAAACCACACTCATTGACGTATTTCGAGTTCATCTAGTACTCTCTGTTTACAGTGATTTAATTAACATCGTATTTCCTATTTGTAGCTTCACACACAAAGCAAGACGTCAGTTTGGGGAAATCAATACAATATTTTCGCCCAGTCTGCCACACTAAGCAATTTGGGGTGCGTGTGTTTTTTTTGGGGTGCGGTAGGGCGCTAATTCTAAATTACTTATCCAATAGAAGCCGTACGTATTTTGAACACTACGTCCAGTCAACCAAGCGGTATATTTAATAGTACAATTCACTAAGCAATGTTGTTTCAATAATTTTAAAACAAAGTAACTGTTTGTTATGTCAGTTAATCGAAGCCTTACTCGAATTGTAAATGCGATAAAGCGGAAAATAGTCCATTGTTTAGGTCAAATAAAAAAGAAAATGATATTTTCTTCAAATAATTCATTAAAAAATATGTGTAACGGAAACAACAAATAAAATGAATTGCGTAACATGATTTCATATGGGCCTATTAGCGGTGAAGTGAGCCAAATGGTATTCTACGTCTTAACCTTTTCACCGCGTATGACATCTATGCATTTCATAGCGCGTGTGACAAGTATAGATGTCATGGAAATTTCAAACCCTATATAAGAGCTATCTATTGTGTTAAAATTGTATAACTTGGTTGAAAATAATACTAAATGTATATTTTACCAAATTCAATAGATGGTATTAGTCAAAAAAGATTCAATATAAGCTTAAATAATATATTTCTGCAACACGCCGTGAACATAAGTCACCAATGCATGATTTTTTGGATAGTGTAAATAAGCGATTGAGTGCGGGTGAAATTGAAATTGTTCCGAGAATTTAATATTACAAGCATGGTATGGTGGTGGCGCAGTGTTCTCGGTCACGCGTGGCGGTATTTTGCAATATGGCGACGTCACGCCGCAATTGTATGAAGAATGATTATTGTTGAATTAAACCGAAAATACAAGAAATATATTGTATTTTATTATTGAAAAAATTAATTTGGGTGGCAATTTAAATATTTGATTAGTTGAAAAAATATTACAACCTATATTTATAGTCGAAAACGCGATAACAAAATCCGCAAAAAAGCAGCCGCGTACAGGACATGCTCGCTAAATTTGGTGACCCGGGCAAAGGGTTAAAGTATCGTAAAAGTGAAGTAACTTCAGTTAAAACACATTGGGATAGTGATATATCCGTAAAATAAAAATATACAAAACACTAAATAAAGATGTGATTTTACTTAAATGTTCACGAAAAAAGTTTCAACATTTTACTAGTGTTACTTACTAGTAGGGTTACTTTACCTCTCGAGGACCTATATAATGCTTGATTATTAACCAGCGTTGAGCAGTGAGAATGTTATTTGATTCTTCCTTTTTTTTAATCATGATGTAAAGCAAATAATGGAATGGATAATAGAAGTTCACCTCAATAGAATTTTGTATACAATTGCTCGATACTCAGTTGCTCGATCAATCTTTTTCGAAGAAAGCAGGGAGGGGTAGAAGGATTGGATTAGAGCAGGATTAGTGTTTAGCTAATTACTATTGATACACCCTCTATTAAGAAACGGATGGGTTGGAGATAGTTGTAGACACCTTAGAAGCCTTTGAACCAGGGGTGGGCTGGAGGGGGCTCGCGCAAGACCCTTATTAAATTTTACTAGTGCTGGCGAGACATTTGTTAATATAAAAGAAAACTAAAAATTACTATATAATTGCAATTTCTGACTTACATATTATCTACGACAGCTTCAGTTTACACAGTAGTACATTTTTAACATATACATACATTGATAAGTTTACGGTAAATTGCATATTGTTACGTATTATTAGTGTATTAAATAACAACAAATTGCTAATTTAAGTTTTGCATATAATTGCATAGGAGTGATAAAGATATTCACTCCTTCCCCAGAACACCGATAATTGCTTTAAGATTAAGCGAGCTCACCCCTGCTTTGAACCGATTGATATCGACTGTGGAAAGGAAAAAGGACGTAACTTACACATATCAGATTTTACAGGAGGCGCAAAAAACATATGTTGATGATTTTGTGACATATGCAAATTATGAATTACACACAACCCTGAAGTGCACGGAGACTTTTAAACTGGTGTTAAATTGACATTATCTAAAATTAATTAACTAATTTGTCTAGGAAAAAAAAATATTTCAGTCTTTTTTCTTGGTTTTAATTTTTTACAAGGTCATCTTTTTCAAAAATAAAAGCTTAATTTAGATACTTATTCAGCATTTGCAGCTTGCATCCTTTTAATTGAACGTGTATCAAGTTTGATACATTGTGATTATCGAAAAAAACCTGTTTTGAAAAAACTGTTTACGTCATTTTTCCTTTCCACAGTCGATATGAAATTCATGAATCGATAGAAAATTTATGGAACTGTCCATACTGGGATTCGCCCCGTGAGCACCACAACTGAAGACAACAACGTTGACCACTCGACTACTCAACCAAGAACTAGGCTTATATAAACAATCAAAAAATGACAAAATATGATGTAACATTAAATTTGAATCGTTCAAACTATGTACATTCTCACAGATTTTGTCACTAACGACCCGATCTTTTTCGCCAGCAATGGCTTTGGACTTAGTGATGCATTTATTTCTTATATAAGCACGAAACTTTCATTTACTAAACGTCAGTTCAAGTTCATCCGTGCGCTTGAATGCCTGAAGATGCCGAAAGGCGAAAACCGGTTAATATTGAAATTCCACCATCACCTTCAGTCGAAATCTTAAATCAAATGATGTAACATATTTACTGCAAACTGCTAACAACCCACTTTGTTACTTACGAACCCTTACGGAAATAAATACAGTATTTAGGATTTTTAAGGAAAATTAAGCATTTCACATAAATAACATTATTTATTATATCACGTAGCAAGTAATGAATCAAAGACTGAGAAGGGTGTAATAACAAATTTCAGGAGATTAGGATTGTCAACCTATGTCTGATACACTTAAAAAAATGTCAAATTAATTAAACGAAATATTGAAATAATATCATATTTACTTACGTACCTTTTTCTGTGAGCTAGATCAGTGCTCTTCAATCTTTTTAAATCCGCGGACCGGTAAAAATTGGAAATATTTCGCGGACCATCCTCAACCAGATATCCGCATCTACACATAGCCAGTAATCAACTAACAATTAATTTGACTAACAATGGAGTATAAATAAGTACTTTTATAAAATAATATTTGGCTGTGGTAGAACCATATAAATGTCATAATTGGGCGTATTTATGGTTATAAATATATTTAATTTTAATGCCGACTGTGTAATGAATTTTATAATATTTTTTAAGGTTTTAAATATTTTTTTATTTGTACGAAATTCCACTAATTACCGATTCGACTTATGTACATCCATTATCAACGAAACCTGTTGTAAGTAAAGAACTGACTGTACAACTGTTCATGTTTGCTTTTTTATTTATCCATGTCCGCTCCCAGTGTGGATCATATTACCTCCTAATGAAGGTATCTTAACAGAAGTTTTTCTACGAGAACAGTTTTTTATTGTATCACTCAACATCACTTTTTTAAAGTAAGTTGTTGGGAAAGAATGATAAGGTTAGCACAGGACTAGTGGTTTATTAATCGCTATTGCTACACCCAGTTATTAAAGGATCAGAAGGATGGGAGGAGAGGAAACAATGTGAATTGACATCACATATACCCAGTCTTCGATCACAACTTTGAATTGAATAATTCTCAGATTCACTGTGATCTTACCGGGAATCGAGCCCAGACATGCGTGATTGGTAGAGCAAGCTCTATCTAACTGGGCCACAGCAGGCGATATGTTTGCTTAGGATAATATATTCAAAAAGTAACAATTGAAACGTCAGGTCAATGTAACATACAATTTTATTGATCACTTTTAGGTTGTTCACTGTCAATACTTGGTGGAAAGGCATTATATTAGTAAAAACACAATATTTCTTTGTACTTCATTCCACTTTATTAATTTGGTCAGGACCGGTTTTACTCATGCTCATTGCGAGCATTTTCAACTAATGCTGAATGCTCGCAATGAGCGAAACCGGTTCTGACCTAATTAATAAAGTGGAATGAAGTAAAAATAAATATTGTGTTTTTACTAATAGAATTTTATTCATGAATGTTAATTAAACTACTTTTTTGATGTAACATTTGTTGCTGATTTTTCCTTATGAAATTTTCTCATTTTTAGTACAAAAGATATATTCGAGTCAGAAAAAATCAAAACATTAAAGTTGTCGCGGACTGGCAATAAAATCTTGCCGGTCCGCATACCATAGGTTGAAGAACGCTGAGCTAGATTACGCAAAGAAATATTTGTTTATTATTAAATCATATATAAAGCTCACTGGCCATTCGTAAAGCTTTAACTACAAAACTAAATATATATTTAGAATCCTGATTTACATGGTTTGAAAGTCTTAGGCTGACATAATTAATATAATTTTGTACCGGTGTTATGAATTTATGAAAGGAGTCCTTTGTTTTATACCTTGAAAGAACTTTGTTTGCCGATAGTAATTAAAAAGACTCCTTTGAAATCATTCTCAACGAATATTCCTTTCAAAAACTTCATTTCGAAAATCAAATGATTTTCGCAAACTACACCAGAAGGTAATTTACTTTTGACGTGTTTCGTGGAAAACTTTTTATTAATATTAACAATAATACTTATTCCATTAATCAACGTTTTTCTTGTGATGTCTGAGAAAGGCAATCTAAATAAATATAAGCAATGAGGTGAATTACATGACAACAATACATTTTATGTCAATATATGATAAATACAATCGGAAAAAGAAAAGGTTCAAAATCAATATTTGCTAAAAAGCCTACGTGAATATTTTTAAAATGTAAATATGAAGTTTTTGCAGCAATATGTTACTCATTGTTAAGTATTTTGCGATATATGCAGAATAAAAAATAAATTAAATACGTATAATATGCTTAAATCAGAAACAAAATACTTTCTTTTTAAAAAGAATTGTTTAATTATAATAGTAGATTTTGTCTATGGCTATTTTATTTAGCTATATGGCCACATTATTATGCTGGAAACAGTGAAAACCTCATTAAACGCATACAACGTGTCGGCCGATCCGAATTGTTTCACAAGTTTGGTGCATATAATTCAATTTTGTGTATAGTAAATAGTGTAAATGCTGAGAAACTCTACCGTAAAAATAATTAATATTATTTAATAAAAAGTCCAATTATCATTTCTTTTTCAATAACCTTCGAAGTATGCGAGATCAGCCGATGATATTTACTCCCAATTGGGGTTCTTCATTAGTAAACGGTTTCTGGTTGAAAGAACGTTTCTTAACCACCCTTTGTAGGGGTAAAACTATTACATCTTACGTATATTTGTATAAATATCACTGTTTCATTGTATTTCTTATTAGTTGACAATGCTCACCATGAGCGAAACCGGTCCTGATCCAATAAATTTTATGTGGAAAAAGTACTAAAAATGTTTTATTATTTTTATTCTTGAATAGTTCATAAAAATATTTATTTACACGTATATAAAGATATTTTCAATAGTTCGGTTATGCTTCTCTGGTGATAGTCGACGACAAAACTGCATAAAAAATCGAGCAATTAATTGCTGTCAATGAGCTTATATTTCAAGCAAAGGTTTTCGAGCAATTACAGGATAGCGAAATTACCTCACACTCGCATGTGAATTGTAAGCAATGTCGAAAAAATGTAAATATTTTATAATGTTCTACAAGGAAGTCTACATAGAAACTACTAAATTTACAATTGTTTGATTATACTACAATATTATGTAACACGCTGAATTTTACAGACATTCATAAAGAAGAAGATGGATGGACATTGGACACCTGTCGAAAATAATATTTGAGTACCTCTATTTGATGGAATTTATGATAACAGATAAAATTGCTTGGCAAGTATTTGACAACTGAAATAGAATTATGAAGTACTATTAATTCTATTAATATGATGCATTGGTCTGTACGTACTAGGGCAACCAATCCCGGGATCCCGTTCAATTTTCTGATACCGAAATCCCGGGATCGCAGCCGTATCAATCCCACCAAAAGATAAATTTTGAGCAAATCCCGAAAATTTACACGAAATTGGCAAATCGAAATTTTCAGATTCGTCGGTGAGCTAAAAAAATAAAAACGAGGTTTGGAGATAATCCGGGGGAAAAGTATACCAAATCGAGAATTTCAAATTCCTCGGTGGGAAAACCGAAAAAAAAACGAGGTTTGGAGATAATCCGGGGAAAAAGTATAGCGAATTGAGGATTTCAAATTCTTCGGTGAGCAAATCTCAATCCCGGGGATTGGAAAAAGGCTCCGGGATTGGATACCCTAGTACGTACGTCTTTTTTACTGGTTATGAAAATTCTTAAGTAAGGCAGAATCGAATTTAACTTAATTTCTTTTTCTTCTTTGGCCATGTTCGCTCCCTATGTGGAGCATATAGCCGCCACGCGGCACCTCCATGTTTCCCTGTCTCCCGCCAATGGCTTTGCTTCCTCCCATGACATGCCAGCATCCCTCAGTTCCGCCGAGTACATCCTATGGATAGTACCCGACGGACGTCCAGGACGCCGATATCCCACCGGTCGAAAGAAGAGGCAGGCAGGATTGAGGCTTTCCGGAGGCATCCGCAGCACGTGACCCAGCCAGTTCCAACGTCTCTCCATAACCACTGACGTGACGGGACGCTGTGTTGTACGCTCCCTTATCTCTGAATTCCTCACAAAATCAAACCACCTCACCCCCATTATCCGACGCAAGCATCTGTTCTCAGTATACGGTTTTTCTGAGTCTTCGGCAGGTGCCATGATTCGCAACCGTAAAGCATTACCGGCAGAATGCAAGCGTTGAACAAGTGGCATTTGGTTTTAATGGACTGATTGAATTCACTTAATTTAACTGTGTTGAATATTTCAGACCATCCAAAATATGTTAAATGTATGTACGCAGGAATAACACTTCTGACGAAAAAAAATATATACATAAAATATTGTTATTTAAATAGAACTAAAATGTTGCTATATTTTTAAAACATTTTTCAATTCATAACGTTTAATCAGAAAACTATCATTTTTTCAGCTCGTTAAAACACGGAAGTGCTATTCACTAAAAACTCATTGTAAAAATAAAATAATAAACTATTACTAACCTTCATAGATACTTTGCTGATGGTTCCCTCGATAAGTTGAGTAAGTCATGCGTACATATGAATACAGCTGGTGACCATGCATTGTGAACTTTATTAATATTATAAACGCGTGGGAAAGCAATAGGTAATGAAGTTTTAAATATTATAATATATTATGCATAATATTATGTGCTGTGTATTTTACTTTATATATTATTATATAAAAGTAAAAAACAGCAAACAATATAATATTAAATGCCTTTATATATGTGAGTTAATATAATCATAAACAAATTTCCGTCAAACAAAAATAAATATAATTCCTAAAATTACCCACCATTCAATCCGTAGGCATTCCCATGGGTTAATCCTTTTCGCCAGCAATGGCTTTAAGCTTAGTGATACATTTTTTTATCTTATACAAACACGATACATTCATTTACTAATTAAAATTAACTATGTTATTCGAATTGTTGTGTTACATAATGCGGCACGTGTTTCCCCTCTTTAAAAAGCGTCATCAGACAGAGAATCGCAAGGTTAACAAATAAAACTGAATTTGAGAAACACGACAAGTGGAATAGCAAATCATCAAATATATATAGCAAAAGTTTCACAAAATTACCGACGAATCCATCGAAAAAACAGTATTTTGTAATTTAAATGGGTTTAAAATAGCATCATGTTTTAGTTTATTCGTAAACAATACAATATTTTGTTTGAACAAGCTTCTCAAAAAAGAGAAACACTTTCCATAGCGTGGAATGACAAAGGTATAAAATACAATTTTATGTTGAAAGAGATAATATTTAATAAAACACCACTGTTTAGTTGAAAATGTTCGCGATGATTGAAACCTGTCTTGATTCTTAGGTGGAATTAGTATATTATATCAATGCAAAAAGGACATTTACTTGAAATTAAGTATGTCAAGAATGTAGCAACGTTATTTTATTCTGCAAGAATTATAAAATAAAAATGTTTCACCTATCCTAAAGCCATTAACAATTGCGATAAGCACACTTGGTGGCACACTTCAACGATACATTCAATATTTTAACAACCGCATGATTTTTTTACACGCTAATATTTTAATTTTCAATATTTTACGTTTGACAAGTAAAAGTAAAACTATTGACCATATTATTTCTGGCAAAATCTGCAATTGGTTTGTACAACTTCGGTTCAACACTATCAAATCGATGGCCTAATTCCAGAGTGCTACAACTAAAAATTGATAGTTTAGAGATACTTACAACTAACAAAAGTTTTGATATATGATAAGTTGAGCTGTAAAAAAGTGATGGTTAGTTATTTGTCTCATATTTTTAACGAATGATTTAGTCACTTATCTCAATTAAATTCAAATTTATTTCAATGTTGACAGAAGCATAAAACAGTATTTCGAGTTGTGTTTATATGGATCTAAGAGATTGTTTAAGTTTCTTTATTTTTATATGCAAACACTAACAAACACACACTGCCGACTGAGAACAGAGTTGTATTTTCGTAGAGCTATTGAAGAGAGGTATTTGAATACAATCGGTAATATAACACAAAACAGAAAAGAATACTTATCGTTGTATGGAACTAGGCCATCGAAATAGTTGCGTCCACGACTTGGCTTACATGACAGCGTTTAGGTTTAACCCGCCGTTAAATTTGATTAAGTTGATTTTCTACACAACACTTTATAGTCAAAGTTTTATTACTATTCCTTGAAATATATAAATTGCCATTAACTGTCTATCCATACATTGGCTCAAAAGAGGCACTCGCAAAATAAATTCGGGTGTACAAAGTTTGCTCCTAAATTAATCTTGCTAAAAATTAATGTAACGTACATACACCATTCTAACCACTTCAGGAAGGTTTTTTGGATCACGAATCCTAGAGTCGTGATTAATCCATGTAATGTTTATGTCGGTACATCAATGCAAAACTAAGACAATCGACAAAAAACATGTTTTACGTTAGTGCTGTCCAAACTGGGGTCCGCGGAAATTTTCAGTTCATTTGGTTGTAACAGAATTTAGTGAAAAAACTATTTCAGAATTTTGGACAGGATTTGGAAGGCGACAGGAAGAATCTCCATGTATTGCAAAATAAGTTTTAGTAATTTTTATTGCTTTTGCGACTATATACTTATGTAAACCATTATTGTTACTAAGAAATAGGTACAGGGAATGCCTTTCCAAAGGACTTTGGAAGATTGTACCAGATATTGATGTTTTTTTTGTGTGAAAACATGCAACCGCATTCATCTAATTAAATTGTTTTTCTATGCTTCATATTATAAATTTGAATGTGTTATTTTTTAGTTTTGTTATTATTTTTTTTTATTTGTAGCTTACTATTAACTGGTTCAAAAAAAATACATGTAACATGAAATAAATGAAAAATACATGAAACCCGGGTCGTTAGTGACAAAATTTGTGAGAATGTACATAGTTTGAACGATTCAAATTTAATATTGAAATTCCACCAAGCACCTTCAGTCGAAATCTTAAATTATACATGTAATAATAATTAATGAAAAATAACGATTTTGGATTATTTTTTTCAAATTTAGGGGGGCCATGGCTTGAAAACTGTTTTAAGCTATGAATTATTTTATAAGCAATATAAATTATTGCATCAAATGCAATGGAAGGATTTAATTTTACAATACGACCAACAAACTTACAGTGATACACAGAAAATATAAAAATATTTTTAATGCGAGAGTAAGTGAAATCACTAATCTAATATGGTTTTTTGATTGAATTAATATAATATATTCTTTTTTTCCTAGTGGAGTTCACCATGTGAAATACGAAAATGTCACTCACATATTAGCAGTACTCTTCTAAAACTTTTTTTTATATAAAACTGTCATTTCGAAACTAAGAATTTTATTAACGTAGCAATTAGGGCTTATACGAAGACCGACTTTTGAAAAAACTGGTTTTCGAATGTCAATAATTTAGGCGAAAAACCGGTTTTTAAAACCGACAAGACCTAGTAGCGATGTTTTTAACTTTTCCGGTTCTAAGCTCAAGAAATGCGACCCCAATAACAACACTTAAATATCTATTTTAATATGGGTGATACAATGTTTATAATTACGGTATTCTTATATCATAGTTTTTTGGACCTTTTGTAGTTTATATAAAAATGCGATAACGCGATAACACTATCAGGCGATAAGCGCCCGCGATAATGATCGTTCGTAAGATAGCTGAGAACACTCGTCAGTTGTAAATTCATATGTGTGCTGGGATGACGTCTGTTTTACGCGCAACTTAAAATATGATTATTTATTAAAAAATCACGGATTTTATAAAAAAATGTATAAGGAATGATGCAGAGAGATATTTTAAAGCCTATTTTCTTTTGAAATTAATAAGAATAAGGCCAATAATGAGGAAACCACTGGGGTCCCTGAACGACCCCATCGGCAGAGAAGTATTTTTCTAGTCTCCGAGCCGCGAGAGTTAATCAACGTAAATAATATACACTATTTAATATTGATGTTGTTATTATCGAACTAAAATATGGTTACACTATGAATTTATTTCAGTTAACTGGTCGAAAATTTTGCCGGATTGTTATCGTAAAAGGAATCTGGGAACAGTTTTTTTACTGCAAAAACAAATCAAAAATACGAAAAGAACAATGCTAAGTTTTTCGACAGAATTGCTTCGGATTATAAAAAAATAATTGAATACATAGTTGGCAGAAATACTTTATATGAGAAATAGTCCGACAGAAAATACGTCATTATCGGAATATTAGTATTCAAAGTCAAGGAAATTAAAATATGAATGAGGTAATTGAATATATAATTCATGATTCATAGCAATTGTGAAATCTATACGGAAACTTTGTTTAATATTCGTTACAATATTACAGTGGTTCTTAACCAGTAAAAAAATGTGCCAAGTAATAAAACAAACGCGAAATGGTGAAAACTTTATAAGTATAAATGTGAGGATTATACTACCATGTATTTAGACACTCTCTATTTAAGTTATATTTTTTTCAAAGAAATTGTTTCTTGAATTGTTCAACAAAGTTCAGTTTATTATCCTGGAGGACGGTTCCTAGTTTATAATCTAGATTAAGTTATTTATGGCATTAGTATCATCACATAAAATATCACCTCTAACAAACAAATTATACGAACAGGGTTTTTTATTCTTCTTCTTTTTTAAGCCATGTTCGCTCCCTATGTGGCACGTCCATGCTTCCCTGTCTCCCGCCAATTGTTTTGTTTCCTCCCATGACATGCCAGCATCCCTCAGTCCGCCGAGTACATCCTGTGGATAGTACTCGACGGACGTCCGGGGCGCCGGAATCCCACCGGTAGAAAGAAGAGGCAGGCAGGATTGAGGCTTTCCGGAGGCATCCGCAGGATGTGATCCAGCCAGTTTCAACGTCTCTCCATAACCACTGACGTTACGGGGCGCTGTCTTGTACGCTCCCTTATCTCCGAATTCCTCACAAAATCAAACCACCTCAACCCCATTATCCGACGCAAGCATCTTTTCTCGAAGCTCATGTGCCATGTGCCATGATTCGCAACCGCAAAGCAGTACCAGCAGAATGCAATCGTTAAATAAGTGGCATTTGGTTTTAATTGAGCACAGCTGTGTGTCCCAGACATTCCGCATTGAGTTGAATGTGGCTCCAGCCATTCCTAAACGAATGGCGAGCTCCTTTTTTGTACTACCGTCTTCGGGGATATGTACGCCGAGGTATCTGAAGCTCTCGATGATCTGTCCCGCGCTGGTAAGTGTCCTATCAGAGTCATGACAGGTTTGTTTACACATCACATTGGTCTTACTTGTATTCATTTTTAGACCAGTGTGACCTCAGTTAGTTCCTAACCCATCAATAGTCTCCTGGATGCCCTTAGATATAGATTTGTCGAATATGACAGCAACAGCTACACCTCGATCAGGCGGATTTAATTGAGCCAGATGTCCAGGAATTTACATGAAAATAGTTAATTCTACATAAGTAGAAGTTATGTATGTTAGTCATCACTTTTGGCAATTAAGCTCTCTACAATCCTACATAATTAGAAAGATTTTGACTTTTCTCTTTAAGGTGAAAATTCTGTTTAAAAAAATTAGCTTTTCCACAGAGCGTAGTGTAATTTTGTATTCAGAGTAGTGCAGTTGGAATCATCGGTTCAAAATTTATTATGACAGAACATAAAGGTTGAAACAAGCCTTGCGAACTTAAATTTTATATCAACGTTTTTTTAAGTTTAAAATCTCTGAATCGAGGCTATAAAAATTGCTTTTAATGTACATTTTACTGTTAATGGCTTGAAATTTCTTTCACAACATCTGATGCCAGCAATAAATTCGCAATTAAAAATAAACACAGCGCGGAATTGGTGGAAAACGGTGATCAAAAGGCCATCAAATTGTCATGAGAACTTAACACTAAAACAATCAAGCTCAATTGATGGACACTAAATATATAAATAAGTTCAATACAAACCACCAGACCAACACAAAATGTCAATTTTAAGGAATTCAATCCCTGAGAAGAGAAAAGCACTCACAACTGTAATATATGTATGTGTCATAACTATTATAATCAAATGTTGAAATAGTAACTGTTAGATGAAGAATTGTTAAATGTCAAAAAAGAAATGATGATAGTAATCTTTTACTCATCGTTAGTCTATATTTGAAAAAAGAGGTCTTTTTTAATCACGCCACTGGCTCCCAGTTAATGTTTTACAGATAACTGTGAGTGGTACAGAATAATAAGGTAATGCTTAACTCAACTAAGATGATTTAAACATCATATTAAGCTATTAATTGATTTGGCATTTACTTGGCAGAACTCCATTATAACAGATTTAAAATATCAAAGTATTTTAGTTCTACAGTTTTTAATAATTTTAGGCGTTGCTAGCTATTTCGGCTTGCGCCATCGTCAGAACTATGTTTAAACTTATATTTTGCTCAACTATATATACTGGCTCTGAAGAGATACACAATGCATCAAGTTATTCACTCTAACATCATTTTAAGCTATATTCTATCAATCAGGTTGTTGATTATCTTTTCACAAACCCATTATGCGTATGCAGCCGATATTTCACGGCCGCCTTTCATAACGCAATACGATCATGAAAAAATAAAATAATAATTTATCATATTCTTGGCCCGATACAGAGCTGCACGGGACCTATCTTTTAACCAGGCACTGTTGTGCTTGAAAAAATAAAAAATATAAAGAAAAAATATTTTAAAATTAGTCGCTTCACCATTTGTGTAATCCAGGGTTTCCCAATTTTTTTCTCCAATGGAGCACTTGGAAAATCTTCACGGAACACTTTGCTTCTTTTTTTTGACGAGGAGTACTCGGTGTAACAAAAATTATAAACGGGGTACACAGATGTCAAAAGTTCGGGAAACACTGGACTATACGATTCTCAAAAAAATCATGGCTTGTAAAATTTAGATTTAGTTGTCAGCGAGCTTTAATAACCAGTAGCCATTAAATTGTGTTGGTTTTGCAACATCTGGTTAGTGTGTGTTGAATAAGTTGTTATTTGTTCAGCTTTACTATACAAAAATGTGGTTCACAACGGATGTTACTCAAGCGATTAATATTGACTTTACGTTTGTATACGCGAAATATCTTATAATCTTATATTGACCGCCTCTTGCCGATACATCGTAATACGTTCGCTGTTTACAATGTATTAAAAAAAACACTTTTTTGCATGGTTTTATTTTCCACAGTCAACCACTAAAAATAGCGAATACTATATTTGAACACAAATCATTATTTCTTACACGATTCCCGGAAACAAAAAAAAGGCACATAAGAGGATAACGAATTTTCTAAAAACAACAAATTACATTTTTACACGATTTCGAAAAAGCACGGTGCAACATTCATTACAGTAATTTGGAAATTCCTACATCCCTCGCAAGTTCTTACCAAATTTGCGTAAACGGGTTCATCTTTCGTCTCATTGTGATAGTGAATAATTTTTGTAAAGTATTTTTTCAATAAAATCAATATACAATGAGCAATAATGAATTTATTTCTTTGATATCCTGAATTGATTTTTATACAAGGGAACCCTGTCGCTTGCTGTGGCCCAGTTCTTTAGAGCTTGCTTTACTGATGACGCAGGTCTGGGTTCGATTCCCGGTCAGATCACAGTGAATTTGAGATGTCAACCCACATCACTTCCACTCCTCTCATCCTTCTGATCCTTAGTCAACTACTAGTCCTGTTCTAGCCTTATCCTTCTTTCCGTACTACTTGCTTGAGGTTGAGCGACTGAGTAACGAACAGTTCTCGTAGAAAAAATAATTTCTCTTGATATACCTCCATTAGGAGGCCATATGCTCTACACTGGGAGCGGACATGGATTAAAAAGAAAAAAACACGGTTTTGCTTGAAACGTATTTACCGTATAAATGGGGAGTTCAGTGTAATAAGAAATTAAAGACTTCATTACAACTTAACACATATTATGAATAATATTAGTGTAATTTACTTATTGGGTCATCATAGCATATTTCCTTTTTTACACAATTTTCTATACTCCAATGTTGCACAGCTTTCAAATAACACGGTTTTTAATATTTAGGAAATCAATCTTCATGTTTTCCATTAATTCTAAAAAAAAATTACACGATTAACGATGAAAATAATATAAGTTTTATTGTGCTTTGTCTAACGTAGTTATTAATCGGTTTCATATCTTATAAAACTATATTTTATTTTCAATTGGCCAATAATTGATTTTGGCAGGTTTTTGGCATAAAGTTAGGTACTGAACATATATGTATTACTATTATATTTACTAACAGCACATAAGGAATTCATTTTTCGAACAAAAAAAAAATATAAATTGTCGGTTACAATTTTATGCCTATTACGGGTCGATGTTTTCCCCAGTAAGGATTTTTTTTTCTTTTTACCATGTCCGCTCCCAATGTGGAGCATATGGACTCCTAATGGAGCTTATCTCAACATAAGGTTTTCTACGAGAACTGCTTGTTACTTAGTTGCTCAACCTCTCTTTTTCCAAAGAGAATAGGGATAGAAGGATAGGGCTACGACAGGATTAGTGGTAAGCTAATCGCTCTCGATACGACCGTTCATAGGATAGGATAGGTGAGAAGGGGGAATTCAAGACATCACATACATCCATGCCTTTGAACAGAAATTCATAAATCGATTGAAAAATCAATTTATAAAACTGTCCGTATCGGGATTTGAACCCGTGCCCTCCGTAGCCGAAGCCAACAACGTTGACCACTCGACCACACAGGCGGCAGGATTAGTACGCACACCAAATTTATAATTTTTTTAATGAACTCCCAGTCCATCGTTTATCACTGGGGTTTTCCCCGTAGACTGACGAAGTTCCGTGAAGCAACAGAGAGATGATTATTTTAACAGATTCATTCATTTCAAGGTATTTTTAAAATACGCTCCACGCTGTAAGCTCTGCACGAAGAACAAACACGTGTATGAATAAACGTATATATATAATTACTTTGGACGCATCAGAAAGTCGGTGGAATGTTTGGATGCTTTGAGTTTGATACTTTATTGTTTAATTAAACAGTTTAATGAAAATTTTTGTATTACATCGAAGTAACGCAGCCCTGCTATGTAAAAATACAGTAATTACAAAAAAATACGTAAATTAAAATGAGTATGTATAGGATATCGACTGTGGAAAGGAAAAAGGAAGTAGCCCACAGTTTTTTCAAAACAGATTTTTTTCGATAATCACAATGTATCAAACTTGATACACGTTCTACCAAAAGGATACAAGCTGCAAATGCCGAATTAGTATCTAAATTTAGGGAGCCGGTAAATTGCTCGAATTACAAATTATTCGAATTGCTTGGTTATTTAAACGATTTTTCACGACTTTTTCTACGAATTTCATTTTTATCTTGTGCGACACTTGTTTAGAGAGTGAAATATAAAAATAATTTTCGTAAGTATTTATTTTAACCGTGTTCTTTCTATATGATCTTTTAATGGAGTTTATCTCAACAAAAATGTTTCTACAAGAACTGATTATTAATTAGTTACTCAAACTGTTTCTATATATTTCCAGAAAACATAGAAGACTAGGGCTAAGACAGAACAAACGGAAACAAATTGATTATCTTGTTATTCGAGCAATTTACCGGGAACCCTAAATTTAGCATGTAAGTTTGGAAAAGATGACCTTCTAAAAAATTAAAACCAAGAAAAAAGACTGAAATAAAGGTTTTTCCTGGACAATTTCTTAAATAAATATTAGATTATGTCAATTAAGCACCAGTGTAGAAATTTATGTGCATTTCAAGGTTGTGTATAATTCATAATCTGCAAATGGCCCAAAATCATCAAAACACGTTTTTTGTATGTTGATATGTGTGGGTTACGTCCTTTTTCCTTTCCACAGTCGATATGGATAAAGTGAATGTTTATAGTACTTTAATTAAATAATAATAATAATACTACTCATCACTACTTGATTGTTTATATATTTTTTAATCCATGTCCGCACCCAATGTAGAGCATATCGTCTCTTAATAGAGAAGAGTTGTTCTTCGCTAATACAAATTAAGAAAACATATTTTGATCTTAAAATCATCAATTAATGGATGCAATACAAAACAAAAAGTGTGTCTGGAATGAAGTTAAACTAAAATAAAATGTTCTAAAATATTTATTATAAACAATAAATATTATATGAAGAATTTAAAATAAGTGAATGGTATAAATGTTATTTCATGAAATATAACCACCCCTGAATATACAAGAGGTGCATTGATCCAATGCCACATTGACCGACCGCTACTGCGTGTTTGGGAATCGTGTTAGAACAGATAATTCGTGTAAAATATAGTATGTCTTTTCTAGGGCAGTATAATATATAGACACAAGTTTATTCATTGATCTGACGTTGGCGCACGCCGAAATAGCTATAAACTCATTTTATAAAAAAAAATATAGAACTAAACACGTTGATATTTTTTACCTAATTATAATTAAAATACAGCATTTGTTCTTCTTAGGGGTAAGTTTATATATAAATGGATCACAAAGCTGACAGCCCGAATAATAATACATACCCTTAAAATTGTACGTTGTACCTATCTCAACGTTCATTGCATCGTTGACTAACTATGTATGATATTAATAAAAAGCTAGGTAAAGCGACTACCAGGAAAAGCCCGAGAGACTGGGAGGGCCTCCATTCAGCAGGAGGTAACTAATGGTTGTAACTTCAACAGCTATATATTAAAATAATAAGGTTTCTATGATAAATCTACCGCCTACAGAGAGACAATGTATAACTCATCGTTTAGAAAGAGCGACAGGGTGTGCAATATGGTTTTTTTAGCAGGGGAATTCAATCTCTTGGCTTACCTGTTCATATTGAATAAAGAGGAATTATTGTTTTAGCGTGAGTGTATCTAAAAAAATGGTCAAAAATCTATTTTTTGCAATATATAACATTTTTTTTTAAAATAACGATGAATAATAAAATCTTGCATTCAATAAAATACAAATTTTAAATTTCACTCATCGTTTCAACTTTTAAAAGTAATTTTAAGCTCTCAAAGTGCCGCCTGTGTGGTCGAGTGGTCAAAGTCATCGGCTTCGGTTACGGAGGACACGGGTTCTAATCCCAGTACGGAAATATGTTACATTATATAAATTTATTTTTCACTCGATTTATGAAATTCTGTTCGAAGGCATGGATGTATGTGATGTCTTGAATTCCCCCCTCCCAACCATCCTATCCCATGAACGAGGCGTATCGAGAGCGATTAGCTAACCACTAGTCCTGCCCTAGCCCTATTCTTATATTCCTACTCTCTTTGGAAAAAGAGAGGTTGAGCAACTGAGTAACAAGCAGTTCTCGTAGAAACACACTTCTGTTGGGATAAACTCCATTAGGAGTCCATATGCTTCACATTGGGAGCGGAAATTTAGAGTCATGCAAAAATAATAGTAATATCAGCTAGGAAGTCAGTGAGTTGGGGTGGTAATAGCACACTATTTCCTTTTACCACTCTGACGCAGCGATTTCCAACCTGGGAGGCGCGAACAGTCCAAAATATTTATTAACTCCTTAAAACGTGTCTTTTTTACTATATAAAGGATGGGGAGGCGCGAAAATATTTGTTTCTTCAAAGGGGAGCGCAGTAGCATAAAGTTTGGAAGCCACTGCTCTAACGAGTGTAATATTGGTCAGACAGAGTGGTGTCAATATAGGGCGTAATAAAGGGAATTCGTTAACTACGGAATTTTTCTCGTACCATCCTATTTTTCTTACGTTCTCCGAAAAGATAGCTTGGGGGAGTTAATAATACCAGATAGAGGCTCCACCATACTACTTGTTGGGAGCAGACATGATTTTAAAAATGTACTTTTAAGGGTCATGGATTGGAAACCCCTATTTTTACAGCATTCAGTGTACAGTGTGATGGAAGAATGTTTAATAAGTACGTCATGATGCGTTGACATGATCATTAATAACATTTAGATTGACGTATTATTACAAGAGTGAGTTACGTAAATTTTACGTACGCGAGTTTCGTAATTATAAAACCAATGATGTATATTCATTTCAAATGTGTTTCTGCGAAAAAAAAACTGTTTTAGTACATTATATTTTAAAAAGTTACATCGCTTTATACTAAACATCATTTGATTTTGCCGAAGAAACCATTTCATTCGAAAAGTGATACATTAGGTCAGTAATTTTATGGTTATTTTTGCTAACGTACAATGGTCATATTTTATGTTATTTAACCACTTGAATACCAAGCGGACTCAGGTGTCCGGAACATATGCAAGCGAACACGGATGTCCAAGACTTTTAAAAAATCAAATACTTGGTATTCTTATAGAATATAAGCAATATTTTGATGAATATGTGTAGTGCCATCTATATTGAATCAATATAGGTTTTTAAAATATCGAATTCGAGTTTATATTAGGCAAAATTATTTTTCTCAAAAACACGCAGTATCTCTGGGAAATATGAATGATTTATTTTCGCGGTATTCAAACGGTTAATAAATGTAAGATTTTCAAAGTTTCTTATTTTTTTATTGCCTTCCGAAGTGTACAAAGGTTTTCAAACTATATTTGTATTGAATGAATAAAATCTACTTTATATGAATTTTCGTCTCAAGTCTCGGGTTGTTTTATTTAAAGTCTTGGTAACTGCGATTGGCAAAAAGCGTCGATTTCCCGGGAAGTCTCGACACATAATCTCCAGTTCGAACATGATTTCCAGACACGAAAAACACAGTAGCGGATTACGGGATTCCTAAAAACAAGAAGCTTAACACAAGACAGAAATAACAAATGAAAGAATTCATAAGTTCCTAACACATTCCCCTAGGATACACCTCTAGAACTCTGAAATTCCCACCCAGGGGAATTTCCCCGCTGGTTGGGAACTAACTATACGGAGCGCTGGGATGAAGTTAGTAGACTGACGGGGGACAGAGAATCTTGAAGGCGGATATTAGGGGTCGGATGTGGTTAAGTATACATCGTTTTAAAAAATACTCACTCCATAATGAAACCGGTTGTCATTATATAATAATAATGTCGACTGCAAATTGTGTTTTATTTTTAGAAATAGGTATAATATCTTTCTACCGAGAAATGACAGATCTTCACAATGTTTCGCTTAAAAATATTTGACAATGCTCGCGATGAGCGAAACCGTCCCAAATCTTAATTAACTATTTAAAAAAAAGTTTTTCTTAATACAGCATAAACTGTTATTAATATTTAAGTATCATTCCTTAATTAAATAACATTATTTATATCAAAATGTCTAAGTGATTCATTTTTTTATAATCGTTTAATTAATCAGAGTTCCGTAGGTTAACATAAAAAAACTGTTATTTATTTTTAAATGGACGAAAATATTTAATTAAAATGATGAACTTTATCAACCGTGTTTATTTTTAGAATATGAATAATGAACAAACTCGTGTACATAAATATGAATCGATAAACGTTTTGGGAAAATGAGTGGGAATTTTATTTTGCCTACTAGCAAGCAATCTTGATAATATTTTATAAACGCAAATCGGCAAATGTTTATTATACTATACAATATTTAAAAAAAAAACGGTTTAATAAATATAATATAACATTGATATAAAAATTAAAACTAATACGTAACAACCATCGAAAAAAACATTAAATAAACTATATGTATGCTCAGTTTACAGAATAGTAAAACGTATCGATATGGTGGAAGCAAGGTGGTTGTATAACAGATGAAAAACATGATAAGTTATGTATGAAAAACACAAAAAACGACATTTAATTTGTATGTTTTATCATGATTTGGTATTTATCAATGCATTTTCAGTAATATTCAAGGTATTGATTATGTTATTTTTAAAAAATAAGTTTTTTTTGTAATGTTTGTTGTTAAAATTATACGTTTATATATATATATATATCAGCAGTGAAATTTGACTTTGTAATAAATTTTAATTCTTGTTTTTTACATATATATTATGGTGCAGGAGTAGTTATTGGGGTATAAAATATAATTTACCATTTTTCATCCCTCAATGACAGCTAATTCGATCGTCTTTCCCCGGCCGAAAAAGCACAAACACCGATCGCCGTCCAACACTGATTTAAAAAATATAAAAACATTCGATAACCATAAACAATTCTAAATTCAAATCGATAGCACTGACGTACTCAATACGTTGCGAATTCAAAATGGAAACCTGTCATTCAGCTGGTTCCATTTTCAAAACAAAAACAGAAAGATTGCCTGACGCAGCGGCGGTGGGCGATGGTCGGTAATATTATTGATCGACGTGTTGTGACGTCACGCGCACGACCGCACAATGCCATGGCTGGCGCTGAACTGAAATACCTACTGGAGTTTTTCAAAACGCGGTGGTGCTCTTCGGCTGGGACTGCCGCTGGCTTGGCGTGGAAAACTGATGGCATATACAACCATTGGCAAGGGAACTATTATGTAACTTTATCATTATAGTCTCCACTACTATGACGTAGTCTTGCATAATGTGAAAAATGAGCTTTTTGCCTACTCTAATTACCACGCACCATATGACTCAATCAGTAATCATTACTTTTACTTTAAATATTACTAAGCTTAGTGTCTATATTAACAATATATTCAGAATAAGACATTGCAAATTAATTTGCCATGCTATATTATCAATTGTACATCATTTTTTTTCTGATACAATGCTTTTCAATTATACAATTATCAAATTTGCCTATTTTTCTGAAGAAGTCTACTTTAAACCAGTCTTATTAATCTAATAATAATAATACAGACGTCATTTTCACCGTCATTTTTAAAAAAATTATCCTTTGGACTCAATGCAATGTAAAACTATGTGCTTTTTTAGCATATTATTTTACAACAACACAAAAAATTGTGACATAGAATTTTTAAATCAACCATTTGAATTCCTATGATGGTAAAATTATAGTTTTATCTCCGCCATTTTAGTTCATAATATGTCTGCAAGGACTTCAAAATATTCTATTTCTGTTGGTGTCCAAAAATTGAACTAGCTATTCCAAACAGATGTTGTTTTAAAGTACACCTATCCCTCGATTTACACGGTACTTTTTTTACACGTTTTCGCTTTTACACGGTTTAAAAAAGTTAACTTGAAAATTTTAATTCTTCATATTCGTAAGTAAAAAACGAGTACATAATTTTTAATTACGTGTTTTATATCTTGAATAATATTTGTAGCCTTATTATGTCGAAAGAAGTAAAAAGAAAAGTTATTTCGTTAACAAAAAAATAAAAATATTGGATCTTTTACAAAACGGAGAAAGAGTAATAGACGTTGCTAGATTATATAGCATGAATGAAGCTACAATAAGAACCATTAGAAAAAATGAAAACTCAATTAGAAAGAGTGTAGCAGCTGGCACTACGAGTATGAGCACAACTTCATATATCAGAGATATTACAATGGAAAACATGGAGAAGGCATTAATGATTTGGATAGAGGACCAAACTCAAAAACGGATGCCAATTGATACCAATGCTATTACAAATAAAGCATTGCGGATTTATGAAAAAATTAAATAGAAGATATCATCCTCTTCTTTGTCTGAAAAGAAGAATGCTTTCACAGCAAGTCATCAAGTCAAGTCACAGTGATTTGTGATAGTGATGAATGATAAAAACTCCACCGACCGTTACAATATTTTTTTAATGAATCTTTTGGATTTCATTTTTTTGTTACTCTATAAGCTTTACCTGTATTTAATTAATAAAAAAATATGTATGTTTATACTTTTTGTATTTTGTTTTTTATATATTTTAGAAAACACCCAAATTATGCGTTTTTCGTGTACTTTTCGATTTACACGGTTTTACATTAAAAAATATACAATTTCGATTTACACGTTTTTCTCAGGAACCTATCTACCGTGTAAATCGAGGGATAGGTGTATTTAATTACACCCTGTTTACATTTTTCACGATAGCAATGCAAGCCATGCTTGACTTATCTTTAACAACCATTTGAGTTTAATATGATTACACTTCAAATATATTTGCGTTATTTAGTAAAATATGTATTTTTAATACCTCACTACATATTTTAAACTTCACTAGCACTTTTAAATAATTTAAGCAACGGATATAAATAAAGTTATTATGTGATTAAGCTTACTACATCAATAGCAAACTAATTTGAGAGGTAAATATACAATCAATATTGTTTTAAAATATATCACTTCTAACGCATGTTATATGTTCATTAATTCAGACATTAAAGTTTCTAGCTCTCAGACAATACACCTTAAAGACAGCTATCAAATGTTTTCTTTTTAAATTCCGCTACTTCTATTTGATTTAATTTTATCATTAGCATATGATAATTCAAATAATGAAATCATACTCCACCAATATTGTTTTTTCATCTTTAAAACAATTAAACCAATATTATCAATTTCGACGTCATGAATCTTACGATGCTTTCGATAAGTTAATTTCCTCTACCCACCATTGCCTTCCTGTCCGTTCATCTTTAAAGGCAGAATCCAATTGCCAAACCTTCAGTTTTTCCTTAACTGGGAATGTAGTATGTGAAATTGTATTCAGATTATCTATTTCTCGGAAACATTAATCCTTTTAAATAAATGAACTGTACTCGATCCGAAAAGCCTGGTAATTTACCTTATAAGACCCCAAGCGTAGTTGATTCATCAAATGAAGTTTTAATCGACTTTATTTAGTCTAAAGATATTTATCAAAAAACAAGGATTCGAAACACATATCACACAGTGTGCCACAAATGATTTTATATTACAGGTAAAACTTAAAGTAAGCGAAGAATCTATTAGAAAAAATGAACACGTATAATAGATTTTTATTTATATTGATATTAAATATTTAAACGAAGTCATTAAGAAACACATGCAAGCTGTCATTTCCACGTAAGCGATTTGCAATACAATCACTATCACTGTTCCAACCGCCTTATTCATACTTGATTAGTGACAAAAACTTGTTTTGCTTAACAGGAAATTTATTTGAAATAATTTATTAATTAAATGTTTACATAAAGCACGATAAGAGACGAACACTTAGTAATCAGCACTGGGAGATAGATAAATCATCCAGAATCACAATAATAAAATAGTGAATAATTAATAAGTTAAGTGTCCTTGTTTATTGAAGAAAGAATTACATAATGTTAAATTTAAATGCGATATCAATTATTGTTTTGAAAATTCTCAATCATATTGCGGTCGAGCATTTGTATAATACTTAGACATATTGACATATTTTACTATATAATCATTATTTTGAATAGTATTAAGTCGCACGAAAATATTCTTTAAGTCAAAATTATCGATTTCATGAAATTTTGCTATTTTTCTATACGACTATTAATGCTAAAGATCCATTAATAACATACAAGGGTAGTGTTTAAATTCCTCGAAGACTTTATCGCATGAAAATTATTTAACTACCCTTTTCTCCAAGTAATGAATGCAGAAATACACCTAATCCCTTTTTACGCGATACATAAGTTCCAGAAAGTGGCGCGTAAAAAAACCTAATTTTCATAAAATTTGATAAATCGATTCCAAATCCGCGTGAAAAAGTATCAAAAATATATGAAAAAACGTAACGGTGCCGTCCGAAAAAATCACATAAAATCAAAATCGCGCAACAATAAATCGCGTATAAAAAGGATTGGGTGTACAGGGTTTTGGAGAGATGAAACGTATCAGGATGCAAGCGTTCACGGGGAAGTATTTACACCCCAGCTAAGAACTGCTCCAGATCAATACAAATATCCTAAGCATTTCTGGATGCTGATGCAATGGATGCTTGTTGATTGGATTTTTTTCTTTAAATATCAACCACAAAAATGATGAGATATCTTGGTGACACAGTGTACTCTACAAAAGACGTCACGCAAAAATCGATATTGTCAATCAGCTGGAAAGAACCAACCGTTGCCGACACCTGAAAGGGAGCTCCAGCGTTACTAAGGAGGGGGGCAAACAGCTGGTCAGCCGGGCGCGTGCGCAGCCCCGGTCTACAATAATTCGTGGACTTTCGGCCATATTCGGGCTTCCTTCGTGGCGGCGACGAGCGCTTTGGAAATTCGACGTCTTTCAAATCGACGCCCGCATTAGACGCTAGAAAAACGACGCCAGACTAATGATATTACGCTTCCAATCAATTTTGATGTTAATCGTTATTTTTGTATAATTTTTTTCTATGCTGTGTGGGTTTCGTAAGCATAGGCTTTCAAAGAATATGTTAAAAGCAAATAAAACAACATAACCTATTAAAATAAACATTAATTTCTATGGCCAAAGCTTCCATAGAAACTAAATAATAATAAAAAGATATAGAATGGTATATTATTAAGAAATTACCAGACGAACAGTCGGCGGTTACTTAATATTATAATATATCGAAGAAAACTAAAAATCGTCTAGGGTTTTGTTTGATCGTGAAAGAAAAAGAAATATAATAGCGTTAGCATAAAACGCAGGACCTTGCCCTCATTCAGAAATGGGCCGTCACTGACTAGTTAAATTGCTAGACGCATTTTCTATCGGCGGCGTAACTACAATCTGAAATCAATAATTGATATAATCCTTCACATATTATTTTATTATGGTGGTTCCAGTCCAGTTACATATAAATGTAAGTATGTACATTTTGACCAGAGCAATTGATTTGGAGATGGATTTGTGGAGTTTTTGTGTTTTAGATTGAGTTGGAGACGTAAAATAAAGGGCGACTCCGATTCCTGTTTTTCAAAAAATAATTAAAATACAGAAAGTAGTAAATTTTAGTAACTGTAAAAAAAAATATTTTTTTAATTAAGATAGTCAAATACGTAGTTTATTGCTTAACTACTCTTTGGTGATTTTCTTAATTACATTTAAGAGATATTACACATTTTAATTTTAATCAATTTAGTGTCTCTTATTCATATTGTGTACTGTTATTTGTAAATTCTTTTTAGTACCAATTGCTTATTACAATTTTGTTAATTTTTGTTTTATGTAAATGATACTATAAAATTGCATTTCTTATCAGTTGATAATGCTCGTCATGAGTGAACCCAGTGTTGATATTTTTAAATAAAAGTGGAAGTAGTAAAAATGAACATTAACAATGCTATTTCTACAAAAAAACGTGAAACAAGAAATGATTTTAAAAAAAGTGATTCCAAAATATTTTAGAATCACTTATAATGTAATTGGTAATTTCTTTTCAATGCCAATTGTTGTTTACAACTTTTCATTTTTGTATAAATAGCATTGTTAAATTATATTTCTTATCAGTTGACAACGCTCGCAATGAGTGAAACCGATCCTGACCTATTAAATAAAGTGGAATGAAGTACAAAGGAATATCGTGTTTTTATTAATATAATGCCTTTCCACCAAGTATTGACAGTGAACAATCTAAAAGGAAATGTTAAATTATTCATTCAAAGTTCAAATAATCAACATAGAGTGCGGACACATTATAAAAATGGCAAATGTTTTGTCCTTGACACTTTTAATGTTTATTTGCATGTAAAATACTTTTCTTAGATGGCGCCAACCCCCTCCCCTACACAGATGTCCCGTCGAGCGAAATGTTGACCGCGTTTGTCATATATTTAAAATGATGGAAAGTGTTATTTCGGATTGCGGAAAGCACCCGGCGGCGGACTCGACAACCAAATCCCATCGAGCACAAAATTGCATAATCTAAAATAAATGTCAAACGGCGATTATAAAATCAGGAAATTAGGCAACGATAATACAAAGTGCGTGCAATCGATGTGTATCTACTTTTTGCCATCAGCCATTATCATCAATCAAAATGGTGTAAGGATGTCATGATTTCAAACTTGGGTCGTATAATTAATGTTGTATGTACATATATATATATACTAGAGTTCTGCACGGGCCGAAATTTCACAAAACTACCCGGTCCGAGCCTGAAAGACTCAGGCCCGACCCAGCTCTAGCCCGAGTCTAATACCTCACTTGTTACCCGAACCCGCCCCGAAGCCCAGATTTATACTTCTCAGCCCGAAAAAAACCCGTTATTTTACAAATTTACTACAATTCACGATTCTGTTAAGAACTGGTAATGATTAAAATCATCATGGCTGACTTATGATACGAACATAGACTGAAATTTTTTTTTGAAGAAATAAATTCGTTATCCGAGCCCGAGTCTCAATTGCGCTTACCCGCGCGAACCCGGCCCAAACCCGGCCCGAGGGCCAAGCCCGGGCCCGTGCAGACCTCTAATATATACATATATACCCATGCCGGGCCCCAATGTGGAGTATATGGCCTCTTTGATTCTTCGATAAACATTCTTTGCCATGAATAAATTAGTTGATGCATTGACTATACAAATTTGCAAAAATAGCATTATTTTTTTATTCAAGTGCGCTTCCGATGTAGCCTCCTCGACAGAAGTTTTTCTACGCGAACTGTTTGTTACTCAGACGTTCAACCTCTCGTTTTTTCAAAGAGAGTAGTAGGGTTAGAAGGAAAAGGTTACAGCGGGGTTATAAGGGGCTCGCATTATATCAAAGCAATTCTCGGTGTTCTAGGGAAGCAGTGAGTTTTTTTTATCTCTCCGATGGAATTATATGCAATACTTAAATAAGCAATCGATTGTTACTTAATACACTTATAATATGTAATAATATGCAATTTACCGTAAACTTATCAATGTGACTTAGGACAGGACTAGTTGCTAAATAATCGTTCTCGCTACGCCTAGTTATTGAAGGATTGGAAAGGTGGGAAGGAGTTTTTAGACATCACAAATACCCATGCCTTCGAACAGAAATAGGAAAATTGATCAAAAAAATGCTGTTCGTACTGGGACTCGAACACGTGAGATCCGACACGGAAGCAAACAACGCTAACCGCTGCGCCATAGAACCCGACAAATATATATATTATAATACACCCACTTTTAAGGTGTTCACTGTCAATACTTGGTGGAATGGCATTATAATAAAAATAATAAAACATTTTTAATACTTTTTCCACATAAAATTTATTAGATCAGGACCGGTTTCGCTCATCGCGAGCATTATCAACTGATAAGAAAAATACAAAAACAGTGATATTTATACAAATTTAAATTGAAATAAAAAGGTGTAAGCAACTATTAACAATTTAAAGGATTAGCAAATTACATTATAATTACACAAAATTAAAATGCTTAACACCCATAACAATTAAAAACTCATCATCAAAGAATAATAAATCTAAGTGGCAAACGATATCAATTATAAACACAATTAAAATTTGGGAAATTTTTACACAAAGTGAAACACTACATTACTAAAGTTTGTGTAAAAATTTCCCAAATTTTAATTGTGTTTATAATTGATATCGTTTGCCACTTAGATTTATTATTCTTTGATGATGAGTTTTTAATTGTTATGGGTGTTAAGCATTTTAATTTTGTGTAATTATAATGTAATTTGCTAATCCTTTAAATTGTTAATAGTTGCTTACACCTTTTTATTTCAATTTAAATTTGTATAAATATCACTGTTTTTGTATTTTTCTTATCAGTTGATAATGCTCGCGATGAGCGAAACCGGTCCTGATCTAATAAATTTTATGTGAAAAAAGTACTAAAAATGTTTTATTATTTTTATTATAATACACCCAAACCTCGATTTAGTGGATATTTAGTGGAAACCTCGTGGATAAAAGTATGAGAATTCATATATAAGAATTGCCTCAGTTGAAAAATTCTTGCATATTGTTTTGTATTCTGATTGACAAAGGATTGGAAAGAGAACTTAGCATGTTGACATTACTCGAAATTTATTTTCATTAATTGTGAAAAATTTCTACTTTTGTTCACGATGTTATACCCCAAGAATAAATACCCACTAATAAAAGTCATTAAGACCATTAACAGTTTGCATGAACTCGTTGTAAAACAGGTAGGTAAAATTAAATAAAAACCATCGCTCTACTGTTACGAAAACGTTTATTTAGGAATTTACAATCACCGAAGTTTAATCACATACAATATTTAACAGACAAATTTTGAATTAATACAATGCACAATAACTATTATAGGACTTAGCTTGCTCACGCTATTTTATAAAAGTTAAGAAAATTGATGCTAAACTCTGCGCGCAGAACATAATGAATTTTAATTTTGGTCGAAATGGAAAAATAACAGTTCTTTCATCGCGGACGAAAAACCACAAAAGAAAAAATTGTGAAAAAGTGAATTTACAATTAAAGGGCTCTGGAAGCAAGTTCCAGGACCGGGACGTGTCCCCCACACACGTTGTGTTCGGGTCGTGTCCCAAAAAGCAATAAAGAAAGAAACAAAAATCGCATCGGGTATCGAAAAACAACGTTGTCATTTAAGGTCATTAACTTTTTCGGTTCTAAGCTCAAGAAATGCGACCCCAATACCAACATTTTCTTAAATATCTATTTTAATATGGGTGATACAATGTTTATAATTAAGGTATTCTTATATCATAGTTTTTTGGACCTTTTCTAGTTTATATAAGTATGTGATAACGCGATTACGCTATCAGGCGATAAGCACCCGCGATAACGATCGTCCGTAAGATAGCTGAGAAAACTCGTCAATTGTCAATTCATATGTGTGCTGGGATGACGTCTTTTTTACGCGCAACTTAAAATATGATTATTTATAAAAAAAACTACGGATTTTTATAAAAAAATGTATGAGGAATGATGCAGAGAGATATTTTAAGGCCCTTAGACATTTTTTTTTTTTGAAATTCATAAGAATAAGGCCAATAATGAGGAAACCACTGGGGTCACAAAAGATCCCCATCGGCAGAGACGTATTTTTCTAGTCTCCGAGCCGCGAGAGTTAACAATAAAACAATTGATATTACGGGTTACATGATAACAACATTTAAACACAATTAATTTAGCTACAAATTTTAAATGTCCGCCAGTTTTCATCACAAAAGTGGTAGTGGAACGGGTGACTATAAGTCATACCGTATCAATGTATATTTTATGATGGTTACATAAATGAGAAAGAACACCGGCGAATTTTTTACAAATTGTGGACTTATCGATTTTTCATTTGAAGCACCTCAATTATTGTAGTAAAAATGAATGTGTATAATCATTTAATAAAAATATTTTTTACGGTGACAATAGAAGTATTAAATTTATGAACACTTTCGCTACAAAAATCGTGAAAATTTCATGATTATATACATTATTGTGATTAACGTTTTTTCGTAAAACTGTCAGAAAAAAAAGTAAAACATTTTTTTCATTCGCTCCACGGAAACATTTTTTCATAATGGGAATTATTCCTATGGCAAAGACGATTTACGCAATGTCAAAAATACACAAAAGATTAAAAAAAAGTTTGTTTTGTATAGAAATATCTTTCATAACGAAAGCACTGTAAGCAGGCACAAATTTTATACAAATATAATAAATTACTTGTACTTGTAATGTATGTATGTATGTGACAAATCATTTTTTATACGAATAAAAAAAAACACGCTGTTCCACCGAAAGATGTATATTCCGGTTACACTTACGAACAAATAAATTGTAAAATGAGTTATTTTTTGTAATATAAATGTAAATTTTTAATACGAATGGTATACGGCCTGATAATCATCAATCATCATGATTGTGACACCCCTGAGTCTCCTTCTATCTAGGGATTGAAGTCCCGGGGTGTATTTTTTACCGAGATTTTAATGTGCGACTATTTGTATATCACGTACATCTATAAATAAATTAACACGGTGTTTGAAAATAAAGACATTATATTACAAAGTTTATAGGAGACAAGTATACTTATATAATAAGAAAAAAGAAGTCAGGTCCACAGGAGAGCAGGTGAATTGCTCGAATGCAATTGATCGAATGCAATTGCTCGAATTCAATTGCTCGAATGGAAATTGCTCGAATAACAAGATCCTCGAATAACCAATTCCTCGAACGTCAAATGCTCGAAAATTTTTCAACATTATTTCAGTCTTATTGATTGCAACTCATTAGTATCATTATTTGTTTGCTTTATTTCGATTCTACACCCCCCTCCTTGCTCCTCTTAAAAGGAAAAAAAACCCAAACTCCATTTTGTAATTTCATAATTTTAAAGTGTTATAATCAATCTTGCTTCATTACTTAAGCAAACTTTGCGATAGTAAGTCTGAAGATGCCTCTGAAAGAGGCGAAACACGTGTCACAGTTAGTAACACAATACGTGGAATAATCAAAGTTAATTTAAATTTTCTATTAAAATGAACTTCCACAAAGTTACCGCCGAAACCATCGAAAGTATTTTCAACATTAATTACTCATTCTTTAAAAAAATATTTATGCAAGTCGGGAAATAAAAACCATAAATCAAAAAAAGTCATAATAAAAAATATTTTTTATTTAAATTGCCAGTGGTCGATCGGAAAAGGTCGTTGGTTTTGTTTTCGGAGGTCACGGGCTTGAATCTTAATACGTACACTTTTTAATCAATTATTTTTCAAACTATTTATGGATTTCTGTTTAAAGGCACACATGTATGTAATTTATTGAAACCCTCTCACCCATTCTTATTTCTACATCGACATCTTACATAACCCATTGCTAATCTTCCAATATATTTTTTAAAATTTAAAGTAGGATTTGAACCTATCATATACATATAAGAAGAATAACCATTCATTTAAGAAAAACAGTTTTTTTAAATTTTAATATTCACACATAATATTTTTTCTTTATGAATATTATTAACTTGTTGACGCAGTTATAAATTAAAAAATAATTATAACCGCCATCTTGGATATTCACTAGATAATTTTTACCACTAGGATACGGCTAGAACTGGTAAGCTTATCACTTTCACTATGCTCTGTTTTTGTGATAGGGTGGGTAGGAGAAAGTTCAAGACATCACATATAGGGCATCCAATCCCGGGATCCCGTTCAATTTTCTGATCCCGAAATTCCGGGATTGAGATGGCCGCGATCCCGGGATTTCGGGATTTCGAGAAATTTTGAGCAAATTCTCTAAATTTACACGAAATTGGCAAATTGAAGATTTCAAATTCCTCGGTGAGCTAAAAAAAAAAAAACGAGTTTTTGTAAGATTCTGGGAAAAAGTATACCAAATCGGAGATTTCAAATTCCTCGGTGAGCTAAAAAAAAAATAACGGGTTTCCGTGAGATTCCGGGAAAAAGTATAGCAAATTGAGGATTTCAAATTCCTCGGTAAAAAAAAACTCAATCCCGAAATCCCGGGAGTGGAAAAAGGCTTCGGGATTGGATACCCTAATCACATACATCCATGCCTTCGGACATAAATCCATAAATCGAATAAAAAATCATTTTGTAAAAACTGTTCATACTGGAACTCGATCCCATGGGCAGAGTAGCTGTAACCAACGACGCTGATCACATGACCAAAGATCAAACAATTTATTCTTATGTGTTTGTTCTTATTATGTTTTATCACGTCCGCTCTCAATGTGAAGCATGTGGACTCCTAATGGAGTTTATCTCAACAGAAGTGTTTCAACGAAAACAGTTTGTTATTCAGTTGCTCAAAAATTCTTTTCCCAACGAAAGTAATAGTAGAGGTATAGGGCTATGACAAGACTAGTGTTAAGCTAATCGCTTACATGTTTTTTTTAGTATAGGATAGGTGTAAGAGGGGAATTCAAGACTTCGTCCATTCCATCGAACAGAAATTCATAAATCGATTGAAAAATCAGTTTATAAAACTGACCGTTCTGGGATTCAACCTGCGACCTCCGTTACCGTAGTCGACGACGTTGACCACTCGACCAAGGACATAACAAAGCATACCGTCAAAATAATTCTTACACACAATAAGTATTTGTCGGATGTAAAAAAAATGAGTTAAAACTCTATTGTCGTACTACCATTTTCTATGGACAACCGACAAATGATATTTCAATATAATACACGAAAATTGAGAACAAAAAGAATTTAAGCATTTTTTTGTATCCATTGTTTGAAATCAATTTGTAGAAAAACAAATAGTATTCTTAATTTGATTTTTTTAACATTATTTCACCATTTTATTTAAACAAAATAATATTGACACGTTTGTAGTGTTTAAAATATGACAAATGGCTTAGTAATATATTAATTGAGACCCCAAGATGTGAAGTGAGCCAACTAGTAAAATGTTTAAAAAATTATATTGGACTTTTTAGTACAATCACGACTTTACTTGGTTATGTGGTGGATTAGGTACATATTTTTATTTTACGGATATAACACTTTTAGGGTGTTCACTGTCAATACTTGGTGGAAGGTGCTTTATATTAAGAAAACACACAATATTCCTTTGTACTTTATTTATAAAGGTCAGGACCGGTTTCGCTCATGGTGAGCATTGTTAACTCATAAGAAATTTAATTCAACAATGCTTTATATACAAAAACAAATTGAAATGAAAACGTGTAAACAACAATTAACATTCAAAAGAATTTACAAATCGCTGTAGAACTGATTCTATAATTACACAAAATTAAAATGTTTAACACCTCTAACATATAATTAAATAACCATCAAAGATAATAACACTATTGCGATACTTTAAGACGTGTAGAATATCACAACGTATATAACTTTTTTTTTAAATACCACTTGGCTCACTTCACCTCTAATGGGCCCAATTTTAATATATGTCTCCTGAGGTGGTTTTAGATAGTGATTGAAATACCGTTATTACCGAAACCGGAAATAACTATTTTATCCAGAATAACTATTTTAAAAATGAAAAAATATTGGTATTTTGGTATTGAAAAACAACCGAAATCAAAATTTGAATTTATATAATGTGGAGTCGGACGACTCCACAGTCCTTAAAAACCACAAAAATATGGATTGAAACATTTTAAATCTGTTTAAAGTTGTATCAATATTGACAGGTTTCAGAATTGACTAGCCTTTCAATGATGTTATTTTTATTTAGAAACTACCTTATTTTCGAAGTTCACCCATTTACAATTATAATATATTTTTTATTGACAGTGTTTTACATAAAATATCCATATTGATTTACTTGTGCGGTAATGCGTTGATCCCAATTGGCGTTATCTTGTTGCCTTATTTAAACTATTTTGACTGCTACATATATGTATGTATAAAAATGGCAGCCTCTGTTGTAGATTGGTTAGGTTTTAAGTCCCGGCAAGGTCTACGATGTATTTTATCCTCGAGTTGATCATAATTCATGAGTGATTAATTTGCTTGAAAATATCCGGTAACTTGGCATTTAAAGCTGTAGATAATGTTAAATATTTTATTTATTATACAATATTTAGAAATAAAATACTAAAGTGATATTAACTATATATCCTATCAATACACTTCTATCACCACTTCTGAATATCAATAATGAACTCAAAGATTAGATCCATTATTCATTATCTGATATTTTTTTCGTATACCTAAGCATATTGCAAGCAGTACTGCATTTATTTCATACAAAACAAAAGGCAGATTGTACCTTATAGAAATATAAAAATTGAATAGTACATATTTAGATCATATTATAATTTTATGTTAGAATTTACCATTCACCTATTAATAAACGAAAAATATTTGTTATTTAATATTAATTCAAAAAATAAAACACTCTTTAGTTATATTAATAAAAACAATAATCCTTTGTACTTCATTCCACTTTATTTAATATGTCAGGACCGGTTTCGCTCATTGCGAGCATTGTCAACTGATAAATTACAAAGAAATATTGTGTTTTTATTAATATAATGCCTTTCCACCAAGTATTGACAGTGAACACCCTAAAAGTGACTCTTTAGTTAGCTTAGTGCCACTTATTCTAATTTTGTATCTTTATCTATATATTTTTTTTCATAATATGTACCAAGTATTGTTTAGTAATAAAAAAAATCCCAACCTTATTAGTTTTAGGGTGTTCACTGTCAATATTTGGTGGAAAGGCATTATATTAATAAAAACACAATATTCCTTTGTAATTTATTACACTTTATTTAAAAGATCAGGAACGGTTTCGATCGTTGTCAACTGATAAGAATTTTTTAATTATATGTCAGAGGTGTTAAACATTTTAATTTTGTATAATTATATAATCACTTATACTGTAATTTATAAACTCTTTTCAATGTCAATTGGTATTAAAACCTTTTCATTTCAATTTATTTTGTATAAATAACACTGTTTATATATATTTATTATCAGTTGACAATGCTCGCAATGAGCGAAAGCGGTCCTGACCTTTTAAATAAAGTAAAATAAAGTACAAAAGAATATTGTGTTTTTATTAATACCCTTATGAGTTTTACTTGGCTTAGAACATAGGCTCCCAACCTTTTTCGGGTGGCGAACCCTTTTTATAAAAGCCAAGTGACTAGGCGACCCCCCGAGGAATTTGAAATCCTCGATTTGCTATACTTTTTCCCCGGATTGTCTCTAAAACTTTTTTTTTAGCTCACCGGGGAATTTGAAATCCTCGATATTCTATACTTTTTCGTTATTTCGCTGTTCAAATCAAAAATCGAAAAAAGTTAGCGACCACCCTAAAAACCCTTCGCGACCCCCAGACTGGGAACCCGTGGCTTAGAATAAATAGAACTGTGTTTATGTATATTCTTATCAAATGAAAACGCTCATGATTTGGGAAGCATTACTTTCATTCTCTACAGTTAAAATATTTCTACAAACAAAAAAGGTTTTCTTTGTATTACATATTGACTGCATATACATTATAATAATAATATAATCAAGACCAGGGGTGGGGAACCTTTTCTTCTATAAAGCCGCAGTAAACATTGACTGGGGAATCTTTGTCCGGAAACAGGGATTTACAGTCAGAATATGTCAGGAATTTATGAATTTACATACATTTACAGAATTAAAGAATTGGCCAGAAGGCCGCACCAGAATAGCCAAAAGGCCGCAGGTTCTCCTCGCCTGATCAAGACTGTGGAGTTGGTAATAGTAAAAAACGGACAATTAATTGTTGTTTACACCTTTTCATTTAAATTTGTTTTTGTATAAAAAGCACTGTTAAATTATATTTTTAATCAGTTGAAAATGCTCGCCATGAACGAAACCGGTTCTGATATTTTTTAATAAAGTACAAATGAATATTGTGTTTTATTAATATAATGCCTTTCCATTTAGTATTGACAGTAAACACCCTAAAAGGGATCTAATAAAAATTTCATACAATACATAACACTTTGGTTTTTTTTATGAATCAGAGTACCCCCAGAATTCCCCCCTCCCACCCATCCTATCATATGAATGTGGTGTTTTGAGAACGACTAGCTAACCACCAGGCCTGTCCTAGCCCTATCCTTCTATTCCTACTCTTTTTTTGGAAAAAAGAGAGTTTGAGCAACTGAGTAACGAGCAGTTCTCGTAGAAATACTTCTGTCGAGATAAACTCTACTAGGAGTCCATATGCTCCACATTGGGAGCGGGCACGGTTAAAAAATATATTTATATGTATATGTTATAACATAGGCTCCCAACCTTTTTCGGGTGGCGACCCCTTTTTATAAAAGCCATTTGAGCCGCGGCCCCAATGCAATTGAAAAAGGCATATTTTTTTCAATTAGGTAATTTTAGTTGTTCAAATCCAAAATCGAAAAAAGTTGGCGACACATAGGTTGGGAGCCCGTGTGTTATAATATACCCTCTATCGTGGATAGAGTTTATCCGCTGCAGTTCTGTTTGATAGATACCGATACGGTTCAAGTAGGATTGTCAGATAACACGACATTATCTGCAGGAATTGTCGTAATATTGAATAAGTCGTTATCTCTGAAGGCTGGCTTTATTATTTTTGACTGGTTGGTAATAAACAATATGATCTGGTTAACACGATAACATAATTCATTGATACGGCCGAGCTTTCATGTGACATAATTTGTAAATTAATTCTTTGTGACGAGCGTGACCATATGGTCACAGTAAATATCGTTGTCTATTAATCCCACTATTCATTCTTTTTCTACCTGAATATACAGGGTACAGACTTGAGTAAGTAATCAGCCGCGGGGACAGAAACGGCACATACGTTTTTTTTAATGAACTTTTTGAAACTGTTATTTTTGATCAAAACATCAAATTATTTACAGTATTTTTGCTAATATATTTGTATTGAAATTATGTTGATCTAAAGAGGTCAAATTTTAAATATTTTTTAAAATTTCACGTTCAGCTATATTTCAACCCCGAATGTTTGCGTGCCCGTACGGTCACGCTCGTCCTTACTACTGTCTGTACACAATATTACACGGTAATAAAAGGATGGGCATGACCAAATAGTCATGCGGGGCTTCTATAATACGATTTTATAACCCCACAGTTATGGACTCGCGTGATGGAGAAATATTAGCAAAAGTTGCTTTACGATAACTGGTTGAAAATCAGTTCTTTAACTGACTATCAGCCAAAAATGGCAATAAAAGGGGGAAATGATTAAATGTAGATGTGCTACAATTCTACTGGATTGAGCATGTTTGAGAATGTACATATATAATATAAACAAGAAATGGTTCGTTGATTTTTCTGAACACAAATAGTCCGTACAAGAATACGTCGTACACCGATTTTTTCGAACACAGACACATTCGTACTCAGAACCTTCCGTACGTGGAATACTCCGTACACAGAATATTCTGTACATTTACATAATTTAAACATAAAAATCATTGTTCTGTTATAATATGTAATGTATTATGTCAAGATACACATTATAATAAAACAATGATTTGTATATTTAGCATATTAAAACATTTTACCAGGTATTTTTTTATGCATTACATTCAAAAGTTTGGCAGAAAATGGCAATGAAAAAATCAACAGTTTTTAAAGCAAAATATAAATAAAAGTTTACGTATATTGATTTGAAAGATTTTTTTTTTCGATGGTTTCGGCGGTAATTTTGTGGAAGTTCATTTTAATAGAAAATTTAAATTAACTTTGATTATTCCACGTATTGTGTTACTAACTGTGACACGTGTTTCGCCTCTTTCAGAGGCATCTTCAGACTTACTATCGCAAAGTTTGCTTAAGTAATGAAGCAAGATTGATTCTAACATTTTAAAATTATGAAATTACAAAATGGAGTTTGGGTTTTTTTCCTTTTAAGGGGAGCAAGGTTTGAATAGTTTAGAATTTTTAGAAATTAATAAAACTCTTAACAAAAAAGAAATAATATTCTTAGTAGGACAGGTGGTTCGCCATTACTTACATTGTTTCCAACTAATAGAGTAATCACCAACCTATCTGATTGATTGCAGCTCATTAGTTTAATACTTTGTAATGTTTAACGTCATTAGAAGTATGATTATATTTGTTTGCTTTGTTTCGATTTTATAATCCCCTCCTTGCTTCCCTTAAAAAGGAAAAATCCCAATCTGATTGTTCGCAACTCATTAGTATCATTATTTGTTTGCTTAATTTCGATTCTACACCCCCCTCCTTGCTCCCCTTAAAAGGAAAAAAACCCAAACTCCATTTTGTAATTTCATAATTTTAAAATGTTAGAATCAATCTTGCTTCATTACTTAAGCAAACTTTGCGATAGTAAGTCTGAAGATGTCTCTGAAAGAGGCGAAACACGTGTCACAGTTAGTAACACAATACGTGGAATAATCAAAGTTAATTTAAATTTTCTATTAAAAATTTCGATAAAAAGGGTGCTGGAACATCGTTCCACCGCGTTCCACGGAAAGAAGAGCTCAGCTTAAAAGTATTAACGATTTGGAAGATTCAAAAAGAACAGCTATCTAAGCTGTCAAATTGCGAAAATACTCAAAAATCAATATTTGAATTTATTAGTAAAAAACATATGCATACATCCCTGTCAATTATGACTATTGATTGTCCGGATTTTTCTAATCCGGACTACTTTCATCCCCAATTAGTTGAGATTCATGATTATAAATATTCTACCTTACCTGGTTTGAATAGGCTTGCAAAAATAAGTAAAACACCTGTGACATAAATAGGGTTGTCAGACGTCTCGATTAATCGGGATTGTCACCGGTTTTGAGTCTTATATCCCGGTGGTCCAAACAAACCTTTCGGGACGCCCAAACGTCCTGGATAACCAAATTTCAGATTTTTAACGATCCTCTTCGTTAAGTCTACCTTTATTCACATATTTTAAAAATTGAAGAGCAAAAAAGTCTTTCAGTATATACGTATTCTACAGCGCATATAAAATTATGATCTTAATTGTTGCCAAATGTATGATAATTTACTCACAAATAAAGAACTCTTAAAGAATGCCAAATCTAGTGAGAAGTATAAAAAACATAGGAGTTACCTATTAGTCATAATACTAAAACCTGCACACATTTATAAATTGATTTTTTTATTTTTTTAAATATCTACCACACGGTTCCATGAATAAACAGATCATGATAAAACAGAACATGAGATCATAGAACATAGACAATTCAGAACACATTCAATTTTTAGTTGAATGATACCTGTTTCTTCTTAAGTATTCATTGGAAAAATATTATACATTAATTGAATATCATATAGGTAATAATTTCAACGTGCGCTATACTTTATCAGTCAATGGCGACTATTATAATCGTCGAATAGTGTAAGTGTATTCACGACAATTTCAGATTGAAAGTGTTATTGATATGCACGATTGCTGTTTTATTTATTCTATCTAATACGTATAGAGATTACTAATTGATTGTAAAACATCTGTACATGTCATCATTATTAAATACATCATTTTCAAGTGCTTAGCTTTCTTCTTAGATTTAATTATAGACTCCATACATTTGTACGTTTTGTGATGTTCTGTTTTGTCATGTTCTGTTTTATCCGGTTACCCTACAACACATACCAAATTTTACAGGAGACGCAAAAAACATTTTACGATGATTTTGGGCTATAGGCAAATTATGTAATATAAACAAACTTGAAGTGCACGAAGACTTGTAAACTGGTGTTTAATTGGCGTAATCTAATAATAATTTAATAAATTGCTTAAGAATAACATTTTTTTAAGTCTATTTTACTGTTTGCAAGTTTGTCAGGTCCAACTTTTTTCAAAGTTAAAAGTTAAATTTAGATACTAATTCGGCATTTGCAGCATACATCCTTTTGATAGAACGTATATCAAGTTATATACGTTGTGATTATCGAAAAAAAGCTGTGGGTTACTTCGTTTTTCCTTTCCGCAGTCGATATGTTCATGTACACTTTATATTGTATTTTTTTTATATATTTATTACTGGTTTTATTCCTATTAATAAATGATAAATATTATTATTTTTTTAAATATGTATTAATATTTCAAAATGAATTTTTGGTGGGGGTGTCCCGGTTAGATTTGCAAGAAATCTGACTACCCTAAACATATTGTAGTAACTAAATACGTTGAATAACAATGTTATCAAATTTAATATTGAACTACGAATTGTGTATTATAAAATGAATTGTCTGAAGTTGTCAACAATTAGTATATAGCGTGTTGTCCTTGAATCGATTTTTCATATTTATTTACCGTACAAGGTCACCCCTGTCATCGTATAATTTCATAATGTATGCGATCCATATTCGCTCACGTAACGTTGTTAAACATTATCTTCCAAATATAGTAGACTATTCCACTTCTCTATACGTTTCTAGTCAGCTGCTGTCAAACTTTAAGCAGTCGTAAATAGTGCCTTTTTCATCATGTAACGCAGTTGAACGGCGTTCCGGCACCTTTTCTCTCTAAATAAAAAGTTAAAGACCACTTAGCAATGAAACTATTATGACAAAAACCAATAAGGTATGAATTATCATTACCAAAGTAAAAACCAACAATTAGTGTATATAATAAATAAATCTTAATGTCTGTCAACCAAATATAGTTTATTTTCCTTGCATTTTGCTTCAATTCTTTTGCTAGGTTGTAATACCAATTGTTTGTCATACCTTGTTTTTATCACTTAACTTTTGTATAAATATCACTGTTTTATTGTCTTTCTTATCAGTTGACAATGTTCATCATGAGCGAAACCGGTCCTGATCTAATAAATTTTATGTGGAAAAAGTACTAAAAATGTTTTATTATTTTTATTTCAAATCAATATTCGAAAAATATTTTTTGAATCTTGTGTTGATGTGTTACGCTTTCCGAGAATCGTCAAAACTATGTTTAGAGCTACAAGGTCTTAACTGTGATGTCAATGTGAACCTTTATATCAGTGCTTCCCAACCTGGGGTCGGCGGTCCGCGAAAATTTTCATTCTTTTAACAGTCTTTATAATAAAATATTTTTCGGGGGTCTGCAGATTATTGTTTTAAGATTAAGAGAGGGAAGCACTGCTTTATATACAAATCAAAAAAATAAAAGCACTGGTTCAAGTTTCTGAAGAGAGGAAACGTACTTTGGATCTTTTTACAATTGTGCTCCAGGTGCTGTATGTGATCTGAGTTTTCTTGTTACATTTTAGGATACAAAATGATAGTTTGAGCAACTAAGTAACAAGCAGTTCTCGTAAAAAAACCATTGTTGAAATACCTCCATTTGGAAGTCATATGCTTCACACAAGGATTGGTGATGGATTTAAACGATAGATTGAGCAACTGAATAACAAACAGTTGTCGTAAAATAAAACTTTTGTTGAGATACCTTCACTAGGGGGTCATATGCTCTACATTGGGAGCAAAAAAAAAATAAGTAAGCAAGTTTCATACTTTGTAATATTCTACACGTCTTAAAGTATCGTAAAAGTGAAGTAACGTCAGTTAATACACATTGCCATAGTGTTATATCCTCACAGATTTTGTCACTAACGACTCGGGTTTCGCCTTTCGGCATCTTCATGCGTTCAAGTGCACGGATGAACTTGAACGCCTGAAGATGCCGAAAGGCGGAACCCGGGTCGTTAGTGTAAAAATCTGTGAGAATGTACATAGTTTGAACGATTCAAATTGAATATTGAAATTCCACCAAGCACCTTCAGTCGAAATCTTAAATTATAAAAAAAAAGTGTTTTATCCGTAAAATAAATGTATGCAATCCACCAAAACACCAAATTAAGATGTGATTGTACTTAAAAGTCTAAGGAAAAGGTTTTAATATTTTATTAGTTGGCACACTTCACCTCTCGAGGGCTCAATTAAAAAAAAGTGACATATAATTCAGAGCCTACGTAAATTGTCAACATTATCTGTTTATTAAAATTGCAAAAAAAAGTGCAAATGTGCTGAAATTGCATAATTGGTTATATTCATTTAAAAAATGAAGCGACATAATATTGAATTTTATTTTACAGTTGATTAGAATAACGTCACTGCAACTTGCAATCAAATGCATTCAAGGAATGCATCTTTTTGCGATGTTGAAAAAGTTGTTTGACATTTTACGGCCTAATCACAAGGCTAGCTTCGCTAATGATAATTACAGCTGCAAAATAATTTCGTAATCATCATTAAGGCGCATCCAAATTGTAAATTATTTATTATACATTCAGCTTAGAAATATTTTAAAATGCGAATTTGGATACCGCGATTTTTACTCCTACATATCTTTTACATACATTTTTTCAGCATTTTAATTGACGAACTTATCGTTCGTTCGTTATTTCTTGATTTCGTGAGGAATTCGGAGATTAGGGAACGTACAAGACAACGCTTCGTCACATCAATGGTTATGGGAAGAAATTGTCGGAACTGACTGGGCAACGTGCTGTGGATGCCTTCGGAAAACCTTAATCCTGCCTGCCTCTCCTTCCCACTGGTGGTATTCTGTCCTGGACGACCATATTATGTACTCGGCGAAATTAAAAGATGCTGGCATGTCATTGGAGGAAGTAAAACAACTGGCGATACACAGGGAACGAATATGGTCAAAGAAGAAATTTACTCAAAACTATCAATTTGCTATTTCTGTTATATAATAGCAGTGACGAAATATGTAATTTTTAAAATTTAATATTTAGATATTGAACATTGCTGATCAAATTGATAACAATTGAATTTATTAAAATTCTCCTTAAACAATTTTGATTTAGAAAGTATATGTGCATTGACAATTAGTTAAATTTGAATCGTTCAAACTATGTACATTCTCACAGATTTTGTCACTAACGACCCTGGTTTCGCCTTTCGGCATCTTCAGGCATTCAAGTGCACGGATGAACTTGAACTGACGTTTAGTAAATGAAAGTTTCGTGTTTATATAAGATATAAATGCATCCAAAGCCATTGCTGGCGAAAAGGATGAGCTCATGGGAATGCCAACAGATTTGAGTAGTGAGTAGTTTCAAGAATTATATAATTTGTTTGTCGGCAAAGGTTTTATGATTATATGATTTTATGATTATATATGGTATAGAAGTGGAGATGTGGGAAAGTTTGATATTTCATTTAAAATCGGAAGACTTTGCAGCTGTGCTTTGTTGATTTCTAAAATTTCTTGGGAAAAGAGCTTATGACTGTCCGTATTTGGGTGTAACATTTTTATCCCTTGTTCCTGATTGAACACGTGTCCTTCCGAAATTAAGTGATTAGCAAAAGTAGACGTGTATTTTTTCAATCTAAAGGCTGCCATATGTTCTAAAACTCGGATGTTCAGTGTCCTTTCTGTTTTGCCGATATAAAACTTTGTACAACAAGAGCATTGCAATCTATAAATCCCGGATTTATTTAAGTTGTTTTGTTTTTATTAATACAATTGAGGCTTAACCCTAATTATTTATACTTAACGTTTTTTGCAGATAGTTGTCTACAATCGTATAATTTATGTAATGCCACCTCACTTTCTGAATAACCTTATATTGCTTAAAATATGTATCGAAAAGGGTAATTATTATTTAATCTACAAATTAATGTTAAAGTACACAAGCGCGCAATGTCATTTTTTGAGTCGCCTATTGTAATTTAATTTCATATATCTTTTGCCTGAATAATTTGATTACTATTACACTCGAGGTCTTTAGATTCAACATAGCACATTATCCATCAGTTTTATACAAAGGTGACCGGATCTTCGTTTGCTTAACAGCTTTACCAATTTGCTTACCCATCCATCCTATGTACATGACCCAGTCATATTAACCCTTAACTAGGATCAGTGGCAATGGTCAATGTGGTATTGGATCAATGCACCCATTGTATATGCAGGTGCGGTTATATTTGAATAATAATTATATTTATATTATATAATTATATGTGACAATAAATGTATGAATAATTTAAAATGATTGAATGCTATAAATGTTATGTTTGAATATGATTTCATGAAATATATATGAAACAATGCAACATTGACCGGCCTCCACTGACCAAGATAGGTTATATATTCCTCCCACCATAATTTTAGTTTATATCATCAGATAAGTGATTGGGTTCTATGGCGCAGCGGTTAGCGCTGTAAGCTTCTGTGCCGGACTTCACGGGTTCGAGTCCTAGTACGAACAGCATTTTTTGATCGATTTATCGATTTCTGTTCGATGGCATGGGTGTTTGTGATGTCTATAAATTTCCTTCAACTCTTTTCGATACTTTAACAACGGAATGTAGCGAGAGCGATTATTTAACCACAAGTCCTGCCCTAGCCTTATCGTTCTATCCATGCTACTATAAAATATCTTTGAACGCGAGAGGTTGAGCGACTGAGTAACAAACAGTTCTCATAGAAAAACTTAGGTTGAGATACTTCCATTAGGAGGCCATATGCTTCACATTGGGAGTGGACACTGATTTTAAAAGTGATTTTAAAATTAGAAATATGTACATATCCGAATTCTCCCTTCGAGAAAAAAAATTACACTATGTGTCATAAGTAAGCCATTCAACGTATGCGTCTTACTAAAAAGGTTTCCGACCACTAACGTCATGTGTACAGCTTCTTTTTCTACCTTAGTTTACGTCCCGACTGTTTTCCATTGAAACAAGAGTTGACAAACATATCAGCTTATACCAGATGTGTCTTGAAGGCTTGCATAGAAATTATTTACACCATCTCATTAAACCTAAGTTTCTAACAGAGCTGTGGAGTCGACGAAAAAGAAAACGACTCCGACTCTGAATTGACTTTTCCAACTATTTCCGTTTAACCTACATATCTGTATACAATCCAGTACCGGCGTGAGGCTCTTTTTCACCGTAGGCAACGGTAATTGGCGTGCTCCCTTTTTAAAAAAATGTCTCATTTTTCGGAATAATGAAGAAAAAAACAATTCGGGATCATTACAAATAAGTAGATACTTATTTGTTATGGGGTTTTCTACGTGAACTGTTTGTTACTCAGTCATTACGATACATAATTACAACGAACAAATACAAACATAAAAATAAAATATAACTTACTATTATTTATTATTATTAGAGTATGTAAAAATAGTTTAAATACCCGCCCCCTTATAGTTTGCGCCTTAGTTGGTTACCCATTTCGACTATATGGTGGCGCCGGCCCTGATACTATCAAATCATTTTAGTTACTAAAATAATTTTAGTACCTTTCACCAATCGATATTATGAATAGATTAATAAATTTGCTAAGTCTTCAATTTTTTTCTCCGATTTTTCTGCCTTTGGAAAAACGCCTGATTCCAATAGTCCCGAATCCGACTTCACAGCCTCGGTGTCTAGCACCATATTTCAAATTCAATGCAACTCCTTGAGTTGGTTAAGTTGGCTTAACTCAAGGTTGGAATATACTTGCAGGCATGCCAAACAGGATGTTAATCAAGATCTTTGGGACTCCACTAAGACCTGGGAAGAAATCTGTTGCGGTCTGTCCTCATACTGGTCCAATAGACTATGAAAACATGAGGGGACAGATGAAAAATATCACTGTGAAATGTGTTCATTAAAATTTTATTTTATTTATGTAGCAGTATTCGATTGATGTCATAATTATCGCGAATCATCCTATAAGAGTGATAAAAAAATTCACCCCTTATCTGGAACACTGCGAATATCTCTCAGGTTAACCGAGTCCCTTGTTAACATTTTGGCAGCCCACCATTGTCCAACTCAGACTCCAGATCCGTAGTATTTAACAACCCAACTTTACTTTTGCGACAGTTTTACGATAGACAATGTATGTATGTAGAATATTATAACACGTTGAATTCAACGTTTCCATATCACTTGGCTAACTTCACTTCTAAGGGCTCAGTTGAAAATGCTCGTGGTGAGCGAAACCGGTCCTGAATTCTCTTAAAAAAAAGATTCAATTAGTACAACAAAGTGTTTTGAATTTTCTCAAATTTACATCTGTTAAATTTCGTCAAAATTTATACTTGAAAAAAAAAGCTTTTCAATGGTTGTGGTAATATAATTTAGCCTGCTGTACAATTCAGAATATTAAAAACCCAAATCTAATAATCTCTGAAGTAAATTTACTGTGAAACGGGCGGGTATAAATAATTTGCATATTAATTCAACATAATTTTATGTTTCTTCCTGGCGTGACGTCACGATGCGCTCTGATAGAGACGTTACCCAGCGAACCAGAAATTTGGCATCAGCTCCCATAAAGTGAAGAATTTGATATTAACCATTCCTAGTTTATTATATCTGCATTTTGAAAGAAGCGCCTAGCCTAGTCAATATAAAATCGATTTAAATTGTAATCACATTTTTTGCAATAATTTCATTTTTTTTTTAAATAAGATCAGGACCGATTTTTCTCATCGCGAGAATTGACAGTGGATAAGAATTCAATGCGTTACAGTGTTATTTACATTAAATTGAGTAAAGCTAATAAATGGTGTAATAAAAAATTGAGCCCTCAAGGGGTGAAGTGAGGCAACCAGTAAAATTGTAAAACATTTTTCTTGGACTTTTAAGTACTATCACAATCATGTCTTTACTTGGTATTTTGGTGGATTGCATTTTTCTGTTTTACAGATATGTGTTTACTTTTCTTGTAGAGCAGTGTTTACTGAAGTGTGGTACGCGTACCCCCTGGGATACGTGAGTAGTGCCTGGTGCAACAAGCAGCTTAAATATTTTGATTGTTGTCAAAGTATATGCATTTTTTTGACGAGGGGTATTCGGTGTTACGAAAATTATCGAAGAGGTACACATATGTCAAAAGTTTGGGAAACACTGTCGTAGAAAGAATAATATGACAATAATTTATAAATAATTATACAAATTATAAATGAATGAAACGTAATTGAATGTATCAAAAACTTTAAATACGTTTTGGAAATTATATAAACTGTTTATATGTAATCAGGTTTTAAGGAAAAACATATCCTAATTATTAAATACAACTTTTTAGCGACGACTGCACACAAAGAATATTTTCTTGCTGTCAAAATACAGCCCCTAGACAAAGTAAATAAGTGATTTTATTTCGTGAAGAAATTCGCAGACCGACAATAAAAATTCAGCAAAATGGCCTCTATTGATCGCATAAATAAGATACATTTGAATTGAATTTTCACCCTTACAGTGGCGTCTCATGATACTAAAAAGGAGATTAAAATACAATAACATATACAAAGCAATTATGAGGCATAACACCTCTGTGGTCTAGTGATTAGAACATAATCCTAGCATTCAGATCGCTATCAGCAATGTCAATACAATTTGAAATTAAGATATTTTTCAATTTAAATTTGAAATATTGAACACGGTTGTGTGTGATTTTTTTTCTACTCGAGTTGATTTCGAGTGACTTATCTGTCAAATTTGATTTTAAAATTTCAAAACATTGAATGCATTCGCAACTTTTGACTGCAGTGCGGAATATTTATTTTTATACTTTTAATTTAGGCATTAATTTGTTTTATCAATTGCACTCCCTAAATGAAGAACCAACCGTTACTTCTTAGTTACGATGTTATTTTAAAAACGGGGCTGTATCTAGGGTATAGCGAATATAGTGTTCTTCCTGAGCGTCGAGGCGCTGTAGGATTAAAAGGGGCGCCAAAATGATGTCAGATTTTTTTTTTTATAAAACTACGAATTACCGAAATTTCAGAGCAAAGTCTAGTGCCTCCCTACAGTCCTATGGTAAAAATTTATAAAATTACACTAGATTTACTGTATTGCCATTAAAAAAATATATTAGATAAAAAAAATAGTATTTACAAAACTTTATTGTTATAAACTTTACATACATTCATGCTTCCAGATATAAAATTAATACAATATGTGTGAAGGAATAATTAAAATATTTAATCGGCTATGTCTCAGCCTCGTATCAAAAAATAGAACTTTTTAACAAGCTAGTACACCATATTTTTTGTGACTAATTTTGTATATACCACTATAGATTTATTTTGTTTTCACGCCACTGTTTGCTGTCCCGCCACTGTCCTGGATTAGTGCAACTTGCACCCCAAAGTCATGCCAACGACCTTTCCAGCAATTCTCAAAGTTTATAATGCGTGTATGAATTGAATAAAAAGCATCAAGTTTGGAACCGTTAAATTGTTGATACTGCCGTAAAAAAAATGATGGTGTTGAATAAAGTGCTTTTGATCATATGCCCACCATAGAATCCATAAGAAATAAACTATTATATGATTAATCAATATGGAAATACACATGAATATTGACGTCATGGTCTAAATTCGGGGTGAGGAACCTTTTATTTTCTAAATGTCACATTCATCTGATTCAACTGGATGGACACTAGGGTATCATTGGATTTTTTAAACAATTTCATGCCAATTTCTGAAAACCAAGAAATTTGCGGATTTTCCAAAATTACCAGCGCGGGACCTATTAGTATTAACAATAATTTTGAAATCCATAATCATAAGAATTTACAGTTTTGCTCAAATTAGCAGCGCGGGAGCATTTCTTTTTTTTCTAGCTCTTTTCGAATCCAAAATCTCAGGAATTAACGCATTTACGAAAAATAACATAATTGGCCGATCAAGTCAAAAGGCTGCACCGGAGTAGCTAAAAGGCCACAGTTCCCTTCAACTAGTCTAAATTAATTAATGCACATGTACGTTGTTATTCCGCTTTAATTTATTAATCTGCAAATAAATGAAAGAATACTTAAAGAGAAGATTCTTTAAAAAATCGTGCATTACTTTGTATTACTATGTTTTCAGATCCACTAAGCAAATGGAAGACCATAGATTAATTAATATACCTGTAAAAAAACGAACATTCAAAAATTGACACACATTTCGGTTTATTTTTATATAAATATATTATTTTCAATTATTATAATAGTTAACAATAATTATTGACAGTGTTGATGTCATTTTAGAAATTAACAAAGTGTGTATATTCAAGAAATATTGAAAATTCGGAGATTTCCGGTTTTATAACAAACATGCTTTGTCTGCAATTATTTAGGGGGTCTGGTTTGGCAAGTAGACAGGAGTGGAATGCACTTTTATTTTACGGAGGGTTGAATGTCATTGACCCTCTCCACGTGCACTGTGAGTACTTACACACCACGTGGCCGAATAAAAAAATGCACTTATTTATAGATGCTGCAGTTGCATCAGATTTTTTATTGGACCTAATGAGTTATACATACAATTGTTGTTTATTATCTTTTAAATAGTATGCATTCTGTTCTGATAAATGAATTGTTACGAACAATTATTATACCCAGCGGTGGACTACCAATACGTTAACAAGGGACTCGCTTTATATCAAAGCAATTTTCGGTGTTCTGGGGAAGCAGTGAGTTTTTTCCTCTCCGATGGAATACTTAAATAAGCAGTCGATTGTTACTTAATACACTTATAATATGTAACAATATGCAAAATACCGTAAACTTATCAACGTAAATTGTCAAAAATGTACTACTGTGTATACTGAAGTTGTCCTAGATCAGCGTTTCTCAACCGGGGGCCATGTGGCCCCCTTGGGAGCCACAGCATACTCCAAGGGGGCCACAGAAGAAAATATCAGTTTTGGGGAGCCACAACAGACTTTAGGGGGGCCACGGCCACTCAAAATATAATGAACTAAAATTTATATTAAAATCATATCGACTGTGGAAAGGAAAAAGGACGTAACCCACACATATCAAATTTTACAGGAGGCGCTAAAAACGTGTTTTGATTATTTTGTGACATATGCAAATTACGAATTAAACACAACCTTGAATTGCACGGAGACTTTTAAAGTGGTGTTTAATTGACATAATCTAATATAATTAAAGAAATCGTCCAGGAAAAACCGTTATTTCAGTGTTTTTTCTTAGTTTAATTTTTTTACAAGATCATCTTTTTCAAACTTAAAAGTTAAATTTAGATACTAATTCGGCATTTTCAGTTTCCATCCTTTTGATAGAATGTGTGTCAAGTTGTATACATTGTGATTATCGAAAAAAACCTGTTTTGAAAAATTGAGGGTTACGTCCTTTTTCCTTTCCACAGTCGATATATAATACAGTAGGAAAATAATACATTGCAGCAGAAATAATGAATTTATTAAACATACTCTTTACTATTTTTCCAATGATATTTAAGGATACCATAATAACTGCATCCAAAAGTTAGTGTCGACAATATTGTATTGATTACTCTCCACGTGGACTCGTGGACTCTTGTCCACGGATTTCTTTCATCATCCCATGATATTATGAAACTCGTGTGCGTTAAATATGTTTTGCTTCACTAATGCTTACTATCCATTTTATACAAAACACGATTAACCTAAAAATTGACTAACCTAAAACGACGTGTAAGATTTTTGATGACGACAAAATTAGTTAAGATAATTTAATGCTCTTTGCTAAAAATCTTAATACATACACTAAAGGTGTAACAATTGAACAAGGAATTAAGATTTTTTACGAATAAAAGATATAACTCTCCAATTGTTGAAAGTATTGAAGTTTTACTTTGATAAATAATCATGTACTATTTTTTTTTAATTCCCTGCGCGATTCATCGTCAACAATTAATATTGTGATAAACAGTAAATTTCATAAAATCCCTTTAACTTCAAGAATATTTTTTAATCAGCTTGATGCGAATACCAAAACGCCAATACTTAAGACCAAAACTAATCATTGGCAAAGCTTTGTCCCTTCGCTTAGTGGCTAGTGTCCTTAGGGCCCTCAATGGGGCTGCAAGTCAAGTACCGCCCCGGGCGGCAGGACCCCTTTCTACACCATTGCATATCATGCCAAAATTTCTTGCGTAGAAGGTATTAAGTAATTGAAGTCTAACACCCAATCCATGGGAGTGGCTGGTAAAGTACGTGATACAAGGTTTGTAACCTTATTCTCTTACAGAAAATTCTTCTTACCGAATAATAAAGTGCATTGATAATCTTTACATTAAAGTTAAAGGCGCAACAGAAATTCTACATAATGGGTGTAAAGTCTCATGTGAGGAGAATTCTTTGACTACCTTCTTCTCGGCCAGACCCTTCATTCTTAAGGCCCATAGAACTGTGGTGCACAGTATTGCTACGTACGCTGCTATGCAAATTTGGTAAAATTGATGGGAAATTAAAGACAGGCAATCTTATAAATTCTTTCAAAATTTAAAAATGATAATGGAGCCCAATTTTCTCGACTCCGAAATTTCGGATAGGCCAATTTATAACTAACCATGATCACTTCACTGCCAAGCTCTCCCAGGTCGGGTGATTAGTAAATAGCTTCAGAATGCTGATCGCATTTTTTGAGAATGTCCAAAAATGAACAACGAACAGGAAGAACTGCTCAAGATTATACGACCACAGTCGTATCTGGTGGTCCTGTTGGTCATGCCAACTTAGTTGCATCTAGGAAAAATTACAAAACATTCAAAGAGTTCACGGCGTCTTATGAAAAACGAATTAATTTCATAAAAACTCTTTTGATAACGTTATTTTATTTTATTTCGCATTCTGCACCCTACAGTGCATGCAAACTAGTTATAAGAAATTTATGGATAAAAAATTAACACGAATAACGCTGCAGAATACGCCCCCGTAAGAATAGTGTGAACCACAGCAGGCTGTGATGGGTGAAACGTTGGGTACCCTAGGGCTTTTCAAAAAAAGTAATATTATAAATTATTTTATAAACATATTTTTTTTAACAAACAATTTTACTGTAATAAAAATAATAAAACATTTTTAGTACTTTTTCCACATAAAATTTATTAGATCAGGACCGGTTTCGCTCATGATGAGCATTGTCAACTGATAATCAACTGAAATCAGTTGACAATGCTCATCATGAGCGAAACCGGTCCTGATCTAATAAATTTAATGTGGAAAAAATACTATAAATGTTTTTTTTTTTTATTATAATGCCATTCCACCAAGTATTAACAGTGAACACCTTAAAAGTGATCAATTTTATTGTATTGTATTTTTTAAAAATTAATGTACCCACATTTTTTTTCATTTTTCCGAGCCCCGAAAATTGTATTACTAGGGGTAGGGGGGCCACAGAAAAATATGAGACTCAAAAGGGGGCCACGGGCTTAAAAAGGTTGAGAAACTATGTCCTAGATAATATATAAGTCAGAAATTGCTGGTATGTACTCATTTGATATGATATTATTGTTTTCTCTTAAATTAACAAGGTGCTCGCCGATCATAGTAAAATTTAACAAGGGGCTCGCGCGAGCCTCTCCGAGCCCTCTCCAGCCCACCCCTGTTTATAATTCAATCGCTGTAGCCACATAGTAGCTTTTGTCTTATTTAAAGCTACTGTCTTGTGAATTTATATTGAAAAAAATCTACTGGTAGAAATGGTTTAGAAGTCCGAATTTACATTCTACGAATCACAAAATCGAAGTTTGACGCAATGCTTGCATCTTTACGTTTTAACACTTCTATGACAACGTTTCCTTCAGATAATGCAAATGAGATACGACTTCCATAACGATAGATAGAGTATTGGCTCCAGCAATCACCGATTTTGCTATGGTTACCAAGAACTTTTAATGTGAATTTAAACAAAAGCATTAATTTATTATTATGAGCAATGCCAGAGCGAGGTTATTTAACGCCCAAACAAATTCATCATAAAATCGAGTAGAATTTCGGGATTGATTTTTTTATCTCTCGTTCAGTATTTTGCTGCACTATGAAGAGCTTTTTGTGATGGCAAAGATTTTTTCAATGTTCGAGCTATTGATTGAAGGTCACTGCATAGATATTTAATATTATTAAAGTATAAAAAAAAATACTCCTCCATTTATGTGCCCTCTTATGGTTTGCGCCCTAGGCGATTGCAAATTTCGCCTGTTAGGTGGCGCCAGCCCTGATTTTTTTTTACAATTTGCGATGTAAACAATAAAACTGCATGATTAATTAAAAGATAGGTCAAGATCGGATCAAAAGTATGAGGAGTAAATTCTTTTCTTTTCTTGATCGTATTACGTCATGGAAGGTGGCCGTGAAAGAGCGGCTGCATACACATAGCGGATAGAGGCGGGATAATCAACATTCGACTTGTATAATTTACAATACCTGGAATTATTAAGGAGCCTTTTTAATATACAAAGATGTTTTAGTTAACAGTGGCATACTTATTGTCAAGGCTGTGGAGTAGGGTAAAAAAATACGGAAGATTTTGCATTTTTTTATATTTAATATTTTTTAATTAATTAAGATATTTTTCATACAAATACTACCTGTAATGTGTTGTGTGTAAAATATTTTTTTCTATTCTGAAACATTTGAAACGTTTTTTTATTATAATTATACTTTTAAATTAAAAACCGACTCTGAATACGATTTTTTCAATCATTTCCATTTAACTAATATATCTGTTTACCATCAGATCATTCTAGTTACTGGAATATTTCTAGTACATTTTACCAATCATTTAATACATAATGAAAAGACTAATATTTTTCCAATATCTTTTTTATCCCTGATTTGAAAATAGTGCGTGAAACTTTTTATAGTGACATCTTCCAAAAAAAATGATATACACATATGAAAATTGAAATTAGTCAAGAACCAATCCACTTCTTCAATACCTTAGAATCAAATACCTAGATGTCTCAATATTATGATGAGAAATTTGTATCATTCAAATTTGGTACCTATAATAAATACATTTCAATACGTTTTGTCATTAACGACCCTGTTTCGCCTTTTGCCATCTTCCGGCATTCAAGTGCATGAATAAACTTGACCTGACGGTTAATAAAAAGTTTTAATCCTTGCAAAGGACTATCAATAATTGCTGTGCACCATAATATACATTTTTTTTATCTTTGAAATATACCATTATGACAGAGAGCAGACAGTGTATCTTCAATTTGCTACTTCTGGTGAATTTTTTAACAATAACTACATCAATTCTGCCAAAACATATTTAAGATCATCTTTCATAATTTATTTATTTGTTTTTGAAATTTATAAATTTTAAAAGAAAGTCAGGCATTCAGAATATGTAAGTTAATTCACTTAAATATCTAATAAAATCAAAGTATTTTACATAAGATAGCTGATTTAAATAGGAAATGTGGATTTTTATTTCCATATTACATATTTAAATTTTATTACACATTAAAAAACTATATATATTAAAAATAACCGAGATCACTAAATCATTTAGATGTCTTTGCTGAGCTTCTAAAATTTCAGATAACTGAATTTTACATATCATTTTATCATCTTCCATAGATGCAGTGTTTTTCTTTTTCTATAAACTTTTCAGTCATAACTGTGTTTGACAATGAGTTCAAATGAAACAAGCTCGCTTCCTATGGCTAATCTTGCAAGCATGGAATTATGAAGCGCATTATGGCACTAATCCTGTTAACTAATATAGACGCCTTCTATATTCTTTCACAGTAACCATAGTTACATTTTCATCCATTTGCAAAAACATATTAAGATGCATTATCAGTCATAATAATTGTTATTATTGATGTGCATGCTCATTTGTGTAATATGATTTTCAATTAATAAATTGTACAATAGATTGTTATTAGAGTATGTCACGTGCACACCATTCATTATTCTCACCTTCAATAAATAATTATTTTGTAACAATAAAATCTATTTACAATGGCTTTTTGTTTGTTGTAATCAGTTTAGTTGACAGTCAGCTTTTGTTGAGCTGCAGTGTAATAAGCCAGTAAAATAAAAAAATCATGTTTACAACATATTATCAATAAGCCGGTTGTGTTTGTTGCACTGAATCATGTGTTGTATTTGAATTAAGACACTTTATCAATCCCTCACCATTTTAAATCAATTGTTACAAAATGGCGGCCGTTCTTTTTATAGTGACAGTTCCGAAAGCCGAATTTGAGCAAGAACTGAAGCGTTTGAGAGAAGCATCTTGTAGTCCTCCTTTCGATAGAAAAGTTACTTCAGTTGACATTGAAAGTGAAATATCAATTATATCCAGATCAGAAATTGATTTAACATGTTCAAGCAAGGGTAAAAGCAGCTTGGAAAAAAAATTCTACTCAAATTCCTCTACCCTGATTTCTCCGATCAAAAAATCCCATCTCAATGAATCATGCATTGGAAATAGCACAGAAAATACAGATGTTAATATTGAGAGTCTATGTAATACAACGTTTAACGCTCCTACAATTTTTGCCAAGTCAAAAAGTGAGGCTGTATTGAAAACACAGTTCGGAAAGGTTTTTGAAAAATCTGTGGGAGGTACAGAAACCTGTCATTCCCTAAGGAAATCTTTTGAAAGATTAAATCATTCTGATAGTGCTGCTGGTGGAAGTAGAAGTCCTCGATTGGAACATAATATAATTGATGGAGATGATGTCCCCATGGAAAAGGTATTTGAAAAATCATTGATCAAGACACTTAAACCTGCATCATAGTAATCAGAAACTACCATTATAAAAAAAAGTAATAATAAGATGGGTGTAACCAGTCCAGTAGCCGAGTGGTTAAAACTTTAGGGCGTTCATTTAGATTTGATTGCAGGGTCATGGGTTTGAGTCCCTGAATGAACATTTACATACATTTAATTTTCAATTCATTTACGGATTTGTATCCAAGGACATAGATGATTGTGGTACATATTTATATTCATTCCCAATCCTTTCTATGGGCTACAGAGAAGGTAATCAATTGACTACTATTCCATCCTAGTCACATCTTCCTAAGGGTATTCTCCTAAAAAGAGTTATTGGATTACTTACAGCTCTTTGAAAAACAACTCCTTGTGACATTTTCCATCAGGAGTTTACAGTGCTGGGGTTACGTTACAAATAGGCGCAGCAGGCTTTTATAACTACTTAAGTACTTACTTAATTACTATGAAATTTTTACCAGGGCGGCTTACCATTTTATATTAGTTCTAGGAGACCTTGTTGCCTGAGAGCTGTACTGGGACATTTTTCAAATCTAGTATTGAGACGCTATGCAAAAGTGTTAAAGTGGTTTATCTAAGAGATTTTTCTCATTAAAACAGATATCCCCTCACAGCACTAATATTATTGAAGGAAAAGGAATCTTTTCAACAAAACAAGGAAACATATTTTTGTAGAAGGGGAGAATATTCTCTGAAAGAGGGTATTACTTGCAAACACGGCTTATTCCAAAATGGTTTAAAAATGAAACTTGAATCATCATTTTGAAAAACAATGTACATTTTAAAAGTATCTTTAGTCTTACATTACTTTGGAATGATATTTTGGATGTTGTCAAGCCACGTTTGAGACTGATTTCTAAAAATACTTTCAAAATTTATTTTTATCTACTAAATTACATTCATGGTTCATGTTTCAACAACTTTGGAATGAGCCGGGCTCAAATAGTCTTTTTGTTCATCAAGGATTTCAAAGTATTAATGATACTTTAGTGAATTATCATTGCTCGGATTTGGAAGCATAATAACTATAATATCCAAAATCAATTTTACAAAATTAATAGAACAAAAAATTAACAGATACTGGGTTGTTAGTAATTTTTAATGCATTTTTAATATAAAGGTCCTCAGTGATGTCCTCTCCCGTCTTCGTATAACTGATGCAGTATGGAGTGGGGAAGGATCACAAGGCCACCATCTTCAGGCATCATTCGGTGTCCGCGGGGCAGCGCACTGTGAAAAAGCCTTGCTTGCTTTACGAAATGCGGGTCTGGGCTCAAAGCCCGCCACAACACTGGGAGTCTTGCCTTGTGCACTACACTACAGACCTCCAGATCCACCTAAGAGGGTTAAGACTCGCCACCATAAACGAAGAGGGGAAGAGTGAGGAATCACACATTTATATAAAACTAGAAAAAAAGCAAATGATATGCAAATAGGAGAGACAGAGAGTGTGTGTGTTCAGGCGAGCTGTGTTAAAAATTCACTTGAATACTTATTTTCACATACACTCTTTCTCTGTGCATGCACTGATATATAGAGAGAGTGTGTATGTTGTGCTACAGATATACCGATAAACCAAAACAAATATATGAGGTTATTACTTGGAAGCCATGAGAATTTCAGGATTATTAACTCGGCCCCGAAGAAGAAGAGAAAAATGCTTATTTGAAATAAATAAATAAATTTATTCCGCCTGGGGCCTCCCATGAGCTTAATCCGCCAATGTTATTCATATTACAACTTGACATAGACAACTGTTGTGATATTTTATATTGAATCAGTAGTTAAGTTTAAGTAAATCTTTAGATTGAAATATTCCACATAATGTTTAAGCCATATTGAAGATAGATTTTTATCTCTATAGGGCTGTAGAGGTGCAAAAACAAACCGCATCTCTGACTCTGTAAAGCGTTATGTTTTGAGATCCTTTATGCTAATGAATTGCTAAGAATTTTTTGTCTCTTTTAATAGTATTAAAGATTCTGCTTGGAGTAACTTCGTTAGATCTGTCAGATCCCGTCAGACTGTCGCCCAAGTGGCAGAGCAAGTGCGCGCTGGTGCTGCCCTAACCTTTGACTTCTTTTTCCTCTTGATGGTTGCTGCGCTTACAGCTGCTATTGGATTGGTCGAAAACAGCACCGTATTCTTGGTGGCCAGCATGCTTATATCTCCGCTCATGGTCTGAAAAAATAACTATATTTTAATATTTTTGATGAATTTTACAGTAGCTTTGAGGAAATATATTATTTAAATTAAAAATGATAACTTTGGTATTTCAAGGTGGAATTTTATCTCCTAACCATATCAGCGATTTGATATTCATTGCCAAAATTCTGTTTTTTTTTTTTTGTGAATTATCAAGAATTCTTGGTTGCAATTTTTCCCATTTTGAGCACTGCTTTTCAAAGAAGAGAATTAGCACGAGTACAGCAATCTTTTTTTATTTTCCAGGGTCCTATAATGGCTGGAACGTTTGGAACTGCAATTCGAGACCGAGATCTACAGAAAATGGGTGTGATACACGAGTTGATAGGGCTATTTATGGCGCTGGTCGTTGGCTTTTTGTTTGGTCTCATTATTTGCACTATAGATGAGCACTATGGAGATGGAGAATGGCCGACCCTTGAGATTACGTCAAGGTAAGTTATAACAGAATAGCCTATAGTTGCTTTTTATTTATTGTTAGGTAAGGTTGCTCTATGTTAGGCTTTTCTTGCATGGCTGATTGACTATTGAACCAGTCATATCTTCCAGAATAGTCAAGGTAATATCTTGAATTTTGAAGGTAATATTTTCATGTTATGAAAAATAAGGAGATATCATTTCATTTCATCATTTTTATTCTGGTTGAGATTGGTTTCATTTAAGATGTGATCTTCGATCCTTATGGATTGGTGCTCTGGTAGCTGTTCCATCTGGTGCCGCTGTGGCTATTGCAGTTCTTGCAGACAATACTGCTTCCCTTGTAGGCGTTGCTATATCGGCTTCTCTTCTACCGCCTGCTGTAAATGCGGTAAATATATATTAATCTATTATAATCAAATAATGCTTTGCTTTTTTTATTTGGTAGATCATTTTTATTTTATTTCGTGTACATATAAATTAAAGAATTTCTACAGCAGTGACGTAGCTATAATTTAATGGTATACCGCCCCTGTTTAAGAACTGTTTTTAAATTAGTTTATGTAATAATGCAATTGTAAATTAAGCTATCTTGGGTCCGTGGTACAGCGGTCAACGTCAATGGATTATATGATGTATCTAAACACTGGTTTAAGTCCCGATACGAACAACATTTTTTTAATCAATTCATTAGGTTCTTTTGAAGGCATGAGTGTTTATGATGCCTAAAAATTTCCTCCCACCCTTCCAGTTGTAAAATACTAACCTGTGGAAAATCAAAGCCACCATACAAAGTTACTGCCAAATTCATCGATAATAAAAAAAACTATAGCTCGGAGTGAGTATAAATTCTTGAATGCAGCCATCTATGAAATGATCACAAAACTATTTTTTATTGCAGGGACTTCTTTGGGCTATGGCATCAATACATTTGATTTTCATCAACGATGATACCAGATTCACGAATATAGTTAAAACCAAGGATTACTCTGATAATCCGGTGATAGAACTTGCTGTGAATGCGAGCATAAGCCTGTGTTTGACACTCGTCAATATAATATGCATTTATTTTGCTGGAATCTTAGTGTATATGGTGAGATATCTTCATCTGCGTTGATTAATTAATTATCGAGTAGTACTCCTAAATGATTAAACATTAAGGTTAACTTTATCCCAGCTGTAGACTCTAGATTTATCACTTTTCTGCGTAAGTCTGCAGCAATAGATCACAGCCTCAAGAGACCTGCGCTACTTGACAATAAGAAATAATAACATTAATATCGACACTTAAATAGTCTGTAGGTTTTTTGTTATTACAGATGGTCATAAGAATCAAATAAAAAAATAGTTATTTGCTATAATGTTATTGGATTTATGTCCATAGATAAAGGAAGTGGCTCCTGTCAATTCTAAAGATGATCAATTCTGGAAGTACGACATAAAGGCGGCCCGAGATTTCAACAAGACCATTCACGGTGAAGCAAAAGCCCAAACGCCGACTAAAGCAGCAGGAAAGGACATCGCTACCAATAACTCTAGTTTTGAAGAAGCAATGGAACATGCCGCTGCCTGGGCTACATTTAGGTGGGAACATATTTATTCATTAACCCTTCAGAGACGAGAGCTTTTTTCCGATAAAAAAAATATTTTCTAAACCACATTGAAGTCACGGATAACTTTTATTCCTATCCAAAATTAAAAAAAAAAAAAACGCCAAGTCGTTGTATAGAAACTCCGCATGACTATATAGTCATGCTCATCCTTTTATTACCGTGTAATATTGAGTACGGACAGTAGTAAGGACAAATGTGACCGTATGGGCTCGCAAACATTCGCGGTGGAAATATAGCTAAATGTGTTTTTTTTTTTAAATATTTACAATTTGACCTCTTTAGATCAACATAATTTCAATACAAATATATTAGCAAAATAACTGTAAATAATTTTATGTTTTTATAAAAAAATAACTAACAGTTTCAAAAAGTAAATTAAAAAAAATGGAAATTCAAAAAATCACATGTGCTTTTGGAGGCCGTTTCTGTTCCCACGGCTGATGACTAACTGTAGTCTGTACCCTCCTTAACCAAATATGAGCGAAAGCAATGATATTCAGGTAGAAAAAGGATGAATAGTGGGATCAATAGACAACAATGTTTACTGTGACCATGTGGTGACGCTCGTCCTTGGAGGGTTAACATATCATTTTGATTAATATTGACTCCGGAGTGTAAGAAACATGATAAAATATGATACTATTGCCTAAGGTTACTTGATGGAACTTCACGATGATATTTGATAAAGTGAATGAAACAAGTGTTGAATCCATTATGAATATTCTTGAAATAAACAATATGCTACGTCATATTGATTCCAATGAAGCGGAGAGGGATTCTCTACTGACCGGACAATGATATGGCTCTTATTGATTTCCAAATATTCCAATCTTTCTACACGTCCAGTGAATGTTTAATCCTCCTGCAACTTTGATTTCCAGTATCATTTTGTTAATAGCAAATAATGTTTGTAGGTTTATAGAAATTATGTTTGTACGTAGAAAGATAGTCCGCATAACTCTACCGACTGATTTAAAATCATGCATACTTATGTTTGCATCTGCATTATCCGAACAATTTTATAATTTTTTTGATAATAACGGGCTTACAGCTAGTATTTTTCTAGACCAACCATGTCTACTTCCAAAGTCCAACATAAACATCTCAATGGAAGTTGTTTTTAAAAGAGATGCTGTTGGTGAATTGCTTCCACCATAACCGTTTTTTAGGATAGGATGGGTGGGAATGATACGTTATGACTTTAAAATTAAATTGATAGATCTTTTTAAGGGTATGTTTTTGTGCAATTTGTCACTGCTCAATAATGGCGTGATTCTTCTTCTTCTTTGACCATGTTCACTCCCTATGTGGAGCATATGGCCGCCACACGGCACCTCCATGTTTCCCTGTCTCCCGCCAACTGCTTTGCTTCCTCCCATGACATGCCAGCATCCCTCAGTAATCAGACGTCCGGGTAATGGCGTGATAGTCTCAAAAAAACTGAATGTCTTAAGTCAATGATTATGACAAAAATTCTGAGTATACTTCTTTTTTTTTTAGATATAACTTGGATCAACGCGATGTGGCCGATAGATTTAGGCTAGGCAGCGGATATCATATGACATGGTCTCCAGCAGCTTCCATCAATCGGAGACCGTCAGCTCACGAGCTTCATGGCAGATATCAGCGTCTGAGTGAAGATCCTTCTCTTAGACGACCAAGGTTGTGAGTAATTGGAATAATATTCTCTTCATGATTATTACTACTGTTACTAGAATTTCAAACTATTTGTTGCTAACTTTTGGGAGAGATTGTAAATTAATTTGCAATCTACATAAAGAAACTCTGTGCTGTTTACTAACTAATTTGTTTCGTTGTTCATTTAGGAGCTTCCCGATTAATCACCTCCCAGGCTACAGTAAATTAGAGGAGGAATCAATTACAAGTCATCCAGACAACGATTTCTCGGGTCGTCCTAAAATTGGTAGGAGCAGCACCAAAACCAAGATCGGAGTCAAGTCAATTGAGAATATTCATTTTGATGTATAGTGTTCCAAGATTTTAGATTAAATTCACCGTTTTTCCTGCATACAATGTTGCATGACCTATTTCTTAGATTGATGTTAAAAATGTCATCTTTTATTAGCTTAGTTTCTTTTACACAAAGTGTATTTTGATGGATTCAGTGGTAACATTGGAAAAATTCATTAAAACAAAAAATGATAACTTTGTTGTTATGTTTGTTGTGTAAATAGATGTGGCACAAGTGGAACAACAAATTTATCAATTTTATATTGTATTGTAAAGCTGTGACCTTTTTTTTAGTAAAAAGCATTCGCGAAGCTTCAATTCTAGAGATTTTTAATAATACAAATTGGCTTACTGTTTTTTACATAAACAAAAGTGTATTTGATAGAATCTATTTCTAATTAACTTGCAACTTATATTACTATTACTATTTCAGCTGTGTATGCTGTAAATCAAACATGACTTAATAATTAACTAACCTTACCGGCGCTGTATAATTTTGCGGTGCCAAGTACCGTACAAATAATTTACAAAGCTCCCAATCACTACCATAATTTATTTATCAAATTCAATTGGTGAACTTACAGTTATAACCATCTTTATTGTTCCTACTAATCCATTCTTGCTCTTTGAATTTCACTAACATATCGACTGTGGAAAGTAAAAAGGACGTAACCCTCAATTTTCCAAAACAGCTTTTTCAGATAATCACAATGTATACAACTTGACACACATTCTATCAAAAGGATGGAAGCTGAAAATGCCGAATTAGTATCTAAATTTAGCTTTTAAGTTTGAAAAAGATGACCTTGTAAAAAATTAAAACCAAGAAAAAACACTGAAATAAAGGTTTTTAGATTATGTCAACTAAACACCAGTTTAGAAGTATCCGTGCACTTCAAGGTTGTATATAATTCATAATTTGCGTATGTCACAAAATTATCAAAACACGTTTTTAGTGTGTGTCATGTGTGGGTTACGTCCTTTTTCCTTTCTACAGTCGATATGATATTAGAATCAGGTAATAGGCAAATATAATAAGGTAATAGGATCATTCATTACGAATTAAGTTATATATTACTCTGTAGTCGCTTGCTGCGGTCTAGTCGATTAAGGCTAGCACTACCAATCAGTCGGGTTTGATTCCCACTCAGGTAAATGTAAAATTTATATTTATTCAATTTAAATTTGAGACCTAAGACGTGGATGTTTGTGATGTCACAATTCTCTTAGAGTTTATCTCGTATGATCTTTCAACTTTAAAATATTTTGCATTTTGGCATTAGCTGCAATACCAAATAATATTTTAAAATTTAAACGTCAAAAGTCATTATACGTTTGACGTGTTAATATGTGTAAACGTATAAAATTAAACTTGGTAACTCTGTTACTCCACTTGTTGTGTTACAAATAATGACACATGTTTCGGCTCTTTAAGAATCATCATCAGACAGAACATCCCAAGGTTTTCGAATAAACTAACTGGTAAACTGTTGATGTTTCTTTAAGAAGTGAAACATGCGTAACAAAGTTATCAAGTATAATTTTATATTACAAATGAATTTCTACAAAGTTACCGCCGAATACATCGAAAATATGTATAAACATATTTATAGCAGTCAATATTTTATTAATAAGTTTACAATTCTAATGTATTTTTTAAATCTAAATTTACTGATACATATTGTCAGTTCAACTTTCAGTTTTTAAAAACGTGTCTGTGTTTGAAATTATTTAAATTTACCCTTTTAACTACAAAAACTGTTTTAGTACTTAATTGATTAAACTAAATTTTTGTTTAATCTTTGAGAAAGATTTTATTTTACAGACTTTTGTTAGCCTTGAAGCAGTAAAGCCAGTAAAATACTATCTTCATGGTTACACAACTGCTCAATTTACTGTCCAACTGAATATTGAGACTGACTGTTCATTTTGCATGGATCAATGTAAATGGTCTCTTGGCATTCAATATATTCATATCAAATTTTAATTAAATTATTAATTAATATTAATTAATTGAAAATATCCAAAAATCTTATATGTATAATAATTATTTATTTACTTACAATATTATAATTTTATTACCTTATTTATTGTTGAAATAAAATTGTTATGATCATTTCATATAAAGTTAATAAATATATTGAGATTGAAAATGGTATTCTTTTTCTGAAAATATTTACAATAAGAAGCACAGTTTTGTCACTCTTAATAGAAACGAAGCATACAATATATTATATGATAGTAACACAAAGTTTCAATAACTTCTCCTGCTATCAAACAGAGAAAACTAAAAAACGGGTGTGACATAAAATGGTGCATATCTTCCTCTTTGATTTTGGCGCTACTGTCTAGGATGAACCATGACCGCCTCAATTAATTTCCTTTGCTATGCTCTACCCTCTATGTTCCTTTGCCGATCGCTGACCTCCAGCTTTCACAAGTCCAGTGATGTCGCGGTCTTCTTTCAGTTTCTCAATGTAAAAAGGTAATAACTCTAACAATACATAAATGACCGGGAGAAGGGTTAACGCTTGTTATGTCTTCTATCTTGGGCGTAAGTATTTGAAAAAGTTTGGAGACCACTGTAGCAATTCCTTAGCAAAATTTAATTAAGTTCAAATTGCCTGATCCTTGTATGTTGACATTAAATAAATCATCTAATTGTTAACAAATTAAAACCATATTGCTAATTACATTCAACGTCATCTTTCAATGTCACAAGTCATATTTAATCATTTTGCTATAGTCCATCAATCAAGATGGCTGGTGTTGTTTTTGTGGTCTGCGTACCGACAGCTAACTACGAACAAGTTTTAAAATATGGCAATCAGCAGAATCTCGGATTACAAGAATCGGGCAGATATAAAAAGAATTGTCGTGACAATTTGTTTTGTTTGGAAGTCGAGCTGAGAGATAAAAATCATGGACGGATACCGGTGACATTGAATCAAGGATATGCGAACAGCGGTTTCAATGAACGAAGATGTTCAGTGCAAGGGAATAATATACAGGGATTCAATGTCAACAACTCTGATGTGGCTCCTATGGAAAAGGTAATTGAAATTTGAACAATGCTATTTCACATAAAACATATTGAGAATACTGAAAGAGTATAATATAAATTTTATTTAAATAGATTTTAGATGAACTCCTCAAGAAACTAGAAATGGAACATGTGGCATGGTGCGGAGATAAGAATGGCAACTACTATGAAGTCTTCTTCCCTGTAGCAGCAGGTGACCCATGTGAAAATGTGCTCCATTGCCTTACTGAATTAGGAATAGGAAAGAAACTCAATTCATTGGTGAGGTAAAGTCGAAGATATAAAAGAAGTGGACCTTTACCACTATGGCTTGTCGGTTTTCAAAAACCGGTTTTAGAAACCAATTTTTTGGCAAAATTTGTGACATTCGAACACCAGTTTTTCATCTTTGTAACCGGTTGTGCCAAATTTTCTATAAACGAGTCTATAAACAAAAGGACAAAGAATTTGGATCTTTTATTTGATGGCTTAAAGACCCTCATTACCCAGCGAAAGAGGATTTTCGATATCAGGAAATTTTGTTACACAACGATCAGTGGACGCTTTGTGTTTTCTTAAATCATATTTTCTGAGAAGTAACACCAAATAAAATCTTGTTGTGTATTTTTATATATATAAATTAACAACATAAAAAAAATCTTTTTCTCTCTATTTTAATTGAATTATCCATTTTTTGTAAAACTTCGAAAACCGGATAAAACCGGTTTTCAAACAATATTGACATTCGAAAACCGGTTTTTTCAAAAGTCGGTTTTTGTATAAACCCTAGTTTCCATGTAGCCTTATAACTCTAGAAGACCGCAGCATCCGTTTTTTTATTGCAAAAAAATGGCAAATACCGTCGACCCCCTTACAGCAAAGAGATTGGGACTACGCTATGGGAATACTACGTTATAGAGGACTAGGCATCTTTACAAAATTTGAGGTTAGGTTCTTGTAATTGTATTTTGTGCATCGTGCAAAATCAAAAATTTTTCCCAATTATATTATACATATATTTCATAGTCACTACTGACAAATATTTTTCAATGCCCATATATAAAATACGTATTTATAATATGATATATTTATAAAAAATCTAAGTTGAGCTTGAATATGTAGCGTTTTGTAAAAAAGCTACGCTATAGGAGGGACCGCTATACGGGGGACTGTCTCATACGCTATATGAAACTGCTCTATAGGGGGGAACGCTATAGGGGGTTGAATGTACATCTAAAAAAAATACAAAAGCAAGGAAACTTAATTTTTATAAATGGAGAGGTCAAAAATAATTTTGTATGTTTTCTAGTGGGGAAAAGTAATCCCCGATTTTGGGAAGATTAATCTTACTATTTTTTTGTTCACAAGCTATGTATAGTGGTAATAAATACATTATTTGTCTGTCAAATGGCGCCTTACATTAAAATAAATACATAATATAACAATGAAATCAAACCATCAGGTTATCACAAATAAACCCTGACTTTAGATCTATAACACTCGTTCATCGTTTTTGTATAGACAGTTCAGAATAGATTTTTATTATTATGATGAAATAAACACTGATAAAAAAAGACATGCTGATATCAATATTTACAACATTTAATTTAAGATTTTTGTTACAGTGTTATGCCATGTAGTGTTGTATATTCGGGCTTACAAACCGATGCCGAAAAGGAAGAAATCATTTTGTAAGTGTTTGCCTTTACCATTTTATTAATCATCTTTATCTGTGACATTACTTCTTTTCCACCTCTATTTACCTATTGATTCAAAATATATGAGACGTCTAAAAGCAAAAATCGATATATCCACATTGCAATTTGGGTAGTAAGTAAACAACGATTTTGTGTTCCAGGGTCGTTCTATATTTCCAATAAGCAACACCATTCTTATTTTTATAGCCAGTCAACCGCTTACTGCAGTAAGTACAATAAAAATAAAACTGGATAAATTATCAGACTCAGCTTTCTGACATGGTCTTAGTATTTTTTTCTGCGTGTAATTTATTTGAGTACCGACTTACTAAAGGTTTGGCCAACTACGACTTTACAAAAACATAAAAAAATTCATAACTATTACTGATTGTAAAATTTGAACATATTAAATTCATGCTAGTGATCATTGGTAATGTAATTTTAAGCTTAGCCTCTTCCTGATCTACGAGTGTTAATCAAAGACGAGCACATATACCGTGTACTAGAGGTCTGCACGGGCCGAAATTTTACAAAATTACCGGGTCCAAGCCCGAAAGACTCAGACCCGACCCGGTCCGGACCCGAGTCTAATACCACAATTGTTACCCGAACCCAACCCGAAGCCCGGATTTATACTCAACAGACCGAAAAAACCCGTTTTTTACAAATTTACAACAATTTACGATTCTCTATAGAACTAGTAATAATTAAAATCATCATGGCTGACTTATAACACGAACATAGTCTGAAATATTTTTCAGAAGAACAAATTTCTTACCCGGGCCCGACCCGAGCCCGAATCTCAATTGCGCTTACCCGCCCGAACCCGGCCCGCAGGCCGGGCCAGGTAAGAGCCCGCAGGCCAGGTCCGGGCCCGTGCAGACCTCTACCGTGTACCGAAACGACACAATCTTATTCTTTACTCAATCTCCAATCGGGTATTTTCTGAAGCTTTGATTTGCTCACGGATGTGTTGATTTAATACTGGTATTAAAGAATAAATACCTCAAAACATGATGGGGTGTACGGGGAACTTAATATCTCATACAAATCTTTTTGGAGGCCATGTTAATGGCAGTACCTTTTATATTTAATGAAGCAAAAGCTTCTTTTGTCACCGTAATAATATTCAAATTCCTTTAATGTATTGTTAGTGAAAATTCATTTCAATGACTGCACGTACAAAACAATTTAATACATTTCTTTTGTAGGAGGAACACAGAGGAAAGCAAACAGTGGAAAAGTTTTGTGGAATCAGTGAGGTCAAAATTGACCGTGAAGCAGGTTGTAGATGGTGTCAGAAGTGGAGGACAGATGTCATTTGACTATCTATTACTCATTATAACGGCAGAGTAAGAAAATTATTTAAAACTTGATTCTTTAAGTGGTTAACCCTGGTTATAATTAGTTGGATATTTGGAAATAACTGTACTTAGTAATATCTCCGTGGGGTAATTTTAATCCCTATTTGACCATTTCAGTTCTTTGGCAGCACTGGGTCTAGTTGAAAACAATTCACCAAACATTGTCGCAGCTATGCTGGTATCGCCTCTCATGGGACCAGTCATGTCAATCACATTCGGTACAATAATAGCTGACAGAGAATTGCAAATGGTGGGATTCTGGAGTCTTGTTGTTGGCATGTTGTTATCTTGCTTGTTTGGATTCATCTTTGGTCTCATACTGGGAACAACGGAAATGCCCTGGGGATTTGGGGATTGGCCGACAGAAGAAATGAAGTCAAGGTCACTACAAATATTGATAATATAATATGTACAATTCATAACTTACTTACATTACACTGACAGTAGGTTTTGTTATTATTTATGCATTGATTCCAAGCCTGTGGAGTACTTGAGACGCGGCTTAAAGGCCACAAGAAACGTATTTAATAATTTTACAATATCAGCCGCCAGTTCATAGCCGCCTATGTGGTCGAGTCGTCAACGTTGTTGGCTTCGGCTACAGAGGGCCCGGGCTCAAATCCCGGTACGGACAGTTTTATAAATTGATTTTTCAATCGATTTATGATTTCTGTTCGAAGGCATGGATGTATGTGATGTCTTGAATTCCCCCCTCTCGCCCATCCTATCCTATGAACGGGGTGTATCGAGAGCGATTAGCTTACCACTAATCCTGTCCTAGCCCTATCCTTCTATCCCTACTCTCTTTGGAAAAAGAGAGGTTGAGCAACTGAGTAACAAGCAGTTCTCGTAGAAACACTTCTGTTGAGATAAACTCCATTAGGAGTCCATATGCGTCCACATTGGGAGCGGACATGGTTTAAAAAAAAAAAAAATCATGCATATAGTGACATCTCTTGTCATCATAGTGTGATACTTAAACTTAAAAGATATTGTTTTGTAATCTATAATACAACGATTTTAAAAAAAGCTTTTTGTTGTGCTCAAATTTGTTGCTAGCTATTATTTAAATATGTTCTATAATTCCTTGGCGGTAATTTCCGTTTTTGAAATGTTTATCGATAAATGATGGCGGAAATGACCCATTGTGTATTTATATGGTAAGTGTTTGTGATGTACTATTATTATATGTCCAAAAAGTACATATTTATTAGGTTTTATTTTTTGAAAGAAAATCACAGCCCTCCATGCACGGCCATATTAATCCCGCACGGCACAGATCAGGTTAATGCTCATCTGACACAAATAAGAGCTTAAAACTGGTATAATCAAAAGAATCCCTTTTGTCAATTATTTTGTTAGTTACCAGAAAGGTGACGATACATACAATTGTTGCATTAATAATAAAAACATTTATCAGTATCATAAAATCTTCACCTCTGCAAAAGATCAAAAGCAAACAAATTCGCTGTGGATTCTGTGCTAGTATTTTATAATAAGCGGATTTGTCTTTCCAGGGGTAACGTACGCTCTTTATGGATGGGTGTTTTATGGGCTCTCACATCTGGTTCAGGGGTTGCAGTAGCTCTGTTGCAAGGCAGTGCTGGGCCTCTCATAGGAGTGGCCATTTCTGCTTCGCTTCTGCCACCTGTTGTCAATTGTGTAAGTTAAAATTAAAAATATGGCTCTTGACAATTACATAAAAAATAGTTTCATTTTCATTGTATTTTAATTACAGGGCCTATATTGGGCTTTGGCATGTATTTGGCTAATATACGATGGGGTAAAAATACCACATATCAAGGGAGAAAAATACTTTGGCAATACTTCTTATACGCCACTATATTCTAACTACATTCCTATCGAATTCGCTGTGAATGGTAAGACTTACTATGCTTTAATATTTAAATCCACTTCACTGTGTGCAATCACATTTTTGGCATGTTGTTATCTTGCTTGTTTGGATTCATCTTTGGTCTCATACTGGGTCTCTATCTGCTATCTATAAAAAGTGTGTGTTCATCAGCTTCAGAGATCCCTGGCACTCGAGAACTGTTTGCTTTCTCTCATGTCACCAGCATTTATAATCACACACCACAAACAGCATATGGAAAGTAACAGAAGCCTCCAGGATGTCAGGTGTCACAGCACGTATCGCATATTCCATGCCAGACCTCACGAGTTTGACTCCGTTTTTCATTTGATTTCTTTTCGAACTCATGGATGCTCGTGATGTCTTAAAATCGCCCCCCTCCACCATTCCAATCATAAAATCACGAAGAGCAACAATAGTGATTAGCCAACTACTAGTCCTGTACTGCCCTATCCTTTCTAACCCTACTACTCTCTCAGAAAAAGAGAGGTTGAGAGACTTAGTAGCAAAACAGTACTCGTAGAAAAATCTCCTTTTGAGATACCTCCATTAAGAGGCCATATGCTCCACAGTGGTAGCGGAGATGCCAATTTAACCTTACAACTTACCTTACATATGACTGTTATACATGTAATTTTACAAGTTTTTATATATTCTGTTGGTATGTATTACATATAAGGTATCGTCAGTGCCTGCCTGACGGTAATCAACGTAATCTGCATATTCGTCACAGCCATTATGGTACTGAAGATCAAAGAAGTGGCAGCTCCGTATACCTCCAGTCCTGACCTGCGAAGATTCTGGCAACACGATCTAAGAGTTGCCAGAGAAGAGAACAGAGCGAGCAGTATGCGAGCAGCAGAGGAAGCTGATAGACGAGAGTAAGATTACATTAAATCGTCAGTAATTTTCTACAACCTCGTATCTCAAAAAGTACATGTTTTCAGGAGACACATAAATGAACTTTGTTCTACCGCAATCAAACACCACTGGAATGATTTTGTCTTCAATATTTTCGAGGAAGTTAATAAGGAAAGAAGCGAAGACGTTTCCATCCATGCTATCCTCTCCTTCATGCTAAACATAGCACATGGCTATATTATAAACGTTTTTGTATTAACCCTTTAAGGACGAGCGTGACCATATGGTCACAGTAAACACCGTCGTCAGTTGATCTCACTATTCATCTACCAAAAGAACATGCGATTTTTTAATTTCCGTTTATTTTTAATGGACTTTTTGAAACTGTTAGATATTATTTTATCAAATCATTAAATTATTTAAACATATATATATTTGCGTTGTTGAAATTATGTTGACCTAATTATGTCAAATTGTAAATATTTTTAAAAATTTCATGCTTAGCAATATTTCAACCCCGAATGTTTGTGTGCTCATACGGTCACGCTCGTCCTTACTACTGTCCGTACACAATATAACACGGTAATACAGTAAAACCCCCATTTACACTATATTCGGGACCGTGTAATTGGGGGTGTGAATGTCATACAAAATAAGGGATTTGATTTTTTTCCGCGGAAAACGCAAAACTAAGATTTCCCTTAGTTTTACAAAAAAAACTGTATGCGAAGCACAGACGACCGTCTCTTAGTAACGGCAATGGAATGCGAATATTTCAAGCCGGCGCGTAATTCGGGGTAGTGTAATTGGGGGTTCCACTGTATAAGAATGAGCATGACCATATAGTCGAGCGGGGTTACTATACAACGACTTTGTGTCTTTCATCATCTTTTGTGTCTGTGGAATGTGGAAATCGTCACTAAAAAATCTTACAACATAATATTGAAGAAAAATAATATGAAACCTGAATGTTTATATTTTTAGATACATGATGGATAACTTAGATTCAGGAGAGCTCTCAGAAAGACTGGATGAAGCTGTAAGGGAAGCCATGGATGATGATACTTTCCGGAAAGTTCAAAGAGTCAGTTATCAAACTCATGGTCTGGAAGATGTAAGTCTTTCACTTAATTTTGACTCGCACGTTATCAACTAATGATAGCACAAAAACAGCATGGCACATTTTCGAATGCAGATGTAGGTTTTGTTGCATTTTTTCTAAAACATCTTTCTTTTATCTTCATGAATATTTCAAATACCTATTTATAATATATTCTTCCAATCAGTTAATTATTGTAGAACTCAGTGGCGGTTCCTGACCTGAAATCTTGGGTGGGCTAGAGAAAAGCATAGCATTGTATACTATTTACGAAATTTTGCATGCTTCCACTTCATCTTATACCAGTGATTTCCAACCTGGGAGGCGCGCCTCTCTGGGGAGGCGTGGGCCATTGCAAAGGGAGGCGCGAACAGTCCAAAATATTTATTTACCCTATAAAACGTGTCTTTATTACTATATGAAATAAAGTATGGGGAGGCGCGAAGATATTTTTTCTTTCAAAGGGAGGCGCAGTAACATAAAGGTGGGAAAGCGCTGTCTTATACATTAATCTACAAGCAAATTAACAAATACTTCGACACTACTGCAAAGCATAAATTACTATATAATACAATCAATGCTAATGTAAGTAAGAAATAATAATACGTGACCTTAAATTTGTCTCTTTCAAAGTGAAATAACAAGTAAAAAAAGCAATACAGAACTGTCACTGAGATTCGATACCTGTCACTTTCATAAAATTGGTATGTTTGTATGGGCCATGGACTAATTCCAGCTTAGCCCCCGATGAATGACAGAAGCCAGTAAATTTGAAATACAGTCCTGTGTGTTTGATGACGTTTCCGTACATACAAATACAAACAAAATCGAATTGTGCTAGATTGCGTTCCAGTGTAAAGAAATATTGTCTATGGTTACGGGCTGGAAGCCGTTAGCCCCTGACCAATAGCATGTACATAGGTGTTGCCAGACTGACGTCACGTTGAATGTTCTCTATGAATTATTTATAGGGTTATTGTTTTTTTTATGCCCACTCAGCTTAAAATTGTAATAAAAAACAATCGAAAATATTATTGTAGGTAGACATGGTATTGTCTTATATTGATAGAGGAAAATTTAAACAAAGATATTATATTCATTTGGGGAAGGTTAGTTACGCTTATAAATGTATTTATTTTGTTCAGCGGCCGAATTGCTGTTCATTTTTATTCAGCCATCTAAAGTTTTGGGTGAAAAATGCAGGTCGGGCTTAGCCCACCTAGCCCAGTACCTAGAACCGCCACTGGTAGAACTGTGTTTTATCTAGAATCTAAACCTGAATCCGCATCTAAAAATTTCAGGAAAGTTTTGTTCTTTTCGACTCTGTACAATTTACCGAATATGAGCTAATCTAGTTATGCATTCAGCTGACAATATACTGTCTATCATAGGTTTGTCTTTGTGGAACGCTCATTTCATAGATTGATCAACATTAGTCTCAAGGGTTGACATCTCCATTTTAATCTGGGCTGTATCTTATGTTTTTTAACTGTTTTTAACATTGCATGACCAGTATTTTAATTGAACCTTTACAACTAAGCATTATCAATTTTGACAGTAATGATCGTCAAAACATAACAGTCGTGTTGGATAATTTAAAAAAATATTTTCAGATTGGCCGCCAAATCTTGGGCACTTCATCAAATTCTCCGCTCAGTAGATCAGCGTCATTCAAAACCTGTATTCAAGGAGGCACCACAGCCAGCGATCTGGCAACTCTGGACAAGCTTATCACCGGTCTATTGGGAACTCAATCGAGGGAATCACCAATATTCAATCGCCTAAAGCCGCAATCGAAATCCTTCAGATCGAGAAGAGGTTCGACTATGTCAAACGCCAGTTCGTTAGCTTTGCCGACTATCATGGAAAGAGGGAACAACTGTAACAGGGAGTCGGCGGGGAGTGACAGAACCTCCTCGTGGTCGGAGATAGTGCTTAGTAATCCTCTTGTCAGCAATGTTCTCCAAGGTATTAAGACTGCAGCGCCGAATAATCAAGCACAGGATCCGTTGCTGAATAGTGAATCTGGTGATGATAAAATTCGGCTTGGAGATGGTAAAAATTGAATGTTTCTTACATCAGATCATTGTGATGTAAGCCTTTTGTAGGATTTAATTGTAATACATTTAGTATCCCGAGCCAATAAATATGATTTGCTATCTAATTACTTAAGTAATAAATAAAACTAATTCAATCAATATTAAAGAAGCCAAATTTATTAAACATTTTGTGATATCTAATAACTTTAGCATCAACATACGATTTTGAATATTTATACAAATAATTATTATGATGGATAGACAGCAAATAAATACATATAAAATATTATGTACGTAATAAATTAATAATAAAAAAATTACGGTGAATTGAATAATTAAAATGTTCAAGAGTTAATGTTGATTAAAACTTTACTATTTTATATCGTACAATAATAATACACAACGACAACTAGTAATATATTTGACAATAGGTAGCATGGCAATATTATGATACAAAGAATAAGAAAGTAACAAAACAGCCGTTCCTCGTACAAATCAAAAACTGTGATAGCAATAATATAATGAGATGTATTTTAGTTCAATTTTCTTATTAAATAATATTAAAGTTATATAATTCACATTTTTCACATTGTGGCAATGTTGTCATTTCAGAATGGACACTTTCAAAAATAGATATTTGATAAATTTATGGATTTGTTCTGCCTTACTGCCTAAAAAAATGAGGTTGATTTATTGAATAATTTATCTTGAAGTGCCTCAAACAATAGTCCATACGTTCCTCATTGGGACCGATAAAATAAATAATGAAGTCGTTTGTACCGAATATTATCATGCTATCATTGGGGATATAAACATAGTGTAACATTATTTACAGTGAAATATACATAATAATGTATTGAATTTTAACAATCATTGGAATGAAATATTAATGTTATCTTCAAATACGATTTGAAAGTAATGGTATATAATAATTATTAATCCTAAGTGTGCATCACAATCAATTCGTGTAACATTTAAAGTCACAACAAATATATTTAAATTTAATAATATATAGTCTTAAATAAATAAATAGAATCCACGATAACAAAAATATATTTAATTACAAGTAGTTTAATTTTTAGTGCTTTGCTATAGTCATATTATATGCAGAATATCAATACAATGACATTAACTATGCTAAACAATGTCATTTTTATATATTATTTTCACCACTTCATTTGTTAAGTTTTCTTTAACGCTTCATTTGTATTCACAACGAAAAATAAATACTTATAGCAATACGTGCTTTTAAAATCAAACAAATTTACAGTGAAGAAAAGATTTTGGTTTATGAAATTGATTTAACAATATACAGTTGTTTGTATTACTATTTTAACATTTGCGTTATTTTGATTTAAAATATTTAATTTGTTGAAAACATCAAAGCAAATATTTAGTTCGATAAACTGCCACACAAATATTACGTATTAAAAGTAGCGATCTCTTGTAACAATAGTATTGGTCGACATATTATCTATTCAATACGTAGCAAGGTATGGTCATGCTGTCAAGAAGAACTATCAATACGCAGACTGTCCGAAGAGTATAATATTGGGGCCAAAATTGAATTTCTCCATTTAACATTCACAGTTGACCCAAAGATATTAATTTAACATTCATTATTTATTAAAGATAATTTTCAAACAGCTATTGCTTGCTTTATATTGCTCAAGAAGAATTTCATTTAATGCCTTCGTTATTATTAAACTCTTGAGCTGAAGCCATTGTAATGATTCAAAACCATAAATAAATATTTATATATCATAATATTAAATTTACATATCAAGAATTTAAGGCATTTCTTATTTCATTTCAACTTCCCGAATGATAATAATTGCTTTAATAGATTGTCCTACATTTTAACATTAATTAAAGTAAAATAAACAAAATATTTGAATAAAAATAAGTTATCTTTTTTCTGTAAGCTATGCATGTTATGAATTATGTACTTCAAAGGTTGTTAATATCAGTAATATTTCATTTAAGCCAGTGACAAATATTTTTTCTCATTTATGTACTAAGTTGTAATATTTTATTCTTGTCAAAAACAGCTGTATGGCCGGCGCCATTTTGAAAATTAAAGCAAAACCAATTTTCATTTTGAATCGTTACAATTTGACAGCTCAAACTTTTAGAATCCGTCGTTTATAGCTTTAAATACAATATTATAACAAGTATACATCCTTCAATTCCTACATTTGCACCATTTTAAAATTAGTATTCGTATATTTTATATAAATTTATACCAGAGTTCAAAATATAATTTTCTGTGACGGAGTTTTTATTTTGAATAGTATCAATACATACATACTGACATAAAATTGATGATTATATATATATAAGTTTTTCTGAGCAGATAATTTTTTAAACATTGAAGTACATAGATTATTTAAAACAATAATTTTACACATAAAACTGCCGGACGTGACTTTTGAAAGTGCTGTTTTTACAAAAAGGTAAAGTTTATTTCATAATTTTAATTCTAGCAGTAGAACTAACTAAAGACTTTAGTACGCTAAAAGTTATCAATGCATAATTTAGCTATGCGGTTTAGTTGGAAGGAATCAGAATAATGTACTGCAAGTGATTTCAATGTGTCTTTAATTATTTTCAAGAGAAAGGTCCAAATTTAACATCATATTCAATGTATTATATAATCATTACGTTTAAAAACAAGATTAACTGTCAACTTGTCAACAACCAAATATTTGGATTATATTTAATGTTATAATGTTGTTTAAAATAATAATACTTTACATTAATTTACTCTGATGGTGGTTGGAAATAAATGACTTCATGGACGATCAGTAGAAGACAGTTAATGTTCGATGTATGTTATTATATATCTTTGTTAAAAAACTCCAATTACAAATCTGCATATTGGCGGTATAATGGTAGAAGGCGATAAGTCAAAAAGCCTTCTTTTGAGATAATCTATTTATGCACTTTAACTATTAATTATCGTTAAAAAACTTCATGAAATTCGATAATGATTCATAAATTCGATTCACATATTCAAAAGCTTTATGTTATTTATGGGTTAAGCTTAAATTATTGTTTTTAATGCAGTGATTAACCTTTCGTGTTGAAAATTCCATCAAATACATGATAATAACATTTGTAAAATATAAACTGACTGTGCTCAGAGTCTTTCACGGCTGCAGGTACCCTAAACGTGTGTCTACTGAATGAGCCTTAAAGCAATACAAAAAATTGAGAGTCTATACAAAAAGATTCAACGACAAACAAGAAAATACATTACATTATATTGATTCCTTCAAGTTATTTTCATATATGCATAAAGTTTTTTCATTTAACCGGAATAGTCTATTGCAATATCTATAAAATGGCTACTTTCTACGAGTTATTTTTAAAGATTACAGCACAAATGTCAGCTTATTAAATTGTCCAACAAATAAATTAATAATCTTTCACTAAAATAAAATAATAAAGACATTAATCGAATGACACTTTACATCTACAGTAGTTGCTACAGAATAATAATATTATTTAACATTTCACTACTTTTGAAAATGCATAACGATTTACCCAGATTTAAACATTTAATCCAGACTTCTTTATTAAGTTTGCATACATATAGTTAGTAAATAGAACGTAATTATATTAGCATATCACCGCCGTAAAATGTTAGGAGTGTTATTTAGCTACACCTGGCACTTTATAAAAAATCTGCGAGAAAATTTATCATTTTAAAAATGTTGATATAAAATAAAAATTTAAATTCTTTGTTCGTCGATTTTTCATTTCGTATTTTTCAAGACATGGTAACATACAATCACAACGTCTAATTGGAAGAAAAAAAAATAAAGACATTTAAAACACCATTTAAACAAAACTTACTATCCGTGAAAGTAACAATCTAATACAGGGGTGGGGAACCTTTTCTTCTCTAAAGGCCGCATTCATTTTTCTGATTCGACTCAAGGCCGCAGTAAACATTGACTAGGTAATCTTTGGCCGGAATTTACGAATTTACTTCTCAGATTCTCAGGAATTTACGAATTTACAAAAAAATACAGAATTACAGAATTGGCCAGAAGGCCGCACCAGGGTAGCCTAAAGGCCGCAGGTTCCCCACGCCTGATCTAATGTATAATCGAGATCGATAGCTTTAATTTACACGCCGAGCGATCGTAATGGGTTGTAAATAATATCAATTTGTTTTAATAAATATGTAGCAAGAATTTCTTATTAGATTTATATTTTTAAATAATTTTACTTAGAGTGTAGAAAATCAGTCTCAATAGCAGGCCATGTATATTCATCTTTTTTACTGTTCCATAAGAAGATTATAAAATGAATAGACAATAATTATTAGTTAATAAAAGTACGCGTAATAATGTTAGAATGGCCGACGACTTTTCAATAGAGCTAGTATTTAAATATTCAAGAAGACACAGTGACGCACATGCAAAGAAGAAATCAAATCTTTATTGCAAGAATATCTTATTTACACTGTACAGACATTTAAAAGTTGAAGAACTATTTTATTCAAGTATCCCTACTATCTTTAATATTTCACTGACTTCATCAAAACTAATTATATTTTGATATTCTATCGGAAATAATAACTGGAGTAAAACCTCGATTATTCTTTACAGATGTTGCAATGTTGCAATAAATAGTCCATCCAGCAAATGTCACAACCTCAGCAGCTAAAATTTAAAACAATGGAATGGGTCGGTGAAAGATACCCACCATACCTTACTCCTAGTTTCACACATTTAAGGTACTTGATATATTTGATCATTCATTCATAATATATTATATTCTTATTGATTTATTACAAATGAGATAAACGATGGTTTTGAATGATTGTATAATTGCCACCAACCAAAAGAGTGTCTTGAAGAGATAGTAACTTTATCAATACCGATTGTGAAAAGATATAAAAGAATGATATATCTGTAATGGATTCTCATGTCAGCAGAGAGAAAGGACTCTTCTTAGAAATGACCATTAGTAAATTCAATGGAACAGATGTATGTACAATGTTTAAAAACAATAAAAAATATTACGAATTCTAAACATCTTGCGATACAAATATAATTGAGTTCATTACTGACTTCGGTCTGATGGTAAATATTGGTTTATAAAAAGAATGTAAGAAAATAAGAAGTTCACAACTAAGTATAGTCGAACCTCGGTCTATTGTTCTCATTTTCATCTCTTACCAGCCAATATCGGTATTTTTTTAGTTGCAGTAAAAAAAGAAAAGTGACGTCAACCGCCACTGGTGGATCCAGAAAATATTCCAGGGGATGGCTATTTCAATATGAAAATGAGAAATTTTAATAGAAATAAAAAATTATCATGTATGGATACTACAATAAAACGCTTGTGAAAAATTTAGCAACAGAAAATATGTTTGCCAAGAGCGCGGGACCTCTGTGCTGGGATCGGTTGTATCTCAATTCTTCTCAGGGTGTAAGCTATGGCCGTCATCGCCATCCTCCTGGATCCGACTATTGACCCAGTGTTTTAGAACCTTCAAGAGGTCAGGTTTTGTAGGTCAATGGTCGTAGTAGAATCTAGCAAAATCTGAGATCACAAGTATGATTTTAACTACTTGTTTTCCAACTTGATGCAATATGATCAATGGCTTTTATTGTTACTTTTATCCCACATAAACGGCATAAAAAAATGTGATAATTATATTCAAATTATGTTATGCAATAATCGTGGCAATAGTTTTTTTCGTAACCTGAAAATTTGCATTGTATTGTTGTATCATGAGCGATATACTTGATATTTGAAGCTAGATATTAACATAAAAAAATATTCATCCCTAAATCCGAATAATCGAGGTTCTACTGTAAATTAATTTTATTGATTGCCAGGTAAATATTCAATTATCAACAATTTAGAATGAATTACTATGTGAATTCAAAAACCATTTTTCAGTGGGTCATATTTTGTAAAGGTACTGCATTTAGCATGACGCTCTATGTTTGTATTCAATTGTTGTGTTTTGAATTAAATCTTATTAGTAAGAAAAATAATTCCTAATCAATAATTAGCACAACCATTCATTAGGTATATTCAAAACATTAAATGTAATGGCGAAAGTTTGTTTGATTCTTTGTCATAAGCATCATTGAAACTCGTAGAATTGCAACATTTCGATAAAATTAATATTCAAGGTGAAGTGCAATGTTCAAATATACCTGAATCATTCGTGACATCATGATTTTTATCACCATGGTACATTAAAATACAAGTAACATGTTTCGTGCGTTGAACAGTGTAAGTATATAAATATTATACTTGATCCCCTTAATTTTATTTACAAAAACAAAGCATTTTTAAGTTATGTTTTTACCATTCAAACCAAAGTGTAATAAAGTTATCTATCATTAATAGAACACGTCATAAATACATGTAAATTTTTTTAATTGTTATGGGTGTTAAGCATTTTAATCTTGTGTAATTATAATGTAATTTGTTAATCCTTTAAATTGTTAATATTTGCTTACACCTTTTATTTCAATTTAAATTTGTATAAATATCACTGTTTATGTATTTTTCTTATCAGTTGATAATGCTCGCGATGAGCGAAACCGGTCCTGATCTAATAAATTTTATGTGGAAAAAGTACTAAAAATGTTTTATTATTTTTATTATAATGCCATTCCACCAAGTATTGACAGTGAACACCTTAAAAGTGAACATGTAAATTTATTTAAATAAAAGGTTTTTTAAACAATGAACACATTTGAAGTGACAGCTGACAACACAAGACAGTTTTACAAGAGAAAAAGTTTCTACAGCAACTTTTGACAAGAAACATGCAGGAAACACAGTTTTATTGATTCAATCTCATCACTAACCAATGGTGACATACTTTTAAGGTTAACTAATTGATTTATATTATCATTGTCGTAGAGTGCATTCTAATCATAATATTAATAAATAAGAAAACACTTCTTAAATATCATGTACCTCTTCAAAAAACCTATAAATTTATATTATATAGTAACATTTTTATTTAGTGATGCAATTACTTATTATCTTGAGAGGGAAAATCTGATGGATGACGTGACATCTACATCTAAAACACTGAAGACACTAATCACTGTTTCCCCGCATTCAAAGTGTTATGTTAGGTTAGGTTCTCTACGGCAGTGGCAGTAAGGTTAGGTTATGTTAGACACTCTACAGCAACGATAATTGCATTATAATGGTAAACCAGTAGGAATTGTTTTATTTTAATAAAAACTGCCGTTGGTTTTTCAATAAATAATGTTAATTGTGATGACTGTACTATATTACTTTAAACAATAGAGTATACACATTCAAAACTCTACGTAAATACTACACAAGGTCAATAGTAGCACACCGAAAGTATATGTCATTCAACAATATAATATTATATTATATATTGTAGTCCCCAGGAAAAAATTGGCTCCCATAGTACTATGTTTAATATCGTATTAGATATAGGTATTATTATAAGTGACTCACTGATAGAAAAGCCAAGGCACTCGTAAAAGTAGCTTTTCTATAACATTTTCGATTACACATTGATTTAATTCACTGTACATACACGTTTTTTATTTAATTTGCAACCATTCTGAGAAAATATAACATGAATATTGAAGAAATTACTCTTACTGCTTGAAATTAAGAGAATAACATTCAGTTCTTAATGATTCTTGATAAATACGGATTCTTCACAATACGGCTTGGCTATTGCTGTCAGTTAGTGTGTCTAAATATTTAGTTCATTTTTAATGACATTTATTTGTCTTCTGTTTATAAAGGAACCTTTATTTTCTTATTCTCCAAATTCTATTTATTTTGATGACTACCTTAAATTAACTGAATACCTATAATTTTGAAAATTCAATCCATCTCAGGGGCTTTGTTGAAAACTTGTTTTCATAATCTGAGCTAAGAGCATGTATCTTGTGGAGTTACTAAGTTATAATAGTTTTATGAAAACTATATATTCGTAGATCTCGTGTCATGTGTTATTTATGATAAAATTTTCAGTAATTTAGATAATTTGTATTTTAGTTCGATATGCAATGTGTTTTGCAACAGACTTAACAGGGGGTGTCCTATATTACCTCACAGTAAGATTTTGCAGACATTTAAATATTGATCAGAGCTAACACCGACACCAAACAAGCCAAAATTTTCCCTTTACTCATGTCAATCGGAGATGTCATTGGGTCCAGCCATTCCTAGGCTGCCCCTCCACAAATTATCCTGCGACAGTAAGAGTTCCGTTGTGCCGGTCACCGCAACTCCTTTTTTCTGCTTGACGTTCTTGGTTCGGACCTGGTTTGGAGGAACGCTCGCCGACGGCTGTATTCTGCCAATACTAGGACTCTTACGAATCTGAGGTCGAGGGTTCTTGGATTGTTGCAATAAAGGAGATGTCACACTTGATGACTCGTCGCCTTCTTCATCAGAATTTCCGGCTGCCGCAAATCGCTCACGTTGCTTCAGACTTTGTTCCAATCGACGTAGGAATCTAAAAGATAATGAATTTAGTATTCATCACAAACAAGTTTGGATTTTTCTATTGGTTTGAAAAAAATCAACAATTTTATGTAATATAACTAAAGGTAGATAGCTGCATTAATGCATGGTAAAATATCAATCATTGACATGAACAATCAACACTACAGGTGTGTAAGATGAAGGCGTCGGAACAAATATAACATGAACTTTTTAACAAGCCAACCTTTGCTACCCTTAACCAACCCAACAAAGAATAGTAAAGAAGGGATGGTCATTTCAATCCACTAGCTTAATTGATAGCGAGGAAACCTACTTTATTCAGTTCTTTTTTAGACAAATATATGAGCTACTGAATTTACTGAGGATTTAGTTAAGTTATAAGTATTTACTAACAAAGAATAAACTGATGATTTATGATGCTTTGTCTACAAAGTTTTGATAGTTTTGGGATTAAATACCTTATCTGATGACCTATCGTCCTCATGCGACTTATTTTTCTGACAGGCTTCGAAACCTCTTCTACAACTGGACTCTTCGGTAGCATTCTGGTAGATGCATCCTGAAAAATTTCAATCAAAAGTTTATGGATTAAACAGTCTAAGAAGGGAAATAATGAGAAAATAATAATCCAGTATATCTAAAAAATACATTAGCAATAAATCATTGGCCCATTCCTAAACACTATGATAAACCTGAGCATTAGGAGTGTCGAAAAATACTGGAGAAGCTGCTGCATTCTGGAGTTACGTTCAGTTATTATGAACTTTCAATGCTCAACAGTCAAGTGAGTAAATGTGGTATGTATTTTATTAATTATATAAAATTTTATTATAATATCAGGATAGGCATTGACCATATTACTATTTACTCACCGCGTTGTCGGTTACAATTTTCTGCCTATTACGGGTCGATATGCTAGTTTAATGTAACCAATAGCAAAATAGGAAATTATTCATATTTATATAAGTAAGGATATAAGATAAGAAGAACATTTGGCTGGTCTTTAGGGACATGGTAGAGAGGTGCTTAATTTTTTTCTTTTACATTAAAAAATAACTGAAGAATAGTTATTAAGGATAATAATATTAGTATGACTCTTATTTTAGGCAAGTAGAATGACATGATACAAAGATACACGGATGTTTCAATCAAAAGAAAATGATTTCTATGAATGCAGTAGATTATCTAAAAATATTCTACTGACTGCGAAGAAAAAACGAGGCAGAAAATGATACGGAAAAACTAGTGCCAGAATAATATTTTTTAGGTTATTATAATGATAGATGATAATGTAAAAAAAAACTAACTACAAACTACATGTACAAACCTTTTACAAAGTTAATAGGTGCCCTAAAAAAATTTGGAATACCGCAGTAGTATAAATATAAATGAGGCGAGGCAGTTGTATTTTATTTATTTATTAATTTAAGTGTGATATTTCTTACTAATATGAAATGGGAGAAGTGGATTATCTAATTCCCTATGTTTGATATTACTTTATTATATTTAAAGTTGTAATAATATATTATTACATTGTGTAATTAAGTAGGTTTGTGTATTTATTAAATTATCATTTTGAGACTACATATATGATGTTATTATTGGTGTTATTCTCACTAGATTTTTGTAACCATCACCGAGCTGTATAGATTCGCTTTTCTTTTTCTAAAATAATTTAATAACGCATAGAAAGAAACGTGTTATGTTTTCCAAATGTTAGGTGTTCGTTTTAAACTATTATCAAATAGCATCTTCCCGAAAAGAAAACTTATCAATATGTTTTTTTAAGTTGCAATAAGCCTACCAAAAGAACGATAATAATTATTGTTTGTTTCGAATGAATGAACAGTACTTTCTGATTGTGGCAAATTATGCAATTAGTAGTTCCCGAATATTTATATTTCTAATATGTCAGTTCTTTAATACATATTCATTTCGATCTGCTTTATGTATAATTGTATAAGATTGTATGACTTAAAATATAATTAAAATTAGAAGTTAAAACTATGCAACGATGCTGGTACTAAATAATAAAATGGCTATTGATGCCTATCATCTACCATGACTAGCCGGGATCGAAAATGGAAAGCAAAATGCAATAAAATTGCAAAATGTAATCATTTCAATATTCACTTGATTGAACGCATTCAGTAGGCCGCAATAACTGTCTTGCTGACACAATGAATGGAAGTTTTTGCTATCCACTTCACGAAAATTAACCGTATGCCAGCTGTGGACGAACCTAAAATATCAGACTGCTATAAATTTCTATCAAATAAAACTAAAAAGCATTTAAATTTCGAAAAAAAAAACAAAACTTACTTCTCCAGTATCTTCTCCAGAAGCCTCGGCAGCCCACTCTTGCTTCGGCCAACTTCCAGGGTCTGTGTTCGGAGACTTTGCTTCTGGTGTCAAACGCACTTCTCTAGCAGAATTTATGCTTTCTGAAGAAGATGACGAACTCACAGGTTGCTGTGATCTGGACCTTCTCTTTGGACTCAACTTTCTCGGAGCAGGAGTACGATAGTATGTATCCTTTCCAGGAACATCTAAAAGGTTTTGCAATGAATGTGGCAGTTGCGCCTTTGTTGGACTTGGAGTTTTACTGCCAGTATTTGTTCGAGAATTTTTTCTTTCTCGCTTTCTTCCAGTAGATTTTCTGTGTGTTTGCAGTTGTGTCGGAGCTCCAGGTTTCCCATTATTTTGGTGAACGCAGTCAGAACTGGGAAAATCGTATAGTCCGTCGGAATCAGTGAAAGGTAGTTGATCTTTGTGACGCCCATAAAAGTGGGGGGAGAATCTACCCAAGCCAGTTGTTCGATCACTTAGCGGGCTTTCACTTCTTGAACTCACAGGACTTAAAAGCTTTTCACTAGATACTCCTGCTTCGGTCTGAATTACTATTGATGGAAGTTGCAGTGACATTTTAGATGTACCCGGAACAAGAAGTCTATCTAAACCTTTTTCTATGCTTCCACTTTTAGTTATAGATTTTAGTGCAGCTGATGAAATTGGGGGTGGTATTAAAAGGGCAATCGCCGTCTTTTCGGCTTCCATTGCTTCATTTTTTAGAAAAACTTCCAGTTCTTTGGCGCTTTTTAATTCGCCATCCTCTATTCTTTCTTCTAAATGGTCTGTACTGATCCCCTCATCATTCGATTCAAGCAAGGGATCGTCCGACAAAGTTTCCGAGTCTGATCTTCCACGACAATGTCCTTTTTGCTCTCCAGCATTATTAGTTGCACCTCCACTGCCAGGGTTAGAATTTGTTTTCAGCAACGGGGAAGGTCTTCTATGGCCTAAAGCCGGATGCAAACTGGTCGGACCCGAACCGGGGTCTTCCATTTCTGATGGACAGAGGGGGTTATTAGACCCACACCTTGAAGGTCCAGGGCTAGCCATTGAACTGTATCCTGAAGAGCTCAAGTTTGATTCGGATGTCGTCCTATCACCTCTAGTGCACATTGAGAAAGGACTGAGATAGCACATTGTCGATGGCCCCGGAGGAGCGAGACCTTGTCCGGTGTTTCTAATAGCGGGCGAGACTGATTCTGAGCCATCTGATTCTGCTTCACTCATATTACAAGTTATAGTTATCAATGGCGGTGCTGCTGCTAAGTCCAATGACGTAGGCTTATCAAAATCTTTCAGCAACCTTTTCTGCTGTTGCTTACTTGGGAAATGGAAACTAGTTTCCCCAATTGACGCTCTTTGAGGTGGAGGAGATCCGGCGAACATAAGACCGGTTGGATAATGTCTAGTCGGCGAAGGTTGCTCCACAGTCAGTACAGGTATAATTAGGGCCGGTCGAGCAGGACTTAGTTCACTGGGGGAGGCTGTAGCTCTGCCGCAGCTGCTGCTCAGTTCTCGCTCACTGTCATGGCTATGCATCGTGGGACTGGGTGTATCATCTGTTGTCTGTGTAGATGGAGTGGGCGTATCGCGACCGATCGGAGATGGTCTCATCTGTAATTAAAATATTTTTTTGAAGGGAATCAATTTTATCATTTTCTCAGCTGTGATTTGATAATTTCGTTTTGAATACTGAGATACATATAGTGCAATATTGGTAGTTATTTAAGGATATACGTTTAATTTAATAAAAACGTACCGAAATTGAGAAGAAACCAGTCGTTTTAAAACCAAAGAATTGTAATTTTTAGCTTATCGTGAAAATATATAATAAAATTACCTTTAATCTCAATGAAGAAGCATTTGATCCCGGGCGGGGGCTTTCTACTGGTCCAGGCAAATGCATTTCTCCTCTCGGTATTACTGAAATATCTTGATTGCTAGCATCATCATCATCTTCAGACTGACTGAAAGAAGCGCCCGGAATCTCCATAGAAATGTGGTCATCACTGTTATCGTCATACTCTATGGGTGATGGACTACAGCGGTGCATTACTGGAGTCAACGCTGGCGAAGGAAGCGGGGTAGGAAGTTCTCGAATTGGAGACAAACATTTGTTGATAGAACTCGGAATCTCTAGCAAAATTGTAGGAGGGTGTAATAGATTTCCACCAGGTATACTGGCTCTGTGAGCACTCAGAACATCTAGCACGGGCACTTCGATTGTGTTGCTTTGAGAGTTTGACTGACGATAGAAAACAGGCGAATCGGATGGACCGCTGGAGAATGAAACTGGAGTGTGCAAAGATGATGTTGTAGAATCGTCGTCTCCTGCAGCATCATCTTGTGGACTTGAAGCAGATGGTGTAGTTGATGGAGACACAACGATGGAAGATGGTACACTTGTACCGGCCGCCGTGGATGAAAAGTTTCTAAACATTGCAAGAATGGAATCAGCGCTGGATATCTTGTTAGCGCGGCCTGAGTATCTTCTTAGCCCCATGCCTGGAAGGACAGCCTCCAGACTTGACATAGAATCACTACCCTGATTGCTTGAAGTACTATGCGGTGACCTTGTATCAGCGTGAGGTGATGGTGGCGTACTGGCTGATTTAAGCATAGACTTACTAATCAATGATCCGGCAGCAATTTCTATTTCAGATCCGGAACTCATTTCGGCAGAGACTTTATTGAGTAACCTAGCGAATGTGACCTTTTTCTCTAATTTAGGATCTGAAAGTTGCACGATTGCGTCAGATGGTAGTTCACCAATTTCACTAGTCACAAAGCTTGTCTCCTGGCTCTCCAGATCAATGTCACCTCTAGATTTAAGTTGTTCGGACTCCCTGGCTCTTCTCTCGCTCAGCTGGATGAGCTCACACATGCTGACCTTTCGGGCGTGGTTTTGGGTGGTGGCTGGGCTGATCAGCTGCTGCAAAATCTGTTTCTTTTCTGCAGCGTTTTTCTTTGTCGGGGTTGAGTTGTTTCTTTTCTTTCGGGGCGATGGTGTACCTGCGCGTTAGTAAATACTGTACCACATGACGGAAATCCAAACTGGTATAAATTCATACATACTACCTACGATCAAAGGCAAGAATTCTTTTTCTAATAATAATTGTTTTATTCTCATTTAAAGTTTGAGCCAATTTCAACAAGAAAACCGTTGAATAGTAATTGTGCAATTGCCAAATTTGTCAAAGATATGGCATCGGAATTTCTTAAAAGGGATTTGCTTTCCCGAAAAGTGAGTTATACAAATTTTGAAGATTAATATTGTAACAAAAAAATTTAATTAATATTTTTAAAAGAAAGCAAAATAAATAAATTTATCAGTTAACAGATAATACGACACAGTGCAACTAGTAATAGCATTCAATTTGTGAAACACACGACATCAAGAATAAAGAAAGAAGTTTTTTTTAATGTACACTTAAATGTGAATAAAGAGGGTTGATTATTTACTGTCAACATTTTGTAAAGGTATTTCCACAATAAATAACACCTCCAAAGAAGCTAACAGATGTGTATACTATTTCCGAATTGGTGTAAAATTGTTTTAAATTGGTAAAATTTTGTCTGATTTTAAGTGACATTAAAATGGCCCAGATCAATATATTTTAATTTTAATTTTCTAGTGTAAAAAATATACTCTAAACACGAAACATCTATAAAATTAGAAATTTGAAACAATCTGTTGAAGACTAAACGAATAAAACAATGTTTTTAAGACAATTAGTATTGAAAGATACTAGAAGATTGCATTCCAAGATTTAGCTATATCTAATAGCCATTCAAAGGGAAGTAGAAAAATAAGCTCTAGTAGCTTTTGTTGGATAAAAACTATCGGGGAAAATTAATTGACACCAGTAAAACATTATAAGCACACTAGATCCAAGAGAAGAAATTATAGAAGAGGAAGAAGTCGTAGAATAGAAGAAGCATCCAAGGGTGCAGCACATTGAAGTGGTCGATGGATGTAAAGGCAGCTTTGAGAGTATTCTATTATATTATTCCGAATATTGAATAAATTGCAGTTGGTAATTTTCAAAGATCAGAATGTTTCGTTTGTCGGTTTTTTTTTGAAATTTTGACAGCAGATTAACATTTTTTTTGAATGTTTATAAACAACATTAGAAAGAAATATTTAATACAGTAATTTACAAAACGCAGAAAGTATTTAATTTATTACACTTTGAAATCAATTTTATCTTACTTTTTCTGTACATTCTAGTGAAATTTTTATGAAGTAAAATAGTATTTTGTAATTTTGTCTCATGAAAAATTAAAAAGAGAAATACACCTATCCCTCGATTTGCGCGATAGATACGTTCCAAGAGATATCTCGTAAATCTAAACCGCGTAAATCGAGACTTCAAGTTTATATAAAGTAGGGGGATAGGTTCCAGAAAACCGCACAAAACGAGACATTGTATATACATATTATCTACATAAAAAAAGAGAATTTTATTCAGAAATAGATTTAATAGCTCGACACAAATTAATAGGGATACAAATAGGGATGAGTGTATACACATTTAGTTATTAAAGTAAATTAAACACAAATAAATTACTTATTAATGCTGTAATAAGGGGCTGTCATGAGTTATAGAAGAAATGAAAAGAAATTCTTATAAAACGTTCGAAAAACATCGGATGAGAATAGAAATTCGAAAAATACTTCTTAAGAAAAAACTCAAAGGCAGCCAAACACATCAACATCAACAGAAAAGGAATCTAAATGCAACACAGCAAAGTGCGACGGCTAGTGGTGCTTCACGTCCAGGCAAATGAAGATCGCGCCGATCGTGTCGGGCACGATCCGGCGTCGTCTTACGTCTAGGCGGGGGCCTCAAGAGATCGTCGAGGCTGAAAGTCCTGGAAGCGGGGACTTCCAGCGGATTGGCGAGACTGAGAATGGACGGCTTGCGGATACCGAGGCGATTGAAGAGCGACGAGCGCGCGGCGCCTCCTGGTCCGCCGCCAGGCACGCCGCCGGTGCCGCTCGACGCGCCGCTGCCCGCGTTGCTGGACGCGCCGCTCGCCGACACGCCAGACGCGGCGCTTGCCGTCAGAGCTGTTGTGCTGACGTTGCCCAGGCCTCCGTCACGTCCTGATGACCCACGCAGAGATAAGGGACCAGCTAAGAATTAAAACAATACATTATTTTAAGCGAAGCTCTTTTTCGAAAAAGATTTGCTGTAGTTTGGTTCTCATTTTTTCCACATCTTATAATGATGCTGTATCTTAACCTTTTAGCTGCCGTAGAAAAAAGTACGTTTGTAGCTAGCACGCCGGCTGTATTTTGCAATTATTAATTTAATTAGTTATTGACGAGGTAACTCGTCTTTTTTTGATTATAAAAAAAAAGTGTCGTAATTTTTACCTAAAGTGCTATATTGTAATATATTTAAATATAATCATGAGATTAAAATTATAACCTATCTAATTAATTGAATTTGTTATGTAATCATTTAATATGTTTATTATGTAAGATAAGACTAAATTAACATCTCACGTCTATTTCTATCAGCTTCTTCAGCGAGCAGTTTTTCGATCTTCTCTGGGAAGTGTCTTTTGGCACACCACACAAGTCCAATAGCTGCTAAAACCACAAACACGGTGATGAGGCCCAGCCAAAAGGGTTCCTGGAGCATCCTCTCTGATAAGGGTTTATAGGGGATGTTCATCATTCGTCTCTCGCATCTGTCAAGTTAAATGGTCAATATATTAGATTATATAGAAACTTCAACAGCATTTTCATAAAATTTTACTACTAACATGGATGTTCTTGAACTGTGATGGTGTTTAAAAGCAAAATTGAGGATCTCAATTTCAAAACCTACCTAAAGAACATTTTAGATTTTTTCAATTTTTGATGCCAGCTTGTTCTCTATTTCAATATCTACACAATCAATAAACTTATGATTTCAAAATCTCTCAAAATACAGAGAAAACGCATTTAAAAACGTGTTTAGTCTCAAAACCTACTGAAATCCAAAAACCCCAAATCAGTTTTTTGCACTTTGCCAAGAATTTTGGTTTTTGGAGTTAGGTAGGTTTTGATACTAATGCGCTCGATTCTTTGTAGAGCAGCGTGGTCTGCGTGGGTTATTTAATATCAAGTCTCGAACTTCTTTTTGCAGTTGAAAAAATAAGAAATATGTAAGCATTGCTATTACAGTAAAACCCCCATTTACGCGAAAGTTGGAACCGCGTAATTGGGATTCGCGTTATAGGGGGAGTAAATCTCATACAAAAATTAGGACTATGCACCACACAGACAGCCGCTCGGCTGTATGTACAGCAGCAAAGACAATGAAATGCGACCGCGCAATTGGGGGATTTGCGGCGAATATTTCTACTCGGCGCGTTATTCGAGGTAGCGTAATTGGGGTTCTACTGTAGTATGTTTCTGCCACAAATAACTGCCAACAAAATTTACTTTCTTCGTATTATTTCTTTAAAAATATCTTAATTAAATACATGTAATATGAGTGAGTTGTTTTTTAATCTATCAATCTGCATTCATTAATCATAACACACGATTTTTGACGAAACGTTTTCTGGCAGTATAACTAACTGAGTATATCAAAACCAAAATTTCGGTGTTTCACATATAATTATTATAGAAAATAGTTATGACGGCTATAAATAAAAATATAATAACAATGGACGACCAATATTTCTAACCTAGTTCCTTCCCACCATGCGTAGCAGCTGCAGTGAAAGCCCGACGACCGCTCAATACATCTCCCTCTTCCTTCACAGGGCTTAGACTCGCAAGGCCTTACTCTGGACTCGCAGGACGCGCCCGTGTAGCCAGTCCTGCAAGCGCACATGTGACCACCTCCTGTAAGGACGCAGCTTCCGAACACGCAGGGTTCCAGTTCACACGCAGTTAGGGCGCAAAACATTCCTGAAAGCGTTGACACGGCCAATGAAATTTACGATGTCAATTGTTACTTTTCTGAACGCTAATCACAATTCAATTTAATCACATTACAATGTACATAAACATACAAATGTTTTTGTAATATACAATATATGTATATATTTATTTATGTCACAGTTATAGTTTGAAATCTCGTCAATGTATACATTGACAACCAGTTTTAATTTAATTAAAACACAATATTCTTTTGAACTTTATTTCCACTTTATTTAAAAATGTCAGGGCCAGTGACAATGCTTGCCATGAGCGAAACCGGTCATGACCTTTTTAAATAAAGTGGAAATAAAGTAAAAAAGGATATTGTGTTTTATTAATATAGTGCCTTTACACCAATTATTGACAGTGACACCCTAAAAGTGATCATTTTAATTCACATCAACTTTGACTAGCTAATGTATGAATTAACTTAACTATAAGTGTATAAACTAATTGACGAACTAATTGGTTATGTTAAATAGAAAGATGGCGAGAATAAAAACAAGACGTTGAATTTTTTTAGGTTATCTGAACCATCAGATTACATAATACAATAACTGCGTGATTGCACGCGCACAGCAGCGGAGAGTGACTGGCAACACTATGAGTGCACGCGTGTTTATTTTTAAGTTTGCCAACTGCTTAACTACGACTGTGTAGTTCATGTACACATTCACAAGTAAAAGTTGTTCAAGTAGCTGGCTGATAATTGACACTTTTCTACATTCACTAAACGCATACTTTACCTGTAGCAAACATATATGTAACTGTTGTGTAGGTTTGATGGTATCTCTTCGAGGTTGTGTTAATTTTGAGTGGCGGAACACAATAATTATGTTATTTCATTATTGGTGGGACTTTTATTTTTATGATATCTAACATTTTACGCTTTGGGTAACTTTAGGGAATGAGCTCTGCAGTACATGCATTAGCCTTTAGTCATTTGACAGTGATTTTGAAAACCCAATTTGAATGTGACAACCGCCACTGGCGGATTAAGCACTTTCGAGGCCACAGGCGCAATAAATTTTCGAGGTCCTACTTTTTGAATAACACAAAAGCGCTGCAAACCTCTTTGTAGAGTAATAATAAATATATATTTTTTTAAACCATGTCCGCTCCCAATGTGGAGCATATGGACTCCTAATGGAGTTTATCTTAACAGAAGTGTTTCTACGAGAACTGCTTGTTACTCAGTTGCTCAACCTCTCTTTTTCCAAAGAGAGTAGGGATAGAAGGATAGGGTTAGGTAAGGATTAGTGGTAAGCTAATCGCTCTCGATACACCCCATTCATAGGATAGGATGGGTGAGAGGGGGGAATTCTAGACATCACATACATCCATGCCTTTGAACAGAAATTCAGAAATCGATTGAAAAATCAATTTATAAAACTGCCCGTACCGGGATTTGAACCCGGGCCCTCCGTGGCCGAAGCCAACAACGTTGACCACTCGACCACACAGGCGGCTATATTGAATATAAATAAATAAATATTTAAAACTGAAATTAAAACATAAGGGTTTATATAATATATGCTATCTTCGAGGCCCCCAAAATTTGGAGGCCCCAAACGCGCGCCTCTTGCGCTTATAGGGTAATACGCCACTGACAACAGCATACAAAGTTGTATGCTTAGATGTACGCAGATCTCATATGAAGCAGGGCCGTTGGACAACTTAAAAAACGTTAAAGTTTATATCCATATTCTATAGCTCCAAAGTCATATATCTGTATACCATTCAAAATAATCTATGATAGAGCTCTTAGTAGAGCAAACACTTGAGAACGTGAGAAGCGGTAGCGAATGGGTTGAGTTAACCCATTTACATCGAAGTGATTCAAATGTGGTAGCTTTTGAAACACTTCTCTTTTACCGAAATCAATATTCATTTCATATAAAATTTTATGAGATTTGTATGCCATTTGAAAGAATCTTTCCGATTTATTTTTTTTACTGTTTTATCGTTGAGGTATATGCTTTATTGTAAATGTGGAATAAACAACCGAATTCTAATCGAATCTCATGGAAATGACAATAGATAGACATATAAAATGATGATAGGAGATGATGGAGATGAGAAAAAATGATGACATGAGACAATGATGAAATGGATGAGTTATTTAAGTTATTCCTACTAATGGCAGAATTGGTCGGTCGAGATTAGGGCTTATACAAAACTTTACTTTTAAAGAAACCAGTTTCCGAGATCCAATATTTTGTGGAAACTGGTTTAACCCGATTTTTTAAGATTTACCAAAAAAAATAATTCGAATTTAAAAATACAAAGAAAATGGTTCGAAAATTTGTTTTTTTATTATTATATTATAAAAACTGACAAAAATTATAAAACTTTCATTAGAAAACACAAAACGTCCACTGATCACCAATTAAAAAATAAATAAAATGTAATTTTAATTAGAAAATAATCTTTCACGGGGTAATGAAGAAATAGAAGATCCAAATTTGTAGTTCATTTGTTTTTAGACTCTTTTATGTGAAGTGTTTTTAAGCTTGATGTAAATACTTGTTTGCCGTTTCCAGTATGATCAAAAATAACCTTGAGCAATTGAATAACAAGCAATCTTGTAGAAAAACGCTTTTAAAAAACTTCATTAAAACTTCAATGAACATGGATAAGAAAGTGTTAAAGGATACGATGTAAGCCCGTAGAAGGAAATTGCGGTTAATGCTTTTGAATGTACAGGATTTTATTTTTTTTATTATTTTTTATAAATTTTTCTTAATTTTTTTATTTAAAAAAATATTTGACATTACAGCTTACGCCAATGCGTCAAATACTTTTATGTTGAAAGATCATACGAGATATACTCGATGAGAATTTTTTAAAAGTCACATGAGATAAACTCAAGGAGAATTGACTTCACAAACACCCATGTCTTAGATCTCAAATTAAAATTGAAAAAAATCCAATTTTGACATTGACCTTACCGGGATTAGAACCTAGACCCACCTGGTCGGTAAAGCAAGCTCTAACCAACTAGACCACAGCGGGCGACATACATTTGAATATGTATGTAGTAAATTCCTGATAATGGTGATACAATTGAATCATTATATATTTTTTTACACTTGCCGGTAAAATGCCCAAAGCACTGACAAGCGCTACGACCATTAGTGGTGACGCACTTTCCACCGTTGAGGCAAGGGTTTGGGTGGCAGCTCTCTACGCTGGCGTCCTGGGATCCTTGCATCATCTTCGTGCGGTAGTTAACGTCTGCAACACAAAAGTTGTACAGTATCTTGACAGCTAAGAACACAAGTTTAACTACTTCTTCAGTTAAATATACTTGCCTCTTCTTAATATAATATTAATCTAAATGTTCCTGATTATTTTTTGAGAAATCGTGGACATGAATTGCTTGTTCTCCCAAGGTGTAGACCCAGCCAGCCAATAGGGATGCTACTGGGGAGAGCTTTAACGGTGTTCAACAATATTGCTTCGGATGTCGACATATTCCACGTAGGCGTGGGTGAGTTTCGACGAATACTATTTTTTATATACTAAAGTAGAGTTCGTCGGAGCTTACTCAGTTGACTTACTTGCCATTTTTTTTCTACTGCTTTTAATATTGAATTGTGCTATGTTTTTTTTCTTCATTGTAAATGTTTAAATTTGTAATTTGTCAACCTTATTGAACTAAATAAATAAAAATAATATGTGTCTTGGAAACACATTTTTATTGATTATGTAATTAGATCCAAAACAGTTAATTTTTTAACCTTTGTAGCTTAAATGTGAAAGTTCTAGCTTAGTTATGTGATTGTTCCAGGAGAGAGGGTACTAGCATGGACAACAAATTTTTTTAAAAAATCAATTTGAATATTGAAGTTATATTAATGATGTCATTTCTCCTCGAATTTAATATTATATAACAAATATGCTGCATTGAAAATTGGCTGTTATTCTAAATATCATTTTTGAAAAAAAACGCCGTAACACAGAATTATTTTGTGTTGTGAATTAATCTGTAAAAACCTTTACTACTTATTGTTATAAAGGTTTTTACAGATAGGAATAAGCACAGCCTCAGTGAAAAAAAAACGTATTTTTTACATTTTTTTAATTCAAACCAAAATTTTAGCATTACAATTATTGTAAAAGTGTGTCAGATCTTTTGCTTAAATGAGTTAAAATCACTCGAGGTTCTCATGTCCAACATTTTAAATGTAAACTGAAAAAAAAGATATTCTGACCTTTCCTGAATTTGAGTCTAGACCCTTATGATCACTAGAGTAAAACTCTATCTTCCAAACTACATAAGATGAAGTGATATATTTGTTTAAATAATTTGACTGTCGAAGGAAAAAGAACGTAACCCACATATAAAAAAAATACAGGAGACACAAAAAACGTTTTTTGATTATTTTGCGTCAAAGGTAAACTTCGAAATATACACAACTTTGAAGTGCACGGTGACTAATAAACTAGTTTAACATTGGATTAGCCTAATATTAATTTGATAAATTGTCCAAGAAAAACCTTTTTTTAAGACTTTTTTCTTGGTCGCAATTTTCAAATGTCCTTCTTTTTTCAAACATAAAAGCTAAATTTATACACAAATTTGGCATTTTCAGGTTATACCCTTTTGATAGATCGTGTATCAAGTTGGGAAACTGTAGGCTACGTCCTTTTTCCTTTCCACAGTCGATATATAATACTTGTATAGTAATGGGTTTTTATCAAAGCACTGATGAAAACACTTACATAAATGAACTTGGGTAAAATATATTTTACGTAATTTATGTAATTGTTTGTCTCTTGACAGCGAAGTTTATGTAAAATAAATGTATTTCAAAGTTTACTATACGATTATTTCAATTAAGGCATGCTCCGTAGATAAGTAGATTGAGCAAGTATTAGGCTTTAGAATTTGAGACTGCATTTCAATCTCTCTAAGCTCAAAAAATAATACAGTGATTGGTTTGTTGTATGTGAGAAACGTCTGGATTATTTCAAATCACTTACCGAGCTGAGTGCTGACAGTAGCGTTCAATCTGGCGCCGATAGAGTCGCTTTTCTGCCTCACTGTCAGAGAGCTTAGGTAAGACGTTATTGATAGTGGAGTGCTCCCCCCGCCGTTGTATCCGGCGCCACTGATTGCCTCGCACAGCCCCCATCGCGTGCCGTTACTGTCGGCGTAGCTGTCGTAGACCTACGAGCAAAACAAAATTGCTTCAGAGACAAACATAATTATGTAATAAATTTTATAATATGATTGTTTGCCGACGTCATAAAAGATGAATTACATATTTATGTATACGATACTCACGTCAGAACTGAGTAATGTATTTCTTTTAAAGTCAGAAGCTTCCACGTGTACCACATACCACATCGACCCGTTATCGTAACCGAAAATTTTTACAGGAGAATTTTTTTTCAATAATCTTCAAAAAAAGTATTCCTTATATCCGGTTAGTTTATAATAATATATAGTCAATGTCTACTACTTAAATCTAAAATCTCAATTGTCTTCGTGACTCGTTTTTTTTTTTTTAGTTCACCGAGGAATTTGAAATCTGCGATTTGGTATACTTTTTCTTCAGATTGTCACAGAAACTCGGTTTGGTTTTTTTTTAGCTCACCGACGAATTCGAATTCCTCGATTTGCTATACTTTTCCACCAGAATCCAATTTCTATCCAATCCAATCCGGCGGCCCCCTCAAGAAACTCCGCGGCCCCCAATATGGGAAACACCGATTTGATAGACTTAAATATATAGATGTTTGTGCTTCCTACTGAATTCCGCGGCCCACAGGTTGGGAAGCACTGCCCTAGATCAAAATTTCTCAACCAAGGTCCACGTGTAACAAACAATAACAAGTCAAAATACACAGGCCCTAAAAATATCAGCCTATTGAGATAACGCTCTTAAATTGTTGTCGCTGACGAATTAAGTGACATTGAACAGTTATTGATTTAAAACGCATTTTACAGAATTATGCGGCTTAAGTTATTTTGCCGATTATGGGTCTATATTTGTTTGTTTATTAAAAACAGGGAATTTAGTAGAATAACGAGATTTGCTAATGGACGTTAAATATCGGTTACGTTTACGTTGTAATTAAAATATGTATATAATACAAATTTCACATTTATTTATTTATCCTTTTTAGGTAGGTGTTCACTGTCAAAACATGATGGAAAGGCATTATATTTAAAAAAGAAAAAAAACTCTTTTGTGCATGATTTCACATGTCTTCAATATGATCAGAGTCGGGTTTGCACATGACGACAATTTTCAAATGATATAAATAAACATAATACAGTGATATTTATACTAAAACAACTAAAAATTGTTAAGAGTATAACACATAATTTGTAATAGAAATATTAAGGGAATTTACAGATAAAGCAACCAAATATGAATGCATGTGATACAGTTTTGCCAACATTGCAATAAATTTAAATTGAATTAGGATAAATCACGTGTGGGTAACCTTTTATTTTCTAAAGGCCACATTCGTTTATCTGATTCAACATAAGACCGTTGTAAAGAAAACGTTGACACCTCCTTTATAAACTAAATATTTTTAATTCACAATGTAAATTAGTCAAAACGCAATATGAAAAAAGCTTTATATATCTGATCTAAAAGAAAATGGCACTAGTCAAAAGGCAGCATCAGAGTAACCAAGAGGCCGCAGGTTCCCCGCCACTGGGATAAATGACTAAATGATTCACTAAAAAGACGAAACAAATAATAACGATCATTTTTTACAACTCAGTTTAGATCAATGTCAAAACATTGGTCACTCAGCCATATTTAAAATTAACTAACTTTTAGTTTAAGATTTAGACTGAAGGTGCTTGGTGGAATTTCAATATTAAATTTGAATCGTTCAAATTATGTATTATGTACCCACAGATTTGACCACAGGCATTCCCATGGGCTTATCCTTTTCACCAGGAATGACTTTAAGCTTAATGATACATTTATTTATTATATAAACACGAAACATTCATTTACTAAGCGTCAGTACAAGTTCATCCGTGCACTTGAACGCCTGTAGATGCCGAAAGGCGAAGCCCGGGTCGTTAGTAACAAAATCTGCGTGACTGTTACTAAATTTGAACGATTCAAATTTAACTTCTAGTTTTAGCACTATGGAACTAAGCCGTCGATATATGTATGTAATTATAATTGGAGCGATATTTCTAATGAAGAGTGCAAAAGATATCCCCACATTGTCTTAAAGAATTGGTTGTAATAGATTTGCAACAACAGTTTTATTATACGAGCATTAATGAGACACTAACTTCCTATTAGCTGGAGTGAGAGTAAGTTCAGGGTATCGTTGGATCCCTTTGAGGTGATTGCATGCTGAAGAGTAGCAAATATCGCAACGCCCATTAACAGAGCGTAGGCGTATGAATGGTACGACAGGCAAAGTCTAACATCGTACAGTAATTACGACACAAGCTGGCAACATTACAGTGTCTGGACGCCTAAAGTAATATACACGAATGCGTAACCGTGTGGTTTTGGTAAGGGTACGTAATAGGGATTTTGAAGTCTCGGCTTTATTCAAGTCCCGGGACATGAGACTTCAAATTGTCATATTCCGGGAAATTTTCGCATCTCGAGACCATAGTACTGGAGTATTTTTTATGAACAAATATTTAACCGAATATTTTTATACATGATATACACATGTCGGGTCTATGGCGCAGCGGTTAGCGTTGTTGGTTTCCGTGCGAGTCCCAGTACGAAAAGCATTTTTCGATCGATTTTTTGATTTATGTTTGAAGGCATGGGTGTTTGTGATGTCTAAAAATTCTCTCCCACCCTTCCGATTTTTTAATAACTTGGTGTAGAGAGAGCGATAAGTTAAACACTAGACCTGTCCTAGCCTTATTCTTATATCCCAACTGCTTTCTTTGAAAAATGGAAGTTGAGCGACTGAGTAACAAAATGTTCTCGTAGAAAGCTTCAGTTGAGATACCTTCACGACGAGGCCATATGCTCCACATTGAGAGCGAACATGGATAAAAAAAATAAAAATAAAAATATATATCTTTTTAAAATAAATTCATGAAAACTGTTTTAAAATAATGTTTGAAGTACAAACACAAAATTAATAACTGGCACCTAAAACATTGTTATAAGTTTTATTTATTAAGTAATCTTTTTTTCCAGCTTTGAGTTGATTTTTATCTTTTATAACGCTGAAAAGAAACCATTATTAATAATCAATGCATGTTGATATTGTATACGATATGCTATGATATACAAACGTGGGTGAAAATTATGCAGTTCTTCACTAAGAAATACAAACGAAATTTACTTATTTTGAATTATCTCTGGTTGTTTAATTCAAATGTCCCGAGAACTGAGACTGCAAAAAGTGTTGATTTCCCGGGAATTAATTCTCGTGTTGTCTCGAAGTAGAATCCCTAGTACGTAATTAAAAGGGTGCAGTATGTAATGAGACAATACATTTTAAAGTAATACACTACTGTATACAACAAAACCGTTGGTGGTAAGAGTCGTTTGTGTTTCAGGTATACACGAGAGATGGGAAACCATAGTTTACTTATTATCCTCTATAGTTGTTTTACTAAACTTTGCAAAAGGTATACAAGGAAATGTAATCCTTGGTCGATGTTGTACATATTGTTTTAACACCGATAACATATTCCCATAGAGTCAAAGATTTTTTTCTTCAGTTGCGCTGCATACGGGTTCAAGTCCCAGTGCGAAGATGCTCATAAAAAGTTTTTTTTCAATCGATTTACCACTTATTATTTCTGTTTAAAGGTATGGATGTCTGTGAAGCTTGGATTCGCTCCACTCATTCGATAATAAAAACGAAACATACCAAAAGTAGATGGCTAACTAATTACCTTGTCCTTGTCCCATCCAGGGAGTAGGACAAGGTTTTACTCGATTAAAACCAAATACCACTTATTCAACGCTTGCATTCTGATGGTACTGCTTTACGGTTGCGAACCTTCTCACATGATGAAGACTCTATACTGAGAAACCGTATACTGAGCTTCGAGAACAGATGCTTGCGTCGGAAAATGGGGGTGAGGTGGTTTGATTTTGTGAGGAATTCAGAGATAAGGGAGCGTACAAGACAGCGACCCGTCACGTCAGTGGTTATGGATAGACGTTGGAACTGGCTGGGTCACGTGCTGCGGATGCCTCCGAAAAGCCTCAATCCTTCCTGCCTATTTTTTCGACCGGTGGGATTCCGGCGTCCCGGACGTCCATCGGATACTAGCCATAGGATGTACTCGGCGGAACTGAGGGATGCTGGTAATTTTGTTACAAAGTAAAATGCAGATGGAACCATGTTCACCTAAAACGACGATATTAAGTGATATTAAGGTGTCACAGTATGAGGTTACTATCATTAAGATCGAGCCTCAAATGAACTTTCGCGTATTGCCAACTTTCGTTACGACTAGTGTATTCTCGGGAATCGGATTCGAAATGAACCTGACGTCGTTTGTCAATGATAGTTGAAGTTATTAGCTAGCTATTAGCTACGTTAGCTAATAATTATTGATCAAGGCCTGTGCTGTTAATTACTTAGGCATCTGCTGACATATTAATTTATATTGAAGGTTAATTGGGCTGTAAGTATTTGTTTGACTTTATTATATTAAATTTCAGCTCAAATCCAGCCTCTCAAAGTCTGTGTAATATATTTTTTTTTATCCCTACTGGAAATTATGTTTTTTAGAAAGTTATTACCCAACCTTTTGAGTTCTGCCAGCGTCAGATTTTTAGGTCTTTTAAATGCGGTTAAGTTTTCGTTAGTTTTGCTTAAAAAATATTTTTATATACATATCGACCGTGGAAAGGAAAAAGGACGTAACCCATACATATTAAATTTTACAGGAGTCGCAATAAACGTGTTTTGATGATTCTGGACCATATGCAAATTATGAATTATACACAACCCTGAAGTGCACGGATACTTCTAAACTGGTGTTTAATTGACATAACCTAATATTAATTAAAGAAGTTATCCAGGAAAAACCTTTATTTCAGTCGCTTTTGTTGATTTAATTTTTTTACAAGGTCATCTTTTTCAAACTTAAAAGCTTAATTTAGATACTAATTCGGCATTTGCAGCTTGCATCCTTTTGATAGAACGTGTATCAAGTTTGAAACATTGTGATAATCGAAAAAACCTGTTTTGGAAATACTGTGGGTAACGTCATTTTTCCTTTTCACAGTCGATATATTATATTTACATACATATTTAATTTAAGTATTTCATTAAAAAATAAACAGCTTTTTTAAATGATTTTACGACGTGGTTATGTTACATTAGAAAACAGCACAAAAGAACGCCAAAAAATAGTTCAACACGTAACAAAGATTATCTAGTTATCATCAACCACCAGTCAATTGATTTTTTTCAAACCTAATTCCTATAATTATAGTTGTAAACTAAATAATTCGTTTCGGTTAAGATGTATTTTTTTATTGAAAAAGATAGAATTTTTCTTCTTAAACACACTAATAACTTCCTGTTCATTTTTCACAAATAAAATGTATTAAAATATGATTATAAGGAATGCTTAACTCAACTGGGGTGATTTAAAAATCCTTTTAAGCTAAATTCTATCAGTTAAACGATTTTTTGTATAAAATCAATTTAATAATTTGTCTTAAATATAGGTGTCTATGCAGTGTAGACCGTGACTCTTACCCATATTGTATTCATCATATTTTATTTCGTTTTATTTAAAGCAACTATCTGTTTCATGGCAAATTATAAGGGGTTTTTAATTAAATAATATAAAAAATCAACATTACTGGTAACATTTGAAACCGAGTTACCAAATTGATAAAAAACTGGCATTGGAATGTTGCAAATTTCACTAACAAATAGTTTTTCAAAACCAACAAACCCTAGTTCTCTCTCAGTGTGAAAAGCGTGATACTTTGACTAACTGATACTAAACTAAAATACTTTGATATTTTTAATCTGTTTCGTGTTGTACACTATTATAATGGAGTTCTACCAAGTAAATGCCAAGTCAATAAATAAATATCAACGATGTCAATTTTGTCGTTTCGAGCTTTTATCGTTTTAGATATTTTTGACGCCATTTTGACCAGTGGATTTTTGTCATTATTTACGCAGACGAAATTGAGTGAAAATACGTTTTCAAAATTAATTTTGGGAGAAATATGTATAAACAAACTGTCTTTAATTTTTGAATAATTCTACAAATAGCCGACCACCGATCAGCAATGAAGTAATTAAATCTATAATTGAGGAGCAACCATTCAAAAAGTGTTTTGTCACAAATTTTGAAAAATGGCGTTTTATATCAATTCTGATAGCGCAAAATAAAACCTATGAATGGAAATCAAAATTAGTGTTCAAAAAGGTTTTTTTTCATATTAAAATGAAATCATAAAGTTGACACATTCATACAAACCGTCACTTTTGCGACACTTAAATCATCATTTTCCAAGCTTTGTATATGTGTGAAAAAACACTTTTTGAATGTTTGCTCCTCAATTGGTAAATTGAACCACATATTTATCTGTGCTTAAAGCTCGTGTAACAAATAGCTGCCTATTTGCATTCCTCGTTTTCCCGTGTAGTTTTAGAGAGCTTTATGTAATTCGAAAGCCACTAATTATTTGAGATCAATTTATGCGAGCGAAGTAGACTTGCCGTGCTGTTATTACGGCGAAAACTCAATTCAGCGATTAATTATAATTTATTATCAAACGAAATTGTAAAGTTAATATGTGTGTAAAGCTATTAGATAATTAGTTTTACTATGCATTGCAATAAATCAAAGCTAACATATCAGAGTATAATATATTGATGTACGTATTTGCGTTCATATTTTTAGTTTAAGTTTATTGAACTGATTTCTAATGAAATTTCGTCAGTACTTTTTCATACCATATTTGATCATTTACCATTGTGTATGAAGAGTCTAATTACAGAAAGGTATGAGTGTATTCTGCGCAAAATTTTATACTGAATGAACAAAAAATACATTCGTCAAAACTCAATATAAACCTATGAAAATTTTTGTTTATATTTTATTAAGCTCAGCACAATAAAGCTCTTTATGGATTTTCTTCAATGTCACGTGAGAGAACATCTAAATAAGCACTTCACCCATTACTTGATGTATAAACTTTTCCCAATCACTTACGCCACAGAGCTGGTAGATAGTTTGAATGAGAAATCATCGAATCGAGAGCCGGATATTGTATCCGGAGTGTATCCGGTGGGAAAGTGCGCGAAACGGAAACGGATTTATGACAAGTGATTTGATATCCGCAAGCGCGTAAACACTCGAACGAAATTCCCCACTTTGAGATAATGTACCAAAACGACACAACGGTATTTTGGTCATCTAAAAATAAATGGTTCAACACGTATCAAATGTTTCCTACCGTTACACTGTGCAATTTTATCTTTATAGCCATAAACATAAAACTTAAAGTACGATTGTCAAAATTAAAACAAATAAAAAATAATGTTAGAGTTTTATTGTTTATATCAAAGATGCAATGGATATGTGAGAGCGATGGGCTGCCAATACGTAAACAAGGGGCTTGCTTAATCTCAAAGCAATTCTCGGTGTTCTGGAGTAGGAGTGGTTTTTCTTTGTCACTCATATGCAACTATATGCAAAACTTAAATAACTCAATGTGAAGCGTATAGCCTGCCAATGGAGATAGATATCTAAACAGAAAATTTTCTACTACGACTTTTTGTTACTCGGCTGCCCAATCTCTCTTCAAAGAGAGTATGTATAGAAGGATAGGACAATACTAGTGGTAAGCTAGTTGCTCTCGTTAGTCGCCTGATTTTTGATTGCTGAATTTCTGATAATGCAAAAAAATCCTCCATGGCAACGGTGCAACAGTACAACTAGGGCTTCCAAGCCGGTTTAAACCGAAACCGGTTAACCATGTAACCGGTTTATCGCATGTTTTGAAAAAAACCGAAAACCGGTTTATTTCACTCGGTTAACCGCGTTTTATCAAAAATACTCGTTTTCTTATTTTTCAATTTCTTTTTCAAAAAGAAAAATCCTTTTCAATGAATTTACTGCGTAGAAGCGGAAACAATTTGCAACAACAACAACAGCTGAGTAACAAGCAGTTCTCGTTAACAAATAATTGTGCTTCAAAGTGGGAGTGGAGACATAACATAAGCTAATATTATTTTATTCTACTATATTTTTCTCTAAGCATTGGATGTCGTGTCTAGTCGATATGGTTAAAAAATAAATGTATTTATTTAAAGATCTTTCTCTTGATGAGTTTTATTATCAAGTTGTATTTTTTTATTTGACATATTTTATCAGAAAATATTTGTCCACATTTGATATATATATAAATATGTTTATACCTTCTGTGTTCCAACTATAAGATTAATATCGATTTTTCATTAAAATTTGAGCATTTAGGACAAATATTTTAAATTTTCCACAAACATTTTTTTTGCATACCTACCTAATCAAAATACATTATATTTCGGTTTAAACCGGTTAACCGGTTTTATTTCCAGAAAAAAACCGAAAACCGGTTAGTTGGAAAGTCCGGTTAGTTGGAAGCCCTAAATTGTACAACAGTGCAACGGGCTTACAGCTAGTTATTATTGTAGCTTCAATTTTAGTTAGTTACTAAGTTATTCATACTGCCGTCTACGTTATCATTTCAGCAACGGTATCATCAAAAAGACTGCATTCAACATCATGTAATTATGCAATTGAATGCGTTGCAGAGCCGCATCAAAGGCTTGCACCAACTGTTCTCTAATTCAAAATGCATCTATGGCAGAGCGGGTCGAGCCGTGTTTCGGATTGTTTTGTCAACTCAAAGGATTATCAATACAAATGTCTGCGACAGCCACAAACGCGAACATAATTGTTTTAAATATGTAATAAGCAAACTGAATTACAAAAAAATATGAATTGATGAAAATACAATACTAAATACAACACGGCTTCCCAAATTTTAATTATATTTGTAATTACTAACAGTCATCACTTAAAATTTATTACTCTTTGGTGATTTTTTAAATTACATGTAAGAGGTGTAAAACATTTAAATTTTGTCTAATTATAGAATCACTTATACTGCAATTTGTAAATTCTTTTCAATGTCAATTGTTGTTTACACCTTTTCATTTAATTATTTTTTTATTTTTGTATAAATAGCACTGTTTATATATATTTCTCATCAATTGAAAATGCTCGCAATAAGCGAAACCGGTCTTGACCTGTTTAATAAAGCGGAATAAAGTACAAAGGTATATTGTGTTGCCTTTCCAGCAAGTATTGACAGTGAACACCCTAAAAGTGATCTTGTTATAAGTCTTAATTTATTTTATATATAATAACTAACCCTGTATTGATTTATATTTGTATCAGTTGATAATGCTCGTGATGGGCCTGTTCTATGATAATCACATTGAATTTACCTATTTATATAGTGTTTTATATATCATCTTTATTATACAAGTAAATTGTTAAATATTCATATTTATTTAAAACTTTGTTGTAGGTGTATTTCATTTTTAAAAATATACGAAAAATATATTGTATGCTTTATTTTCTCTCTGTTGTGCTTTGTCCCCGACCCATAAACACTACCTTCTGAAAGCTTTTATATATTTATTACAGTATACGTTATGTATATTATATGAAATCAGAATAGAACATCTTTAGCAAAGCTGTTTTTTACGAGAACAGCGTCAATTCAGTGGCTCGTCTTCTCTTTTATAAAAAAAATAAAGATATCAAGGCTGGAGCCAAGAAACAACTAATCGGTTTTATAATAAGATATGTTATTGGCATAAGAATCTTCCATGGATATTAAAATAAACTAATTTATTGATTGTAATACAAGATCATGAAACATCGGAGATTTGAGCCAGAATAGGAGAAACTCTCAAAAGCGACCAATTGGTTGCAGGACCTAAGTCATATTACATGGTCATACTTATATGACTTAATATAATTGTATTGTTTCTTTGACCAAGTTAATTGAGAGAAGGTATAACGATGTTACAACTGCCGAGGATTGTATGTGGTCAAAAAAGTATGACACAGTAGTAAATAGTTTTTTGTTGTCTTTTTATAAAATTTGGTACATATCTAAGGAATTGAAGACATTTAAGTTATTCTTTATAGTTCATTATTGCTCCATTTGCCTTCTTATTGGAAGATTATTATGAAATACGTTAAAATTGTTTATATCAATGACTTATGTATATCATATATTTCTGATAAGGTGGAAAAATACGTAAATATTTTAATTCTACAAATATTATTAAAGCTATTTCGGCTTAAATTTCCATCAGAACTGTGTTTAAGCTTACATCAATTTAGCTATGTTTACTGGCTTTGAAGAGATACATAATCAAATTATGTAATCTTCTCACCTATTCTAACATCCTACTATCATTTCACTCTCTTGAAGCTCGAGTATCGTTTTCAAGTTTAAAGCATTTTTCTCTTCTTATTTGTGGCCGAGTAAATAATCTTGCAGTTCTCATGACTATTAACTTACATGCTCCCAATTTATTATTACGTGGGTGAAACTATAACCAGAAAATGATGTTTCTAAAAACTTGTTCCTCGCGTAGGAAGTATGAGTCGCCGGTTCCAACGGCTGTTCGGCTGATCGTGCATTGCCTAGAAAAGTGAACATTTCCAGTAACAATATTTGTCAACTGTTTTACTTTTTTATTTATTGATAGTGTGTGTCGAAAATATTTCTATGTATTGATTATTATTATGTACTGTTTTATTATTTTAATTATATTTGTCAAGTGCATGATGAACTGGCGTCAGCTATAATGCCATGTACTCTACTTTTTTATTTTTATTTTAAACAATAAACAGCAATAAGATAAACTTATGCATACATTTATTAAATGCAGCTAGAAAGATAGTGGAATTTTTTTCATAGATTTTACTGAAAATTAAAATCACGGTTTCCTACTTTCATGGTGAACACAAAGTGGTAATTTTTCTTACCTCTATCTTTCCTCGCCCAAGCTCGCATTCGCCATCATTGAAAACCACCCCGTACATAATCAACAGTATTGTGTGCTCAGGTGGAGCGACCAGTCTAATTCGAAGATCGCACGTGGCTGGAGGCTGCAGAGGTCCATTCACGTGGAGGAGAGAGCCTCGAGTAGCGTTGCCTAGTTCTATGATCCTTTCTTCTACTGCAAAACCAACTGCGAATAAAATGTGAATATTAGATAATTTAACTTATTTGATGAAATAAATGACAAAAAACTAAGTGCTTTATTAGTATAAAATAACATTAATTATCAGTAGCTGTGTTGTTTTACTGACTGAATAAGAAACTGTAATACAATCAGTAGAATAACACATAAATTTTCACAAAGTGACCAGAAAATTCATTTAAAATATTAAATAAAGTAAGTACGTAATAATTGTTTATGGTATAAATTTAAAAGGTCGTTTATTATTGGTTTTTTATACATTCAATTCTAAGCGAAAGGTTGTTTTATTTAATCTATAGGTGATTAATTCAAAGGAAGGCACATTAATGAATTCCTTTAAAGTTTTAAATGCGGCCGAAGATAGCCAAAATTTGACTCATTATTTCTGGGCAAGATAATTTGTTCACTTTTAGGGTGTTTACTGTCAATATTTGGTGAAGAAGCATTATACTATGAAAAATACAATATTACTGTGTACTTATTTCCACTTTTATTTACCAATATCAGGACCGATTTCGCTCATGGCGAGCATTATCAACTGACAACAAACAAATTGAAATAAAAAGGTTTGAATCGTTCAAACTATGTACATTCTCACAAATTTTGTCATTAACGACCCGGGTTTCGCCTTTCGGCATCTTCAGGCATTCAAGTGCACGGATGAACTTGAACTGACGCTTAGCAAATGAAAGTTTCGTGTTATATATAAGATATAAATGCATCACTGAGTCCAAAGCCACTGCTGGCGAAAAGAATGAGCCCATGGGAATTCCAACAGATTTGACTAGTGAGCAGTTTCAAGAATTATATAATTTGTTTGTCGGCAAAGGTTTTATGATTATATGATTTTATGGTTATATAGGGTATAGAAGTGGAGATGTGGGAAAATTTGATATTTCGTTTAAAATCGGAAGATTTTGCAGCTGTGCTTTGTTGATTTATAAAATTTCTTGGAAAAAGAGCTTATGACTGTCCGTATTTGGGTGAAACCCGGCGAAACCCGGGTCGTTAATGACAAAATTTGTGAGAATGTACATAGTTTGAACGATTCAAATTTAATATTGAAATTCCACCAAGCACCTTCAGTCGAAATCTTAAAAAGAAATAAAAAGGTGTAAACAAATGTAAATTCTTCAGTTAGAAATAAAAGCCAATGATATTGACCAAACAAACATATTGTAAAATTGTATTGGTTATGTTTTAAAAGATGTTTAAGGGGATAGAATCAAAGGTAGCAATCTAGAAAAAATATTTTTTTCAATCTATGGATGTAATGTTAAAGGGCTAAAATGTCTTCAGCTTTTGAGCTGATATTTCAGTAGGAAATCTGTTTTTATTCCAAAAAATTTGCTCAGACATTTGACGAACTCATATATTCATATATTCCACTAGAAGGTATATATATATATAATCCATGTCCGCTCCCAATGTGAAGCATATGGACTCCTAATGGAGGTATCTCAACAGAAGTTTTTCTACGGGAACTGTTTTTTACTCAGTCGCTCAACCTCACTCTTCGAGTAGTAGGGACACAAGAATAAGGCTAGAGCAGGACTAGTGGTTGGCTAATCGCTATTGCTACACCCAGTTATTAAAGGATTAGAAGGATGGCAGGAGAGAAAATGATGCGAATTAACATCACAAAAACCCAGTCTTCGATCACAACTTTGAATTGAATTATTCTCAAATTCACTGTGATCTTACCGGGAATCGGATCCAGACCTGCGTGATTGGTAGAGCAAGCTCTAACCAACTGCGCCACAGCAGGCGACAGAGGTTATATATAGCACACATACATTAAATTAACTAGAAATGCTTTTTTTCAAAATAGCTTTCCTGATAGATTGCTGTCTTTGCTTTTGACATCCTCAATTTATATCTGTACAATAATATCAATTGAATGTTTTTAACGAAGCAATTTTTTTGATAATTTTTTTACCAGTTTTATATATCGCCGTAAATCCAGTTCCTATAGGCCTATCTCCAGTCCTCAGGCGGATCACTAGGACGTCTCTGTTGGAAAGAAAAGCTCCGTCGCCAAGTCTGCCAGGAGTCGTAAATGGCCTGATGCGAGTCATGTCATCACCTCCCAGGTCCACGTCCAGAACAGCAGATGATTCAACGTCAATGTCGTGCTCTGTTATTTCGAGCCAGATCCTCTTGCCTAGAATGTTAAGCCAAGTAAGTTCATCTATTCACAGCTATTGAAGTCATATCAATTATTTATTTTAAATCAGAATGGACTGTTTGTGAACTTGAAATGTTAATGAGTATAGAATAATTGCTGTTAAGACACTTAGCAAGTTAGTTACTAAATTATATTCTACACCAAAAATGAAGATCACCTTCGATATTGTCAAAATGAAATATTATATCGACTGTGGAAAGAAAAAATGACGTAACCCACACATATCAAATTTTACAGGAGGCACAAAAACGTGTTTTGATGATTTTCAGCCTTTTGCAAATTATGAAATAAACACAACCTTGAAGTGCACGGAAATTTCTAAGCTGGTGTTTAATTGAAATAATATAATATTGACTTAAGAAATTGTCTAGGGAAAACCAGTTTTTTTAGTCTTTCTTCTTGGATTCAATTTTCACAAGCCCATCTTTTTTCAAACTTAAAAGCTAAATTTGTATACTAATTCAAAATTTGCAGCTTACATCTTTTTGATAGAACGTGTATCAAGTTGGATACATTGCATTTATCGAAAAAAACTGTCCTTTTTCCTTTCCATAGTCGATATAAAATATAGTTTTATATAATGTTTTCTAAAAATGTAAAAAACATGCAATGATAAAACACAGTTGAGGTTATATTGTTTTTATTCGACAAGCAATATGTTTTTCTACCAATAATTCCAATGAAGACTCCTTTAAATTAATTAAATAACTAAAATAAAATTACATCAAAATAGTTGTCTCTTCCTTCACATTATTAATGTGACTTGATAGCCACTGCATACAGATCAAAAAAAGTATTTTTTTTCTCCATAAATCAATAACAATTTTTCATAGCAGTTAAATAAAACAATTTTGTTATTTATGAGTTATCTTTGTGTGAAATGAAACTACAGTGCGTCTGTAAAATACTATTTTAACTGCTTAATTGGTGCATTGGAGTTATTTATGGATATCATTGTATTTTTTTTATCATAAAAAAACTTTTGTTCTCCTATGTGAATAAATTTGACAAAACAGTGCAGTTATTTGAATACCAATTTTTGCGAATTTTACGAAGCGTACTGGCTTTTCAATTGAAAAATAAATCATTCACATATTGGAATTATCAATAAAGAGTTTATATTTAAAAAAAAAAAAAAATATACATTAATATTCTGTTCGCAATGAATGTTGTGCGAGGAAAATGAACTCCTAATGAAGAATCCAACAGTGGTAAGTTATTTTTAAATCAATTCTATAAAACCTAGTTTTTCCATAGAAAGATTGGGCAAAAGTGGTAAGAAGTTTACTTTAGCAATCATACGTGTCTGAATCCAAGACCTACGTCGAAAACAAAAAACAATAATTTTAAACATGAGAATTAGTCTCAAGTGACCAAAAAAAATTGCGGCCATATTTTTTATGGGATTTATTGTATTGGCTGTTATGACAATATTTTTTTAAGAAAAAGCAAATCACTGGGTTCCCATTTTTACAATATCTAGTCACACACGATATGATGATATAATTAAAAGCAAAACTATGTTTTTTCCTATTTACTTAAATTATAGAGTAGATTCTTCACATGATAACAAACGCATAAGAGATGATTTTGTAAAAAAAAAACTTTACCTGGAGGTGCCAAAATCGTGTATGAGCACTCAAGTCCAGCAAGCATGAAGTGAGGGTAATTTGGACTCTTGACAACTCCTCGTCTCGCAGTCAGCGTCTGCCTTGGGCACGCCGAAACATCCACAGCCCTCCATCTTCCGCTGAAGCCGACTCCAGTTGACGAGTGGTCAGAATGGACTGAGACCAGAGCTGATCCTCCCGATGAAACAAAACGAAGAGATTCGGATGCTGTTATTGATGATGATGCGTCGTGGCGGCCGCACCAGCGGATCGGGTCTTGGGATGGTACTCCAAATGAAACACTGCGTACCTGTGTTATATATAATTTTTTATTTGCATTTATTTGGTAATTATAATAACAAAGCTAACTTTTCTTTCATAAAAAAGGAGCGGTGAAATCTTAAAATATTAAAGAAAGATGAATCAAATATTCGTTCAAAGACAGCAAAAAACTATTTATAATTTTTCTATCTTACCGGGTATGTGGCGGGCAGTTTTGGCATTATTCAGTTGAATAATATTTGAATATTTTTGAAAATATTAAATTATCCCTAACCAATTCCATCATCAATAATTATATCGACCGTGGAAAGGAAAAAGGACGTAACCCACAGTTTTTTAAAAACAGCTTTTTTTCGATAATCACAATCTATACAACTTAATAAACATTCTATCAAAAGGATGTAAGCTGAAAATGCCAAATTAGCATCTAAATTTAAATTGAGCTTTAAAGTTTAAAAACGAAGAGCATGGGGAAATCGCGATTAAGAAAAAAGACTGAAAAAAGTTTTTTTTTTAAATATTAAATTTATATCACATAAAGTTAATTCAAAATCAGTTCATCGTCTCCATACACAAACAGTTTGCGTATATCGCATAATTTGCCTTTGGCTCATAATCATCAAAAAACGTTTTTTGTGTCTCCAGTAAAATTTGTTATGTGCGGGTCACGTCCTTTTTCCTTTCCACAGTCGATATGTATATTAAGATTAACAAATAAAATACAGATCGAAAACGATGTTACATTCAATCCTTGAAAGAAAATACACGCAATAGCACAAAAGTAATTTAGTTTTGTATTGTAATCGCAACTCATTAGTTTATTGATAAAATTGGCATATCTTTGGCAGAACTCTATTTTAATAAGTTAAAACTAGCACTGTATTTAGTTTTACAATTGTTTTATTGAGTTGATAGCTAGTTCGGCATTCCGCTCTACAATCCTGATGACTTCGAACTATAGTTCTGATAGAGGGGCGTAAATAAACTGTCCGCTGTGGTTTTGTTGGTAAGAGCTTGTCTCTACCAACCAGTCGGATCTGGGCCTTTTCCCCAGCAAGGTCAATGTCGAAATAAAATTTGAAATCTAAGACACGGGTATTTGTGATATCAATTCTCCCAGAGTCGCTCTCGAGCAACTTACAAACAATTCTCGTCGAGCCTATCTCGAATGCTCTTTATTTCAAATAAAAAATATTTGGCAAATCGGTGTTAGCTGTAATTTCAAACATATTTAAAAAAGATACAAAATTATTTTTTAAATTACATACAGTAATATTTAGGCTTAATTATAACTCACCACTAATATTTTGGTGGCAATCCGGTGAACTAACAATTTGAATTTGTGTTTAAATATATGTACTTCAACAGTGTTAGACGTTCGGATACCACACCCTCAAAGCATGACGTTTTAATAAGTTTAGTCTAATGAAACGCTTTGTACTATAGCTGCTGTGTATATTGTATATAAACAATTCACTCGACAGGGTTGGAGTCAATGTTTGGCATTATTCAGATAGTCCATTGAAGTATCAATTTTCATGCGGGTATGGCAAAGCTTTGTTCTCAGCTCGCTGTTTGTTTTACATTCTACCTTATACGAACTCATGCATTCCTAATGTATTATTTTCAAAAGCACTCAAGCCATACTTTTGAATATATCAAGTTACATACTGGGAAACGATATTAGAATTTAAAATTAATAAATCGACCCTAGCTTAAGTTTTATGACAATGTTTTCAATACGCATTTTCCATTAATTCAACAGCTCCTTTCAGAGGTTATATCGACCAGTAATAGGCCGAAATTCGTAACCGACAATTTATAAATTTTACACGAAAAGGTTTTTTTAAAGTAAAGTTTAAAAAAGTAAATAGTAATATATGGTCAATGCATATCCTGATTCAGTACTCTAGTTTGGCGTTTCTTAACCGGGGTCTACGTAGAACAAACGATAACAAGATAAAACACGAAACTTCACATACCATGAAAAAAATCAGGCGAATGAGATAACGAACTTTACCAAATTGTATCGCTTAAGTTCTTTTTCAGATATATAAATGATAATATCGTAGTGAGAGCGATTGACTAGTGACTTGTCTTCTCTTAGCCACACCGTTACTGTTGTTTATTTCCACATAAATATTTCTTCGATTACTGTTTTTAATCAGTTTCACAAACTCTCTTTTTTGTCGAGAAATGGGATAGAAAGATAGAGCTAAGATAACACTAAGCTAATTTCTCTCAGTGCACCCTGTTTTTAAGATCGGATGGGTTGGGGGGGTATATTAAATTTATGACGCTTGCCGTAATGGGATTCAAACCCGCAGCAACGCGACCGTAATCAACGACGTTTATCACTCGATCACGCACCCAGCAGTTCTTCGTACGTACTTCAAACAATGACAGGGTGTGCGGCTGACTAACATGCAGTTATCGTATTGTAACTTCTGTTGTAAGAGGCTCTATTATGCGTCATCATGTCCAATCATGAAATAGTTTGAAACAACGTGTTATTACTAGCAATCATACCTTGGTGTCATTTTATTAATTTAACAAAACCATGAAAAGACTCGAGTCTTTTTTCATATAAAACTTGCGCTTCTTATATAGACAGTATTAAATCTGAATAAATCGTTTCAGCGGATGTTGTTAGCTTGTTTTTTTCAATATATGTAGATGCAGTTAAACAACTAATATGCTATTAACTAATATAAAGTAAAATTTAATTACTTTTCTATTCAACACGCTGTGTAACATACTGGAACAATTGTTTGACACTTTAAGAAGCATCTTCTTACAAAATGTCGCTAGGTTATTAACGAATTAAATAAAACTTGATTCTAATTCTTAACTTGGAAATTACTAAATTGAAGTTGGGGTTGTTTCCTTTCTACTGAACACAAGGTTGGGGTAAGATACAAACACTGGTGTAGCTGGCGACAAATCCCCAAGACATTAACTATTTGAAGAGAGGAAATAATAATTGAATAATATCGTTTGATAATAAGGTAAACAAAAATGTGTTTTAGTTTTACAATTTTTTAAATTAAATTGATAGCTATTCGGCTTTGCGCCCTCGTCGGAACATATGTATTTTATTCAATGACATCTTTAATAACCAAATAAATATAAATCCATTACCATTCAACCATTGAAAGAAGCTTATCTAATTACAAATAATCATTTAAATGTTTTTTTAATTTTTTAAATAAAATATTTGAGACTACATCTTATGCCTATGCGCCAAATATTTTAAAGTTGAAAGATCACACGAGAAAAAATTCGATGAGAATTTTAGTAATGTAATTCACTCGAGATAAACTCAAGGTAAATTGACATCACAAACACCCATGTCTTAGGTCTCAAATATAAATTGAAAAATCTAAAATTGACATAAGCTTACCAGGAATCAAACCTAGACCCACCTGGTTGCTAGAGCAAGCTTTAACCAACCACAGCAGGCGTCTATTTTGTTTTGAAATTTACTTAATAATCCTACATTTGTTACAGTTCCTGTAAAACCGCAGTCAATTCATTCTATTTTAAACTGTATAATTCAATACAAGTATGGATGTTAGGATATATGAGAACTGTTTCTCAAAATCTCTTTTTTTTTAAGAGAGTATGAATACAAAGAATAGGGTTTGAACAGGACTGTTATTTTAGGATTGGATGGTTGAAAAAGAATTTTTAGACACCACAAACATTCACGTCTTTGAAAAAAGCCGATAAATCGATTCAAAGTCGTAAGATCATTCACAAAAGCCGAAAACGTTAATTACTACGAAGCCGATCATAATATAATATTTAATAATGCCAACGTAATGAATGCCTTTCCATCAAAGATTGGCAGTAAACAACTCAAAAGGACAGGTATGTTTTGTTCAATTTTATTTCCAGCCCGAACCGTTTATTATAGTTTGGATTTTACGTTATGTACTGAAAGCGCTTTCAATCATCGTAACTGTGAATATAACATGACGAAAGCTTTTATGGAGTATGACGTCGACTTTACTGCAGATGACCAGAGAAATTCTGTCTTATAAAAACCTCGCATAGGTCTTGCACATACTAAATTTCGCGGAATTCTAAATGTTGCGTTTTTAATACATGGGTTTTACAATTAAGTAATAGTATTGACAGAAGTTATTCGGCGACTTTCAAACGGAATAAGCTTTCCAAACCATTTAAAACTTCTTTGGTAGATTAATCGGTCATTTTGTGGAAGTTAATTTTTAATATAAAACTAAATTCAATAACATTGTTAATTCACTACTACTTGTGACGAGTGTTTCGCCTTTGTGAAAAGCATCATAAGACTATTGCAAAGCTTTTTTTTAAAACCATGTCCGCTCCCAATGTGAAGCATATGGACTCCTAATGGAGTTTATCTCAACATATGTGTTTCTACGAGAACTGCTTGTTACTCAGTTGCTTAACCTCTCTTTTTTCAAAGAGAGTAGGAATAGTAGGATAGGGCTAGGACAGGACTAGTGGTTAGCTAATCGCTCTCGGTACTCCCCGTTCATAGGATAGGATGGGTGGGAGGGGGTAATTCAAGACATCACAAACATCCATGCCTTCGAACAGAAATTCATAAATTGATTGAAAAATCAATTTATAAAACTGTCCGTACCGGGATTCGAACCCGGGACCTCTGTAACCGAAGCCAACGACGTTGACCACTCGACCACACAGGCGAATACAATTTCCGAATAAACGTTGCTATTGTCTGATGATGCTCCTCAAAGAGGCATAACACGTATCGCAAGTTGTAGCACAACAATAAAGAGACTAAGTAAATTATATTTTAAGTTCGACTACAGTACTAATAAAAAAACAATTACTGACTGAAGTTAGAAACAGTGACAAAACAATTATAAAAATAAGCACATAATTTGTATAAGGTAGTTTTAAAGGTTCAAAAATTGATAATATTAAATAAATTATACCTCAACATAATCGTATAGACAATCCTTTTGGTATTCCATATCAATCTTCGAAAACTGCACAACCAGCCTTGAGCTTTCGGGCCCACTTAACAGAACTTCATAATTCATGTTATTCGGATAGCTCAAAGGATAATTCGGAGACGTGATCCTTCCTTCAGTATCGTTAACTGTACCGTTCATCTTCAGCTCAGGAATCGGAGAAAGATTCTTTCTTTTACAAACATAACCTCCAACACTTGCACATTTTCGTGACGTCCAATAGAGACCACTTGGTAGAGATGCAGTTGGAGACGTCTCCCATTGAACACCTAAGCATGTAGGGTTCAGTGGGTCCGGTACGTCAAGAATATCCATTTCTGCAGGTGATCTACCGGGTGGCCAGCCAGAAAACGAGGTAACCATTTTCCCATCGCTCCATTCGTATATTCCAACACCTGTCATTTTTCCACCTAGCCAGTAGACGGCGCTGTTCGAGTATTCGGCGCTGTTTCTGATTGTGCTCGTGATGAAGGCTTGCTCTTCTGGTGATAAGACACTGGCCAGTTGAGCGCGGGCGCCTCTGCAGATTTGTTGAGCTGTTGACCAGGTTACTTCAGGGTAGCTGACAATCAGGTAGCACGAGTCGTTGAAGAGCTTCTGGCGGTCGTCGGAACATTCCATAGCTAAAACAAATAGAAGGAAGCGAATGAACATACTGGTTTTTTTTTTAAATTAGGAAGAATATGACATTAAATATTGACGACCGAACGAGAGCACTTCTTAGTTAGTGGTTACTCTGAAGAAAATCATTTTTAAACTGATAAAATTGTTACTTTAGTCGTGATAGACGTGGTTTAATTCCTTAATAAACATCATAAAAAACCAGGACAGCACAAATTAGGTAAGTGCTATTTAAAATATTAATGAATAATTGTTGGTCAGATCATAATACAATACAAAACAGTAATATCAAACAAAAAGCTTTAATAGATTTAAAACATTAGACGTGTGGGACATTTCTAATGATGAAAACGATTTTTATCCAGTCTCTGATAAAAGTTCCTGTATATAATAAGTGAAAAGTATTATTTTGTCTCAATTAAAATACACATTATAAATATAATTTACTTTTTGGGTTTTCATTATTACCATGTTGTTCTTGTTCAAAAAACGAGGGTCATTTAATCTTTAATTGTTCTATGAATTCTATTATTTTTTTACATGGTTCTATGTTAAATACGTTGTAAAAAAATGTTTATTTAGTTTTAATGAAGTTATACCAAATAAATGATAATTAAATCAGTTGATCATAGTGTAATGCAAATTTCAAAAAACGATTTTATTCTGCTACGTTCATTGTGTATATTGGATTACCATAGTTATCGAGAGTTACAATTTTCTGTAAGAATTTTTTTTTCAATATCAATAACCTATTATACTGAAAACAAAAAAGTTGTTAATCACAAAGAAAGAAGGAATTGAAAAATAAAAGTAATATATTTGGAAATTGTTGTTATTTTGTAGGGGTTTCTCGTTAAAGTTTCAGAAACTAAAAATCCAACACATGGCTTATGCTTGATTAAAAATGAAATAAAGTTGTTCCTGAAAAATACCACTTTTTGATTTAATTTCATTCGCGTAGGAAACTACTCTTACGATCCACGGCTTCTCAAACTTTTCGTTAATCCATGCGGTGGTGATTAAATTTAAATATAAAATAATATTATCTAACGTGGAACATTCTATGACACTGTATAAAAAAATGTCATCGGTGAAGACATTTCAAAACTTCCATTAACAAACCGTACAATATTTAAATACCATCTTTATAAAAGATTTTAAGTCATGTACCATCGGTTTCATTGGGTATGTGATTTAATGATCAACCTCGTTGGGTTTCATTAGAGATCTTATGGATTCAAGTCCCAGCTTGAACAGCGTTTATCGATTTTTTTCGTAAGCGTCGATGTTCGTTATGACATAATATTCCCCTCTCACACTTCCAAATATAAAATAACAAAACTTAGCGAGAATAATTAACTAATAAATAGTCCTGTCCTAGATCTTTAAATTCCTACTCATTTCGAAGAGAAGTTGAGCAACTAAGTAACATGCAGTTTTGTAGAGTCCTTCATATTGGAAGTGGACATGAATTTAAAATAAAAAAAATCATTGGTTCATTTTATATTACACTAGCCGTTTCCCTGCAAGCGTTACAATGTCACTCAAATAAAGAAAGTGTTTTAATTGTGTTTATTGAAGTACATATTTTCTTTTTCTGTCTGTTTGACGTTTGCTGTCGATTGTCTATGGCACGACAAACGCTCCACCTACCCTTATTTCATTGTATTACGCCTATAACCTTGTCGCAAGTTGCATGAACGGTATGGCAGACATACAAACATTGAATTTTATATATAAAACCTAATGTAACTTCATTTTAATATGCTTATAACCTTCGCGCAAGTGCAAGCAAAAAGTTTGTCAAAGTTTTATTGCAATCGGATGAGCAGTGTGGCAGCGCATAACAAACATTTATTTTTAAATATTAGATTTAAATTATATTATTTGTACTGTTATAAGAAAAAATACAATTTTCAGCACTATATAAAATATTATTTTTTATGAAGTCCTAAATGATTCAGAACCAGCGACTTAGACGTAATAAGTATGGGGTATTCACTCCCCGGGAGAGATGTGGGCACGCTTAGGTACTTCGCAGAAAGTTCAAGAGGAAATAGGTCGCACTGCCTTCAATGTAAGCTCTAATGAGTTACAACGAGCTTACCATTTTAAATCTGTTCAGAGATTTTCCGCGGGAAAATTCACAACACAAATATTTCTGCCTACTGGAGTGCCGTTTTTTTTGTGAGAATTTTTTCGCACACATTTTTCGAATAATTCCGGCCAAATTAATGACTTATTTCAAAAAAGTTGTGGAGTACATTTTTGATATTTTATTTAACAAAATTGGTTTATGATAAGTTATTTCGTTAATTTATTTATTATTTACCGCATGCGGCCCGCGAGCAATATTATATTTTTGAAAAAGATTCATATTTTTATTTTTTAACGTTTTTAAAAAAATGAACATAAATATAATAATTATTATTTTTGGATCAACCTAACAACGTAAACAAACATTTTCAATCATAAACATCGATAAAAAACTCTTTACGATCAAACATCACTGATGAACATTTACAACAAGTTTTAAGAATCACAATTACAAAATTAACACCTGAATTTAAAAAAAAAAAGTTAATAGACTTACAACAGTTCCATTCCTCTCATTAGATTGTTTTTTTTTCATGACAAATAGTATACATATAAAAATGGTATTTTACTTGCGGCCCGCCACTCATTTTAAATTCATGAAATTGGCCCTCCGTCCGAAAAGTTTGCTCCCCCCTGTTATAAAGGATGAAAAATACACAGTACATAGTTCTTCTGAATTAATAAAAGTTATGAAAAAAGTCACTAACATGGACACAGCACTTTAAATGAAACAGGTGACTCGCCACAACCTAAATTTATTTGCCATGGGATTTCGCACTCTAAACACAAGTAATTATTTTTGTCTTTGTAACTGGTACTATTATTGTCGCTAGTCTAGCTTCTCTCAATTTTAATTTGAAAGAAATTATTATTATAAATATAGTTAAAATTTAAATCAAACTACTTACTTTTAAGAATTAAAAATATTTGGAATTCTCTCCCACCCTTTCCGATCCTCTAATAACTGGGCGTAGCGAGAGCGATTGGTTAAGCAATAGTCCTGTCGTAGCCTTATTCTTCTATTTCTACTACTCTCTTTAAAAAATGAGAGGTTGAGCGACTGAGTAACAAATAGTTATCGTAGATAACAATCTGTTGAGATACCTCCGTTAGGAGACCAAAATAAAAAAATTAAGAAGAGTGATGCAAAAAATACCGTTCAAAAATGTTCATTGCGTCAAACGCGGACCTATAAAATAGTTTTTAATATTTACTCTATCATGATGTAATTACAAGCATTATCAATTGACCGCTATTAATAATTTTATTACATATTTGCCACCCCGTATATAAAAGAATAAATTGTAAATTGTTCCCTGTTCGTAATCAAACGTCTGTCAAACGTAAGGCAATTTACAGGTATTTTTTCGTTGGATGTTAAATTGTTTTTTTTATTAAAAATATTAAAAATGTAAAAAGTGGTTATTTCGCTGCTTGTGATTTTTAAAATGTAAAAAATTAGCCTAGCCAAACTGAGAGCCCAACTTACAAAATTCAAAAATTTGTATTATGTTAATTTATTTCTAAAAACTGGTTCTTTGTTAAAGCAAAATATGAGAAATATTCACTATTCATTATAGGTATAATAATAAGTCTTTTAAGAAATATGCATTGTATAGATAGACCATGAAAGATTGAATTAAAATACATTTTAAAAGCTTTACAATATTCCAGTAATAGAGATTTCCATTAATGAAAATTTTCATACCTTTTGTACGAACATAATGCCTTTAAATATGTACTGTTGCTATTCAGGACGAACTTCCAGAAACGCAAAAATTATTTACAAAAATATGCCTACTTAAGGAAAAAAAGCAGATTAAAAAGTTACTCAGATAAAATGTATTTTTTGCCGCTCCAAAAATTTTCCCCGTCGTCAGTAAAATAATTTTCCAAGCAACAAAGAAAAGTGAAAAATATGAAAATGGTCGTTTGAGCGAAACGAATAATGCGCGCACAAGGTGATCATTAACAGATAATTGATTAATTAATAATATTATTATGACCCTAAAGAGGGTAATTTTTTTAAAAGTAAACATATTTTTAAAAGCAAATAAACCCTTATGGGTGTCATTGGAAGTTTTTGGAATAAAAAAGTGCTAATTTTTTAGTGCATTCATTATTTTTTAATGAAGTGGGTTATACGATAAATTGTTTATTTCAACACATTGTTTTTAACGATGTCTGATGTCTTGTTCAAACAAGTGTTGTTTCAATATGTCAACATCGTTGGCTTCCTTTTTGTACATCACGAGTTCAAATCCCAGAATACACTGCATTTTTTTAAATTTTTGCGAAGTCTAAAAATTCCCCTACCCACCATTCCAACCTTAAAGAACCATGGTGTAGCGAGAGTGATAAGCTAACCACTAGCCCTGTCTTGCCTTCTTCTTGATACGTTGATTTTTTTATTAACTATTTTTTTTTACCATGTCCGCTCCCAATGTGGAGCATATGGACTCATAATGGAGTTTATTTCAACATAAGTGTTTCTACGAGAACTGCTTGCTACTGAGTTGCTCAACCTCTCTTTTTCCAAAGAGAGTAGGAATAGAAGCATAGGGCTAGGACACGACTAGTGGTTAGCTAATCGCTCTCGCCCCGTTCGTAGGATAGGATGGGTGGGGGGAAGAAATTCTATTTATCGGAAATATTTACTATTTACTCAGAACTATTAATCTGCTACTTATTAACTTCTGCCAGAAAATTGACGATAAGTGAAGAATTACATATATTTTTTTCAGTTTATTTCCTAAAATGGAATAAGATAAGAAAAAAAATGTATTGCCTGAGTTTAAAAAATAACTTATTTTTAATCCACGTCGCTCCCAATGTGGATCATATGGCCTTCTAATGGAGGTATCTCAACAGTAGTTTTCTACGAGAACTGTTTGTTACTCAGTCACTCAACCTCACTTTTTTTCAAAGTGAGTAGTAGGGAAAGAAGGATAAGGTTAGAACAGGACTAGTGGTTTGCTTATCGCTATTGCTACACCCAATTAATAAAGGATCAGAAGGGTGAGAGGAGAAGGAATGATGTGAATTGACATCACAAACACCCAGTCTTCGATAACAACTTTGAATTGAATAATTCTCAAATTCACTGTGATCTGACCGGGAATCGAACCCATACCTACCAAGCTCTAACCAACTGGGCCACAGCAGGCGACTATAAAATATAACTTAATTATATAATAATCATAAAAATTCCTGTTTGACAAGAGTTAAATGAAACACACGTGTAAAATATAACATCAATTTAGAATAAAAAAGGTAAGCCCTGCCTACATTAACAAAAACTCTTCACAATGCTTTCCGTGTGGTGAATCAATCAGACGTCTCCAGTGGGTGGATAACGAAACCAATGATCGGTTGCGTACAAGACCGGGATCCAAAGCGTTACGTGACTTGCGTGGAAAAAAAATCATGTATCAAATTTAACCTTGCCGGGGAAAACCCTAAAAGAATATCAGACGTAAATTCAAAAGTGTCCACGTTCAAATTATCGAACTTTTTAAGAGCCATGTAAACATCGGAAGACATCAAAAAGTAACTACCTTGTAACAGAAAGGGTCAATTATGTACATTTTTAAAACTTTATTTTTATCATATCCGTTCTAAATTTAAAGCATTAAGATTTGTGATATCTGACAAAAATGACACAACATTTGAATCACATCGAATTAATAATTGAATCATCGAGTTTTAAAAAACCATTCTGGACAATTGTTTTTAAAAAGTGACACTTGAACGCTATCTTTTTCTTTTGTTGAAATTCTATTATGTAATGTGAATAAGGGCTTCAAATTATATCTTATTTTAAAATTTCAACTGAGGGTGTTTGATGAAAATTCAATATTAAATTTGAATCGTTCAATTTTTTTAATTTTTTTTTTAATATTTGACATTACAGCTTACGCCAATGCGTCAAATATTTTGAAGTTGAAAGATCATACGAGATATACTCGATGAGAGTTTTTGAAAGTCACATGAGATCAACTCAAGGGTAATTGACTTCTCGAACACCCGTGTCTTAAATCTCAAATTAAAATTGAAAAAAAAACCAATTTGCCATTGACCTTAACGGGAATCATACCCAGACCTACCTGATCGGTAGAGGAAGCTCTAACTAACTAGAAAACAGCGGGCAAAAAATTATGTACATCCACAAACGAATTGTCACTAACGACCCGCGTTTCGCCTTTCGGCGTTTTCAAGCGTTCAAGTGCACGGATGAATTTAAACTGACGCTTAGTAAATGAATGTTTCGTGTTAACATAAGAAATAAATGTATCATTGAGTTTAAAGCTATTGCTGGCGAAAAGGATTAGCAAGGAAATCTGTGTGCATTCCCATGTTCAAGTTCATCCGTGCACTTGAACGCCTAAAGATGCTGAAAGGCAGAGCCGGTGCCACCATACATACGAAATAGGCAACCGCCTAGGGAGAAAAACATTAGGGGGCGCATAAATGGAGTATTAAAATTATTTTATTTTGACGTTTGTATTTGTTCGTCATAATTATGCATCGTATTCTATATGATTCGAAAAATAGAGGTTGAGCGACCGCGTAACAAACAGTTCACGTAGAAAAACTTTTGTTGAGATACCTCTTAAAAGGCCATATGCTCCACGTTGGTAGCGGGTATGGATATACAAAATATTTTGATCCTGAATTGTTAATTTTTCATTATTTCGAAAAGAAGTGGGACGATTTGTCAAAAAGGGCGCCAATAACTGTTGCCTAAGGTGCCATATAACCTCGCGCCGGCACTGCTGAAAGGCGAAAGGTTGGTGATAAAACTTGTGTGGATGTACGTAATTTGAACGATTCAAATTTTGTAACTTATTTGATGAGGAAATCTTTACATCGTTTGCAAAAACGACTCATTCTGAGAACTGAGTTTTGAGAATATTCAAAATTTTGATATACGTTATCTGCATATAAATAAAAGGTTATCATTTGATATTTGTTAACACATATAAAGACAGCGCCAAAAAACAATACATTTAATGTTAGACGTATGCACAACAGACAGTTTATCGTTATTTAATCAAAACTTGAAAAATATTTGCATGGTGCATTCTGCAACTCGGTGATTTAATTAAGGGTTTATTTGAACATGTTCAATGTCTTTCTTACAGCTAACAGTGTCAATAAAGTATTTTTTTTACCATATCCACTCCAAGTGATGAGACTTATGGAGCTTGTGTCAACAGAAGTTTTCTTCGAGAACTGCTTTTTATTCAATTGTTTAACTTCTCCTATTTGAAAAGAGTAAGGCATGGGTTCCCAGACTTTTTCGGTTTCCGTCGCCCTTAAAATATCAGACTTTTTTTGCGGCTCATGGAAAACCTTAAGTTTAATTTTTTTCCCAGGAATTTACAGATTTGTCCAAAATGTCAGCGTGTTTTTTTTTTAGCTCTTCCGAGAATTTCAAAATCTGAAAACCCAGGAAATTACCGATTTGCCCACTTTGTCCGTTTTATATTATTATAAATAAACATATTCACTCATAAGATCTCGAACAAGTCCTGAGTCTTTGAACTTTCTTTTTATAAAGTAGTAATATTAATAATATTTTGTCAATGAAATTTTTCACTGCGCACAGTTTGAGTAACTTTAGTAAGGGATAGACAGATAGAACGAATAGTTAGCTAATCGGTTATATTATGCCTTCTTTTTTATATTGGAAAGGTGGGAAAGAATTTCAGATATAAAAAGCATCCATGCTTTCGAGCAGAAGTCCATAAATTTAATAAATAATCAATTTATAAAAACTGTCTGTACTGGGAATCTAACTCGTGACCACCGTAACTGTTGCCAACGACATTGACTTCTAGAACTCGGTCCCGACAGGGAATTAACGCAAGTTGTGTTAATTAGTATCCTATTTTTTTTTCTTTTTTTGTTTCATCCATGTCCACTCCCAATGTGGAGCATATGGCCTTCTTACGAAGGTATCTCAACAGAAGCTTTTTCCACGAGAACTGTTAGTTACTCAGTCGTTCAACCTCACTTTTTTCAAAGTGAGTGGTAGGGAAAGAAGGATAAAGCTTGAACAGGACTAACGGTTGGCTTATCGCTATTGCTACACCCAGTTATTAAAGGATCAGAAGGATGGGAGGAGAGGAAATGATGTGAGTTGACATCACAAGCACCCAGTCTTCGATCACAACTTTGAATTGAATAATTCTCAAATTCACTGTGGTCTTACCGGGGATCGAACCCAGACCTGCGTGATCGGTAGAGCAAGCTCTAACCAACTGGGAAACAAACTAATAATACCATTAGTAAATCTTTTTTTTTTATTCTATCGTAGTGAAGAAATTAACTAAAAAATCCACCCCCTAGCTGCGTTTTTCAAATTGAATAAAAAGGGTGTTCTGTCAGTTGGTATTTGTGTTTTTCTCTTATCCCCACGTTGTACGATATATCATATAACATACGGAGATCCAGATTGTGCACGTAGCTATATTGTGAAAAGCAATGGAAAATATTAACAAGCTTTTCTCAAATTTCTGTATTTCGGTAAATTGGAAAGGCGCTTCTTGTGAATACTGATTTTACGCATTACGCCCGCAGAAAAAAATCACATGTCCCACAAAAATATTGCAGATAGCAGTACAGCGATACACGATATCAAAGAATAAAAAACAATTTTACTTTATCTCGTTAGTACAAGCTTATTTTATAAATTCATTTGTTTCGAACATTTTTACGGGGCATGAGAGCTTTTGTCAGTGCGTCACGTACAGGAAAATCGAGGTGAATTAAATTAACAATAACGGAAATAAATTTAGCAAAATTGCTTAAATGTTATAAATTAAATTTGAATCGTTCAAACTATGTACATTCTCACAAATTTTGTCATTAACGACCCGGGTTTCGCCTTTCGGCATCTTCAGGCATTCAAGTGCACGGATGAACTTGAACTGACGCTTAGTAAATGAAAGTTTCGTGTTTATATAAGATATAAATGCATCACTGAGTCCAAAGCCACTAAAAATTCAATGCACCCATTTTCTTATAAACTAGCCGCTTTTCATTCAGAAATACATAGACTTGTGAGTGTTCCTTTAAACGAAATAAACTTTAATATCGAATTGAAAATCATCAAACAAATCGCCATAAACAATGGATACGATATGTCTCTTATAGACAATCTTTTATCAAAAAAACAAACTAAACTTGCAGAAAAAATGTTATTTAAAGGTATAGTCATTCAAAGGACATAGATCATACTAGGTATTGGCGTAGAATCATTTTTTTAGGAAATACAAGTCTTAAAATTAAAAAACAGCTAGCTGATAGTGTAAGACCTGCTTTTTACTGTAAAAACTCTTTAGGCAAATTATTAGTTAATAATAAAGATAAAATACATTACTTAAATAAATCCGGGATTTATAGATTGCAATGCTCTTGTTGTACAAAGTTTTATATCGGCAAAACAGAAAGAACACTGAACATCCGGGTTTTAGAACATATGGCAGCCTTTAGATTGAAAAAAGACACGTCTACTTTTGCTAATCACTTAATATCGGAAGGACACGTGTTCAATCAGGAACAAGGGATAAAAATGTTACACCCAAATACGGACAGTCATAAGCTCTTTTTCCAAGAAATGTTAGAAATCAACAAAGCACAGCTGCAAAATCTTCCGATTTTAAACGAAATATCAAATTTTCCCACATCTCCTCTTCTATACCCTATATAACCATAAAATCATATAATCATAAAACCTTTGCCGACAAACAAATTATATAATTCTTGAAACTGCTCACTAGTCAAATCTGTTGGCATTCCCATGGGCTTATCCTTTTTGCCAGCAGTGGCTTTGGACTCAGTGATGCATTTATATCTTATATAAACACGAAACTTTCATTTACTAAGCGTCAGTTCAAGTTCATCCGTGCACTTGAATGCCTGAAGATGCCGAAAGGCGAAACCCGGGTCGTTAATGACAAAATTTGTGAGAATGTACATAGTTTGAACGATTCAAATTTAATATTGAAATTCCACCAAGCACCTTCAGTCGAAATCTTAAGTTATAAATTAAGATATGAATATTATTTACTTCCGCTGATAACCTCTAAAATGCCCTTATATTCTGGGCTTATTTATTAAATAAGATAAAGAAGTTTTTATATTCAATTTCTACAGGAATTTTAGCTTAGCTTCAAGTAAAATTATCAGTATTTAATTAAAAAATACATTTTAAATATATGTCGTTGTTGTTACTAGATGCGAGAACACTTATTAGACTTTTGAAGCCTGTAATGCTGAAATAAAATTAGTAATATCATAGCTTTTAAAACTTTTCCGTATTCATTTTATTTTGGGGGTTTTGAAAAACTGTGTGTCGAAAGTCCACTTCGTATATATTGATTAAAAAAAGACAACAAAACGTTACCCACACATTTTATAGGAGGTACAATAAAACGTTATTTGAAGATTTTGGCCCAAAAGCAAATTATTATGAAATATACACAACTCAACACTTGAAGTTCACGAAGTAAAAAGATGACTCAATATAATATAAATTTAAAAAATTGTTCAAGGAAAACTTTTTGTAAGTCTTTTTTTCGGGTCTCGATTTTCACAGAACCAGAAGAGCAAGTAAGTAATAACGAATTTTTCGAAGATAAAAGCTAAATTTGAGTCGTTCAAATGACGTATATTCACACAAGTTTTGGCACTAACGACCCGGGTTTTTTCCTTTTGGCATCTTCAGGCGTTCAAGTGCACAAAAATTGTGTAAATGTTCATAGTTTTAACGATTCAAATTTTAATATTGAAATTTCACCAAACGCCTTCAGTTAAAATCTTAAATTATATTCATGAAAGCTAAATTTAGATACTAATTCGGCATGTGCAGCTTACTTCTTTTAGATTTAGATAGAACGTGTAGTAAGATATATACATTGTGATTATTGAATTAAAACTGTTTTTAAAATACATTGAGTTATGTATTTTTGCCATTTTACAGTTGTTATGTATGTTGTATTATAAATGGGTGGCGAAACATCACATACATAGTTTTTTGAGCGTAAAATCATAAACAAGAAAAAGGTTCAGATGATTTAGTTTTGCTAAGCCCCGTGCAATTTTTTATACTTTAAAAACTATAAACAATGCTTTTTTACATGGTTTCTTTATAAAAACAGAAAAAACTTTGCTGTTTGATTAAAAAGAAAACTAATCTTTTAGTGTATTTTTCTTCTATCCTGAAGAAAGCTTTACATAATTACAGAGTTTAAAAATCGTTTGTTACGATCAAATGCCATACAGAGAATTTTCTAGCGAAGCCAAATTGAATTGAAAGTTTTTAGAGCACTAAGTGATTTATTCGAACCCCGAAAGCCTTCTGACCTATTTCAGACCAGCCCTTAACTATTGACATCATCGCAACCCCCAAAAACTTCACCGCAGCTTAAAAGTAGTATAATATAAGAGAATGGAAAAAATAATCCGGTTTTATTTTTGAAAGCTTTTTTGATTGAAAAATCTAAGGGTGCTGATAAAGTTAATCCAAATGGAGTTAAATTAATTGTTATAATAATGCTCATAATTTAATAATGAAATTTCACGTTAGTCCTTCAAAGAGGCTCTATTGACACATATACCAAGTAGGCGACGCCCTTTTCTTAGATAACAATGTCTGTGGCTCCGGTACTAACAGGTTATTAAATTAGTTTTTAAATCAATTAATTATTTTTTACTTAAAGACATAGGAACTAGAGATTCTGAAGTCTCGGATTTTTTGAAGCCACAAGACATAAAATTGCTATGTCCCAAGAAACTCTCGCGTCCCGAGACTAAAACTGTAGTACTTTTTATGAAAAAATATTTCCATGTTTGAAGTACTGTAACATTATTTAAATATACATAATATTAATTTTATTAAAACAATCTCTAATTTTATGGTTTGAATTGCAAATTAGTATCTGCTACACGTATGTACAGTGGCCATATTTTATTTTATTCAATACATTGATAATTAAAAAAAACACACAATTTTTTATTGCCTTACGCTATCTGCCTGTGTGGTCGAGTGGTCAATGTTGCCGGGGTTCAAATACCGGTACGTTTTTATAAATTGATTTTTAAATCGATTTATGAATTTCTGTTCAAAGGCATGGATGTATGTGATATCTTGAATTTCCCCCTTTCACTCATTCTATCCTATGAACAGGGCGTATCGAAAGCGATTAGCTTGCCACTAATCCTGTCTTAGCCCTATCCTTCTATCCCTACTCTCTTTGGAAAAAGAGAGGTTGAGCAACCGAGTAACAAGCAGTTCTCGTAGAAACAATTCTGTTGAGATAAACTCCATTAGGAGTCCATATGCTCCACACTGGAAGCGGGCATGGTTAAAAGATATATAAGTCTTAATTTTCGGATTGTTTTATTCGTTATTAAAACCGAGACAAAATTATCGACTTTTCGAGTATGTACTTATTTTACAGCTGTCTTCACACAGAATGTCTTACACAAACTAACACGAAATCTACGTTAACTTTCACCAGTTTAAGCTAATTTCAAGTCCTATTATAGTCTCATGATTATACTATTACAATTCCCTAAAAAAACTGTTCGGTGATTGAGTAATGAGATTTTTAATTCGAAGTCCATATGTGTCACACTTTATGCAGAAATGATTTATTTCATTACGTTTTGATTCTTTCTTGATTGAAAGTAAAGTAGATCAAACTATAATATCGACCCGTAATCCCCATAAAATCGTAAATTTTACAGAAGAAGGTTGTTTTTTAATTACCTCTCGTAATAAGTTCTTAACAAAAAGTTTGATTGACTTAATTTTACTAACCGCATTTCAGGAATTATTTTTGCGTAAGTGAAACATGCTGCAAAAAACTAGCTCTATGTATATTCTCATACAAATCCTAATTGTTGTTTCTATTTACTGATTGAGTTATTAAAACCTAACCTTTCCTGTAAAATTTATGAATTTTCGTTTACGTTTTTCTGCCAATTACGGGTCGATAAATGAACGATTTAACCTTTAGAGGAGTGAATAGATCTAGGTATACTGAACTTACTTTACTTTACTGAAATTTCTTAACATTACAATTGTGTGATTCTTTCCAATGATTATATGTAATTCATACTTAAAGCATACATATGCTTACAGAAAGATACTAATGTGTTCAGATAAAAATACGTCTATATTCCTCTAAAAGTTAATAAGCCGATAGTCTTATAAAAGAATTTCTTCTATTTAATTCAAGCTATTCCTTTTACATTAATTTAACAGTGACACTTGTCCTCTGAACAGTTTGCAATTTCCTCTGCCTGTAGGGTGCACAGCCGCATCCTTTGTGCTGTTGGAAAATATCGCATCCTTTTCGAGACCCGTTTATCGCTCCGCTTGTCCCTGGATCAAGCCTGACATGCACTTTAAGAAAGATAAAACTGTTTTCTATACACCCTATTGTTTGCAGGGTGAACTGAGAGGGATAAGCTTGAGGGTATAATTCTATTTCAGATAACGTTAGTCGGATGTCGACCTCAATAGTAGAGTGGTTAAGGCGCTTTTCTGCCGTTTTTTTTACCGATTGTTGTATTATTGTTAAATTTTTATTGTCAAAAAAAAAGGTCAATTTGTCTAACACATATTTGTAAACTTTAACGTTGACATCAAATGAATCAATAATCAATCTTACCGAATTGATAACAACACAGTATAATATTATTTGTGGTGAAATTCAAATAATAAATACTCAAAGCTCATCGCTGAATATTTTCACCGTAGCCAATGTTTTGATCAATTGGAGAGTTCTCGCAAATAAAGCATCGCATGAGAAGCATGCAATAAATATTAATTATGATATTAAAATCCAGTTTGATGATTGACTACCATTATACTGAAATCGGTACCTGAATGGTTTGCTTATTACAAATCTCAATATATTGTTGTCATCGTGAATACGTCCCATGTGTCAAAAACGTTATTTTGAAATCCTGAAATTTTGTCAAACAATTTTTTGTCGATTTCAAAATCCCAGAAATATGCGGATTTCCCAAAATAAAACGACGTAAAACCTTTTTCAGCTCTTCAAAAATTTGCGATTGCAAAAGTCAGGAATTTACGAAATTGACAAAATAAACCAAAATTTGGAACAATCTTTTTTTTATCGCTGGCACAACTTTTCAATCCTGAAATCCTGGGATTATTACCGTTACAATCCCGGGATTTCGGGATCGCAAAATTGAACGGGATTTGAGGCTCTAGTTGATATATGTATAAACTATCCATTTATAATAATGAATGTGTATTTGTGTTGAGACGTTTCAAATACACTGATAAAAAAATATACAAAAAATAGTGGGAACAAATTAATGGTAAGAGTTTAAATCAATTTTTGGTCAGAATACAAATATTATATTGTCAGATTTTTAAACCATTTTGGTGAGGTTAGGCTTTTTTTAAATATTATTTTACATAAATTCTGAGAATTAATTATTTATGCTGCCCTCTGTGATTCTGAGCGATATATTATGACCATTTAATATCAATTCTGACCAATGCATTAAACATTATGACTGAAACTGAATTATAATTCTGACCGGTTAAATACGAGTCAAAATGAATCCAATATTTCGGTCATATTGAGACGTCTATAATAAAACAAATTTTAGAAAAATAATCAGATGCTACAATCGCGGCATTTGAGTTTGTGATTGTGTTGAATGTTTAAATAATTGATTAGATTATGACATAGTCAACGCTTATAAAATAGCGTGCAGTTGCAGACAATTCGAATACAATATTTTCAACTTGTTTGCATTGTTAAAGGTTAGCAAAAGATTAATTCACACAAATAACACGAGCAGAATTATAACACAACCAGTTGTACGATGTAAAGGATGCAGTTTATAATGGAAACGGCTTATCTTATGAGTTCATAAAACGGAAATTGAACAATCCGCTTGACAATAGGTTAAACATTTTGGATACAATCGTGTATAAATAGGGATTCAGGGTTTAAAAAAAATTTACTCGACAATTTTTAAATTCTGGGATATTTAAAACAATTTCATGGAGATTTGAAAAACTCAGGAATTTGCGGATTTCCCGAAATTTTCAGCGTGAGACCTTTTTGTTTTTTTAGCTCTTCCAAAGTTTACAAAATTGAAAAAGGCTTTCAGAATTCCCAAAACATACCAAAACTTCGAGGCTTTTTTTAAAAAATTTTTCTAGAGCTCACTTTAATTTTCACAATCCCGGTATTTTGTGTTAACACCATATATGTATTTCATGTATATCTTTATTTTCATTTATAATATTGACTAAAAGTGCTTAGTGGAATTTCAAAATTAGATTTTAATCGTTTAAGTTATGTACATTCGCAAAAACTAACGTCACTAAAGAACCGAGTTTCACCTTTTGGTATCTTCAGGCGATCAAGAGCGTGGACAGACTTTAACTGACATTTAGTAAATAAGTGTATCGTATTTATGTAATAAATAAATGTATCAATAAGTTAAAAGCTATTGATGGCGACATGGATTAACATTACTAATGATTTGGTGATAATGACGTTCAATTAGCTGAGGAAATATTTACTTTAACAAATATTCTTAGTAGGTTGTTGAAATTAGTTGTGATTATCGTTAAAATGTTATAATATGCAATTGCCTACAGATTTAAATGGTGGGTAATTTAAAGAATTACATTTATTTTAATCGCTGGAAAATTTATAATTATTTTACATATAAGATAGAGAAGTGGGGAAGTCGGCAGATTAACCTGCTCATTTAAATTGGCAAACTACTTAACTGCGCCTTTATAATTTCTAAAATTTCTTGGAGTTTTGTAATTATATTTTAGAGGTAATAAACATTTTAATTTTATTCAATTTAGTGTCACTTATTCATATTTTGTACTTTTATTTGTACATTTCTTTAAATTTCAATCATTTGCTAAACCGTATTTATTTTATTTTGTTTTGTATAAATAACATTTTATTCTCTACAATGCGAATTGTAAACATTGTAATAAATTACACCTTTTGTATAAATAGTACTGTTAAATTATGTTCCTTATCAGTTGATAATGCTCGTCGTGAGCGTAAACGGTCATGATTTTATTAAATAAAAATGAAATTAGTACAAATGAGGATTTTTATTATAATGCCATTCTACTAAGTATTGGCAGCAGTGGTGAAGTAGTAAATAAATAGGTACCAGGTCGGTCACTGATTTCTTCACTATTTTTTTTTATATCCGTCTGAAGTGAAAAAAACCATAAGCTTAAACAATTAAGTCAACAAAAAAAAACGATTTTGAATATATGTATGTTCTTGAAAATTAAGTTACAAGTCAAAAAGGTGGCGGGGCGTCTGCCTCATTTTCCTCATTCACTACACCACTGATTGGCAGTGAACACTCTAAAAATTAATAACTCTTCAGTTTTTCTCTTTGATTCAATATTATTTAAATCTTTTAATACGCTTATTATGTATCCGAAATAATCGATAAATAATTATTTAAATTTTTATAATATTGAAATCACTTTTTAAAAATATAAAAGCCCTCTTAACCTAATTGAATTCTTAACATTTATTTTTATTACTTTTCTTTCCTAAAAAAAGATGACGATTCAAAAACAAATTGATGGAAAAAAAACTAAGCACTTTCAATAAAATAAAGCTTTACTTCAAGACCCCTTTCTCTGGCAAAGGAAAATATTTGTCGTGTTGTCAACAAAGCCATTTGAAGCCCACATCCTTTCCAGATGGGTGTATTTTATTTTTATTTGTTTCTACTGCTTTCCAACCCCTTTGGAGAGTGCTCTCTTAAGGGTAATAATGAATTATTTAGCCAGCTTTATTGTATTCTTTTAGATAATGTTAGTGTATACTATTATTATTGTACAAAGTCTAAACAGGAAACGTGAGAAACGTTTAAAACGAATAAGTCCATCGGTAAAGGTACATTTTACCAACATACTTGCCCTCCTCCAACCATTACTGTTTTTTCATCCACCAATTTTAAGCGCCAGTATCCAGTGACGTAACATATGTTAAGCGTATCTATAAGTGGTGTTTTTTTTAAACTGGGAGTGTCCTAGGAGCAATTGTTTAAGACTTGATGGCGTGGACTTAAGTGTGCAAAAAATCAATCCTTCAACATAAACGGAATGATTATTTGAGTTAAGGTATATTCGTTTTAGCTAAATATTTCAGCTGACAATATGAGACATAATATGAAAATCAAAAAGAGCGTCTCAACAAAAACAATTTAACGAGAATTTATTGCCACTCAGTTACCGATATTGGAGAGAATATTAATATAATGTTAAGACTAGAAAATTATACTGAACTCTATTTTACACGTTTTTTTACACGATTTTGAAATATCAGGGGGTAAAAAAAAGGGAAAAAAAATCTAGCATTGATTTAACAATGCGTAACAGTAATTTGGAATTTCCTAACTCGCATGTAATTATTACTTAGTACTATGCGGAGAAAGGTATGTGGAAAGGGGCTAGGACAAAGAGGTTTTTTATACACGGTATTGCGTTGAACGTATCTACCGTGTAAATGGGGAGTTCAGTGTACTAGTAGATAGACAATCGCTCATAGCATGCCTTTGTTTTTAGAATAAGATGGATGGAAAGAAAGAGGGTACCTTTTATATATTCAAGTAAGAAAAATGCCATCGGAATGTAAGGTATTTGAAGACAGATTTTCAAATACTTTACATACCTACCAAATTGAACCGTTTGCCTAGACTGGAATTTAAAGCTTTTTATTCGTATTTTTTTTTAAATGAGATTTTTAATATATACCTTAATAATATGTTCAAAACATTTTTTAACTCGTCTTAAACCTCGTTGGTATTTTTTTAAAAAAAATCTAAATGAAATAAATTTACGACATTTAAGTAAAGTTAATTCTCGTTCCTACCAAATTTCAAATAAATACTCACAAAACTCGAGCCATTAGCGTTATGAAATTAGCCAAGTTATATGTTTTTGACAAAACAGATATATTTAAAAAAATCTTTCAAGTTGTCTCAAAGATTTATTATCAAAATAGCTTTACAAAGTAACATATGAATCTAAATTTTAGACTAAGTCTGCAAATAAATATTGTCATTATAAGTTTGTTTGAAATTAAAGAAAGTGATTTGAAGCATGCTACATAGTATACTATTGAAAAAATGAATATTCGATTTTGTTAATAATATAAATAAGGTAATGTGAGTTTTAAAAAAATATTTTTTTACTTATTAAACATTTTTTCCATCAGTTAATTTTACTTGCGATAAAAATGTTAAATTTGGACAAAATAATAATAAATTACCTTTCCACCAAGAATTCTCATTGCATACATTAAAAATGACAAATGGCAGTAAATTTCGTCCTTTGTAGTTAAGTTGTTAAGGCCATGATCTTACAATCAGGCTGGTCTGGGTTCAAATCACAATAATGTAAATGTCAAATTTAGATTTTTCAGCTTAAATTTGAGATCACATGTGCGTTGATGATATTTTTGGGTTGATCTTGAGTGACTTAAAAAGTTCTGATCGAATTTATCTCATGTAATTGTTATAATTCTTAATATTTGGCGAATTGTAATTGCGTATGCAATGCCAAATATTTAAAAAAAAAAAAGCTGAGCTAGCTGATGTAGCTGAAGAATTAAAATTTGTAAGTCGTTTGTCTATTAAGAAACCCTTGGGTCTTTGGTATCAAACTTCATTCGTACACTTTCATTAATTTATGTCTCATAGTTTTATGGAATTTTGTTTGAAGACTTCAAAAGTATACGTATGCAATATTTCAATTTTTATCACTACGCCAATTATAGAAACGAGGCATTAAGAGAGCGATTCACTATTTACTTGTCCTTTTAATAGTCATATTATGATTTGTTTCACAAATTTGAAATCAAGTAGTCGAAAGATTGAAAAACAATTCTGCTAAGATTTTCAAAAAAAGTTAGTATTTTAAGTGGGATTTGTTTGAATGGAAAGTGTTAAGTATAGCACTTTAATCATCGTGAATTTTAGAAATACTAAGTTCGAGTAAAGTTATTATTCACCCCTTTTATGTAGATGATAATAAATAAATAAAAAAAAACTAAGTGGTGATGAACTGCTCGGTTAAAGAAGCTTTCTTTCGTCGTCGCAAAAGCTCTTTCAAAAATATTTGCTTTTATTTGAAAATCGACACCCCGGTGCCTTAGTAAAAGGAAGATAGAAAAATGAAACACCCCCGGCGCGAGAAAGTTAATTGATAAAAAGAAGAAGGGAATAGCAAAGTGTTGTAAGCAATTTATAGTGATATACAAAAGAAAGCGTTCACGGAAGACCAATAAAAGAATACCTTCTAAATTGCCTTAAATGCTACGCCACTAAAAGCTTCGCAAGTCACGGTTTTTCAATCATCTATCATATTTTATTTACAGTGAAATCTAAAAGCTCATATTTAATAAATAACCAATGTCAAAGTTCTGATGATTATTATTACACGAATTTTGGAAATGATATTATTGAATCAACATTTAAATTAAATGCAATATTATTATTGATCCCAGATGCTTATCCCCACCGTACTAGTAGAAGTAGGTGAGAAACAAAATTGTCAAAAATTTTGTAAGTATGCAATGAGATTTTAAGGTATCAATTCTTCGTCAGGAACAACACCCAGTAGAAGCATTTATTTATACTAGTTTGTTTTATTTTATCAGTCATTATTATTAATGCAGATTTAAAGAGGCAAATGCCATTGCTTACTTATTCCTTATTTTATTTTTGTCAGATTGGCATACATCTAGTGCTTTTTGTCAAGCTTTTTACTAAGGATTTTTTCTAATTCACGTTCTTTCCCAATACGGAGCATATGTCTTGCTAATCGAAGTATCTCAATAGATCGGTATTAAAAGGAATTGACAATTAAGCTTATTATTCTTTGATGAGTTTTGTATGTATATTTAAGATTTAACAAACATTTAAATTTTAGTCAATTTAGTGTCACTTATTCATATTTTGTACCATTATTTGCAAGACCCTTTCGATACCAATTGCTTGTTACACCCTATTCATTTATTTTATTTTGTATAAGTAACATTTTATTCTTTTATCAGTTGATAATGCTCGTCATGAAAACAACTCGTTCTGATCTTATTAATAATAATTTTGTAATTGAGTATTTTATTTTTTTGAATATATTGCCTTTCCAAAAAGTGTTGACAGTGAACACCCTAAACCAGGCGTGGGGAACCTGCGGCCTTTTGGCTACTCTGATGCGGCCTTCTGGTTAATTCTGTAATTTTTTTTAAATTCATAAATTCCTGAGATTTTGGATTTGAAAATTCCTGGAAGACCAAAAAAAAAAGGTGCCACGCTGCTAATTTCAGCAAATCCGTAAATTCTTGGAATTTTTGATGTCGAAATCCTTGGAAGACCTAAAAAAAGGTCCCACGCTGGTAATTTTGGGAAAACCGCAAATTTCTAGGCTTCAGAAATTGACATGAAATGGTTTCCGGCCAAAGATTCACATGTCAATGTTTACTGCGGCCTTATTTCGAATCAGAAAAATGAATACGGTCTTTCTAGAAGAAAAGTTCCCTACCCCTGTCCATAACGTTAATTTTAATGTTAATAATAATTTATAATGAAGTTATATTAAAAATTCATTATTTTGTGTAAAATAGATAACATGTTTGCCAACTGCGATGACCCTCGTCATAGATATTAACATAAAATATAATTGACAGCCATGATTAGTGGAACATATTTTGTAAGAGTGTTTTCACAACGATGGCAAAAATCGTTTCGTATGGATTACTATAATCTACAGTCTTATTTTCTCAAAAAGATAATGCATGATGAACGGTGGCATTGATAGATGATCACGTAGAAAATAATAATGGCCGAATATTATTTGTTTTTGTATATATTACTGCCCATTCTAATATTATTTTACTTTTTGATAGATTACGCTACGCCCAGAGGTATTGAAAGAGAAATTATTTTGGTTATTCCCAAAGGCGAGCGAAAAAAATTGCTGAATCGCTGGTGAGACGGAAACAACATGTTTGCTATTTCCGTGTTACGTAATCATTCATTAATCATCTGTCACAAAATCGCGAAGCCAGAATATATTTATAAGTAATGAAAAAAACTGTCAACATTGGTAAATTTTATTGTTAAAAAATCAGGTGGCAAACTAATTAATTTCGTAATGGTAAAAATCTATTCTGATCGTAGTCAAGTTATAATTGAGACGCTATACCAGAGGTGAAGAACCTTTTCTCCTCTAAAATCCGCATTCATTTTTCTGTTTCGACATAAGGCTGAAGTAAACATTGACTAGGACGGGATTGATTAATTTTCAATCCCTTACCCTACTTTTTCCCCAGATTATCTCCAATCCTCGTTTTGTTTTTAGCTCTCCGAGGAATTTGAAATACTCAATTCGCTATACTTTTTCCCCAGATTATCTCCAAACCACGTTTTTCCGAATTTACATAAATTTAAAGAATTGCAGAATTGTCCAGAAGACCGCACCAGTGTGGCTAAAAGGCCGCAGGTTCCCCACGCCTGCGCTAGACACTTAATTGAATATCAAAACAGATGTCATTTATAAGTTAGCAAAAGTATAGTAAAATGTAATGTTTTTTTTTTTAATTCAATTGATTACTATTTTAGATTTACGCCCTACGTCAGAACAAAGACATCCACCCAATCCCGAGATTTCGACCAATTTAAAATTTTGATACTGACTCCGAGATTTTGGCATTCACTATAACATGTAAAAAATCAAGTTCATTACCATATATTTTAATAAAAAAAACTATTTACAAAAGTGTACCTCAGTTTTTTAATGTATATATTTTTGTATAACACCTACACACAAAATAAATGAATTTTGGTCGTACTCCCTCTTATAATTGAAACCAGTCATAAACAGTGACAAATATGGGATTAATGGGATTTTAACGAAGTAGTCAATAAGACTAATAAGTGTATATTTAAATTATTATTTATAATTTATTGAATTGTTAAAATTAAGGATTTGAGTAATGGTTAATTTTTACTTTTTTTATCATTGATAATGTCACTGGCTTAATTATATTTATTCTAACGAAGTCGAAATAACTATAACTGAAAAACCAACTGTGTTTCGCACGATTTATGTTTCTTTGGTCTTAAGTACGCTTGAATATGGATCCATCATTTGGAGCCCATATGAAAGTTCATACGAGCTGCAATTAGAGAGAAGAGAGTCCATAAGAAATTTCTAAGATATTATTATTTAAAAAAATTTAAATTTCTCCGATTTGATAATTCCTTGAGGGAATACTACCCCACCAAATTTATTTTAGGAAAGTTATCGTTTCACTCTCTTGAAGCTCGAAAATCGTTTTTTTCATTTTAATTTTTTAACAATCAATAAATAGCTCAATTAAAAAATTGTAGAACTAAAATACATTACTTTTTTCGATCTCACTATAATGGAGTTCTACCAAATAAATGCTTATTCAATAAATAAGAAAATTGTATTAAGTAATTTAAATATTATTTTGTTTTACATACAAAATTGACTGACCCAATTTTAGGCGTATTCAGCGCGAATTCTTAAAATAAAGGTAAACTTTTTACAAAAAATATACTTCATTTTGTTGAGCGAATCATAAGAAGTTTAAGATGAAATTTAATGATGTTTTCATTTGAAATAAGAGTTGAGATAGCAAATACACTCGTTGCGTTATTTTTCTAAAGCAAAATATAAATGAAAACTAGCAGATAAAAAATATTAAAAAGGCATATTCATGAAAATTTTAATGATTTTTTTACAAAACTGTAAATCATTGTCAAAATTGTCATATAAATCAAAAAAATAATTTGATAAAAGATTAGATGAGTGGTCAATGAATGTTCTTGTATTTCGTCTGACATAATTCAGCTTCTTAAATATTTTATTATACATAAATCGTTTTCAGAATCGACGAATGGACTTATATTGAAACGGTATGGATTGTCTAAGCCAGTATTTCTCAACATTTTTAGGTCCGTGGCCTCTTTTGAGTGTCTTTATTTTTCTGTGCCTCCCATACCATTGTTTTGTATTCCCATAATAAATCGAATTTCAAAAACCCAAGAATTTGTAGATTTTCTAAAATTACCAGCGTGGGACCCTTTTTGAAAAAAATTCTCTTCCAAGAATTTGAATCCAAAATCACAGAAATTTACGGATTTCGGAAAATTTTTGCGTGACCCCCTTAAACTGTACGTAGGCTCCCCTAAACAAAAATAAATCTCTTTGAACCCCATTAAGAAACCCTGGTCTAAGCAATTAATTAAACTGTTTTGAATTTGATAAGAGTTGTATACAATGTTAGCTTCTAGAATAATTGAGCGTTTCAATGATGTAAAAATATTTTAAGAAACCGTAGGACATTTGTGAAAATCACCCATTTATGATTATGATAAAGTTTTTAGTGACAATATTTTATATGAAATGTCGACATAGGTACTTAGCTGATTTTAATTTACTCACTTTTAAGGTGTTCACTGTCAATACTTGGCAATAAAAAGCACAATATTCCTTTGCACTTAATTTTCACTTTAATTTATCAAGATAAGATAATTTCTACTGTAGTTTGTAAATTATTTTCAATGGCAATTGCTTATTATATATTTCCATTTCAGTTTATTTTTGTATAAATAGCACTGTTAAATTTTATTTCTTATCAGTTGACAATGCTCGCCACGAGCAAAATCATTCCTAATCTTGATAAATAAAAAAAGCGAATTTTAAGTAAAAAGGATTTTTGTGTTTTTTTTTTTACTTGATTTTCTCATCTGGTTTTGCGATCGCAGTTTGCTGTATTTATTTGCCTTATTCAAACTTTTTTTTGTAATACCGGTATTGGTATTAATACAAAACCGGTAAATGTATATTATGAAACATCGGTATTGATATATTCGTACGGTATAACGATCCCAAGACACTATGATGCTACACCTTACTTAGTGCGGCTTTATATTACAATATAAAAAGATCCTTTCTTTGCTCTAAGCGAAAAAAAATGTGACGCAAAGAAAGATATCAGCTAACTTCTTGTCGTTTCATAACTCCATCTTTCATTCTTTACGCTTAACAAAAGAAAAGCTTAACGAGTGACTGACATCCAGCCCTGCTGAGTTGTCTTATACAAATGTGAAGTCAAAATTTTCGCACAGAATTGGGTGATGATATGTTAAAAACACATAATGTTCAAAATACATTTTCTCAGCGTATTTTTTACGCAAAAACTGTGACTGTATAGTTTTGCTGACTGATTATGTTAGTTTATATCTAAAAAGTTTATGTTTATAAATATTATGTAAACATATCGACCCGTAATAGGCAAAACATTGTAACTGACAATTTATAAATTTTCTGGAAGAAAGTTTTTTTTTAAATTAAGTTCGAAAAATGAATTTCTTAAGTGTAGTTAGTAAAAAGTAATATATGGTCAATCCTGATGTTATAATAAAATTGTATGACTACTTTCAGTTTTATAGATCATCGTTTCTCAACCGGGGTCCACGTGGAACAAACGATAACAAGTCAGAATACCAAAATGCACAGGCCCATAAAAATATCAGGCGAGTAAGAAAACGCTCTAAAATTTCACAATAATTCCACAAAAGGTCACTGACGCCTTAGGCAATATTGAACAACTATTTCCTTAAAAAGCAAAATACTTTATATCACAAACATCCATGTAAGCCAGTGATGCAAATTCCGCGGCCCGTTTTCAATTATTTGCGAATATCCTCTGTATAAAAGAAGATTTAGTGAACTTATATTTTTTTTTTGCGGCCCAAACATATGATAATTTGTTTTTATGCGGTCCACTAAAAAAGGAGGTTGTGAAAGTCTGATGTAAACGGATACAAATCAATACATCGATCGAGAAACAAATTTACTTGGATTTAACCCTTTAAACACCGTATGTAACCTGTTGTAACCTAGCTACAGACCGGTATTAATATGACTGTTCAAATATGAAAGTCTGACCATAAGAAATGACATTGAAAAAAATAAAGTTCTGTCTCTCGGAGCGTCGGGCCGTTTGGCGCAAAATACGATAAATAAATAATTCAAGAAATGCTTTGTTAAATTATTCACGAGAAGAAATACGATATGAGCCGAAAGCTGTGGTGGCCGGAGACAGTGTATGTTGTCGTGGATTTGCCGCATTCTCGCCATACAAGCCTATGCATATATCAAATAAATAAATCCGTGGCATTTTTGCGTAGGGAAATCCCCCACGTATATATGAAGCGCTTTTCATAGATTGTAAGCGATTTTACAAAAGGCGGCGCAGTATTTTTGCATGATTATTGTTTAGACCAGAGGTGGGGAATTCAGTGTCTTGTATGTCGTTAAGTGTGGCCTTTGTAGTGAGTCTAAAAAAAAATATAGGAATGTATAAAAGAAGAAGGTAAGCTCCATGTTCTATCAATAATAAGTTAGATATGCCGTCTTGTAGACCTGTTAATTCCGCATACTCTAACGCAGCCATACTCAACCTTTTTTCCCTTCGGGCCGCATTTAGATTTTTACTTCTCTACGTGAGCGGTGGGCCGCAACATATTTATAGTATACTGTAAATATAGCACATACTATACTGTATACATATGAATGATGTACAATGGCGTCGCGACTAGCGACTGATTTGACGTAAAATACAGTCAAATATTTGATGACTATAATTATTTTGGGCCGAACATAAGAGCTTACTGGGCCGCAGGTTGAGTATGGCTGCTCTAACGCAACTATACTAAGCCTATTTTTCATCTGGGCCGAATGTCGGTTTTTGCAACATTGGGCCGCAGTTTGTTTATAGTTATTCGTTAATATACCGCACACTATAGATATTATAGACGATAGTGGTGTCACATAAAAGTATTTAAAAAAACATATGTATCCAAAATATTTATTTGTTTACGTCAAGTTGTTTATGTAAACAATACCAGATGTTCGAAAAAGTATTCTTTGTCTTGACATAAAATCTAAATGTGTAAATTTTTAAAGAATTAAAATCTAGTTTATAAAAAACAGTCAGTTTACATAGTCTTGTATCGCAAATACGGCAGTTTTTAAACGGATTTCATAAATTATCATCTACTTCATCAAAGAAGAAGGTTGATCATATTTCTTAAATTCAATGATAAACTTAATTTAGTTTTAAGATAAAAAAAAATTAGAGCCTCAAAATATTGAAACGGACGGCCATATACGGGCTGTGCATTCCTGAATTAAATCAATAATGCAGACAAACAAACATTTTTTTATTTTCATAAAAAATTTTCAAAGGGTTTTATAAAATCTGTCAATCTTACCATTTTCCATAGCCAAAGTAGCTTTAAATCCTGTGTAGTGATGCGAATAATCCGACACAAACCGCACGTGCAGTCTGGGCCCGCGTGACACGTGTCTCAGAAGTTTCAGTCGTGCGCTCCAATCCCCGCAGAGCCTCACAGCAGTTCCGCCTCCCACTGAAACTTTAACGGGCGAAGGGTTTGCATCCGTATTGGAAACCCCTCCTCCGTTAGCCGGAAGACCAGCTCGGGCGTTTGCTGACGATGGTATCGACTCAGGCCACGTTTGTTGGTGATTGTTCTGAGACGATTCAGAGGGCTCTTGCATCATCATTGGTAGTGGAGCGTCATCTGAAGATTGATGATTTGATGACGTATTGGATGGGGTGGTTTCGGTAAGTGGTGGCTCCCATAACTCAAGGTAGTCATAACTGCAACTGTAAAAACAAACAGTGTTTTAAAAAATGACAAAAGAAATAATTACTTATTAGAATTTCTTCCAACTATTATTTAGTACACACTATAAGTACATTTAACCTTTTCGTAAAATGCACATTTGTTCTGTATTCATGAAAATTGTTTAATTAATGATAAGAGTTTTATACAAAATTTGAGGCTCGATTTATTAATACAATATTTATTCAAATTACACAAGATCAATAGACCTTTAACTCTTCTTCAATTGGCCTCACGTTGGGCGTAAAATAGTAACACTTAGATAAAAATTATTTACTGTCTGTAGGATACTTGTCATTAAACTGAAATTGTAAATACGATGAGCATATTCTCAACATTCTTTGAGAATTACATAATGGAGCGTGTGTCGGAAAACCTTGTTGAATTTTGTTCAATTTTAGAAAAAAATACAATACGTTGTATAAAAACGTTATGCAAGTACTACTGCTATTTGTAGCATATTTTTTATGAGATACTAGATCTTATTAGCTGCAATAAAATACAAATATCGAGCTTGCTCGGTAGTAAAATAAGTACGGATGTTCATTTATAATTAGCAAGGATTGTGCTTATAAACAAACACATTCATAACACTAAAATTAATATATATTTTTTAAACCATGTCCGCTCCCAATGTGGAGCATATGGACTGCTAATGGAGTTTATCTTAACAGAATTGTTTCTACGAGAACTGCTTGTTACTCAGTTGCTCAACCTCTCTTTTTCCAAAGAGAGTAGGAATAGAAAGATAGGGCCAAGACAGGATTAGTGGTAAGCTAATCGATCTCGATACGCCCCGTTCATAGGATAGGATGGGTGAGAGGGGGGAATTCAAGACATCACATACATCCATGCCTTTGAACAGAAATTCATAAATCGATTGAAAAATCAATTTATAAAAATGTCCGTACCGGGATTTGAACCCGGGCCCTCCGTAGCCGAAGCCAACAACGTTGACCACTCGACCACACAGGCGGCTAAATTAAACTGTCAATAAAGTTTTCTTACATTTATAATAAAAATTTATTTTATTGATAGTTCATATTTTATGAAATAAAGAAAGAGTGAAGAAAGAAGACACCAAGTTATTTTTTTTTTCAAAAGAGAAACATCTTTTTATCTATGTCCGCTGCCAATATGGATCATATTGCCACCTGAAGGTATCTCAACATAAGTTTTTTTTTCACGAAACTGCTTATTACTCAGTTGATCAACACTTCTTTTTTAAAGAGGGTATAGGGTTAGAAAGGAAAGGGTTAGGACAGAGCTAGTGTGTAGCTAATCGTTCTTGCTGTGCCCCGTTATTAAGGATCGGAAGAGTGGGAGGGATTTCTTTATACAGGAAAAACATTCATGCTTTCGAATAGAAATCTAAAAATCAATCTTTAAAATCTGTCCGTACTGGGATTTCAAGCCGTGAGCACTGTTACCATAGCCAACGAGGTTGACCACTAGACCACCAACCTGACAACATTTTCTTTATTATACTACCCTTAAATTTATATTAGAAGATTGAATCAAGAATAAAACATTGCAATAAAAGATTTAAGACTTTGTGAAAAGCGCAAAAAGATTTCTCGTTGGCTATTTACTGTGGTAGTAATTCTCATAAAACTTCCCATATGCCTTCTCGTCGATAGAATTTCACAATGTTTGCCAGTTATAAAAAAAGTACGTTATGGTCAGTTGTCGCAGAAATATTCATTTGCTTGGAAAGATATCAGCCCGAATCATAAAGCTCGCCTCTCACCGAACGTCGTAAAATATTTTTATGACCGCTTTTACTGCCGAACCTTTTATAACAAGGTCATCTTTAAAAAGTGATGCTATCAATAAATCCCGTGTAATGAAATGAATAAATGATATTGCAGTGATCATAGCCGCGTATAAAATTCAAGAGGTTCTAATACTTTTCATCCCTTATGTGTTGTAAGTCATTTATAACTACAGTTATTCGAGGATTTTTTTATTGGAAGTTTTATTTTTACACTCTGCCCTTACAAGGGAGACATCATTGAAAAGCTTTGTTAAATAAGTCACAAGAATTTTTTTTTTTACAATTCTTTTACTAACTTGACCGTTCACCTGGAGATGATGGAGGGAAGATCTGTACAAAAAGATTTTTTCATATGGAAAGGATTTTATTTAGTTTTTTTTTGTATATGATAAGAACCGAAAGACGAGGCTACAAATGGTCTAGTAGTTAGTCAAAAGCTTTTGCTGTACCTTGTTTTTTAAGGTTCTGATAAGTTTAATGTAATGTAGAAATCATCGACTCTACGCCTGAAAAATTATATTAACAATCAGGCGGCTCTTAAATTTCTCACAATTTGCTAATTTGTGCATTTCTTAAAGTTTATATATTCTTAAAAATATATATTTATGAATAAAAATCTGTTAAACAAATATATATTTTAACTTAATGCAGACTGTCTGGAACACACATCTCCACACGACTAAAACCAAATGCCATTTGTTGAAGGCTCACATTTTAACAATGCTTATTTACGATAGCGAATCATGGCACCTACCGAGGTTCGAGAATACATGTTTACGTTGGATAGTGGGGGTGAAGTGTTTTGATTTCGTGAAGGACTCGAAGATTAGAGAGCAATGGCAGCGACCTATTAGGTTAGTGGTCATGGAAAGATGTTTAAACTGGCTGAGTCACGTGCTGTGGATGCTTCAAACGATCCTTAATCTGCTTTCTCTTCTCCCAAACGGTAGGATTCCAGTGACATAAACAACCGTAGGGTACTATCCATAAGATGTACTTGGAGAATCTGGCATATTTTGAGAGGATGCAAAGCAATTGGCGAGAGACAGGGAATCGTGAAAGTGCCATGTGGCGGTCATATGTTTCCGATAGGTAGTAACGAGTAAATATGGTCAAAGAAAAAGGATGAAGAATAAATATAATAAAACATACTTCTAGGCGATTTATTTTATGTCGCTCTGCTTTCGTACACATTTTTTTTACCCGATTACGTACGAAATTCGAGGGTCGTTTGTATTCCTTACGGGTGTTCGGAAACATAAGCACTGCAGTTAAATAGGACGATCGCTTAAGAACATAGATAAGTATTCTATTAACGTTATTAATCATTGGAATTTTTGCATTGTGTTCTCCGAAAGGTTCTGAAATTCGAAAGAATACACCTTTAGGTTCTGATTAGGGTATCCAATCCCGAAGCCTTTTTCCAATCCCGGGATTTCGGGATTGATTTATTTTGAATCCCGGGATCCCGGGATTGAGATTTTCTCACCGATAAATTTGAAATCCTCAATTTGCTATACTTTTTCCCAGAATCTCACGGAAACTCGTTTTTTTTTTAGCTCACCGAGGAATTTGAAATCTCCGATTTGGTATACTTTTTCCCAGAATCTCACAAAAACTCGTTTTTTTTTTTTAGCTCACCGAGGACATTGAAATCTCCGATTTGGTATACTTTTTCCCAGAATCTCACGAAAACTCGTTTTTTTTTTTTTTTAGCTCACCGAGGAATTTGAAATCTCCGATTTGCCAATTTCGTGTAAATTTAGAGAATTTGCTCAAAATTTCTCAATCCCGATATCCCGGGATCGCGGCCATCTCAATCCCGGAATTTCGGGATCAGAAAATTGAACGGGATCCCGGGATTGGATGCCCTAGTTCTGATGCCATTATCGGGAAGTATACATAATAGCTGCAGCGTGTACTGACACGTGAAAATTTCCACGGCACTGAAACTGTTAATTGTTTCTCCGCTAACAAGCTAGACAACACGTGTACAAAGAGAAGAATGTTTGCGAACGGAGAGTTAAATAAACCAAATCGTAATGAGTTCCGCATGGCGCATATTTATATAAACGCACGAGTGTTTTTGTATTTTTTTATCATTTTAAAAAATTAATGTATATACCATTTCTCATAATATGTAATGATATATTATGCAAAACCCGACAAAAGCATACAAAAGTTTTGAAGATTTTCCACGTGCCATGGGAATCCTATGGCTGTGTGTAAATTTTTATTTTACTCAAATTAATTTTAAGCAGTTTGATTCTTTCCAATTGGCTCCTATGGGGTAGCAGTTAGGGTCTCCAATCTCCAATTTTGCGATCCCGAAATCCCGGGATTAGTATGGTTGGCAAATGCCGAAAAATTATAGGATTTTAAAATTAGAAGAGCTAAAAAAACGAGTCACGTTGATATTTTGGGGAAAAGTATAGGGATTTGAGGATTTCATGGTGAGCTGAAAAAAAACGACTCACCAAAACTTTTCTCAAATTATACACCATTTCACGCTGAGTGCCCAATCCCGGAATCCCAGGATCACAAAAAGACTAAGGGATTGGATAATTTAGTAGCAGTTAACGTTGTAGGCTTCCGTGCCGGATCTCATGGGTTCGAGTCCCAGTATGAACAGCATTTTTCGATCAATTTATCGTTAAAATGCATGGGTGTTTGTGTTGTCTAAAAAATCCCTCCTACCTTTTATGATCGTGGCCGTAGTGAGAGCGATTTTTTAACCACTATTCCTGTCCTAGCCTTATTTTAATACATCCACTACTCTCTTTCAAAAAGACAAAAAGAGATGATGATCGACTGAGTAACAAATGGTTCTCGTAGAAAACTTTCTGTTGAGATACCTTCATTAGAAGACTATATGCTCCACATTGAAAGCGAACATGGATTTTTAAAAAAAGAGTTGATTGCATATAAAAATAAAGATTTTACTCTCGATTGGAAATACAGCACGAAGTAAAAAAATAGACGACCAATAACATTTAAAATTTAGCGGCTGGGCAGAAAAATAACCTTTGTAATGTAGAGATATCGGTTTTGGATTTAAATTGTCTCATATCATTACCGGTATAAGCACTAAAAGATAAAAATTATTACGGAAAAATTAAGAACGTAATACTGGACAAATACAGGTCTTTTTATAGTTAAGTTAACGGAAGATATGTAAAAAAACGTTATCAACACAGAAACAATATCACAGGAGATACAAAAAAACTTTTTTATGATTTTGAGTAAAAGTCAAAATATTGTATATATTCAACCTTGAAGTCCACGAAAATAAATAAGCTGGTTTACTTAATTTGATAATTTGATTGAGAAAAAAAATTGTGTAAGTCCTTTTTCCTGTCTTCTTTTTTCAAATCTATATATTAATAGCCGATAAGGTCCGTTTGTTTGTAAGGTGTCCTCGATTTCACACCTTCCAGTCTCCACTTTTTTATTCATATTGAATCTATATATTAATAGTCGATAAAATAATCACTCGCTTTTCACTTTTCACAAATGTGTGCGTACTGATGTCCTCGAGTCTTTTTCTTCTTCTACGGAATGTATTGTATTTGAAAATTAATAGTAAATGAAATAAAATAAAATAAAATAAAATAAAATAACATAAAATTAAATTAAATACTATGCAACAAAAATCTCACGTTGCTAGGCAACGGGCTTACAGCTAGTATTACTAATTTGACATATTTGGCATTTCGCAGCACACATTTTAAAAATATAACGTGTTTTAAAGTTGGAAGCATTGTGATTATTGGATAAATCTATTTTGAAAGACTGTGGGTAATATAGTCTGATAAAAATATATCTATAAGATAAGCAATGACTGCTGATTGTGTTAAATTGGTTACAACTAGGGCATCCAATCCCGGGATCCGGGATTCCGTAATCCCAGGATCCCGTTCAATTTTCTGATCCCGAAATTCCGGGATTGAGATGGCCGCGACCCCGGGATTGAGAATTTTTGAGTAAATTCTCGAAATTTACACGAAATTGGCAAATTGAAGATTTCAAATTCCTCGGTGAGCTAAATAAAAAAAAAACGAGTTTTTGTGAGATTCCGGGAATAAGTATACCAAATCGGAGATTTCAAATTCCTCGGTGAGCTAAAAAAAAAAAACTAGTTTCTGTGAGATTCCGGGAATAAGTATACCAAATCGGAGATTTCAAATTCTTCGGTGAGCTAAAAAAAAAAAAACGAGTTTCCGTGAGATTCCGGGAAAAAGTATAGCAAATTGAGGATTTCAAATTCCTCGGTGAGAAAATCTCAATCCCGGGATTCAAAATAAATCAATCCCGAAATCCCGGGATTGGAAAAAGGCTTCGGGATTGGATACCCTAGTTACAACTTAACTTGTTTAAAATTAAATAATATAATCAAAAGTCTATTTCTGGAATCTGTCAATCAGGTCTTCATGAAGTCGGGCTCCAAGATAAACCGTATCAGATTCAACGTTTGTTAAAAACTTGTCGGTACGTAATTTGTACGACAAAGATGTGTAAAGTATATACTGAGCTAATATTTTAGTCGTTTGTATTTAATTCATACCGAAAAAAACGGTTTTTGTTTTACCAATATTGTAATCATCAATCAAAATTATTTGCTAAATCTTGATAAAGCAATATTGCGTGTACGTTACTATTTCTGAATTGTAACAGATATTGAAATTATTCCAGGAAATAGTAATTGTGTATGGAAGTGTCTGGGATTTTAATTAAAGGGTTTCTTGTAAGATCTCTATAAATACGACAAAAGTGATATAGACAGTTTTCTATTGAACTAAAAATAGATTACAATTATTCAACTAATCTGTAATCCGATTCTCAGAACCCAGCATTAAATTTGCATGAGAAGATATTGCTATTTGCAGTGAGTACACAATCTTACAGAAGGCCCGATTATTATTTACATTTTCTTCCACTCTATATTCTGGTTTCCCAAACAATTTTCAGACACTGTTAAAATGCTCTTGATAACTTAGCAGAAAGATGAGAGAAGGCAACGTGATAAACAGATGACGAAGAACATTAAAGGTGCAACATAGTGGCATATGCTTCATTTTTTATTTTATCTCCTAATGTGAAGCATATGGCCTCTTAATGGAGGTGTCTCAACAGAAGTTTTTCTACGAGAACTCTTTGTTACTCAATCGCTAAACCTCACTTTTTATTAAAAGGAGTAGTAGTAAAAAAGGATACGGCAGGAGTAGTGGTTAACTAATCGCTCTCACTACGCCCAGTTATTAAAAGATCGGAAGAGAAGGACATTTTAGACATCACAAACACCAATGACTTCGAACAAAAATCGATAAATCAATCGAAAAAATGCAGCTCGTACAGGGACTCAAACCCGTGAGATCCGGGACAGAAGTCCATAAAGCTAACCGCTGCACCATGGGGCCCGACTTATAGTATCATACAACGAGATAACATATCGACTTTGGAAAGGAAAACGGATGTAACCCACAGTTTTTCTAAAACAGATTTTTCTCGAATATCATAATATATATAACTTGATACACGTTCTATCAAAAGGATGTAAACTGAAAACGCTGAATTGGTATGTAAATTTAGCTTTTAAGTTTGAAAAAAGAAGGGCCTGTGAAAATTGCGATCAGGAAAAAATAATAAATTAATGTTAGATAAAGTCAATTAAAGTCCAGTTCATCTGTGCTCTTCCAGGTTGTGTATATTTCATAATTTGCCTTTGTTCCAAAACCATTGAAACACCTTTTTTGTGTCTCCTGTAAAATTCGATATGTGTGCGTGACTTTGTTTTACCTTCCCACAGTCGATATTATAGTTTTGTTATTATTCGTGAGGCTCCTCCCCACAATTAGTCAGTATAATCAGCAGTTAACTGTAAATATTCCTAAAATATACCTCGACAAAAGAAAGATGGCAAACAGTATAAAATCTATCACTATGCGTCACTTTGAAATAAAAATAAAAAGCTGTAAAATATACATTATGATGTAATCGCGATGTGCTGATGTAATAAAATAAGCAAGCGCTTGCCGGTTGTCTGTGTGAAAAAAAATCATATGCAAAATTTGAAACGCGCGCGTAATTATTTCTTCATCCATGAGGCGTGAGCCGAAAAAATATGGCGTGTTAACAGTCACCCCTGTTTAGCCCAGTTGACAAAAAATATTTTGACGAATAAACTTACAAATTAAATAAAACACAGGTGGTTTTTATTTCACCGTACCCTCATTTATGGATTTTTAATTATGTATTTCTAAAATGACATTTTTATTTTATCATTGCCTTTTCACAGCTGGTAGCTTTGTAGCTATGTGTTTTTTCTTTAGTTTGCAGGATCAACGGTTCAAATACTTGCTACAACCATTTCATAAAATTGATTTTCAAATTGATATATAGATTTTATCAAACGGTATGATTTTATTCTTTTTGTTTTCAATGGATTTGGCAGTTACCTTGTCGAAATTGATTTTTAAAATGTAAAATTTACGTCTTATAGAAAAGGAAAAAGCCTCAATCCTATTTTTGTAAATAATACATTGAAAAATAATCCAGAAAATTTTTGTCACTCTTCTTTCTTTCTCAAAAATTTGCTAACTATTTTGGAGAAAATTGTTATCTTCTCTCCCCCTCAACATTTAATCCCTAATCATATCTGCTTCAACATCAAAAGTTGTTTTATTACTACCATTGATTATTGCTTATTATTACTTAATTATTTATAGTTTTTCCAATTTTATTTAATGTACATTTACTAATTTATTTATTTTTTATAATTATTTTTTTTTGTTGCTGATCAAATTGCTATAGAAAATGTATCATTGAAGAGATTTCATTTAGGTGTGATACAAAAAAATAGGTTAAGAATATCTTTTTAGTTTATTATAACCCTTGCGAAATTCTGCCAGAGGATGCTTTTTAAAGAAGCGAAACACGTGTCATGCTTTGTAACACAAGAAAAGGAGTAACAAAGTTATTAAATTAAATTTAGTTGTATCTTATTTATTATTCAATTGAACAGTAGTTTGTTTCTTTGTGGAGTTCATTTTTAATACAAACCTAAATTTGATGACTTCGTTATTCTACATGTTGTTTTATAAACTGTGACACGTGCTTTGCCTCACTATGTCCAGTAGAACAAGAAAAAGCCCTGATTGTCATTTTGCAAGTTATAACTTAAAAGAAGAAATATTTTTTTAGTATATTCGTAACCATTGCGATATTATGTATGAGGATGCTTTTTAAAAAAGCGAAAGACGTGTCATAATTTATTCACCAAATGTGGAGTGACGCAGTTATGAAATTAAATTTAATAATTTATTATTTATTTAAAAAAATGGTTTATTCGACAAAAAATACGCTCCTCAACCTTTTTCATGCCACGGACCCCTAAATTTGAAAACAATAATCTGCGGACATCACATGTTCATATTTTATCACAACGAATGAAAAATTTCGTGGTCCCCTGCGAAAATCCTGCGGATCCCAGATTGGGAAGCACTGGTGTAGTTGATAGTTATGCCAGCACGTCGAATTTTCGAGGAAATTGAAACTTTATTTTTTTGTTTATGTCGATTATCGAGTTCGAGTTTAACCACATACATACATATATACTGATTGAATCAGTATTTTATCCAACAAAGTTTTTGTTAAAAATCAATTAATAAAAAAATGTAAATTATTTTCCTTCATGCAGTGTTCCAGAAAAGTTTAAATAAAATGATAAGCATGACTGTAGATTACGGCAATATAAAATCTGTTGAAATTCATGACAAAAGCCTTAATTAATTTGATTAAATGTCAGAAGGTTTGACATGTTTTTACTCAATTCGGTCCTGCTAACGATATTACATTTAAGGTCCATCTGATTGAATACATCACCCTACGGTCTACGGCCTACGAACTACCCTCTACGTGCTACGATCTGGTAAATGTAACGACCCAAATGACACCCCAAAAAAGGCTTCGTATGTCTCTTGATCAGATACGAAGCAATCGGCAAAGTGCCGCCGAGACGCTCATTAATGTTTTCAAATTACTTCTTATGGGCATTTTATTTTGCGCAGTCAAATATTCTCCTCAAGGGTTGTTATTATGTGCTAAGTAGGTTTAAATTTTGGATGGTATTTGATTTTCATACTTATGTTTCGTAAAAAGTTAAGGCTTTATGTGGAGATGTTTTTGTTTATGTTTATTTTATAGAATCAAACGAATTTTATTCTTCGAAATTGTTAAAACATTGTTAAAGTATGAGCAACAACAGTCTTTTTACAAAAGTAGTGTTATTATTTAAGAAGTGGATACAATAATAATACTTATTTCATTGTTATTGCATTTAATACTAGCAAATTTACTTTATAATGTCGTAACGGATACTCTGTTTTGATTCTTGAGATTTTAGCGTTCACTTGCATATCAAATGTGGAAAGTAAAAATAACGTAACCAACACATATCAAATTTTACAGGAGGCACAAAAAATGTGTTCTGATGATTTTGAGTCATATGCAGATTATGAAATATACACAACCTGGAAGTGCACGGAGACTTCTAAGCTGGTGTTTAATTGACATAATCTTGTATTAATTACAAGAGCGTACAAGACAGCGTCCCGTCACGTCAGTGGTTATGGACAGACGTTGGAACTGGCTGGGTCACGTGCTGCGGATGCCTCCAGAAAGCCTCAATCCTGCCTGCCTCTTCTTTCGACCGGTGGGATTCCGGCGTCCTGGACATCCGTCGGGTACTATCCATAGGATGTACTCGGCGGAACTGAGGAATGCTGGAATGTCATGGGAGGAAGCAAAGCTATTGGCGGGAGACAGGGAAACATGGAGGTGCCGCGTGGTGGCCATATGCTCCACATAGGGAGAGAACATGGCCAAAGAAGAAGAAGAAGTATTCATTAAAGAAGTTTTCTATGAACAACCTTTTTTTTCAGTCTTTCTTTTGGTTTCAATTTTCACAAACTCATCTTTCAAGCATAAAAGCAAAATTTAGATACTAATTCAGCATTTGCAGCTTACATCATTTTGATAGAACGTGTATCATGTTTGATATATTGTGACGACAGTCGATATATAAAAAAAATGTAACAAAGTATGGTTACCTAATTTTTTGTATGAATGTAGCTTCTTATTTCCAGATCACGTATTACATCAACCGGCGATATTATATTAAATGAACAATCGATTAATACTTGTTGAAAATAAAATATCACAAATCAGATTGCTTAAATTAAATCGCATCTTAACAAGCATAATGATTTATTATATTCAATTTTGTCTATTCACTCAACTAGTCCTTTTCAGACTGAAAAGATAAATAAAACGACATCTTTTATAATTTATCATGCCAAGCGTCTTGTTATTCGAAAGATGGTGACGCTTTCTGATTTCAGCGGATGACAAATTCATGACAAGCCATTTTGCATCTGCCATCTTGACAAATGACGATGCACCCGTGAGTAGTAGAGGAGTTAATAAATAAAAAACGATGCATAAAACACCGTCTGGTATATATTGTTAGAGAAACGTTCTTTCACAAAGAAATTCATTTTATTTTTGAAAAACGAATTAACTAATCATTATCATATTACACGTTGCTCAAATCTTTTCATGTTGGATTAGGCATCGCTCATTTTAACAGCAGCTTATTCTAGTAAAAATTGCTATCTGTGTAAAAAAATCTTTTTATTGGCGATTGTTATTCAAAGCTTAAGCACACAACTTTTTTTTATCCATCCGCTCCCAATGTGGAGCGTATGGCCTCCCAATAGAAGTATCTCAACAGAAGTTTTTCTACGATAACTATTTGTTACTCAGTCGCTCACCCTCTCTCTTTTTAAAAAGAATAGTAGGAATAGAAGTTTGAGGCAAGGATAAGACTAGTGTTTAATTAAACGCTCTCGCTACACCCAGTTATTGAAGGATCGGAAGGGTGGAAGGGTATTTTTAGACATCACAAACACCCATGCCTTTGAACAGAATGCGATCAAAAAATGCTGTTTGTACTGGAGCTTGAATCCGTGAGATTCAGCACGAAACCGCTGCACCATAGGACCCGATTTTTTTATTGATATTCAAAGTTAAAGCAAACAACATTTACGTCATTTTAATGTTAAAAAATAATAATTCCTTTATTTCTAATTTTATTTCATCGTCAAAAAATATGTTCTATAAAAGAGACTGAGTTTATTAATTATATACTGCGATAAAATAATATATTTAAGGTGTATGTATGTTGTAAAATAAACAATTTTCTAATTGATAACAATAAATCAATCTGATTACAAAAATACTAACAAACATAATTCAATTCCTAATTACTTGTATTATTCCATTATGAAATAAACATGTTAAAAATAGTAAACTGTAATAATATAATATGTTTCGAGTATAAAATTTAACACCGGCGATTCCAGAATTGTACTTATTAATTATAGTGTAAGTTTTGCTTGATGTTCATTATATGTTTAATTTGAAATATAAAAATAACAATACATGATGCGACCAAAGCAGTACATAAAATAAATATCCACCGAGATGAATAAACACAGATAAGGAAGTAAAATGAACAGAGAAAACATTTTTAGTAGGTTATATGGATGGCGCCATTATCGTTTCACGTTAGTATAGAATAATATAAAATACGAGCGCCTTGGGAATCTTCAAATCGAATACAATAAATCACAAGGACATAGGTAATATTTTACAATAATACCTACATTATAATATATTTGGGTGCCACTGGCACATATTTTATTATATCTAAAGGGAAATAATTTTCAATATTTTTTTTTGTACAGAAAAGGAGAGACATATTTCTTTGAAAAAAACAACGAAATGAAATTAAACCATAAATCATAAATAAAAAAAAGATGATGAAGATTTTTTTTTCTCTCTGATATAACAGTCTAATTGAATTAAATAATCTTCTTTTTTTATAAATATATTTTTTAATATTGATGTATGCTTTCAATTCGAAGCATATGGTATCCTAATTAAAATATTTCAACAAACGTTTTTCTAACAAAACTGTTTTCAATGGTTAAAGTTCTAATATGGACAGATTTTTTTTATCGATTTCTGTTTGAAGACATGCGTGTTTCTAAAAAAAAAAGTTTACCGCTAGTCTTGTTTTAGCCCCAATCCGTAAAAACTCTTATGGCAATTCAAACTCCATTAAGCGTCAATATGTTTCATCAACCACTTTAAGCCAATACCTTAAATAATTAAAGGAAAAATATTTGTAGCAATAAACACCATTAGACTTCTCATTTAATGTACAAGCTCAGCATTAGCTGTTACACACTAATTAAAAAATATGTATTTTTAACGCGTTGCTTTGGCATGAATTAAATTTAAATTTTCTGAATAGGTCTCACAAAAATAGGTTGATCAGATGAGTAACAGTTATCGTATAAAACAGATTTGTTGATTTACCTCTATTGGGACTTGGAAGCCACGAATTAAATAAAATTAACGCAATCATTTTTTAATGATTTAGTAGTAACAATGTACAATCATTGTAATTTTTGAATACGAAATACTTAAAATACAGTTCAACGCACCGACCAACCCTTATTTGCTCAGTTAAATAATTGAGTGCTTAATACAATTACGAAAATGAAAGACTTAAGAACACATTACATTCTTTTGGTACTCAAAAATATGCTCTGCTGTAATTATGTTAATCGTTTGAGAAGATGAGTACTGAGTTTGAGCTCAACGCTATTGGAATTTATTTAATGAAACCGTTTCATAAAATTAAGATCAAATGAAACAATAAGTTTTAGGTACCCTATTAGTTTGAATATAACGCGATGTTTTTTAATTATAGTATTTTGTTGATAAAAACATTGACGTTTAATTTAGTATCTTACTAAAATTACCCGGAATAAAAATGCATGTATTTATCATATTTCTACTCCCATTTGTTTTATTATAGTTAAGAAAATAACTGTCTGCCGTGCTTGGGTAAAGTAAAAGTCCACAAATGTTTTATTATCGTTAAATAAGTATATATTTTAAAAAGCTTTTTATAAAGCTGTAAATTTTGAGGCGCATAAGTTTATCAAAGATCTTCGAGTCTCTTTCATTGCTAAAGTTATTTGTTTGTTTACATTAATTTTCCATCGTTTTCGAAACAGAAGGGCATGATCGCTTTATAAATGATAAATCCATAGTGAAGCCAGTTCACGAGGACATCATATGCATACTTTATCTATTTTCTAAAATAAAGTTCTACTATTAATAAATCATTAATACATTATTGATTTGATAGTCATTTGTTTACTTGATAGATTTCTGTAGTATCAGTAAAAAAACTAACTTCCAGAAGAATTCTGCACTCGGGTATTTTGGCATAGCACGACTGCGAAAACTATCGAAAGCAAAATTTTAATGACCGCGTCATACATACCGAAATGACTTTAAACATAATTTAAATAATATTTTTTTGTAAAAAAAAACATATTCTGATTTATAGTTGTTTAAGCGATCAGCACTGGTTTTACTGACTTTAAATGAAAAGTTTTATTTTATTTTTAAATTGGATCATTGTCAACCTCTGTCACAAGTTATGTTGTTCATTGTCAATACATATTGGAAAAGCATTATATTAAAAAACAAAATACTCAGTTGTACTTATTCCAATTTTGTTTAATATTATCACGACCGGTTTTGTTCACGACGTGCATTGTCAAATTTAAAAAATCACTAATTATAATTACATCAGAATTGATTGTTAGCCTCCGCTTTAGCTTAATTATTCTATGATGAGTTTTGTAATTAGATTTTAGAAGTAATATTTTTAGTCAATTTAGTGTCACTTATTTATATTTTGTACCAATTGTTTGTTATACCATATTATTTTATTTTGCTTGGTGTAATATTGTAGCACTGGAATATTGTATTCTGTTACTAGCCGATAATGCTAGTCATGAGTAAAACCGGTCCTGGTTTTATTGAATAAAAGTGGAATTAGTTAATAATAAATATTTTTTTTTTGAATACAAGTATTAATTCAAAGTCAATTCTATAAAAAATCATTTAATGAAGAATTTTTCCAATGCCATAAAGAAAATTTGGTTACAAAATGTGAAATATTGACTTGAGGCCATAGCTTGCTTAAAAGCAAGTTAATATTACTTATATTATAACGAGAGTTCAGTACGTTCCGAAAGTAAAATTTTCCAGTAAGGCGATGGCACACCTGGAGGCATAAACTAAATTATAGACAACAGGATGGGATGTCTGGGTAGTTTCTGGTTTATGATAAAATTTATGTGTTCGGCTTTATGTTGACCAATCTCAGGTTGCATGAGTCTTAAATTTTCAGTGTATATCTCAGGTAACAACAATATAAGTGGATAACTGATTACGTGAGTATTTGAAGATATTATACAAATAATATTTTATTATGTGTAAAATATGATGATATAAAAAATACAATATTCCAGATATGTAGTTTGAAAGTTGTTAGTACTTGCTTATTAAAAATCGTTTCATTTTGAAATATTTATGTTTCATTTATATGCAATTCATAAGATAATACGTTCTTGGTTTTTGTTAATTTTTGGCTATTTTTTAATTTGACATAATATAATATTTGTAAGCCTGTTTCTATGAATCGATTTATTCTCCTTCATTAAAGAAAAAGCTTGCTTACATTTATTAAATACATGTTTTACGTGAAAAAAACATGTTTGAGAAAAATATTAAAAGGCCGCCACAAAATTCAAAAAGGGCCGCGGCTTTTGCATAACTGGGCTAAGCTAATGCCAATAATACTGAGAGCAGTGTAGCACAGATTATTATAGGGCCGCGTTATTTCAAAATGTGTAAAAAAAGAGTTGAGTATAAGTTATGTGTGTGTAGAAGTTTGGGCCTCCTTTTCGATGGGTCTCCTGCTACGATACGGCTACGCCGCTGGATTCATCGTCACATTTGAAGTTGTTGTTCCATATATAAACGAGCGGTTTTGTAATACTTCCTTTGTAAAATAGTCTGAAGTGAGGTAATACTTTGTTGTTTTGATGGTGTCTAAATGTAAATGAAGGCATACACTCAACAGCAAGCCCGCTGTGCACTCAGACTTCGAGCAAACTGCGCATAAACTCGTTAAAGCTACGTAATTACCTGGCGAACTTAGTACCTGGCGGAAAGTTCACGTCCTTTGACTACCGTCTCGTGATAGTGCAATGAAGGAACTTAGTAACGTTTCTTATTATGTATCGTAATACAGTGTAAGGGATATTGTTTCAACGCGTCAAGGGCCAGGATGGAATCAAGAAAGGAATAGGCAATATTTTTATTAAAAGATAAGAAGTATAATTGTGAGCAACGCGTTTAAAAAATCAAGCTTATTTCCGGCGGAGACAGCCATGACTAAATAATCGATAAAGTTTCATTTAGAATTACACTCATTGTATATGCTATAAATAAAAATCTTGCAGTAAGTAGTGCTGATCTGAAAATGCTTTTTAAGGGAGCAAAAAGCTTGTCACATGTAATAACAAAATAAGTAAAATATTAATTGTCAAATTTTCTCATGTCAATATTGTATATTCTAATGTTTTTTCCACTAAGAATATTCCAGTTTATTTTATATTTATTAACAATATTATATAATTCTATTTTTTTTTCTCATTTAAAAGAATAAAAATATATTTTAACAATGGCATGAAGTCGAAAAAGCTATTAACAAAATAGTAATTAGAAACTATATTCAGTGTAATTTAGACTTTATTAAAATGAAGCTTCGATAAATAAAAGTTCTTTTAACTGATTTTTATTTTTGTTTTTTTTTGCAAATACAATATTTTCGGATACAAATTATTATTTAGTAATATATCGAAGCATCGTGAGAATCAATTGTTTGAGAGTTTTTTTTTTTTTTTTAAATACTGTCTTTATTGATAATACCATGAGTGCTTTTGTATAATAGTTTCAGTTTCGTGTGAACGAGGCATTATACTTCAGAGTGTTTTTGTGGCACTCAAATATCGTGTATACAGAACATTCATATGTGAGTACAACCTCACAGAAATGGTTTTGTAACACGCGAGAGAACGTTACTATTTCCCGTGTACACGAGGTACTGAGGAGTCGAGTGGTGATGAAAGTAACTAAGGTTAGTTACTTTCATTGAGTATTTAATTGAATCATACATGCCAGTGTCCAGACTACCCCAAATACTTTGTATACCACAATTGGATTAAGATGGAAGAGGAGATGGTGGAAAAAAGGTCTGCTTACAAAAATCGGAGGGGTGCCAACTAGGGATTGTGAAGTCTCGGCTTTTTCATATTCCAGGACACGAGGCATAACATTTCCCGAGACTGTATACAGTACTGAAGTAATATTTCTATGCTTTAAAAGTGTCAGTAACTTAAAACTTACTTAAACTTAAGTTAAATGTTGGAAAAGATTACAAAATTGTCATGTAAATATTAAACCTTCTTTTTAATGCACACTATTTGAAGGATTCGTTTGATTTTTCCGATGAAACCATTTATATTGATTGGTTATTGTTGAAAACTTTTTCGACATCATGACATTCGATGCTGAAATAACTACTAAGCTTTATTTTTTAACTATAGCAAAAAACAATCCTTAATTTACCAAAATAAATCAAAGTTAAATTAATCGAAAATCAATTTAATCAATAAATCACAGTTAATTAAAAACGGTTATCATATGTAATTTTGTTGGATCATTAATTGTTTTATTTGTTTATAATTTCTTATTGTCATATCAATAAAAATGTTATCTTAGGTTTTAGCAGATTGATTTTAAAATTGTAAGCACTAGTATCGGTCAAGTTTAATTAACTAATGAAATACCGCTTAGTCAATGAATGATAAGTCCAATGCAATGGCAACATAAAATATAATATATAAAAATACGACCAACGTGGATATTAGTCTAGGTGTTAACAGTGTAATAAAAAATGTGTAAGATTATGCAAAACACTAAATTATCAACTCTAAATTAATATTTTCCGATTGTCATACTCTTTCATCGATAAAGAAATATGTAGTGTGTAACATAAAATTATAAACTGATATTATCTTTGTCAAAATTTAAATATTCTCTTTGTTATATTCGTTTTCACAACCATGGATAAACAACACATTTACGACAGTTCTACTTGATTATCTCTGAATACATGCCTCGTTTAAATTCTACTATCTCCTATTAAAAAACTTTGGTCTTGTACTATCTTCTCTTCTCGACACGTGTAAACGACCCATTAGAGCACGGATTGTTTCAAAGAAGAGTGCTTATCGCTTTCTTCGTAAGAGTTAAAAATTACAACTAGAAAGTTTTCTTGTAATCTATTACGTACATGTTCCACGTGTATATTTAAAGAGCAGGAATATTCCATCAAGATACAATGTGAGTAAAGATTATTTCTAATACCGAACAAATTATATAATTATATCGACTGAGGAAAGGAAAAAGAACGTAACCCACACATATCAAATTTTACAGGAGGCCCAAAAAACGTGTTTTGATGATTTTGGACCATATGCAAATTATGAATTATACACAACCTTGAAGTGCACGGAGACTTCTAAGCTGGTGTTGAATTGACATAATCTAATATTTATCAAAGAAGTTTTGTAGGAAACCTTTATTTCAGTCGTTTTTCTTGGTTTTAATATTTTACGAGGTCATCTTTTTCAAACATAAAAGCTAAATTTACATACTAGTTCGGCATTTGCAGCTTGCATCCTTTTGATAGAACGTGTATCAAGTTGAATACATTGTGATTATCGAAAACAAGCTGTTTTGAATAAACTGTGGGTTTCGTCCTTTTTCTTTTCCACAGTCGATATACAATGATAAATTATGTTTTACTTAAGATAAATTTTATGTGAGGTAGAGGTTTCTCGGATAAAAATAAAATGTAAATAACTTTTTAGCTGTTATCAGTGATGTATTGTTATGGGTTCGCACCGGCTATGTCAAGCCGGTTGCTAAAATAGTTTTGGTTCGGAGAGCCGGTTTTTAAAATATTTTGAAATATCGTAATTCCGAGAGCGACTTCCATGCCATTCGTTAAATCATGTCTCAAAAGTCACCATCACACAGCAAATTTTTGGAAGAACTAAAAAAACGACCCGCGCTGGTCTTTTTGGAAAATCCAATTATGACATGAAATCGTTTGAAAAATCCCATGATCTCAAAATTGCCGACCAAAAACTTTCTTAATCCAGAATCCCAATTTATACACGATTTTATGACGAGTGTTCAAAAATTTTCAATGCCGAAATCCCACGATCACAAAAAGGGTCCGGGATTGGATACCCTAATTTTTACTAAGGTGCGAGCCGGTTAATAAAATTTCAACGGCACATCACTACTTGTTTTGTATATTGATAATGTTTTTACGACCTTTGTAAGGCTTTTTTTTTTAAAATAAAGTTGATCAATACAAAAGTTTTCCACAAAAAATGTTTGTTATTTATTTGCGCAATATCTCTTATTCAAAGGGAGTGGGGATATAAAGTTAAAGCCAATAAGTGACATAATTGGTAAACTAGTTGAAAAAGGATACATAGAAGAGATTTTATTGAAGCACTACAGACATTTTAATAAGATGAAAGAATAGAAAAGTATTTTAGTTCTACAAATATTATTGTATACATAGTTGTTAGTTATTTCAGTGTATTCCTTACATTAACTCAGCTATATACACAATACACTGGCTTTATCTTGTCGTCCACTCGAAAATCCTTTTTTATATAACAAATAATAGTATTATATTATTTAATAACTTGACTTTAGTATGTCTTGAAACACTGACAAATATGGGATTATCAAATTAATTTAGTTAAAAAAATTGAAGTTATTGTGATTATTTATCATTAGTTACACAAGTGTCTTGTAAGTGTATTAATTAATAATGGTGGTCATTAAATGTGTCATTGATTTGATTATGCCTATTAATTCCTAATTGCTAAAGTGTCATTTAGTTTAAGTCATTTACTACAAAGATATGAGAAAATTGGTGCCGGATTAAGAAAAAATGTGAGATGGTTTGGAAATTGTGAGTCTGACTTTTTATTTTAAAATGACTATTTATGTTCTTTATCTTTTTGGTGTTTTTTTGTACTATACATTTTGGATACTATAATAATTAAACTCACATAGCAAATTGCTGAAAAAAATACAATACTTACGTCTTTTACGAAGGTAAATCAGAATTTTATCGCTCAAAAATCAGTTGCATTAAAAAAAATATAGCTGTAAAATATACACAAAAATAAGCATTAATTGCACAGCACTCATTTTTTAAATTTTGAATTTGCGAGCTTTTCTATGTAGTCTAGACCAGGGTTGGAGAACCTTTTCATAAAGGCTCCATTAGGTTAGCTATAACGCAATTAGTCTGTATTCAAGAGAATTCAATTATATGCAGTCCAGAGTGTACATGATTTATTTTCAAGTCTCACTAGTATGTACTTACTCACTTTGAGTATATGATGGAAAGTAATATATCTCATTGAATTTTCTTTAACTTTTGAGTACAAAATTTTGATAAAAATCATTATATTATATATTATATTATATAAATATATATATATATTTGTACTAATTCCTGCATTTATTATATCAATACCATTTTGCTCATAACGAGCGTTATCAGCTTGCAGCATCAGTTGATAATACTCGTCATGAGCGAAAACGGTTCTGATCTAATTAAATAAAAGTGGGAATTTTTACAAATATATATTTAATATAATGCATTTTCTCAGAGTGTTTTTCAGAGCACAGTGAACACCCTATTTTTTAATTATTATTGTACGAGTGGAAGCAAATTTAAACATCACATAGATGTACGTCTTTTGCAACAAATTCATTGATCGATTGAAAAATCAATTTATAAACAAACATGTCTACACAATAATTATTAGAACCTGTGGAAATAGTTCCCAAACAAAACGAATGTACAAGTGTTGTTATACTTTTGGCTGCGAGATCGGCATTAAATTATCCATAAAACATTACAACTACACTTAAACTCTCAATAAAATACACCTGAAACAAGACAGATGGCGACGACTTATTTTTTACATGACAATCCTCATAAAAGTCTAAAAGATATTGGAATCAAAATAAAATATTCAAGCGTATGTCATACGCGCCAAATAAAATTTAACTACACCGTCTACATAATAATACATTGTTATGTTTTGTTCGCAATCTTTTATTATGTTATAAAGTTTGCTGAAATTATACATCGTGTGACATACAATTTTATTCTTCCAATAATATTTATACTAAAGTAATAAAATTCATATAACATAGTTATAGAAAAATGTTTAATAATGAAGAATAGATGTTTTATGTTATTATTAAAAAAACATTTATATCGATTGCTCTAGTCTATGTTTTATTAATTGACTTCCTACAAGACTTGACGATTGACGGGAAAAATTATACTATTGTATTAAAATATTTAAAAGTTGTAAGTAGGCTTTCGTGTTATATTTTTTTGTATTATTACGTGTTACCAATACGCTTGAATTAACATACACGGTGTCTATATAGGGGTGTGCTCTGCAACTGGTGTACCGTGGTGCATATCCTCTAATAGAATATCAACAAATATTTTTTCTGATGCAATCACAGAAAGGCAGAAACCGTTTTTCTTGTTTTTTGGGATTTTGAATTCTCACTAAAGAGTTGAAAAAAAACGAGCCAAGCTAATCATTAGGGAAATTTGGTAAATTCTTGGGATTCTGGATTTAAAAATTCTCGGAAAAGCTGAAAAAACAGTAGTCACGCTGAGGTGCGAGCCGTTTAGTAAAATTTTAGCAGTACACCACTGCATATAAATATATGAAAATGTTGAATGCAGTAAGTACGATGATAAATCTAGCAAATGACGCTAGAATTGCTGCAAAGCAGACCAAAACAGAGATATTTTGAGTTGCAAGAAACTTATTACAATTTGCATTACAAACAAACTGCAAGTAGATAAACCACTGCAATACAATTGAGTATTGTTGGAACAATGTTTTGAAATATGCGATTGTTTCCATTACACGATAAACATACCGTCACCTTGATGGCAGAAGTTAGTAAGTAACAAAGTCAGCCAAAATAAGAGAAGTTCAACATGCGATTCAATTGAATATCAATACTTCGTCTGGAATAACTCAGTTGGTGTGTTTATTGTACAGGCTTGGTAAAAACAGCTTGTTTACTATTTGTTGGCTTTCCTGCCGGATCTTACGGGTTCAAGTCCCATTACGAGCAGCATTTTTCAATCGGATTATGATTTTTTGTTAGAAAGATGAGTACCATAAAACTCACAATTAATGTTATAAATGAAAACAATACCAGGTCCATAAACTTACTCTGTAACCAAAACCAAAGGTTTAATGCGTGTTATATAGTTTTATCAATTTCTGTTTGAAGGCATGGGTAGTTGTCCTAATTCCCTCCAACCTTTGCAATCCTAAAATTGACAGGCTAAAGGGAGAGCGAAAAGTTGACCACTAGTACTGTCAAAGTCCTATCATTATATCCAAATCTCTTTGAAAAAGAGCGGTTGAGAAACTGAGTAACAAGCATTTCTGTAAAAAACTTCTGTTAGAATACCTCCATAAGGAAGTCACATGCTCCACATTGGGAGCGGACGAGTTAGTAAAAAAATCTTTGGTAAAAAACTTGACAAGAACTGAGTTCCGGTATTTTTTTTCACTGCTTCTAGAAACGTACCATTTATTATTTAATTATAAACACTAGTTTTTTGTTTTAAAAGTCTTACAATACATTTATATAATTGTTCACTCTTGTATTCAAGTTTTGAACATTAGGAAATCCGGTCCCGGGACCCCGTCCAATTTTTTGATTCCAAAATCCAGGAATTGTGATAGTTATTATCCCGAGATTTCGGGATTCCGAATTTATGGCGAATGATCGAAATCCCAGGATCACAAAAAGAGTTCGGGATTGGATGCTTTAGTGGACATTGCAACTTGCAACCAACTGTTCGAGGCTTTGAAAATAATGTTGAGACTTGAATATAGAGACAAAACTTATAACAAAGTACATATATTAATTTGTGAAAACCATAATGAGAATTAAATATTTTTTAATGCTTAAAGTTGCTAATAATTCCTTGAGACATTAGTTACGTTTAGATATTATGTAAAATAATGACGAATAATATGTAAATATTTTAATTTCACATAACATTGTATGTTACAGTCAAAAACAAACTTAAAATCTTGATCAATTATATAGATAAGTAAAAAGAGAATGCTGTGATAGAAATTTTTCCGTTACATTTTATTTAAATATTAAAATCGATTGTTTGTTAGCCTCATACGATAGAGGAACTTAAGTCAAAGCCGCAGTGGAATAAAATAAACTTTATCTATAAATGAGAAAAGATTATCAATCTAGAATCGTTTTAATACGTTTTTGTAACCTCAACGCGACCTGGCACTCGAGATTTCAAATCAGATCGGATGTCAGTGCTTTAAAGCTAACGGAAACTTTTTACAATCAACGATCGGGGAATTTAAGAGCTCTGCAAAAAAAACTACAGACTTTTTATATATCTGGTTGATAGCCAATATGTTGGAATGCCTTGCCAACTAATGGATTGTCCATTCAGTTGTATTCCCCGTTTAACCTAGCTCAAAGGAGCTAACCGAGCAAAAGATGTCAACAAAAGTGTACGCTGAAAAGGAGTACTATTGCTTTTAAGCAAAAGAGTACAATTCTGAGCAAACTTTCGATATTTTGCTTCTTTTTTGCAAATCACCTTCCATTCAAAAGTTTGTCGTTTCCTTTCAAAGTTATTTCAAGCGTATTTTTAGATCACGGTACGGTTTTTTTTATATTTCTACTTTAAATATTACAGACGTTAAATTTGAGTCGTTCAAACTATGTACATTCTCACAAATTTTGTCATTAACGACCCGGGTTTCGCCTTTCGGCATCTTCAGGCATTCAAGTGCACGGATGAACTTGAACTGACGCTTAGTAAATGAAAGTTTCGTGTTTATATAAGATATAAATGCATCACTGAGTCCAAAGTCACTGCTGGCAAAAAGGATAAGCCCATGGGAATGCCAACAGATTTGACTAGTGAGCAGTTTCAAGAATTATATAATTTGTTTGTCGGCAAAGGTTTTATGATTATATGATTTTATGGTTATATAGGGTATAGAAGAGGAGATGTGGGAAAATTTGATATTTCGTTTAAAATCGGAAGATTTTGCAGCTGTGCTTTGTTGATTTCTAAAATTTCTTGGAAAAAGAGCTTATGACTGTCCGTATAGTTTGAACGATTCAAATTTAATATTGAAATTCCACCAAGCACCTTCAGTCGAAATCTTAAATTACAGACGTATTTAAACTGGCAATAAAATTAATGGTTAATTTGAATCGGTCAACTTTTGTACACTGTCACACGTTTTGTCACTAGCGACCCAGGTTTCGACTTTTAGTATCGTTATACGTTCAGATGTACGAACGAACGCTTGGTAAATAGTTGCATCATGTGTATGAGGCTATTATTTGCAAGCCCGGCTCATTTCAAAATTGGTAAAACGTGAACCATGAATGTAATTTAGTTAATACAAATACATTTTTTAAGTATTTTTAGAAAGCAATCTTAAACATGGCATGATAAGATACAAAAAATAATTTCGAACGAATTTAAAACTATAAATACGTTTAAAATTTATATTATTTATACAATGAAATTCAAGTTTTATTCACGAGCGAGTGAATCAAAACTTATGTTCCGATATTTCCTCCGGATACGGTCTTAACTTTTGATCTAATAAGTTATTGTATAATAAGTTCAAAAATGTGTTTTATTATTTTTAAGATTATTCTTTTCCAGTAAGCATTTCTAGTGAACACATTAAAAATGAGTAGCACTTTGTTGTTTATTAATTATAACTATATATAAACATTTTTTCTTTAAATATGAGGTTTAGTGACTCAATAAACACTAATATAAAATAACTTAGATCATTCTAATGAATGTAGTATCATTATTGTTTGTTTGCCTTTCTATCATCGCCTCCTTGCTTTCCGTTTTTATTTTTATTTTTGTAATATATCAAAATAGTAAAATTAAAATCTTTCGTACTTAAAAAAGCATTTGTGAAAGTAAGATTGTCTGAAAATGTCTCGGAAAGAAGGCGGAAAACGTGTCACAGTTTGTAGCACAATATATGGAATAATCTAAGCTATTTTATATATTTATTTAAAAAATGAACTTCCACAATGTTACCTCCGAATCCATCGAAAGTATGAATAAACAAAGGTTGTCGTAAAGCAACTTCTTGGAGCAAACATGGTTAAAAACAAAAGCAATTTGGAGTAATGTCAACCATTTGACTACCATAACTTTCAAACTAAATTCTATATATATGCTAATTAGCTTTTCAAACAACCGTTTGTTTATAATCGTTGTCGCCAAGGGTAAGCTGTAAAAAAAGAATCTTTAAGCTCTTTTCTGATCGCTTTTTTTAATAAATATTTTCAGCCTGACACGTGTTCGGATACTTTACGAAAGGAAGTATTAAAAAGCTCTTCGCATAATATATTGTGTGTATCACGTTGATGCCTAGCGATTAAGCCCTTTCATATCATCCGTTATTATGTTGTTATATAGGATGATGTATTATGCAATATAAACTTTACGTAACTTTACTCATCATGTTAACATCACTTAGTGATTAATTTGTTGATGATATCGACTTGGTATGTTTTTAATGACACTTGTAAACTAGTATTAACAATTCCACTTCCTTTCTAACGATTTTTAATCGAGAAAGTCATGAATTAGTAGTAACATAGTATGGGTCAAGTGGTATTTTAGAAAAAAATAAGTTAGATGCGTTGTAATATTCTACACTTCTTAAAATATCGTAAAAGTGAAGCAGCCTCAGTAAGTACACATTGCAATAGTGTTATCTTCGTAAAATAAAAATATCCAATACACCAAAATTAAAAGTAAAGATATGGTTGTATTAAAAGTCCAAGAAAAAGTTTTACCGTTTACTAGATGGCTCACTTCACCTCTACACAACGTAAAACAAAAAAAAAACAAATGTATTGAAATATCTCTTATTCAACTTTACAAGATTATTCAGTATTATGATCTTAACGAAAAAAAATGGCAAATGCTTGCTCGTTCCTAGCACCGCAAGGAAGTGTTATATTGTTGTGCCATTACACAGGCTATTGCATATTAAAACAGCCACCAGGATAGCAGCGATGTCAAACTCGCAGTATTTATTGATTATACCAAGAACATAACAGTAAATATGTATTTTTTAATATATTTAATAATAATTAACACAATAAAATTCCATTATAATAAGGAAAACGAAAGAAAAATTCTAATTTGGCAAATATAATATAATTTTCACTTTAAAGGTGTACATTTTCAGCGCTTGGTGAAAAGACATGCAAAAAAATAAAACTCTTTATCGCACAAATTTCAAATTAATTTAATTATTTTATTGCTATTTTTATTACTGTCATGTTCGCTCCCAATGTGAATTACATTGAAGTAAAATGTATACGAACACCTAATAGTGTTTTTCTCTAATTTAAGATTTCGACTGAAGGTGCTGACAGTCATAAACTCTTTTTCCAGGAAATTTTGGAAGTAAATAGAGCATAATTGCATAGCCTTCCGATTTTAAATGAAATACTAAGTCTACCGCGATCTCCATTTTTATACCCTATATAAATATAATCATAAAACCTTTGCCGACAAACAAATAAATATAATTCTTGAAACTACTTACTACTCAAATCTGTGGGCATTCCCATGAGCTTATCCTTTTCGCCAGCAATGGCTTTTTTTTTTTTTTTTGGATATCAAATTTATGGAGCTTCAAGTACCAGGACGCGCTAACGTCAAGGTTCTTCTAGTCTCCTTCATAGATAAAGTGTTTGAAGAATTGTAAATTGCATCCCCTTACCATCGTTTGCAGACAGAAGGGCGCGATCGCTACAGAGATAAGAAGTTCACGGGAACTCCATATGCACTATTTTGCAAATCACATTCTATATGCTTCCCCACACTGCATCCGTACATGTACACACACATACGCATACATACATACACACATACAGTGCACAAGGAAAGTCAAACAAAGAGAGTCATTTTCGAGATGCTAATTTCGTTCTAAAAGTGCCAATTTTAGACGACATAAGATCTATGGAGGGTCGTCGAGCAGAATTGCTCTCGGTCTAAAACGATTCTCAGGCAGTGTCTCGTCATAATTGTGGAGATTAGATATCGTTGGGTTAAAATGTTTCCCTACTTCGCTGTGAAACCTTTGAGATATCTCACGAACGAACTCGCGGATGGTAGGTATTTTCAAGTCACTGTGAAGCAGCGTGTTACGCACGTACCACGGGGCGTTACATATCTGTCTCAGTGATTTATTTTGGACAATCTGGAGAGTCTTAATTATAGCACAATATGCAGATGATACGGCTATTTTAGCTAAATCTCGAAATCGACAAAGCGCTGTCACGCATGTTCAATCAGCTGCTGACACAATTGCAGACTGGTGCGACAAATGGCGAATCAAAATTAATACCGAAAAGAGCGCGGCAGTAATGTTTTCCAAGGGTTTTATCAGAAAACCTAATTTTGCTTGCATACGCATGCACAACGCAGAGATCAAGTGGTCTAATTCGGTTAAGTATCTTGGACTCACACTAGATAATCGACTTAAATTTAATGAACACGCCGCGATTAAAAAACGTCAAGCTAACGCTACAAAGGCAAGGTTGTATTTTATGCTTAACGCGAGGAGCAAACTTACTCTCAAAAGCAAGCTGCTCCTCTACACAGCAATCACTCGACCAATCATGATGTACGCTGCTCCAATATGGACGTATGCTCACCGTAAGCAATGGCTTTAAAGTCAATGATACATTTATTTATTATATAAACACGAAACATTCATTTACTAAGTGTCAGTTCAAGTTCATCCGTGCACTTGAACGCCTGAAGATGCCGAAAGGCGAAACCCGAGTCGTTTGTGACAAAATCTGTGAGAATGTACATAGTTTGAACGATTCAAATTTAAGAGTTTTTCTCAACAGAAGTGTTTCTACGAGAACTGCTTGTAGCTCAGTTACTCATCCTCTATTTTTTTCGAAGAAAGTAGGAATAGAAAGATAAAGCTAGGTCAGGACTTATGGTTTATCACCTTTTACACGGTTTTTTTTCGTTGAAAGTATCAACCGTGTAAAAAAAGTACATAAGAAAACCGGTTGGTCTACAGAAGAAGTGAGTTAACCGTCATATTTTTTTGATATAAAAAAATCATTTGTCGTTTGAACAATCAATATTTAAATTGTTCAATCCGTGGATAAAACTCGTGACCCACCAATTGAGTAAAAGAAAGTCTTATATATATTTTATTGTACTAATAAAAGTCAATCTTTTAAATAAGTGGAAACTTGATGTTATAGTATGCCATCACTGCTTTTTAACTGCGAGTAAAAGTCGTTACAACTGATTCAGCAATAAAAACAGGTGTTTGCAGGTTGGATATTGTACTTAGAAACTTTGTAGGGGAGAAATATTATACTTTGTTGGCTATCTACGGGCAGGAAACATATTAACGATGGGTTGTTTTACAAACAACTAGATTGTAATGGGGTGCAACTAAGGATTGTAATACCGGTATAAGCGATACTGCGTTGACGGTTTTAATGATGCTTTTTCAAAAGATATGACTTAAAAATGCAAAAAAACAGATATTTCGGTGATTCGCATGAACTTCAAATAAAACATATATTTTCAAATTCAATAGCTGTGATTGCAGGAAAAATAGTATTTTTTTAAATACAGAAACACTTGCAGATACTCAAAGTTTAAGCATAGTTCTGACGATGGCACACGCCAAAATAACTATAAACTCATCTAATAAAAAACTGTGAGAAGAACTAAATACTTTGATATTTTTTAGCTTATTACAATGATTTTCTACCATGTAAATCCCAACTCAATCAATACTTGATTTTAATTTTGTAGCCATATTGATGTTAATATTCTTAATTCACTGTCAATGTCAAATGTATAAACTTTAAATATAGGTTGTTTAATAATATCAGATTTTTCTTCGTATTGTTTTGAAGAGAATACAAATTAAATGACAGTATTTACGTTGGATTCGGTGATAACTTTGTGAAAGTGACAAGCCGTGCTTTGCTTCTTTAAAAAGTATCTTCAGATAAACCATCCTAGGGTTAAATTTGATTATTTTTATGAACTTATAGATTACAAAACGAAGGTTGGGTTTTTAATAAACGCATGGAAAGAGTGAGAAACAATAAATATAAATTAAGTATTCGATTTTTTTTTGTTATAAACAATTGATAACACGCAAAAATATATTAATAGTAGTTTGTTTCTATTTTTCTAAGGGTGTCCAACTTTTTTTGCCCTGGGATCGACTTTTCAATCTTAAGTTTTCTCACGATCGAATTCTAACATGATTCTTGTAAGAAATTTTATCTAGTAGGGTTTTTTCCCTTCTTCAAACTTGGAAATGTTTATTTTAAATGCGAAATAAATTATGTGTTATTTCAAAATTCACGGAAGCTTTCGGAATCGACCAAATTTTTTCATTTTGTATCATATTAATGGTACTAAATTAGCACAAGGTTAAAATAATATTTATTTCCAATGTGAATACTAAACATCTCTGTAGAAGTTGATAGTATTATTGTACATTGCTACGATAGGAAAATAACTTATCCTTCAAAGACTAGTTAATATCCGACCTTGTTATTTAAATATATTGACTTCAATTTTCTTTGTTAGAATCGTTAAATTCTCGCTTATTCAACAGGGCTTAAAGCACTGACGGAATGCTACGAATTTGCTACGAATCGTAGCAAAATCAATCGAAGCCGTAAAGTTGAAGAGAAATTTCTCACGTCTACGCGAGAGGAGTTGATGTAGCTAACCTTTGTCGGTTTGAAAAGTGAGTTGCGTTCAAAATCGAATAACTCTCCCGCCACATACATAAACACATTTTAGCGTAGCAACTTTGCTACGCTACTTCTGTGCGCGTATATCTTTCGCTTGCGGATCGTAGAGCATAAAGGCGGGCCAAGTTAATACATCAAATAATGTTAACGGATATTTTTTTTTTCAAAACAAAATACATAAACTTATTTTGTATATTTTTGTGAGATGCCAGAAAAGTTTCACCAATATTTGTTTTATTTTTCATCATTGAAATACAAAGTGTAAAAGAGTGAAAGAATGGAACGATTTACTTTCGATGGATTCGGCGATAACTTTGTAAAAGATTATTCCACGTATTGTGCTACAAACTGTAACACGTGTTTCGCCCCTTTCAGAGGCATCCTCAGACAATTTTACTTTCACAAATGCTTGTTTTAGTACGAATGATTTTAATTTAACTATTCTGATATGCTATAAAAATAAAATCGGGAGGCAAGGAGGGGACGTTAGAACAACAAACAAACAATAATGAGACTGCAAATTACATTTATGTTACTAAATGATTAACTAATGAGTTACATCAATTAGGAATGGTTTTACCATTGGAAACTGAAAGAGGCGAAACACGCGTCACTGTTTGTAGCACGATACGTGGAATAATCTAAGTTATTTTATATATGAAACAATTGGTTAAGGGATTTTTTTTGAGGTTTTTTTTCGAACAAGCGACTCTTTTACCAGCGACAGCCTATTTGTGGTGCGCGCTGTGTGGATTGTTACACAGTCTTCTTGTAACTACAGCCCTTCCATATTAATGTGAATTAATGATGGAGCAAAAATGTCAGTGATTATGGATCTATAGCATACTTTCTTAGCCTTTTTAGGCTCGTGGCCTTTTTCAAGTGTCATACTTTTCCGTGGCCTATGCCTAATGTAATATTGAAGTGTATGTTTTATAAAGATATTTGGGATCTTAAAAAATGAAACGCCGTGGAATCTTTTTTTAGCTCTTCAAAGAATGTCGGATCCAAAATCCTAGGAATTTACAGATTTGGTAAAATAAACGCCGTGGGACGTTTTTTTAGCTCTTCGCAGAAATTTCAATTTATAAAACACAACAATATACGAATTTCGAAAAAAAATCCTGTATCCCCCAACACTGTATTGTGGCTCCCCTAAAAAAATTGTATCTGTGGCCCTCCGTTGAGAAACCCTGATCTAAAGTCTTCTCCATTGACTGTAACGTTCTGGCCAGCATAACTTTTGAAGACATAAATTCGCACAATCTGAAAGCGTTGTTCTAATGTAAGTCTACAAAATATTTAACAAAGCAGTAATGTTGTCCCTGGTTGGTTTATTGTTTGAGTTACAAAGTATTTATTTTTTAAGCTATTGTTAAATGTTGAAATTGAATCACCTTCAAACTTCCCACAAATTGGATAAGTTTAGTTGCTCTTGCTCTTCGTCAAAATAATATTCATCTTCCGTATCTCCTAGCATACATACTTCATCTTCAAAATATGTTGACCTTTACATAAATATTTGAATATTGCGCTTTATATGTATTGTATAAAACTACTTGAGACATATTGATTTTCCGTTTAACCTCTGAATACAGCTGTATCATAAAACATTTTATTGAGAGTTTTCAGAAAATAATACATATCAATCAAACAAATCACTTTGTGTCAAGAAAACGTTTTTGTTCTGCTCAACTCTGTTAAATAAATTGTCATTTTTTAATCCATGTCTGCTCTCAATGTGAAACAAAAAACTTCTTAATGCAGGTATCCCAATAGAAGTTATTTTTTTACGAGAACTATTGATTATTTTTTCTTTTGAGAAAAGAGTTAATGGTTAACTTTTCACTCTCACTGTGCCACGTTATTCTGGGATTGGAAGAGTCGGAAGAAGTTTTAAGACATAATAAAAAACCAACGTTTTCGAAAAGAAATTGATTAATCGATTAAAAAGTGCTGCATGGAAGTCAACAACGTTGACCACTGCACTATATACCTGTCTATTTGGATTTAATTTGGTAAAAATCCATTATTATTTTTATGAGCTGACAATATTGTAAAGCCGAAATAACTATCGAAAATTCATATAATTTGTTTAGAACTTAATATTGTTTTTTTTTAAAAAAAAAGATTTGTCATTACAGATTATACCAAATATTTTTAAATTGAAAGATCATACAAGAAAAACTCGATGAGAATTTATTATAATTCACTTAATATTAACTCGGTAAATTAATATCACAAACACCTACGTTGTAAATTTTAATATCTAAATTTGAAATATCCTTACCGGGAAACGAGCTCCTAGCAACCTGGTTGGTAGAGCAAGCTCTAATCAGCTACACCAGAGGTGAGGAACCTTTTCTTCTCTAAAGGCCGCATTCGTTTTTCTGATTCGACATAAGGCCTCAGTAAACACAGGACAGGATTGATTAATATTCAATCCCTTACCCTACTTTTCCTCGCTATACTTTTTCCCCAGATATCTCCAAACCTCGTTTTTTTAGCTCACCGACGAATTTAAAATCCTGAATTTCCCATACTTTTTTCCCAGATATCTCCAAAACTCGTTTTTCCAGAATTGGTCAAACCGTACATACAAACCGGAGTGGCCAAAAGGCCGCGGGTTCCCGCCCTCTGAGTTAGGCCATAGCGGGGGACTTCATAAATATTATATAATTCAAGTATACTTTATTCTTGATTTGAGACAACGAAGTACTTAGGAAACAGTGCGAATTATAAGAAAAATACGCGAAAAAACATACGACTACGTTAAAACTGGGCACATATTATCTAGGCACAAAAGAAAAAAATAAATAATGTTTTTTAACACCTTCATGCTCATGATGCGTTCATAGCTAGTCATTCGCCATCATTCAAGCATTTTAAGCACTTATAAATAAAATGAGGGTGAAAATTAGACCTAGAATATATTTTCAAACATATATACATTTTTTAAATTATTTTTTAACTTCTAACTTAGGTTTAAATACTGTCAATAAACAGTGAAACTGAGATGCCATCATAGCAGGGAACGTGATTTTTTAAGATGGCATGTTACGGGTTAATGCATACAAAAATATTTATATTTTTGCAACTCAAATTGAAAACGTTAGAAAAAATAAAAATGATTTTCTTGCTATAATGTAAAATAGCCCCAACACAACAGTAGTGTTATAGTATTTATAATTTACGTGTTTTGATTTGTCTACATTTGAAGCGATATACACTTTCTCTCTCGTTGAGTACGTCTGGCAAATGTTGACGCCTGACACTACCTCGTGCTAGTTTCTAATAAAATAATACTCAGATGGTAAATTACTTACTCTGGTTCCCGCTCCAGGACAAGTTCTTCAAAGTCGATGACAATCCTGTATCCCTTCGGGGCTGTAATCATGGTATCACAGTTGGCAGCGTCAGGATAAGACCTTGGAAATCCGGGACTTGTCAATGCCGCTCGTGGACGACCGCGGCCAAGGGAAACTGTTGATTCACACGCTGCTCCCGATGCTATTCCTGTCTCGGATGGTTCTGAAAAAAAAATATGTTAAAAGAGTTAGTTTAAACAAGAATTTATTCTAATTTGTTTTTGAGTAGGCAATTTATGTCGAATTATTGTAGTCTGTTTTGGTATCATTCCATTGCTAATAATATGAAAAAAGGGAGCGTCAATAAGAAAACTATTTCTTAATCTCTGTCTATTTAATGTTGATACGTTTGCTTTCAAATCGTTTTTTTTTTGTTATATGAGCTTTAAGTACCAAGGCGCGCTAGCGTCAAGGATCTTCTAGTCTCCTTCATCAATAAAGTTTTTGAAGAATTGTAAATTGTATCCCTTTATCATCGTTTGCAGACGGAAGGGCGTGATCGCTACAAAGAAGTTCACGGGAACTCCATATGAATTATTTTGAAAATCACATTCTATATGCTTCCCATACTGTATCCTCCGTACATAAACACACAAATACGCATACATACACACACACATACAGTACACAAAAAAATCAAACAGAGAGAGTCATTTTCGTGATGCTAATTTCGTTCTAAAATTTACCTACCATCCGTGAGTTCGTTCGTGAGATATCTCAAAAGTTTCAAGCGAAGTAGGAAAACATCTTAACCCAACGATATCTAATCTCCACAACTATGACGAGACACTGCCTGAGAATCGTTTTGGACCGAGAGCAGTTCTGCTCGACGACCCTCCATAGATCTTATGTCGTCTAAAATTCGAATCGTTAAGTGAGGTTTTCATTTTTAGAATACAGAGCCCGATTTTTCAATTAGGTTTTCAAAAAGTTATTGTATTGTTTGAAATTAGTTTATAATTTGAATCAATGTCAAATACTTACAATTAAGAATCATTTAAAGAAAAAAAATGTATTATTTTAATACATGTTACATAATAAATACGCATTAAAAAATTGTTATGTATTTTCTACAATATTTGATGAAAAACTTTTAACATGAAGTAATTTCTGGAAATATACTTCTCGCGAAGATAATACATTTTTAAGATACAGATAAGAATTTTATGATTAACTGTCAAATTAAAAAAAAAATATTCGTAATTTGTAAGGCTAGTAATCTTACTTAAAAATGTAATAAGTATCTTCCAGTATACCTCAGTTTATTTTTACATACTTAATAATAAATAAGTTATGAATTATTTTCTCATTCTCCTTCGTATTTTGTAGTGGTCGAAGATAGGAGCAGACTTTTTTTTTATACAAACAGACGTTGCTATCAATTTAATTTGATGACGTAATCAGCGGTATCCCAGCGTTTGTCATTATTGATTGTTTTAAAGATTAAATTATTGAAACCTCTTAAAAAAGTCTCAATACTAATAAAAAAAATGTCCAGATATGGACCCAATTTTAATTAAAAATCTACTGCACTTTGTCGGGTTCTTTGATAAACTTTTATTCAAATTTATTTATTTATTTACTTAGTTACTTTTATTTATTTTTATTAAAAATTAAAATTGAAATCTCGTCTGGTATAAAAAAAACGCATTGGTTATTGGGTGTTATGCCTATTTCTTATAATAAAATTATACAATGTATAAAAATAAAAACACGAAATTACGATAAATGAGCAATTAAGGATCCCAGGATTGATATAAAAAATCCAGGATTGGACACCTTAACGAAAACGTTCATAACGTTCAAACTTTAAAAAATGATTCATTTTATACCATCACAACCTGATGAATACAGCTAACAAAATCTGTGTGTTTGACAGTTTATGTGAGGTTTTTAACTTCGCAGTGATTGATTGAAATTTCCAAACAGTAATTTAACTTTGGCAGAAACCTACATGTAACTTTTTACAAACGATGGATAATAATAGTCAAAAATTATTTGAGTTAATATGCTTTCGTTCATACATGGTTATATTGCAAATGTTTACAAGAAAACGTTGAACATAAAATGTAAAAGAATGATCATTGAATTAAGCTTAATTTCGCGTATTTTTCCCCTAAAGGGATATTAGCAAGTCCTTGGAGGCATTTGAGCGCTCAAAAGAAGCTTTAGGGTGATGCGATGTACTGTTCAGAACAGTTGCAAAATTCTTTAAAAAATAACGATCTTTCCCTGCGAGACGTTTACAAGTATTTATATTGCAATATTTCAATAGCTTCTTGTTAAAAACATTGTAGCAACTTTTGACTGTATTCATTTTTCTGTAAGTGAATTTACACGAAACAAAACCGTTTAGGCGAGTAAAATTGAATTTGTATTTTTTATGTCGATCGTCGTGGTCAATAAAGTACACTGTGGGAGTTTCGTTTTTCTTTGTTTTACGGTTAAGTCTCCAAGCCTCGAATGGTCATCTCTAAACAAGTGAATTTGACCTAAAAATATCATGGGTAAATTTATCAAAGCCTTCCCTAATACATTAAACACTTGTATGAGTTTTTAAACCTCATTGTCAAATACTTATTCAATTTACAGTGTGTTTTTGTATCAAAACAATTATTTTTGATCAAAACTGAATAAGTTGTTATATAGTTGATAGCTGTTTCGGCGTATGCCTACATCAGAACCATGAATACATAATAGCTATCATATATTATAGTTATATATTATGGCAAAAATAATTTGTTAAGTAAATGTCAATTCAATCAATAATTCAAAAGTAGCATATATCGCTTCACAAGCAATTCTTTTAAAACTTAAACAATGTTCTGATTAAGACATATACTGAAATAGCTATAACATATATACAATACAAGACATTTGTCACCTGCTGTAGTCCAGTTAGTAAGAGCTTGCTTTACCGACCAGGCGTTTCTGGGCTCTGTTCCCAGTTAGGTTAATATCAAATTTAGATTATTCAATTAAAGTTTGAGATCTAAGACGTGGGTATTTGTGATGTCAGTTTACCCTGAGTTGATCTCGAGTGACTGACAATAAAATTTTAATCAAGATTTTCTCGTATGATCTTTCAATTTTAAAATATTTGGCGCATTGGCCTAAGCTGTAATACCAAATATATTATTTTAATTATTTGCTTTAAAAAATTAATAATATTTGTAAAATTAAAATACTTTGTTACAATGATTTTTTACTAGTTAAATGGGAATTAAATCAATAATTTGTTATTATAATAAAGAACTACCAAATTGATTCCGTTTCAGTAACTGTCTAATGATGGAATATATAAATTATGCCTTTTTCTTGAAGAAGCCTAGTCATTCACTGTAGAAAAAAGTATTGCTTTAATTATACGAACGTTTCGTTTTGAAATTCAGATTTAAATTATACCCGGTGACTGCAGACAAACTTTTAAAGTTTGTCTATCTTGTTAAAAGTTACAATACTGTAAACTGCTAGCAAGCTTGGCAACGTACTGCATATTGCGAATAAGTCAGATAGATAAATGGGCGTCTCATTTATATTCCGTTGTATAGAATTGCATAAGTAAAACATAAAACATTATGTTATGAGGAAAAGTTTACGGAAGCGCTCGTGATTTAGGGAAGAAAATTGTAAATAAGAGAATATTATATGATATTGGTTTTGTGATCCACAACAAAGTTTTTTTTATGATACTTTTATACCAGCATTTAGAGGATATATTATTTGTACTAAATTTTTTCTCGTTTTTTAAATACAACAGTAAAGGGCTAGGTTAGTCTTCAGTATATTTAACACTGGCATACGGTATAAAAGACGTTCAATGCGAATTGAATGATTAAAATCCTATAACCATACACAGATGAGCATAAGTTGTTTTTCCATGAAATTTTAAAAATAAATTCTTCTTCTTTGGCCATGTTCGCTCCCTATGTGGAGCATATGGCCGCCACGCGGCACCTCTATGTTTCCCTGTCTCCCGCCAATAGCTTTGCTTCCTCCCATGACATGCCAGCATCCCTCAGTTCCGCCGAGTACATCCTATGGATAGTACCCGACGGACGTCCAGGACGCCGGAATCCCACCGGTTGAAAGAAGAGGAAATAAATAGGGCACAGTTAAATAGTTTACCAATTTTGAATGAGCAGGTAAATCTGCCGAATTCCATACTCTTGTATCCTTTATGTAAGTAAATATAATCATATTTTTTTCCAATAAACAAGTTAAATATAGTTCTTATTTTTTTATCCATGTCCGCTCCCAATTTTCAGTATATAGCCTCCTAATGGAAGTATCTTAATATAAGTTTTTTCTACGAGAACTGCTTGTTACTCAGTCGCTTAACCTCACTTTTTTTTAAAGTGAGTAGTAGGGAAAGAATGATAAGGCTAGAACAGGACTAGTGGTTGACTAATCGCTATTGCTACACCCAGTTATTAAAAGATCAGAAGGATGAAAGGAGACTAAATTATGTGAATTGACATCACAAACACGCAGTCTTCGATCACAACTTTAAATTGAATAATTCTCAAATTCACTGTGATCTTACCGGGAATCGATCCCAGACCTAGGTGATCGGTAGAGCAAGATCTAACCAACTGGGCCACAGCAGGCGACATCTGTAGGCATGCCCATGTGTTAATCCATTTCGCCAGCAATGGCCTTAAGCTTAGTTATACATGTATTTCTTATATAATCACGATATATTTATTTACTGAACGTCAGTTCAAGTTCATCCGTGCAGTTGAACGCATAAAGATGCTGAAAGACAAAACTCGGGTCGGTCGTTAGTGACAAAACTTGTGTGAGTGTAATTTTAATATTGAAATTCCACCAAGCACCTTTAGTCGAAATCTTAAAAAAAGTAAATAGTGATATTTTTCTGTATTTAAGTGAATATAAAATATTTTTTCATTTAATAGTATAAAATTAGATGTGCAGTATAGAAATATCTTGGCGGAGGATAAGCATTCATTTATGTAAGTTAATTTAAAAATTTAACTGGTAAAATTTATTATTATGTATAACCTAACACATTATGAGAATAGTTCTGGAAAAAATGTTTGCTGCCGTAGCCAGTATAATGCTAGCTTTAATACATTTACACCACTCGTTTTGCATAAGCATCATTAATGACATGACCAAATTCGAAACTGCAACAAATAAATTTACTCGATTTGTAATTATGGAAGAATCAATGATATCCCGTTGGCCATATTATATTGAAAATCTATCGAATAACTGAAGGTTCGTTTTGGTTGATATGAAAGTAGGGTGGTTTGTTGGCCTTGTGTGGGAAAGTACCGCATTAGGCAAACAGCTTTTCTCAAACACCGTTTATCCCAAAGCTCTCACGTGGTATGAAATTAAAGTCCTGATGGATGTGACCCCCAAGTAAAACACTAGTAATTAAGAGAATTTCAAAGCCCAAATAGTCTTGTCTTCGAGTTGATCAGTATGAGGTTTATTTAATTAATTTTATTTAAAACTAGCCGATTCCTGGCAAACATTGCAACGCCACTCAAAGAAAGAAAGTGTTTGTGTTTTAATTGTGTTTATTGAAGTGCATGTTTTCTTTTTCTGTCACACGTGCCACCTACTGCAAGTTAATTGTACTATATATAACCTTCGCGCAAGTGCAAGCATACGTTGTCAAAATGAACTGTATGGCAGATATGCAAACATTAATTTATATATATATGCTATATATGAACTAATATAGGTTAATTATGTCTTTAATCTTCCCGAAAGTGAAAGCAAAAACTTTGTCAAAGTTTTATTGCAGTCGGATGAGCGGTGTGGCAACGGATAACATACTAACAAACAAATATTCATTTTGATACATTATATTATAATACAATTTTATATATGGGCCTATAAGAAGTAAAATGAGCCAGGTGGAAAATTTTTTTGGATGCCTTGTAATATTCTAAGCGTCTTAAAGTATCGTAAAAGTGAAGTAACTTCAGTTAAAACACATTGCAATAGTGTTATATCCGTAAAATAAAAATATGCAATCCACCAAAACACCATAAAGACTGATTCTATAATACTTAAAAGTCCAAGAAAAATCTTTAATCATTTTACTAGTTGGCTCACTTCACCTCTCGGGGGCTTAGATTGCTTGCTAAAAGTTTGATTTTATTTTATTGTTATTAAAATTTCTAAAATGCTATTAGTTTACTGTATATTTGCATTTTTTATTGAGACAGTATTTTTAACTGACAGAGATCAGTGAAATGATTTTTTTTAACCATGTTCGCTCCCAATGTGGATCATATGGACTCCTAATGGAGTTTATCTCAACAGAAGTGTTTCTACGAGCACTGCTTGTTACTCAGTTACTCAACCTCTCTTTTTCCAAAGAGAGTAGGGATAGAAGGCTAGGGCTAAGACAGGATTAGTGGTAAGCTAATCGCTCTCAATACGCTCCGATTATAGAATAGGATGAGTGAGAGAAGGGAATTCAAGACATCACATACATCCATGCCTTTGAACAGAAATTCATAAATCGATTGAAAAGTCAATTTATAAAACTGTCCGTACCGGGATTTGAGCCAGTGCCCTCCGTAGCTGAAGCCAACAACGTTGACCACTCGACCGCACAGGTGGCATGATATATTACACAATTTAAAAAAAACGAGGAACCTTCCAACCATTGTATTAATAGCGGACAATGTTGGTAAGTTTGATAGATTCCGATGCGGATATGTTCAATCCCTGTTCACGGAAGTTTGATTATCATTTTTCATTTGGAGAACTAATTCACTTTAGATGTTCTGGTTTCTTCAATGAGTGAGTATACATTTGATTGTTCAAGTAAGTATATTTATGATTTTTGATAATGAAATAAAATTCTGCCGCTGAGGGCAACGGGCTTAAAGCTTATCAAAAAAAAATATTACAAAATCATATTTTAAAATATTCATGCAATCAATACTAGTTTAGTATTAACAAAAAAAACAATGACACGTATGGCATGTATCATTGATAGAAGACTAAATTAAACTAAAAATGTTATTTCCAATACATTTTAGCGAACATAATTTTCTCCCTTAAATTTTAAAACCCGCAAGTGCATTAGTTGAAAGCAACCGCTGACGCAATTTATTACCACTCTGACCTATTAGCAAAGACTTCAAAGCGCTACGATGTGTAGCGGTAGGTCCATATGCTTATTAGTTTTTACGACATGCAGCAGTGTCCGTTGATAGCTGCTACGACAAATAACCTCTACGACTCTTGAGAAATCGAATCTCATAATCGACCACTCAGAGCTTTCTGAACATAATACGCTACTTAAAATTGGTTTTTTTTTTCTGTTTTTGTGAAACACAATGGTTGATATTTTGAAAGCTTTATAATGTCGTCATTCAGTTTAATGTGAGCTATAATGATTGTATTTGTTTTAAATGGCCATTTTAAATTCATAATAAAAAGCTTATGGCGCAAAAAATATTGATAAAAAATAAGCTGAATAATAAAATTTATCGTCATAGATAATCTTAGAAATGTTTCAAAATAGGTTAAATAAAATAGTCAGATAAATTGATTTTACTACATTAAACTATGTAAAGATAATTTTATTAATATTTTGGATCAATCATAATCTTTTTTTTTTAAAAAAAAACGGTGTCTTTTAAATAAAGCATTGCAAACTTTTTTCAATGTTTGAAAAGTTATGAGTAAATAAGAAATGACTGTTCTTTGCATATTGAAAATTCAGCTATAATATATATAACATACCATTGACCAAATAAGATTGTATGCTTTTGGAAGAGTATCCATTTTTAAACTTTATATTAAACATTATTTATTTCTTTGCTTTGCTTTATCAAGTAGACAAAGTTAAAAAGCTTTTTTAAAAAAATTCCGTTAGATAAAAAGAGTTTACAAATTCCAGTGCAAGCTTGCAAATAAGTTGTCGTCGTAATATATCTTCAAATTGAAATTGAAATCCCTGAAGTTAGTGGGTACAAAAATGTGACATTGAGACTGAATTTACTCACCATCAGCAAGTGGCCTCTCGCAAACGAAATGATTTGGAGCACCACAATCCCTATCGTTCCACCGATGAGAGGCAGATAATGCTGGTCTGGCTGGTGCTGGAGGTCCGTATGCCCTGCGAACCTCAACGCAGTCCTGTGAAGAAAGTCCATCGTCGTTGGGCTGCCGATTATAGCCGCCGTGGGACTCCCAACCAGGAAACCAGTCTGAAAACAAATAGATAAATAGTGTTTGAAATATATTTGACAGCGTGTTGGGCTTTCCTTCTTCGATATATTCACAAAGAAAGCATTGATATTACCAAGAAAAAACTAAGAATCCTCAAAAATTAACAAAGAAGAATTGTTTTGATTATGGCGCACTCCAAAATAGCTATAAACTATTTTTTTTAAAAAAATGTTTAAATAAATACTTTGATATTTTTAACCATATTTACAATGAAATTCTACCAAGTAAATCCCAATTCAATCAATGAAAAAGTGCTGCTCATATTGGGATTCGAGTCCGTGGGGTCAAGCAAGGGACCCATCAGGTTAATCATTGTGCCATTGATACGGTAAATATAAATATTTTTTTTACCATGTCTACTTCCAATGTGGAGCAAATGGACTCCTAATGGAGTTTATCTCGACATAAGTGTTTCTGCAAGAACTGCTTATTACTCAGTTGCACAATCTCTTTTTTTCCAAAGAGAGTTGGAATATAAAGATAGGGCTAAGACAGGACTAGTAATTATCTAATCGCTCTTGATACGCCCCGTTCAAAGGATGGATGGTGGGGATTATTCAAGACATCAAATATATCCATGCCTTCGAACAGAAATTTATAAATCGATTGAAAAATCAATTCATAACTGTCCGTACTGATATTCAAAACCGTGACATCCGTAATCGAAGTCAATGACGTTGACCACTCGACCACACAGGCGCCGATGTTTATTTAAATAATTTAATTATCAGCCACGGAATCATTTCGTTACTTTTAAAAAATAAATAATATTTTCAACCTTAGCAGTGAATAAGTTATACATAATATACTAGTGTAATTTGTCAGTTCTAAGGTAATACGTTAAAATCGTATTTAACTCTAAGAAACTCGAGGCTCCTATATTTTAACAAAACTTGCGTTAATTAAGGAAGGATTCGAATGAAAAGGTTATATCCTACGTACAAATGAAAAGGTTATTTCAAACCAAACACTAACGACTAATTTATCGAAATTACCCAATTTAAGCTATTAAAAACATAGATGTGCTGATGACGATGTTTAATTATCAATGATTATCCGTTTGATTATAAAAGTTCTGTATAATGAATCGAAATTGTCAAAGTGTTAATATTGATGCGGAGGGCTTTTGATAAGTCAAATAATTCGAATAATGAATTAGGGGTGGGAAATATGAAAACAAAATTAAAATTTCGAGCAAAAATTGTGGCAAAACATAACTGAAGTGGGTTTCATAAACGACTCTTTGTTCTGATTTGATTATTTGATATTTAATAAAATATAATACAAAACGCTTGTAAAATGCCGTAAACAAGTACAGTGTTTTCCGTTAAATTAAATTCGACAAAGAAAACAATAGAATTTTCCACTAGACATATTGGAACCACTGTTGGATGAAGATCTATCATTATTCATTCTACACTTGCACTATTAGAAAATGTAGCATAGTTTGCTTCAAAGCTATAATATAGATTAAATTCAATAGTTGCAACAACGTTTGTATAACGTAATCAATCAATTTTAAGCAGCTTTACTAACATATGTCCACTTCCAACTTAAAAATACCTCGGTATTATTTTGATTATTGGAGTGCCATGAGGTATTGGTATATTAAAATATGTGAAATTGTGTTAGCCACTCGGGTGCCCACGAGTTCCAGGTAAGGCCTCCAATCCCGAGATCACGAAACCCTGGGGTTGTGATAGTACTAATCTCGGGGCTTCTGGATTGAAAAAAGGAACTGCTAAATTCTCGTAAAGTTGTTGGAATAAGTCAAGATGAATTTTTTGAAATTCGCGCGAGAGCTAAAAAAAATCCGAAATTGAGACATTTTGGCAATTCCGTAAATTCTTTGGTTTTTGGATTTGGAAATTCTGGGAAGCGCTAAAAAAAATGTCTCGCGTCTTTTTATTTTGGAAATTCAGTAAATTTCTGGATTTTTGAAATTGAAAATTCTGGGAAGAGCTAAAAAAAAGGTCTCACATTTTTTCATTTTAGGAAATCCGTAAATTTTCAGAATTTCTAAATCGCCAAGCAAAAATTTCTCAATCCCGAATTTATACACTATTTTATGTGGCACTTTTAATCTTAGGATTGAAAAAATTGTCAATCTCGAAATGCCGAGAACACAAAAAATATCCATGAATGGATGCCCTAGTTTCAGGTTGTCCACCACTATGGCAAAGAGTTCGGAATACGATGCTTAAAATGAATTCCATTTAACAGCAATATAAAGGTTAAAAATCAAAAACGTTGATATAATTAGAAAAATCGATAATTGACAAACTGGAAAGTCTCTTGATCTGTGAAATTTTAATTAATTCGCTTTGATGGGAAGTCTAACGCCTCAGGGAAATGTTTTTTTTTGCCGTGAACAAATTTTAAATTAAAAAAAGGTCGAATACAAAGTTTTATGAAATATATAATTAATTTATTAATTGATGATAAATTTATCGAAGCGGTAGACAGTACCGATTTTGATTAAGCTGTCTGATTGGCTGACAGGTAGAAACATCATTCATAATATAAAGGTAGGTATTAAATATTATCAGGAGTGTACTTGGTATAGCAATTCGTGTTGAAAGAGTGTATTCATTGAATTAACATATTGGTGGCTTATTTCCGTTGTGCTAGAACTGGATATTGATAATTATTAGACATGGCTGACAAAAGTTTTAACGCCTGTATACTAATAAAGAAAACACAATATTCCTTTGTATTTATTTACACCTTTATTTATCGAAATCAGAATTAGTTGCGCTGATGGTGAGAATTGTCAATTGGTGAGAAATATAATAAAACAGTGCTATTTATACAAAAACAAATTGAAATGAAAAGGTGTAGTAAAAAATTGGCATTGAAAAGAATTTAAAAAATACAGTAGAAATTATGAATAAGTGACTCTAAAATAACACAAATTAAAATGTAATAAAAGATCTTCACAGTGTAATAAATTTGAAGCGGTGACTAATGGTAATTACAAACATGATTATAATTTTGGAAACTTTAACAAAGTAGTCTAAAATGATACATTAATAAAACTAACAACTTAATATAAAATAACTTAGATTATTCCATGTATTGTGCTATAAACTGTGACACGTGTTTCACCTGTTTCAGACGCATTCTCAAACAATCTTACTTTTGCAAATGCTTGTTTAAGTAGGAATGATTTTAATTTTACTATCCTGATATATTATAAAAATTAAAATTAAATAAAAACGGGAGGCAAGGAGGGGATGATAGAAAAACAAACAAACAATAATGGTAATTAATACAAATGACATTTACGTTAAGAAATGATTGTAATGCGAAAGTAATATTGTCTGAGGATGCCTCTGAAAGAGGCAAACCACGTGTCACAGTTTGTAGCACAATACGTGGAATAATCTAAGTTATTTTGTATTAAAATAAACTTCCACAAAGTTACCGCCGAACCCATCGAATGTATTAAAAACTTAATGATGATTTAACTGCTTTTATTTAGATTGTATACTTTTATAAAATCGACAGCCGTGTTCTTTTACTTAGTGTAGTAAGAAGACCAACTAGTAAACTTATATTTCTAGTGAAGTCACTCTACTGAGTCCACATAATTAATCTTGAAAGTAACGACGGTAAAAAAAAACAATTTAATGTATTTAATCATTATAATAACACTAATTAAAAAATAAATGTTTTTTTGTTCGTAAAATTTAAAAAACCAAATAGAGTTGAAATTCAAGCAACTACAGCTAGTAAATTATTATTCAAATGCTTCCCGTATTCGGACCTGAAATCTGTTCGTCATATTGATGTGTTCATTAATTTTAACATAGGATTTTGGAATAGACCATTAGCAAATGGTTCATTAGATATTTAAATAATTTTGAGTGGATGTATTCGTACTAAATGTGTATACATATATGCTGGCATATACCAATTGCGGTTGGGATAGGAATAGAAAATTTCACAATTCGGAGCGCTTTTGCATATTAGTAAATTGAAGAGCAAACATTCAAAAAGTGATTTGTCACACAAATACAGAGCTTGGGAAATGATGATTTTAGTGTTCGAGAAATCACGGTTTGTTTAAATTTGTCAACTTTATGATTTAATTTGTATGAAAAATTTGTATGAAAAAAACCTTTTTAAACACTTATTGTGATTTCCATATATAAATTTTATTAAGGACTATCAGAACTGACATTAAAATTGTGACAGATAACATTTTTAATTTTTGATCTTTAATTAATAAATCATCTAAAATTTTACTGTGAATAAGCAATTTTTACCGCTTAAAGTTTTACTTTTAGTATTGAAAATTGTTTTTATTATATTCAATCGTACTTATAAAGTTAATTATAGAAGTAAAGATATTATTAATATGACACAAAGCTTTTTTTAAGTAACCTATCTACACAATATTGCATTTTGATTATTGATAACTCATTTTAGTATGAGTTTTGGGATCGTGGTCAGTTAACTTTTTAACTGCCGCTAGGTGTGCGTATGGCGTTACCTAGTACCGCGAATTTTATTGCAAAAATAAAACATTCTTTATATATCGTTGTTAAAAATGTTTTAAAGTTTGTTTTTCAAAACGTAACAAACAAATGAAGACTCTGCCGATGTTTTCGTGTGTTCACTATATTTGTTTGTTTAAAATAATTGATTTAGGTTAGTAAAATCTCATCTAAACACGCATCATTTGTATGACTAGCGTCCCGTCCACGGAAATTTTCCGCCTTAAGGGGGTATTCTAGTTTAGAGGCACAAAAATGTTACAAAATGGCAGCTGTTTGAAAATAAAGAAACAATTTTCACGTTTTTTTTCAAGTTTCAATTTTTTTAAAAATAGTAAAAAATATTTAAATTTGGACTTAAATCTGCTACCGGCTATAAAAAAATGCATAGAGAAAGTTCACACAAAATTCAAAATAAATTGGTTTGTTAGAACTTGAGATACTTACTATGTACACCAGCTTGAAAAAATTAGTTTCGAGAAAAACGCGTTTAATGTTTTGAGTTTCGATCTGTTACGGTAGGACCAACTTAGTAGCTGCGTCACCAAAATCGCTGTAACTCGGTAAATAATTAAAAAATTGAATGTCTAAGCTTAAGAAAAGTATAGAAAAGAAAGAATCGATTTTTTTAAATTTCTACACTAGAATACCCCCTGATGGCAGTTAAAAGATTAAGAAATGTTTTTAAGCTTTTAGAAAGACTTTATTTTAGGCACCGTATTAAGATTTTTGGTTATAATACGATGTTTCACAACTATTTTGGACATTCTAAAATAATAAAAAAGTATTAAAATGCCAAGATTATTGATACAATATAAAGTAGGTTAAATATAACGTTAAAAAATATCCTTCTTATTATGGAAACATGGTAAAAACTTACGGTTAAATATAATATTAAGATTGTACAAAGTAATTAGAAAATGGAGTTTGATTAACAAATTTGTGAGTGACGTTAATGTTTCTCAACATGTAATAATGAGTACAATGTGTATCCGTATTATAAATTACATGGGAGGAATTTACGTCTAGAGAAGGGTAACTGAATAAATAATGAACCTGTCATTATGCATGTACCACATGCTTTAGTTTGAACATCTTGGATACCGGGTAATGCACTTTGTACACGTCACAACTTTACAATTTACAAGAGATTGTGAACCATTGCAAGGAGAATTTAAAAATTGTTTTTATAATGTAATTATTACATTTTTTCTGCGTAAAGTATGTATTAAAAGATGACTCAGTTTCTTGTCTAATAAATTGTTTCGCATATCTACTTTTTATCCGATCTAAGCGCTTAGAATTACTATGCTATGTTTTATTGTCAAATAAAAAATATGAAAAATTATAATTAATGTGGACTATAAAGTTTATATGTTCTTCACGTGGCCGCGCAGTGGTTTAAAACCCTCGTGCACTCATTCCGAGTTGGCGCCAACTCCAGTACAACTATTCACATAATTTATTTTTTGATTAGAATATGGTTTAAATTAGATTTTTTTTTAATTTTCAGGACAAGAAATTGATCTAAATTTTTATAAAATATGAGGATTAATTGTAGGAACTAGAAAATTTTAAAATAATTTATAACATACTATTATAACTTTATTAGCGCTCAATTTTTTGTTTCATTCGGCTTATTTTTTTAATTTCTGGTTGATTTTATTTTATATAAAAAAATAGAATGTGTACTGTTATTTTTCATGTTTTATTTTACCAACTCAATGATAATATTTTTTATTATGAACAAAAAAACAAAAAAAACACTAGTTTATATCAAATATGAAAAATTATACAGTGCATTTGTTGGATTGGCCCGCGCAGCCAACCTCTCGTATATGAGAGAACATTCTTATGACTCAAAATATTAAATATACATATATTATACTATATACAACAAAGAGTTGCTAGAAAAAAATAGAGCTAAGTCAAGATAAGTTGTTACCTAATTGCTCTCGCTACGCTCCATTATTTTTGGGATTGGAAGTGTGGGAGGGAATTTTCAGACATCACAAAGATCCATACCTTCAAAAAATAATTAATAAATCGATTGAAAAATCGCTGATCGACATGGGATTCGAACCAGTGAGATCCGTTTTGGAAGTCAACTACATTGATCTCTACGTTACTACCCCAAAAACGGTAATTATTAATATATCGCTGACAAATTGTATTGTAATATAGTTTGGTATATAAATTTGTCTGAGGATGGTGTTGTGCTGAAATGAAAACAAATTGAAAACTTTGAACTCTTGCAAACTTAAATACTTTGCTGTCATTGCTTTAACTTGATGGCTGCCACGGACGAGATATCTCGTAAATTTTTTCGAGCTCAACACGCCAGAAACAAGTTATCTCGTCGATAAATAATTAAACTAATAGTTAAAAATTATAGCCGGCGTACAACGTAATTACTGTTAATTATCTACGGCAGCTAACAGGCTATACATAATTCGAAATCTTTTTAAACTTATTATTTCGAAGAAAAAAAACAGGAGATTATTGTTAGGTTGAGAACACCTTTTTATGTAACGCGGCCATTTGCCAGTCTTTTTGGCATAAAACGGAAGTGAATTTACGAGAAATGTGCTGAGCAAGTAAGTATCTTATGTACTTAAGTGCATTATGCAACAGCAGCTTGGATGCATTTTACATAAGTAGAACAGTTTACACGCCCGAACTTCCTCGACAAGAAATCGTCGCCTTTCTTAGTAAATTCTTACATGCGTACTTTAATAAGAAGCAAAATTATTTTTTATTCTTTGAAGAGAGTTTTTTTAAGAAAATATTTAGTATATCAAACATTATTGGCCAATGTTTATCGATTTATTATACTTTAGAGAAGTGAAACGTGTTTTTTAACTATAATCGTTCCATTTTTTCATTGTATTTCAATTACGATTGATAACCAAATTTGCAAAGATGCAACAGTTCAAATGAAAAAATATTAGTAGATTACTAAAGTCTATCCCAATGTTGACGACAAGTCAAAGCTCCCAAGAAATAAAGCAGTTACTCAATATTGTTCATTACGCAGTAAAACCCACTTTCACGTTTGATATTTATTATTATATTTTAACAAGGAATATATTTTATTTCACTTGAATATTTCTCACAATTTTTAAGCGATACACTCTTGGCAAATAGTTTAGCTAACTTTGCCGGTTATAAGATGCATCACAAAATAAAAAGATAAAAAATCATAAGCTTTGGACGCTTGCTCCTAACTGTATAGTCTACAAGTTTCATTTTAATAAGCAACGGGATTAGGGGTGGATTTATATGTAGCTCATGAACCTGCTAATTTTAATGTTGATTGTTTACAGTGATTTTTGTTAGCTTTTGAATCTGTTTTATTAACATATCTGTAACGTTTTAAATGCTTTCAAAATTATTAAATCCTTAAATGAAAAACGTTAAAAAAACAAAAACTAGTCTTAAAAGAAGCCGAAAACTAAGGAAAAAATGTACGCAACACAAAAATGAACACTAATATTGATATATTTTTAGGGAACATAAGATATTTTCTAGGAACTGTTTATTTATTGCTCTTTAAAAAAAGCTGGAGCATCTGACATTAAATTTAAAACTAGTTCTAGTGAAAGCCTTTGTTGTGTGATGGTCCAACAAGAGTCTGTATGCCTCAAATTTTGTAAAATAAACATGGTGTTAACAAAATTATTATTGCACTTTTTGTGTAACAAATTGTGACACGAGTTTCGCTTCTTTGAGAATCATTCTTAAACAGGCAAAATAAATAAAATATTTTTTACTCTATTTTTTTGTGCTATAATTTATACACAACAAGTGGAATATCACAGTTATCAAATTTAATTATGTATTAAAATAAACTTTTCCAAAACCACAAAATTATACATTATAAATATGTACTCATGGTAATGTTTGTCATCTGTTAAAGTGAGCTTTAAAAGTTCAAATGTAGTAAATTATTAGTACAAAAAGTAGGTTAAAATGTTGGCACGACAGTAATAACACTAACATGCGCAGTATTTTGTTGTGAAAATAAAGGAGTGTCGCATTTTTAATGGAACAAAAAAAAGCTTTCAAAATATGTGTTTGTTTTGTCTTTTAACGAAAAAAAAGCTCTCAGTCATTGAGAAATTGGACACATAATATAAATACGATGGTAGGTATACTCACCTACATTTAATAATATTTACTTGACACTCCTGACACACTTACGAAAAAAAGATTTTTGGGCTTATTAATTTCTGACTCGTTCTGCGAAAAATATATATTTTTTTTTAATATTTAGCTTTCGTAATAATGTTGTAGTTTGAAGAGGTCTTCCCTTTTTCTCGCTACGACAGACATCGACAACTGATTCGTAGTATTAATGAGATTGATCATCGTTCAAACTATGTAAATTCTCACAGATTTTGTTACTAACGACCCGAGTTTTGCCTTTCGGCATCTTCAGGCATTCAAGTGCACGGATGAACTTGAACTGACGCTTAGTAAATGAAAGTTTCATGTTAATATAAGACATAAATGCATCACTGAGTCCAAAGCCATTGCTGGCGAAAAGGATAAGCTCATGGGAATGCCAACAGATTTGAGTAGTGAGTAGTTTCAAGAATTATATTATTTGTTTGTCGGCAAAGGTTTTATGATTATATAGGGTATAGAAGTGGAGATGCCGGAAAGTTTAACATTTCATTTAAAATCGGAAGACTATGCAGCTGTGCTCTAGTTATTTCCAAAATTTCCTGGAAAAAGAGCTTATGACTGTCCGTATTTGGGTGTTACATTTTTATCCCTTGTTCCTGATTGAACACGTGTCCTTCCGAAATTAAGTGATTAGCAAAAGTAGACGTGTCTTTTTTCAATCTAAAGGCTGCCATATGTTCTAAAACTCGGATGTTCAGTGTCCTTTCTGTTTTGCCGATATAAAACTTTGAACAACAAGAGCATTGCAATCTATAGTTTGAACGATTCAAATTTTATATTGAAATTCCACCAAGCACCTTCAGTTGAAATCTTAAATTTAAAAAAAAAAAGATTTATAAGTTTTCGCATGAGGAATACAACAACTTAATTGTATGTGGTGCATTTCAAAACGCGCATAAATATATTAATTTAAAGAGTAAAAGTCATCAAACTATACAATTAACAACTATTTGAAAATTCGGTGTATGTTTTACATAGAATGTTGTGCAGTACCACTAAAGCATCTGATCCTGATTATTATTGTTATTCCGGAATTTAGGGCTACACAGTTTTTCAATCTCAGGTCGTTTAGCATAAATTAATGTTTTTATCGATCTAAAAAAAAAAATCTGTCATTACAGGCTTACTGAGAAAACGACGAATATTTTTCACTTTTTTAAAAGCGCGGAATGAATTCGAAAAAATGAAAAAGAGTATGTCCACAAATTAATTATAAATTTATCATAAAAAAAAAACATTACTTAAGCTTACTAAGGTCCACTGGCGGTTTTTTTAAATTAATAAATATAGCACTAAATTGGCAAGTATATTAAATTTATGATCGACTTGGTTTTTGCAACTTTAAAATGTTTTTTTTTTTTTTTAAACCATGTCCGCTCCCAATGTAGAGCATATGGACTCCTAATGGAGTTTATCTCAACAGAAGTGTTTCTACGAGAACTGCTTGTTACTCAGTTGCTCAACCTCTCTTTTTCCAAAGAGAGTAGGGATAGAAGGATAGGGCTAGGACAGGATTAGTGGTAAGCTAATCGCTCTCGATACGCCCCGTTCATAGGAAAGGATGGGTGAGAGGGGGGAATTCAAGACATCACATACATCCATGCCTTAGAACAGAAATCATAAATCGATTGAAAAATCAATTTATAAAACTGTCCGTACCGGGATTTGAACCCGGGCCCTCTGTAGCCGAAGCCAACAACGTTGACCACTTGACCACATAGGCGGTATAAAAAATATAATATATAGGCGGTATAAAATGTTACGTGGATTAAAATAAGATGTAATGCCAAATATTAAAAAAAAAACTATAACTATCATTATAATGAGTAAAATCTTCAAACATCATTTTGAAAACTCGTTGTTAAGTTTCAATAAGTTTTTGTGAGGAACCGTGGGATGCAAAAACCCACCACCGCCCGTCACCACTAGGGCATCCAATCCCGGGATTCGGGATCCCGTAATCCCGGTATCCCGTTCAATTTTCTGAGATTCGATTGATAAACTTTGAGCAAATCCCAAAAATTGACACGAAATTGGTAAATCGAGAATTTCAGATTCCTCAGTGAGCACAAAAAAAAAGGGGGTTTTGTGAGAATCTGGGAAAAAGTATACGAAATCGAGGATTTCAAATTCATCGGTGAGCTAAAAAAAAAAAACGAGGTTTGGAGATAGTCCGGGGAAAAAGTATAGCGAATTGAAGATTTCAAATTCCTTGGTGAGCAAATCCCAATCCCGGGATTGCAAAAAGACTTCGGGATTGGATACCCTAGTCACGACCATACATCTGGTACTAGAAGTCGTTTTCTGTGTCGTTACAACGTTATGTGTTTCTTCAGTTTGTGTGCTAAGATTGTTTCAGGAGCAGTTACCCAAGACTCGGTGGCTTGGGCGGCATTAAATAGGGGCCATTATGAGGAATCATATATTAAAATAGTTTTTTTCTTTAGCGTAAAAACAGCTTAACAAGTATAGTATATAAATGTATAATATGGTATATATAAGTGCACATGGTATCCACATGAACTGGTTTCACTGTGGATTGATCACTTCTAAAGTGATAACACATTTCTGTTGGAAACGATGGAAAACGAGTTCAATAACTAATATCTTCAGTAATGAAGGAGACTCGAATAAATTTGACGGTAACGCGTCTAATGATATACAGTTCCATTTATTTAATATCTAAAATTACTAATATTACTGGAAAGAGTTTTTATAATTAATTCCAATCAGAGCAAAAAAAATGAACCTGATATTTCATTTTAAACATATATTGTAGTTATATAAATTGATTGAAATTAAAACACAATTATTAAATTCCGTCTATTGGAGATAGGAAAAAAGATTTTTATTAAAGACTTTTTTTACACAATTTTCTCAGCAGACGAAAGCAATGGAGCAAGATAAAAATAAATTCAATTGCATTTTCTGATATTAAATTCTCCGGAAATCGTTCAAAACCATAATATGCATACAGTCTACAAAAAGCAATCAAATAAGAAAAGAAACTAATTTATTCATGCAAAAACGTAGTAACCAATCAAATTTTTCTACAATAAAGTAGTAAAAAGTACAAAGGGTAACTTATATAACTTTGGCCATCAACCATAACAATTATACTACAGCTAACGACATCAAAAAGAAAATCACTATTTTTATAATTTAATAATTTAAAAACATGATTGAATAAGTTTACTTTTAAGAGATTAACTGTATTCTTAGTAGAAACCACTGTATTTATAACAATAAAACACTTTTTTCTCTTGATTTTACAGTTATAACTTAATGATCCAGATTGTTTTCATTGATTGCAAGCATTTCAAACAGATATTCATTTAAATTTGAATCGTTGAAATTATGTACACTCACACAGATTCTGTCACTAACGACCCGGGTTTTGCCTTTCGGCATCATCAAGCGTTCAAGTGCCTGATGAAATTGAACTGACGACGAGTAAATGGGTTTTTATTTTTATCTAAACAAAAATAAATATAAATTTTAAAACTACTCACCATTCAAATCTGTTGGCATTCCCATGAGCTAATCTTTTTCGCCACCAATGGCTTCAAACTCAATGATACATTTATTTATATAAACACGAAACATTCATGTACTAAGCGTCAGTTCAGGTTTATCCGTACACTTGAACGCCTGAAGATGCCGAAAGGCGAAACGCGGATCGTAAGTGACAAAATCTGTGTGAATGTACATAATTTTAACGATTCAAATTTAATATTGAAATTTCACCAAATCTTAAATTATAGATATTTATTTAAAATAAAGCTTCGATAGCTATTGACTATATTTGATTTTTGTTTTGGAACACGTATGCTATTTTTAACTGATGTAAAAAGTTTAAGCGGCTAATGACGACTTTTTCACCCTTTTTTTATAAAGGTATTTTGTATGTATCTCTCCAGAAGCACAAAGGAGTTATAATTTTATTTTATGTCACTGGAATATGCATATTTTTCTTTGCACTAGAAGCTTAATAAGTAATAACGTTCTCTTGGTGTAATAAATTGGAGCTTCTTTGTGGTATGATGAATATGCAGTTTTGAATTTATAGCTAGGAGGTTTATGCAATAACGCTCTACTTACTAATGCCCCAACATTGTCCAGCGGACTTTAGAGAAGCTATGAATATATTACATTCATTAGATATCATTACAAGTTATAGCACAGTTACAAGTCTACAAAGTGTATAGAGCAAATAAACAATTTTATGACAGTTTGCTTAGCTAATCATGGTTCATATTAAACAATACATTTTCATGAATAAATAATAATGATTATACAACCAGATAACTCTTCGACACAATAAATATGATAAAATAACCAACATTAACTATTTAACACGTAATGTTTAATATTTTAGATTGATTCGGTGATAGCTTTGTGGAAGCTTATTTTTAATATAAAAGTATATTTTTTTAACTTTGTAATTCCAATTTGCTGATGTGCTGATGCTTTTCAAAGAGGTGACACGTGTCAGATTTTTTAACACAATACAGTTGTCAAATATAATTTTATATTAGATCATAATTATGTTATCTATTATAAGAAAAAAAAATCATTTAATTACACCGAATTGTTGTAATTCGATCTATACTGTAGTTATGTTATTTCAATATAATGAAATGTTATCCCTTTTAAACTTGTTACCACTTTTTATAAGTGCTGCATACTTTCAATGCTTTGAAAACCAATATATTAAAATATACGTAAATAGAACAACATAACTGTAAAAAAGAAAACTAAATGATGAACCAGTCAATTTGCTGAACGAAAAATCTTCTCGAAGAATATATCAACGAACTTTGTAGCGTCTAAGTATAAAATTTTAAATGATATTTTTTGAGCCTTTAAATCCTTAATAATAAACAAACAATAACAAGATAAAAAAAAATACTTACGAGTAAATGTGAAAGGTAGTCCATCGGTCCAGCGGAAGTCTCCTTCAGAAGCTCTGTCTGAAGCTCCAATCCAGTAAGCACTATGTTCTCGATATCCGGGACTGAAACAAAAAAATGGTGGTTGGTCATATAAGTGATATTACAGTTATTTTGTGACGTGACGTGACGTGACGGGACGCTGTCTTGTACGCTCCCTTATCTCTGAATTCCTCACAAAATCAAACCACCTCACCCCCATTATCCGACGCAAGCATCTGTTCTCGAAGCTCAGTATACGGTTTTTCTGAGTCTTTGTCAGATGCCATGATTCGCAACTGTAAAGCATTACCGGCAGAATGCAAGCGTTGAACAAGTGGCATTTGGTTTTAATTGAGTACAGCTGTGTGTCCCAGACAGTTCGCATTGAGTTTAATGTGGCTCCAGCCATTCCTAAACGAATGGCGAGCTCGTTTTTTGTACTACCGTCTTCGGGGATATGTACGCCGAGGTATCTGAAGCTGTCAACCCTCTTGATGATCTGTCCCGCGCTGGTAAGGGTCCTATCAGAGTCATGACAGGTTTGGTTACACATCACATTGGTCTTACTAGTATTAATTTTTAGACCAATGCGACCTGAGTTAGTTCCTAACCCATCAATATGCCGATGATGCTGTAATATTCGATAAATCCATTGAGGGCATCCAGGAGACCATTAATTATATAAGCAAATAAAAAATATTCTTCCTAGTACGGATGGTTTTTATAGATTGACTATTTAATCGATTAATAGATTTCTGTTTAAGGGCATATATTAATGTGATGTATTGAACTCCGCCTCCCACTCATCCTTTTCTAAATAGCAGCGGGTAGTAAGAGCGATTAGCTCATCATTAGTCCTGTCTTAGTCCTATCCTAATATTTCTACTCTGTAAAAGAGGTTGAGTAACTAAGTAACAAGCAGTTCTCGTATAAATTCTTTTAGGAGTCAATATGCTTCATATTGAAAGCGGACGTGGTTAAAAAAATATTTATTTTATGTTGATTTAAGTCATTCGATATCAACTCGAGGTGAAAATATATCATTTATACCCATGCCGAAGATCTCAAATGAATCGTGTATTTCGAAAACGTTACGACTCACATTTTTATCAAAAATGAGTTAAGTATGAAAATATTTTCAATATACACAATTTACAGCATTGCAAAAATGCATTTTTTTTGTAGAAACGTAACAAGTTTATATCAGAAAAGGTAGCTTTAATAAAAAAATATATTACCCTAAAATAAAAAAATCTTTTTTTCGTTTGAATACAAGAGTTAACACCTACCATATAATACAGTGGTCGGCAACCTGTTGAGAGACTGGGTAAAAAATATTTTTCTTGAAAAATAAATTTGGTTAGTGGGAAATAGTTCAAAATATTTTTTTACCATTTATTCTTTTAAAAATTCATTTTTAGAAAATAATATACATATTTATATATATAACATAACATATTAACATGATTTATAGGTTTAAATACAAAACACACACATAAAATTAATATTGGAGGCTTCCTTAAGTAATTTGATAAAAAAAAAATTATCATAATTTCTTGGCGGGCATCTCAAAATGTCGAAGTGGGTAATTCAATTACTCGCGGGAATTAGGTTGCCCGACCACTGATATAATATATATAGCATGAAAAATTTTCATTATGAATTTTACTGTATACATATATTTTTCACTCTCCTGAACAATTACAAAAGTGTGACTAGAATAGTAACGTTATCGAAATAAACGATTCAAATATTTGATCGATTTAAAAAAAACTTCTCGACTCGAACCCATCATGTCTTTATCTTTGGTATATAGCTTTTACTACTAGACCACATCCGCTGATCTCATTATCAAAAAAAATGATTATTTTACTGCAAGACAATAACGATTTGTCATATTTACATCCTAAAGGATGTGCGATAAAAACAAACTGATACTTTCCAGTATCCAATCGAAACATGCCCTTAATGGATCAATCTATTTAATGGAATTTACCTGGTAGAAAACGAAAAGAACCAAAAATAAGCCGTTACCGTTAAAGTATGACAATTTTCCGACGTGACCTGGAAAAGACTCTCTTAATGACATCGTTAAGGACATTAAACGTAACCATAAGAATACATCTTGGGATGGCTCGGTTTAAAAATCTGCGCGAAGATTTTTACTGCCTTCTCACTGCGAGTGGGTAATATTATTAAAGGTTGGGAAATGATTTAAAAATATTTTATGCTTTTCGATAAAAGTGTCATATCCATTCATTTATTATACATTCGAAATGTATTTTATCTGAATAAATGAGAATGCGGTATTCAAAAGACTATTCTCTACAATTTTTCATGTTATCTTGTATACCACTTTAAGGGGGTTCACTGTCAATACTTGGTGGAAAGGCATTATATTAATAAAAACCCAATATTCCTTTGTACTTTATTCCACTTTATTCAATAGTTCATGAACGGTTTCGCTCATTGCGAGCAAGTTATTTACTTTAGTAATGTAGAATTTCACTTTGTTAAAAAAAAATCCAAATTTTAATTATGTTTATAATTGCTATCATTCACCACTTATAATTTATTAGTCTTTGATGATTTTTGAATTGTATGTTATAAGTGTTAAGCATTTTAATTTTGTGTAATTGTCACTTATACTGTAATTTATAAATTCTTTTCATTGCTAATTTTTGCTTACACCTTTTATTTCAATTTAATTTAGTTTAAATAGCACTGTTTATATATTTTTCTTATCAGTTGGCAATTTTTATTAATTATCTTGTATAATTTAAAACGTCGAATGAAGGTGCTTGATGGAACTTCAACACCAAATTTGAATTGCTTGGATTCTGTACACAGTATAATTATTGTAGGCGAAAACCGGGTCGTTATCGACAAAACTTATGAAAGAGTACAGAATCAAAATTATTCAATTATTCAATAAATCTTGGAATAATCAATAATTTTATTTCACAGACCTACCACAAAGCTACGTCAGTTCAACAGTAGGACAACAGAAAAAATATGTTTTGGGCTAGGAATGTTTATTATAGGCAATATATATTGATCAAATTCAATGGTAGGGTACACTGTAATTTAAAAATATCACCAATACTGATATCATCTAACATTTACACAAAAAAATAGTACACTATTAATGCAAGAGGGACACAAAACACACTAATTAATACAAAAATATTGTATTGTTTTTAATTCGATTGGCAAAATATAGTTTTTTTGCCCTGGCCTAGCACAAAATATTGACTACAGAAATGAAAAATTACGAACTTTACGTTTTTACAGGAGGCACAAAAAACGTGTTTTGCTTTGTTGATATATAAAGGAAAATTATAAAATATAAACAATGGAGGTCGGTACCATTCTTCTGTAAAGGAGTAGGGACGTATTTTAAACTCAGCACAGTAGTGTCTGTCTGTGAGCATATACATGTTTTAAGCAGGGCCGGCGCCACCATACAGGATAAATAGGCAACCGTCTAAAGCGCACTCTTAGGGGGTGCATAAATAGAGTATCAAAATTATTTTTTATACTGTATTTTATTTTTAAATTTTTAATTATGTATTGTGTTCTACATGACTCGAAAAAGAGAGGTTGAGCGACTGAGAAATAAACTATTCACCTAGGAAAACTTCTGTTGTATATCTTCATTAGGAAGCCATATGCTCCACATTGACAGCGGACATATATATAGAAAAAATATTTTTTTTTAATGATCTCGAATTGTTAGTTTTTATTATTTCTAAAAACGTCGGACGATGTGTTAACAAGTGGGCGCGCCAATAACCGTTGCCTAGGGCGCCAAATAACTTCGCGCTGGCACTGGTTGTAAGTATGAATTACATATATTCATTGAAAAAACGTCACAAAATTGACATGTAAATAAAAATCCAGTAATCTAAAGTTAATCCAGTATAGATCTTTTCACTCCTCTAAACGTTAAGGAATAAATATGTAAGTAGATATTTTCAGTTATTATAATAAATATTATATTTCAAACTATCATCTTACATTTTCAATAATAGAAACATATCATACCAAGTTACTAAAAAGTTGCAGTTTATCAAGGCAGTTAAGGAAAACTTTTTCCGGAACAGAAGTTCCGGTTTGGTCGTGTTGTCTCCGAAGTTTCCAAATCATCAAATGTTCTCGTTATGATCCGCCCGAGCATTGTTCTCTGTGGAAAGTTTACTTGGTAACTTTGTATTTCTCACTTTGGTAGTACGGCAAACGAAAATCTCTCTCGACCGACTTTCTCGCGTGAAGATCGGGAGGAAGACTTTGCTGGGCATTAGCGCACTTTGCAAATCATTGAAACGTTATTACTGAACTTTAGATCGTTAAATTTGACTTCGAATAGAGAGCGATATTAAATGATTTAATGCTGTATAGATTGGGTACCATATAATACTAATTTAAACTTAGAGTTGAGGTGCTTTAGCTTCATCATTTATCAATACTTAATAAATAAAACACTCTTTTGTACTATTCCCCATTTATTTATGAGAATGCTTCGCTCATCACAAACTTTAACTGATTCAACTGATAAATATATATTAATAAAAAAAATCACATTTAGAGTCTTCACTGCCAATACTCGGTGGAAAGGGACTATATTCAAAAAATAAAATATTCATGTGAACTGATTTCACTTTTATTTAACAATTGATTTAGCTCATTCATATTTTATACATTTATTTGTAAATATACCTTTCAATATCAAACGTTTGTTACACCATTTTAATTTAATTATTTTTTGTTTAAATGACACTGTAATATTATATTCCCTTATCAGTATATTATTCTCGTCATAAGCGAAACCAGTACTGATCGTATAAAATAAAAAAATGTTTTTAATACAATACAAGTTTTCTTTTAGTGTGTTTACTGTCAATATTTGGTAGAAAGACATTATATTAATAAAAAAACACAGTATTCTTTCGTACTTTATTTCCACTTTATTTAAAAAGGTCAGGACCGGTGAAACAGGACAGAACAATGCTATTTATACAAAAACAAATTTAATGATTTACACCTTTTCATTTCAATTTATTTTTGTATAAATAGCATATTTAAATTATATTTTTTATCAATTGAAAATGATCGCCATGAGCAAAACCGGTCCTGACTTTTTGAAATAAAGTACAAAGGAGTATTGTGTTTTAAATTAAATACAAGATTATTTAAATAAAATCAAGTAAGTCTAATGTGGGTGTGACTAATAATTGGTAATGTAAATATTAATTACTTATCTTATTTTACCAATCAGTTGCTACATTCTTAGTATTTGCTTATGCTAATTGTACCAATTAAAAAATAATTACGGCTATTTAAATTAATAATTGTGGAGCGAAAATTTTAAAGTGATTTGTCACACAAATACAAAGCTTGAGAAATGATGATTTGAGTGTTTGAGAAATCACTGTTTGCTGTAATGTGTCAATTTTATGATTTTATTTTTATATGAAAAAACCCTTCTTTGAACACTTATTGTGATTTCCATTCATAGATTTCATTGTGGACTATCAGAACTGATATTAAACGCCATTTTTCAAAGTTTCTCAACTATTGTTTAGTTTATTAGTAAACCTTACCATGTTTTGTCTGATGATGCTTCTCAAAAAGGTAAAACACGTATCACATTTTGTTTGACAATAATTGAGATAAAAATGTTCTCAAATTTAACATTGTATTAAAATAGAGTTACTGCCAAATCTATCGAAAACACGAAGTAAAGTTTTTTGAACATTTGTAAAGTAGTAAAGAACATTTGATATACAAATATTATTTCTTATCATCGTAAAATAAGCATTATAAAAACTCGCAATGGCTGTTCATATGCCTGATGCCATAATCTGTTTTAAGCTTTAGATTATCCTCGAATAAGCCGACAAAATACATTAACATTTACAGTTCTCTTTGGGCATTTAAACTACTGCACACGATTACGCCCCAGAGAAATTCAGTTGGATTAAGCCACGGGTAGTAAGTAGTCAACGAAAAAAAGCTCTATTCTCGCAACAATGTGGTTGGTTATATTTAAATCCTGACGAAGCATAAATAATCAGGCCAGAATCCAACCTAAATAAAAAAATATATTTTAGAATTCAATCTTGTTACTTGAGTGGTATAAAAATACAATAGTTAGACAATAGAATGTAGTCATGGAAATTGATTAAAACTACGGATACAGTTTTTCATGACGTATCTATTGTCGAATGGTTAATGTCATTAGCTTCAGTTACGGCGTTAAAGGGTTTTAATCTCGGTACAGACTGTTTTTGATAAATTATTTTTTCAATCATTTTGAAAAATCCTCTCTCATCCCTCCTATTTAAAAATGGGGAGCAACGAGAGCGATTAGCTGAAAAATAGTCATGTCTTATCTCTACTCTTATATAAAAAGAGTGATTGAGCAATTCAACAACACGCAGTTCTTGTAAAAATGTATATTGCATTATTAGTATATATGCTACAAGTTGTGAAGTTGTGAGGGGAAATAAATGGTTAGAAAACACTTTTTTTTTCCAAATATTTAACTACTGTAAAATACGTAATTTTTCTCTTCTAAAGAGTAAAATTTCATAGTTATCATTAGGGTTTCCAAACCGGTTTAAACCGAAACCGGTTAACCGGTTTATCGCCTGTTTTGAAAAAACCCGAAAACCGGTTTATTTCCTTCGGTTAACCGCGTTTTATCAAAAATACTCTTTTCTTGTTTTTCATTGTTTTTTTTACAAAAGAAAAATGTTTTACAATGAATTTATTGCGTAATATAGGAAACAATAAAAAAATTGTCTAAACATTGGATGTCTTGTCTTATCCAGGTGATATGCTTAAAAAAATGAATGCATTTAAACATCGTTCTTTGGGTGACTTTATAATCAAGCTCTATTTTTTTTATGTGATGAATATTCTTTTATCATAAAATATTTTTTCACATGTTATATAATAGTAATTGTTACATATATTGCCTTCTGTGTTCTAGTTGTAAGTTTCATGTTCTAGTATCGTTATTTTGCCATGGCAATCAGGTTGCTAACTAGAGTCCCATTAAGATAAATATCGTTTTCTTGTTTGAAATTATAGTATAAGCTGTTATGCAACATATTGAAAAAAAAATTTTTTTTGCACACCCGCCTCATCAAAATATATGATATTTCGGTTTAAACCGGTTACCCGGTTTATTTGTCAGAAAAAAACCGAAAACCGGTTAATATTTAAGTCCGGTTAATTGGAAGCCCTAGTTATCATATATAGAAGCATTTATGTAATAACATAATAAATTCATATATTTACTCTTAAGCATCAGCCAAATTGTAAATGTCGTATAAAAAAGAATAATATGAAGGCATGCTTCTTAACCCAATCTACATATATGTGGCGTATAGAGAGTTTTATGTTCTTAAAACAAACCAGTTATCAACCTTCTGTCATATTAAAATGAAAAAGTCACAAAACCCTACCCTACTAAGTTATCAATGTCCATTACATATCAATTCAAATATTTCATTTAATTTGTCCGCGTAACAAATTGGGAATATAAAAGCTCTTGTTTACCAAATTTGTTTTTAGCCAAACATCGTTTAAATGTACGTACAGTATAAAATATCAAACATAAAATCAATAACACGTGTCCATAATCACATTGTCTTACTGCTCTAAGAAAATTAAAAGGAACCAATATAGTTCAACAAAGTTATCGAACTTTTTCCAAAGTTTCTTTGAACACCAAACACTTACCCGAGCTTTTTGTTTTATTCCGACTTCGTACAACATAACAAAGACTTTCTTTTTAAATAAATACCACGAGCTTTTACCTGTTTATTAAAATCATACTATTGTAATTTATCTTGAAAGTTTCTGATGTATATTTCATTTCTGCGGACGAAGCTTATTTAAAAACATTTATTCTTAGCGACTATTACAATTATATTATGTTTTTGGTTTGCTATTTGCTTAATTTGGAAGATCTTTACTACAATCAAGTAAACGATTATTATAAGCAACACACTTTTTATTTGGACAGCCGTTTGGTGTCATGTTTTCGTAATGTCTACAGAAATCTATTCGAGCTTTAGTATTTAAAATTCAACCAGCACCAAACACAACGGATGAAAAGTGTGTATTCTGTAAAATATTGGCCTCAAATGATTTCGAATGCAATTGACACATCATTTTATCTATCTTTTAAGAGAGAGAGAAAAGTAGGAGAAATATAGTGTAGGGAATGAACAAGTATATATTATATAATCGTAAAATAAAATAACTTAGATTGTTCCACGTATTGTGCTACAAACTGTGACACGTGTTTCGCTTCTTTCAGCGGCATCTTCCAGCAACAAAGGCAGCAAAGAGGCGAAAAACGTGTCACAGTTTGTAGCACAATACGTGTAATAATCTAAGTTATTTTATTTTATATTAAAATGAGCTTCCACAAAGTTACTGCCGAATCCATCGAAGGTATTATATAATCGCTTTATCTATAGTTTGTTTACAGAATAAAACATTATGTGGATGAAGAAAGTTAAAGATATTGTACACATCACCGATTTTCGAAATCATTCAATTGAAAAATGAATGAATACATATTTAAATTTTTAACTCCACAATCAAATATAAAAAAATCTCAAGAAGTTTGTCGATGTAACAGTTTTTCGAACGGGTGTTTTTCAATTATAATGTATGTTTTATTTTATATTTATTTAATGTAATCAAAAAATATCTACGTATTTTAATAAAAAAAAATATGACGAAGTTATATAGCCTTAGGTATAAATAAACCCCACGCTCTAAAGCCCAGACAAGGAAAATCGCTTCAATAGAGCTTTTCTATCAGAACGTGATCTTTTGTCCCGGATAAAAGGATGATAGTTTCAAACTATGAAGCTTTCGTAAAAGTAACACCAAACAAAAACGTGTATAAAGTAAATTTATACAATATATTGTTTACCATATCTCGGGATGTTTTTATGTATTATGGAAACTAATTAACTTTGATCTTTGTGTCGCATTTTATTTTTATTTATTTAAATTATTATCAAAGTAAACATACGTATATTTTCAAATTTATAACACAGTGATGTTTTTTACAAAAGCAGATTTAATATAGTTTAATGAATCACGAATACAAATATATTTTAATTCAAAGTTATTCAGAGTTTGAGAGTTCTTTCAAGTGTATGGATGGATGAACCCTTTACCGATTACTAAATATATAATATATTAATTTATAATTCTTAACCACATTTGAATAACACTTATAATTAACTACGCATTATACTTACTTAAAGTTTGTTGTCATTTTGAAACCGCTGTGAAAAAAGAAGTTTTATTATTTAACGTTTAATAAATTAGTATTTATTATATATGTTGTAAGTTCCGTGGCGTAGCGGTCAACGTCGTTTGCTTCAGTAACGAATCTCATAAACTAAGAAGTTTGATTAGCATTTTTCAATCGATTCAGCGATTTTTGTTCGAAGACATGAGTGTTTGTGATTTCTAAAAATACCCTTCCAAACCCAAAATAACTATGTATGTGTGGCGTAAACGATAAGTAAACCGCTAATCCTGTCCTAGCTATATCTTCTATTCGCTTTGACAAAAAAGTTTGAGCACCTGAGTAACAATAAGTTCTCTTAGAAGATACATATGTTAGTAGGCTATTAGGAGCATACATGGATTAACAAAAAACTGCATATTGTTATAATAGAGAGTAATATATTCAGAATAAAATAAAAATGATCCAAAAAACACGAGGTTGGTTAGTATAAAAACACCAAAATATATTACAAATATATAATGCTTACGTGATGTCATAAACGATATCAAAATTTTACTGTGTTATGACGACGTGGTGTAACAAATCTGAGTAATATAATAAATTCATATTATTTGAAATAGATAACACTTCAAATATAAAATAGCAAAATATCCTTTGTGTCGACGAAGTAGGCGATGAACGTGGATGCACTTCTAGCATTGTATTGATCCTGAAATTTCACTCGATTTTTGCTTTCAGTGCAGCCTGAAAAAGTGGCTGCAATTTCACTGATAGCAAAGCCAACTGTCCTACTTGGCAAGGAAAGCTTTTGGCTTGTGATGTTCAAACACCTGCCACGGCTTTCTATCTACGCCAACTCTATCTGTAAGTATCTACGCCGCTTAGTGTCTACGTTAGTTAACTTTCGTTGATAAATTGATAATAATAGGTTTAGCTGATTCAAAAAGTAATAATCGACTTTTTGAATGTTCTGTTTGGATTCATTTCACTGGAAAACAAATGGAATATCCAACGTGGTGCAAGTATTGTTTTAATGGTTTGCTTAAAACAACGGTAAGTTGTTTTTTCATCTTAGAAAAACAGAAACCTGGAACGCTGCAACGTTTCCGAAAGCCCAAATGGTTAATTTCTAAGTAATAACATTGAAATAGAAACGGACTTTGAAGCGTATAATTGAATACGTTAACATTACTTTAACTTTAGCAATTATTTAATTGTTAATTGCTTTTTTTAGACTGAATTGGCAAAAGTTGATCATTTTATCAAGAAACCGTTGGAATAGAAAAGGGCAAAGCTAATTAGTTTATCGATTTATGGTTATGAGTACATGTGTATAAATTAATTTGAATGTAATATTAAAGGCAGTTTAAACTGAGAATTGATAGCAGATTAAAGAATTCATAATTTTCATACTATTTGATTTATAAATTTATCAAAATGTAATTTATTTTCGTATATTTTTGTTACAAATTGGAATATCGCATAAACCAAATAGCTTTCCAAGTCAAATTTTCATTTTTTATTTCTATATTTTTTCTGGTTTTAAAGAAATAAAGCTCATGTTTTAAAGTTGAGTCCCGTAAGCTTTGTATCTGGCCAAGAAAATTAAGACGAAATTTAATTTAAGATTTCGACTGAAGGTGCTTGGTGGAATTTCAATATTAAATTTGAATCGTTCAAACTATGTACATTCTCACAAATTTTGTCACTAACGACCCGAGTTTCGCCTTTCGGCATCTTCAGGCATTCAAGTGCACGGATGAACCTGAACTGACGCTTAGCAAATGAAAGTTTCGTGTTTATATAAGATATAAATGCATTTTTAGGGTGTTCACTGTCAATACTTGGTGGAAAGGCATTATATTAATAAAAACAATAATCCTTTGTACTTCATTCCACTTTATTTAATATGTCCGAAACCGGTCCTGACATATTAAATAAAGTGGAATGAAGTACAAAGGATTATTGTTTTTATTAATATAAATGCATCACTGAGTCCAAAGCCATTGCTGGCAAAAAGGATGAGCCCATGGGAAATTCCAACAGATTTGAGTAGTGAGCAGTTTCAAGAATTATACAATTTGTTTGTCGGCAAAGGTTTTATGATTATATAATTTTATGGTTATATAGGGTATAAAAGTGGAAACCCGGGTCGTTAGTGACAAAATTTGTGAGAATGTACATAGTTTGAACGATTAAAATTTAAGACGAAATTTGTTTATTTTCTTAATTGTTATTTTTTATGGTATCCATAACGAATCTCCATGAGACAATCAACTTGTAACAATTGGAAGAATATCAGTCTGATTTTTTTAAATTAAGAAAACACTTTTAAGAAATAAAATATCGAATCTTAAAATGAACATAATACAATATAAATATTTTGTTTTAATATTTTTTTCATAAAGCTTTTTGTTTAATTAAAAGATGCTGATTTTTAAAAGTGAGAATTTGTCATATATTTTATCAAGTAGCTACTAAACGTATTTCTTTGAATTTCCATTCTTTGTGTTACCTTAGTACTAAGAATAAAGCATAGGTTTCGTTCTATACGTATGGGATGACTTGTCACATCTTTGTGTCGGCGGTTTTGCGGCGCGACTTTTACGCCTGTGGCATTTTTCTTTTTTCCGGAACTTTCCCGCAGCTTTTTTCGCTTTCCCGCAACCTAAGCTCATGCCAAAGTTTTCCTTTTTCCGGTTGCGCGCAGCTAACGTGACGGAAAACGAGACTCCGGCGGCGGTAGAGATGGGGCGGCAGAATTTACTTTCGATAAAATGTGTGGTAACAATATCGATACGGCTTGACTTATCCCTTCGATAACTTTCTTCTCTTATGTAATTTTCGTATTTTATCGAAAAGTGAATAATAAAGGTTGTTTTTAATTTTAAGATTTCGACTGAAGGTGCTTGGTGGAATTTCAATCGTTCAAAATTTGTACATTCGCACAGATTTTGTCACTAACGACCGGGGTTTCGCCTTTCGGCATCTTCAGGCGTTCAAGTGCACGGATGAACTTGAACTGACGCTTAGTAAATGAATGTTTCGTATTTGTATAAGAAATAAATGTATCATTGAGTTTAAAGCCATTGCTGGCGAAAAGGATAAGCCCATGGGAATGCCCACAGATTTGAGTAGTGAGTAGTTTCCCCATGGGATTATCCTTTTCGCTAGCAAGCTCTAACCAACTGAGCCACAGCAGGCGACAAATAAATAAATATAAACAATCTCTCAGCTTCATATACATAAATATAAATAAATATAAAAAAAATATCATTTTAAGGGTTCTGTCAACGTTGTAAAAAATTGAATTGAGATTAATGACAAAAAAAGACGAGGCAAGTTATAACGATCACTTTTTAAAACTGAGTATAGATGCGTCAAAAATTTTGTCAGCCATATCTAAAAACTATCAATCTCCACTAGCACTATGGGTACTTAGTTGGTATAATAATATATGTAACATCAAACATTGAGGGGAAGGGCTATTTCGACAATGTTTAAATTTTTCACTTGCTGTTTCTCAGAACTATCAATTTACCACGTTTTCTGTCAGAACAGTGACAATATATACATTTTTGATATCATACAAGAGTTATATTTAAACGGGCTTTAATCAGGCATATGTTCACAAAATACATTATTAAAGATATACCTAGATAAAATAATTTAATTTACTACTGCGGACTATTTGTGATTTAAGTTTTATTTAAAAAAAACATATGATTTAAATAAATTATATTTTTTTATACTCCTTGAACTGATCTTTGCTAGGTACTTTCTTCAGTTTTTTTTTAGTAAAATGATGTCGCACGAGAAATTATGATCTCAAAATGCTGTTGAATTTAGAATCGCTTTATATAGATATGTAGAAATTAGTTTAAATACACAAATAATTTGATAACTATGCAGCATTACAATGTGTGCTACGTGTTAAAAAACTTTGAAAAGCATCATTTTATCGACTGCGGAAAGGAAAAAGGATGAAACCCACACATATACAATTTACAGGAGGCACAAAAAACGTATTTTGATGATTTTGGGCCATATACAAATTATGAATTATACACAACCTTAAAGTGCACGGAGACTTCTAATCTGGTGTTTAATTGACATAATCTAATATTTATTAAGGAAATTGTCTAGGAAAAACTTTTATTTCAGTCTTTTTTCTCGGTTTTAATTTTTTACTAGGTCAAATTTAGATATTAATTTGGCATTTGCAGCTTACATCCTTTTAATAGAACGTGTATCATGTTTGATACATTGTGATTATCGAAAAAAAAATGTTTTGAAAAAACTGTGGGTTACGTACTTTTTCCTTTCCAAGATAACAACGTTTACGAATAAAATAAAAATTTACTCTAATTTTTATGTTATAAATTAAAAAATAAAATTCGGGGTTTGTCCTTTTCTACTGGACACAAGAAGAAGGTAAGATAAAAACTTTGATAGTACTAATTAAAAGCTTATTGCTTCAATTATCTGTAGTAAATCCTAATATAAATAAATAAAACAATGGCAATCCACCTATATAATTTGTATTATTAATGTTGTAATTGTATTTATTAATGTTTCCTTTCTATTAAAATATATATTAATTTGGAAAAACTTTACGTTATTCATTCTTAACCATGTATAATTTATTTTCACAAAGTTACCGCCGAATCTATCACAGACTTTTGAGTAATTCAAAGTCATTCCTCCTGCTCAGTTAAATATCTTTCTACAGAGATTTCGATAATTTTTTTAATTTGAATTATGACATAAATAAGAACTATAACATATTAAGACATCCTTATTTATGAGGCAATTAAGGGATGTTTCAGGGACGGGGAAAGTTTCACGGACTACAATATGTTTGAGTAGTTAATCTTGTATATTGATTTCGTTGACGGTTATTGGAATTCTTTGGAAGACTTCGGTTAAAGTGAAAAGTTAGTTCTTAAATTCCACGCCGTTATTAATTTTATCGACTAAAGATTTAATACTGTAAAAAGATCTATATGTAAGGCACCTATAATTTAAAAAAAATATATAATCAGCAATTAAATGTCAACAATAACAAGCCATATCATCTTTATCTATATTATCTTATATTGACTACACTTTTTATCTATATTATCTAATATTGAGATTATTTTTAATGCTCAAGTGTTGCTTTTATTTTACAGGGTCTGAAGACGAGTGGTCAAGTCGTAAGCTTTGTTTTAATTTCAGTATGAACAGCTACATAAATTAAAATTTTATTTTTTAGCTTAATGCTTCAAATATTATGTCTAATTATAAATAAATAGTTTAAAGGTCAAATTTGCTTTGGATTTTTTTATCCAATGTCTGCTCCCAATGTGAGTTATCTCAATAGGAGTTTTTCTACGAAAACTTTTTGTTACTCAGTCGCTCAACCTCTCTTTTTCATATAGAGAAGTAGGGATAGAAGGATAAGGCCATGACAGGTCTATTAATCAACTAATCGCTTTAATAATAAGATTTTTTTTAGACATCACAAACACCCATGCCTTCGAACAGAAATCGATAAATCGTTCAAACAAAATGCTGCTCGTACTGGGATTCGAACCCGAATTAGTAAATTATATTTGAAATATGACGGGTGGATCACCATTGTTGAATTCATAACCACTGAGATTAACCTTACTTAATGTATGTAATTAATTTGTAATAAGTACATCAATCATTCTCCTTGCTCCCTGTAGAAAAATAAAAAGCCCTAACTTTTATCGTAAAGTTTATAACTAAAAAAATATTATCAACTTTTAGTTTATACATAATCCTTGCAATTTTATGTCTGGCGATGTTTCTCAAAGATGCAAAACAAATCAGACTTTGTAACACAGCAAATTAAATAATAAAGTAATCAAATAAAAATTTATATTACAAACATTATAAATATCATTTCTTAATTAAAGCACGTTCATTATTAAAAAATGATTTAATCTGAGTAATTTTATTTTAAATTAAATAATTACAATATAAAAGCAATTTAAAAAAAGTTGTGACGTAAAAAAATGATTCATTACAAAATAAATTGTTTTTATTTATACGCTTAAAGCTTATTTATACAGTAAAGCTGTACGCATTTCCGTATGCAAATTACAATGTAACAAAATTTAAATAGAATGAGTACAAAGTCAGAAATATGATCCGACTTACAATGCAAAAGTCAGTGGGTAATAAAACATTGTCAGAACGTTAAATGCTGACAAAACAAACGTGATTTTTATCTGAATGAGAAAAGGCAAAAATAATATAAATATGCCTGTCAAACTGAATGCCGAGCGGATACAGAGAGAATTTTATGTATATTGAAATGAAAACTTTTATAATAAATCATCCACAGGAAATGGACCAAATCTTTTGTAAGTAACTAAGTGACATAGGTAATCAAAAAATGTTTTTATATCGCTTGCTTTAGATACGTTATTGCAGAGTTTCCTTAACCTTTCGTAGGGTGAAACATTCTAAAAATCCTGAAATTTTAACGTAACATCTTGGTTATTTTTGTAATGTAATATTTGATATAATTTTGAACACGTTTTTAAATATATATAACACGCACTTTTAGCAGTGTTTATTTTATTATTTACTAGCTGGCCCGACGAACTTCGTGCCGCCTCAGAATCAATAAGTGTTGTGTTAACTTGATAACTTGAAACATGATGACTACCGAGCAAACCTTTAGTTGTACATTATGCGGTGGCAAGCCAGGCAGATCCAATGAGTTTAAAAATTCAGTTGGTCTTCGTTTGTTACACGGTCGATAGATTTGAAGGAATGTAGTGGAACAACGATTTGATTTTGAATTGTGAAGTTTAAATGATCCACATCTTTGTTCTTCGCTGCAAGAATTGCTCGTTCACTTAACCAATTGTGATTTTTGTGATTAGATGTTTGGGAACATTTTGTTGATGTAGCCGTCCTTCGTTGAGACGAAATTACTGAAATTCGGCGGAAACGAAATCAATCCGTTCGATTCATCAACAGGAACACGGTCGTTACCGACGATAGTCGATGATCGTTTTATAGCTTAAAGCATTTTTCTCTTCTCATTCGGGGCCGAGTTAATAATCCTCAAATTCTCATGACTATTAATTAACATGCTCCCAATTTATCGTGGGCAAAACTATGAGCAAAAACTTTTATTTCTAAAAACTTATACCTAGCTTAAGAGGTATGAGTCACCAGTTCCAAGGGCTGTTTGTAAAATTTTACTATTTTATTTCTTGATTTTAATGTATTATGTAGTTTTATTTTATATTTTATCTTATTATATTTTTCAAGTACACGGCGAATTGGCGTCAGCTGTTATGTCATGTACTGTAACTTAAATTTTTAACAATAAATAAATAAATAGTCAGCAATTGCTTGGAGAAATCTTCGGCAGATGGATCGTTTAGCAATGCAACTCGCATGTTTGTCGTCAGCTGAAGTTTCTTCACATAGCGCCAGAGTCAATGATTTGAGGCAAGCGTTTATTTCATCGGCAGCGGTCGATCTTGGAATGACTGGTAGTGTTTGGCGGAAATCGCCAGATAGTACAATCATTGCGCCTCCAAAAGATCTTGAGTCATTGCACAGATCTTTCATGGTTCGATTGAGTGCTTCCAATGCGCATTTGTGCGCCATTGTCCATTCATCCCAGGTGATGATTGTATTTGCTACCAAAAAATTGCCATTGCTGAGTGTTTCGTAATCTTGCATGTCGGTTTTTCAGTGGTTTGAAGGTTTAACGGCAATTTCAACGGTGAATAAGCCATTCAGCATCCTTCTATCTACGTGGCCGCTATTCCAGAAGAAGAAACTGCTACAGAAATTTTATATCTCCCACGACCAGTGGCCATAATCAATGACATGAGGAATGTCTTCCCAGCTCTACCGGGCGCATCGAGGAAAAATAAGCCACCATTTCCGTCATCAATTGCCTTCATTAACGTATCGTACATTTCCTTCTGTCGAGGGTTCAACAGTGGTACATTCGTTCAAACTGATCAATGCATCTCGATCATATTCACGTTCAAGTTCCAATTCTCGATTGAAAGCGACGTTCATTCCACGATCTGGCGTCGGCATTTCTACTTTGACTAACAAACTGCCGCACATACGGTAACACATGAATTTGATGGGAAGCATGTCGAAATAATTATAGCAAATAATGTGTGTATCTGACTTGGAGATTCAGAAACAATTGCTTCAGCGATTGTCATGTCCCAATGAGTAGCGTTTTCAAGCAAAATGAGATATTGACATGCAGCACGAAATGTTGGGCACACTACGCCATTGACAGTTCGAAGTGATTCAAATGATGTCGGCCTACAAACATTCACCAGCAACAACCGCAAGTAGAAGCATTCGTCATTCTTCAGATGAACTGTGTTAATGCGACCAAGAGCATCAGTAGAACGCACATCCGGATGATCAGGAACCGCATTGCTTTGCTTTCGACGTTGAATTTTTTTCGATGAAGCGTTCCAAGTATAATAACGTGCAATCTCAGCAGGGCTGTGGAGTCGTGTAAAAAAAATACTCCGACTCCAGCTTAAAAATAATTAACGACTCTGACTCCGACTCCGAGGAAATTTTTCAACAATTTCATTTTAACATATATATATATATATATATATATATCGACTTTGGAAAGGAAAAAGGACGTAACCCACAGTTTTTTCAAAACAGGTTTTTTTCGATTATCACAATCTATCAAATTTGATACACGTTCTATCAAAAAGACGCAAGCTGCAAATGCTAAATTAATATCTAAATTTAGCTTTTAAGTTTGAAAAAGATGACCTTGTAAAAAATTAAAACCAAGAAAAAATACTGAAATAAAGGTGTTTCCTAGACAATTTCTTTAATTCATATTACGCTTTGTTATTTAAACAACAGTTTAGAAGACTTCGTGCGCTTCAAGGTTGTGTACAATTCATAATTTGCATATGGCCCAAAATAATTAAAACATGTGTGGGTTACGTCCTTTTTCCTTTCCATAGTCAATATATATGTAATACCATCAGATCATCTTTAGTCAGCCAAGCATGCAATGTCAACACTTTGGACTATTTTGCTTGAATACACATAACTAAATATATTTTTCAAAAAAAATCGAGCCGCTCATTTTTCACGACTCCGACCAAAATACCGCGACTCTTCGACTCTGATTCCACAACCTTGCATCTCAACAACGTTCGTGCAAACGGCAAGCTCCATTTTTGCCAATCAATCGAATACATCCAGCATCGAGTATTCCCAAAGACGCGATGCCAAGCAATTTAGTTCATCAGCACCGGATTTTTTGTTTAAAAACACGTGCGGTGACGTCACAGAATGATTTATGGGAATTGAAACATAATGAAAATCGATGAAAACTCAAAATCGCGGCGCATGTATACATAGTTAGTAGTCAACTGTCAAAGTATAATGTAATTAACGCCATCTGGTGGATTTACTGGAAAACAGCATACAACGTGTCATACAATGTCCACGTTCCATTTGTATTTTTCAAAAAAACAAATTGTATGAGGACATTTATTTTCTTAATAATTTCTTTCCCGTGATATTTTTCCGATGTTTTAATGCTTATTCTGCTATTCTAGGCGGATAAGAATTTAATAAAACAAAAATCATTAAAATCCGAGCTGTAATTCTCGAGATATACGTGGTGTAACAAACCCCACTTTCTTTTATATATATAGATTTTAAATGACTATAGATGAATTTGTATTGTTTAATTAAAATATATATTAATAAAAACACAATAATCCTTTGTACTTCATTCCACTTTATTTAATACGTCAGGACCGGTTTCGCTCATTGCGAGCATTGTCAACTGATCATCAGCTGACATATTAAATAAAGTGGAATGAAGTACAAAGGATTATTGTGTTTTTATTAATATAATGCCTTTCCACCAAGTATTGACAGTGAACACCCTTAAAGTGGTAAAATATATATAATGCATATTTAGCAGAATCCAAATGAGAGCCATACTATGGTTAACTATCAGGAAAAACAACATATCAGTTCGGTAACTGTTTATAACAACAAAATGTATTTCCCTGTGTATTTTTTTTTTTAAATTGTGACGAAAATTTTTATAACGCAACTTCTATAACACGAAACCAACATCCATCCGTGTGATAGAAGGTTTGACTGTAAAAAAAAATATGTACTCTGTATTTGTCACTTGGTGACATGTCCGCTTCCAATGTGAAGCATATGGACTCCTAATGGAGTTTATCTCAACAGAAGTGTTTCTACTAGAACTGCTTGTTACTCAGTTACTCAACCTCTCTTTTTCCAAAGAGAGTAGGGATAGAAGGATATGGCTAGGACAGGATTAGTGGCAAGCTAATCGCTCTCGATACGTCCCGTTCATAGGATAGGATGGGTGAGAGGGGGGAATTCAAGACATCACATACATCCATGCTTTTAAATAAAAATTCATAAATCGATTGAAAAATTAATTTATAAAACTGTCCGTACCGGGATTTGAACCCAGGCCCTCCGTAGCCGAAGCCAACAAAGTTGACCACTCGAACACACAGGCGGCGACTTAAGTTACATGTGTTTTTTCTAAAGGCTGCACTAAAATACCATCTCATAAGTCATTCATAATAATAATTATATAAGAAACACTATTTTATTTTATTTTTCGATTGTAAAAAATACTTGCAAAAGCGGTTTTGTTTAGTACTTAAAACATTTGTATATACTTTGTATATAAACAATAACTGATTTTGTGTATTTTAGAAAACTGATAAGCAGTTTTTCAGATTGTCTGAAAAACAGATATTTGATTGACACTTGATTGTTTGCATTTACCCTGCTCATGTTTCGAAAAATTCCAGCTAAAATTTGTTATTTTAAGGTTTCACAAATATGTAGAAAAGTCTTGTATTTAGATAAGCTTCAGCGTTTTATCTTTTTTAATAAATCCGTGAAAAATGTTTAACCCTATAAAATTCTATTCTGTTGTATTAAATAAGACACTGTAAGCTCAATATATAATCCAGTTATGCTTAACTTGCGGCCTGAAATACTCAGATTTAATTATCAGATTCTTTAAAAAAAAATAACATTTGAAAATCACAAAATGTGTGGAAACAATCCACCAGTCTGCAACTATTATATTTGTTCCGTTCCTGCATTAGTAGCATATTTATTAAGTCGGGGTGTGTCATGAGAGGAATCGTATTGCAAGGACATGGGGATGACTTTTAACTCTTCCCTTCTTAAGGGTTAGGGATGTTTACTGAATGTGGGTTTGTAGGGTAGTGTATAATGGAGGTGATGAAATGGTGGGATGACAGTGACGAGTATGTAGATTTTGATGGTAATGTTTAACCATAAAGCATCATGGTTAGCTTTGCCATATTTAAACAAAATATTATTTATTACACAATCAAACGCTTTTCCCCATTTGTCTTAATAATTAATAAACGTTATTTTCGATGGATTTAGTTTAAAATTTGTGAAAAATATTTTTTGTGGACAATTTAAATTGATTACTTTATTATTTATTACACAATACTATTAAAAAAATAATGACACGCGTTACCTTTTTAATAAAAAAATTCAGACAAAATATTGTTGTATTATTTACTTAAGTCTCTTTTGATAACCCTTCTATCTTTTTGGAAATCAAACAAATCACTAACAGAGATGAAACATTTTTTAAAAGAACAAGCGGGCCGCTATTGTTTTACAATTAGTGATTTTAAAATCTAATTCCACAAAGAAAATACTCCCATTTCAATTTTTTAAATGTATAAGTTAAGAGGTTGAATTAAGTTTTAGTTTGTTCGTAAATAAACTTACGATATTTTGTCACGCAAAAGGCGAAACACGTGGCACAATTTTTTACACAGCCTGTGAAATAATAAAATTATCAATCTAACTTACTTGAATAGTCATTGAAAACATTTTAAGGAAGGAGAAATGTGGTAGACATAATATTCGAGTGGCTCACGTAAAAAAACGTTGAGTACGACTGCTGTAGACGGTCTCTGAATAAACCCAATGATATATCGTTTGAATTTCTTTTCTTATATCCATCCATCTTATTTTTAACAAAATCGTCTATCTCAAACAAACCAACGTGCACTGAATGGGAAACTTGGTAAGTATGCTTGAATGCAAAGAAGCATTACTCCATGCAAATGCGAAAGAGAAAAATGCACAAAATGCAGTATTATGGTATTCTTACCAATGTTAACTATTGTTATCAATCTATTGAAACTATTTTATCGACTGTGAGAAGGTTAAAAGGGTTACGATAACTTTTATATCGATTGAGGTGGCATTTACTTGTAGAACTCCATTATAATAATTTAAATAAAACTAAGTGTATTTTACTTACACATAATTTTTGATTTATTTTTTGAATAGTTCAAATTATCTACATTCCTTCAGGGCCGATTTTTTTTATCGAAAGCAGTGTCAGTCGATGAAAGAAAACATGATATTAATCATTAGTAATGACAACTTTTCAGGTGTTCACTGTGGAAGGCATTATATTTAAAATAAATAAAACACTCTTTTTTACTAATTCCACTTTTGTTTTATATGATCAGGACCGATTTCCCTCATAATGAGCAGTATCATCTGTTGACTTTTTGAACCATTGACAACAGTTAATTGATTGTTTATATGCAAAAAAGGAAAAATGACGCAGTATTAAATAAAATAGTAAATATATGACTTTAATACTCACTCACTCTCCACTTTAACTTTAATACTCACTCACTCACTCTCCATGCACTTGCATGGAGACTAATAAAACGGTGTTATATTAACTCAACTTAACAGATTGTTAGAGAAAAACCTTTGTGTGTAAGTCTTTTTTCTTGGTCGCAATTTTCTGATGGAACAAGCTGGATTAAGATAGTAATTTAGCATTGGCCGCTTACATCCTTTTTATGAAACGTGTATTAAGTTGTGTACATTAGAATTATCAAAAAAAACTGTGTTGAAAGTTTTTGGGTTACGTTGTTTTTCTGCATTTGAGTTTAAACTTTTTTTTAGATATCAAATTTATGGAGCTTTAAGTACCTGGACGCGCTAGCGTCAAGGTTCTTTTAGTCTTCTTCATCGATAAAGTTTTTGAAAAATTGTGAACTGTATCCCCTTACCATTGTTTGCAGACGAAGGGCGCAATCACTACAGATATAAGAAGCTCACGAGATATATGCATTATTTTGCAAATCACATTCTATATCGACTGTGGAAAAGAAAAAGGACGTAACCCTCAATTTTCCAAAACAGTTTTTTTTCGATAATCACAATGTATACAAACTTGACACGCATTCTATCAAAAGGATGGAAGCTGAAAATGCCGAATTAGTAACTAAATTTAGCTTTTAAGTTTGAAAAAGATGAACTTGTAAAAAATTAAAACCAAGAAAAACACTGAAATAAAAGTTTTTCCAAGACAATTTTTTCAATTAATATTAGATTATGTCAATTAAACACCATTTTAGAAGTATCCGTGCACTTCAAGGTTGTGTATAATTCATAATTTGCATATGTCCCAAAATCATCAATGTGTTGGTTACGTCCTTTTTCCTTTCCACAGTCGATATGCTTCCCCTATACTATATCCGTATATGTACACACACATGCGCATACATACATACACACATACAGTACACAAAAAAGTCAAGGAGTTGATAGTTGATAGCAAGATAGTTGATAGTTGATTTGCAAACAATTAAACAATTTTTGTTATACTGTATGAGTCTATGAAATGTGAAGTGAGCCAAGTGGTATTTTAAGAAAAATGAGTTGCTTTATAATATTCTACATGTCTTAAAGTATCGTAAAAGTGAAGTGAGCTCAGTAAAAACACACTGCAATAGTTTTATCTTCCTAAAATAAAAAAAATCAATTCACAATTTAAAAGTCCAATAGAAAAGTTTTACCATTTTACTACTTGGTTTACATTTCTAATCATATTAATTATATTATTTATACATCAAGAGTGGAGATTGTATTTGGAAAAAAAACTTTTTTCTTGAATATTTTTAGAAGACGAAGAAAATAATAGCCTTGATACTTTAGTAAGTAAAATTCAAAACTTTTTTCAGAAATATTGACGCTTCGAAATCAATTACCTACCTTGGGATTGAATAAGTAATAAAGTTTCCTACTAATCGATGGCATTAGCCTTACCCTTTTTTCACGTTGGAATTTTCTTAACACAATCATCAATAAGGGTTTACGCAGGCTTAATACTTCTAAGTCTTTTACGGAAATTCCAGGAAAACTATATCAACTTATCCACTCTACTTTTCCGATTGTCGCGCGGGTCATATTTCACAGGCTTTGCTTATTTTAGACCGGAAGCTTCGTCTCACTCACTTTACTTACATTTCAAACGACAGGGATGGATTAGCTACATTAAACTGAGAAAGTGTTTAGTTATTGATGGATTTAGTCGAAAATAGATGACAATACAAACTGTCAAATGAAAAAAATGAAAATTCGTCGATTCGTTAGTTTATGTAGTGTTAAATAAGTATCATTAGTAGATATTTCTTAAAAATAAATTTTAAATCGACAACATCTAAGTAATTAATAAAAACACAATATTCCTTATTTATTTAAAAGGTCAAGACTAGGGTATCCAATCCCGAAGCCTTTATCCAATCCCGAGATTTCGGGATTGAGAAATTTTGTGCAAATTCCGAAAATTTTTACGATTTTGGAATTGCAAGAGCTAAAAAATCTGGAGGAATAGTATAGCAAATTCAGGATTTCAAAAAAAAAACGAGTTTCGGAGATAATCTGGGGAAAAGGTATTGCGAATTGAGGATGTCAATTCCGGGATTTCGGAATGAGAAAATTGGACGAGATCCCCGGATTGGATGCCCTTATCAAGATAAAAACTTATCAAGAGCAATTATTAACTTGTAGTCTTACCCTAGCTCTATCTCGTATATTCCTTTACGCTCTTCGAAAAAAAAAGCTGAGTAACTGAATAACAGTTTTCGTTTAAAAAATCTTTAGGCAGAATAGCTAGCTAGGCTTTAGATACTTCCATTAGATGACCATATTATCCACATTGGGAGCGAACATGGATTTAAAAAAAGTTAATCAAAAAGAATTTAAAGTATTTTTGATATTTTCGAAAGTACTATATAGCATTAGGCTGAAACATTTATAAAAAATGTGTATATATTTACTACACTTTTTTAATATTATTTTTGAAAAACATGATTTGATAGATTGACCTTATTACTATTTATTTACCAAGTTACATTAAGTAAGCGACAGTCAAATAAAATAAATTTATTATTTCACGCTTTAAAAATTCCTGAATAACTTATAGAACTTTGTGTATATTTGTGTAAACTTTAGTTATTTTATATTAAAATGTCTTTATTTTTTTTATCAATACGTCTCTGTCCTTAAGACTGCTGCAGAGGGATGGTGCAGGGTGGCAGTATAAGTTTTTTTGTTATATAACCAGAGTGGAGAGTAAAACCTTAATTGCTTTGCTACGCATTTCTCAGCTTCTAAGCGACAATATTGTCGTGTAGTTACATACACTAGGGATCAGAAAGAAATAACACGCAATTGATTTTAATGCGAAGTTGAGATACATACTCAAAAAGTTTGATTATGATATTGACTCTGCTTTAAATTTTAATCATCTTAGTTTATATGACAGAAAAATGAGTAAAAGTGTTTCATTACAACATATATTTGTGTATCTCGCTATTTACCTATCTCTGTTTAAATCTAAAAATAAATGTTTGATATTGTGAGACTTTACCCAGACCCACCATCGATAGGGTAAAAGTTTAACCCCTTAACCATTGAAGCCAAAGTCGAGTTAAAATGGCAGAATATGTGCGGAAGTTTTTTTCTAATATTCCAACAATGAGCTCGGTAAGTCTCAAAAAAGAACTGACATTTCTAATAAACAACGCTGTCTTTTACGGCCATGACAGGTTAAGTCGTATCACGATTTAAAAATAATCCTGTGAAACTAGCACTCTCTATGATCGGACAACTTATAATAGTCGATCCATACAACGAACAAAAATAAATCGTTTGTTTAAAATGTAAAAATTACCAAAAAAACATAGAATTAGAATTATTCCGAAGTACATATTATAAACTTAAAATACGTAATGATTTTAATATCCCATCTGTTGTACGATAAAATTTAGGCAAAAAAATAAATAACAAAGAAGGTAATAGAATCACATTAAAACTATTCTAAATAAATCATTTCGCTTTTAAATCTATTCAGCTACCTTGTAGAAAACTACTTCTTAACTATCGGGACAAAAGTTTGTTTACAAATTTCAAAACCAGTCAACATTGCTGCAAAAGTTTTGGGATGCTCTGTAAGCTTGATGATTTATGTTCGTAGAGAGAGAAAGAAACGTACAAGAGTGGCTGAGAGACACTCTCAGGGGTCTTGAAATGCGAGTTCTGGTCCGGTGCTTTGTCCCATCTGACGAGAATAGTTAAAGTTCTTTAGGTATAAAATAAATTACACAGCACTTGAGTGCAATATAGTCTGTGTTGAATCATGAAATTGAAAGATCAGAATAATTATTTGACTTGATTTCAAACAGTTATAATTTACAAATAAAATTCTACTGTAAATTATAATGATTATTGTAACTCCACGATTGACTATTTCTGATTTTCTGGTGGACACAAAAGCCGCCTAGTTATATATTGTTTTTTTTATTACAACAAAAGCTAGACTCAAAGACGAGTACAGCACGAGGGTGACAACCAACGTTCCCTCTAAGCCGAAGGGTTAGCTGCGCGGAAATTTCAAAGGCTGCGCGGAGGTTGCGCGGAGACTGCGCGGACCGATCAAATATTAATTGAACAACTGTCTTGTAGTGCGCGCCAACCCGGAATGAGTGCGCGGGGGGTTCCCAATTGCTGCGCGGTCGTTAGAGGGAATGTTGGTGACAACATGTAAGGGTAGCAATTTTTTAATTTACGTCGATAAGATTATTTATTTTTTGATTAGAAATTAGTTAACATTCTTTGAAATCCCAGTTACCTTTGGCGACAGATAATTATTTGCCTTTGAGATAGATTATATGAATTATTAATTAAAACTTTTCGTTTTTTTTTTTAATTTTTCGTAAGGAATGTTAATAGGGAAAATGTGGGTATTATTTGCAAAAACTGCTAAATTTACATTTACATTTTAAAAGTATTTTTAGTTTTACATTACTTTGAAATGATATTTTGTATGTTATCAAGCATCATATTTGAAACTGACTTTTAAAAATACTTTAAAAATTTATTTGTATCTACCAAATTACATTTATGATTCATGTTTCAACATTTTTTTTAATGAGCCTGGTTTGCAAATAATACCTTCAAATATAACACTTCCCATAAGCTGGAGTTAAAGCTTTGGCTTGATCTTTAATGTACCTTTAACATGATAAAAAAATCCTGCTTGTTGTCATTTCGACGAAAGTATGTTTTTTAATATTTTTAAAATGTAAGCAAATATATAAATTGCACATTTGCTTAAGGTGGTATGGTATAAAAATATTCTAAAAATTATGGATATTTTCACCTTTTGTAGATAACATTAATAAAATACAATTGAGGCATTGTATAAATAATAAATTTAGCTTTCCATGGGACAGTGCAATATGGCGATCTTTAATTGAATAATTTATATGAAGTCTTTTATGCCAGGAGAGGGATTTTGAAATCATTCTCATCCCCAGAAACCAGAAGAGAGATGGGAAAAATTAGCTTTCGTAGAACTATATACCCGATATTAATTACGGTGCAATGCTTTAAATTTTTCTTGCTCAGTAAAATATGACTCCCAACAGTAAGACATAAGCGCGCCGTAGTTAGCGTACGGGATGCTATCGCGTAGTAGGGTTCCCGGTAAATTGCTCGAATAACAAGATAATCAATTTGTTTCCGTTTGTTCTGTCCGTTTGTTCTGTCTTAGCCCTAGTCTTCTATGTTTTCTGGAAATATATAGAAACAGTTTGAGTAACTAATTAATAAGCAGTTCTCGTAGAAACACTTCTATTGAGATAAACTCCATAAAAAGATCATATGTTCCGCATTTGGAGCGAACACGGTTAAAATAAATACTTACGAAAATTATTTTTATATTTCACTCTCTAAACAAGTGTCGCACAAGATAAAAATGAAATTCGTAGAAAAAGTGAAAAATCGTTTAAATAACCAAGCAATTCGAATAATTTGTAATTTGAGCAATTTCCATTCGAGCAGTTTACTGGCTCCCGCGTAGTAGACACAACCCCGATTTAAGCGCTCGGGAGATTAGCGCCCTGACACAAACGCGCAATATAAGATTATTGTATATAATTGACTGCTCATTTGATGTAACTAACTTATCTAAGATAACTTTTATGGTAACATTAATAAAATAAATTCGTACATTACAAGCACATAAAAGATTTTTTTATTGATTGGGAAAAAATAATAAAGTAAGGAAATTCTACCACGTCGAATTATATTTTAAATACTACTCAAAAATATTTGAGTGTTTACCCATTTTTATATGAATATTCAATTGCTTTATGCAGTGGTAACCAAGCCGCGGCAATTTTACGTATTGTTTTAAAATTATTTTGTGTTTCTGTTGGATTGATGATAATATCTAACTTCTCAAAATTCAATATTAGCCGATAACAATTGGTGGAGATTTATGATGATTTTTGTCGCTCGCTGTAGTCTGGTTGGTTAGAGCTTGCTCTACCGACCAGGTGGGTCTGAGTTCGATTCCCAGTAAGGTCAATGTCAAATCAAGATTTTAAAATTTGATATCTGAGACATGAGCATTTGTGATGTCAATTTACCTCGAGTATATCTCGAGTGGTGACTTACAATACAAAAATTCTCATCGAGTTTTTTTGTATGATCTTTCAACTTTAAAATATTTGGCGCATTGGCACTAGCTATGATGGCAAATATAAAAAAAAACTGTTTTTTCTATTTGGCATACTTTTAAATAATTTTACTGAATTAAAAATAATAACCAAAGAGCATTCTAATGAATAAAACAAAAATAGCTTGTTTTTGTTTGAAAAAAAAAAATATCAGTTTTAAGGTGTTCACTGTCAATACTTGGTGGAATGGCATTATAATAAAAATAATAAAACATTTTTAGTACTTTTTCCACATAAAATTTATTAGATCAGGACCGGTTTCGCTCATCGCGAGCATTATCAACTGATAAGAAAAATACATAAACAGTGATATTTATACAAAATTAAATTGAAATAAAAAGGTGTAAGCAACTATTAACAATTTAAAGGATTAGCAAATTACATTATAATTACATTTATTATTCTTTGATGATGATTTTTTAATTGTTATGGGTGTTAAGCATTTTAATTTTGTGTAATTATAATGTAATTTGCTAATCCTTTAAATTGTTAATAGTTGCTTACACCTTTTTATTTCAATTTAATTTTGTATAAATATCACTGTTTATGTATTTTTCTTATCAGTTGATAATGCTCGCGATGAGCGAAACCGGTCCTGATCTAATAAATTTTATGTGGAAAAAGTACTAAAAATGTTTTATTACTTTTATTAAAAAAAAATATGTTGCAAAAAGGAATAAAATAAGCAATGATCGACTGTCTTACCTTGATAGCAAAAGTTGATCGACCACAGCTTGATCTTGCTCGCTGCTTATGCTGACCAAGTGACCTCCCTGCCTGACGCACTCTGCTTCGGCTTGTGACCAAGGCAACTTAGTGTTCTCAAAAACCGAAACACAAAACTGGCCCAAGCTAACCCAACCATACGAACACTGACCAACAATATCTGCGACAGGCTCCGCATGATACCAAAGCTTCAAGAATAGACCTAACGTATCTTCAGGACTGTCTTTTGCCTTCAAATCAACTAACTCACTCGATGTGCTTCTTCTTACAACGTCACTTTTATTTGAGAAATTTTTGGCCCCATTTTTAAAGCCGCTATTTTTGTTATCACTTTCTACACTTATCAAAACTTCATCCACTTTTAAAACATCTTCTCTAATACGTTTGAGTAGATCACTTTTGACGATTTCAGTTTTTTTGGACGTCCTACTAACTTTCACATATAATATAATACTATTTTGTTTTGAAATTATTTGAACATTTCTCAACGGGTCACCGGATTTCGAACAATGTACCCAGGAACTTGCTCCATCTGACAATTTTATCGACATTCCTGAGCAGTCTTCGTGAGTGCTTTCAAAAGGGTAAGATGAAAATTCAGTTTCCACGTTCTCTTGAACATCTCCATTTGGGGCTTCTGGTGATAGCACCAAAGGTGCTAAATGATTTTTCGAAGAAGTTTTCAGAGGTTTTTCACCCATTTGTAATCTCAAAGCTATACGATTACCAAAAGGCAAATGAATTCTAAATGTACAATACAACGTATTTGTTGGCTCTATATCATAAGATCCATTTCTTGCAGTCAACGTCACATTATAACAGTAATCTACTAATCTATACGAAATCACAAAAAGTGGAGAACCGTGAACGTGTAAATAAGGATTCGTTTTTGGTTGAGTTGTCGATGTAAAATATAAATTTCTGTCTGATTCAGGTAGTTCTTCCAATTTCCCACATAGGTGTGTCTGTTGGTAGTTGGCTCTAGATCTTTGTGACGCTGGGGATCCTGGGCTCAGTCGGATAAATCCTCCGCTTAAACATGGAACATTCAGGCGATCTAATGTCACCAAAAGACCATGCCGCTGTGCAGATGCTGAAGGGAAGAATATTTGGCAGTCCCCAGGGGCTCTTGGTAAATCGCTCCAGCTTAGTCTCCCTGACAATCGATATAATGACAGCTGGCAATCTGAAAATAGAACAAAAGAAATGTTGAAAATAATTTATCTACTTCATTCATGTTTTATTAACAGAAGTATGGCTTAAAAAATGTTTGAAAATTAGAGATTTAAAGAAGAAGGTTTAAATAAAATAAATCTTTTTCGCATATATAATATTTAAGTGATCGATTTGACGCAGATATATGTCCGCTTAAAAGTAGCTGACATTGGATAAATTACCATCTAGAATTCTTGTTCCATTGCAAATCTGTTTCCTAATAAATTATTATTATGAATTCACCAGACACTTCTCAAAGTAAACTATTGTACTATAAAGCATTATAGAAACTCTATAGTCAAAACTGTGCCTAGCCAAAGCGAGCGATGCAGTATTTGAGCTGAAACTTTTAGTAAATTCTTCAAACAAATTTGACCCATTCATAAAACTAAAGAAAATGTTTTTTAGTTAATTACTATGAAACCAATTTGTGGTAGAAAAAACAGAAACAAAAGTGGACAGTAAGTATTCACACCGATTGACGACATATCTTTTAATAATCTATTAATTAATCAAAAGATTGGTGGACGAAAACTTGATTTCACTCCAATTGCAGTGACGTTTCTAGGCTATGTGTTGCCCCTAGACAGAGTTTAAAGAACTGTTTTTAGTATTTTTCGATTTTTTTTTTGAAATTACCTTATATGCCGCCTTTTATACTGAGATCGGTAAATGATATATTTTAAGAATATTTTCGCTATAATTTTAATTAATGTTTACCAATCAGTCATAATATAGATAATATTCAAAATGGTGTTTTTTTATCAAATACATTAAAGCATCAAATTTATTCTAAACCAAATTTGTGTATCAAAAATAGTCATTTAAAAAAAACTGTGATTAATTGCCCCTCTCTAGGACTTGCCGCCTTTGGGCAACTGTTTACTCGCCTACGCCTACGGAACGTCCCTGCACACGTTTCCATTATTTTGTATCAAAATAAGCAATTTCTACATTACATTATTATTAAATCCATACTGTGTTCCGTAATATAATATAATATAAGAAAAATAATGATTATGAATCTACAGGCTGTCAATTTGTTTGATGTCCTTGGTAAATACTTCATATTTATTTACTTATTTACTAATGGCAAAATGATTTCGCTTTACTCGATAAATCAACATGTCTTCCCGGGAAACATGACAGGGCATTGGAAAAATTATTTCATATTTATTTTTAAAGGGTTATTTGTTTTCAAGGAAATTGTTTATATAATATAACTTGAGTTATTTATTCACGTTTATGAAAGCCATGTTATGAAATTTTGCAGCTGGTGTTTCATAAATTATAAATAAGTGTTTTGATGATGTCTAGACTTTTTACGTTCCCGGGAATTCTCGAGAATTATGAGTTTTTTCATTTTTATTTAATTAAAAACAATAAAAAATTTCTTGTGTGAGTATTGTTTATATTCTAAAACTAACGTTAAAAATCGTTTTTGACTTAATTATGTTTACTTGCGTTCGTCTCCATTGATTAAAGTTTCAAAAAATCAACATTTTTTTAATGAAAATAATATACATTTGGCATTACAGCTCATGCTTTTTTGCAAAATTTAATATTGAAATTCCACCGAGCACCTTCTGTCGAAATCTTAATATAATATATTGTTAATACAACGATACAAAATTGTAATAAAGGAAATATTAAATTTCTGCCGTGACATCAAAAGGCAATGTAATATTTGTAATATTCTTTACGAAAAGCAATTACGAGCCAAAGTTTCCAGGGGAATATTAATATCTGAAATATTATATTAAAAAGAAATTTCGTCATACCTGTTCTTAATTGCCTGTTAAAGATGACTTCGTAAATTGTTGCCTCGGTAGATATTCTGTAACGTAACCTGGGAAAAAAGAATAATGATATTAAACAGTGTTGCCAAAATATTACAGAAAAGGCGCCTTTTTTTTAATACTGTGCTTAATTATTTTTATTATAATTTTTTTGTCATGACATTATCCAGAAGACCAGAATCACTGTTGCTTTTATACTGCACAGAACTATGAACAAGAAGTTTGTCTTATTGGACCTAACATAATGGTATAAATACAAATGAAAGTGCGAAAACAAAGACGAACACAAAAGAAGTTTTGATAATTGAGATGGTTAGAAGCAAAGGTGTCAATCAATCTTGAAAAAAAAAACCATTCTTTTGATGCAAAATCGAAGAGCTAAAAATACTTTAGCTTATTAGGTGATATTTCAATGACAAATCTCTGTTCATTCCATAAAAAAAGTTTTTTTTTCAATTCGCTTTTGGAACAAATTCAGTTTCTTTACTCACGTGACAAAATGTTTGCTCAGCACGTTTGACGAATTTATTGTGAATCATAATATTCTACAGTAAGCAAACATACATTAAATTAATTAATTATGCTTTATTCAGTTTTTTAGGTTTTTCTCAAAATAGTTTCAGTGGTAGATTGGTGTCTTTGCTTTTGACCCCCTCAATTTAAAAATGTTGGCAAATCTTATTTTTTTATTGTAATATTTTCTTGTTTTATGGTCACATTTTTTAATATAATGTACAAAAAAATATGTGGTATATCTACATAAATCTAGATTTCTATACATAATGTATAATATATGTATATAAATATATATATTGACATCACGCACTGTGGCCCAGTAAACTATAAGCTTACTCTACCGATCACGCGGTCTGGGTTCGATTCCCGGTCAGATCACACTGAATTTAATAATTATTCAATTCAAAGTTGTGATCAAAGACTGGGTGTTCACATTATTTCCTATTATTCAACTAACCACTAGTCCTGTTCTAGCCTTATCTTTCGTCCCTTACTTTGATAAAAAGGTTGAGGTTGAACGACTGATTAACAAACAGTTCTCGTAGAAAAAACTTTTGTTAAGATACCTGCATTAGGAGGCCATATGCTCCACATTGGGAGAAGACAAGGTAAATATATATATAAAACATGTGTGTGTTTAGATATTGTCTGACCATAAATATATATTATGATAATTATTTACTGTATTGTTTATAGTGTTAGAGCTAGAAAATCAGTTTAAATAAGTATTTTAATAGAAAATTCAAATTAACTTTGATTATTCCACGTATTGTGTTACTAACTGTGACAAAATGGAGGTTTGGGTTTTTTTCCTCATTTTGTAATTTTATAATTTTTAAATGTTAGAATCAATCATGCTTCATTACTTAAGCAAACTTTGCGATAGTAAGTCTGAAGATGCCTCTGAAAGAGGCGAAACACGTGTCACACAATACGTGGAATAATCAAAGTTAATTTAAATTTTCTATTAAAATGAACTTCCACAAAGTTACCGCCGAAACCATCGAAAATATTTTAATACTGAGCAAAAATTACAAAAAAAGAGAATTATATTATAAAAACTACACTGATTTTGTTACTACAGCAAGCGTTTCTAAATTAATAGTTGAGTACAATTACTAAAATCACAGATACGCAAGTTTTTTGACACAATTATTAATCAAACAAAACTTAATAATAATTTGATAAAAAATATTATGTAGTTGTGAAATATAAATTCGGAATTTGTGAAAAAAATTGTGAACCCGTAGACGTTTGGATTATTTGACACTGTTTGCGAAAGAAAAAGTCATTTTAAAAGGTCAAATAAAAATTAAGATCCAGCCATTTTTTTTAACAACGTTATATTATTTTTTTTGAAAAGGTAAATAAAAATGTAAATATTTTTTGCAACAAAATTTGAATACGTTTATGACTCGTCTCATAAACTTTAAAGTTATTTAATGAATATTTAAAAAAAAAACAAAATTGTGCTTTTAAATTCACTCGTGATTTGCATTATTTATTAACTGAATAATGAATTGATAAATACTTTTCACCTAGTATTTACAGTGAACACCTTGACTCATTAATGAATAATGAACTATAAAAAGTACGAACTATTGTTTATCTTTTTTTGGAAAACTGATTTCGATTTTAACACAACATTAAAATACAAGTTGCTCTTCCAATTTTCTTAATGCATGTTGTGGTAGTAAGAGGTACTTAGTTCTAATCTGCCATCAAAGGAAGGGAGCCGGAATATTTGACAATCTTGTTTTTTGGGAACATTCAAATTCACTTTAAACTGTTAAAAAATTGGAATAATTTCGAGTGAAGAAAATGTAAAAACCATGCATTTTTGTAAAGAGTTTTAAATTGTGCATTTAAAGAAAGTGATATCTATTGGACATGACACTATTTTCCTTTCACGCAACGAAATAAATACTGTCGGTGTCAACACTGATGACTTTCACCTGAAATCATTAATGATATTTAATTATTAAGTGCTTAAGTAAAGACCTATTATAATATATTCATGCCGACGGACCCGCTTAAACGCTTACAAAATATGTGTTCTTAACGTTTTTAAACAAAATAAAAGTTAATGTTTGTCCAGTGACGTACATACCACCCTGTTTTATGAGGGTACACTGATAAATTAAATAAAGGGTTCCGCTGTAATCCCTTGAAAAGGTCGAACAGGGGAAAGAATATTTAAGCCAAGGACGGTATGTACAAATATTCCAGCATAAATGAAAATTACTTAATGCCTGCTTAAAATAATCGCAAATGTGCAAATAAAAAAGGTACCCAAATTAAAATTTATTTGCTTATACTGTGTGAATTGTTTAAGAAATGCAAACACATATTTTATGCGTAAAGCATTTTTTTGGATATCAAATTTATGGAGCTTTAAGTTCCAGGGCGCGTTAGCGTCAAAGTTCTTTGAGTCTCCTTTATCGCTAATGTTTCGGAAAATTATATTTCCTTACCCTCGTTGCTAACGGAAGGGCGTGATCGCTACAGAGATAAGAAGTTCACGAGAACTCCATATGCATTACTTTGCAAATCACATTCTATATGCTTACCCCCATACTATATACGTACATATACACACACATGCGCATACATACATACACATATACAGTAAACAAAGAAATAAACAAAAGATACGTATTTTCATGATGCTAAGTACGTTCTGAAATAGTTTATTAATTTTAGACGAAACATAAAATCTATGATGGGTCGTCGAGGGGAACTGCTCTCGGTCGAAAACGATTCTCAAGAATTGTCTCGTCATTGTCTCTTCATAATATCAATTGTGAGGATTAGAGATTATTGGGTTATAATGTTTTCCTACCTTGCTGTGAAACTTTTGAGATATTTCACAAACGAACTCGTGTAGAATATGAGTGTATAAGAATAATATCCTTCTGGTCGTATATCCAAGTGATCAACGGACCATCGTATTCTGAGTTTGGAGTTTGGGGTTCGAATTTTAAAAAAAGGCCAATACAATAACTAAGTTCTATGATAAAAACATATTTGCTTTTGCCATAATTTTCATACATAACAAAAACAAATTTTTGAACCAATTGGATTTTTAAGGCTTAAGGCAAGCATGCACAAAATAATTTCAATTTATTGTTCATTCAATCCTATTTTACACGGAGAATACACACGTTCAGTGTGAAACAGATGTCCAAAAAACACGTATACAAATATGAACTGAATATGGATAAATGAATGGCAGGTAGCCATTACATATCACCGCACTATTTCGCAAAAATAAAACCGCGCAAAAAAGAGTATTAGGTAAAATTATTTACATTTTTTTCACGTAGATGTTTCAACTGAGAAAGCACATAGCAATACAAATTTGTATGCTTACAATATAAAAATGCTATCGTGTATTACTCACACCAGCGATGACAGATACAAAGCACGCGTGCCCAACTTGGCGCGTGAAAAGTTTTCGACGGCAAAAAAATTGTGTTTTAATTATTCCTATCCGTAATTACGTACGGATCGTACGTAAGTACGGATTACGTACGGTAGAACGTTAGAACGTAGTTACGTACGGTAGAAATCTCGCTGAAAAACTTCTATTGAGATACTTCTATTAGGAATAAGTCCACTTAACATTGTGAGTGGACATGGATTTAAAAATTCAATACAAACTTCTTGATAAACGCACAGTGAGATCAAAAAGTAGTTGATGTCACGGTTTTTTTTTATATCAAATTCATGGAGATTTGTCAAAGTTCTTCGAGTTTCTTTCATCGCCAATGATTTGGTCATTTGCTTTCTGTTAACAACGCTGCCGGGCCATGGAAGGGCGTGATCGCTACAGGGTTTTTAAAAAACATTTTTTAATTTTATGTTAAAAAATATTTGACATTACAGCTAATGCCAGTGCGAACAAATATTTTAAAGTTGAAAGATCATACGAAAAAAACTCGAGATCCACTCGAGGTAAATTGACATCACAAACACCCATGTTTTAGGTCTCAAATTAAATTGAAAAAATCTATATTTGACATTGACCTTACCAGAAATCAAACCCAGACCCATCTGATCAGAACAGCAAGCTCTAAACAACTAGATCACAGCGGTCGATCTTTAGTGAAGCCAGTTCACGGAGATATCATATGCATTCATTTGCATGCCACTAGTGTATCACACTCGATTTCGAGGTAAGGCCTAAAGCTAATAACGAGACATGTTCGTCATGTGTATTCAATATTTTTTTCTTCCGTATTTTTTTGTAGTGATTAAGATCAGAGTTTCCCAACCCGTGGTACGTGTACCACTTGGTAGTACGCGGTTGATGGATGGTGGTACGTGAAAAAAAAAACAATTATGACAGACATTCAGAAACGAATGACTTACAAAATGAGGGTATTACTTGAAATTCAAGTTTCATTTTTTAACCATTTTATAATACGCAATTTGCAAGTAATACCCTAAGTATAAAAAAATGGTAATTTGATTTTTTTATAAGGTGATACAATTTATCATAATGTACAACGAAATTGTACGCGAGTCAAAAAATCTTGAAATCCCCTGATTTAGATAGTTTAATGCAGTGGTCGGCAACCTACTACCCGCGGGTAATTGAATCCCCACTTCAAATTTTGAGTAACCCGTCAAGAAATTATAATAATATTTATTTTATCAAATTTCTTATTTAAGAGGAACAAGGAAGCCACCAATAACAAAAGTATATGTGTGTTTTGTATCTACACTTATATATCATGCAAATATATTGTGTATTATGCACAAATATATGAATTATTTTCTAAAAGAACAAATGGTAGAAAACTATTTTTAACTTTCACCCACTAACCAAATTTATTTTCCAAAACGTTTTTTTTTTTTTTACCCAGTCTCAAAAAAGGTTGCCTACCACTGGTTTAATGTGTAGGTTATTACATAGAAATGGCACGTACTACAATGTAAAAAAATGGTTAATTTTGGCACGTCGATCAAATCATATTTGGCATCTCTGACACACATCGTAATACAGAAAGTGAAATTTTCAAAGTTCAAAGTTTATATTTATGAACTTTAGCCTTATGTATAAAAGCTACCATGTTTGTAGTTATATGAAAAAATAGCTTATGTGAAAAGAACGTGTGTGTAAAGAGCCTGAACGCAAACGCAAGTGCTTAGATGAAAGTATACCCAAATTGTTTAGTGTTTTATAATATTACGAGCGACCGTCATCTGTCAATTAAGCCCCAGCAAAATAACCAAGACAAAATTGAATCCCTATGAAACAGTTGAATTAAATCAAATGTGACAAGCAACATCATTTAAAGAAATTAATATTTTAAATATGCAAGTTAATTCAATTTGAAAATATTAAACGTCTTACTTAAGGCACAATTTCAACGATACCTGTGACATTTTAATATAAGAATTAGACTAGAGCAAGGGTGGGAAACCTTTCTCTCTCTAAACGCCACATTCATTTATCTGATTCAACATAAAGCCGCAGTAAACATTGACAAGGAATTGTCTAGGGAATCTTTGGCCAGAAACAATTTCATTCCGATTTGTAAAGCTCATAAATTTGCGGATTTCTCAAAATTACCAGCGTGGGACCTCCTTTATAGGTCTTCCAAGAATTTTGACTTTCAAAATCTCAAGATTTACGAATTTTCAAAAATTTTCAGAACTGTCAAAGGGCCGCACTAGAGCAGCCAGAAGCCGCAGGTTCTCCAAGACTAGAATATACTGCAGGGCAGTGTGACGCAGGGTAGCTCAGATTTTATATTACATGAAGATGCACATATCCGAATACGCTGTCACGCAGGTATGTGTGACGCGGGAATACGTTTACCCTGCGGTGCTTCGTTGTAAAACCAGAATCGATTCCTGCTTGACGCATGCAGTTTGAACTAAGGCATCCAATCCTGGACCCTTTTTGTGATCCCGGGATGTCAGGAATTGACAATTTTTCCAATCCAGGAGATTAACTCTCGCGGCTCGGAGACTAGAAAAATACTTCTCTGCCGATGGGAGTCGTTTAGGGACCCCAGTGGTTCCCTCATTATTGGTCTTATTATTATGAATTTCAAAAAAAAACTAATCTAAGGGCTTTAAAATATCTCTCTGCATCATTCCTGATACATTTTTTTTATAAAAATCCGTGGTTTTTTAATAAATAATCATATTTTAAGTTGCGCGTAAAAAATACGTCATCCCAGCACACATATGAAATTGCAACTGATGCGTTTAGCCCAGCTATCTTACGAACGATCACTTATCGCCTCATCGCTTTATCGCGTATTTATATAAACTAACAAAAGGTCAAAAAAACGTGAAATATGATATAAGAATACCTTAATTATAAACATTGTATAACCCATATTAAAATAGATATTTAAGAAAATGTGGGTATTGGGGCTCCATTTCTTGAGCTTAGAACCGTAAAAGTTAAACGTTCACCATAAAATCGTGTAGAAATTGAAATTGGGATTTCGGATTGAGAATTTTTTGCTCGGCGAAACCAGGAATTTACCGAATTTCTCTTACTTACATTTTAAGTCCTTTCGTCGTTTATTCTATTCTGTAACTGTATGCACATATTCAAAACCATGAACGAATAGTTTTTTGAAATGATCATCAAACAAAACAACTACTAACTAGCGAACAACTATGTTAGTTATTTTCGCTCTAACAATCATTTTTTTCTTACCCTCGCAAAAGTTAATTAAGGATCCTATTAGAAGGTTACATTTTGAAGAGACACTGTAAGAAGGCCGTTGACTTTCATTTCGCTACCAAGCAGTTTTCTTTAGCATATAATATTCGTATTTTATAAATTATTAAGCTTTTTGATCAACACTGTTTGTTACGTATAAAAACCGTTATATAAACATTTAACCTTCTCACCGTGTATGACATATATGCATGTTCTAGCAAACATGCCCTCAGCGCGCGTGACACGTATATATGCCACGAAAATTTCAAACCCTAAATAAGAGCTATCTATTGTGTTAAAATTGTATAACTTGGTTGAAAATATTACTAAATGTATATTTTACCAAATTCAATAGATGGCATTAGCCAAAAAAGATTCAATATAGGCTAAAATAATTTATTTCTGGAACACGCCGTGAACATACGTCACCAATGCAAGATTTTGGATAATGTAAATAAGCGATCGAGTGCGGGTGAAATTGATATTGTTCCGAAAAATAAATATTATAAGCATGGTATGGTGGTGGCGCAGTGTTCTCGGTCACGCGTGGTGGTATTTTGCAATATGGTGACGCCACGCCACAATTGTATGAAGAATGATTATTGTTGAATTAAACCGAAAATACAAGAAAAATATTGTATTTTATTATTGAGAAAGTTACTTTGGGTGGCAATTAACATATCTGATTAGTTGAAAACATATTACAACCTATATCTATAGTCAAAAACGCGATAACAAAATCCGCAAAAAAGCAGCCGCGTACAGGGCATGCTCGCTAAATTTGGTGACCCGGGCAAAGGGTTAAGGCACACTAATTATTGATATATTTCATGACTGTTGAATTATGATCGTGTTAATTACACTAACTTAATTTGATCGTTTGATAAAATGACACAGTTTCACCAATGCAACCATTTGCACAGTAATTGGCAATTAATCTTAACATTAATAGCCGATAAGGTCCGTCTGTAAGGACGTCCGCAGTAAGGTACAGACCAATGATTTCGATTTATTCTGAACAGCACATTTTTGAAATGTTGTTCTATCCAATGGGAGCGGCTTATTTTAAACCGGGCGTGAATGTTCTGATATCGCCACGTTTGAAAATTTGATATTTCTTGGTGTAGAGCTAAAGTATTGTATCACCATACATCATAATATTCGAATAATCAAAGACTTTAATTCGACTATTGCAAACTATGATTATAGGGCTATCGAAATGAATCGTTTGATCGTGTGAGTCGATGTGAGACTAATATTTTTTGGAGCGGATTTGATCAATTGAATCATAATGATGAATCTTTTCACGTCTGACCTTGAAAATCTGTTAGAATTCTTTAATACATTAAGAATATTCAAATTATGATATGGATATATCATAGAATAATATTTTGCTTTTTTCATACACTTGGACAAAATGTGCAACTGATTTTTTATTGAAAAATTGGATTTGATCTTTTGATTTTTATTGGAAATAATTGTTAAATAATTTAAAATCCGAAAAATGGTTGTTAGCAAACTTGAACATTATTCCAATAATTCAATAATTTACGAAATTTCTGCTACTACGAAAAATGGTTGTTAGCAAACTTGGACATTATTCCAAAAATTCAATAATTTACGAAATTTCTGCTCCTACGAAAAATGGTTGTTAGCAAACTTGGACATTATTCCAAAAATTCAATAATTTACGAAATTTCTGCTCCTACGAAAAATGGTTGTTAGCAAACTTGAACATTATTCCAAAAATTCAATAATTTACGAAATTTCTGCTACTACGAAAAATGGTTGTTAGCAAACTTAAACTTTATTCCAAAAATTGAATATTTTACGAAATTTATGCTACTACGAAAAATGGTTGTTAGCAAACTTAAACATTATTCCACATATTAAATAATTTACGAAATTTATGCTACTACGAAAAATGGTTGTTAGCAAACTTGAACATTATTCCAAAAATTCAATAATTTACGAAATTTCTGCTCCTACGAAAAATGGTTGTTAGCAAACTTAAACTTTATTCCAAAAATTCAATAATTTACGAAATTTCGGCTACTATGAAAAATGGTTGTTAGTAAACTTAAACTTTATTCCAAAAATTGAATATTTTACGAAATTTATGCTACTACGAAAAATGGTTGTTAGCAAACTTAAAAATTATTCCAAAAATTAAATATTTTATGAAATTTCTGCTCCTACGAAAAATGGTTGTTAGCAAACTTGAACATTATTCCAAAAATTCAATAATTTACGAAATTCCTGCTACTACGAAAAATGGTTGTTAGCAAACTTGAACATTATTCCAAAAATTCAATAATTTACGAAATTTCTGCTACTACGAAAAATGGTTGTTAGCAAACTTAAACTTTATTCCAAAAATTCAATAATTTACGAAATTTCGGCTACTACGAAAAATGGTTGTTAGAAAACTTAAACATTATTCCACATATTAAATAATTTACGAAATTTATGCTACTACGAAAAATGGTTGTTAGCAAACTTGAACATTATTCCAAAAATTCAATAATTTACGAAATTTCTGCTCCTACGAAAAATGGTTGTTAGCAAACTTGAACATTATTCCAAATATTAAATAATTTATGAAATTTCTGCTCCTACGAAAAATGGTTGTTAGCAAACTTGAACATTATTCCAAAAATTCAATAATTTACGAAATTTCTGCTACTACGAAAAATGGTTGTTAGCAAACTTAAACTTTATTCCAAAAATTGAATATTTTACGAAATTTATGCTACTACGAAAAATGGTTGTTAGCAAACTTGAACATTATTCCAAATATTACATAATTTACGAAATTTCTGCTCCTACGAAAAATGGTTGTTAGCAAACTTGAACATTATTCCAAAAATTCAATAATTTACGAAATTTCTGCTACTACGAAAAATGGTTGTTATCAAACTTAAACTTTATTCCAAAAAATCAATAATTTACGAAATTTCGGCTACTACGAAAAATGGTTGTTAGCAAACTTTTTTTTTATTCCAAAAATTCAATAATTCACGAAATTTCTGCTCCTACGAATTATGGTTGTTAGCAAACTTGAAAATTATTCGAAAAATTAAATATTTTACGAAATTTATGCTACTACGAAAAATGGTTGTTAGCAAACTTGAACATTATTCCAAATATTACATAATTTACGAAATTTCTGCTACTACGAAAAATGGTTGTTAGCAAACTTGAACATTATTCCAAAAATTCAATAATTTACGAAATTTCTGCTACTACGAAAAATGGTTGTTAGCAAACTTAAACTTTATTCCAAAAAATCAATAATTTACGAAATTTCTGCTACTACGAAAAATAGTTGTCAGCAAACTTGAACATTATTCTAAAAATTAAGTAATTTCCGAAGTTTCTGCTACTACGAAAAATTGTTGTTAGCAAACTTAAACATTATTCCAAATATTAAATAATTTACGAAATTTCTGCTAACTATAAAAATAAAATAAATTAAAATAAAATAAAATAAAATAAAATAAAATAAAATAAAATAAAATAAAATAAAATAAAATAAAATAAAATAAAATAAAATAAAATAAAATAAAATAAAATAAAATAAAATAAAATAAAATAAAATAAAATAAAATAAAATAAAATAAAATAACATAGAATAACATAGAATAACATAGAATAAAATAAAATTAAATAAAATTAAATAAAATTAAATTAAATTAAATTAAATACCATAAAATAAAATAACATTAAATTAAATACTATGCAACAAAAATCTCACGTTGCTGGGCAACGGGCTTACAGCTAGTACTATTTTAATTGCAATAAATGCGCAGAGATAAAGATAACTATGGAAGTGAAATTTACTAACATAAAAAGACGTTGATGTATTTATTATTAAGATGAAAAAATATGTATTGTTAGTAGTTATACAGATTTTTTTTATGACTCGTATTTTTCCGGTCAGAATTTATATTAAATGGTCATAATATATCGGTCAGAATAAATAGTCATAATTTAAATAAAAACCTAACCTAACCTAACTTAACCAAAATTGTTATAAAATATTTTGACCGTTCATATTTTTATTCTGATCAAAAATTGATTTAAATTATGACCGTTTGATTTGTTTCCTTTTTTATCAGGGTTGTGGATAGGGTATGCAATCTCGGAGACTTTTTCCAATCCCGGGATTTCGGGATTGATTAGTTTTCAATCCCAGAACCCCGGGATTGGGATTTGCTCACCGAGGAATTTGAAATCCTCGATTTGGTATAATTGTTTCCCAGATTATCGCAAAACCTCGTTTTTTTTTTTACTCAAAATTTTGCAATCATCCCATTGACACGGCTGCGATCCAGGGATTTCGGGATCAGAAAATTTAACGGGATCCCGGGATTGAATGCCTTAGTTGTGGATAGGGTATCCAATCCCGGAGCCTTTTTCCAATCCCGGGATTTCGAGATTGATCCCCTGTTTTTCGGGATCCCGGGATTGGGATTTTCTTACCGAGGAATTTGAAATCCTCAATTCGCTATACTTTTTCCCAGATTCTCACAGAAGCTTGTTTTTTTTTTTTTAGCTCACCGAGGAATTTGAAATTCTCGATTTGGTATACTTTTTCCCGGATTCACACAGAAGCTTTAGCTCACCGAAAAAATTTACATCTTGAATTTGCCAATTTTGTGTAAATTTTCGGCTTTTGCTGAAAATTTCTCAATCCCGAAATCCCGGGATCGCAGCCATCTCAATCCCGGAATTTCGGGATCAGAAAATTGAACGGGATCCCGGATCCCGGGATTGGATGCTCTAGTTGTGGAGTCTTCAAGAAATAAAGCGAATCCAACTCTGACTCTCACTTTAGCTTAATTTTTTTTTAAACCATGTCCGCTCCCAATGTGGAGCATATGGACTCCTAATGGAGTTTATCTCAACAGAAGTGTTTCTACGAGAACTGCTTGTTACTCAGTTGCTCAACCTCTCTTTTTCCAAAGAGAGTAAAGATAGAAGGATAGGGGCTAGGACAGGATTAGTGGTAAGCTAATCGCTCTCGATACGCCCCGTTCGTAGGATAGGATGGGTGAGAGGGGGGAATTCAAGACATCACATACACCCATGCCATTGAACAGAAATTCATGAATCGATTGAAAAATCAATTTATAAAAACTGTCCGTACCGGGATTTGAACCCGGGCCCTCCGTAGCCGAAGCCAACAACGTTGACCACTCGACCACACAGGCGGCTTAATACATGACAATAATTATTTTTTAGGCAATTTTAGCCCTAGCGATTTGAATACACGTATTTTTTAAAGCACTTTTCGAGTCAGATTCCCATTTAAAAAGCCCGACTCTGACAGCCCTGTTTTTGACAGCTTTAAAATTTCATAGGTTGACGTAAATATTAGTAATTTGCTGCGTCTTTTAAAACATCGACCTCTATAAGTGTAAAGTCTACTTATTCAAAGATTACTGAAAAAAATAAATTTCCAATTTGTCAGTTCGCATTTCAACAATCCTAGTTCGTTCGAGTTTAATTTGCCGTACTAATATTTTACTACAAGTCTGTACTATAATAATCAATCATTATAAAGAGATCAATGAATCATTTTTTTTTATGTTTGATATAGTTTGTGAAACACAGTTTAGTGTTTTTGCTGAATTAGGTTACCGTTCAAATATTTAATCACCTCTATACGGCAGATGTATATATTAATAAATAAATACATATTACCAGTTGGCACTGCTTTCTGTCAGAATTTACTCATTACATTAGATAAGAAAGATGTATAGATAGACAAAAGAAGAAAGATAAAGTGTGTGCTTTGCTTTGAAAAAATAATCACCTAATATAAATCATTTTTTATCGGTCAACATCGTTGGCTTTCATGACGGATCTCACGGGCTCGAGTCCCAGTACAAACAGCATTTTTTCGAAGGCAAATCTAATTGTGATATCTAGAAAAAAACACTTTCATTCTTCCCACTCTAAAATAACGGGACGTAGCTAGTGCGATCAGCTAACTTCTATTTCTGTTAACTTTTAGGGTTTTCACTGTTAATACTAAAAGTGGAAAGGCATTAAATATAAAAAAAGAAAGATACTCATTTGTAGAAATGCCAATTTTATTTAATAAGATCAGGATTGGTTTTACATGACGAGCATAATCAACTGATGATGACAATGCTCGTCATGAAACCGGTCCTGATAATAATACATAATAAAATTGGTACAAATTAGTATTTTTTTTTTAAATTATAGTTATACTACACTATTATTCTTCTGTTCCTACTCCCTTTGGTTGAGAAGTTGAGCAACTGAGTAACAAACAGTTCTCGTAGAAAATTTAATGTCAAAATACCTTCATTGGAACCTATATGCTTTACATTGAGAGGCGACATTGGTAAAAAAAATACATTTACTCTCTCACACACACTCTCTCTCTCTCTCTGCGCATGCGATGAAAAAAAGAGAAAGTATTTGTGTTGCATTACAGATATCCAGATAAGCATATTTATTGCACTGACACATCTTCATTTTTTTTTTTCATTAAAAGATGTTTCTGTCGTAAAGATTTCATATTTGATCTTTTTTTAAATTGTTTTTTATTATTATTTTAAAGTAAGGTTTTATTTATTTATGAAATTATTAGGACACGTTTTTGAGAATATTGAGAACAGAACTTATTACAACAGTGGGTAGTTAAGCTTTGAGAAATATTAGATTCAGTTCAGTGTAGTCATGCATAGAAGGAACAGTGTAAACAGCAATTTAACTGATACAGTCTGTACAACGTTTTGATTCATAGAGTTCATTTGTTTTGTTAATTATTATGTTAATAAATTGTCTTCAAATGGTGAAATGTGGCATTGTGCTCAACTACACGACTGCTGATGATAGCTTTTTAGTTATACTTTATTTGATTAAATAGTTGTAATGATAAAACAAAAACTATTATCTTACCTGAAAGTTACATTAGCGACATCTTTTTCTCCCAGTCTAGAATCAGTGAGTTGCCAGTTCAGTAAAACTTTTTGTCTATTGCTTGAGTTAATTTTCCCGTATACTTTATGTCCTTTCACAACCTCTTTCCTAATGCTATTCACGCCAAAAACACTAAATGTATTGCTAGCAGCAAAAGAACCACTCGATCGGCTTCTGTCGCTGTTTGGATACATAAAATTCGTCGCATCACGCTTGCGCAGGTTATTAATCTTAATTATTTTCGAATTGTTTTTATTACCACTATTATAATCGTTATTTAGTGACGGATTAAAACTATCGTTATTTGAAACGTCACCGGAGACGTTATTCACGCGCTGATCTATTTTCAAATTGTTGACAACGCTGTCGGCCATTTTGTGTAGACCTGTCAGATCTGTATCAATTATTTTAACTTCATCGCTTTTTGACGATTTTCGATGATCTTTGTCGCTTTCTAATTTGTATCTGTCTAAAATAACGTTTTTCGTTTCGACATTAAAAGTATCCCACACGGAAATATCGTTTCTTTCCGTGTTTATGTCATATTCGTTTACTTTCGATTGTCCTGGCGTTGGAGGTTTGTGTCCGTTTGCAGTGTTGCCATTTTGTTTTCTCCTTTCGATGTCGGCCATTTTGGAAATATGAAGAGATGGCGTTAGCGGCGAACTATCGTGACCGATACATATAATATCTTCTTTGAACAACGTTGAAAAACTGCCTCTCACTTCATCGTTGATTAAGGTTTCCAATGTGAAGTCTTTTATTCTACTCATGCCACCAGATGATGTTAGTATCACTGAAACAAGAGAAAAAATACATTTAAAATACTTTGTTAAATTAACGTTGAATTAAGAAAAAAAAAAATGTATGTTTTTGTAACTACATACTATATTCTTTTATAAATCTTTTAACTTCAGAATACAAAATAGTTAAAATATTATGTACACATTTAAATTGTCTAATTTAAATTTGCTTAAAACTTTTAGGCTGGAAAGTTTTCTTTAATTTAACTAAAAACAATAGTTCTTGGATTGAAATTAGTAACTTATCCTTTGAGACAAGCTCGTTATCTAATTCATAGTGATGCGATATTTTTTTGTAAAATAGCGTTAGTTTTTTTTTATTCAATTAAGAAACTCGCTGAATAAAGCTTAAATGATTTATTTATTTCATGAATGAGCAATAAAACTTTCCAGCATAAAACTGTAAACAAATATTAACTAGATGCTTTGTCTAATAAAATAAATATGTCTCTTCGATATTTTTAAATTGTCTTTCATTTTAATTAGTTAGCAATTAGAACAAAAAACAATTGGTTCCAAGTGTTTTTTTTTAATCCATGTCCGCTCTCAATATGGAGCCTATGCTCGCTTATGGAAGTGTTTCACGAGAACTGCTTGTTACTCAATTACCCAATTCCTCTTTTTCTAGAGTAGGAACAGAAAAATAAGACTAAAACACAAGTGTTTTACTAATTGCTGTCGCTAAGCTCCATTAGATTTAGGATTAAAAGAGTGGTTGAAAGGTATTTTTTAGACATCACAAACATACATTCAAACAGAAATCAGTACATTTATACTGGGAATAGATCCCGTGAGATACTTCACAGAAGACATTGACGTTGACCACTGCGCCACGAACTCGATTTTTTTTGGTTTATTTTAAGAACAAATTTGATGTATTTTGGTGATAATTTTTAACTGATATAATATAATTATGAAGCGTAAATAATCGGTTCCAATTTACCAAATTTTTATAACAGAACTGCATTCGAAATATTCGGGCAGCATATTTACCAAAGTAAAATTTATACAACAATTTAACGACTGAGTCGTTCATTTAAAAATTTTCCCCCGTATAAAACACTGGAGAACATAAAACAAGATTTTTATTTGCCAATAGCGGTATGTATGTAATATGTTGCTAGTTTTTATTATGAAATATAGACGCGCAGTCAAAGCTTTTTGTGGCCTTTTCGAACATAAATTTAAGTAAATCTATATGAAGCCTTTTGCTTATAGAGTAGATGTTTGTTGGCATTGTATTGAATGCAGTACATTTTCCAATACATTCTTGTTTAATACTCATTCGTTAATGTTCGCACGTGATGTGCTATCTATCATAAACATGCGAAACAATTTTCCGCCAGCTCGGATTAAAGTCGATCAACAAAACACTAAGATATTTTACAATTCTTATATCACTATTCAGATGTATTTTAATTCCAGTTAAGACCCTATTTATTATATGTAGGTCTTTTAGTAACACGCATTAAAAAATCTGTGCTGCAATGCAGTACAGTGAAACCCCGATCTACCGTTCTCGCATTGTTCGTTTTCCCGCATTAATCGTTTATTTTTCATAGTCCCGGCCAAACACCCATAAGAACAATGTTAAATAATCCCGCATTAATCGTTCCCCGATTTACCGTTATCCTCGATCTATCGTTTAAATATTTTGGTCCCGTCACAAATATTATCCCAATTGACCGTTTTCGTTGAATTTTCTCATAAATAGTCTTGCGTCGTATTTCGTTTTGCGTTTTTTACAGTGGAACCCCGATCTTCCGTTCTCGCTATCTTCGTTTTTTTTGCATTCATCGTTTATTTTTTACTCGACTAAGACTTCGTAACAACAATGTTTAATAATTCCACGTTAATCATTCCCCGATTTACCGATTTCCTCGATCTATCATCTAAATATTATCATCCTGTCCTAATTACGATCCCGATTGACCATTTTGTTGATAATATCTTTTTTCACTCATAAATAGTCTTGCATTGCATCTGGTTGCGCGATGCAATGCAAGACTGCCCAAATAAGGAAAACTAGAAAAAGTTATTTAATATATATCTTGGTTGAAAATTAAACATTTTTGGTACTATTTGAAGATTTCCCGCATTATCGGTTTTCCGCATTATTCGTTGATTTTTTCCGGTCCCTTGGAAAACGTAGAATCGGGGTTTCACTGTATACGTTGTCAATTTAAAGAGCTTGTGATGAGCAAAGCCAACACTTAATCTTTATAACAATGTTTGTGTGTGTGTGTTTTTTAATAATGTGACTGTAAACTCGTTATATGTAACTTAAAATGTATTAAACAAACACACTATCAGTATTCTAGAATCAATATTGCATTAATTATTAAAACTTTTTCCGACTCAACGTGTTCAAATAAGGTTTAAGTAATTACTATATAACATGGGAACAAATCGTTTGAGGACGAATGGTCAATACAGGAATGAACGAAATGTCGATAAAACGTAATACTGCATGCAACACAGCTGCATTTTTTCTTCAGTGGCGTACCGAAGCATTGTTTTATTCAGTAAACATTGCGAGATAATAAAAGAGCTTCTAAAAATTGAGCAAAAAAAAAACATTCAATAATTTTGCTTACATTGTTGGTTTTACGATCAAACAAAAGTTCACAGATCATAATTATTACAGTAACGTTTTTTTTTCACAGGGCGTGTCTATTCAGATGAATTTTATTATCATAAATGTTTGTTACAGTCCGTCCTCATTCGGGTCCGATAGGTTACTCTGACTTGTGACCACGGCTATATTTACGTCTTAATTATTTGACAATTTATCAGGAAATTGCTGCGTAGGGTCCATGGCACAGTAGTCAACATCGTTGACTTCCGTGCCAAACCTCACGGACTCAAATCCCAGAACAGCATTCTTTCAATCGATTGAAAAAATTAGCAGGATCTTTGTGATGTCTAAAAAATTATCCTCCCCCTACCATTACAATACTAAAACAACGCGGAGTGGCGAGAGTGATTGGCCAATCACTTGTCCTTTCCTAACACTCCTTTCTATCTCTACTATCATCAAAAATAAATAGAGATTGAGCAACTTAGTAACATGCATTTTTAATAAACAAGAGTCTGTTGAGATACGTGCAATAAAATTATATATCCTTCACATTGGGAGCGGAAATTGTTTTTAAAAAGGTCCGTAATTTTCCGATCAGAGTTTATATTAAAAGGTCATAATATATCGGTCAGAATAAATAGTCATAATTTAAATGAAATTTAAAAAAAAACCTTACCTAACCTAACCTACTAAACAAAATTTTTATAAAATATTCTGACCGTATAATATTTTTATTCTGACCATTTAATTTTTTTCCTTAAAAATGCTCGAATTTTACTAAATCAATAAATTCTGTAAAATAACAACGTTAAAAAATATTTCTTCATGTATTCGTCTGAAGCGCAAGTCTGTATTCGAATTCTACACCTTTTTTTGTTTTTTTTTCTCAAGCACGCTAGTGCAGGGCTACAATTCATTTCAGTGCAGCTCTGTTCAGGCCAAGAATGCGAGGGGTAGATTTGTTGTGAAAAACATTCCTGTAGTCAGTAATGAAACTTAAGCTGCATATAGTTACACAACGTGTGGTGGTTGAAAACCAACACAGTGTCTGATCATCAAAAGAACAATTCAACACCGCAAGATAAATATAAAAATATAGCTGATAATACATATAGAATCTACGCTTACAGGTACATAACTTTTCTGAATCATAAAGGTTTCTTTTTGTAATGTACCTTGACCCAGATTATGCAAATCTAAATCGACCACGTTAAGATTAATGACCGCTATCTAAAAACTGGACGGACATTATTTTGGCCGTACGTTTGATTTGGCAACGAAATATCCTGGAGAAATTCTAACAAATGCTGAAAAAACTAAATGAAGTGTATATCTTTATATTAGCTATGTTATATATATAAAATATTTTCCACACAATGGAGAGAATTTCGTAACTGCAAAAACTTCGTGTACTGTAAAAAAAAATCCGAAGGTAAAATAATGACTTACATCACTATTAGAGCGTTCACTGTCAATTAGGGCTTCTACAAAAACCGACTTTTGAAAAAATCAGTTTTCGAATGTCAATATTGCTATTTTTAAGTTTTACAAAAAATGGATAATTCAATTAAAATAGCGAGATAATGTTCATTTCTTTTATTTTGTTTATCTATATACATAATAATACACAACGAGAAATCATTTGGTGTAAATCTTCAGAAAATATGATTTAAGAAAACACAAATCATGAAATGCTTTATATTCAAAAAATAAAACATTAATTATAAATTAATGTATAAATTATTATATATATTTTTTTAATAATTTTAAATTGATCAGTTGATAATGCTTTTCATGAGAGAAACCGGTCCTGATATTAAAAAATAAAAGTGGAAATGGCTTCACGGATTCGAGTTCCAATATAAAAGCATTTATTCCATCGATGTATCGATTTCTGTTCGAAGCCATAGGTGTTTTTAATGTCCAAAAATTCCCTCCCATCCTTCTGATACTACAGTAACTGGGCGTAGCAAGAGTGATTAGTAAGAAACTCGTCCTGTTCTAGCCTTATCCTTCTATCCCTACTACTCTCATTGTAAAAAGAGAGGTTAAACGACTGAGTAATACAAAGTTCTCGTAGAAAAACTTCTTTTGAGATGACTTCATTAGGAGACCATATGCTCCACATTGAGAGCGGATATGAATAATAAAGAACACTCAGATATAATCCGAATAAAATCGAATTGAATCGAGTGTTTTTTTTCGTATCGTAGTGATATGACTCAAATGATTGAATCATTAAGAAGAAATCTAAAATAGTAAAATTTGTTTATTTAGCCCTTATTGACTCATTCTCGTTTCTTATATAAATGTAAAGTTGAACAGTTAAAACTGTCTCATAAACTATTACAGAACCAGAATTATTCAAATTGTATTATGTATTTAAGGAATTCTGAGATTTAATTTTCAGATACCCAAACGAAAATAAAACTTAACTACCGAATATCTAAATTCAAACAAAATAATATACGTTTCGAAACTCTTCAAGGTTAGAAAGTTTTTCGTTTCCAGCGAACGGCGGGCTAAAGGAATAGCGATGAAACGAAGGCCTCTAAATTAGCATTCATATTATTATCATAGCCATAAATCACTGTACATCGATTTTGCAATAAAGAAAATTGGTAGCTTTCCGCGAAGGGTGAGAAAAAAGTTTTCTGGAAAACTGCCTACGACTGACTTCGAGATAAAAGTTTAAAAACGAGCTTTGGCTAAGCTTTTTTGTTCTATTTAAATCACCGTACAAGTAAAATGAGATTTCCTAAAACTTTAATCATTCAGTATTTTTTTTTATTAGTTGAATACTATCTTTATCAATAATATGTTTAAAAATATCGAAAACCGTGTAACACTGTAGTTTTAAAATGTTCAATCAAAATCAAAATTTTATAAGTTTCCATGTTTTGACATCTATGGTTTTTAAATGTACAGAAGGACAGAAGGCTTTCAGTCGGTGTCATAAAAATAGCACAACTATTTGACCGTCCTTTCCAAACACCGTATAAATCAAAAAATAATTATATTTTAATTTATATCGTATAACACAGCGTTTTCCAGATAATGGTTATAAGACACAACTGGGGCATCCAATTAACCGTGAAAAGCAACTAAGAGGTTTTTTTTTCAAATAAATAAAGCAGTTAAAACCGGTTAAAACTTAAACTTTTTTCAAAAAACCAATTGTAGTACCATACAAACCAATATTTAAAAACATAAAAAAGAAAGAATTTCGTTACCTTAATTATGAATTAATAGTTGCATAAAACAGAAGTATGTATTTTTCCATAAATTCCTGGATTTTTCAATTTGCAAATCCTGGAAAAGCTAAAAAAAGCTCTCACGCTGTTCATTTTGGTGAATCTGCAAATTCCCGGATTTTTGAAATCGACATGATATTGCTTGAAAAATCCCAGGATTTTAAAATTGCCGAGCAACAATTTTCTCAATCCCGAACCCAATTTTTACACGATTTTATGTTGAATGTTCAATCCCAAAATCCCGGGATTACAAAAAGGACCGGGATTAAACACCTTAGTCGTAACCCTATACTATTTCTAAAAAATGGTTAAGCAATCGCATAAAAAGCAATCTTCGTAAAAAAAAACGTCTACCAAGATAAACTACATTACCAATCCATATGCGCCACATCGAGAAGAGCATGGAAAAAGTTTATTAAAATCATTTGTTGTAAGATGACAAACACAGTTTACATTGTTACTGATAATTGATTTTAAAATACTTTTAAAACATGTTTAATAGTTGTCATTATTTAAAGCGATGAAGCCTTGGAGAATGCATGAAAGCTTCCTGCATGTGGAACTTTAAGTATAAGCCACTAAATTTAAGGAAACATCACACGAAGGGTAATTGCGTTCGCGAGAATTTAAGCTCCTTCTAAGGCATCTTCTTAAAAGTCTTTCTCCACTATCGTAGGCACTTCCAAACTAGTTTGAAACTTTTCCTATGAATACGATAATACGAATAATAGACCTCAAGTGTGGTTAATATTAGAAATACGTGGGAAGTTTTAGCACTTTCTTTTTTTATCTTAATTCGCAATTGCAAAAGAAACAAAAGCTTCCGTATACACATATTTATTTTTTAAATACATAAATTTATATGTGTATTTAGAAGTGCTAATTGTGAATTTGCCAAGTATTTTGAAGTTAACTCGACTAGAAAAGTCAAGTTTTGGAATCATAATATCAGCAATTGGTTATTACACGACTTTCCTACATTGGCTAAGGCCTTCAATACCAGGATCCCGGATTCCGAAATCACGTCCAATTTTATGATCCAGAAATCCCGAGACTTTGGGATTGAAGGCAAGATGTGCAAAATTCTCGTAAAGTTGTTGAATGCAGGCAACAAGATGAAATTTTAGAAATTCGAGTTAGAGCTGAAAAAATCTTGCAATATTTTTCGTTTTGGCAATTCCGTGAAAAGTGTCTTAATCCCGAATTTAAATTATCTACACGGTTCTATGATGAATGTCAATCCCAAATTTTCATGAATAAAAAAAGGGTACGGGATTGGGTGCCCTAGTATCGATGATGTATAAGATATTATATTGTATATAACGTTTTTAATTGATTCATTTTGGACGTTTTAATTTGGGCTTTTTCAATCAGTACATTAGAGTTGACTGTAATAACATTTGTGTTATCTATTTGTAACACACATGTTTATAAAGATAATAAACTATCTTTTATGACTAAATATATGCGACCAAAACTTAAAACAAATATCCGGAAGAAGTCATTAATATTATTTATTTGTTGGAGCACTTCACAAAGATATTTAATTCCACCGCATTGTAGTTATCTCCAATAGCATAAGTGGTATCCATTTTTAAATCAGATATTCATATGCAAAACAAATTAATTGTATTAAAAATTCTCTTCATAGCCCAATAACTTATAAGCAGTTAAATATATGGTACCAAAACTAGAAGCAAATGGCCTAGAAGAAGTAATTAATAATGATTATTTGCAAGAGAATTGCACAAAGACATTTAATTTTCGATGACAATATTGCATTGAAATTTGCATTTTAGGGCAATTAGCTTGTGGTCAAGGCATCCAGAACGCCGCAACTATTATTATTACATTGCCATTACCTCTCGCTCCATTTATTCTCAGAAATTCTATACTCTAGAGTCTAGTTAATAACGCAACATATACATAATAGAGTCTATTATATTTTACGTTACCGATCATGATCAAAATAAAGTCTTTGATCATACGTTATTTGTCATTATCAAACTACTTCTTTTAAACTGAATTACTTTCAATATTATTTACACCAAATTATTTAACAAATAAAGGCAACATAGTTTATTAATTAAATAAATCCCTTAACGTAGTTGTTCGAAAATAGTAGTAAGTTGGAAAATGCGTGATGTAAATTCAAACCATTATTAACGTTGACATTGAAAAGTATTTACAGACTCGTGACTTTGGAACGATTACCAAAGGTTTCATTGAGATTGACGATGAACATGCATCCAGATAAAAAAATATTACGTTGTTTATCGAAGCTTAAAAAAGCTTAAATGTGATTCTAGTCGTTATCATATTTTTCGAATCGATAGACACAGACTATTATTTAAAAAATAAATTGATTACTACAATTATTTCCATTCAGAGATTTGACAGGACCGATAAAATTTGAATATTTCAAATTTCGTATATTTTCACACGTTTTCTAACTAACGGGTTTCACATTGCGGCACCTTCAGGCATTCGAGCACATGCATGAACTTGAACTGACACGTGACAAATAGGTATATCGTATATATATATAATAATACAAAAATTGAACGTCTGAAGATGCCAAAAGGGTGAAGTACAGGTCGTTAGTGATATAACTTGTGGAAATGTACAAAATTTAATTTTTAAATTTCACCACGTACCTTCAGTCGAAATTTTAAATTAGAACCAATATTTTTTAACTAAATAAATAATTGACAAAATAAATAAAACACGTTTTATGTTAAGCCTTGTTGGAAAGTTAGTATTAAATTATATATAAATAAAGTCACAGATTTACTTAAGCGGCTGTCAGTTCTTTTAAAAAAAAATTTTTTTTTCAAGTTTTATTATAACCATTGCTTTTTACTTGATAGTGAGTTACATAGCGTTTTCTTATTCAGACACTGTTTTTTTGCTGTTAATTCTTGGTGCAAAATAGTAACCTTCAGTGACGCAACAATTTCAAATGTATCATCTGATAAAAAGAATTGATGTAAGTTTTTTCAAAGCTACTATAATATACGTCATAAACTCGACGATAATAAAAGAGAGTTTATTGTCTATGGTACTTAAACACTAAACTTCTAGTACCCATTAACAATGATATTATTTTATACAACAAAAGCAAACAATAGTTTTAACAACTGTTTTATCCCATATTATGTTAAGCTTTGCCTTTATTAAACATTGCAATAAACCACGATTAACTAATTACCTAAGTCACTATAAAATATTCAGACTTGAAATTATTAATCATGGCTTTATTTTTACTTTTAAATGGTTCTTCAATTAACGTTGGGTCCTATGGCGCAGCGTTTAGCGTTGTTGGCTTCGGTGTCGAATCTCAAGGGTTCGATTCTCAGCACGAACAGAATTTTTCGATAGATTGATCAATTTCTGTTCGAAGGCATGGGTGTTTGTGATGTCTAAAAACTCCCTCCCAATCTTTCCGATCCTTCAATAACTAGACGAGAGCGATGTTCTACTAGTCTTGTTCTAGCCTTATCCTTCTATCTTTATTATTCTCTTTGGAAAAGAGAGGTTGAACGACTGATTTTTCCAACTCAAAATTTTCCAATCATCGTTGTACAAAAGTGTATTTCACGTTATCAGGGAGTGATGGAAAAGTCGTACCACGGAATATTTCTGGTTTCAAAATGAATACTACAGTTATATATGTCTAGGAATATCTAAACTAAACATTTCGCAATCTTAAATTTAAACTACGGCAAGTCAAAAAATGGTATTTTGAGATGATTGAATTAAATGATTTATACCGTCTTAAATATGTTTCTATTTTGAAATGCATGTTATTGATTGCATTCCGTGTTACTTCAATATCAAGTATATTAACTAGGGCTTATGCAAAAACCGACTTTTGAAAAAACTGGTTTTCTAATGTCAATATTGCTCGAAAACCGGATAAGACCAAAGTTTTACAAATAATGAATAATTCAATTAAAATAGCGAGAAAAAAAATCATTTTCATTTTGTTTATTTATATAAATATATTAAACAATACAAGAAATAATTTCGTGCTACTCTTCAGAAAATATAATTTAAGAAAACATTAAGCGTTCACTGATCGATCACTTAGTGATGATCTAATCGAGCCGCATTCCAAGATTGTTGTATGCATTGTATACTAAATATTAAACTATGTACATACATATGTATTTCATCTCGTTTTATTTGAAACAATGCCAAAACCAAGTTAATATATTAACGTTTTTATTTAAATAATAAAAAATACATTAAAAACCGGTTACGAAGTTAAAAAAACGGTTTTTAAAACCGGTTTCTGAAAAGCAACCAGCCCTTAAATAGCTTACACTAAAATTTAAAAAATGTTGTCAAGGAGAACATGATATGATAATCAATGTCTACAAATATATTTTTTTCATTGAATCCTGCTCCAAACCAATTACATCGCAATACATTCGTCACCGAATCATATTCGGGCTAATACGGAAATCAATGTCGAAAAATACAAGTGTTTCTATAAATATATACTGTTATGTAACATGTGAAGTGTTTTTTTTCATTCTCAATCTTGCTCGTCAAATATTTAATTAAAAGTCAAACAACTCTTTGCTTACTTTAAAATTAAAATCATCAAAAGTTAAATTGTATTTTACTTTTCATTTTAATCATAACGAAATCCCTTGATTTAAGAAAAACAAAAAATGTTCAAGAGAGAGACGGATTTTATAAATAATATGTCCCAGATATTGGTCGACCTATGGCCTATTAAATAAGTTATCACGAAGGGCTGTCCCTTTCGTTCCCACGGCATGTCGCGACGGTCTGTCACACTCTGGCGTGACAGGGTGGAATTGGGCGCATTTGAATATTTTACGCTGCTTGGTTTGTTTTAAAATTTCTGGCAAGCGTCAGAAAGACTTAGCGAAATTCTTTCCCGAGATTAACTTGTTATTTCAGGTAAGTACTATGCTTGGCTTAGGGTAAATTTTAAATTTTCTTTACAGGATAAACGGAAAATGTGTACGCTGAATATTTACGCAACTACATAATTTAAAATTACGAATGCCAGAAAATATAGTAGATGAAAGAGTATTTTAATAAAAATATATCAGTGATATCTTGACACTTATTATCCCATGATGCTAGCGTGTTTTTTTAGGTTTTTAATGATACATTTAGATAGCATTTTTTTTCTATTATTAACTCACGAATTCAATACGGTTATTTAAGTCTCTGTCCAAAACGTATTATCTTAATTTAAATGAGAAAAAATAAATTAAATTTTTTAGCGTAATCATCTAAAAAACGTACTTATTCTGTAAAACACTTTTTAGAAATTGTATATTTATAAGCCAATAATAAAAATGTGTTAAATGTTGTCTATTGAGCTTTGGTTATATTTTAAAGTATTTTGATTAATTTAATATTAAACATGGCAAACTAGCGTCGGGTGTATAACACAGTGGTCAACGTCGTTGGCTTCCATGCCAGACCTCATGAGCTCGAATCCAAGTCCTAAAATCATTTTTCTAATGTCTAAAAATCCATCATATTCTTCCGATCCCATAATAATATAACCTAGTGAGAGCGATTAGCTTACCACTATTCCTATCCTTTCTCCCTATCTGTCCTATCCTATCCCTAACCTCATTGAAAAAAGAGATGTTTAATTGAGAGTAACAAGCAGTTATCGTAGAGAAATTTCGTTGAGGATTCATTGAGATCAGACATGTGAAAAAAACTATAAAAATATTTTTGCTACAGAGAAATAAATATCCAACCATAATTCAAAATTATTAAATTTGAATCGTTAAAATAATGTACATTCACACAAGTTTTCTCACTAACGACCCAAGTTTCGCCTTTCGGCATCTTCAGGCGTCCAAGTGCACGGAAAAACTTGAACTTATGTCAGTTCAACCGTGTTATGGTTTAAAATTTCAGCTCCTTTATTGGCAAAACTTGGGTCGTTAGAGACAAAACTTATGTAAATGTACATGATTTGAACGATTCAAATTAAATATTGAAATCCATCCAAACCCTTTCAGTCGAAATATTAAATCAGAATTATTGTTATCTAAAAGTATGTTTTTAAGTTAGTTCTTTATTGAAAGCGTTAACATAAAACCGATAAACATAGCAAATTAAGTTCTTCAAATATTTTATTAAAAGATTTCTTAGTTCCGGAAATCATCTACTAAATGATCAAACCAGTCTTAATTGATAATCAGTCACTTTTAATCAAATGTTCAGTCTGTTTTTTTTAACATGATACAAGTTTCACCATATTTTTTTACTACAGAAAATTTTATATTTATTTTATTGTCGACATTGTAAATAATAAAAAGTAAAAAAAAACTTCATTACGTTCTTCTCAGTTGTATTCAATTTGTATAAAAAAAATTTAAAGTTTCAACGTCGAGAGCGAAATAATATGCTAAATTATGCATTGGGATAAAAATTCATTTATGAAAAACATACGCCGAAATTAAAAGTGAATTTACCCCTTCAATACGCCCACCATTGCTCAGGTACTTTTTCTGTTATTTTTTTTAAACTTTTTATACAACGGCCAAACTTCAGCTTGGTTTGGGATAGTACTACATCAATTTTTAGATGAAATATGATTAATAATGCATAAATATTTAATCGTTGGCATTTTATTTTGTTTCATCGACAGAATAGTTAAGCAAATACCGAAATAAAGAGGAATTAATTGCTCTATTAATAAAGTGACTGTCTGAGTGAATGATCAGAAGGTAAGTGTATTCATTACTAATATGAACGGCATTTATTTGCATTGTTATGTATTTTCTTCGCCAATCACTGATATCAAAAGCGATTTCTATCGCATCAGCAACCTACTGTGTTGCAAAATATTAAATATTTTAAATTATAAAAAGGAATTATTCATATATACTAATTCTACATTTATTTATTAAGATCGGTACTGACTCCACCCATCACAAACATTTTAAGCTGATAAAATATATATTAATATGGTGTTATTTATACAAAATCAACAAGAGGTGTAACGTATGAAATTTATATTTAGATTTTTTCTTCTTATCTACATCCAATCACAAAGTCTCACGAGAGACCGGCGCAATTTTATTAATACAATAATGAATCACTTCATAACTTTTAGGGTGTTCACTGTCAATACTTGGTGGAAAGGCATTATATTAATAAGAACCAAATATTTCTATGTACTTCATTTCACTTTATTTAATAGGTCAGGACCGGTTTCGCTCATTGCAAGCATTTTACCTGATTCAGATCTTTTGAATGATCAAACTATTTTTGCAAGTTCCCTGTTACTCTATCCGTTGCATTAACCCTTGTTTACTATTCTTATATATATTATATATTAAAAAATAAATGTATATTTCTTTTGTTAGAATTGATATGGTCTTTGAAAAATTCCTTTTTCAGAATCTTATTGGCTTTCGATTTTGTTTAAATATGTACAACACACCAACTACTTGGAAGTGGGGAAAAACATGAAACTATCATTAATTAAGCCTATTCACTTTATTAATGTAGCATTTTATCACTTTTTCAAAACAAAAAAAAGCCCAAATTTTAATTATGTTTGTAATTACTTTCAGTCACCACTCTAAATTTATTAATCTTGGACGACTTTTTTTATTATATGTTAGATGTGTTAAATATTTAAATTTTGTGTTATTTTAGTATCACTTATAATGTAATTGGTAATTTCTTTTCAATGCCAATTGTTGCTTACAACTTTTCATTTTTTGTATAAATAGCATTGTTAAATTATATTTCTGATCAGTTGACAATGCTCGCAATGAGCGAAACCGGTTCTGACCTATTAAATAAAGTAGAATTAAGTAAAAAAAAATATTGTGTTCTTATTAATAAATCACTTACATATAAAAAAATATCTATCTTTGCAGTATATCTTATAAACTATATTATATGTTGATAATAAAGTTTTTTTTTATTGGAAGAAACGAGCTCTGTATGAAACTTATATAATTGAAGAAACGATGACATATTTTTGTTTTTATTTGTTATATTTCGAGAGCAGACACATTGTAATAAAAAGAATACTGAAAAGGTCACAGAACATCTCAATAATACGTACATGGCACACTGTGCTTACGATTTTCAACAGACATTAATCAAAGCTTTTTAGCGCCTTCTACTGTGACGATTTGCGTCAAAAATAAAGTTTTGCGCCAGCCAAAAAAATTAAACAAAGTTTGTCGCTATAATTCATAAATGGCGTCACTTCAGCGCTTTTCAAAGTGTTAAAATGAATATTTAAACAACGTTTGAGAACTTTTGTAAGAGAGTTACTAAGCTCATTAATGCACCACGCTAAATACTGTATAAAAATATTTATTTTTTGTTTAACTTTTACTTGATATGAAGTTTTTGTTCGCATTCACACAATTGCGTTTTTTTTTTTCAAATAAAGTTGTATCATGAATCGTTTTTGGATTGAAGCAGAGCTTGCTAATGGATTAAGTTTTGCATTCAGTTTTTTGTTTGCATAACTGTTATAGTTTTTTGTATTTGTCATAATTTATGAATTTAAGAGTGGCCGAAATTGAATTATATAAAACCCAAATATAAAAAGATGTCAAGGCAAAAACCTGTTGACAGAAAATTTTGCCGAAATTGAGTAAAAGAATGTACTAGACTCACTTTCATATGCTCTTTCCAGTGAACTAAATGGCTTACTAAACTTAAATGGCTTAATATTGAACATATTTTGAATATGAATATGTTTAAAATGTAGCTAAGTTCTTGCTTTACGTTAGATAAAACAATAAGACACAAGCATGTTAATGAAGTAATCAAACAATATTTCAAGTGAAATATTTTTTTAATTGACAGAAAAACTACGTTAACCTTACTTAAATAAGTCAACACCTTCTGAATACCATTTCACTTGGCAGCGTCTATCTCATTGTTGCTTCGTCTTTTTGGCACAAGCTATGGTACCGATATCAATAGCGTACTTCTCACTTTTAAAAGGTTTACCCCTTTCCGTGGCTCTGCCTGTGAAAAAGATTCGCAGTATTTATATTTGCCAAACTCTTTAACTTCTTCTTCTTTGGCCATGTTCGCTCCCTATGTGGAGCATATGGCCGCCACGCGGCACCTCCATGTTTCCCTGTCTCCCGCCAATAGCTTTGCTTCCTCCCATGACATGCCAGCATCCCTCAGTTCCGCCGAGTACATCCTATGGATAGTACCCGACGGACGTACAGGACGCCGGAATCCCACCGGTCGAAAGAAGAGGCAGGCAGGATTGAGGCTTTCCGGAGGCATCCGCAGCACGTGACCCAGCCAGTTCCAACGTCTCTCCATAACCACTGACGTGACGGGACGCTGTCTTGTACGCTCCCTTATCCCTTATCTTTTTTTTAACTCTTTAACTAAATCTTATCTTATCTAAAACTTATCTAACTCTTTATCTCTAACTTATCTAAAACATCGTTTGCCAAAATAAGAAACTGCCAAAACATAAAAATGTGGCAGTTGTTATTTTGAGCTGCACATGAGTCGCTTAATGCAGTTAAATGAGTCTGAAGTGATAGAAAATGTATATTTAAACTCATGAGAATAATAAAAACAGCTTTTGCAATAGATCTTCTGATTTTTTTAAAGAATGTTCTACAAATCTTTAAATTTTTAAATTCGATTCGCAAATTATAATATGTCTTTATACATACAAACCGTTTGAATACCGCGCAAATAAATCACTAATATGTCCCAGAGATACTGCGTATTTTTGAGAAAAATATTTTTGCCTAATATACACTCGAATTCGATATTTTTAAAACCTATATTGACTCAGTATAGATGGAACTACACATATTCATCAAAATATTTCTAATATTCTATAAGAATACCAAGTATTTGATTTTTCAAATGTCTTGGACATCCGTGATCGCTTGCATGTGTTCCGGACACCTCTGTCCGCTTGGTATTCAAGTGGTTAAAATATGTATTTTTTAAATATTAATTTAGCCAAGTTAACGCGTGTAAGTATAGTAAAGCCTAGTTCTCTCACATAACCTTTTAGCTGCCGTAAAAAAAAGTACATAATTACCTTGCACGCCACCAATAATTTGCAATTATTAAATTAATTAGTTATTGGCGAGATAAATTGTCTGTGGCAGCTAGGGTATCCAATCCCGGAGCCTATTTCCAATCCCGGGGTTGAGATTTTCTCACCGATGAATTTTAAATCCTCAATTCGCTATCGTAGCAAATAAGTAAATCGGCAGCCATCGAGTTAAAAAATATGCGTGACGTTTTTGTATAGTATAAGACCTTGAGAAGTTAAAATATTCTTATCTTGAAGAAAAAAGTTTTAATCGATTTACCAGTACTTTAGGATTATGAAAAATGTCGCTTTTGTTTACAGAGCATTTGAATATACTGAAAATCTCACAAATAAAACAAATACAATTCAAAACGACAATTTAATTACTTGAAAAAGCTCAAGGATTCTTGAGAAAAATCAAAGATATTACCTGAAAGTTTTCTCTAAAATATTAATTGAATTTCAACAGCCGGAAACTGAGTCAAACAGACAAACAAACAAAGGTATTGGAGCTTAAAGCTGGCATAGTTTCAAGAAAGTTTACGGAAGTCAAGCGATGTCTAAGTTGACAATAATATTGTACAACAAAATTTAATATTGCCTGTCTTCTAAAATATGTATTTTATTCGAAAGTTAAAGATTCAATTTACACTTTGAAGCATTGACTTCAAAATGTCTTCCTGGATGATAAGGTGAGTGAGATAATATGAAAAAATCGTACTTTAATATAAATGCAATTTTCGATTGAAAATAAAAGTATGGACGAGAAATAAAGAATATTACTTCTTGACCACGTTGACTGATTTTTAAAATATTAGTTAACTCTAAGATCTTTTCATATTTTCTATAGCGTTAATATTTTCGAGGATTTGTTGCCAATAATTTATGCAATAAGATATTTTTAATATAAGAAGTTTTTAGTCAATCACAAAACTTCTGTCTGTAGCGAAGATTATATGCTCAATATATATTGATAGATAATTAGTATTATAAATGATTGACCTCATTAGATGATTATATAATTAACTAGCCGGTTACCGACAAGCGTTACAATGCCACTCAAAGACATAAAGTGTTTGTGTTTTAATTGTGTTTATTGAAGTGCATGATTTCCTTTTCTGTCTGTTTGGCGTTTACTGCCAATTGTCTAAGGTACGACACACGCGCCACCTACTGTAAGTTAATTCTACTATAACATTCGCGCAAGTGCAAGCATACGTTGTCGAAATGAAGTGTATGACAGACATACAAACATTGATTTTTATATATAATACCTACTGTAAGTTAATTTTACTATGCCTATAACTTTTCCGGAAGTGCAAGTAAAAAAGGTTTGTCAAAGCTTTACTGCAATCGGATGAGTAGTGTGGCAACGCATAAAGTACGTACAAACAAACATCCCTTGTTATGTATTAAATTAGTCGTAAACAGTCTTACGCGTAAGCTAGTGGTAAAGACTATGATTTGTTTTTAATCAATTACGGTGCTTAAACTCCCTAAAAAGGATTAAATTGTCATAAATTGATATTTTTATCATAGCCATTCTTCTCGTCGAGCTATTCACTTATTTCAAAAGCAAGAGCGATTGTTAACTAATTCTATCATTCTCATTAATATAATATAGGAAGAAACAAAATTCAGCGATTTGGTTCAGCGAGCGAACAGGTTACAACCAGCATTCTGTAATATATCTTTGTATGATATTATGCTTCAAATTAGGAGCGAACATTCAACATATACTTTAAAGTATAAAGTAATTATTTTCTACTCGTTATAAAAAAAAAGTAGTAAAGCCACAATACTTCCGTCCAACTACTATTCCACAGTCGAAGATTTAAGCTCACTAATGATTTTTTCACTTCATAAGAATCGTCTTAGATCGACAGCAGTTCTGCTTGACGACCCACTTTAAATTTTATTTTTCGCCTTAATCTAATAAAACGTATAGACACGACCCTTAACGTCATGAAAAATACTCTTTTTGGTTGACTTACTTGTGTATTGTATGTGTATTTGTAATGTGTATGTATGCGCTTGTGTGTATAAATGAATGGATATAGTATGTGAGGAGGTATATATAATGCGATTTTTAAATGAATGCATTTGACGTCTCGGTGAATTGGCTTCACTTAGGATTGCTCATCTCTGTAGCATCACACAATAGCATAAAGGGATTCAAATGACCAAAACATCAGCGATGAACGAAACTCAAAGAATTTTGACGCTAACGCGCCCTTAAATGTAACATAAAAAATGGGGTGTGGCTGTGTCATGGACACGGCCGTGTGTTGTACGTGAATACATCTCGTAATAGGTGATATGACGCCCCATTTTTACGTTCCCGGCACTGCTTGACTTGGTCATATGGTGTTTTAATTGTACCATTCGATTGCTCTTGAGAAGCCCTTTCCAACCGTATAAGATCTTTGTATTTCGATTTGGCATTTTGACGCGTATAGCCCGACATTATATATTTTTGGTATATTTTTTTTTATGTTTTAACACCTAACTATAGTCACAGTCGCAATATTTCACTAATTTTTTTATCTATAATCGATATATTTTGTTGAGAGATAACGATTGAAACTTGAACGAACATCGTAACTTTTCTGAGTCAAAAGTTATAGTAAATAGAAATCTCGATACGCAGCAAAATTACCTAAAAATGGCGGCGCTTCCCTTCCGCCCTGCGCGATTTATCACAGCCCTTACATAACGCAATAAATTCTTTGGTTCTTTAGCTATTCATTTGTGTAATTGAATTTTGGATAGCGATGATAAATATAAAGCTGCAACACCAAACTGTATCCCCCGATTTTGTTATCATTCGTTTTTTTGGATTGCCTCCCTATGGAAGCAATTTTAAAAACGTATTCACGTCAAAAATGTTGCTTATTGTGGTCGAGTTGTCCTAGCGATCAAACTGGTATAGGTAATGTTCCGGCAAATTTAGATTTAAGATGTTAGACATGGTTCATCTACTCTCATCGAGTTTATTTCATATAATTTCGCTATTTTTCAAAAAAATATTTGACACATTCACATTGCCAAATGTAGTATTGTGTCAAATATAGTATTAAATATATTTTTTTATAAATACTTAGCATAAAAATAAAATACGCAATCCTCAAAACAACTTATAAGTGACTGAAAGATTATAAAATGGAAAAACGGTGTTTAAAAAATTGAGAACACTGTTATCGAGTAACTTTTGTATTGTATAATTGTCTGTCTCGGAAAAGGGGATTGTCATTGAAAAGGGAAAAAAAACATTCGCAGAAAATTTGGCGTCTCGCCGTCTTAAAACATAATTTGAAAAGGAATAAATTTCCACGGAAGGAGAACTAGGCTAATTGGTTTTGAGATTTAGTATTCTAAAGATAACAATCTAAAATGTTTCGCAAAAGGGAGATTCAAACGAAAAAGCAAAAATCATTGCAAATGACAAAATTATGTGTTAATATTCCGTTTGCACTTTGTTTTTTTTTTGTTGTCCCGTGTTTGTTCAAAGTCCTGGAGTGTTCAGTAAATATATTTGAAAGAATAATTCTTCAAATTTACATTTACAAAAATGTTGTCGCTAACGACCCGGGTTTCGCCTTTCGGAATTTTCAGGTGTTCAAGTGCACGAATGAACTTGAATTGACGCTTAGTAAATGAATGTTTTGTGTCTATATAAAAAATAAATGTATCATTGAGCTTAAAGCCATTGCTGGCGAAAAGGATTAGCACATAAGAATGCCCACAGATTTGAATGGTGAGTAGTTTTAAGAATTGTATTTATTTTTGTTTATTGGAAAAGGTTTAATGATTATAATTACTTACATATACGGTATAAAAGTGGGGAATTTGGCAAATTTACCTGCTCATTCAAAATCGGAAGCCCGTTTAATTGTACCCTATTTATTTCTAAAATTTCCTGAAAACAATAGTTTATGATTAACCATATTTGGGTGCAATATTTTTATCCCTTGTTCCTAATTGAACACGAGTCTTTCTGAAATTAAGTGATTAGCAAAAGTAGCAAATAATTAATTACCAAATTTAAAGAATTTGTTACAAATTGGTCAATGCTCTTGAAAGTTTGTCCTGTTCGTTCGCGGTATCGAAAGCTTCGAATGGGTTTTGTTGTCAATATACAGATATTTATTTACAAACAATTTTACTAAACTGTGTAATATTTTCTTTACTTTCAAAATTGTATTTTGGCTTTTTCAAAATTCTTGTACGTTGAAAAAATACCGTAAATACCGCGATCATTGTTTCGGTCAAACCAGTATTTCAATACCTTGAAGTAAGCAGCTAGTTACTACATGTCCTTTCTTAAACCCGTATTTATATCCCCAATCTCTCCGGAAAAGAGAGATTAAAATAATAAATACTCTTTATTGGTACCTGGCATTGATAGGACGCATGATTCACTACGGAAATGCAAACTATTTATTTGAATTAGATACAGATTTAATTATTGTTTACTTGATGGACCCTCCCAATTCTTTAAAGTGGGACGGCTCCAATGGGAAGGTCATGTTGAAGGGATGAAAAGCACTCAGCCGGGACAGCATGCTTGAAGATTTTACTGGAGTGACATGGAAGCGAATAAACAGGAGAATGGACGCTTACTGGATGTGGTGACAAGTTGTAGCACCAATGATGATCAAAATTCGCTCTCTTAGAATATTACAAGTCAAAAAGTTTACATTTTAAAGTAGTACCTTGTGAAAAACTTTCACTATTCTAAATGAATTAGTAGTTGCTACAAGAGGTTTCTATAACACTAGTAGTTTCCTATACCATTACTTGAAATACGAATGTCTTAATAAGAATGTGTATTTTTGATCATATAATTTTGCTGGAACAAAATAAAAATACACATTTAACATAGAAAGCAAACGAGGCACTTATTCTTGACGATAAGGAACTAGAGTGACACGGAAGCGAATAATTATTGAAAAGACGCTTCTTGGGTTAGCGGTAGGCTGCAATACTGACAATGATAAACATAATAAACGTTGATAAGTATTTTATTTAACGGTTTGTATATTTTAGTGTGACGTGTGTTTTACATCTTTGAGAGGCATTGTACGAAAAACTGCAACTTAAGATTTTTAACTATAGCGTAGACATTATGTATAATTCTTAACATCAAATAATTTTTAATTTATTAGTAATTAAATCACTATTTTAATCAAACACTATGTTTTAATACATATATCATATATCGACTGTGGAAAGGAAAAATGACGTAGCCCACACATAGAAAATTTTACAGGAGGCACAAAACGTGTTTTGATGATTATGTACCATATGCAAATTATGAAATATACACTACTTAGAAGTTTACAGAGACTTCTAAGCTGGCATTTAATTGACATAATCTAATATTAATTAAAGAAATTGTCTAGGAAAAACCTTTTTCCAGACTTTTTTCTTGGTTTCAATTTTCACAAGCTCATCTTTTTTCAAACTTAAAAGCTAAATTTAGAAACTAATTTGGGATTTCCAGCTTACATCCTTTTGATAGAACGTGTATCAAGTTGTATACATCGTGATTATCGAATAAAAGCTTTTTTGACATATACGTTTGGGTTACGTCCTTTTTTATTTCCACAGTCGATATGTATACTTGATTACTTATATTTTTGAAGTCTGGCTCAGAATATGATAGCTGACAAAAAGTACCCGAAACTAAACCGGGTTCCCGGTTAGTTTATGAACAAATACCTGAGAACCGGGCAATGCGTTTGAGCGTTTATTTTGTATTTTCTAATCAAGACAAGTGTAAAAGTTAAAATATTTACATTATTATGATTAGCAATGAGATGGAGAGTAAAATGTCATAGGCTTGGTTCATGTTAAAGCTTCCGTTAATCTAAATATACAAACATACTTGAGGGAGAACAAATAATAATAATTAAATTAGTAAAAGTTTCGTGTTTATAATCAGTTATCAATCTCTTAACAAAACATCCCCTCGTGGGACTGCCACAGCCTTTGCTGTTTACCATCTGCGTTTGGTGGTACTCCATTAAGTTAATTGCGTTTTCAAGATATCAATTTATGATCTGCACGATGATACGAGAGTTATAAAACATCATTATTACTTCATAGATTTACTCCCAATAAAAGAAATAGGTTGTCTTTAATCTAAGTTGTTCAGTAAATGCACGTTTGCAATGTGGATTTCAAATCATTAAAAGTAACTGTTATAAAACAATAAAAGCAGCCCGAATCCTGATCGAAGATAACATAGTTGATTTTCATTTGTTTTTAAATATTCGTCAGTTTACTAAACATCAGGTTTAAAAATAGCGAAAGATTCAGTTTCACATCAATCTTAAAATAAAGTTGATTTTAACATCAAGCCATCTTTAGAACAATTATTAATTCTAACAATAGCGTGATAATACAGATAATACTAAATATGCTTAAACTCTTTTATATTAATGTAGTTTTACCAGTTTATAATAATACAATCAAAAGATTAATATTTTATAAGCGAGTTAAACAAAATTTGACTGTGCCATTATTGCAATGATTAATTTCTGTGCCGTGGTTCAAAAAAATCTATATTCACTTCAGAAAGACAACTTCTTTAAAAACGCTTAAAAAACGGGTGTTATATAACGCTATAACAATCGACTTAGCATATGTTCTAATCGTCGTTAAACTGACAGAAAGCGATATGTCAAAAGCCTTGTATTGAGACAATCGTCAATTTCGAAAATCACAAAATCTTAACAACTCTATTTATGCACTTTACTACCAATATAAAATATTTTATATTAAAATAAACTTCTATAAAGTTACCGCTAAATCTATCGAAAGTATCATTTTACTACTACTTATCGATGTAAAATCTTCATAAAATTGATAATATTAATAATGCCATTGTATGAGAAAAGCAATTGTTTTTTGTATCTCTATTTAAATACGGTTGGCACACTAACAAAAAGTGAGTATAAGAACTATAATTGTGTTGTTTGTATTACAAAAATACCTGTTTTGAACGTTCATGTATTTTGTTGAAACGTTTACAAAACTGTATAAAAATAACATAAACTCAACTCTCGTTTATGTAAAACACCTATTTTTACGTTTTCTTTGTAATGCTGAATAATAAAAAAGTCCTTTGTCAAAATATACATAAGTGACACTGTGAAATGGTACCTATTGGCAATATTTTTTAACCTGTCATTCCTGATCGAATGGTTTCATTCATAAAAAATATTTTTTATTCCATAGAGAAATTATAAGCAGATAAAAGGTATTTTTCAAAATTACAACAAAAAATGTTTTTACATGACATTCCACGATTAGTTACAAGACGTGGGTAAAAATAACCTTTTGCTTGATGTATAATAAGACAGTATGGTAGATTATTAGTTAACGCTGTAGAGCTTTTCGTAAGGTTTTGTATTGGAATGAAAACCTTTTCAATAGTTTAATTAAAATATAATTATTTATGTGATGTTTTCATTCTTCCAAGTACACAACTAATCCAATTCTAAAGAGTTAATATAGTTGCTAGTTCACTATTGGATCTGAATCGATTATTCTTTACTTATCTTCTCTGAATATAAAATTTGTGCAGTTGCCCCTAAAAACGATTCTCTTCTTCGAACAACTTGTGTTGTTTACTTGTAGTTTGTTTACTATACTTGGTGGAAAGGCATTATATTATGACACTATTATTTTTAATTTAATTCCACATTATTTAAAAAGGTCAGAACCGGTTTCGATCATGGCGAGCATTGTCAACTGATAAGAATATTTAATTTAACAGTGCTATTTATACAAAAATAACTTGAAATGAAAAGGTGTAAACAGCAATTGACATTGAAAAGAATTTACAAATTACAGTGGAAGTGATTTTTTTTTTTGTGATTCTCATCATCAAGAAAGTAAATTTTACAGTTCAGGTTTCTTACTAATAATAACAAGAATTGTGGTGATCATTCTTTTTATTTCTTATTTCATAGGCCAGCAATGAGTTGACTCACCAAAAAGGAGAGACATGAATTTTATAGTTGTGTTGCCTTTATATCCACTCGCAATTCAAAGCCCATGACATGCATATTGCATATTACTTTTAGCGTTTACTCTCTTTGTTTTTGAGGTAATGAAATTTTACTGCTAAATTGACAAAAATTCTTTTGATGTTTTCATAAGTCCCCAAATACCCTTTCCCATCTCTTAAATGTGAATATCCATAGATAATAGAGATAGCAATAAAATAACCGGTAGCCTTTTTCCAACCCCAACCTTCTTTCATCGGAGACACAAATTTACTAACTTCTATAATTGCAAAAATTTTATTAGAAATTACAATATACCGCACATAGAATTAAATTGTAATCCAAATTTGAAGACAAATACGATGTTTCATGAATGTAAACGTATCGAGTAACAAGTATAAACTTTTATATGAAAAGTTCCGGGCCTGTTTTTTGGTGAAAAACGTCATTAATTTCAGTTGCTGTGTTCATAGGTTTGAATATCGGTAGGGACAGTTTCATATAATATTTTTTAATCGGTTGATGATTTTATGTTCGAAGGTATTCATGTATGGTCCGTCCACCTGATCCTTTAAATGAGGTATAGTGAAAACAATTAGCAAAGCACTAGTCCTTTCTTAACCTTATTCTTATATTTTTACTCTCTTCAATAAAGTTTCAGCGTAAATGACAACAACAAGTTCTTGTATAACTACTTCTGTTCATATAGGCTATACTAGTAAACAATTTGTTTCATATTAGAGCGGATATTTATTATATTTTTGCATTAAGTTTTTACAAAACGGCTCAATACAAAAAATCGGCATGAACAAGCGTGAAGGTATCCAATCCCGGAGTTAATGATTGATTAATTTTCAATCCCGGGATCCTGGGATTGGGATTAGCTCACCGGGGAATTTGAAATCCTCAATTCGCTATAACTTTTCCCTGATTGTCTCAGAAACTCGTTTTTTTTTTAGCCCACCGAGGAATTTGAAATCTTCAATTTGCCAATTTCGTGTCAATTTTCGCGATTCGCTCAAAATTTCTCAATCGGAATTGAAACGGCCGCGATTCCGGGATTTCGGGATCAGAAAATTGAACGAGCTCCCGGGATTGGATGCTCTAGACGTAACGTTAGAATCTCGCATATGTGTCTCATTTCCTATTACGTATACAACGATATATACTAAGCAGGAAAGAAAAATGGCAACTTAATTAAACAATAGTATCGGCGCTATAAAGAATGTTTTTTTTATTTAAAAATCAATATTCCTTTCAGGAAATTTTGACAAACTTTATATTCAAATATACACGCCTCATTTGCGTTTAATAATTCGGTGAGAATAAATAACGTCAATTGAAATAATCTTCCTTTTAATTAAATCCTGACTGCTTCTGAAACTGAATACATTTAATTTTTTTTCATCTTTTAAAAATTTGTTTTTGTTACATTATATATTCAACGATGTCTCATACTATGCGCGGGCAACATTTCAAAACAGTTTCGTGCTTAGGCCGGTTATGGCTTCCAGGAAAGCTCAACAAGGATATAAAAAGCTTTTCCTTTTTAATGTTTTCGATAACTTCGGCAATAACTTTGTGAAAGCTCATTTTTAAGATAAAACCAAACTTGATTAATTCATCACTCTACTTGTTGTACTACTTCTTCTTTAAGAAGAAACATCGCAAAGTTTCCTAATAATTTAAAAGTTGGTTCCTAATTGTTAAGTTACAAATTGCGAAATAAAAGTCAGGGATTCTAATTTTCTTACTGGATGCATAGAAGAGGTATGATACACACATCCACAGAACCTAATCATTTAATATTTATTACTAATGCTAGGTACGGCAAATCACAATTTTAAATAAATACAGCAATGTCGAACCGCCTGTCTTATTAATTATAAATAACAAAGCATTCATTGTTAGCGTTGTTGGCAGTACAAACAGCATTTTTTCGATCGATTTCTGTTCGAAGGCATCAATGTTTGTGATGTCTAAAAATTCCCTCCCGCTCTTCCAAGCCTTCAATAATTGTGCGTAGTGAGGCGATTAATTAATCACTAGTTCTGTCTTAGTCTTTTTCTTCTATCCCTTCTACTCTATTTGGAAAAGAGAGGTTGAGCGACGTAGAAAAACGTGTGTTGAGATACCTCCATTAGGAGGCCATGTGCTCCACATTGGGAGCGGGGATGTATAATAATTATCGTACGTTGTGTTCTAATTGGCTAGTGCTTGCTCTATCGACCAGGTGGGTCTGGGCTCGATTCCCGGTAAGGTCAATGTCAAATATAGATTTTTTCAATTTAAGTTTGAGACCTAAGACATTGGTGTTTGTAATGTCAATTTACCTTGAGTTTATCCCGAGTGACTTGCAATAAATTCTCATCGATTTTTTCTCGTATGATATTTCAACATTGAAATATTTGCTGTAATGTCAAATATTTATTTTTTAAATTAAAAAATAATTAAGTTTTTACAGCTTAAAATTTTGAATTCATCACAAAAATGTTGTTCAATTCTGCAAATCGAGCCTAACATTTGTGTGGAGAAAGGGGGCCGATTTTATGATGTTTTTTGGCCAGACACCACGGCGCCGGTGGACGGTATTCGAGCCACCAACCAGGCAGGCAGTCAATTTTCTGGCGAAGCCACTGCAAACACATTCGGTTGATTGTACGCCGGATAAGTTATAGCCAGAGAAAGCTTCCCGCACCCTTAGGATCACTGTACTTATACTTTCCTATTGTGTGTAAGTTTGTGTCGTAAAATTGTTCTATCAAGTAATATAAATATGATTTTTATTTAGTCAATATTTTTTCACAAACATTTGCGGGGAAGTAAACTGAGATTTGTTTTTTTCAGCATATCATTCAGAAAGGTATAATAATATAGTACTATGACAATTTTTTTGAGAAAAAACAATTAAAATAATGTTCACTCCCAATGGGAAGGATATGGACTACTTATGCAGTTTATTATAACATAAATGTTTTTACGAGAACTGCTTGTTACTCTCTTATATGGATTTGGCGGTAACTTTGTGTAAGTTTTTTTTAATCCATGTCCGCTCCCTATGTGGAGCATATGGCCTCCTAATAGAGGTATCCCAAAAAAAGTTTTTTTTACGAGAGCTGTTTTTTTCAACGTGAGTAGTTGGGAAAGAATGATAAGGCTAGAACAGGAATAGTGGTTAACTAATCGCTATTGCTACACCCAGTTATTAAAGCATGGGAGGAGAGGAAATAATGTAAATTTACATCACAAACACCCAGTCTTCGATCAAAACTTTGAATTGAATAATTCTCAAATTTACTACGATCTGACCGGAAATTGAACCTATACCTGCGTGATCGGTAAAGCAAGCTCTAACCAACTGAGCCACAGCAAGCGACTACAAAATTTAATACAAAATTAAATTTGATAACTTTGTTGTTCTACTCCTAGTATAAAAAAAGTTAACGTGTTTCATATTTTTAAAAAGCATCATCAGACGTAACGTTTTAGTGCTTAATAATAAATTAAAGATTGCTTCTAATTCTTAAGTTATAAATTGCAAAATAGATATCCAGGTTTGTCCTTTTCTACTGGACGCAAGGGAGGAGTGAGACACACACTTTGATACTTATTTATCACATTATGTGTTCCAATGGAAATACATTTAACAATAATGATCCACTTATTTTGTTTACTGATGTTTCCTTTCTATTAATGACTTTATTAACGTCCAAAAACTCCAAGCAATTCCTTCATCTCAATAACACAGCATCTCTTTTTTCAAACTCAATCGCTCAACCTCTCTTTCAAGACAAGATCAGTGGTTAGTTTATCGCTGTTGCTTCGATTAATTTTGAGATCGGATGAGAAGAAGGGAATTCATGACATCACGTACATCTATGTCTTTGGACAGAAATTCATAAATCGATTGAATAGTTAATCTTTAAAAACTGTCCGTACTGGGATTTGAACCGTAAATGAGCTTAACAACGTTGAACACTTGACTATACAGCCAGCTGTGTGTTATGACGTACCTGTTTTACAATCATTATTATTTATTATGGGCAATTCTTCTTGGAGCTCAAACAAATAAAATGAGATATAAGTTGAAGGAAGTATAATAAATAGTCCACGTTTGAAATTTTATACTGATTATTCACATATTTAATCCAGTAATAAGAGATCTACTTAGCTATCAAATGGTTTCAGTTCCAAACCGAAAAAGGTAATGTTGCTTTTCAAATTTTAAGATTTTAAAACTACAGTTTAGCTCTTTCGATGACTTATATCTTCACATTGATTAGTAAAAATTTCAAATGTTTTTTTTTTTCATTTGAAAGTATTATATAGGCTCTTTAGAGGTGAAGTGTGCCAACTAGTAAAATGGTAAAACTTTTTTCTTTTACAATAACGTCTTTATTTAGTGTTTTGTTGGGTTGCATATTTTACTAAGTTAACACAATTGCAATGTGTTTCAAATGAGGTTACTTCACTTTTACGATACTTTAAGATGTGTAGAATATTACAACGCATCTAACTTATTTATTTCTAAATTACAATTCGTCTCATATAGGCTCAAATATATTGAATAGGTAACATTTCATTATTTTCTTTCATCTGCACGTTGTATAAAAATATTTATAGTGACAATATTTTTTTATTAATAAATCTAAATCTGTACAACTCCACATTTTATTACATATACAGAGTTGCATTAACTAATCGCTTTCAATTATCAACTTTACACCTAGAATTTACAGCAAACATATAACAGTATAAATGACAGTCATCTTCACTGTAAAAGTAAAACGTTGTGGCCACATTTATTAACAGCATTTGAATGTTTTGCCGCAATTTAGTTTGTCTACAGAGTATAAAATGTAAAAAAATGTGAAACAACATAAAATGTAAATTGGATAAAATTGTAAATCTAGCAGACAACAAAGACATTTTTAAAAACATGAATAACTAGGATAAATTTCAAATACTTTCGATTTATGGAAAGTTTATATTTATACCCGTGGGTAATCAAGAATTTTAGTTTCTATAAAGTTATGCAAAAAATTTAACGTGTATTTTTTGTTCAGTAAATATTTTTTTCTCTGCATAATTAACTTAGAAAACTTTGTCATTCAACTGACACTGAAAGTTATCAAATTTAACTTTATGTTAAAAATGATTTTCACAAAGTTACCGCCGAATCCATCAAAAGCTTTTTAGTGTTTTTTTTAAACTTAGTATTAGGCTATCGCTTTCTATTTATCTCTTTCTTTCTTTCTCCCTCTCTCTCTTTTCGTTAATTTAACATAATCTAAAAGCCGATAGAGAGTGAGTAGGAATAGAAAGTTAAAAAAAGCAATGACATCCATGCATTTGTATATGAGTCTATTAAAAGTTCATTCGACCGTGCTACTAAATATGATAATAAACTAAACCTCGTTGGCCACTCGCCTTTTCGCTATCAATAAGGTTAACAATACGTATAAAGCAAATGTACTTGTGTGTTTGTATATATACAATACAGACCTTTCGCTGCCTGTCAATTTGAGTGCATTCGCGCACTGATTAGTACCGGAAGATCCTGAGAGGCAAAACCCGGATCGTGTTCGACCAAGAATTTTATGGAAGTATACAAAATGAAAATAATTCTAAATTAACATTGAATTTCTATCAAGCACCTTCAGTCGAAATTTTAAATTATATTATAAATTATTACATTATTACATAGGTGGCAAAAGTTTTACTAGTGAGAAGAATGAAATTGATTTTAGGAAGAATTTTGTCAAAATGTTAATCTAAATTAGGTTAACAAACACTCTTCATCTACCATCTGTAAACGCTCTCGTTTTTTATTAATTTTATTTCCACGTGAGCTGAAAAACCAAATTCGCAAAGATACGACGATCCAAATGGCAACAGGGTTTAACTGCTGTTGTAGCTAATCGAAGACTAGCGATATTCAAAATGATGTCAACTCTACCTTAGAAAATGAAAATTTGTACACAGATTCGTTTTTTAGATCTATTAAAATACTCTGTTGGTGTCGGGTGTGTACTGTCGAACCTTACGAACGGTTGATGACCCACTAGTACATTTGATAATCAAGTGATGGAAAAGAAGACTATGGACGAACGTGACAAATATGTATTTAAATATAATACATGAATAAGCTTTATTTAAAATTAACAGTTTTGGGGCCTCTTCCTTCGCGGCACACCTGAGACTTCTTGCGGCACACAGTTTGACACTACTCTAATAGGATGAGTGCAGCATCCTGCTTTAATGCGCCATAATGAAATACAGTTATTTATTAAATTTATGATTAAAGTAAATTTCTCTTATGATATTTGTAAGTTAAACTTTCACCTATTAATTAATTAGCCGGGTCACTCTTGGGCGTGTAAACTGGGCTCCGCACGAATTGCTTGCGTCATTTTTTTCAATTAGTTTCGAGAACTTCGTCCCGAGAGCTCAATCCGTTTTCACTAGCCGTCGAGCTTCGCGCCGGACGGAAGCAAGGACGCCAGATTAAAAGCAAACTTTGGGAAAGTTTATCGTATGAACGCTTTCTTAAGCTACGGCGAGAAGAGTTACCCTGCATATTATGCGACGATTGGGAAATCTTACAATTTAAAAACATTGCTACTAAAAAATAATGAACACGCACCTCATAAAACTCTTGGTAGATGTCACTATAAAATTTACTTATTTGATGCGTGAGATACCAAAATTTCAGTATTTAAAATAATTATAAATCATTTAACTAATGTCTGTCAAGCTTTTCGTCTGTTTACATTTAATTTTGAAAATAATGCCATTTTTTCTCACCGTTGCATAACACTCCGTTGCCTTAATGAAAAGGGCTATCATTTGATCAGTTTTAGCAGTGCTTTTATCCCATGTAACGCAGTGGAACGACGTTCCGGCGTCTTTTCTATCAGCATTTTCAATGTTTCAAGTAAAATTCGCACGTAACATTAACGTTGTGTTACTCTTTCCGAAAATTGTCAGAACTGAGATTAAAACTATCAAATCTTAACTGTGGTGTCAATGTGAACTTTTATATTACAAAACAAAAATAAAAGCACTAGTTCAACATTTCGAAGAGAAGAAACATAATTTGGACTTTACTTACACTTCGGGAGACAAAAAGAGAGTTTGAGCAACTGATTATAAAGTAGTTTTTGTAAGAGAGCACTATTGAAATACTATCATTAGAAAGCCACATCCTTAACATAAGGATCGGACATGAATTTAAAAAAATCTTGTGAAAGATTTTGGCCGTTTTATTCAAAACAGCAATAGAGTTTTATTATCAAAGGTTTAAAGATATCAGGTGGAAACGTTTTACGTGATTTATGAATTCGATCCTGAAAGACAAATATTTCAATACAATTTTTAAAACAAAAGCTTACAAAGAAAAATAAGCTAAATACCATTCAAGTCTATTTCTAAGCCAGTCTTCTCTGAATAGGGATATTATTTAAGCAATTCATACATCTTTTAAGCGTATCTATCCATGCAACAGTGATTTTAAACATTTCATTATTAATTAACTGATAAATACAACCATGACCCAAAGTGAATATGTCGTCATTTGAAACAAAATACGTAAATTAATATTAATAGACATTTGCGTTATATATGTATAACTTCAGTTCAATATCGTTATCAACTTATTTTTTTAAAAAATACACCTTTAATCTTTAAATAATAATAGAAAAAAATCTAATTTAAGATTTCGACTGAAAGTGCTTGGTGTGTTTTAATATTAAATTTGAATCGTCCAAATTATGTACATTTACACAAAATTTGTCATTCGTGACCTGGGCTTCGTCGATGAAGGCGTAAAAACTGTACACCATAACGCAAGTGAACATAAATTGTTTAACCAAGAAATTTTATAAATTAAAAGGGAACAATGAAGTAGTTTGCCAATTTTGAATGAGCAAGTTAATCTGCCAATACTTCACTTCCTTATCCTTTATGTGAGTAAATATAATTAAATTTCGTCAAATAATTATGCATTTTCCAGCGATCAAAGTAAATATAATTCTTGAAATTTTCTACCATTTAAATCTGTAGCCATTGCCATGTTATACAATTTTAACGATAGTCGCAATTAATTTTAAAAAGCTGCAAAAACTATTTTTTTAATAGATCGTTGTTAAAATCAAATCATTAGTAAAGATAATATATGTCGCCATCAATGACTTGTAGCTCAGTGATACATTTACTTGAACACGATGAACTTATTTCCTTAGCGATAGTTCAATTTCATCCGTGCACTTGAACGCCTGAAGATACAGAAAATTGTAGCCCGGGTCGTTAGTGACAAAAATAGTGTGAATGTACATACTTTTAGTGATTAAAATTTGATAGAAAATTATCGTTATATTTTTCTAGTGACGGAAGATAATGCTAAGATACATTTATGTGACACGAAAAATCCGTATAGCAACAGCTTCAAATAGTATTTAGCCATGAAATATTATTATACAACTGTCAAACATTAAAAACAGTTGATCATTGATTATGTGATTCCAGTAATATTTTTATTTATATACGATTGGAAACCGGCCAATTTGCAGTATGGTGCAGTACGAGAAGAAAAATGTCTAAAAGTTAAAATAAATGAATTTCAATAATTCGTAATCGATCGATGCGTCATCAGTTATCAGTTTATTTTATTTAAAAAAATGGACGATTGATAAACAGTTTAAAATATTTATTTTACACAAAATAATGTTATATATCAAGTGAATCCATACAGGCTAGCCAAATTTTATACTATGATAATGAAAAGTTAATTAGATTATTGCTACGCAAAAACAAAAAGACATTCTGAATTGCAAACATTACAGTTATTGAATATTGCATACCGATCGATGTTTTTATTGTACGGTTTCTGGTGTATGGATATGATTGCATATCAAACAATAATAATCCAATATTCCCTCGCCGCTTCTGACCATCCAATTTCCTGAGCCATTTCATTACTTTCGTAATAATGGATTCCCAGTGGCTATGATGTCGATGAGTGGATATTAGATTGCTGTTTATTGACAAAAATGAGTAATATATGAAAAGTAATACAATTTGTTCGAACAAACTATTCATATGACAGTTACAAAACATTTAGTGGTGCTGAATAGGGGATCCAATTCAGGACCTTCAGGATTCATAATAATTTCGGGATCTAGGATTTTTGGATCCGGGGTTTGATCACTGGAAAAAAAGGTAAAAAATTGAAAGACTCCAAAAGTATTTTTAACTCGAAGACCTTTTTCTTTTTTTTGCTCGATGAATTGACATAGTTGCGAATTCACAATTTTTAGAACTGTTCAAAAAATGAAGGGCAATTTTTTTTCGCTTTTTTTAAGTACTCAATTGTCAGTTTCCACTGATATTCAGAAATGTAAGATCTGTTTTTTTTATGTCCTTCCTCAGAAAAAGTTGCGAATTAAGAGATTGTACAATTATTTAGAAGCGTAGTGCTTTTTTTCTTTTTTAAACTCGATCCTTTCACAGAGTTAAGAATGCCAGATACTCCAGCGTAAATTTTTATTTTTCAGTGAATTTAATTGATTTTCACGTGTTATAGTTGAATCCCGAAACTTTGGGATTAGTACTAAAACAATCCCGAGACTACGGGATAGAAAAATTGGTCAGGATCCCTGGATTGGTGGCCCTAATGCATTAAGCTTAACTGAAGTGATTCAACATCTTCATAATAATATAATATAATTAAGAGCAGTAATTTTCATGTTATTTTCCAATGTTAATCTTACCAACTTAGTGTTTTCTGAAATTTCAATAGTAAATTGAAAAAATCAGGGCTTCGAACCCTATAACGGAATTACCGTTATTTTTGTCGGAACGAAAACCGAAACTGAATCGAAAAAAAAAAACGAATTTTTCGGTTCAGAACTAAAGCATATAATCATGAACCCTTTTTGTGTTATGGTTCCTTCGATCCCGGTATCATGATATTGATCATTCAAAATAAAATCGTGTAACACTTGTTTGATTCTTGGAATAATTTGAGATCCCGCGATCACTGGAAAAAAAATCATAAAGTTGAAACAACATTTTTTTAAGCATACTAGTGGTTTCAATTTTTTTACACGCTGGCTGATTTTAAAACCTAATCTACGCCCAAAATAAAAATCTATTTCAAAAATGAAAAAATGTAAGACTCTTTGATCGTATTTCTTCGCTTTATTTCTACCATTTTTGTAATACCGGTGTTTGATATGAAATTATAATATAAATAGTTGATCCCGATCAGGAATTGATATTCATATCAACGAAAATTGCTTAAATATTCAACGTCAAATATCTCCTGTATCAAGGCTTCGGTGTATTTTTAAATTTATTATTTAACTAACAACATATTTACAAATTTATCTTCGCATACGTTGTTCTTTTATCTCTAAATAAATATACAGTTTCCTGAAGTGGTGCAATAAAAGACAAAGTTATGCGCTTCGATAAGACTTGTAATTTTTAATAAAAAAATAATAGCGCCATTCTGAAAATTTGACATACTGCGGCCATTAAGCGTAAATATGACGTCGTGACCGTATCACGCCCTTGCGAGGCATAAAAGCTCCCAAGAAATGCTTCCCGGCACGTGTTTACGATGGCCAATATGTGCCTCCGTGTGCTTTATCGCAGTGATGTGTCCGGCAGAAGGGGTCGAGCAAACTTAACGGATCATTATACAAGGCTTGGAGCCTTGTTTTGAGGGTATGTAACAGATTTTTTTATCAAGGATAAATCGTTTTACAAGAAAACTTATTTTAAAATTTGAATCGTTTAAATTATGTACATAAACACAAGTTTTGTCGAGGCGTTCAAGTGCACGGATGAACTTGAACTTTCGCTTAATAAATAAATGTATCGTGTTTACATAAAAAATAATTGTATCACTAAGTTTAAAGCCATTGCTGGGGAAAAGGATTAACCCATGGGAATGCTTATAGATTTGAATGGTGAGTAATTTTTAGAATTATATTTATTTTTGTTTACTGATATAAAATAAATATATGATTAAATTAACTTATATATATCGGAAATAATACATTTAACTATTAAATGATACTTTGAGCAGCTTTTCAGTATTTGAACAACAACACAACTGAAATACACATTGAAAAATTATAGATTAAGACTATAAAACAGTTTTAAACATGTACGTCAAGACGTAATTTCATGACACTTCCAAATGTATTAATAAATACCTTTTCTAAAAAAATTTAAATTCAAGTTGCTTGGTGATTTTTAAATAATAAATTTAAATTTTGATACTTGAAAGTCACATTTTTTTCGTTTTATTTTTATCTTTTTTAAACACAATAGCGCATAGTTAAAACATAGCTACCGTGCAGCTCTGAGTTGGGTCATGGATATAAAGAATAAATCAGTCTATTTTCTTGATCGTCATTGCGTTATGGACGACGACTGTGAAACACCGGCTGCATTCAAAGAATCCGAAACTCGTTAATTAGTCCATAAAATTTAAATTTTGTATATGTTGAACTCTTTCTCATATCAAATTTTCTGGGCGCCATTGGTTGGCTCGCATTTTTCTACGACGGCCAAGCGTCTGTCTTGTCGGAAGTTGTGGTATCTTTATTGCACAAAAACATGTCGTAAAATAAGTCAAATGAGAGGCGATAGTCGACAAACAGCAATACGCATAAAAATTATGCAAAAATGTTGTCATAAAGTGTTTTGGAAATCAACGATTGATAATTATAAAAAAAATCGTCTTCTCAAATGTATAACAAAAATATATTCAAAAATGTTAATATTTTTTTATGCAATAACCGAATAGTATAGAATAAAGAAAATGCCAGATCCGTGGAAAAGTGGTCAACGTTAACGTGTTATCTCCACAATTATGACGAGACACTGCCTGAGAATCGTTTTAGACCGAGAGCAATTCTGCTCGACGACCCTCCATAGATCTTATGTCGTCTAAAATTGGCACTTTTAGAACGAAATTAGCATCACGAAAATGACTCTCTTTGTTTGACTTTCCTTGTGCACTGTATGTGTGTATGTATGTATGCGTATGTGTGTGTACATGTACGGATGCAGTATGGGGAAGCATATAGAATGTGATTTGCAAAATAGTGCATATGGAGTTCCCGTGAACTTAAGTACGAAAGAATATTGTATTTTTTTAATAAATCACTAAATCTATTGATTGAATTGATATTCACTTGGTAGAACTCCATTGTAATACAGTAAAAATATTGCAAAGTATTTAGTTTTACATTATTTTTTTGAACTCAGTTGATAGCTATTTCGGCGTATGCCTTTATTATAACTAGTTATAATAAATTATAGAGCTAAATCTACTGATGAATCTGTTCGCATTGGGTTGGGATTCGAGCTCGGTAGCATGATAAACGAACCCAAAGACTTACGAAGTACACTCGGGTTAGTGTTCTGAAGCTATTTTTTTAAAGTAAATATCCTTTAAACGAGAAATAAGTCTACGTTAATAATGACAAAACCAATGTAGAATCGTCAAAAAATAGCTGAAATAGATAAAATTAACAAACAACAGTTTTGTCTTTTTCAAAATATGCTTTTACCATCATAAATCATAACGAAATGACAACGGATATATAATTTAAGAACTGTTCATATATAACATTTTTTTTTGTGTACATTTATTTCTTTTGTCTCGTGCGAGAAAATTAAATCTCTGCGGCAGGAAGTAAAAAACAAAGTCGGTCGTTTTTCTAGTATCGATTTTCACGTCACTGAAAAAGTAGGTAATTTCTTTGTCTGCTTAAACAGAGGAAGTTCAAGCTAATCAGACTGCTTTCCAGAATCACTTAATACGTTATAATTCTTGATTAACGCATAAAAGAAAAGCCTACAAATTATCATGTAAATGTAATTGAGTTAATATTGGCTATTTAAAATTAGGTAAATTAAATGTTGTATACTTATATAAAAATATAATATTAAAATCATAAAAAGTGTGTTGTGACGAAAAAATCCATTTAAGACTATGTTTTTCTTGTCATTATCGCATACATAGCAAAAGTACCATAGTGAACAAAATAAAAACAATTTTTTGCACTAATTCGAAAGTGAAACTGTGTTTCATTATTTTAACGTAATGTTTTTCTAGCAAGTATTGTTAGCGTTCACCTTAAAAGTAATTAATAGCTACCATAGTTAAGAGTGTGCAAATTTCAAATAAGAAAAACCTTTTATTACTCTGATTGTTCAATTCTTATCAGCAATACATGCTTATAATTTGATTTTATTCGTTAAGAGTCTATCTAACCAAGCCCAGTCAACAGTTACGTAAAATTTATAATTTTTTTACCAGAAGATTGCTCACACAATATAATTATTAATTTATATATTCTGTAGCGATCCTATAAAAGAGTTAAATTTTTAAATTTATATGAATCACAAGAAAACAACCTCAGATTAATCAATGAGAAAAATTTTCAAATAGCTCTAACCAAAAATTAAGAGATTATGACCATTTTTAGTTTTTCAATGAACGTTTTGGTTGCTAAGCATAATAAATAATATAATGTAATTTCTTATGACAACCTTACTAGGGCATACAATCCCGGGATCCCGTTCAATTTTCCGAAATCCCGGGATTGACACGGCCGCGATCCCGGGATTTTGGGATTGAAAAATTTTGAGCAACTCTCAAAAATTGACACGAAATTGGCAAATTGAAGATTTAAAATTCCCCGGTGAGCTAATCCCGAAATCCCGGGATTGGAAAAAGGCTCCAGGATTGGATACCCTAAACCTAACAAATGTCAGATTTTATCACAACACGACTTCTACACTGGAATAAAATAACAATGAATATAAACGGGACCCTGTGTGGTTTTCTTTATATGAATCAGCCTCCAATAATCTCAACAATCAACTCCACTTGGTTTTGAAAACAACAGTTTCCAATTTAACTGTCATTATCGTTAACATACAAAAAGCTCTACGAGTTGATAGTCCGTAAATCACGTAAGACGTGGTACCAGGCAGCCAGTAAAATCTTGTTACTGCAGTCAGGAAATTGAGTTAGTTACAAAAGTTGATTTAGTGTTGTAGCTAGGGTATCCAATCCCGAAGTCTTTTTCCAATCCCGGGATTTCGGGATTGATTTATTTTGAATCCCGGGATTGAGATTTTCTCACCGAGGAATTTGAAATCCTCAATTTGCTATACTTTTTTCCGGAATCTCACGGAAACTTGTTTTTTTTTTTTTAGCTCACCGAAGAATTTGAAATCCCCGATTTGGTATACTTTTTCCCAGAATCTCACAGAAACTCGTTTTTTTTTTTTTTAGCTCACCGAGGAATTTGAAATCCCCGATTCGGTATACTTTTTCCCAGAATCTCACAGAAACTCTCACAGAATCGCGGCCATCTCAATCCCGGAATTTCGGGATCAGAAAATTGAACGGGATCCCGGGATTGGATGCCCTAGTTGTAGCTTATGACTTCATCAGTAGGGCAACCGATTGCCGTATTATAATCACTATAAACCAAACAATAAAAATATACGTTAGACTTTGTTAATAATTGACTAACTGCTTTGTTTCAGTTATAATATTATTTATTGACATTTTCTTCATTCTACTATAACTGCTCTGAAGTACTGAATAGGGCATCAAATCCCGGGATCACGTCTGATTTTGCGATCTCGAAATCTCGGGATTAGTATGGTCGTAATCCCGGGATTTCGGGATTGAGAATTGTTTAGCAAATCCAAAAAATGTATAGGACTTTGGATTTTGAAGAGCTAAAAAAAAACGAGTCATGCTGATATTTTGGGCAAATCGGTTAATCACTATAGGTTGTTGAGATTTTCAAAATCTTCGATGTGTTATGTATACACAACATTCACCTCTGTGCTATTTTAATTCTCTATGACATAACTTGTAACAATAAACCTTTCAACGGACTTAACCAATATCCAATTCCTTCTCTTCAGTTCCAATTGAGAGTTCAAATCGGAAGGCCGAACAGCTTAGTAAAAACTCCTCAATACTCACATCGATATTATTTTAATTTAATAAGATTATGTGGTTAAATTATAAAGCGTATAAACTATGTTATAGAATAAAGTTGAAATATCATTTTAAATAATAATAAAGTGTTTTAAATTTGAATCGTTCAAATCATGTACATTCTCACAGATTTTGTCACTAACGACCCGGGTTTTTCCTTTCGGCATCTTCAGGCATTCAAGTGCACGGATGAACTTGAACTGACACTTAGTAAATGAATGTTCCGTATTTATATAAGAAATAAATGTATCATTGAGTTTAAAGCCATTGCTGGCGAAAATGATAAGCTCATGGGAATGCCCACAGATTTAAGTAGTAAGTAATTTCAAGAAATATGTTCATTTGCTTGTCAGCAAAGGTTTAATGATTATATTTATAAAGGGTATAAAAGTGGAGATCCTGGTAGTTTTAGTATTTCATTTCAGAAACCCGGGTCGTTAGTGACAAAATCTGTGAGAATGTACATAGTTTGAACGATTCAAATTTAATATTGAAATTCCACCAAGCACCTTCGAAATCTTGAATTATAAAGTGTTTTAGTAAAAATATAATATATCCATAACAATGAGCTAAAAAAAAACGAGTCACGTTGACATTTGCCAATCATCTGATTTTTGAGAATCATTTGTTCAACCGTCAGTCGAAGTCTTAAATTAAAAAATGAACATTATTTTGTTTTGTTGTTATTTACGTTTTAATTGAATTATATATTATCTTTTTAAGTATTATCATATACAGTATTTTCGTATTCTTGTATTCATACAAGTGATATGACAAAAATCTTTTAGCAAAAAGGAAACAAGTAAACATATATTATTCACATTTTTTTCACATAAAAGAGACAATTTAATAGTTTCGATAAATATAGGGGGAAAAATCCGAAACATTTGGCTTATTTGTTCGTCAAAACCGTTTTTATCAAAGGATACGGATATTTTATATAAAGCATTCATGTTTCCGTCAATTATTTAGACTTTACATTGACGTCAATCATATTTTCGGAATGCCACCGAAACTCGATCAACGGGTAAAGTATTACGTCTCAAGAAAATATCTTTTTGGAGTGAATTTATAAGATTCTGAATGATCTACCGTAATAACTCTCATGAAAATACGAAGAGAAAATTTACACCGGTTTGATAAACAACAGTAATAAATCAACGGTAATTGGAGAAAAAATATGAAATTTTCTGTAAGCTTACGCAAATTTGTTAGAATAATTTATTTGATTATTTTTCAGTTGCAAAAGCTGACATCTTCAATTATTTATTTTTTTATCTCAGAAGTTGAGACGAAAACAAACATTTCTTTTTTAAAATAACGCCTGTATTTTTTTACTCGCTGATAAATTGAAAGTACTTTTCGCTTCCGGGTCGCAAATCATTTTATTGCTCTGTTCTTCATTGTTACTATGTAGTCTAGTAATAACAATCTAGTACAGTGATGCGCATGGGGAACTTTGGTTGCCATTTGTAGCACTCAAATCATTTTTAAATTACTTTTATTTATTCTTGTGTTTGATAAGAATCATAGCGAATTCGTAAATTATTCTAGTTGATAGAAACAAAAATATTTTCTTTTTCCACGCAAGTAATCACTGTTTTTATTGTTATTGTCATGAAGCGCCCCTCTCTTGATTTATTCCTATTTTCGAGCTTGCTGCGACAAGTCATCCGTATTCTAACTTATGTAACTGTTATTCATATTTTTATTTTGTGTAGTTGAGTTTATTGTTTTTAACGTATTGACATTTAATTTTACTAATGTGCTTAATTTTGTTTATACAATATGGTGAGTAGATATGTTAGTTTTATTTTTGTCAAATTTGCTTTTTTATTGAGTAGCGCTTTATAAATTTAACATTAAAAAAGTGGTAAATTTGCTTTACAACATGCTAAATTTTTTCTTCAAAAAATATAATATTTACTAATTTCACATTTTGTTGATAAGATTATGACCGGTTCCATTCATGGCGATCAGTCGATTTAATTCCTAAATAATTAAAAAATTCAATTGTGCCTCAAAAAGTCTTCGATTGGATCGCGAGTTGACCGAATAGTATTTTACTTTCGGCCTTCCGTTCATTTTGAATCCCTAAATGCGACCCTTAATCCAAAATGTTCAAAAATCCGAATAATAATCAAATTTAAAAACAACTTTTAAATATTAAAAAATAATAATTATATCAAATATCAAAAACACGTCACTAGGCATAACGTTTAACAACGACAGTCTCGTAACTAAAAAGATGAGAAAAATATTTTGATAACGTCAGATAAAATTATTCAGAATTTTTCTTAGCCTCGTTTGGTCCCGCGATCTTTTGTTTTACATTTCTACTTGATCCGTGTGACGTCACGACAGGGGTGTAGTAGAAAAATGAACGTGATAACATATAACAATAACTGAGGCCGACGCCAGAGCCTAAGTAGAATGCGCGCTTTCATATTTTAATAAACAAACATAACCTTGCTGCTAAAGCCACAGCGTGTATAAGAAAAATATTCGTAATGTAGACATTAATGTGAAATTATTTTACTTCTGTGTAATACGCATAGAGTATAAGGTATTTATGAGCGAATTAAATATTTTGATAAGACTTCTTTATTACTGTACTTATAGTATACAATATATTATTATTTAGTTTATTTCGTGTCACTGGGTTTCAAATAATAATCTTGTGATAAAACTCTTAATCGAGGGCCACTTCAATTGTTTCTCGTTCTGTATGCTGTTGAGAAACACAAAAAATAGCACATGGAAATGTAGAAGATACGGAACAATTCTAATAATTCTTTAAAGACAGAATATGAGAGACTGTCGATCATAATAAAGATAAGATCGGCTGGGTTTTTTCGTTAGCGAGCAACTTTTGGCTACTTTTCATATTAAATTTGAATCGTTCAAACTATGTACATTCTCACAGATTTTGTCACTAACGACCCGAGATTCGCCTTTCGGCATCTTCAGGCATTCAAGTGCACGAATGAACTTGAACTGACCTTCTTTTCATATGTTTGAAACATGCCCAGCTTGAATGTATCATCTTCATTTGTCTCGTTTTTTTTACCACATCCGCTTCCAATCTGAATCATATGTAGAATATTTTGACGGAAGTTTTTTTAAAAAGAGTAAATATAATAAACAAGTCTAGGGCAAGACTTCTTTTTGGTCATTTTCGCCTCCAATGTGAAGCATACGACCGCCTCTTGACACATCCATGTTTTCTTGCCTCCCGCCAATTGCTTTGCTTCCTCCCATGACATGCCAGCATTCCCCATTTCCGCCGAGTACGTCCTATGGATAGTACCCAACAGTCGTCTAAGACGTCGGAATCCTACGAAAGAAGAAGAGGCAGGCACGACTTATACTTTCCGAAGGCATCCGCATCATTAAGCCAGCTCTAACGTCTTTCCATTAACACTGACATGACGGGGCGGTGTCTTGTAGTTTCCTTAATCTTCGAATTCTTCACGAAACAAAACCACCTTATCTCCATTGTCCGTCACAAGAATCTTTTCTTTAACCCTTTCCTTACTATGCAAAAAAAAGCACGCAATTCTGAGCTGTGTATCCGTTACACATCAGGCAAACGGGAGTGAATCATGACAATTATATAACACTACTACAATAATTCTATTATTGCATTACTCAATGCGTAAATGTATAAGAGAAGAATACCTGAATTTTAGGCCGATTATTTATTATACATACAGAGAAATGTAAATGATTAGAAGGTATGTGTACTATGTACACATCTTAGTTAAGAAAGGGTTAAGATCAGGACAAGACTAGTGGTTTTATTATCACTCTCGCTAAGTATAGGGATCAGTTGAGTGAAATAGAATTTAAAACATCACAAATATCTATGCCTTTTAGCAGAAATCCAATCCAGAAACCAATGACTTTGACCACTCGAGCACAAAATTGACCATGAACCCCACATATTGATATAATATATTTCAAATTAAGTTTAATATAGAAATAATATCTTCGATAAAAACGACATCTATATTTCTTACTAAATTTTTGAATTATTCAATGTGCTAATTTACAGCGTAAATATTTTATTAAGGCAGTGAAGATTTGTTTAATGTCGCCTATACACGAACAAAGTTTCTTATATTCTTCGTAATGGCGTAGAAGATACCGTGTCATAGAATCGAGCTGAAAGATCGTAGCGTTTTGTCGTAGATTCCACGTGACATACTTGGAGATAAATTTCACAATTATTTCGTTCAACGTCACATTAGCGACTTGAAATGAGCCTTAGTTACTACACCCAAATGGCGTCGTAGCACTTCAGAGAGTACATATAGTAAAGGTAATGCTCATTAGCTTTATTAAATTACGAATTGAATAATATTCTGTTTTTTTCAACACAGTAGATCAGTGGTTTCCAACCTTTATGTTACTGCGCCTCTCTTTGAAGAAAAAAAATGTTCGCGCCTCCCCATCCTTTATTTCATATAGTAAACAAAGACACGTTTTAAAGGGTAAATAAATATTTTAGACTGTTCGCGCCTCCCTTTGTAATAGTCCACGCCTCCCAGGTTGGAAGTCGCTGGAGTAGATACAAAATTTCAATGATGAAATAAATTACAAGGTTTTTCTTCCAGTAATTCTATTATCACATTGGCTGTATGTTAATTAAGTTGCACCGTCTTTTTGTTGTCATGTGTTAATCAAGCCTAAAGTGTCAAAAAGTTATTAATCATATTATGATAGTCCAACTTCTTGATCACGGTGTCGAATTGAAGTTGATGGATTGTTTTCAACATCTTCTTGGATAGCAGCATTGTTTTTAGCTGATCTTTTCGTACATTGTAGCACATGTTTGAGTTTATTTGTAAGAGAGCCTCTTTTTTTTTAAAATCATTCAGGTACTAATCGGTAAATGGAAGGTTTTGGTGGCACGTTATTTGTACTCAAAATATCACGTCATTTATAACATTTAAATATGTTGGTTTATCAAATATTTTCTCATAGTAAATTTATCACTTTTATACTTTATGACTACCAAATAGACGTATATATGGGAAAAGATCTAAAGCTCACTGGATATTTTTATTATTTATTTAATTATTGTATTGAGATTTACAAAACATTAAATATGCATTTTTCAAAATTTGTCAAAATATCACTTATCACAGAACGCCATACTGTAAATATATTTTTTTGCAAAAGAATTTTCTTTTCCAGTTGCAGTTAACCTTGATTCTTATTGAAAACGTTTTTGTATAAAATACAAAATATTTTTTTTAACTTTTAATAAAACGTAAATTTCTTATACACAAAAAAAAATCATACCATTATTTCCAAAAAGAGTTGATATTGAAAATTCTTTTTAGTACTAATTGTGAATTCTTTTTTTTTTTAAACCATGTCCGCTCCCAATGTAGAGCATATGGACTCCTAATGGAGTTTATCTCAACAGAAGTGTTTCTACGAGAACTGCTTGTTACTCAGTTGCTCAACCTCTCTTTTTCCAAAGAGAGTAAGTAGGGATAGAAGGATAGGGCTAGGAAAGGATTAGTGGTAAGCTAATCGCTCTCGATACGCCCCGTTCATAGGATAGGATGGGTGAGAGGGGGGAATTCAAGACATCACATACATCCATGCCTTTGAACAGAAATTCATAAATCGATTGAAAAATCAATTTATAAAACTGTCCGTACCGGGATTTGAACCCGGGCCCTCCGTAGCCGAAGCCAACAACGTTGACCACTCGACCACACAGGCGGCTGTTAATTCTACCTTTTTTATATTATTTTAATTTGTATAAACAACATTGCATTTTCTTATCAGACGATAGTGCTTGGAATGAGCAAAACCGGTTTTTATATTATTTAGAATAGTAGAATAAGTACAAATTTACATTTTACTTTACAATTTAAATATAATATCTGAGAGAATACATGGTTTAATACCGCAATTGTAAAAAACCCATGGACATATAATACGACTCTGAAGTGTGTTATTAAACTGGATACTGATATAAAACCTCTACAAAAATGACGTTTTACTCCAGTACACTGCATGGTAATATACGATATCTACATTGTATGTATGTTTCAATACGGCTCGCTTCGTGCAACAATGGCACAATAATTTCTCGTGAACGAAAACACCGCATCGCAACATATCATTTAATATTGAAACATACTGCATTGCATTACTATCCCACTTGCTCTGTAGTGTAAAATCAAAAATGGTTACGTTATATGTCTCATACTACTGCCGCGTATAAGTTATTATACAAATTCATTGTGCAATTTGATTTTGATTCTCAAATGATTTAATCTTAGCTATAATTTATTTATAGTCGCCTATGTGGTCGAGTGGTCAACGTTGTCGGCTTCGGCTACAGAGGGCCCGGGTTCAAATCCCGGTACGGACAGTTTTATAAATTGATTTTTCTATCGATTTATGAACTTCTGTTCAAAGGCATGGGTGTACGTGATGTCTTGAATTCCCCCCTCTCACCCATCCTATCCTATGAACGGGGCGTATCGAGAGCGATTATCTTACCACTACTAATCCTGTCCTAGCCCTGTTCTTCTATCCCTACTCTCTTTGGAAAAAGAGAGGTTGAGCAACTGAGTAACAAGCAGTTCTCGTAGAAACACTTCTGTTGAGATAAAATCCATTAGGAGTCCATATGCTCTACATTGGAAGCGGACATGGTTTAAAAAAAAATATTATTTCCAATCAGGGTATTTTTCTTTAATCACTTTAATACTTATTTACTGCAGAGTTCGGCTAATTTCACTACTATAGTAACCTGGGTTTCACTTTTCGGAAATTTAAAAAAAAAACGATTTAAAATTGGTGTTGTAAGAAAATATGTATGGTGTACATACGCGATAATTTTGTATCGAGTCACTGCTTTCCATGCCAAACCCACGGGTTCACATTCCAGTACAAACAGCATTTTTTCATTCGATTTTTCTATTTCTGTTCGAAGGCTTTAACGTTTTTGATATCTGAAAATCCCCCCCCCCCCCCCTCTCACCATTATAATTATAAAATAACGAGGTGTGGCAAGAGTGATAAGCTAACCACTAGTCCTGTCTTTTCCCATCCTTTCCATCCCTACTACTCTTCAAAAAAGAAAGTTTAAACGCCTGAGTAACAAACATTTCTCATAAAAAATCTCATGTTGAGATACCTTCATTAGGAGGCCATATGCTCCACTTAGAACGCGGGCATGGATAATAATTGGCACACTGTCGTTCGCTGTGGTTTAGTTGGTTAGAGCGTGCTCTACGAACCAGGTGGGTCTGGGTTCGGTCAATGTCAAATTTAGATGTTTTCAATTTAAATTTGACACCTAAGACTTGTGATGTCAATTAACCTCGAGTTGATCTCAAGTGACTTACAGTAAATTCTCATCGATCGGAAGTCATTGGGAGTAAACATGAGTTAAAAAAAAAATCAAGGGTCATTTCAAGTTTATCCGTAGACTTCAATATTTGAAGAACCCGGTAGACGAAACCCAAGTCGTCAGTGACAAAGCATATGGAAATTTAAAAAGTTCGAACGGCTTAAATTTAATATAGAAATTCCTTCAAGCACGTTTTGTCGATATCTGAAAAATTGTTGTTTCTATTTAAATTTCAAATTATAATAAAATAAATTCATTGATGCTTTATAAATCATTCCTAGGCAAAGCATATCGACTGTGGAAAGGAAAAAAGACGTACCCCACACAAAGCAAACTTGACAGGAGGCACAAAAAACGTATTTTGATGATATTGGGCTATATGCAAATTATGAAATATCAACAACCGTAAAGTGCACGGAGACTTCTTAACTGGTGTTTAATTGATATAATCTAATATTAATTCAAGAAATTGTCTAGGAAAAATCTTTTTTTCAGTCTTTTTTCTTGGTTTCAATTTTCACAAGCTCATCTTTTTTAAACTTAAAAGTTAAATTTAGATACTAATTCGGCATTTGCAGCTTGCATACTTTTGATATAACGTGTATCAAGTTAAATACATTGTGATTATCACAAAAAACCTGTTTTGAAAAAACTGTGGGCTACGTCCTTTTTCCTTTCCACAGCCGATATGAAAAGCGTATTAAATGTAAAATTTGGTCTACTCTATGAGAAACGAAAAAATTAGAAAGCCTACGACATTTTATATACAGATCTGATAAGCATGGGTAGACCTATCCATTCAAACCAATCGTTAAATACTGATTGGAGATAACTGGCAAACCTTGACGCCGAAGATTGGATGATCTGATTAGTAGCTGTATTAGGGGGTTTTCTTTAAAAGCTCTTCGAGTTTGACAAAATAATGTCAAAACAATCGTATACATTTGGTGCTGCAATATACACATACAATTGTAAAATCGATAAATATTTTTCATAAAAGTATAGTATTTTTTTTATTATTAAAATATTGAGAATCCTAAAATAAATACATCAAAATAAATTGTGAGTGTAGCGGTTTACAGTGACAATTTTTTTTTTATCAATGTATTTCATTTTGTTTTTCAAAAATACATATGAGCTCATAAGACGTGAAGTGAGCCTAGTAGTATTTCAATAAAAAAATAGTTGGATGCGTTATAATAAACTATCGTTAAAGTGAAGTGAGCTCAGTAAATACATACTGCAATAGTATATTCTTAAAATAAAAACATGAAGACCATCACACGCCAAATAATTAAGTGATTGTACTTAAAATTCCATCATAAAAGTTTTGCCATTTTACTTATTGGCTTACTTTACTTATTGAGGGTTCATATATTGCTGTTTAAATAGGCCACTGGTTCTTTTTATGCTTTTTACAAATAAAAAATTATTAAAATATGATAATAAGAAATACATACGTAACTCTACTAGGATGTTTTTTTTTAATTCTATTTAGCTAGATTTTTTCAATTACACGATTGTTTATAAATAAGGCATTTCATATATTTTCTTAAATATACGTGTCACTGTAGACTACTACACTCACTTTTAAATGAAATTTTAAATAAAATGGATGGATTCTTGTAATTGTATTTATTTCCTTAAAAAATAATCACCTAGAATGAGAGTAATGTATTAATGCTATAAACGAAAGCGCTCAATAGAAATAAAACATCATACTCGTCATTTTCTTTTTCGGGAATATGATAAATTTCTACTTATGGATACAAGTGATTCGATAAAACCAGTCTGAGAATGCTTCTCAATAATACAAAAACTTGATACGCCTACCATTGTAGTCAGTTAAATAATAAAATAAATTTAAAAAATTCTCGTAATACATCGAAAGTAAAACTGGATTGTTAATAATAAAGTACAGTCATACCTAAGTTTTGCCATTCCTGCGAGTGTCAATCAATTAAACTAGGAAAACAATATGCTAGATAAATTATAAGATGTAAATTTATTATAGTTTTACGATCAAGATTTAAGTTAAATCGTTTTATAAACTTTGAATATCTAATTAATTTCTAAGCTAAAGTTGTTTAACAAAGCTTTTACGTAATTAAATATAAGGCAATATATCATTTTCAAAGACTCTTTCAGATAAATTATCTGACGAATTTCGTGACGCTCAGTTTTAAGCAAAATGTTTTTTCGTGAATTCAGACGAGCTTAAACAATGACACACTGACGTGTAAAGGTGTTTACAGCATTCAAGAAGTGAATATTTTATATAAAATGAACAGAAATGTTTATATACTTTGAAACATATTTTTCATCATTTGAATACGGTGTCGAAATTGCTGAGTAATCTTTTTTTTCTATTAACTGCAAATTAAATGCCTATCGTATGCTTGATTTCCTGTTGTCCGAAAATTCTTTTATTTCAGCTATTTTTTTTAATTATAGACTATATTGTACATCTTTGAAAGACAAGATAACATTTAATGATTGAAATCCAGAACGTAGAAAGTTTAAAAAAAAGATTTTTTCAATTAATTAATTGTTGAGACATCGGAAATTATTGCTGTCGATTTCTCTTTACACAATCTTTGAATAAAATAAATGCACATATTTTTAAGTAAGTATTGACAGTATCCTTTTTACAAGTTTCATTTACTACAAACTCGTTAATCGAATATATATAAATTAATGTTCGTTCGTATTTTATGCCTTGCCACACCGCTCATCCAATTTCATTAAAACTTTGACAAACTTTTTGCTTGGACTTCCGAAAAAGTTGTAGGGATTGTAAAATTAACTTACAGTAGATCGTATATATACAAATCAATGTTTGTATGTCTGCCATACAGTTAATTTTAACAACATATGCTTGCACTTGCGCGAAGGTTATAGTACAATTAACTTACAGTAAGTGGCGCGTGTGTCGTACCATATAAAATCGGCAGCAAACGTCAAACAGAGAGAGAGAGAAAAAGGACTTCAATAAACACAAGTAAAAAACAAGACTTAAACTTTTTTTTTTGAGTGGGATTGCAACGCTTGCCGGGAACCGGATAGTTTAGTTATAAATTAATGTTACAATTAATTTAACTTACTAACGCAAAATGTCATCGTATAAATAATTTATAAATTTCAACGCGTCCGCCATTCAATTAGTCGCGAACACAATAAACATAGTTTAAATAAAATTAATTACCAAGTATGTCAAAAATAATAACATTCCTCTGAAATTGCCTGTCATTTTTCAAAACGCCGTTTAATAAACAAACTTTTGAAAGGCAGTGTCTTTAATTAATCTTATTCATAAATTTTCATTTCCAAAACCGCCAACCGACATCAAAGTTATTATTATTATTAATATGAAAGTGTTTTAGATAAAGCCGCTAAAGCTGAGGCGTAGAGCCAAACCCTCTACCATGTCTTAGTGGAAGTTGAATATCAATTTAACACCAATATACCAGTTATATTCTCCTAAATTTTGCATTGAAACTACAATCAAGAGGATGTTTTATAATGTTTCATCATTCTTAGCAGTTGTAATAAATAGTTCATTTTTAATATCGATAAATCGTAATTAACATACAACGCACAGAAATAAACCACAACGGGTGATGGTATTGGGTATGATGAGTAAAGCAAGCAGAAAATAATTAATGGATTTGACAGAGATCTAGGTTGTCGAGCATAATAATTTTCGTCTAGAAAATATCGGTCTTTTAGTGTAAATACATTTTTTTCTGTCGCCATTGAATTAATATATACATAATGTTCATCTACATTATATATTTATTTCCATATCCACCATATGGTTCCTTCAAGATTCTCTATCCCCCGCCAGTCTCTTTGCTTCCTTCCAGGTCATCCCAGCGTCTCGCAGCTCCGCTGGGTACATCCTGTGAATAGTCATCAGTGACCTTCCACGACACCGGGATCCATATGGTTGGTAGAAGAGACAGCCAGGGCTTCTTAGATCATCTTAAGCCAGGTCCATCGTCACTTTTTTTATTTTGGACGTAATAAAAGGCTGGTTACTGGTTAGTCTACTCTCTTACCTCCGCGTTCCTGACAATGTCAGACGACCATACTTCTAGTATTCGATACAGGCATCTGTTTTCAAAGTACAGTATACGGTTATTTTCCGCTTTCGTAACGTTCTATGACTCACAACCGTAAAACAGCACTGTCGAGATCCATGCGTTGACCAGGAGGCACTTGGTTCTCACCAAGTACAACAATTAGTTCCAGACATTCCGCATTTAGTTAAAGGTTGCTCCAGCTATCCCTTATTGGATTGCGAGAATTGTACACGGGCTTCCATCTTCCATTATATCATTAGCTGTAAAGTTATTTTATGTTCACAAAAAATCTGAGAAGATACTGTATTACTCAAGTCATAATTTCTCCATTTCACCATTGTTCGTCATGCGAAAAAGGTTTTTAAAATTGATGTTTTCGAAACACGCAAAGGGGGAATACAATATTTTTGCATATACAATATTATTGATCTATCGTTATTTGAATTATGTTGTGTCAAGAAAATCTGCAAAGAACTTTGGTGTGCAGTGAGGAAAAAGGTGACAGAGCCTGATGAATGTTTTTTTTCTCAAAAAGGTAAGAGCGTGCAGAAATTAAAGGAATATATTCAAATTGAAAACTAATAAAAACTGCCGTATTGAAAATTGGGTAAAGCCATATTTTAATGGAACTTTATCCTATTTAAAAAAAACGTAGTTTTTCACGTATTCGTTTTTTGTGGCTGCAAATGATTGACAAGTAATCAATCATTGGAGTACAATGGAGCTTTGTCCACTAGATTTTTATTCAATCTCCCAAAAAAACTCAAATAATCAATTGCTGGGGCTAATTTGAAAACTATGCATATTATGTTAGCAAAAAGCTTTTTCAATATAAAATTATAAACTATATTAATATTAGTTGTATGATAGTTTATGTGAGTATTTGATGGAGATTATACATTAAAATGAAACAATAGAATAACGTCAAAGTATTACGTATTTTATTGTAATGTAGCATGCAACGACTACGAATTGAAGTACCGGTATTATCTAAACCGGGATTTATATATATATATATATATATATATATATATATATATATGTTGTTTTTTCTATACCGGAATACCGGTTTTTAGAGCGCAAAATTATGGAATATTTTATCTTTAGTACAATACCTGGTAGATTTTTCAACACTGCTCGCTTTGTAGCATTGTCAAATGTTTTTATTCCTGATATGAAAGGGAAAGGCCCATTTGAAATGAAGTGAGCCAAGTGGTATTTTATAAAAAAAATATAGATATATTGTAATATTAATAAAAACAATAATCCTTTGTACTTCACTCCACTTTATTTAATATGTCAGGACCGGTTTCGCTCATTGCGAGCATTGTCAACTGACATTGTCAACATTGTCAGCATTGTCATTGTCAACATCAGTTGACAATGCTCGCAATGAGCGAAACCGGTCCTGACATATTAAATAAAGTGGAATGAAGTACAAAGGATTATTGTTTTTATTAATATAATGCCTTTCCACCAAGTATTGACAGTGAACACCCTAAAAGTGATATATTGTAATATTATACACGTCTTAAAGTATCGTAAAAGAAAAGTAACCTCAGTTAATACACATTTCAAAAGTATTATCTCAGTAAAATAAAAAGCCGCCTGTTTGGTCGAGTGGTCAACGTTGTTGGCTTCGGCTACGGAGGGCCCGGGTTCAAATCCTGGTACGGACAGTTTTATAAATTGATTTTTCAATTGATTTATGAATTTCTGTTCAAAGGCATGGATGTATGTGATGTCTTTAATTCCCCCCTCCCACCCATCCTATCCTATGAATAGAGCGTATCGAGAGCGATTAGCTTACCACTAATCCTGTCTTAGCCCTATCCTTATATCCCTACTCTCTTTGGAAAAAGAGAGGTTGAGCAACTGAGTAACAAGCAGTTCTCGTAGAAACATACTTCTGTTGAGATAAACTCCATTAGGAGTCCATATGCTTCACATTGGGAGCGGACATGGTTTAAAAAAAAAATATATGCAATCCACCAAAACACCAAGTAAAGAAGTGATTGTACGTAAAATTAAAAGTCCAAGAAAGGTTTTTTATCATTTTACTTGTTGGCTTACTTTACCTATCGATGGCTCATATATTGTCTTTGAAGATATTTTTAGAGTCTAAATAAAAGTCATAGACCTCGTTAATGTTTTCATTTCTCTTCACTTAACCCTTATCCACTCTAGAAGAAATATAGTATAAAAAGGGTGACCTAGCTCACTAGTTAATTTCTTTGCCTTACTCAAACAAAGACTTTGAATGATTAATTAACAACGAGCTCTATTTTTGTTCTGACACTCCATTTTTAACACATTTACCCAACATATGAAAAGGATAATTTTTATAAAAAAATAAATATTCTTCGACCTCAAAGGGTTATACGCTTGACCTGCAGGTGTCCTTAATAAGCCAACTCAATTAAACTATCTGTTTTTTTCTTTGTGAACTCATTATACGACTATTTTTTACTAACTAGAATATTTTAGGTATTTTTTAAATAAATTTCGAATTTAAATAATCTTTCGTACGGCAGTTGTCTCATATGTATTTATATTTTGTCGGTATTTTGCCAGAAAACGTTACGTCAAAAAACTTTATTTGACTTTTTTGAATATCATGAAGCGAACTACTAAAATTTAGTGATGCGGTAGACAAAACGACAAATAAATAAACAAAAATTGACTAAAACTTGTACTACCCAAAAACCTTAAGTATTAGTACTCTTATAGAGATAGTAAACATTTACAGCTAAAAAACGTAATTTTATATATTGGTTGCTGCCACTTATAACTGCAAACGAAATATAATTAGTCCGTATTTCTTTAGTAAGCTATAAATTTGCTACTTCTTTTGGAGACAGAGTTTATCTTTCCTGCCCTTCACCATTTAATCCCTAATCACATCAGTTTTTTTTAAAATAAAAAGTTGTTTTACTGCTACCATTAATTGTTGTTTATTTTTAACTACTTACTTAATACTTATAGTTCTTACAATTTTATTTAATTGACCTTTAATATATATGTATTTATTTCTTTTTTAATTATTGTTTATTATTGATAATCAAATTGTTATAAACAATGTAACTTAACTATATCATTGAGGAGATTTTATCTTCGATGTAATACAAAAAAAGTTCACGTTTCTTGTTTAACTATCGAAACAAATAAATGCAATATGAAACAGTTTGTTTTTGAGACTTTAAAGTGTATTTAAATCTATCGATCTGCATTCTTAGCTAAAAACACCCAATTTTCTACATAACGTTTTTTGTTAGTATACTGAAAAATTCATTATATTGAAACTAACGTTGAGGATATTTAATATTATTTAAATAAGTGTAGTTCTCAAATAAAACTTGTAAAACATTTGTCATCAAATTTATAATTAAGTTGTATAGAATTCGCTTAGAAAAAGCACCTAGAGGCTTTTTTCAACATTATCATATTGAATCATATCCCCAAGCATTGTTGAAAAGTGTCTAGCCGTTTTATTAAAACAATCACCCTTAGGGGATCGTCGTTATAGTTTCTTTCCACTTAACTGGGTGTTAAAGTTCTTTTTGTAATAATTTCGATGGATTCGGCGGTAACTTTGTGGAAGTTCTTTTTAATATAAAATTAAAAATAACTTAAATTATTCCACGTATTTTGTTACTAACTGTAACACGTGTTTTGCCTATTTCAGAGGCATCCCCAGACAATCTTACTTTCACAAATGTTGTTTAAGTACGAAAAAATTTAATTTTAATATTCTAACATATTATAAAAATAAAAATGTAAAGCAAGGAGGAGGGATAAAAAGAAACAAACAATAATGATATTATAAATGACATTTATATTTCAATTTTTTTAACTAACAAGTTGCATCAATTAGGAAGGGTTAACCGCATTGGAAATAAATTTAGCAGTGGCGAGCAACCTGTCTAATTTAAGATATTATTTATTAATAATTCTTTATTATTAATACTTTTATATTTTTCTAAAAATTCTAAACTATTCATTTTTAAGCCTTTTTTATTTACTCGATGGAGTAATTTTTATGTTACTACTCTGATTAAAGTTATGATCATTCGTACTTCATTACTCACGTAAACTGCATTTATTTTTGAATATTAAGTACAGTGGAACCCCCAATTACGCGGTGAACAAAAATACTTAAATTCCCTGATTGCGCGATGGCATTCCGTTGTCGTTGCTGCTGTATACAAAACCGGTGGTTGTCTGTGTGGTGGATGCAGTAAAACGTTGACGAGCGTCTGTTTATTCGGCACGTGCCAGGGTATACAAACTCGGCCAGGCTATACACACACAGCCGGGCGGCTGCTGTGTAATTCATAAATTTTACCACTAGTAACTAAATATTTCGTCCATATATTTTTTTTCATTTATTCTTAGTTTTAGTAGAAAAAAAAATGTAATCCTAATTTTTGTATGCGATTTACTCCCCCAATCGCGCGACTCCCAATCACGCGGTCCCAACTTTTGCGTAAATGGGGGCTTAACTGTATTATAAATAAATCAATGGTTGTTTTTTATTTGTACGTCAAAACTTCCAATGAAATGTTTTCTAGTATACTATTTTGGTTTTAGTTTAAAAGAACACTCCGACAGAATAACAAGACGAATTGACGTGTTTGAACTTGAAAGTACAATAAACTTCCATTAAACCCGAAATGGGTTCATGAAGCAATAAATTATGACACGTGGTGGCGTTCTTAAGCACGTCCGTCCCTAGATGGCGCCAAAAAAAAGCGCGAAAAAAACACCTCTCCGTTTCCGCTCCCGAGCGTATCCGGTAGACATCCACCATTCGCAATTTCTTATTTTTTTATTCCGCTTACTACGAAGGTAAAATATACAATTTCAAGAAAGTGTAAAGATTTAAAAATCTGAATAGAAGGGTCAAGAAACCTTTGGTTGCTGTATTTATAAAATACGCGCACACGGCTTGGCGTGGTCGAATCAGATTCCATCCCCACTAGTGAGTTTATTTGTACACACTCAATCCTTTTTTTTTTACGCGATTTTGAATTGACGCTGTTTTTTTGGACGGCACCGTTACGTTTTTTCATACATTTTTATGATGATTTGGAACAGATTTATCAAATTATATAAAAATGAATGGTTTTTTTACGCGCCACTTTCTGGAACCAGTTTGTGGCGTAAAAAAAGATAAGGTGCATTAAATTTAAAAGTCAAAATGCATGTGAATTTTAGCGATGTATTCGTCAACAAAAACTGTTAGTTAATGAAGGTTTTGACTAGTGAATGTATACTATGTGGACGAGATTTCACACGTAAAAAAGTGTAATGGCGTAACCCGTTGTGGTCTAGTTGATAAAAGCATGGCTCTACCGACCTAGCGGATTTGGTTCAATAACAGGTAAGATCAATGTCAAATTAAGATTATTTCAATATAAATTTTCAAATAACATTATGTTATTTCTCCTGGATTTCATCTGGTGTGACTTACAAACAATTCTCATGGAGTTTAATTGGTATGATCTTTCTTTCAACTAGAAAATATTTGGCGCATTGGCAATATTTTTTAAATTTAATTTTATATATTTTCATTATGTGAGCCCTCGAGAAGTGAAGTAAGTGAAGTAGTAAAATGGTACAACCTTTTTTTACAATTTTTAGTAAAATCCTGTCTTTACTTAGTAAATAGCGAGATAGCACCATTGCAGTATGTATGTACTAAGCTCACTTCGCTTTTACTATACATCAAGACTTGTAAAATATTTTAACGCATCTAACGTATTTTTTTATAAAATACCACTTGGCTCACTTCACCTCTCAGGTGCACATATAAAACACATAGTTTAACATATCTCTCAAGGTTCTAACAAATTCTTCCGATATGAAAGAACCAAGTGAAAAACAAGTTTTTTTAAATGTACGTCCTGGGTTTTTATCGTCTATTAAAGGGCGGTAAGTGTTACGTGTCGCCTGCTGTGGCCCAGTTGGTTAGAGCTTGCTCTACCGATCACACAAGTCTGAATTCGATTCTCGATCAGATCACAGTTAATTTGATAATTATTCAACTCAAAGTTATGATCGAAGATTGGGTGTTTGTGATGTCAATTTACATTATTTCCTCTCCTCTCATCTAGTATTTTTTAGAACCGTAGGGGAAATTTTAATGTACATATACGTGTAAAACAATTCAGTGTTATATGAAATAAAAATAAAAAATATATTTCTGTTTTTGTTGAAAGCTTAACTTTCCTAATACGAGATAGTGTACTAACAAACATCTTAATAACATCAAATATATCTTTATTCTAGGTCTTTGATATTTTCGAAAAAGTTTGTTAAATCACTCTCGATCTGCATCATTGCGTATTTATTCTTTTTATTTTGTTTCTGGAGTATGTAATACTGTGGGCGTATTTTTGCGGCAGATTTTACGAGACACTGGCGAGAAAAGCGGACATTTTGATCGACTTACAAGCTTTTTTTCCCTTCGAGGTTATACACTAAGTAACATTGTTTTTATTTCCTTGGAAGTATTTTTTTCTTTGTTTTATTTTGTAGATACACCCAGTGAACTTTTATGTTATAAAAGACAATGCGGTAATTTTGGAAATTAGTATTTTAATGAAATATTACAAGAAAGTTTAGCTGACTTATCAATCTAAAAAAATACAGCTTTTATTCCTGATATTATAAAAATCAATATAATCAATTAGTTAGAGAAATATTTTTTCTAACCGTGACAGGTCGCAATGTGGTGTATCTGGTCTCGTTATGGAAGTATTTCAACAGGAGTTTTTCTACGAGAACTGTTTTTAACTCAGTTTCTCAATCTCTATTTTTTGAAGAATGTAGTAGGGATAGAAAAAATAGGGCAGGGCAAGACAAGAGGTTACCTAATCGCTCTTTCTACTCACTGTTTATGAGATACTTTTAAACAACACAAAAATCTATGTATTCCTACATTCATTTATTTATCAATTGAAAAAATTGTCCATCAGATTTTTTCAATGCAGAACTGCTTCTAATTTAGAACATAATAGAGCCTTTTATTTATGGAATCTCAGCAGAGTTTTTTTCTACGAAAACTGTTCGTTACCAGTTGCTCAACTTCTTTTTTTTGAAGACAGTATTGGTAGAAGTATACAGCTAAGGCAGAACTTATGGTTAACTAATCGCTCTGGTAACTTCCGGCTATTTTTGGAACAGTGGAAAAGATTGTTTGCAATCACAAACACCCATGCCTTCGAAAAGAAATCAATAAATCGTTTTAAAATAGTACGTCCGTACCTAAGTCAACGATGTTGACCATTCGACCACGAATCAATCTGCTATTGCAACTTCTAAGCATATCTTTGAAAATCCCACTTCTGTTTTTATCTAAAATCTTGGATGACTATAAATATATATATCGACTGTGGAAAGGAAAAAGAACGCAACCCACGCATATCAAATTTTACAAGAGACGCAAAAAAGGTTTTTTGATGATTTTGGGCCAAAGTCAAATTGTGAAATATACACAACCTTGAAGTGCATGGAGACTGATAAACTGGTGTTTAATTGACACAATCTAATATTAATTTAAGAATTTGTCTATAAAAAATCTTTATTTCAGTCTTTTTTCTTGATTTTAATTTTTACAAACTTAAAAGCTAAATTTAGATACTAATTCGGCATTTGCAGCTTTCATCCTTTTGATAGAGCGTGTATCAAGTTTGATACATTGTGATTATCGAAAAAAAGATGTTTTGAAAAAACTGTGGGTTACGTCCTTTTTCATTTCCACAGTCGATATAGAAACGATATGTTTAGAAGTTTTATATACAGTTTATGCTTGTCAGATAAAGTAAAAGTCATACAAAGTAATTTGCCAATAAATAATATGTTAACAATGACTAATGAGAAATAAACGAATCAATAAAAGTGAGTCTTCTTTTATCTTGATGCCGTATTCTATTGAAGGTCGACAGCCTAATCGCACAAGTTAATCTCCTATCGGCTAGTCGTATAAGATCACCAGTCCTCACCTAAGGGATGATTCACGAGGGATGATTCAGTAGGCTACGAGTCAAAAGAATATCTTCTTAGAATGTTTTTACGACCCATTTTTTTCATTAAACTGATAATCCAGAGGATTTGTGTGATAGCAACATGCAGATTTTTTATAATTGATGAAAGCTATTAAGGATTCTGTGTCGATACAATTTGACAATTAACTGCCGGTCTCGGTTTCCGGAACGCTTAAGAAACTGTACATTACGGAAGTCAATTAAAATAGACAAGAAAAACTTCAAATATGTTATATTTATTTAATAAAATACAATATAACCACTATAATTACGTGTAACAGATGGTTTTATGTACTAATTACAATAAAAATAATACAATTTTTTATAATTTCCCAGATGATGTCTAATAAAAAACAAAATAATTATTTTAAGTACAATACATATTGTGATCTTTTGCAGTATTCAAAGTACCATTGCATTAGTTTTGCGCTATCAATAATGAAAAACGTTCAGTTTAATATTTTTTCATCAAAAATACAGTATGTACTACGATCTCGAGGCGCGAGAATATTCTGGGGCACGACATTTTTTTGTTTCGTAGGCTGGGACATGAAAAAAGCTTAGACTTTAGAATTCCTAGCCGCCATAGAATCACGATCACCTTAAAGACGTATAAATTAAATATATCGGCCTATTAAACTTGAAATTTGTACAGGTACAGTCACATCTCAAAGTCAAATTGAGTTTGGTTGAGTGGTTGACAGACATTAAGATTTATTTATTATATACACCAATTGTTGGTTCTTACTTTGGTAATGATAATTCATACCTAATTGGTTTTTGTCATAATAGTTTCATTGCTAAGTGATCTTCAACTTTTTATTTATAGTTTATTTTCCTTGTATTTTGCTTCAATTCTTTTGCTAGGTTGTAATACCAATTGTTTGTCATACCTTGTTTTTATCACTTAACTTTTGTATAAATATCATTGTTTTATTGTTTTTCTTATCAGTTGACAATGCTCATCATGAGCGAAACCGGTCCTGATCTAATAAATTTTATGTGGAAAAAGTACTAAAAATGTTTTATTATTTTTATTATAATGCCATTCCACCAAGTATTGACAGTGAACACCTTAAAAGACTTTTGTCTTCTTCTTCTATGGAGCTGAAGTCTTAGGTAAACTTTCGTCGCATCGATTGATGTAATTTACTTCACTTTACTAAGCCAATCGCTGACCTACTCTTAAATGTAGTGACTATCTATCTAAAAAAGTCACACTGTTTAATACGTACATTATATTGCTCTCTATCGTACACTTTTTTAAAATTTAGTTATGATAAAAATTATAATAATTGTCAATTTGTTCTTACGATATTTGTATCGATGAAGTAATGTCAAATAAAAATATTCAATGCTAGTAGATATACTTAAAAATTTACTTGTAAAAAACTTTATGGTCCGTTGCAAATCTTTTTCAGAGACGAATAATTTACTTAGAAAAGTTTCTATATAAACGTCAAAATTGATCTTAAAATAATACTGCTAGGAGAAAAACACAATTCTTTCGAATGGATGGGATGTAAAAAAAACATCGTAAAACATCCATCAACCCTCGCAGAATGGGAATTGTGAAGATTTGCTAGCTCTCTGGAAATAGTATCGAAAACAATTTAAATGTCTGTGTGCAAAAAAATGTATGGACGGAGAAGGCAAATGATGTTCTATCAAGTTTTTTTTCGTAAAACATTAATATCAGATTGAATACCAGTTATCTATCTCGGGATCTATTTGGATATAATTTTTGAAAGATAAAGGTAAAAAAACTTTTATTGTACCGAATAGAGGTTGCAGTATAGGTCGAACATATCTAATATCAATACCGGAACTGCGATATTTCATATTAAATATAGATATTACAAAAAACACAAATTTTCAGGGCAGTGAGTGCACGTAGCACTATGACTGAATCATTATGAGTAAACGTGTGACTATGTTTAAGTTTATAAACAGTTTAACTACGTCCGTTAGTCAATGAACACATTATATAGTTAGTGTTTATATGTTCTGCCGTGTATACTATATCTGACAACAATGATCACTGCTTACATTGACTAAGTGTATACTTTAGTTCAGTGGTTACCGTTGTTGGCTTTCGTGATAAACTTCACAGGTTCAAACTTCAGTACAAGCAGCATTTTTTCATATTGTTCTAAGTCATGGATATTTGTGGTGTCTAAAAATTCTTTCATCTCATATATATTACATTATATCTATACAATGGATTTATTATTTTATCAATTGTTAAACTTTGGCTACTTTATATGAATTGATAATAAGAGTCCTGATTTTGGGTCTTATAAAACAGAAGAGGCACACAAAGAATTATCATTATTTTACCTATCATATCGACTATGGAAAGGAAAAAGGATGTAACCCGCACATAACAAATTTCACAGGAGATACAAAAAACGTTTTTTGATGATTTTAGGCTAAAGGCAAATTATGAAATGTACACTAAGTTGTATATAATTTTGGTACTAATTTGGCATTTTCAGCTTACGTCTTTTTGATAAATCGTGTATCAAGTTTTGTACATAGTGATTATAAAAAAAGTTATGTCCTTTTTCTTTTCCACAGTCGATATCACTGTTTTTCCATCTTGTTAACAACTACCGTACACAAATATGACACGAGTAATAATGGGATGAATTGATAAGCATACAAACTTCATCATAGTCACATTATTACAAATTGTCAAAACCTGATTAAAAAATCATTGAATTAGGGGATTAGAACAAGTGACCATCAAACAGTGAAAATTTCCGAAATCGTTGACCATTTTACCAAATTTAGTTTTCGTCTTTTAATAGTTGTTTAAGAGTTTTTTTTTTTTATCTTAAAGCAACTCGTTTTTATTTTCATCTTGCTTGTAAGTAGTTTTTTTCGCACTTGTTTATTGTGAATTGACAATTTCTTACTGTAAATAAAAACGTTTTACGGTCAACAAAAAATAAAATAAAACGTTCTAAAAGTATCTCTTTATTTTTGTAATGCCATTCCAATTTGTTTTTATTTTAAACTCAGGTTTAGTTAACGTAAAAAGCGAGGAAAGCATAACCGTTACATTTCCTCAGAAAATTACCTTGGCGTTATTTTCCTCAATCTTTCAGATAAAATCTTTAACAAATTTAAAAAATTGGCTATCTTGACAAAAAAACAAGGTTAATTTTTTACAACTTCCGCTCGCAATATGAAACGTGTAGACTTTTAATGAAGCAACACATTTTTTTCATACAAACTTGGTTGTTATTAACTCGTTTTTTTAATGAGTAAAGATTGAAAGGAGTAGGTGAAAGCTAATTGCACCCCCTACTTGTAAAATTTGGTGAACGGAAAAGATTTAAAACATCTCAGTCACCTATGGTTTTTAAACAATAATTAATAGTCTTTAATAATTAGAACGCTCCAAGAAAAATGATCTTGGTACGTATATTATTTTCAGTTTATAAGAAACCAAAATGAGAATTGCGCTGTTCTTGAGAATGTGAAGTGTCAATAAAGAATCGTGAAGTTTTGTTGTTGTTGATTTTTTTGATAGATTTGGCGGTAGCTTTGTAGTAGTTTTATTATTTTTTATTGAAATTATTCATTTTTAGACATTTTTCGTGTTCTTTAACTCATACAAGTCTTGGTGCAAGCGTCATCGGACTTCTCCGATCACTTTTAGAGTGTTCACTGTCAATACTTTGTGGAAAGGCATTATATTAAGAAAAAGACAATATTACTATGTAATTATTTTCACTTTTATTTACCAATATCAGGATCATTTTCGTTCGTGGCGAGCATTATCAACTGATAAAAAATAAAATTTAACGTTCTTATTTACACAAAACAAATTGAAAAAAAAATAAAAAGCTGTAAACAAAAAATTGAGCACCTCTAACATGTATTTACCGGTCCTGATCTTGGTAGTGAAATCTGATGATGCTTCTCGAAAAGGCAAAACACGTGTCACAAGCTGTAGCACAAAAACTGTAACAACAAAGTTTTTAAATTTAATTTAATACGTATGTTTTGTTTTTCCAAAGTACCAGTCTGCCAATGGGACTGCGTTTGGAGAGATTTTTAGGAATATTGTCTTAGATGTTTACACGAATATTTTTTGTATGTAAAGTAAATGTTTTCCGAGCTTACTCAGTTGACTTCTTTGCCGATTTATACTGTTTTATTTTTTTACAATTTTATTTTAATATATTTTTTTACGTTGCAGAAGCAACAAATTTATAGATTGTAGTTTTTTAAAGTACATATAAGTAAATAAATAAAATAAATAAATCAATTCAAACATTCATTATTTTGAAATATATTTTCGTTTATACATATCAAATGTGGAAAGATAAAAGGACGTAACCCACACATAACAAATTTTACAGGAGACACAAAAAATATTGTTTGATGATCTTGAACCAAAGACAAATTATGAAATACACACAACCTTGAAGTGCACGGAGACTGATAAATTGATTTTTAATTGTCTTATCTAATATTAGTTAAATCATTTTTTTTTTAAAAAAGTCTTTTTTCTTGATTGCAATTTTCTTAACCCTAAAAGCTAAGTTTAGATAATATTTGCGTGTATCAAGTTTTATATGTTGTGATTGTTAGAAAAAACTGTGGTTTACGTCCTTTTTCTTTTCCAAAGTCGATATTTATAAATCAGAGTAAAAATTTTGAGCATGAAGGATAGTTCAAGCTTTTGATGTTTAATAAACTTATCTTCGTAGTGTAAATTTTGTAAAAATTTAATACTGCATTATAAAAAATTCTGTTGCATTTATCCGTGGTCTCGTTTTTATTGCACCAACTTTATGAGTTGCAATTCCGGACGGTTGATTTAATATGCAGAAAGAATTGCACACTGCACTGCAATGCACGTGCTACCCTGAACACTTTAAAATAAATAATATGTACAGCCCTTATAAATATAAATGTCAACAAATGAGAAGGAATGCGAAAGTCTTCTAAATTTGAATTTTTTAAACAGAATTATTTATTATGCAAGACAAAGATTTGTATAATTTTGAAAAAGTTCTTTGAATAAAAAGTATATAATATTATTGGTGTGATAAGACGTGCTTTTAAAAGAGCTTTTATACTTACAAAATATTCTTCGTTAAAACATTAGCATTGATCTGTTTCGCTTACTCATAGGTGAGAAAATAACAGTTAAAAGAAACAATGAGATTACTAATAACAGTATAAATAGCTTATAAATAGAGAGATAGGGTCATATGCCGCAGTTGTTAGCGTTGTGAGCTTCCGTGTCGGATTTCACGGATCCGAGTCCCAGTACAAATAGCATTTTTTATAGATTGATTCATCGATTTTTGTTCGAAGGCATGGGTTTTTGTGATATCGAAAAATTCCCTCCTACCCTTTCCGACTCTTTAATAACTGGGCTTAGCGAAAGCGATTAGTAGACTACTAGTCATGCCCTAGCCTAGAGTGACAAACAGTTCTCGTAGAAAAAAAACTTATTTTTAATTACTTCAATTAGGAGGCCATATGCTATACATTGGGTGCGAACATGGAACAAAAAAATTGAGAGGAATATTTTAAATATTAAAAATTTGTCAATCATCATTTTGAAAATAATTAACAATATGTATAATGTATCCCCTGTGTAATAATTATCCCCTGTGTGGTCGAGTGGTCAACGTTGTTGGCTTCGGCTACGGAGGGCCCGGGTTCAAATCCCGGTACGGACAGTTTTATAAATTGATTTTTCAATCGATTTATGAATTTCTGTTCAAAGGCATGGATGTATGTGATGTCTTGAATTCCCCCTCTCACCCATCCTATCCTATGAACGGGGCGTATCGAGAGCGATTAGCTTACCACTAATCCTGTCCTAGCCCTATCCTTCTATCCCTACTCTCTTTGGAAAAAGTGAGGTTGAGCAACTGAGTAACAAGCAGTTCTCGTAGAAACACTTCTGTTGAGATAAACTCCATTAGGAGTCCATATGCTCCAAATTGGGAGTGGACATGGTTTAAAAAAAATGTATAATGAAATGTAAAAGTTATCTATTGTTGATGAAGTAATAGATCAATGGTAAACATTTTAAATTTATTATAAATGTTTCAAAGTATTAAAGGTGTGAACGTTTTAATTGACCTGCACACATCCGATCCTAAAAATATATTATCTGTCTATTTAGTCACTCCTTATCTCATCTTCCGTCTTTGAAAAAAAAATTAGAATGTTTAAATAATAAAAAGTTTACATGAAAATTCTGTTGAAATGGTCCGTAAGGAGATCATCTGCTTCAAAGTATAAACAGTCATGGTATATATAACAAGAAATCAAAATTTAGACTGTATATAAAAATATTTTTTTAAACTCTCCTGTTATTTGACTGAGATGTTAAAAGTATTTATTTATTTTTAAGGCTTTTGGGAGAAAATTTAATCTTGGACATACCTCATAGTGACTTAAAATTCTGTTAATGGAAAGGATATGATGAAAGTACTGCAAGTTATATATTAATAAAAGTAATAAAGTTATTTACATTTAATACAGCCAACACCTTACTCTAAACTTTCTAAAGTTCGAAGTAATATTCTCTTAAAAGCTTCATTCAAATTAAAGTATGCAAATACTTCCATGGAAACTTTGTAACAAATAGTTCATTTTGCATTAAATACAAGCCTAGCGGAAATTAAATTTGAAGTTACCTACTCCGAAGTAAGAGTAAACACAATAAACACTAGGAACTCCCGTGGGACTTTTCATCTTTTCAGGCAATAGTATTTATGCGAACATGAAATAAGGGTCTGCATCTCTGGAATCCCGATTAATTACTGTTTTCGGAAATTCCGGGAATAGTTACAACTCTGTGAAAATTTTAATTCATTAAAATCAGTGCTTTATTCCGATTTAACGAAGTGAAACGGCATTCTGGCATTTTTTTATGTTTTAAATCAACATTCACACAAAAAAATGCTTTGAAAACTTTTGATTTTTTATGGTGAAAGACGTTTGTTTTATCCCTCCCACTCTTGCAATCCTAAAATTAACATGGCAAAGGGATGGTGATTAGTTAACCACTAGTCCTGTACCAGCTCTATCTATATGTATTATATTTAAAAAAGTAAGGTTGAGCACTGACTAACAAAAAAAATGGAAAGAAAAATTGAGTTCCGGAACCTTCTTTTTTTAAAAAAGCACTGATTAAAATCAACAAACATTTACAATAAACATAATCTTTATGTCAGCATGTATGAGACTCGTAAAATTATTCTCCTATGTGCAATTTATAAAATACGTTTGTAATTTTGAGATGTATATGTATATTCTGAGTTAATCTCCAAATGACGTCAAAAATTTATTTTACTGCATAAAATAAGGCAATACGATCACAATAAAAAAATCTTCATCTGAAATGATTTTCTTTGAGCCATGGAAATAAATGATTTTCTCTTAAAGAGATAATTAAGTAGAATTTTGAGATTAACAGACATTCGCAGCAAAGTTATGTTGTAAACTCGACTGAAAAAGTTTCCAAGATTACAAAATATCACCTTAGTAAACTCGTGTCCGGCGGAGCATATTGCGTAAGTTCAAATGCATGGACCAATTTTTTGGTGTTCTGAAGAGTATAAAAGAATGCAAAGTCTTCTGTATTAAGCGTCTGTTATTGTTGTTTAACTAACAAAAATTTTACTATAACAGAACTTTTAATTTTGAATGAAGTATAATTGAAAAATTTGTATTTTACGCAAAGAAAAAAAAAAGATTATCAAAGAAATAGCTAGTATCGTATAATATATTGAGCAAAAAAATAATAAGCAGAAGGAATTCATACACTCTTATAATATTAATTACCCTTTCTTTAAATCCATATCCACTCCCAATTTGAATCATATGGCATTCTTATGGAGGTATCTAAACAGAAGATTTTATACGAGAATTGTTTGTCACACAGTTGTTCCATCTCTCTTTTTCGAAGATAGCAGGGAAAGACGGATAGGGATATTACAGAACTAATGATTACGATCAGTGCTTCTCAACCTTTCTCGTTCCACGGCCCCTTAAATCTAAAAAAAAAGTAATCCGCGGCCCTCCTCAATTGTCTTCGTAACACATTTTTTTTTCTTAGCTCACCGACGAATTCGAAATCCTCTATTTCAAAATCGATTGTCAAAACAATAATTTGCGGACCCCCGAATTTTTTTTCATACTTTATCACAAAGGAAAAAGAAAGAATGAACATTTACGCGGACCCCAGGTTGGGAAGCACTGATTTAGATAATCGCTCTTTTTACGCCAGTTTTGAGAATAAGATGAGTGGAAGGTAATTTAAAACATTACAAACATATATGTCTTTAGACAGAAATCTATAAATCAATTGAAACTCAATTTATAAAGCTGTCTGTACTGGCATTTAAGCCCGCTACCTCGTTGACCACTCGACTACGCATCCGGTAAATTATAAACTACACATTTTAAATTTAAACATAATATAATCCCGGTATAGTTAATATTAAATACCGGGATTTTATTTGTGTGCGATATCGTAAAGTCCCTGTTTTTCGCTTTAATCCAAACAAAATAACAATATCAATATTTGTTTTCTCCTGTATGGATGTTTATTTAGGAGTACGGAAAGTGTGTTTCCATATAAGAAGGTCACCGTTTTCGTACATCAGCAAAATATAATATTGGGGCTATGTTTGATTAAACGCAATGTAACCCTGTTGTTGTCATAATAACAGAATATTTTTACAATTATATTCTGACATTGTCAATAAAGAGCATCGGGTTACTTTCCACTAGAATCAAGCTAAATCAAAAACTATATTGAGCCCATTAGAGGTGAAGTGATCCAAGAGGTATTTTGTAAAAAAAATAAGGAAAATGTGTCGTAATATTCTACACGTCTTAAAGTATCGTAAACGTTAAGTAACCTCATTTAATACACATTGCAATAGTGTTATATCCGTAAAATAAAAATATTCAATCCACCAAAACACCATGTAAAGACGTGATTGTTCAAGAAGAATTTTTCTAGTTGAGCTTTTGATCGTTCATTTTATTGTACGCATATATGTATAAGTATGTCAAAACAGCAATGGTTTTCATATTGACTCAAGAAAAGTCGAAAGGTGTTGCCTTCTTGTAGTGTAATGGAAATGGAGCTAAGTATTTGTTAAGCTATGAAAATGTGTACAACTAATTCGTGATGTTTTCAAAAAGGTGGAAGCTGCAAACGTATACTATTTACATTTAACGTTTTGTTTTGATAAAATGACGACATGTAAAATCTTCAATATAACAAAGACATACTCCACAAAAATGAAATTGTCGATCAGCTATTTTTTGTTACTTATTCCACATTTATTTAATATTTCGCTCATGACGTATGTTTTCATCAGTAAAAAAATTTCGCCATGAAATAAACCGCCCCTGATGATATTAAGTAATTGTGAAATTAGTTGTATATAGTATTTAATTTTTAAAATATAATGCCTATCCACCATGTATTGACAGTGAACACTTTTAAGATATCAGTTAGACAACATTTAACGCAGGGCGAATGGCTTTTGACTTTTTTTAAATCAATTACATACAGTTTTTTATCGTTTTAATAAATTAAAAATGAGGGTAGTTAATCTTTTAAATAAAATAACAGTCACATATTGTCATAGTGAAAATCTTATTTCTTTATCACAAATGCGTTAAACCTATTTTTTTATGGAAAAACCTACGTGTTACTTTTACAGAATTTTGCAGGTACTAAATAATGATATGTTTTTAATCTTGACCTTTTTTTAGTCAAGTAATTGTATACAAGGAAAAGTAAGTAACAACTCATAGTACAACAAAATATTTACTCTTCATCATCAATTATCTTTAACATTTATTTTATTGGACGCATAAGCCGACGATGCTTATCAAATAAACGATATACGTGTCACACTAAGCAACATACCAAATGCAATAACACAGTTATCATTTATAATTTTATATTGAAATAGGTGATAATTTACAATCCGATTAAACATTTACCGAAACATATGTTCGTTACACTTGCCGTATGAATAGTCAAACAATAATTTCACCAAGTGATTTACGACTTATGCAAACGAAGTTAGTGTTTAAGGAAATTGCGGACTGAAATAAGCACTAAGTCAAATATGTGAGCGTGAGATTTAATATCATTAGTAAATTTGTTCGTTGACTTATTATGCTCGTTACCTATGTATGTGACATAAGACGTATTTTCATATGACAGTCATTTATCATCGGATATTTTGTACACGTCATATTTCATTTAGTAAATGAAATTCATTTGACGAAAAATACAATCATATATGCATATGAGTCAGTTCGCAGTATACCAGAATTCTCTGGGCGAGTTTGGCATTTTCAACTAAGAAAATATTAAATTTTGCACTGTTTACATTAGGGCATACAGTCTCGGATCCTTTTGTGATCTTGGATGGTTTGTTTGAGATTCTTGGATAATTTCGGGATTCACATTTTTCTAGGGATGTGGGCTTTTGGGATTACGTAATTGATAACTGGAAGAAAAAGTCATTGATTCTAAGATAATCTGGAAAATAAGGTTAAATACCTTTTTTTAGGTCGATGACTTTAAAAACCTAAGAAATTACACATTTCACAATTATTGAAAAATGACAGTTTGTTTTTAGCTCATTGGCTGATTTCAACGAATTTCGCTCGTTGTTTGACTTTAAAATTCTAGGAATTTACGAATTGCACAACTATTTAAAAAATTGAGAGCTCTTTTTTTAGTTTTTTACTTTAGAAAAAAATCCCATTGCTGAAAAAAGCGGCATACAAAATACAATCCGTTTTCGGTTTGATATATCTTTGCGAAAGATTTTTTCAAACATGAACTTCATAAAATCAAAGTATAGAAATCAACTCACCAATGAGTATCTTTACAGACATCATCATATATTCCTAAATTTGAATCGTTCAAACTATGTACATTCTCACAAATTTTGTCACTAACGACCCGGGTTTCGCCTTTTGGCATCTTCAGGCATTCAAGTGCACGGATGAACTTGAACTGACGCTTAGCAAATAAAAGTTTCGTGTTTATATAAGGTATAAATGCATCACTGAGTCCAAAGCCATTGCTGGCGAAAAGGATGAGCCCATGGGAATTCCAACAGATTTGTGTAGTGAGCAGTTTCAAGAACTATATAATTTGCTTGTCGGCAAAGGTTTTATGATTATATGATTTTATGGTTATATAGGGTATAGAAGAGGAGATGTGGGAAAGTTTGATATTTCGTTTAAAATCGGAAGACTTTGCAACTGTGCTTTGTTGATTTCCAAAATTTCTTGGAAAAAGAGCTTATGACTGTCCGTATTTGGGTGTAACATTTTTATCCCTTGTTCCTGATTGAACACGTGTCCTTCCGAAATTAAGTGATTAGCAAAAGTAGACGTGTCTTTTTTCAATCTAAAGGCTGCCATATGTTCTAAAACTCGGATGTTCAATGTTCTTTCTGTTTTGCCGATATAAAACTTTGTACAACAAGAGCATTGCAATCTATAAACAAACAAATCGCCATAAACAATGGATACGATATGTCTCTTATAGACAATCTTTTATCAAAAAAACAAACTAAACTTGCAGAAAAAATGTTATTTAAAGGTATAGTGTCAAAGGACATAGATCATACTAGGTATTGGCGTAGAATCATTTTTTTAGGAAATACAAGTCTCAAAATTAAAAAACAGCTAGTTGATAGTGTTAGACCTGCTTTTTACTGTAAAAACTCTTTAGGCAAATTACTAATTAATAATAAAGATAAAATACATTACTTAAATAAATCCGGGATTGTCCGCTGTTAAAATGATACCAACTTTTAAAAATCTTCTTTTAAATTTTGCGCAAGACTTAGTTGAGCGCAACGGTTAAATATATATGTATATATTTTTTAAGTAATTAAGTAAAATTTGGAAATAAATCTTTATTTATAAATTACGAGTATCAAGTACTTGAAAATGGACGAGTATTTTCGAGTATCGAGAACTCGATACTCGAGTTGAAGTCCGTACTGGGGGCCCATGTTGTAGAAAATTGACTAATATTCGATTGCTCAATATATGGCAATTTCCCATTGTGACCGTAAATTTATACAGCAAATATTCGATACTGTTGAATAATATAATATATTTAAAATATGTAAAATTTGAAGTTCCATTAATAATCAGCAATCATTTCATTTATATGTTACAAAGTTGATAAAAGCGTACAAAAATTTCCTGTACTATCCGAAATAAAAAAAATCCGCACCTTTACTGTGACTTTTTATTATATACGATATACGCCATGTTTGCAATCGTCAGGGGATAAATTTGGCAGAGCTTTCGCTTAAAAACATCGTAAACTTCTTTATCAGAGCAGCGTTTTGAATGGTGCCGCTGAACCATACTTGGCAGCACATTCAAAAACGATAGCCTGAATTGAGCAAGAACCCATTTATTATCCTCGTGCAGTTTCACTCCTCGCATAGTTTGCTATCATTTGTTAATGTCGTTAAACGAATGGGTGCTTTCCGAGCTAGTTATCTGTGATTTGTTTGCGCAAAAACGGCATGACTATTAATTACGTATTGTTTGGATTTGTAACATCAGACGGTTACGTTTTTTCAGTGATTTAAATGGAAAACAAAAAAGACATTTGTTTTTTCAAAAACAAACTCTTCTTTCACTGTCAATACTTGGTGAAAAAGCATTATATTATTAACCGTTTGAATACCGCGCAAATAAATCATTGACATCTCCCAGAGATACTGCGTGTTTTTGAGAAAAATAATTTTGCCTAATATACACTCGAATTCGATATTTTAAAAACCTATATTGACTCAATATATATGGCACTACACACATTCATCAAAATATTGCTTATATTCTATTAGAATACCAAGTATTTGATTTCTTAAATGTCTTGGACATCCGTGTTAAAAAAACATATGTCTTATCATTTGACAATACTCAACATGAGTGAAACTGGTCCTGACCTTTTTAAAAAATGTTGAAAGAAAGTACAAATGAATATTGTGTTTTTATTAACTCCCTTTTTTATTTAAATTGTAATGGGTTTCTAATAGATTACTTCAGCCATTTTTTTTTGCTCGTCCATATCCGTTCCCAATGTAGAACATATTGCCTACTTATAGATGTATCTGAACGGAAGTTTTTTGTACAAACAGCGTTTGTTGATCAGTTGCTATTCGAATGAATTCAAATATATTTTATAATTATTTTGAGATTATACCGTCATAAGAATTAAATAATAAAATAACTATAAACACTTTACAATCTTACCGCCATTAACATCTTTATGTAGACATATTATAATATAATGTACGTAACGTTACGACTGTCTTGGAAGTTTTCTTAGAAGAAAATAAAAAATTAATAATACACAGAATTGAAACAGCTACAAATTAAACAGTAAAGTTTCTTCTAGATAAGTAATTGATTGATATCCCTATTTTTTTTTTTTGATAACTTTTTTATTCCATTATTCTGCGATGCACTGAGACTTTTTTTAGGTAAACATCGTCAGTCTAATTTTATTTTCGAAATTTTCTAAATCATTGGTTCAAACTCTAATCGCTTAATTATCTCACTTTGTAGAAAGTTTAGGGCGTGGAGCTTTTTAAATTGTGATTTAGCGGGTAATTAACTGCATGGCAATACGTCAAGAAAACTTTTTACTTTTCACGTTTTATAAATAACCTTACTTAGCAAAAAACTATTGCACTGACGAAAACGAAATGGCTTTTAATCTTCATCGATTTTAGGCATTAGCTTTTTATATATTGCACAGACAATGCATTGTGTTCAGTAGTAATCACTTGGAGTTTCGACACATCAAACTACCACTCTTTTTGTATTATATATTTGGTCTATACACCTGACAATTAAGCCTGTATCGATTTCTATACGATATGATATTTTTACTAACTACATCATTAAGGAAGCCATTTGAATATTCGAAAACATTCAACTATTTTTAATATTGAATAAATTATTTAAATATAATTTGGCAACGCATTACATCCTGATCAACTCTGTTTTGTTTTTAAACACCATTCTATTCACATTTTAGGTATTCTGTTAGAATACTAATTAGTGAATAAGCACTGTATTGAAATGGAGTAAACATTCTTTTGTATCAATTAATAACACATTTATTTCTTAAGAACAGAACCGGATTTATTCATCACGAGCATTTTAAGCTGATAAAACAAAATACAGGGTTAGTTGTATCAAAAATAGAAATATGGAAAGAATGTTTTTGTAGATGAATATGTTTTTATAAATTTAAAATACTCGTGATGAATGTCACTACCTCTGATACTATGAAATTAAATTAGAGCTAGTTAAAAAAAGTGTTTTATTTTTTTGGGCCTTTTTATTCATAAAAAATACACCGTGTCAACTAATAAAAATGTTTAATTAAAAAGTATTGTCAGAAGTTTTAAAATAACAATTTATTAATTAATATAGATGATGATATTCATATATTTTATTTTTCGAAAAAAAAAGCACTTATGTTCTTAAACTTGCGCTATTGAAATTTACGAATTAACATGGACTATGGAACAACAACATGAGAAAAGCTTCGCCTTCAATTAACTAATGTTTAAAGTATTCGTTGGTTTTATCTTAGCAGTATAAATAACACTATAAATCTACAAAGCCATAAAGGCTTACTCTGTGACTTAAATGACTTTTTTACTTAGTAGTTAAAAAGAAAAAAAAATAGATAAACAAAATCGCTTCATAAATCTTGCGCACCCCTACAACTTAATGATAAGAGAGACTATTCGTATAACATACTAAAATATTTTGTTATTATATTATAGATTTTCAGATAGTTCAGTAAATTTATATTACCACAAAGATGTTATTATTTTTCAAATAAAAGTTTGCAAAATAAATATATTTGATGCAAGTATTTTTTTAATAAAATTATACATATACATCATTATAAAAACAATGTTTTCATAACAGTAGTGTATATTATTATTTTGAAAGCATTAAAAGACAAATAAATAGTCCCTATTCGAAGCATATGGCCACCACATGGTTCCTCTAAGATTCTCTAGTCTTCTTCCTTCCTCCCATGTTATTCCAGAGTCCTGTAGCTCCACCGATTACATTATATGGATAGTGATCAGTGGCTTTACACGACGGCTAAATCAATTCGGTTTGATAAAAGTGACAAGTAGAATTCGATAAATATAATTGATCAATTTTAAGGTGTTCACTGTCAATACTGAAAATGTATAATGTTTAAAAAATAAAACATTATTTTGCATTAATTCCACACTTGTTTAATATGATTAGCGTCGGTTGAGCTCATCACGAGCATTTTAAATCGTTAGCTGAGAATGCTAATCTTGAGCTTAGCCGGTTTTGATCATATAAAATAAATGTGGAATTAGAACAAAAAAATGTTTTATTTTTTTAATCAATATAATTTATTTTTTTTAATTTTAAAATTTGGTGATTGAACTGTCTGATTTATAGAGATTCGTTGTAATAAGATAGAGACAGTAAATTAGTTGTCAGTTGTAGTAAAAAAATATTTCGACATCATTCGATCATTAGATGGCTTATAGGAGCTACAAATGAGTCTTTATTATTCTTGTGAAATGTTATAGTCTGGATTTTTTAATTAAATTTAAATTTTACTAAATGCGAATAATATATCGACTGTGGAAAGGGAAAAGGACGTAACCCTCAAATTTCCAAAACAGCTTTTTTCGATAATCATAATGTATGCAACTTGACACACATTCTATCAAAAGGATGCAAGCTGAAAATGCGGAATAAGTATCTAAATTTAGCTTTTAAGTTTGAAAAAGATGACCCTGTAAAAAATTAAAATCAAGAAAAAACACTGAAATAAAGATTTTTCCGAGACAATTTCTTTAATTAATATTAGGTTATGTCAATTAAACACCAGATTAGAAGTATCCGTGCACTTCAAGGTTGTGTATAATTCATAATTTGCATATGTCACAAAATCATCAAAACGAGTTTTTAGCGCCTCCTGTAAAATTTGATATGTGTAGGCTACGTCCTTTTTCCTTTCCACAGTCGATATACAATGCAAAATATTCTAACAAATGTCATAAAATATCGGGAATAATACTTATGATTTATATGAAGTCACAGAGTATGGTAGAAAATATTTTCACAGTAAACCAGCGTTACTCAAATATCACGGGTATGTATGAGCAGCTTGAGTTATCTTTCCGTTGAGCTAGAGTGAGGAAATTGAAAAGCCAATCGATTCGCTCAAATATTGACTCCGCGGATTGACAGACAGACATTTTATAAAGGCCACCCTTTTCACAAAAACTGAAACAGGGCTGCAACTCGACAAAATATGTGCAAACTTCCAATGTGGAGAATACCATTCATTTGGTGCAACAATGACATATAATAATCCAAAATCGGCGTGTTTTTCACGAATCGTTGTTAAATAACAAAACTATTAGGGTTTTCAATGTCAATACTTGGTGGAAATGCATTATATTAATAAAAACACAATGCTTCTTTGTAGTTTATTCCACCTTATTTAAAAAATCAGGACCGGTTTTGCTCATTGTGAGCATTGTCAGCAACAATTAAAATTGAAAAGAATTTACAAATTACAGTATAAGTGGCTCTATAATTACACAAAATTAAAATGTTTAACACCTCTAACATATAATTAAAAAATCATCAAAGATTAATGAATTTTAGGTGGTGACTGATGGTAATTACAAACATAATTAAAATTTATGAAATATTTAATCTTTGATGATTTTTCAATGATCACTTACTTGACGATAATCAATGATCAGTTGAATGGTCAATGATCAGTTGACAATGCTCGCAATGAGCGAACTTGTCCTGACCTTTTAAATAAAGTAGAAAAAAGTACAAAGGAATATTGTGTTTTTATTAACAAAACTATTGGTTGTGTAGTAAGTATCACAACATGGTCAGATCCATTGCAATGAATTTAACGCTCTTATCAAATAAAAAATATGACGCACCATGTCATATTTGTTTATTACGTGCGTTCGGTGACGCTTCTTAGAGCTTCGCGTAATTGGAAAACAAATCCTTTGCCAATGACTTCTCACAGCTCTGAATATGGTAGTTTAGTTGCCCCACATTCTTCTTTCATCTTTGATCATATAGCATTTGGTCACCAAGCGGCACCTCCATGTTTCCTTGTCTCCCGCCAACTGCTTCGCTTTTTCCCATGGCATGTCAGAATCTCTCAGTTCCGCCGAGTGCATCCTATGGATAGTATTTAACGCTCATCCGGGACGCCAGAATCCCACCGGTCGAAAAAAAAAGTCAGGCAGGATTAAGGCTTTCCGGAGGCATCCGCAGCATATGAACCAGCCAGTTTCAACGTCTCTCCATAACCACTGACGGGGGTCTTGTACGTTCGCTATTCTTCAAATTCCTCACAAAATCAAACCACCTCACCCCCATTATCTGACGCAAGCATCTGTTTTCTAAGCTCAGTATTTATTTTTCTGATAGATATTTTTCTTTACAACATTCAAACAATTTTCCTAGAAAATTTAAGATTTTGTGTGGTTTGATTTTTGCAATTAATCTGTAATGTGGACTCCCAAAATCGTTCATCTCAACACAAGATGTTTTACGATAACTGCTTGCTAATTTATCGCTTTACAGATTTATTTCAGAGATAGTAAGGATATAAGAATAAAGTTAAGACAGGACTCGTGAAAAACTAGTATCTCTAGTCTTTTTTCTTTTCCAAGATTGAATAGACAAAAAGACAGTCTTTTAAATAAAAATCCATAAATCAATTGAAAAATTACTTTATAAAACATTTCGTACGGGGACTTGAACCAGTAAGCATCGCACCTAAAGCCAACGGCATTGACCACCGAGCCACAAGTCTTGCAATTATTACTGAGACAAGTTTATAATAGTCACCCAACCATACTCATTATATTTGAAATATAAAAGACAATAGAGTTTTGTAAGTTTTAGCGATCTTTTTTGAAAATAAATGACTGTGAAAACAACCGTTGTCAAACAAAAGTTTTTAAAATATTATTTGAAAATATGTATGGTCGGTTTGTTTTATAATAAATCGTTTGACTTTTAAGAGTATCAATGAAGCAACCCTAATTGAAAAGGTTTTCAGGGTGACAGCCACTTGCAAATAAATCACATCTAGACGCTTCTAGACCTGCCTCAACCGAGCTAATCGACAGGGGATGACGCCTATCTCGCAGGCTCGTAATTGAACGCTGAAACTTTCTTATGTGTATACTTTTCGTGTATTTTTATATGTTTTTCTAAATAGGCTCGTAAGCTTTACGCCTCATTTTTTTAATATTAGAAGATTCGAGATATCAGGTATAAGTAATGTGTAAAAAAATATGCATATTTCATATTATTATTTAATAAAATTAATAGGTATATTTTTTTTCAGTCCATTATTATTGGAGATAAAATGGATTTCCAGTAAAGCATATATCAACAGAGTTAGGTTTTACTACTTTTTTTTTTTTAAACCATATCCGCACCCAATGTGGAGCATATGGACTCCTAATGGAGTTTATCTCAACAGAAGTGTTTCTACGAGAACTGCTTGTTACTCAGTTGCTCAACCTCTCTTTTTCTAAAGAGAATAGGGATAGAAGGATAGGGGCTAGGACAGGATAAGTGGTAAGCTAATCGCTCTTGATACGCCCCGTTCGTAGGATAGGGTGGGTGAGAGGGGGGAATTCAAGACATCACATACATCCATGCCTTCGAACAGAAATTCATAAATCGATTGAAAAATCAATTTATAAAAACTGTCCGTCCCGGGATTTGAACCCGGGCCCTCCGTAGCCGAAGCCAACAACGTTGACCACTCGACCACACAGGCGGTTTACTACTTAAGTTGTTATTATCTTTAAAAAGCCATTTGTGAGGTGCTGTATTTTCCTGTGCTATGTGATAAGAAAACATGACTGAATAAATAAAGAAACAAACATCCGCCTTTTTTTATGTCCTTAGATAAATGATGACATTATAAAGCTTTTGTCTTAACTGACTACACATCCAAGTGCTGAAATAATCACGAAGTTTTATAAATTAATATTTGCTTAATCTTTTTTTATCCAACACGTCTTGTTTTGTAAACGAGGTGTCAGCATAGCGAAAAGTTTACCAGAATTACTTATGATTGCGTTCTTTTCAGAAAAAGATGGTTTTTTCAACTATATTACAACCGTTTTACAATGTATGCTTTCCGTTAAATACTTCACAGTAGAAAGTGTGTAGTAGTTGTGTTTCTTCAGCATGTTTGGGTAGTAAAAAACATTCTACCATTAAGTTGTATCAAATTTTATATTGGTCGATTTCCAATAAAAATACATACCAACTAGATATTGCTCATGTATACCGCTATGTCACCTATACCGCTACAAATGCAAGGTAAAACTGCCAAAGTAAAATACGTTGCACTTTTAGCCTTATTTATACATTGCTTGCCTTTCTGTCACGCTCTGTTAAGCCTTTTCGAAAAAGTATCACGTTCAAAGGAAAGCTCCGAATACGTGGCACCAAAAGAGCTTTTACTGCTACAATATGAAATGGGCTTCCTTCCCCACGTGTTATTTATTAAAAAATCTACACTTTTACTTAAATATCGTGAATGTATTGTATATAATAGTAAAAATGTTGTGTATAGATTACAATTATTATCCCGTTATACATAATAGGAAAAGGATACTTAAATAAAAAAAGGATTGAATTGAATTCTAAAGAATACTCTGTGTCTGAATAAAGGCAAGTAGGCTTTTGTAAACAAATATTTTCGTTTTGTGTCTAGTACACAAAAAAAGAACCGAAAAAATGTAAAAAATGGCAGCACATTATACGCATGAATATTTTTTACTTTATTAAAGAAAATACTCATTTCAATATTTTTTGTAAAAAAACATTTTAAGCACAGTTTCATATCACATTTGATAAAATAGATTTTTTTTTTCTCTCTCTTTTATTGAATATTGTAAATACATTTATAGCAAAAACAAGCACATTGAATTATAGTTGTGCCGATTGTCAACTTATGTCAAAAAATCTATTACCAATATTTGAAAAATCATGAAAAAACTACTGCCTTTTCAAAAATTGCTTTTTTTTATATTTAAATTACATTTGTCAAGCGAAAGCCGAATTGTCATCAGCTGTAATGTCATGTACTGTACTTTTAATTTTTAAACAATAAATAATTGAATAAATATTTTTTACGGTAATTTGCAAATTCTTTTCAATGCCAATTGCTTATTTTTTTTTAAACCATGTCCGCTCCCAATGTGGAGCATATGGATTCCTAATGGAGTTTATCTCAACAGAAGTGTTTCTACGAGAACTGCTTGTTACTCAGTTGCTCAACCTTTCTTTTTTCTAAAAAGAGTAGGGATAGAAGGATAGGGGCTAGGACAGGATTAGTGGTAAGCTAATCGCTCTCGATACGCCCCGTTCGTAGGATAGGATGGGTGAGAGGGGGGAATTCAAGACATCACATACACCCATGCCTTTGAACAGAAATTCATAAATCGATTGAAAAATCAATTTATAAAAACTGTCCGTACCGGGATTTGAACCCGGGCCCTCCGTAGCCGAAGCCAACAACGTTGACCACTCGACCACACAGGCGGCTTATTACACCTTATTGCTTATTACACCCTTTTATTTCAATTTCTTTTGTATAAATAACACTATTAAATTATATTTCTTATCAGTTGACAATGTTCGCCATGAGCGAAAATGGTCCTGATCTTGTTAAATAAAAGTGGAAATAACTATAAAGGTATATTGTGTTTTTCTTAATATAATACCTTTCTACTAAGTATTGACAATGAACACCCTAAAACTACATCTTTATCATTTATATGTAACGAGCTGTAAGCCCGTTGCCTTCATCGGGGGGGGAGGGGGAATTTTTGTTGCATTTTGAAATATTCAGAAAATTTGTCGCGTAAAAAATAAATCGGGGACAATCATACGAACAGACGGACGGACGGACATTATCGACTATTAATTTATAGATTGCAACTATTGTGCATATAATACGTAAATGTTTCTTAAAAAGGCAAAATAACAATGTATGTATTGCTCTTTATTACCAAATCCATTAAAAATACCATTGTAGTATTTTAAAAACGAGTATCTAGTAAAAGTACAGTATTTGTATAAAATCTTTACCGGCGACTTAAATGGCCGATCAATTTCAAACTGAATATTTGCTTACATGTTACCTTTTGTGAGATATGGACAACAAACTGTACGCAGCTTTGAGTTTATTGGTCTTATACATATAATATATTTAAATTTGTACAACAATATATTTAAAAAATATGCTTAAGCTTATTTTACGTCTGGATTAATTAAAAAAAACAAATTGCCAAAGATAGATTCTTCTGTAAAATTTTCTAACATTAATTATGTTTTAATTTTACATAGTTTTGTATGTATAATATGTCACGTATTTTTCTCACTCGAAATATTAACAACGTTGGAATTATTTCACAAAATTTAAGCACACTTTGAAAATTTAAATTTATTTTAGTAAAGTTTAAATTAGTTCTCAGTTTGAACTTGAAAGTTTGTCAAATCTTTCAAATCTCAACGGGATACGCAACATACGATAGCGATGTATCAAATCATCTTTAAGCCATCCGTTTACATATGTAACAAGCATCATTACTGAAAAGCTCCTGCGCGCATTGAAAGCTATTTTCCTGTAAATATTTCAGGTAATGTATTCATCCCGTGGGAAGCTGCCAATATAGCCGTATTGAGATCGAAACTTTGGCTGGAAAATAAAATTGACTGTTTTTCAATAGTACCCATTTATTTTCCGTTCTCTGCATCGAGGTGAAATAAATTGATTTCACAATCTTTTTGTTTCCTGAATACGCACACGTATTATTTGATTTTCAATTAAAAGTCTGATTGAAATATGGAGCTTCGAGAACAGCTTTAGAGATTTATATTTCGGAAGCCTTATCGCAGTGTTTTCATTTAAATGCTAATTTTTAATAAATAAGTTCGGGTTTATACTATTTACAAAACCTACATAACATATCAACATATTTTTCACATTTGCTTGGCATCTAGACATTGCTTTCAAAGCATCTTATGTTCTACCTTAATACTGTCCGAAGTTTTTAGAATTTACATTATTTATTTGACATTATGATTATCTAGGTCCATAGTCGACTACACAAAGATCTTCATTACGCCATGATTCACGATTAATATTAAAGACAATATAAAGCTTTCTTAATATGTTTACTTTGAAAGTGAGATTTATTCGAATGGTTTTTAGGCTCTTATCATTAAGCTAGCTAAAAAAATGTTCAATATAAGTCAAATAAAATATTTTTTCGTTCGAAAAATCTTGATTTTGTCAAGATTAAAATAAAACTTACGAGTTAATTATTAATACCACATGATAAACTGTAACGTAAAATTAAATGTTTTCTTGCAGAAAAACAGTGCGAAAAACAAGCAACCACGTTTTTGTACTGTTAACTCTGTTATATAAAAAATAAAGTGAGTCAACAGAAATGTAAGTTATTGGTATATCTTTATAGACCTTGTGTGTTTTGTGTTTATTTTTAAAAGAATTAAATGTTTGAATTGACGACAGTACCAGTATTTCTTTCTTATTTCATTTTTTATTCTTACGTCTTGCTTTCAATCTTTTATTTTATTACAAAGCTACAGAATTTACACCTCTGAAGAGCCACCAGTATCACAATCACTGTTGTTAGATAATTTTATCTTATTGTATTTTACAGTCAGTCTGAGTTGCAAAGGTCAAATAAAACAAAAAATTACCTCGTTTATATTGAAACTTCTCAACGTGTGATCGATTATTCAAAAATAAACAGAAACGAATTCAAATTGGTGTAATGTCTAAAATATTTGTTTCTTCATTTAATACCAAAATATAAATGCTATCGAAAACTAACTGAATAAAACGCATGTAAATTAAGCTTTAGTAATTATTCAACTATTCAAAAATTTATCAAAACAACTAAATGATTATTGCAATACTCGTCAAAGTAAAAATTCAACATGTAGCACAATGAAACATTTTAATTACAAAGTACGTTTAATCAGGCATGTCTTTTTGAAATTTGCATAAAAACAATTTGCTGTTGTTTTTATTATTTATTATTCAGCAATTATGTATAAAAATAATATGGCTTGTACTTATGATAAAAACATTGAGTTGTTTTTTTAAATTTAATTTGACTACTTGAAAGCGGTTAGCGTGGGTTTGTTTTTAGTTTTGCATTGAATTTAATTACATGAATGATAAGAAAACGCGATTTTTTATTGGGTTATAAAATATTCTTAATGTTTTGCTACCGCTCTCAATGCCAACCTAGTATTTTATTGAAAGCGACCATGACTCTATTAAAAATAGAAAAAACTTGTTCGTATAAATTCAATAAAGATTAGGGCAAAAGAAACAATTCTCAAAAGTCCTACGATTATTAAATGTTTTTGAAATGTTTCTTTACCAATCAATAAATAATATACTCTTAAAAGTAAGTAGCCATGATTTCTAAGGAATCATTGAAAGCTTTAATATGATTAACTTTTCCGTTTCTAAGTTCAAGAAATGCGACCCCAATACCAACATTTTCTTAGATATCTATTTTAATATGGGTGATACAATGTTTATAATTAAGGAATTCTTATATCATAGTTTTTTGGACCTTTTGTAGTTTATATAAATACGCGATAACGCTTATCAGGTGATTAGCGCCCGCGATAACGATTGTTCGTAAGATAACTTAGAACGCTGAGAACACTCGTCAGTAGTCAATTCATATGTGTGCTGGCATGACGTCTTTTTTACGCGCAACTTAAAATATGATTATTTATTAAAAAACCACAGATTTTTATAAAAAAATGTATGAGGAATGATGCAAAGAGATATTTTTAAGCCCTTGGATTTTTTTTTTTTTGAAATTCATAAGAATAAGGCCAATAATGAGGAAATCACTGGGGTCAAAAAAGAACCCCATCGGCTGACAAGTATTTTTCTAGTCTCCGAGCCGCAAGAGTTAATTTGATAGTATCTAATGATGTATGCACCTGGCTTTGATATGCTGGGAATGCCCCATAAAATTCTGGACCCTGCCATCATGAAAATCTACTGATGACCATACATACAATGTGTTTGGTGGAGCTACGGGACGATAGAATGACTTTGGAGGAAGCAACAAGACTGGGAGCGATAGAGAATCTCGGAGAAGCTTTGCAATGGCTATACCAGACGTGGGGAACCTGCGGATTTCAGGATTGAGGATTGAGGATTTCAAATTCCTCGGTGACCTAAAAAAATCGAGGTTTGGAGATAATCTAGGGAAAAAGTATAGCAAATTCAGGATTTCTAACTTCTCGGTGAGCTAAAAAAAAACGAGGTTCGGAGATAATCCGGGGAAAAAGTATAGCGCATTGAGAATTTCAAATTCCTCGGTGAGCTAAAAAAAAAACAAAGTTTGGAGATAATCAATCCCGTCCTAGACAATGTTTTCTGCGGCCTTATGTCGAATCAGAAAAATTAATGCGGCACTTAGAGAAAAAAAGGTTCCCCACTTCTGGGCTTATCATATGGAGGGGATATTAGTATAGTGATTTATAAGTTTTGAATTTTCTTTCGTTACGGTTTTTTTGTCTACATCGCAAGCATTGAAAAATCTTTATGAAGTCTTCTATTTGAGAATACGTTATCAAAATTTTATCAACACAATATTGTGCCATATTTTGAATATTACGGGACTGTCAATTGCATGTTTTCGATAACAAGTATCATGGGGTAAGAAAGGCAGGCGGTAACTTATTGCCCCGCCATCAAAACCACTCAAGGAATTCAATTCTACGTTTTCCTGACTGTCATATCGTCAGCTGTGTGCTAGATAGGTGATTCTCTTATCGTAGCAGTTTCACAGCCAATTTGTGTCTTGAGTGCTTGCAATAACAAGTGAAATGAACACTTGCGACATACTATCATTTTACAGTGCAGTTTACAAAGCGCTTCTAGAAACACTTATAAACTCTGTCCCAAATAGTTTAATGAACGTTGTAAAAAAATAACGACTTCAAACTCTACTCTCACAAACAAATTTGTAGCTTTTTTTGAAAGTGGTTGATTTATGTTTTGATCCGGTCAAAGATAAATAATTATTCTTATAAATAATCATAAGAGCCTGAAGTTGAGTTTTAAATAATCAAAATTTTAATTTGTGTTATTTTAGAGTCATTTATTAATAATTTGTAAATTCTTTTCAATGTCAATTACTTGTTACACTTTTTCATTTCAATATTTTTTTGTTTAAAAAACACTCAAAACAGTTTATAACTACCATCGGTCACCACTTAAAATTTATTAATATTTGATGATTTTTTAATTATATGTTAGAGGTGTTAAACATTTTAATTTTGTGTAATTGTAGAGTAATTGTACTGTAATTTGTAAATTCTTTTCAATATCAATTGTTGTTTACACCTTTTATTTCAATTTATTTTTGTATAAATAGCACTGTTCATATATACGTCTTATCGGTTGACAATGCTTGCAATGAGCGAAGCCGGTCCTGATCTTTTAAATAAATTGGAATAAAGCACTAAGAAATATTGTGTTTTTATTAATATAATGCCTTCCCATCAAATATTGACAAAAACCACCCTAAAAGTGATCAAAATAAAGCTGGTCGAATACAAAAGTTTAAAATTTTGATAATATAAAGATTGTCTTGTAAAAAGTAATGACCGAATCCATCAGAATGTTTTTTATTTATTTATTCCTAAAGTCAATCTAGTAAGTCTAAGAATCCTTTTTATCAATAACACGAAACCAGCAAAAACAATGTTTTCAAATAAATCAATATTTTTTAGTTGAATCAAGGTGAATCAATTGATCTTTCTAGTCTGACGCAAAACAACCACTTTCAACGAATATTGATTCTTTACTTCGATAATTTTACTTTTAATGGATTGACAACACAGTGAATAAAGTGTAAGTCATATTTTTTTGTAGCTTTGGTGTACGATTTAAAGTTAGAGTATATTTAATATATAACATACATCGACTGTAGAAAGGCAAAAAGACAGAACAAGCTTTACAGGAGACACAAAATGTTTATTTTGATGATTTTGTGTCGAATTATATAGTATATAATATACAGAACTTTGAAGTGCACGAATTATTGTATAGTGTTAATGTATTATTTTTTTAATGTCAAATTAATTCAATAATTTATCTAAGAAAAATCTTTGTGTTAGCCTTCTATCGTCGTTGCAATTTTTTCATCAACTTTTTTATTCAAACGTACAAGCTAAATTAAAAAAACTTATAAAGCATTTTCGGCTTACATTCTTTTGGTAGAACTGTTAAGTTGTACTCATTGCGTAAAATAAAAAAAACTGTATGATGCGTCTTTTTGCCTTTCTTCAGTCGAATATAGCAGTAGCTTTTCCTGAAAACCAGTTATTCTTCTTTATTATTTGGGGGAGTTAAGAAAAGAAAAATAGAGTTCGTTAATTGCTCTCCCTGCGTTATTTTATCATTATATACAAGTGATATATTTTCTACCATGGATGCATTCAGAGACAAATCCATTAAAAGTTTAATAAGCCCAGTTGGAAGAATCGAAATAATCAACAACTCGACCGAAAACTCATTTTTTTACAACTTTTAAAAACTAAATTACCCAAATGCACTTATTTCTCGGTACAGAGAAAATAATTGCACCCTATGCAGTATGTAGACTGAAACCAAAGCAACGAAAACTAATACAGACATCTAAATAGCCGACAAACCAGACACACGAGAAGAAAACAACATTGCAATCGCAGCGTTGAAACCAAATGAATTGTTTGGTGTGTAATCCTAGTTAGTCTTTGTAAAATGTATGTCTGGGGAGGTATTAAGCAGACAGTGTGAATATATAGTAATATGTATATATAGTAATATGTATACATACATATATGTTATGAAAAAATGCTAGAAATTGTTATATTTCTCCTTCAAAGCACGATTATTTTGTTAAGTTTTTTATCCATATATGCAGACCATATGACCACCACACGGTTTTCAAATATTCTCTATCTCCCGCTAGTCTCTTTGCTTCCTCCCAGATCATGCCAGCATCCCGTAGCTCCACGGACTGCATCCTGTGAATAGTCATCAGTGACCTTCCACGACGCTGGAATCCATCTAGTTGGTAAAAGAGACAGGCAGGGCTTAAATTGTCTAAAGCCAGGTCCATCGTCGCTTTTTTATTTTGGACGTAATAAGAGGCTGGTTAGTCCGCTCTCTTATCTCCGTGCGCCTGACAAAGTCAGACCACCGATTCACCACAGTCATCTGTTTTCAAAGCTCAGTATACGCTTTCGTAAGGTGTCATGACTCGTAACCGTAAAGCAGCACTGTCAAGATGCATGCGCTCAACAGGTATAAGTGACCTTTTACGACAACGGGATCCATCCGGTTGGTAGGAGAGATATACAGGGTTCAGACGGTACTGGGGCATCTGCAGCAAATGTACAAACATGTCGCTTTTTTATTTTGGACGCAATAAGGGCTGGTTAGTTCGCTTTCTAATCTCCGTGTTTTTCGACAAAGGCAAACCACCGTATATACTAATAATTTGTGATATTGTTAAGTGATATGACTCGCAACCGTAAAGCAACACTGTCAATATACATGTGTTGAACATGAGAGCGTTTAATTGATTTTTAAATTGTTATGATTAAATAAGTACACTAGCTTTAAAACTATTCCCACCAAGTTAAAATTATATAACTATCAGTGCCTAAAACAACAAGGTATTGGAATTGCGTCAATTAATAAATACAAAACAACTGTGAAACTATAACAAACAATGTTTTCAGGGTTCAAAACAATCGCAAGGTTTAAAAACAAATAGTTTTCTTAAGCTCATATTTAATATATTCAGCATTAACTATTATAATGTTGGCATTCCCAAAGTTGGCATATAGCAAAAATAAATAGAAAGCTGTTAGCTTACCGCAATCCTTTTATGATTGACATGAAAGCCCAAATAAATAAACTACAAATTGTTTTTCTATATACATTTCTCACCCAACAACCCAATTATATTTTGAATTTATTTTTTACGAAAATCAATTTTCTCTATATCAACCATACACTTGTACAACAAAATGACATTTAAATATCAAGGTTTTTTCGCTCATCTAAAAATAATCTATTCTTGCATTTTTAATGACAGTTTTTTGTTTAAAAAATACTTAAACTGGATAATCAATAAGCTTTCAAAACATTCAATAAATTTCAAGTTGTAAGAGATTTTTTTAGGTTATTTGTAATTATTTCATCAATATCATTTGTCTAACTGTTCACTTTTGGTGATAAAACATTTTTTATTTGTTTATTAAACAGTGTGTAAAATTATCAAATTATACATTTAATACTAAAAAAAGGAGAGCAAAAATTGGCAAGGAAGTCAATTGAGTAGCCTCCAACAAACTTTAATTTATTTAATACATAAAAAATAGCACTCTTCGGAACTCACCCACGTTTTCTTAGAATATGTCAACATCCGAAGCAATGTTTTTAAAACCCGTTAAAGCTCTCTCGAGTGGCATCCCTATTGGCAGAATGGTTCTAGACCTTAAGAAAACTAACATTTCATGCCCACGGTTTCTCAAAAAATAATCAGTACATTTAGCTCCCCATACTCAATGATGGAATTCTCATTTTGGCCTCATATAAGCCGAAGAAAATATGGCCAGGTACATTTCTCTTCGAACGATCAAATTATTAAAGTTTAACATGCATAAGACAAAGTTTGTTAGATAAAGTCATGGGTAATATCGATACACCCTCATACAAGAACTTTCAAAATTTTCTTCTGAATCTTTTCCACCTTAAGGATATATTTTGAACCGCTTGGGGCCCTAGCAATCAACCCACCCTCAAGCCTACTTCAAACCAATTCGTTGTACATCAATATTACAATGTAAGCTCCCGAAAAGACTCTGGTGGTGCGGATGATAAAGCCCAACATTTAAAATGCTTTTTGCAAGTAATCTTAATGTTAATTATAAAATATAGTTAATCATTGTTTGAATACAACAAAATAAGTTTCAAAGATATATGATTCTATTAATAATTAACTACGGACCTCTAAAACAGGATCTCAATTAAGTGTTTTCCACCAAACTGATTATCATTTAGTCTCTGAACCTTTCCTTTTGGAAGAGGGTAAGGATTGAACGATGTGGCTAAGAAAGGACGATTAGTTGGCAAATGGTACACCCAGGTCTCCGTTTTAATGATTGGATTTGTGGGAAAGCAATGCAAAAATATAAATATCTAAGATACAAGTCATTTAATTGATTCAAAGAATTTGAAATTCTTCAGCTTGTAAACTGATATATAATTAAAAATCTGTTTTCATTCCATATGGATTTTTTTTATTCAAGTGTTCGTCGAACACAAAAAGTCACGTGAAATATGTGTGCCTCAGCACATTTGACGAAATAATTGTAAACCGCAATCTTCTACTGTAAGGTAAAACACACATAAACATTGTTTTTTTTTTTAACCATGTACGCTCCCAATGTAGAGCATATTGACTCATAATGGAGCTTATCTCAACAGAAGTGTTTCTACGAGAACTGCTTGTTACTCAGTTGCTCAACCTCTCTTTTTCCAAGGAGAGTAGGGATAGAAGGATAGGGCTAAGTCAGGATTAGTGGTAAGCTAATCGCTCTCGATACGCCCCGTTCATAGGATAGGATGGGTGAGAGGGGGGAATTCAAGACATCACATACATCCATGCCTTTGAACAGAAATTCATAAATCGATTTAAAAATCAATTTAAAAAACTGTCCGTACCGGGATTTGAGCCCGGGCCCTCCGTAGCCGAAGCCAACAACGTTGACCACTCGACCACTTATTACAAATTCATTAAGTTTGCACTCCTTAGTCTCCTAAAAAATGAGAGTTAATCAACTGAAAAAAAATCTGTTATTAAAAAATCATACCCTCTACATTGAGAACGGACATAAATTAGAAAAAAAATCTTGACAAGAATTGAGTTCCGGCACTTTCGTTCTTAAAAAAAAGCACTAGTTACCTGTAAATCCTTATCAACATCAACCGAAAATAAGACATATTTTCCCTATACGAGCGCTATTTTCATTGTAATTGCATTGAGCTTTTGCTGCGAATGTACAGGAAGGGTCGCATTAGTGTCGACAAAAGTTTGATTGAAAGCTTCTTAACATAATGTGTATCTACATAAGGCAAGCTCTTAACATCATTACGGTAACAAGCTGAAGTAATCACTTCATCTGATTAACAACAGATGGCTATGTTGTGTAGCTTAAGTGGTACTAGCTATCCTTTTTGGACCCTTACCTACGGTAGGGGCGTGTATTGGATCTACAGCGATGTAGATATATGCTACGACAGCGGTGTTAAACAAAGTTTACCATTTTCTTCCAATTGACTTTTTTTATTTTTATTCGATACTACGTAGCAATTTGAATACAAAAAGATTCTTTAGTTTTTTAGGATCAGAAGAATTTTAGTGTCGTAGCGAAATTTAGTGTTTAGCATAATAATTCATAATTTTCAGCAACTTACATATCGACTGTGAAAAGGAAAAATGACGTAACCCACACATATCAAATTTTACAGGAGGCGCAAAAAACGTGTTTTAATGATTCTGGACCATATGAAAATTATTTAAATTGACATAATCTAATATTAATTAAAGAAATTGTCTCCGATAAACCTTTATTTCAGTGCTTTTTCTTGGTTTTAATTTTTTACAAGGTCATCTTTTTCAAACTTAAAAGCTAAATTTAGATACTAATTTGGCATTTTTAGCTTTTATCCCTTCGATAGAATGTGTGTCATGTTGTATACATTGTGATTATCGAAAAAAAGCTGTTTTGGAAAATTGAGGGTTACGTCCTTTTTTCTTTCCACAGTCGATATACATATATATATTTATGAATATATAAAGTATTAAAGAGACTTATAAACAAACATTCACAAGCTATCTCTATTTTTTTTTCTAAAAAGTGGGGTGATTAAGTGATAGAATAGTGACTTATTCTCAACAAAATAATTTATCACTATTTAGGTGTTCACTGTCAATACTTTTTGAAAAGGAATTCATTATATTAAGTAAAATATAATATTTCTTTGTACTTATTTCCACTTTTATTTATCAATATCAGGACCGGTTTCGCTCATGGCAAGCATTGTCAATTGATAAGAAATATAATTTAACAGTGTTATTTATACAAAACAAAATTAAATAAACAATTGGCATTGAAAAGAATTAAAAGACAAAATACAGTACAAATTATGAATAAGGAATAATTTGTAGTGTAATTTGTAAATTCTTGGTTCTAAATAAAATAATTTATGTTGAAATTGTCCGCTAGTTAGTAAGTGTTTCAAACAAAAATAAATGTTTTTATCAATTTTTTAGTGTACTTATTCTACAATTATAAATTAAGATCATGGCTGATTTCGCGTAGCTCAAAAATTATCAAATAATAAATAACTAAATATATTTAAACAGGTAAATAAATGTATTACTTTTATTGTGTTTACTGTCAATTCTTGGTAGAATTCTCGATAGCATTGTTTTTAAATTATTTTTTTTAAAATTGTGTTACCATGCCGCCTGTGTGGTCAAGTGGTCAACGTTGTTGGCTTCGGCTACGGAGGGCCCGGGTTCAAATCCCGGTACGGACAGTATTATAAATTGATTTTTCTAACGATTTATGAATTTCTGTTCAAAGGCATGGGTGTATGTGATGTCTTGAATTCCCCCCTCTCACCCATCCTATCCTATGAACGGGGCGTATCGAGAGCGATTAGCTTACCACTAATCTTGTTCTAGCCCTGTCCTTCTATCCCTACTCTCTTTGGAAAAAGAGAGGTTGAGTAACAAGAAGTTCTCGTAGAAGCACTTCTGTTGAGATAAACTCCATTAGGAGTCCATATGCTTCCAAATTGGGAGCGGACATGGTTTTAAAAAATAATTGTGTTACTACGTATTATAATGCATCAAATATTTTGAAGCTGAAAAATCATACAAAATCATCTCAAGGAGTAATTCATTTCTATTCTTCCCTGGATGATCTTGAGTGACTTATAAAATTCTCATCGCGTTTATTTTGTATAAGTTATAAGATATTTGTAAAATTGGCCGAATATACTTTTATCTGTAATATTTATCATTATTCTTAGAAAAATGTGATACAAGTACAAAAAGTATATTTATATATACCACAATGACAATCGGAAGTTTGACAAATACTTGATGTAAACGAAAATAACAAAGTCTTGAATTATAAAGTACGTTTCAAAACGTCAAGTAAACAACCCAAATTTCTCGTGTTTATTAATTTTAAAGGGAAAATAGTATAAATTTTCCTGTAACCGCAAGTAAACACTCGCCACAGCATACAGTGTAACATACCTTAGCCTACACCTCTACGGTTGTGCTACGCCGTTGTTGTACATTATTGTTATACGATAATTAATTTCAACAGGTTCGAGATTACCCTCTACGAAATAAGGCTTTGTGGTAAGTGTTTGATTTGATTTCCGTATTTTGACGTACATTCTAACACGTATTATAAAATTAAAAACCAAAACATCCTACGTTGAGACGAGTTATAAACAGAAGTAATAAACGTTAAGTAAACAATTAAACGATAAATGAAAATTTTGTTGAATTATTTTAATCAAGTTTCGTTGTATGTCAAAACATAAGCGTGTAATAACAGACAATGAGGCAAGAAGAATTGGATTTGTTAGTAAATTTAAGAAGCATCATCTGACACGTGTCACTGTTTGTAACACAACAAATAAAGTAAGAAGGTTAGCGAATTTCATTTGATATTGAAAAGGATCTTCTTCAAAGTCACCGCTGAATTCATCAAAAATATTTCTTTTTGGTGTTCAACAAAGCTACTTATTATTACGGTGATATGGTTAAACATTAAAAAAAGAACCCTGTACATATGACTTGACTTAATTAAATAAAAAAAAAACAGTTCTCATGATGTCGTCAAGTCGAAATAGAAGTCAGCTTCCAAATTAAGTTCATGCGTAGCTTTTTTTTATCATTAAGATATAGTCCTTTCAATATTATATAATGTCAATTTAATTGAGAAAACAAATTAATCTCTTGTAATTGTATAACTTATCAAATAGCCACGCCTGATTTTTCTTATTGGAAACAATAATTAGCTTAAAATTAGAATATATTTTATGTATTATTCACTTTTAGGGTGTTCACGGTCAATATTTGGTGGAAAAGCATTTCATTAATATATACACAATATTTCTTTGTAATTTTTTTCCACTTTATTTTTAAAAAGTCAGGATCGGTTTTGCTCAAGGCGAGCATTGTCAACTGATAATAAATATAATTTAACAGTGCTATTTAAATTTCATTATTTACATTTCAATTTGTTTTTTTAATAAATAGCACTCGCCATGAGCGAACCCGGTTCTGACCTATTTAAATAAAATGGAAATATGTAAAGTAAAAAGGAGTATTGTGTTTTTATGTATTATTATTTGTTTATATAATTATCTTATAATTGTACAAATAATATTAAGAATAGTTTTACACATTTAGTTGATGATCACGAAGAGAAAAAGCAGTTTTATTAATTGTATATTATTGTTATTCGCTGATGATTTGAAACTTTTTTTGAAGGTTGTCACCTTAGATGATTTTCACCGTCTTCAGTCTGATATGGATAATATAATAGATTGGGGGCGGTCTAATAAACTCGATTTCAATATTGATAAATGCAATTTTTTATTCTTTACAAGAAGGTCGCGAGTGTTATTTTTCCGTTATTCAATGAATGGCCGAATTCTCTCGCGAATTTCATCAATCAAAGATCTTGGCGTACAATTTGAGAGCAAACTAACATTCAATAATCACATTAAGATTACTTGCAAAAAAGCATTGCAAATGTTGGGCTTTATCATCCGTACCACCAGAGCATTTTCGGGAGTTAAAATTCTAATATTAATGTACAAGATGCTCGAAATATACCCTTATGGTGGAGAAGATTCAGAAGAAATTTTTGAGACTTCTCTATATGAGGGTGTATGGATATTACCCATGGCTTTATCCAACTGACTTTCTCTTAGGCATGCTTAACTTCAATAGCTTGAACGTTCAAAGAGAAATGTATCTAGCCATATATTTCTTTCGACTTATACGAGGAAAAATGAGAATTCCACCATTCTTGAGAATGTGAATCTAAATGTTCCTGATTATTTTTTAAGAAATCGTGAACATGAATTGTTTGTTCTCCCAAGGTGTAGAACCAGCCTGCCAATGGGGATGCCACTGGGGAGAGCTTTAACGGTGTTCAATAATATTGCTTCGGATGTCGACATATTCCACGTAGACGTGGGTGAGTTCCGACGAATACTATTTTTTATGTATTAAAGTAGAGTTCGTCGGAGCTTACTCAGTTGACTTCCTTGCCACCTTTTTTTTACTGCTTTTAATATTAAATTATACTATTTTTTTTTCTCCATTGTAAAAGTTTTAAATTTATAATTTGTCAACCTTGTACAATGTTAATTAAATAAATAAATACAATAAAATTATTGTTCAATTGGTGCAAAAAAAGAGTTTTTAATATTTTAAAGGCTTTTCTAACTAAGAATTAATTATAAGCACCTCAAACGTTTGTAAGCAGTTTAATTTACATGTGATTAACATAAAAAGTATGTCCAAAATACACTGTTGTACTCTTACCTTGAACTGTAAAATTCTCTATATATTGCATATAATATATAACACAATATTATTAAACTTTCAACAAAAGTAGCTTTAACTTCAGTAGAATGCTTTCAAGAGACTTACAGTGCAAACTTTATTCTTTAATCCAAAATTGATTTGTCATTTCATTGAACTTGCGGTGAGCTGTCGTTTAAATTCTTAGAACTAATAAAAACAATTCGAAAGTTAGAATTTCAAAGTCACAACGCGTAGAACATGGGTGTCCAACTGGTCGATTGCAATCGATGGGTCGATCACACGATACACACCAATGTATTCGAATATAAATCCATAAATCGATAGGACAATAAATTTTCTGTCCTGAGATTCGAGCACTGCGACCAAGGCCAACAATATTGACCACTCGGTTACGGAACTTTATGTGACAAAATAATCTTTAATTGTCTATAGTAAAAAATTCTCTATCAAGTTTTGACAGTAAACACCTTAAAAATGATTATTTAATTTAAGTTTTCAATAAATTTTAAATGAAATGATAGACCGCTTATTTTATTTACGTGTATTAATTTGTCAACAGCTATAACTTAAACCATTTAAGCATTGTATTATATAATGTTTATAACGAATAATATTTTATGTATGAAAAATAAGTATATTTTTTTAGCCGGAAAAATTATGGTATACATTATAGAAACGATTGAAGAAATTTATTTAAACATTAGTGCCTTAAAGATTATTTTCCATACTAAAGGTAACAATACTGTTGCGCGTCTGGTGTTTTAAAGTGCTACATATAATAAGTTTTTTTCATTTCTATTATTACTTTTTAACCTTAGAAAAAAGCTGTCTGGCAAGCTTTAACATTCATACGCTTTCGTTCCGTTGAAGGCAATCTAAATATATCGTGTACGTAATCATATACCACAAAACAGAGGTTGTAAACATCTTTTTAAAATCTATTTAAATAATTTAAAATAATATATTATAAAACTTCATATTACGCATGTATCGCAAAAAATGTATTTACCATTTAAAAAATTGGATATATTTTTTTTTGAGACATTCTGTATTATTCTATCATATTGATCTTGTGCCTGTTGGTCTGAAGCTTAAAGTCACATATTTGCATATCGCTTGGTTTAGATCAAGCATTGTCATCTTTATTATGTGAAAAGCCGAAATATTTTCGAATAAAAATTTAATAGTACCTATTACGATCTAAGAAATAGTTTGTGTAAAACCAAGTGTATAGATCGTTTGGCTGCAGTAAAAAGACATGTATTGATAGGCTTAGAGATTATAGGTTTTGGATATATTGATTATAAAGCTGATAAAAATATTTTAGTGTTTTTCTCATTTAATAAAATCATTAGCGATTCAAGCATGAAGACTCTCCAGATTGTCCAAAATAAATCACTAAGACAGATATGTAACGCCCCGTGGTACGTGCGTAACTCGTTAATTCACAGATACTTGAAAATACCTACCATCCGCGAGTTCTTTCGTAAAATATCTCAAAAGTTTCACAGCGAGGTATACAGCCCAACGATCTATAATCTCCACAACTATGACGAGACACTAACTGAGAATCGTTTTAGACCGAGAGCAGTTCTGCTCGACGACCCACGATAGATATTCATCACGATCACGGAAATGACTATCTTTGGCTGACTTTTTTGTGTAATGTATGTATTCGCATTTGCGTGTACATGTACGGATATGGTATGGGGAGAAACATATAGAATGTGATTTGTAAAATAAGACATATGGAGTTCCCGCAAACTCCTCATCTCTGTAGTGATCGCACCCTTCCAAGGTAAGGAAATACAATTTTTCAAAAACATTAGCGATGAAGGAGACTAGAAGAACCTTGGTACTTAAAACTCCATAAATTTGATATCCAAAAAAAAGCGAATCAAGTCTTTTTCACGGTTTTGTAAATCATGGATCTAAATACAGACTACATTGGCAACAAAAATCAAATAAAACAACTCACAAAAACTTTGTAATAGTAAAACTTATCTTTGACCCTGATAGAAATCTTATCTTCAACCCAGACCCGTAAAATAAATTCATATCTCCCATCTCCATCCCGTTTTCAAAATCAAATAGAGCCTAGATACGTAAAAAATATTTTTCAAAATATTTCGATGTATAAAGTATCTTAAAGACAGCTTCATTATATTATATAACACATAATTTAATGCGGTCTTCCGACATGAATAGATTTCTTTCCTCTTCTTCAAAAGTATTACACTTGTTTACAGCAACCGAAGGCTCAGTGTTTTTGTTATTAATATCAGTTTTACACCCCTGAGCTTAAAGTTATACGTAGTACGTTTTCTAAGCTTCATATAATATGTCGGTCAAACTCAAACGTTACGTGACTAAGCAAGTGGTTTAACAGCTGGTATTTCAATACTTGTTTACCCTGTTTTATTGACTTTAATAACAGCTAATGGATTAGGGTAGATTTTGACGAGTGTAGTCATAATATTGACAATGCGTTTCGTAATTAACTATAATAATATTGTATTATATTTTGTTAACACTGCATAAAATAGTTTAAATCATACAAATAATGCTGTTACTTTTGTTACGATAAATTATACTTACGAGTAAAATTGGTATTTGTAATTGAAGCAATTATTTGAATCATTGATAGTCGCTTAACACTTCCCCTATGGTGAAAAACATGTTTTCTAAACATGTTCATCCTGGGTTTTGCCTTCCATAAAAGGACGGTAAGTGTTAAAACATGTTTTTTCACTTGGTTCACGATAAATTTATTTATCAGTTCAAGTTCATCTGTGCACTTGAACACATGAAGGTGCCAAAAGACAAAACCCGGGTCGTTAGTGAAAAAACTTGTGTAAATATACATAATCTGAACGATTCAAATTTAATATTGAAATTCCACCAATTACCTTCAGTCGAAATCTTAAATTATATCGGAAGTATTTTTTGGCAACACAGAGAAGCATAGACTCGCGTGCGCTGCGCTCCGTTGTGGGGCCGGTACATATTCCTTCGTGACAGGTGCAGATTTATTCCTGAATCTTTTTTGATGTTGTGGAAAAATATGTTAAAACGCACACTACCAAATAATTCCATAAAAAATATTTATTCATGTCACTAATTTATATCATACAAGTGAATGTATAAAACTGTATACAAACAGTTTGTTATCCAGAAATTTTACCGACTCTATGATAGTCTCTTTAAAAAAAAACAGCTTTCATATTTTAAAAAAAGATATAAATAAACACTCCAGTGAAGTAATATTTGAGAAAAACAGATCTCTGCATTTTCCGTTTGATTAAAAGACGTTTTTTTTTATATTGGATGAGCGTTTGCCTGGAAGTAATTGAATTACAATAATGTCTTGCTGACTAAAAACGTTTAAGTATACAAATTATTTTTCAGTATAATCTGCTTTGCCTGAGTTTAGTTATTAGCGGAAAAGATTAGCAAAAATTCACTGGCGCTCATTTAATGATACTGTATCGTATTAATTTATCTTCTTTTTCGAGTAAATTATTTGAGAAAGGATGAGCACTATCATTCTATTGAATTGATACTTGTACATTTGTTTCGTTTATTGATAATGATTTTCTGCATACTTTATGCAACTAACCAAATTTTTTGACACTTTCGGAAAGAATTTCAATGATTATATGATGAGTTGTAGACATGAATTCTATATCCTCACAATGTGTTTAATTAGACAATCTTACTTAAAAATAAATACAGTATTTTAGTTATATACAAACAGAGTAAGTTAATTAAATGTTCATTGAAATAAAAAAATATAATCAAATTGTGGAATAATGTATTACTGAACATTTTTATCAAACATTCTTCAATATCGTGTTCAGTTCAGATAAGGTAAACAAATTATCTTTGTGATTTCTTTACTTTATATGTTGATTTAATCAACTTTTACTGTTCTTTTTTTTTGATATGGTTTGTAAAAGTTGTTGAATCATCGTTTTGTTATTTATTTTATTAACATAACATTCTAAATTATTTTGTAAAAAAATCTGAGATTATAATAATGCTCGAATTCATCATTAGTCTCCACTAAAGCTTAATTGTTCTTTGATGACTTTTCACATTTTCATATTTTGTTCCTTTATTTGTAAATTACTTTCAATACAAATTATTAGTTTTATTTTATTTTCTATAATTAAGACTGTTACATTGTATTATCCTATCAATTAATCATGTTCGTCATGAACAAAACCGGTTTTGATCTTATTAAATAAAAGTGTAATTACTACAAATAAATATTTTATTTGTTTAATATAATGCCTTTCTACCAAGTGTTGACAGAGAACACCCTAAAAGTAATCTTTAATATCGCTTGTTTTTGACTTATTATGGAACGATCATAACGTGAATGTCAAATTTTGTTTGATTTGTTGTATTGTATTCATATTTGTTGACTGGGATTCGAGTGAGATAAAATCAAAATGACCCTCCTCTGAAATTTCAGGTTAAGAGTGGCCCATATTAGATAAGTCGCTATCGTTTTATTAGTTAACGTAATTCTGAATACAACACGTTACATATGAACACTAAAAGATGTCTTTTAATCCGTTTTTATTAGTTAATTGGTTGTAAATCAGCCAAGTTCTTATGCTAGAATCTAAAGGTAGAAAAAAGATGTTTGAAATAGAGTCGCTTTTGCCGAACATTTTTTTTGTCTTCTCAGCGTTTTTCCAGAGAAGTTAGAGAATAGTATTTTACACATACATGTAAATTTATTCAAATGAAAGCTCGTATATGCTATAGTTGTAGTAAATGTTTAATAAATCGGTGATGGTATTTTTTAAATAATTAAATAAAACTTGTTTAAAATTTCACTTTGTAACGCCAATGAAAATGAAAATCGAAATTATTTTAGGTTCGTTTTGATGTGAACATTTCAAACTCTGATAGCTTTCAAAGCTCTTTAACAAGCCTAGTTGTTCTGTTTTAAATCTTCGTTCGATTAGCTTAGCCTTCAACTTTAGCATGTGTTTAGTATTTATATAATTGGATTTAGATTTCTTTTCTTGAAAGGGCCTTCTTTATAAGGTCGTTCGAAATATAAAAGAAAGAAAAAAATTCTCAATTAAATTGTTCAAAAAGAAAGCACAGCTATTTTTCTTCTTCTTCTTTGGCCATGATCGGTCCCTATGTGGATCATATGGCCGCCACGCGGCACCTCCATGTTTCCCTGTCTCCCGCCAATAGCTTTGTTTCCTCCCATGACATGCCAGCATCCCTCAGTTCCACCGAGTACATCCTATGGATAGTACCCGACGGACGTCCGGAACGCCGGAATCCCACCTGTCGAAAAAAGAGGCAGGCAGGATTGAGGCTTTTCGGAGGCATTTGCAGCACGTGACCCAGCCAGTTCCAACGTCTCTCCATAACCACTGACGTGACGGGACGCTGTCTTGTACGTTCCCTTATCTCAGTTATTTTTAGAGTATTTTAAAAGAACGGAAAACAATACCAAATCTTTGAATATTTAAAAGAAAAACCATGTCTAGTGCTAATATAAGCATTTAATGATCCTTTAAAAATTAAAGTAAGCAATGTTGTAAATGGTAAAAAAATTCTAATGGAGTTTTAAGTACAATCACGATTTTACTTTGTGTTTTTTTTAATGGCATATCAGAAACTCGGATCGAAGATAGTGGACAAACCAGCCCCCTGTTACGATTGACTGAAATGAGCCTGTTTTTTGTCTACCTTTTCTACCAAATGGATGGATCGCCAGTGAAGATAGGCGATGCTAAAGAAAACAAAGAAACTGACGGAGAAAAAAGAGTTGTATAGTAATAATAAACTCCGAATAGTTTGTGGATACAGTTAAAAATATATTTTGATATTAATTAATATTTATTTGTTTTGATTAAATGCTTTTACAACCCTTGGTCTCATCGTCAATTTGTATTTTCAGAATTTAACCTGTCAAGATAATCACTGTCACACGTTTGTTTATCGTCGTAGATAGTTTTATTTAATTTTAAATTTATTATACAGAAATACAACAAACACGTTTTGCAAATCATAAAAAACTCATATACTAGCGAAACGCTCGGATTTAAAAAAATATAAATAAAAGTTAAGTCATATCATTGAATCCTTTACTCGCAACGCGAATAAAATATCAAAAAGCTTTCATTAAAAATAGAGCTTTGACATAAAATACCTGAGAAACGGACAAAGCAGTCGAGCTGATTTTCAAATAGTTAACTTTTTATTACAGTCTGAAAACTTTAAAACAAATATATCAGCAAATCTTTTTATGCGTAACTCTCTTTGTGTATTATTTATATTTCACTTTTCACTATAAATCAACTCAGAAACATTTAATTAATTACTGTTTTTCAAATAATGAAATTACGCAAATATATGGTTCATACATTTCTCTATAAATTTGTATTAACGAAGGGTTTTGGTGGAGGTTTTTTTTCAATTTAAAATCACTTAAACATTATTCCAAAAATTAAATAATTTACGAGGTCTATTTCTGCTACTACGAAAATGATTGTTAGCAAACTTAAACATTATTCCAAAAATTAAATAATTTACAGTTTAAATACTGCAGGCCTGTCGATATATGCCCCGAGGTCGATTTCTGCTACTACGAAAAATGATTGTAAGCAAACTTAAAAATTGTTCCAAAAAATAAATAATTTACAATTTAAATACTGCAGGGTAGGTATATGCCCCGAGATATATTTCTTTTACTTTTAGAATTTCTGGCTAATTCAATAAATAGGTTTGTAAGTTATTTTTCACGCCAGTAAATTTTCTGACTACTTAAAAATGCAACAAAAATCCCCCCGTTGAGGTCAACGGGCTTACAGCTAGTAAAGTATTAAATTTTAAAACTTTGTTACTTCACTTGTTTTCTGCAAATTATGGCAGATGATTTATCTCTTAAGGGGTATAATCTGACAAAACACAAACGAACGTTTACGAATAAACTAAACATTTATTCTTATATCTTAATCGTAAATTTAAAAAATAAAAGTCGGGAAAGGTTTTCCTTTTTTATTGGACGTAGGTAGAGGAAAAGATAAAAACATTAATAGTACTAAGAGCCTCCAAATCAGGTATTGTAAGCTGTGACAGAAAATTTGTGAATGTTGCCCAAGGGGTAAAAAAGGTCCCAATTTTTTTTTATTTTGGCAATTCCGTAAATTCCTGAGTTTTTGAAATTGAGAATATTGGAATAGCTAAAAAAGGTGTCGCGTCTTCCCATTTTAGGAATTCCGCAAATTTCTTGATTTTTGAAATCGACAAAAATTTGTTTGAAAAATCTCAGGATTTCAAAATACTCTTAAAATAAAGCGTTCAAATTGATTATATTGTTAAAATTTTATCTTGAAGATACTACTGTTGATTTTAAAAAATAATGAAAGCTAGAATGACATGTACAAATGTCACGTCGCATTTGTTTGTCGTCTGTGGCGGAGTTCTTGTGATAGACAAACAAACAGACAGACGTATGATAGACAGACAGATGTATTTTATGTTTTAGAGCCTAGATCAGTAATCTTCAACTTTTTGTTAGTACGTACCCCTACGGAGTGTCTACTTGAATTACAGCTATAAAAATAATGAAAAATATTATAACCACAAAAAAATATATTTTTCCAAGAGCATTTAATATTCGCATTCATGGGTAAATAAAATGCTTTTCGCTTAAAAACGAGTTTGGGCTTGGTAACAGCTGTTACCATATGAAATAAAATAATTATACGTATAATATTATATATTAATATAAACATAAAATAAAAAAAGAAAGTTTGATGTTGCTTTATATCGACTATGTTTCGGTAAAAGAAGCCAACCCATACAGAACAAATTTTACAAGGAAAACGATTTGTTTTTACCAATTTTGAGCCAAAGTCAAATTATTAAATAAACACAACCTTGAAGTTCAACAAGTTTTATAAACTGTCGTTTTATTAACCTAACGTAATGTTAATTTAATAAGTTGTTTAAGAAAACCCTTTACAAAGATTTTTTTTCGTGGTTGCAATTTTTATAAGCCCTTCATTTTTCAAACATAAACGCTAAATTAAGATTCATATTCAGCATGTGCGGCTTACTTCTTTTTCAAAGATGGCGTATTTAGTTGTAAACATTGTGATAATTAAATAGTACTTATTTTCAAAAAATTGAGGGTTGATTCCTTTTAACTAAGCCCAATTGATATGTATAATTTTATTAAGCAACTCGTAACCCTTCTGAAAGAGCCGGTAAACTTCCGTCTTGGGGACACTTGCTTAGATAACAAATTTAAAGATAGAAGTATTTATGTTAAAGCAATTAAAATACCATGAGAAGATGTCGATTTGATAATCTTGTGTTGGCATGGCCTAACATTTAATTATACAAGCAAATTACTTCGATTGTATCCAGTTTGAAAAGGTCGGTCTTACCAATGTCTTGAGTGGCAGATAGTGGAAAACCCCAATGAAAAAATAGTTAAATTACCGAGATGCAAAAAGCACTATTGAAACTTTTTCAAGCTTTGAGTAAATGACAAAAAACTTCTGTGCATACGCACTGAACATTCAATTTGCTATTTTTTTTATATAGGAAATGTTATATAACCAATCAATTTGTAAGAATTGTTTTTTTTTTGTAAACTTAGTTCTTAAAAGGAATAGTTTTTGTAAATGACCTAAATTTTCGAAATAATTTTCTCACCAGATAAAATAAAGTCTGAAGCTCTCATCCACCTTGCTAGTTCACGGGTAATTTTAATTTTAAAAATTCATCCAGAATGCTTTTTCCAACTTGATAAATCACTTGTGCCCTTGATAGGCAAAGTGAGCCAACTAGTAAAATGGGAAAAAAAATTGGACTTTTAATTTGAAGTACAATCACGTCTTTATTTGATGTTTTGGTGGATTGCATGTTTTCATTTTACGGAGACAACACTATTGCAATGTATATTAACTGAGGTCACTTCATTTTGCAATAATTTAAGACGTTTAGAATATTACAGCGTTTCTATTTTATTTTTGTAAATTTTGGCTCACTTTACTTCCAATGGGCCCACATGTAAAGTTTTTTTTCTTTTAAGTCATAAAAAATACAGAACTCTTTTGCAACACAGCTGTCATTAACCCCACAAAATAGATAACTCACTTAATATCCATAATTAATATCAATATAGAATCAATGACAGTAAAATTGTTGTGTTATTTACTGTACCTGTTACGAGTAGTGAGTGATAATCAAGGTGGTTAGGCTGTGTGATGTGGCGAGGTGGTATGCTATTGATTTTTTAATCCCGTTAGCTCAATAGAGCACAATGTCTGAAAATAAACATACGAGCGATGTGCCCACACCAATACCTCGGTGAAAGCCTGGCCACAACGAGAGAGTAACAACCTGATTTAAGTGCTCCAATTTCTGAGAATACTGTGACAAAGCGCGCGGAAGTGGAATCGTGAATTACAGTAAATCAATCATTTTTTATATCCATTGGCAATGAGTTCTATCGTTCATATTATTACATACTAATTTCGTAAGGGGTAGTTTACGACATGATATTTATAATTAGTTCCCTGTTATCTATCACATATATATTTTTATTCAGCAGATTGAGACGTTTGCTTTCCATTTTGATTAAATTCGGAATTCGTCGTCATCTATTGAGTGACGACACACAGTAATCAAATTTTAATGTGGTATTTTACATTATTACTTCGCGTTTCTTTAAAGGTTATAATTTTTTAAAACCTTCTGAAGAAGTGCGTCTACGGGAACTACTTGATACTCAGTTGCTCAACCTGTCTTTTTTTTCAAAGAGAGTAGGGATATGACTGATAAAGCTATGACATGATATTTGGTTAGCTAATCGCTCTCGCTACGCCCGTTTATAGAATAGAATAGGTTAGTGGTAGAAGTATTTCAATAAATCAGGTGTCTTGGAACAGAAATTGAATGTTTATGGGGCTCTCAGGAATAAATAAATTACACCAACTGCAAATTGTTATTGTGAACCCCGTTTGACACTTATCAAACGATTTTAGGTAAATTTCAGTATAAATTAACGGAAAACTAATCGATTTTAACCACATTTACTCAACTTCACTGTCAGTGCAGTAATCATACTTCCAAGAAACTATATGAGCATGTTAAATAGAAGACGGCATTTGTGAATTATAAATTATATAAATCAGCCTCTAGTCTCATGAGTTCCTTCAGCGAATGCTTTCAGTTAGACTGCCATTAGCAATTGCACATGAGATGTTATACAAGGAAAAGTATTAAGTAATCTGCCAGGAAGTAGTACCAAGCAGCTGAAATTGTATATATGAGTATTATTCTACCCACTCAGTAAATATTTAATTTTTCTTTCTTGTGAAATAATAGTAAATAAATGTAATGGGCAAAAAAGGATATTATAAATAAATTTCTCACGTACTTTACAAGATATGATATCAGAAAAAAAGAAGCAAGGATATGATAATTGTTTAACTGGTTACTGTTTTTGTATCATTAGAGCAAAAAGTAAATAAAAAAAACATTATTGACCCTTAATGCTTTTTGATACGAATTGATAAATAAATTGATGAAACAATTTTTGAAAATATCCACTCTTTGACTAAAACTAAATAAATCTTTTATACTCCGCAGGTTTTAAGTTAAGAATTATAAACACGTTTTAGTTTGTTTGCAAATAACCTTACGATAGTGAGTCTGATGATATTTATCAGAAAGGCGAAAGACATGTCAAAATTCGTAACACAATCTGTGAAATAATAGAGTTATCATTTTTTAAAAAATCATTTTTATTTCCAATCTGAAATATATGGTCTTCTAATGGTGGTATTTCTACCAAAACTCTTTGTCACTCAGTTGCTCAAACTCTGTATTTTGAAGAAAGTAGAGTGGAAAAAGGATATAATATAATAAGACAGGAATAATCGATTTCACTACACTCCATTCTTTAAGATTGGAAGGGTAGAACAGGAATTTTAAGAAATCACAAACATTTATGCATTTTAATATGATAAATACTAGTCGTACTGGCACTTGAACCCGTGAGATTAGTCACAGAAGTCAAAGACATTGACCGCTGTGCCATGAGCCGACAATCATATTCAATTTACATTAATTATAACTTATTAAATTAAGAATATCTAAGATGCTTTTCTCTTGGGCTTAAATTCACCTCTCTTGAATGATACTAAAGCTTTGTTGTATACGTTGGTAGACCGAACGTCGATATTATTCCCTCGTTCGCAAATTTGTATACAAACCAGTCTCGGTATTGTTAGTGTTGTTATTCTTGCCTACTGTGTCACCAGCTTTGGACTTTCGTACGTTTGAAAGTATTTTTATTTAATAATATTTAAAGTACATTATTTTTTTAGATTAAAGACAGTCGTTGTTATCTATTTTTCATAATTTCTCTTGCTAAAAAAACATATTTTTATTGTGTTGACTGTTAATACTTGGTGGAAAGGCATTTAATTCAAAAAATAAAATATACATTTGCAGTAATTCTACTTTTATTTAAAAATATCAAGACTGGTTTCACTCATGACGAGCATTATCAACTGATAGGAGAATACAATGTTACAGTGTTGTTTATATAAATCAAAATAAAATAAAAAACGGTACTGAAATGGTAAATATTTTATTTTTTGAAAAAATACATACCGTAAAATATATCGACTGTGGAAAGGAAAAAGGACGTAACCCACACATATCAAATTTTACAGGAGGCGCTAAAAACGTGTTTTAATGATTTTGTGACATATGCAAATTATGAATTATACACAACCTTGAAGTGCACGGATACTTCTAAACGGGTGTTTAATTGACATGACCTAATATTAATTAAATAATTTGTCTCGGAAAAACCTTTATTTCAGTGTTTTTTCATGGTTTTAATTTTTTACAAGGTCATCTTTTTCAAACTTAAAAGCTAAATTTAGATACTTATTCGGCATTTTTAGCTTCCATCCTTTTAATAGGATGTGTGTCAAGTTGTATACATTGTGATTATCGAAAAAACCTGTTTTGAAAATTGAGGGTAACGTCGTTTTTTCCTTTCCACAGTCGATATGTATATCTTATTAAATAGCAAAAGGTATTCCGGCTCTGCCCCGTGGTCAGAAATTTTTAGTCAGTTCTCAACATTGCTGATTGATTCGGATTGTAAATTCTGTTCATTTGATCAATTATAAAATACTATAATTCAATAAAATCCTTTTTTATATCAGGCCTTATGGATAGCCATATGGCCATAGGATATCACGGGTTCAAGTCCCAACACAAACAGCAGTTTTCTGTTTGAAGACATGGGTGTTTTTGACCTCTAAAAATTCTCCCTCGCCCTTGCGATTGTTTAATAACTAGTCTTGTCTTGGCCTTACCCTTCTATTCTTACGACGTTTTGTGAAAAAAAAAGTTGAACTGAGTAAAAAACAGTTTTCGTAGAAAAACTTCTGTCGAGATATCTCCATTAGAAGTGGGCATGAAATAATCTTATTGAAAAAGGTCTTTTATTTTGTTTTGACTGACCAAATTTGTCAATAGTATCTTTATGATGATAAGTAAATATGTCTTTATAGTAAATTACTAACCAAGTTTTTTATTAGGTGGCTCTTTTTATAAACACTTTCAACTGTAAAAAAAAAGAATATTTGCGATTATACCTTTTGAATTCTAATCGCATCACTTTATCCTTTGTAGTAGACATGAGTGGAAATTCGAGGTTTTAACATCTGAAAACTCTTTGGACAATCGCTCTGCCGCTTGTGTACAATAAGTTGATAGGTCAGGAAGGGCTTAAAGTATTACCGACGCTCTTGGAACAAGATTTCGTGAATCTGTGAGTCTTTCAACGTCGCTGTCTATAGAAATACTTTACTAGTTTCACTTGTTGGCTTATGTAATTCAGTTTTGAGGTTTTACTATTTATATTGAAATACACAGCTAGCTAGAAGAGTCAAACACATACATAATTATCACAACGTTACACCTAATAGAAGTAAAAAAAATATTGGTCAATTGACAAAAGAAAATTTATTTTATGTCAAAAAAAAACACTGTATTTTGTATTCAAAGAAATACAAACAAATTAAAGTATATTTTCTTATTCCACTCCAGTTTAAAGTTATAAGAACATTATGTCTTTTCAAAAACTTTTCTTTCTTTTCACAAATCTTTTTGTTTTTTATTGAGCATGCGTCTTAAACAATCATGTCGCATATAAACCAATACAAAACTATCAATATGTACATCATTCAATTATTTCAAAACTCAAATACGATTTTAATTACAATCGTGCCTGTTAACCAATACTGTCAAAAAGCTTTAAATCCATTATACTTCAAATCAGGAGTTGGTAAACTTTCAGATACAAACTGATAACATTTTTTTTCATTTTTTCAGCACAATGTACCAATGCCTAGTTAAGTCTTGTCAATGCTAGCGTATTCATTGATAAGTCAAAAGAGAATATGGTTTCTTGTCAACGTTGAATCTGAAAGGATGTCACACAAGGTTAAAATCATAGTACTTTTCCAGTATTCTTGCTAAAAAAAATCCCCTTATAATTCTAAAAATCTCTGAATCTGTCATCTGAAATATTTAGATTTGATTGTTACTTATTGTTTTTATTTTAAGATCGAAAAAGTCGTTGCCTATACCAAACACCTTCTGCACAAAAGATCTATAAAAGGAAGTTCAGTAAAGTTTACGTAAAACCACTAATATGGGTTTTTAAATATTTATATAATTTAAGATTTCGACTGAAGGTGGTTGGTGGAATTTCAATATTAAATTTGAATCGTTCAAACTATGTACATTCTCACAGATTTTGTCACTAACGACCCGGGTTTCGCTTTTTGGCACCTTCAGGCGTTCAAGTGCACGGATGAACTTGAACTGACTTAAATATTTAGATTAAAAAAACTAAAATGGTTTTCGATTTTAATTAAATGAAGTGATATATTTAATTTCAAATTTTCTATTAAAATGAACTTCCACAAAGTTACCGCCGAAACCAATGAAAGAAGTTTATTCATTGTCACTATCTGAAATTTTTTTTTCGATATAATATGACATTTTTTAGTCCATGGCCACTTCCAGTGTGGAACATATGATTTTACTAATGATTTAAAAGACTTTAGTAAGAAAAAAAATAGTGGCTTATGAACAGTTTTTAGAAAAAATAAAGCGCTTTTTTAAATCCTTGTCCGCTTCTGGTCTGAAGCATATGGCCTTCTAATGGAGGTTATTCAAAAGATTTTTTCATCTTTGTGTGCAAGTATGTTTATGCGCAATAGTCACTACGTGTTTAATTGCAAACGAAAAGCTTAAAACATTTAATAATTATTAAATTCTAGACGTGTATTTTGAATGAATTATTTAAATTCGATATTTCAATAGCTAAATGTGTTTCCCAAACCGCTATTTTCCGGTCCCTGACCCATATTGTACCAAACGTGTCCAAACCGTCATTGGGTTTTCCACAGTGTTTTGTTTGTATAATACATCCACTGTCATATGACAGCCAATTAAGTGGGCGTTTGACTGACGAATCGATACATTTTTTGTCGTAAAAAATTAATAAAGCACACCGAGGTCGATCGACAGCTTAAAAAGCGGACAGTGACTGACAGAAGGCTATAAATTGTATCGCGTAAGCGAATATATTTGATTTATGTGGTATTTATACGGTATTAACGATTTGGTGCGTAGGAAACATAATAAATATTGTCATCGAAGCCTTTGAAACAAATGAAAATGCTTAAAAATGTATGTGACACATTATGAAACATTCAACGTCCTAGCAAAAAAGCTTTAAATCAGATATGATTTTTTTTAACCATGACAGCGATTCTCAGTTATAACCAAGGCTGTGATGTCAGGAAAAACACGACCCCGATTTCAAATTAAAAACCGACTACGAATTGATTTTTTTAATCATTCAGTTTTGACTTATGTACACGATATATGTATGTTTATACGATCAGATCATATTTAAACGGCCTAGCGTGCAGTGGCAGCATTAAATATTTATTTTTTTGAAAATGCGTCTGTTTCGTGAGACTTTTCCAACTGCGACTCCATATAAAACAAACAAATCAACATTCCGACTCCGACTCCACACTCCTGATTATTAGTAAGGTTTTCCAATGGGAGTGTTGGAGTTGACACGATTATTTGTGAACCATTTCACCTCAATTTAGCAGTATTTTTTACCATGTCTACTCCCAATGTGGAACGAATGGACTCCTAATATAGTTTATCTCAACAGAAGAGTTTTTATGAAAACTGTTTGTTACTTAGTTGCTCAACCTCTCATAGAAAGTAGAGACAATAAATATGTATGGAAAATTTTCAATATTTGACTGCGTCCACTATAGTGTACAGAATGAAAAAAAAATGTGGATATTGGAACACGTTTCATTAGTAAACTTTTACTCACTCGTCATTGTATGCTTTAAATTGAGACTAAAAGATCTAACATAAATTTGTATTGTCATTATAATTTTCCCACAGAGCTTTTCATATTGTTGAAAGACAAATACAATTACTTGTTTTGTGTTCAGTATCGACACGGTGAAAAGCAATATATCAAAATTTTTAAAAAAAATGTACCGATTCCACCATCAGTTAAAAATACTTAGATGAGTGAAACCGGTTTTTTTAATACAATGAATTTTCACCAAGTATTGATTGTGAACACTAAAAATTTTCAATGCATCAACAGAGAATCATATTTCTGTTATGTTTGCTATTAATATCGAGCATATGGACTGCATATGGAACTAGGACAGGACGATGTCACTACGCCTTGTTTCAAGGATCAGATGATTGGGGGCAATTTAAGCTTCAAATAAATCAACGCGTTAGAATAGGAATACATAAATCAATCCCAAAATTAATAAAACATGATTTTCTGCATACTGAGATTCGATCTTGTGGTCACCACAATTGAATAGAATGCACGACTTATTCTATTCCATCCATATAATGTAAATCCCTTAATCGAATCCTTTTTTGACTATTCTCGTCATTTGGAAACTATTAACGTCTCATAAGAGAACACGTTGACGTGTTTTACTTTTAATATAAACATTATATAACCTTTCAAAACCTGCTTGCCAGAGAGTGAAAGATTTTTTTTTATTACTATTTTGATATGTCAATACCAAAGCTCCTTTTTACAAAAAAAAAATGTAGTACGTCACAGATAAACACAATCATTCTCAATTGTTTATTTAATGTTTATTTTTTGATAAAATTATATAAAATAAAAACAAATATTTTTTTCTTAACCGGTTATTACTCAGTTGTTCAACATCTCTTCTTTCGAAGAGATTAAAGATACACAGCACTAGTGATAAGCTAATCGTTCTCGCTTTGTTTAAAATAGTAGAAGCGAGTTCGCAGACATCACAAGCACCATTGCTTTCGAAAAAAAAATATTAAATGATTTCGTATTGGGACTTAAGCCTATGAAATCTATCAAAGAATCCAGCGATGTGGACTACCGCACTAGAAGCTTGACTAATTACAATTACATATCAGGAAGATACAATCAATACAACTGGTAGGTGAACAGAGTTCAATGCATTTGAATATAGTTTTTATTCTGCAACGAATATTTGTTAGGACAATAATTTTTTCAATCGATTATTTAGTTTGTGTTCAAGGTATCGAAGTTTGTGATGCTCTCTCCCCAAATACGGTCCTTAAAACGGGTTGTATCGATCCCGATAAGTTTATCATAAAGTACAAGCTGGTTCCCTATAAGCGTTGCAATGGCACTCAAAGAAAGAAAGTGTTTGTGTTTTAATTGTGTTTATTGAAGTGCATGTTTTCTTTTTCTGTCTGTTTGATGTTTGACACACGCGCCACTTACTGTAAGTTAATTGTTATACAACCTTCTGCGAAAATGTAAAAATTAACTGTATGGCAGACATACAAACATTGATTTTTATATAGAAGACCTACTGTAATTTAATATTACTACCCAAATTGGATGAGCGGTGTGGCAAGGCATAAAGTACGAACAAACAAATATTCATTTTTATATACTAGATTTCTTATCCGAGTCGTTCTGTTTTCGTTAAGTGGTCAATTCATTCAAAAAAATAACCTTTTAAATGCTTGATTACTTGTTTTTAATAAACAACATTACTGAAAGAAAAATTGCTCACAAATTAACAACCAAAATTAAATCTTGAACATTTTTTTAAAAATCAATGTCCGCTTCCAATGTATAGCATATTGACATGACTCGTAATTTTTCTCTGAATGCACTTAACTAATTTGTGTGGAATAAGTAAATGAAACACACTGCCATACTCGCCGAAAGGCGAGCCAGCGATGGTAGGAATTGGAAAAGAAAATCAGCTTTACGAAATTATCCGTTTATTTAGGGATTCACAAACATTTTATTTAAAATTATACAAAAATTTTACAAATTGGATTTAAATTACAACAATCAATATTACCGGAATGAATCGAGAATGACATTACAAAAAAAAAACTATTTTTAACAAAATTCTGTCGCCCGCGCAGGCTTGCGATTAATTACTACATCGAAATACGTCTTTTCAAATCGACGGCTCACAAAAGAAGGAAGATCCTTGTCGATTTAAAACTACTCCTTCGCTGACAGTTGAGCGTCAAAAAATACATCGTTGCCTTTAGACAACGTTGCCAAAATAGTGTTGTCGCAAGAAAATAGCAATATCTTTTAATTATGACATATTATTCTTTTAAAGTCATTAATTAAACTAAACTTTTTATTGTCGCCTGTTGTCATTACAAAAGGGATTGTCAGAGTCTCTGCTTATACAACTGGTACCATGTCAAAATGGCTTTCTAATGGAGGTATCTTAACAAGACTCTTTCTACGAGAACTTTTCGTTAGTCAGTCGCTCAAAATCTCTTTTCCAAAGAGATAAGTAGGGATATAACAATATACCTGCCTTTATAATATCTATATATTTTTAATTTATTTATTTTTTTATTTATTTATTGTTGCCTATCAAATTGTTATAAAAAAATGTCTCTTAACTGTACTGTTGAGGAGATATAATCCTCGGTGTGATGCAGAAAAGAAAAAAAAGTAGGGATATAAGGATAAGGCTAAGAAAGGACTAGTGGTTAGCTTATCACTCTCGCTACGCCCAGCAATTCGAGAATAAGAAGAGGAGGGGGGGAATTTTAGATATCACAAAAACCTACGCCTTCTAACAAAAATCGATAAATCAATCGAAAAAACAATGTTCGTACTGGGACTCAAACCCATGAGGCCTGACACAGAAGTCCACAACGTCAACCGCTGCGTCATAGTATCCAACAAAATCTTATCAGTTGATAAAACTCATCATGAGTCCTCATCATTGTCCTTATCTTCATAAATAAATGTGGGAATTGGTAATTTATTTTATTTTTTTAATTCAATGCGTTTTCAGTTATGTTCAGTGACTTTGAGCTGCGGTAAATATATGAAAACTCATATCATACAATTAAAGTTGCTTTTTCTTTTCATGACAGAAAGGCATAAAAAACTGTATCGATTTTTGCGACCGCTAATTTAATCACTTAAAACCTCGCTTTGATGCTATTATTGTGGCACAGTTTAATATTAACTGCCCGTTTCATTTTTTTTTTGTGTTGCCAGTGTGCGAAAGAATACAAATATTTAAAATGAAATTTTCCCAAGGTGAAAAGAGTATAATTGAAACGTCAGGTCGTATCAACGTTCAGAATCAATGATTTATCCAAACCACACTTGACATCAACGTATGACGTCACTTCGTACCTAAAGACTTTTGGTTTATCGGCAAGCATTCAAAAAATCACATTTGAAAGCTTTTTCTGTGAAGGTATTTATATTATTTTAACTATTTTTTTATTCACTTTAGTTTTACACTTTACAAAAGGACAAGTAAATCTCGTCATAATTCTAAAACAGTTGTATTTAAACATTAGCATTTTTTTTAGTAGACCAATTACTTCAAATAATTTTTCTCTTCGAAATTATACAAGTTCTAGATTATATGATTTTTATTTGATTATCATTTTTACTATCCATATCCGCTCCCAATGTAGAGCATACGGCCTTCTAATGGGGGTATCTCAACAGAACTACAGTAAAACCTCCATTTACACTAATGTCGGGACAGTGTAATTCAGGGTAGTGTAATTGGGGGTGTGAATCTCATAGAAAATTAGGGATTAGGTTTTTTCCGCAAAAAAATTCAAAACTAAGACGTCCCTTAGTTTTGCAAAAAAAAATATTGACGAAATATTTAGTTACCAAGTGATAAAATCCCACACATAGACAGTCGCTTGGTACGAGTTGAATACACAGACACTAGCCAACATTTGACTGTATGCGCGGCACAGACGATCGTCTCGTAGTAACGACAATGGAATGCGACCGTGCAATTAGGGGATTCGCGGAATATTTCAAGCCAGGGCGGAATTCGGGGTAGTGTAGTTGGGGGTTCCTATTTGTTACTCAGTCGCTCAACCATTTTTTTTTCAAAAATCGAATCCATCGAAAGTCCCAAACCGTATATTTTATAAAACGTTAATTTCATTATAATAAATATGAATTAACGAATCAAAGTTACGTATCTAAAAAAATACACAACATATCGTTCGATTAGATGCTACAACGATGTCAAAGAATAATCAATTCAAAGTATAACCACAACAACTATAGCTCAATAATGAAATTCAATAAAATGTTTACTTTCAATATTTTGTGACGGTTTTCAAATTTAATATCATATAACAGAAGAAAGCTTCGGTACGGTTTGCATATCACAAGAATGTAAAAAAGCTGTCTCACCCTCATCAGACTATCGATCGGCGGCCATATGCGAGGGTTTCATACGAGTCGTTCTTCGCTTGATGACCTAGGTAGGCTTAACAATACAAGGTGTTCTACAACTCAATTTACCTGGAGTACAGACGGGCTCAGCAATACCTGCGTATTAAAAAAACTGCATTAAACGTCTTTTGCGTCTATGTAGACGTTGCATGCAGACGTGATAGGGAAACTACACAAATTTATTCATTAATTGTAGACCCACTCATTAGGTCTGATTGCTTCCGCCGGGTAGCATCTATATCGACTGTGGAAATGAAAAAAGACGTAGCCCACAGTTTTTTCAAAACAGCTTTTTTTCGACAATCACAATGTATCAAACTTGATACACGTTCTATCAAAAAGATGGAAGCTTAAAATGCCGAATTAGTATCTAAATTTAGCTTTTAAGTTTAAAAAAGATGATATTGTAAAAAAATAAAACCAAGAAAAAAGACTGAAATAAAGGTGTTTCCTAAACAATTTCTTTAATTAATATTAGATTATTTTAATTAAACACCAGTTCAGAAGTCTCAGTGCACTTCAAGGTTGTGTATAATTCATAATTTGCATATGGCCCAAAATCATCAAAACACGTTTTTTGCGCCTCCTGTAAAATTCGATATGTGTGGGTTACGTCCTTTTTCCTTTCCACAGTCGATATAGTATATATAAATCGTTTCCTAGTTAGAGTTGCGGTAACATTTGCGGATTTGTAAAGTGTTCCATTGTACAATAAGTTTGGGAAACCCTGCTCTACGTAACGAGCGGATATAGTTAAAAAAGAAAGTTGAAATATTTATAAATTCTTATTTTTTATTGTCATGAATGACACCATTCCTGATCATTTAATAAATGTGGAGTTAGTACAAATAATTTCTTTATTTTTTAATATGGGCATACCATATAACAAAGTACATGCTTATTAAATCAGTTTTTTTTCATATATTTTTCTGAATGTAATATAAATTAGTATTGAAATTCCACGAGCGGTTTTTTGTTAATATTTTTGTTATGACGTATTGAATCACATTAAAGTTAAAATATTAAATTTACTCAGGTATAACTCACGATTGCCTTAATAGTCGAATATTTATTCAACTATATATTTGAATATTTACAATATAATAATACTGCATTAGATTGTATTAAATTCGCTTCAAATATGACTTATTTGTATTCGAACACTAAACTCACGTATCAATAAATTGAAATCACGTTTTCGATTCAGTTAACAAACTCTAGACTGAAATTTATTTAAAATGTTTTTTTATTAAATAAATTATGTTAAAAGTTACAGCATTAAATAAGTGCTCAGTAAATAGTTACTTTAGAAGAACAAAGCTGTTTTGTATTCCATTATATACGCCCCATGAAATATTAAGTCTGTGTCAAAGAACGAATTTTAGTTAATATTTAAATCGTTTAATTTGTTGTGCTATTTGATATACATTGTCACTCACAAGAAGTGTTTGGCCTTTTAATATTTCAATTCTATAGTGATTTATTGTAATTATTTTTGTCAGTGTTCTATGTCACCGTTGTGGAATGAATTACTTTCTGTTTTTATCTGTTATTAATATGTAATAAACTTTTAATAGGTGAATGTCAACAGAATAAATTCAATAAAAGTAAGTAGAACTTACCGTCGAGCTTCATTTTGAAACTTACAGTGTAGGTTTTGCCCAATTTTTCAATCATTTTTAAGTTGAAAAAAAAATTGAAAGTTGCTTATTGCTATAATTAAATTTTACATATTCTGTTAATATAGTATGCCAAGATACGACATAAATAAAATTCAGGCATGCCCAAACACATGTGGCCCTATTGAAGGTTTTGTATGTTCCTTTTGTTTTCAACTTTGTACCCCTATTCTACACTGTCGCCTGCTTGTCCAGCTAGTTAGAGCTTGCTCTACCAATCACGTAGGTCTGGGTTCGATCCCCGGTAAGATCACAGTGAATTTGAGAATTATTCAATTCAAAGTTATAATCGAAGACTGGGTGTTTGTGATGTCGATTCACATTGTTTACTCTCCTCCTATCCTTCTGATCCTTTAATAACTGGGTGTAGCAATAGCGATAAGACAACCACTAGTCCTGTTTTAGTCCTGTTTAGTTCCCTACTACTCACTTTGAAAAAAAAAGTGAGGTTGAACGACTGAGTAACAAACAGTTTTCGTAGAAAAACTTATGTTCAAATACCTCCATCGGAAGGCTATATGCTCCACATTGGGAGGGGACATAAGTAAAAAAACTTATTCCAAACAGATTGCGCTCGTTCTTCTTTGTTATTTTTGTTTTTGAAAAATAAAATATATATTGTTATTTTTCTAGAATAAGAACGATATAAGCCTTCAAAAAGTGTAGTAGGTCAAGTAGTAAAAAAAGTTAAATTTTTATATTGGACTTTTAAGTACAATCACGACTTTACTTGGGGTTTTGGTGTATTGTTTTATTTTAGGGAGATAACACTATTGTAGTTTGTATTTGTTGAAGTCACTTCACTTTTACGATACTTTTAGATATGTAGAATATTAAATCGTATTCAACTATCTTTTTTCCTAAAATACCATATTATATTAAACTTATATACACAATCGGTTATGTGTTTATGAAACACGCTGTACTCTATTTTCCACTACACTCTACATAATTCAGAAATATACAAAGAGTATTCGAAGAAGCCTACGTACAATGTTGCCTCACGTCCTCACATAATAATATGGGAAATATCCGAAGGAAATATCGTACGCCCATTGTTATGTCGCCATTAGGGATTCTGTGTCGAGACGTCCCGGGACTTTTCAGGTTTTTTCCTGTCTTAAGTCCCGGGACTTTTTTGGAAAATGTCCCGGGACTCTGGTGTCTATTCTCGGGATCAGTTTTGAAAAAAAATGCAGTATATTCAGGCTAAAGGATTAAAACCTAGGGTTTTAAACAAAATTTATTATGCATATATAAAAAGGATCTGATAAGAAAACAGATTTTCGGGATTTATCATTTCGTAGAAGTTTCAAATACCATGTTTTTATATTTTGTAATATAATTCTAGCTAAAGCAAATCACAAAATATTACAATTAAATGTTCATACCTGATGTTGTTTTATGTACAAATGTTTTTTCACTATTATACAAAAGTACCAATGTCTACAATCGGACAAAACAAATCTAAAAGCTGTATTGTGAAGTTACGGTTATAAATTTAGTCCTGACGGCGGTCTAATTCTTTGATGCTTTTTCATTACATGTGCCGCTATCATCCCTTCTTAGTAAAAATTAACCGTAAGCATTGCACATATCCATTACATAAGAATTATTAAACATTGTATTAAAAAACGCGATTTTTACTAGTGCGTTCTTTCAAAAGGCGTATAAGGCATGTATATATATAATACATACATGAAAATATTTAATTTGAATAAAATTATAATTTTATTGAAACGGAAATAAAAGCCTCGAGTCCCGGGACTTTTAAAAACCCGAGACTTCAGAATCCCTAGTCGCCATAGTGTTTCATAATGTGTAAAAGATTTGAATGTATTTTTCGTGTGCTATTATTTATGAGAATTTATGCAATATGCAAAATTTAGTACAATACGTGTATTAGATCTGGTCTAGTTCATAATAAAACTAATTTATCAGTTTTTTACATGTAATAAAAACATATTTATTTATACGTTTTTGTCATCGAATCATAAGTGAACGCAACAATATACGTCAGGCAGAAGCGGTGGGACGCATCGCCGAAAGACCTTAATACTTGTAAATTATTTTCCTCTATTTAGCGAATGGAGGTAACGAAATGATTTACTCCGAATTACTGGATTAGCCAATATATTTTATGACAAGGAAGTTTCGCTGCCAAGCTTGTCCGGATAGACACCGGACATGCACATCTGGATACTGATCACATCCTCTGGATTTGTCATCTCATGAATAATGAACGGGACCAATTATTCTAAAATCAGTCCGACCATGCCACGCTGAATTAGTAGATACGACGGCAAACTACTTAGAATTTACTGAATTTACGGTGTCATACGGATAAATAATAGATAGACTCATAGTACTTCCAGATTTTTTTAGGGAAATTTTTCGCACACTTAAGTGCAAACTGCCGTATCTTGGCCTGGAACAATCCTGGATATAGTATAACATTCGTTCCGCCACGGGCAACGTTTGTCACAGATGTATGGTGGAAGAATTGTGCAGTGTAAAGTTCAACATAATTAAAATCAAGTCTCAGTACGGATAGATTTTTTCACAATTAATTTATCAATTTCTGTTTGAACACATGGGTTTTTATGACGTCTAAAAATTACTTTCCATCATTCCAATCCTAAAATAACGAGCGGTCAGCTAACCATTAGTTCTGGCCTAGTCAAATTTTTATATGCTTACTCTTGTCAAAAAGAGAGGTTGGGCAACTGAAGTTGAAAAACTTATTTTGACATACCTCCAGGATGAGGTTATATGCTATACACAGGGATTGGACATAGATTTTTTAAAAATATGCGATTGTTTTTTAATTAATTGTATAATACAATTGATTTTACAAATAATTTAAAGCTTACACCATCTATATATTAATAATCGATAATGTCCGTCCGTCCGTCTGTATGATTGTCCATCAATATATGACCCGAGATCTATTTCTTCTTCTACGAAATATATTTGTTAGCAAACTTAAACATTTCAAAATGCAACAAAAATCCCCCCCGTTGAGGTCAACGGGCTTACAGCTAGTAAATTGCATGTTATTCGAATACCTTTACATATTAGGCATATTTTGAATTTTAGGGTGATGTAATTTTACAATCTAAACTAATTTTCATTTGAAACTTTGCTCAGTTTCTTTCTTTATTAGCGCAGATATGCTAAGTTTCAATTTTACATTGGTTGGCTGTTATTTTCATATATACGATCGCAGATTACTCTAGTGGCAAACTTTTCGTATGGAGGGCCAAATTCTGGAATTCAAAATGAGCGGCGGGCCGCAAGTAAAATACTATTTTTATATGTACAGTATTTTTTATCATGAAAAAAAAACAATCTTATTTGAGGAATGGAGCTGATTTACGAGTTTTTTTTTTTTTTTAATTCACGTGCTAATTTTGTAGTTGAGATTCTAAGACTGCTTGTAAATTTTCATCGGTAATGTTAAGTCGTAGAGTTTTTATTGAGGTTCATGATTGCAAATGTTTGTTCTCATATATAGGTTGATCCAAAAATAACGATTATTACATTAATTTTCAATCTTTTTTTAAAAAAGCTTTAAAAGATAAAAACGTGATTTTTTTTCGAAAATATAATATTGCTCGCGTGCCGCAGAAAAATACGTGGCAGGCCCGCAGGTCTCATTTTGCCCGTGCCTACTCTAGTGCTACAGTGGTTTATACAATCTGACACAGTATTTTGTGTTTATATAAAATATCTGCACTAACATGAAAATATAAAAAAAGAGTGCGGGTACTTATGTACGCGCGTCAGAAGTTATACTTATTTGGCATCATTAAAAAACAATTTTTAATTGCATGCAAATAATTAATTACAACAAGGAACGAAATTGACATGTGTTCGACGGAGTTCGCAAAGCCACTCTATTGCACAATACATTTAATACATAAATATACATACACAGATAGACAAACAGTTGATACATAAACAAACAGAGATATCGAATGTTAAGAAGGGGTTTCATAAGGTCTAATAAAGAACGTTTGACGTTTGTAGGTTATAAAAAAATATCAAGAACGCTCCATAGCGCCCGCCCGCTATTATTGCATCAATAAACAATAGTATTACATCAATAAATAATACATACGGATAGTTACCCTCAATTATATTGATGCACTTTAAAAAGTATATAAGCACAATTTTTTTTTCACTAGTAGGTAGTAAATAATATTAATCAAAATATTCAATTTCAATCACTACTGAACGAGCGTGCCAACATGCGTGACTAACTTCAACCTGTGAATTTTGTGTGTTACGGTGATGCGCGCGCATCTTAAAATTTCTCATCATTTTTGCATAACGCGCCTTAAGAAGTATAACTTAAAAAAAAACATGTATTTTGTTTGAACAACACTACTATTCATTTTCAAATCTCAAGTGACTATAAAAACAGTTTTTATGGTTTACGATAAAACTTTACAAATTAATTTTTCAAGCTAAATAAAGTCTCGACTTACTTATTTTTGTTGAATATCTGCGGTAGAAAAATAATTAAAAAGCACCTGGAAAAAAACAACTGAATTTTAAATAAATAGATTTCTTTTGGCTAAATTAATAAAAAAATATTTACTGCTTGATAGCGTAGGTACCATTGGGTACTTATTTTTTAAACGAAAATATTACATCTCTCAAAATTTGGATTCATGTTTTATTTCAATATTTTTTAAGGCTATGTTCATATTCACATTAAACTGACGATTCATATTTATTTAGGTGGTTAATTTGTTTAGTACAGCAATTTAACTTTTCGTCCGAGTTACACGTTTCAAATTTATTTATTTATATTTAAAAAGGAGGAGGGGGGGTTTCAAACTAAGTAAATAGACTAATACAAAAAAAATTGAACAATACTATTAAAATAAGCACGCTGTAGCGAGGAAGAGAAAAAATCATTTTTTACTCAAAAAACAAAATAAGTTAATGGTACCATCTTGAGGAGCGTTTCCTGTACTACAAAATGGTTTAATAAAAAAAATGCCACCTGTGTGGTTGAGTGTTCGATTGGCTTAGTACGGACAGTTTTATAAATTGATTATTTAATCGATTTATGAATCTCTGGTCAAAGGTATAGATGTATGTGATGTCTTGAATTCCAATATTCCACCCAGCCTATCCCTAATTTAGAGCGTAGCAAGAAAGGCAAGGTTACCAATAGTCCTGTCTTAGATCTATCGTTATAGTCCTACTATCTGGAAAATAAAAACAGTTTGAGTAACTGAATAACAAGCAGTTCTCGTATATGCACTTTTACTGAGATAAACTCCACAAGGAGTCTATATGATTTACAGTGGGAGCGGACATAGTAAAAAAATACGCTGACCCAACTTTAAATCCAGAAAATATATTGAAATCATTATAAATATCATTTTCACACTGATTTTACACAGAAAGAAAGATCATTCTACAAATCTTCAAAGAAATTTGAATCGTTAAAATTATGTACATTCACACATGTTTTATCACTAACGACCCGGGTTTATCCTTTCGGCATCTTCAGGCGTTCAAGTGGACAATTGAACGATTCTAATTTAATATTGAAATTCCACCAAGCACCTTCAGTCGAAATCTTAAATCTTCAAGGAAGTTTAAGAGTTGACAATATTTTCCATTTTATCCGTTGACAACCAAGTCAATTTGAATTTATTTATCTTTCTTTCCACCCTTTCGTATTTTAACTAAAGTATTCGTTAAATATAAATGCAAAGTTTACATGTTTCTCATTTTGACCGATAAAATTTGTTAAAAGGAATCGTAATCAAAGCATTTTTTTAATCTTTTTAGTCAGCGAAGAAGAAATAAAGCTCAAATGTTTTATCAACAATTGTTTTAGATGTAAAAACAGCCATAAAATTCCACCACTTCACGATTACAATAATTTTTCGTTTCTTTCACTAATTTGGGAGCGGCGACGTGTAAAAAAACGTCCGCGAAACTCAGCAGGGCCATAAATTACACCCGAAACCTAATCGCCATTGTAGAGGACCAGCTAGAATAAATAAATCATTGTAAAAGGCGCTAAAGAAAAACCATCTCAGTGTGGAAAATCGCCGACTCACATAATTATTACGCACAGATTCTTTGAAAGAAATCTTTACCGCAGAAGATAAAATTTTGGCTTTTTTAAAAAATAATTTAAAATTTTCGAAAGTGTAAGCTGGATAACCATTTTTCATGCATCATCAATTTTTTCTAAGCTAAAAAAAATTTTTTGTAGATAAAAAACTGTCCTTTCTTTTTAATCCTTAAAGTTGAAAAATTAAATAAAAAAACATACTTTTTTATAATATTTTTGTCGCATAATGTGTACGATTCATTAAAATAAAGCAAAATTTAAATTATTTTGGCAAATTTTCTTAGAATATCTCCATATTTGTTATCTTTCCAAGAAACAATAAACTCAATGTATTAAATATGATACTCTAGTTTAACAAATAAATGTTAAATAAGAATGTTAGAGTGAATGACAGGATATATTGTGTATCTTTTCTAAACCAGTAAATATAACTGAGTTAATGTAAGTTTAAACATGGTTCTGATTAAGGCTTCAAACCCCAAACCACATTTTTTCATTTTTGGAATTTTTGGGCAGTGACAATTTCTTTTTGAAATCTGCGAAAGACCTGAAAAAAATGTATGAAATCGGTGAGAAAAGATTTTAAAATGCCGAATCCCAAATTTCTCCACGATTTTATGATGAATGTATGGGATTACAAAAAGGGTCCGAGATGGGATGCTCTAGTTCTGGTGAAGGAATAAACCGATAGCTATCAATCATTACATTCAATAATATTTTTAGAACATAAAAAAACTTTGTTGTTTTAATGACGTTCAGTTGATTGGGGAAGTAATCACATAAACAAATTACATTTCCGAATGTCTTTAACTATCGTGATTACATGTGATTATTGTTAAAAGCTCAGAAGTGGGAGTGCCTTCTGATAACATTTTTAAATGTCTTATTACTATTTGTGTTAGCTGGAAAGTTTATAATTATTTTACTAAAATCAAATTAAATATTGAAATTTCACCACGCACATTCAGTCGAAATCTTATGTTATATACCAACATCGTGAAATTAATAACAGTTTTGAAAATAAATGTTGTTTTTTTCTATTATAGTCAAATGTATCCAAATTATATCAAATAAAAAAGACGAATATCACCAAGGCTTTTTTTCAATACCTTTCTACTGCTGACTCACTTTAGTGAATAACTAAATATCGACAAAGCTTTTTGAATCACGTAGAAGCCTCTTTCTGTTCTCTGAGTCTGGAGTTTTTTTAGAGCTTTTATTATTCACAAATGACTTGCCTACATTTTGTCAGTAAGGTGTTTTATTTCGTATTGGAAAAAATATCAATAGGAGGTATCAATTCGGAGACTTTTTGCCATTTTATTAAATGTCTTTTTCTTTGTTAATTTCAGTTAAAAAATCTGAAATATAAATTTGCAGATTTCATATTTTTCATAACGCAGACAATGTTTTAAATTATTATTTATACACATTATTGCTCAGCAATTGTGTTGTTACGATTGTCATTTTGTATGTTATTTTAAACATCTTTAATGATTTTAAAGTAATTCGTAGTTAATATATTTTTATATAAAAATGATAACTTGTCTCCTACTAAGAGCCCGATGTTAGTAAATCGCTCAGTCTGCATCTTTCAGAGACGATAAGAAAATATTGAATACGAATTAGTTAAAGATGTAATCGATTACTAAGATACTATGACGCAGTGGTTAGCGCTGTGGGCTACCGTGGCGTATCTCACGGGTTCAAGTCCCAGTACGAACAGCATTTTTCGATCAGTTTATCAATTTCTGTTCAAACAATAATTATGTTTGTGATATCTCAAAATTCCCTCCCACCTTTCAATTATTTTATAACAGGGCGTAGCGAGAGCGAATAGTTAACTACTTGTTCTGTCCAAGCCTTATCCATCTATCATGATCTATCCCTTCTTCTTTTAAAAAGAGAGGTTGAGCGTCTGACTAACAAAAAGTTGTCTGTTGTGATATTAGAAGGCCATATTCTCCAAATTAGGAGCGGAAATGAATTTTAAAACAATCGATTAAAAATATTTTCTTGTTAGAGGTTGATAATCCTCGCTATTAGCAAAACCGTCCATGATCATCATAAATAATGTGAAATTATATATTAACAATTATATTATATGAGCTTTACGTTTTGATATTCAAACATATTTTTTAATATTATTATATTTATTTAAGAGGGAATTCTATTTTTTAGCGGTAATTGAAAGTTTCCCCGCTACTTAATAATATATAAGTATCACATAATTGAGCCCATTGAAAATGAAGTGAGCCAAGTGGTATGTTGGAGCCAAGTGGCGTTGTAATATTCTACACGTCTAAAAGTATCGATAAAGTGAAGTAATTTTAGTTAACACACATTGTAATTGTGTTATTTTAATAAAATAAAAATATCCAATCCACCAATGCACCAAGTAAAGACGTGGCAGTACTTAAAAGCCCAAGAAAAACGTTAAACCAGATTACTAGCTGGCTCACTTCACCTATATACTGGCCCAGATTTTAAATTTAAATCCACTTTACATAAAATAAAATATTATCGAACGAAGCACTTAATTTCAGTTGAAAAACAAAATATCTTCTGAACTACAGCAGTAATGTCGCATACAAAATAATTATTTACTATTCATATTACGATTTGACCTTTTGGTCTCTTAGCAGAGCTTTTATCTTACGACTCTCTATATTAAATAGCAAATTACATTCAAAAGAAATCTTTTTCTTTCCATAAAACATCGTCATTTATATTTCCTTTGACCAATACCACTCTAATTCTTAAGGGTCAGAACGTATATTGGAAATGGTCAGACTGAATTAAATTATGTATAGAAAGTCTGCACACTAATTAACTGTCGAGGTATTCGATGTCTCGTATAAATAATTCAAAGGCTATCAGGCCCCGTCCCATGTCCGCTATTCAGAATAATAATGAAAAGTCTACGGTCATGGGGAATACATCAGCTTCTCAATAGGACCGCAATTAAAAGGGGAAACGATCCTTGCAATGACGGAAAGCGGAAGGAATTAATAGGTATGCAATGGGGATGACGTAATAAAGGCGGAAATTTTTGCCGACTTACGATATGATTTGTTAAATTATTATTTTAATTATTATAAAGCTGCAATCAAATTAAACTAAATTATTTCATTATAAAAAAATTATTGGCCTTCTTATGCATGTATCTCAACAGATTTTTTTAGAACGAGAACTGTTTGTTTCTCAGTCGCTCAACCTGTCGATGTTTTCAAATAGAATGGTAGGGTTTTTAATTTAAGATTTCGACTGAAGGTGCTTGGTGGAATTTCAATATTAAATTTGAATCGTTCAAACTATGTACATTCTCACAGATTTTGTCACTAACGACCCGGGTTTTGCCTTTCGGCATCTTCAGGCATTCAAGTGCACGGATGAACTTGAACTGACGCTTAGTAAATGAAAGTTTCGTGTTTATATAAGAAACAAATGCATCACTGAGTCCAAAGCCATTGCTGGCGAAAAGGATAAGCTCATGGGAATGCCAACAGATCGGAGTAGTAAGTAGTTTCAAGAATTATATTATTTGTTTGTCGGCAAAGGTTTTATGATTATATTTATAATAGGGTATAGAAGTGGATATGCCGGAAAGTTTAATATTTCATTTAAAATCGGAAGACTTTGCAGCTGTGCTCTATTTATTTCCAAAATTTCCTGGAAAAAGAGCTTATGACTGTCCGTATTTGGGTGTAACATTTTTATCCCTTGTTCCTGATTGAACACGTGTCCTTCCGAAATTAAGTGATTAGCAAAATTAGACGTGTCTTTTTTCAATCTAAGTTCATCCGTGCACTTGAATGCCTGAAGATGCCGAAGGGCGAAACCCGGGTTGTTAGTGACAAAATCTGTGAGAATGTACATTACAAATTTAGAATGGTAGGGATAAAGGAACAAGGCTAGGACAAGACTCGTGGTTAGTTAATCGCTCTCGTTACGCCCAGTTATTAGTAGACGTCACAAATACCCATGTTTTTGAACTGAAATCGATAAATCTATCGAAAAAATTATGTCCGTACTGGTTTCGAACTCGTGAGGTCTGGTACGGAAGCCCAAAACGCTAACCGCTGCGCGCCTTAGGACACGACTTTGGCGAACACTGTTGTTAAATTGACGTTTCGTTGATTAATAGTATTTTGTTTTTAGAGAAGGAAGTAACCTTGATATACCCTTTTTGTGATTCCGGGATTTCGGAATTCACAATTTATCATTTACCATATTATCATGCCACAATTTCTTGAGAATTTCGAGATTCACAATTATTTTGGAATGTAGGCAATTGACAGATTCTACAATCATTGAAAAATGTTATGTTAAATTGTTAATTTATAACAAGTAATCAAGGCGCAATGTTTTTTGATGATAGTAGATCTCAATTCAAAGCCTTTTTTATTTGTTGCATTCGACAATGCATGCAATCGAGTAATTGAGAATTTTTTCTTAGGCTTTTTCCAGCAATACGTTTAAACACTTATAGCGTGGTAACTTTGCAGTCTGCCGACATATTTGAGGGTAAATAAAATATTTTCTGGAGAATTTAATCAATTATTAAATTCTGATTGATCGTATACAAAATGATTACGTAATAAATTATATTACGTCATAAAATATCGAATACCTTTCGCTAATATTAAACGAAAACGAATCATAAAGAACAAAGAAAAGTTTACTAACATTCTATGAAAATCAGTAAAGGTAAAAGTACTCTTTGATATTTCCTTTTAAAAGGCTGTCCCGTTGATGGAAGGACACGGGAATTTTGCCAAAGGCGATATTTGAAATGTAAATGGAAAAAGAATGTAGGAACCCGATTCGGTACACTATTTGCCGAACCACTTAACTACAACTGATATCTATCAAGAAGAAAGAAGAAGCAGACGAGACTAGACACATAATATATGTTATATCACAACCCCAATATTTTTTTTAACCTACCCTAACGTTTTTTATAAAATCGGAAATCAATTTGTTGGCATGAAATAAATTGATGTAAAATATAAAGTTATTCCGAATCGTAATATAACTGTAAGTGAATCTAAAAAAAAAGACAGTATAGTCTATGTAGAAATATTTAAATAAAGTTTCATTTTTATATTTATTTTACAGTTTCAGTATGTAATACTTTTTCAACAACAATAATAATAATACGTAACTTTTTTATTCTTATTAAATATTAATAAAAACAATCAAAAATACTGACACTCATAAACTTAAGTAGAAAGAAAATGTAATCCATTTTAAATCAGAAATTGAAATCGAAGAAAAAAAATTTGACTTGCTTGAATCGTTCGAATTTTCTATATTCTCACATGTTTTGTCTCTGACAATCTGGATTTCACCTTTCGGTATCTTCATGAGTTCAATATCACGGATAAACTTGAACTGACGCCTGGTATATAAGTGTATCGTGTATATATAAGAAATAAATTTATTTATCACTTAGTTAAAAAATATGGATGGCGATGTAGATTAGTTTCACTAAAGGTTTTATTTTACTGGCGTTTGATAAGAAAATAACAATGGAAAAAGGCGAAACCTGGGTCGTTAGTAACAAAACATGTGGAAATATACAATTTTTTTACAAATCAAATTTAAATTTGAATCGTTCAAACTATGTACATTCTCACAAATTTTGTCACTTACGACCCGGGTTTCGCCTTTCGGCATCTTCAGGCATTCAAGTGCACGGATGAACTTGAACTGACGCTTAGCAAATAAAAGTTTCGTGCTTATATAAGATACAAATGCATCACTGAGTCCAAAGCCATTGCTGGCGAAAAGGATGAGCTCATGGGAATGCCAACAGATTTGTGTAGTGAGCAGTTTCAAGAATTATATAATCTGTTTGTCGGCAAAGGTTTTATGATTATATGATTTTATGGTTATATAGGGTATAGAAGAGGAGATGTGGGAAAATTTGTTATTTCGTTTAAAATCGGAAGACTTTGCAACTGTGCTTTATTGATTTCTAAAATTTCTTGGAAAAAGAGCTTATGACTGTCCGTATTTGGGTGTAACATTTTTATCCCTTGTTCCTGATTGAACACGTGTCCTTCCGAAATTAAGTGATTAGCAAAAGTAGACGTGTCTTTTTTCAATCTAAAGGCTGCCATATGTTCTAAAACTCGGATGTTCAATGTTCTTTCTGTTTTGCCGATATAAAACTTTGTACAACAAGAGCATTGCAATCTATAAATCCCGGATTTATTTAAGTAATGTATTTTATCTTTATTATTAATTAATAATTTGCCTAAAGAGTTTTTACAGTAAAAAGCAGGTCTAACACTATCAGCTAGCTGTTTTTTAATTTTGAGACTTGTATTTCCTAAAAAAATGATTCTACGCCAATACCTAGTATGATCTATGTCCTTTGACACTATACCTTTAAATAACATTTTTTCTGCAAGTTTAGCTTGTTTTTTTGATAAAAGATTGTCTATAAGAGACATATCGTATCCATTGTTTATCGTATCCAGTAGCGTAGAATCATTTTTTTAGGAAATACAAGTCTCAAAATTAAAAAACAGCTAGCTGATAGTGTTAGACCTGCTTTTTACTGTAAAAACTCTTTAGGCAAATTATTAATTAATAATAAAGATAAAATACATTACTTAAATAAATCCGGGATTTATAGATTGCAATGCTCTTGTTGTACAAAGTTTTATATCGGCAAAACAGAAAGAACATTGAACATCCGAGTTTTAGAACATATGGCAGCCTTTAGATTGAAAAAAGACACGTCTACTTTTGCTAATCACTTAATTTCGGAAGGACACGTGTTCAATCAGGAACAAGGGATAAAAATGTTACACCCAAATACGGACAGTCATAAGCTCTTTTTCCAAGAAATTTTAGAAATCAATAAAGCACAGTTGCAAAGTCTTCCGATTTTAAACGAAATAACAAATTTTCCCACATCTCCTCTTCTATACCCTATATAACCATAAAATCATATAATCATAAAACCTTTGCCGACAAACAGATTATATAATTCTTGAAACTGCTCACTACACAAATCTGTTGGCATTCCCATGAGCTCATCCTTTTCGCCAGCAATGGCTTTGGACTCAGTGATGCATTTGTATCTTATATAAGCACGAAACTTTTATTTGCTAAGCGTCAGTTCAAGTTCATCCGTGCACTTGAATGCCTGAAGATGCCGAAAGGCGAAACCCGGGTCGTTAGTGACAAAATTTGTGAGAATGTACATAGTTTGAACGATTCAAATTTAATATTGAAATTCCACCAAGCACCTTCAGTCGAAATCTTAAATTAAATCAAATTTAACTTCAATTTATTTTATTTTCAAGAAATAAGCAAAATTGGTGATTGCATGTGATGATCTTTAAAATTATTTAATTTATTAGAAACAAAAACGTTGAAATGAAACAAATAATATGCTACATAACTTACGTTAAAGAGTAATTCATCTTAGTATTGGCCACTATCCGACACATATTATTAAACTAACTTTCTTTATAGTTATCATCGCAAAGTTTATCACAAAATTACAAATGCTGTAATTATCAAATAAGCACCAGGACCGTATTTTTTGTAACGGGTGACAATGCAGGCTCAACTGCGGTAACCATTTTTTTTTCGTGACTGCTCATGGAGCGGTTGATATATTATAATATAGTATATCTTAGAAGGGTACCGCATAAATAGGTTTTCCTTGTATCGTAAAGTAAAATAGTAATAGAAAATTTAAAATAACTTTGATTATTCCACGTATTGTGCTACTAACTGTGACACGTGTTTCGCCTCTTTTTATCATGCTTTTACATAATTTAGAATGTAAGAGTGAATAACAGGACATATTGTGTATATATTTTATGCTTGTATATTGATGGTAATTTAAACATAGCTCTGATGAAAGCATACGCTGAAACAGCTAGCAGCTACATACAAAATAATATTTGCAGAACTAAAATACTTATGCTATTTTTTCACCATGCCTTATTATTATCATTATTTATTTTTTTCCATGTCCGCTCTTAATGTGGAGCATATGGACTCCTAATGGAGCTTATCTCAACAGATGTGTTTCTACGAGAACTGCTTGTTACTCAGTTGCTCAACCTCTCTTTTTCCAAAAAGAGTAGGAATAGTATTATAGAGCTAGGACAGGACTAGTCGTTAGCTAATCGCTCTCAATACGCCCGGTTCATAGGATAGGATGGGTGGGAGGGGGCAATTCGAGACATCACATACATCCATGCCTTCGAACAGAAATTCATAAATCGATTAAAAATAAATTTATAAAACTGTCCGCACCGGGATTCAAACCCGGGACCTCCGTAACCATAGCCAACGGCGTTGACCACTCGGCCACACAGGGAGCAAATTAACTGAGGCCTTATTATTAATGTAGACAAAACCGGATGACTTAAAAAAAGATTTTATTTTCAATAAATAATACAAAATTATGGCTGTGTTAATTAATCAAGACAAGTATATCTCAGTCACGAATTATATGAATATGTAAAAGTGCAAACAAATATTTCTGCCTGTCTGCCAACATAGAGTAGTTGTTCGAATTGTCATGTCATTTTAGATTCTCAAACAGCATTTTTGTATTTAAAGTATAATTTATACAAAAAGTGAATAAAATATCACGTTGATATTTCTCACAAACAAACAAACAAACAACGGTTATATAATACATCATTTAAATTCTTCCCTTTTGATAATTCTTTAAAGGAATACAACCCCACCAAATTTCTTTTAGGAATCATTTCAAACTTGAAGATAGTTTTCAAGTTTACAACATTTTTCTCTTCTTCTTCGGGGCTGTGTTAATCATCCTAAAATTCTCATGACTATTAATTTACATGCTCTCAATTTATTCTTACGTGGGCGAAACAATTACCAAAAAAAATTGTTTCTAAAAACTTGTTCCTCGCGTAGGACTTATGAGTCGCCAGTTCTAAGGACCGTTCGACTGATCAACTCATTGCCTAGAGAATTGGACATTTTTAGTGACAGTATTTGTGAACTGTTACTATTTCTTAAACAATAAATAAATTATTAACTGGCCAATAGCTGTGATTTCACCCTCTTACAAAAAAATCGATATGTATGTCAGATTTGTGGCAGCATAGTGACTCTTTTTGACGAAGCAACAATTTAATATTTACCATGTCGCCTGGGAGTTTGACGTAAGCTTTTTACATTGCGATACACATTTCGTAAGCTTTTATCAACCCCATTATTCACAACTTTACCAAAGTGGCTAACGACATAATTGTATACGCGTTGTTAATGAGTAAAAGTTTAAATTATAATTGACGAGTGTATGGATTATTATCTAGGTAGATATAAAAAAACTTTTTACATGAGTCAGCAGAAAGTTTTCGTGTCACAGAGTCAAAATTTTAGGGTAGAAACGAGCTTTAATGACAAAATGTATTAAGATTTGTTTGAAATATAATTTTAAACTTTTAGGGTGTCCAATGTCACTACTTGGTGGAAAGGCATTATATTAATGAAAACACAATATTCCTTTGTACTTCATTCCACATTATTTTATAGGTTACGACTGGTTTTGCTCATTGCGAGCATTGTCAACTGATGCTCACAGGCTGATGCTTTAGTTGACAATGCTCGCAATGAGTGAAACCTGCCCTGACCTAATAAATAAAGTAGAATGAAGTACAAAGAAATATTGTGTTTTCATTAGTAAATATAATTTAGCCTTAAAAAAATATACTACAATCGATAGTTACTTCCCCATCACATTTTCAAACTATTTCTTATTGTTTGAAAAATTATTTCTTTGTTATATATATTTAAATATTCGGCATTACAGCTAATGCCAATGCGCTAAATATTTTTATGTTAAAAGATCATCAAATTTTTTTCGTAAGTCATTCGAGATCAATTCAAGGTAAATTGACATCACAAACACATCCTTATCTTTGGCCTCAAATTTAAATTGAAAAAAAAACTTAATTTGACATTGAACTTTCCAGGAATCGAACCTAGACCCACCTGGTCGGTAGAGCAAGCTCTAACCAACTAGACTACTGACATTCTTTTTCTTTTTAAATGTACTATTAAATATTCTTACTATATGAGCGAATATCAAAATGGTGTTTTACTGAACAAGAAATGAAAAAAAACTTGTGAGAAATGCACTTATCTAAAACTTTCATTCTTACCCAGTGAACGGATATAAAGATCAGTTGATAATTTATTTATTTATTGTTTAAAAAAATAGAAGTAAAGTACATGATATTACAGTTGACGCCAATTTGACAAATATTATGAGAAATATTTAAAAAAAACGGTACATAATTCATCAAAATCAAGAAATAAAAAAGAATTCCACTTCTCTAGGCAATGAGTTGATCAGTCGAACGGCTCATGGAACTGGCGACTAATGCCTGGCATGAGCAAAACCGGTCTTGAACATAGTAAATAAGAGTTAAATCAGTATTTTATATTTTTTAATGTAGATAATAACAACTTAATAACTAATGCCAGAATGGGCCACCAAAATGTTAAAACAGAAGTCGTCAAAGTAATATTTTCATTTTTTTACGTATGTATGTATAGGATTAATAATAAAATAATAACCCTACCGCCACGCCCAAATTTCCGTGTATTTTATGTGTTTCGTTACGAGTTGTAAGTAAATTAACGTTACGGCAAAGTCTGCCCAAGATTGATATCGAAGTAGTGTTGCCTGCGATTAGATCAAGAAAAGTATAGGCTGACAAAATAATATTTTGGTGGAGTGTCCGCCTTCTCCGAACTCAATAATAAATCATGCTGAATTATTTAGATTACTGATGACAAGTCTTTGACAGTTTATTGGGCTTTATTTTGCTTTCTGACGAAACAAGATGGCGCTGTGTTTTATTTTGTTTGCGTTGTATAAACGATTTGGAAATGATTGGCGTAGATAGAATAATTCGATAATACGACAAAAATAATTTATGCGTGTCAGATTATATCATTAGAAACATTATTTTTCTTCAAGGGTAATTGTTAAGGTTTGCATATCAATACAATGACATCTATTAATGAGATGTATTGAAAAAAGTTACATAGCAATATTTTTCAATAAAATGTATACTTCTTCTTCTTCTTTGGTGCCGCCACACGGTACCTCCATGTTTCCCTGTCTCTCGCCAATTCGCTTCCTCCCATGACATGCCAGCATCCCTCAGCTCCGCTGAGTACATACTATGGATAGTACCCGACGGACGTCCAGGACGCAGGAATACCACCGGTCGAAAGAAGAGGCAGGCAGGATTGAGGCTTTCCGGAGGCCTCCGCAGCACGTGACCCAGCCAGTTCCAACGTCTCTCCATAACCACTGACGTGACGGGGCGCTGTCTTGTACGTTCCCATAAAATTCCTCACATAATCAAACTACCTCAGCCTCATTATCCGACGCAAGCATCTGTTTTCGAAGCTAAGTATACGGTTTTACTGAGTTATCGTCATGTGACATGAATCGCTACCGTAAAGCAGTACCGTCAGAATGCAAGCGTAGAACAAGTGGCATTTGGTTTTAATCTAGTACAGCTGCGTATCCCAGATAGTCCGCATTAAGCTGAATGTGACTTCAGCCATTCGCACATGCCACATGCACTACCGTCTTCGGGGATATGTACGCCGATGTATCTGAAGCTGTCAGCCCTCTCGATGATCTGTCCCGCGCTGGTAAGGGTCCTATCAGAGTCATGACAGTGTAACCAAATGTATTTATATTATCAAAAATTTGACAGTAACCATGACATGTGTAACCAAATTTATCCATCTTAACCAAAAACTTTCCGTTTATGTTTGAAAAATTGATTAAAAACAGCAGATGATAAAAACATGACATGGATGCTTACCAGTGACTTGTGGTATATACATGTTAATACATCTAAGTGCCGATATCAATATTTTCTTTTGGTATATCAATCTCTTTAGCCACCTGTGTGGTCGAGTGGTCAACGTCGTAGGCTTCAGTTACGGAGGTCACGGGTTCGAATCCCAGTACGGACAGTTTAACAAATCGATTTTTCAATCGATTTATGAATTTCTGTTCGAAGGCATGGATGTATGTGATTTCTTGAATTCCCCCTCCCATCTTATCCCATGAAGAGGGCGTATGGAGAGCGACTAGAAAACCACTAGTCCTGTCCTAGCCGTATCCTTATACTCTTACTCTCTTTGGAAAAAGAGACGTTGAGCAACTGAGTAAAGTTCTCATTACAGTTACAGTTCTCGTAGAAACACTTACGTTGAGATAAACTCCATTAGGAGTCCATATACTCCACATTGAGAGCGAACATGGTAAAAAATGGCAATCTCTAATCGTGGGATTTTTTTAAAAAGTACTATTTTGAATTCTTTAACGTTATTGGCAGTGCAATCGATGAATTAAACTAATATTCTTTTTTGAGAAGACGTTTTGCACTATTAACACGCTATATTAGGTCATATGGTCCACAGAAATGTTCAGTCAATCTAAACGTCTACGATTATTGATATTACATAATGGTCATGCTTTAGAAATAAGCTTACGTAAGTATGGCCAGCGCCCTTAACATGACTACAGCTAATTTATAACCGCTGAAAAAGTCGCGTGACATAGGAAAAGGCCAAAGGTAACTTTGCATATTTAATGTGGGCACTCTAATGGCCGGACAATTCGCCCGAAAATTCTAAATTCTCTTTCCATATCTAAGTAAGTACTCATTTAACTATTCCAATTTATAATAAACAACATTTTTGACGCACGAAAACAACTCGAAATATTTAAGTGCTGTTTATGTGACCATGATTGATTATTTTACACATACGAAATGCCTTACTATAAATGAAGTATTTTTTACACTTTTTTAATGCACGATTTTGATATAACACGGTACAGTAAAACCTCCAATTACACTGTAGCTGGGACCGTGTAATTGTGGGTAGTGTAATTGGGGGTGTGAATCTTATACAAAATTAGGGATTTGGCTTTTTCCGTGGAAAATTCAAAACTAAGTTTTCCCTTAGTTTTGCAAAAAAAAAATATGGACGGAATATTTAATTTTTATAGTAGTAAATATCCCGCACACAGACAGACTCCCAGCTAGTCTCGTAGTAACGACAATGGAATGCAGCCGTGCAATTGGGGGATTTGCGGTGAATATTTCAAGCCGGTGCGTAATTCGGGGTAGTGTAATTGGGGGTTCCACTGTATATGTTATATCATTTTAAAGATGATCACATTATTTTTTTAAAAAAAAAAACCTAAAAAGACTAATCGCAAAGTTAATATTTCCCAATGCTAATTGAACGTTATTAAAATCAAGTCATCACCAGTAAAGTTAATCAACGTCGCAATCAATTGTTTTTAACATGGTGATAAATTTATTTCTGATACAAGCACAATACATCTATTTATTAAACGTCGATTCATGTTCATCAGTCCACTAAAACGCCTGAAGATCCCGAAAGGCGAAGCCCGGGTTGTTAATTACAATTCTTTCATGAATGTACATAATTTGAACGATTTTGGTATTGAAAATCTACCAAACACCTTTAGTCGAAATCTTAAATTTTAACACTCTCCACTAAAAAGAACGAATACTATATTTTGCACGATTTGTTTGTTTTAACACGAATACTAGAAACAAAAGAAGCAGATAGTGGATTTCCTGATGAGAAGAAATCCAATAACACAAGACAGTAGTAACAAACAAAAGGCTTCATAAGTTGCTAACATATTAGACGTGTCTGACATTTCTGGCGATGAAAACGATTTGTGTTCAGTCTCTCATAATAGTCCCTGTATATAATCAAGTGGCGATGAAAATACATATTATGAATAATATTAATCGCTTAATCAATCCAAAAACGTTATAGTGTCTGCTATTATTAATCCGTTAAAAAAATCATTTCTCGACTTTGGAAAGGAAAAAGGACGTAGCCCACAGTTTTTTCAAAATAGCTTTTATTCGATAATCACAATGTACACGTTCTATCATAAGTATGTATGCTAAAAATGCCGAAACAGTATCTAAATTTAGCTTGAATTTTTTTTTTTAAATGGCCTGTGTAAATTGTGATCAGGAAAAAAACATTAAAAACCTTTTTAATATCAGATAATGTCAATAAAAAACCAGTTTATGTATCAGTCTTCATTTACTTCAAAGTTTTGTATAATAATTCTCCTTTGGCTTTAAATCACCAAAAAACTTTTTTCGTGTCTCCTGTAAAATTTTTAATGTTTGGGTTACTTCTTTTTTCATTTCAACAGTCAATATGTAATTAATGTATAAGGCATGTAAAAAAAGTTTTTTTGAGCAGTAGAAATATTTCGATGAATGATTAAAAATGAACAAAATGATTGACTGAATTAAATGGTAATTGTAAACCTTGTTAAATTTGAATCATTCAAACTATGTACATTCTCACAAATTTTGTCACTAACGACCCGGGTTTCGCCTTTCGGCATCTTCAGGCATTCAAGTGCACGGATGAACTTGAACTGACGCTTAGCAAATAAAAGTTTCGTGCTTATATAAGATACAAATGCATCACTGAGTCCAAAGCCATTGCTGGCGAAAAGGATGAGCTCATGGGAATGCCGACAGATTTGTGTAGTGAGCAGTTTCAAGAATTATATAATCTGTTTGTCGGCAAAGGTTTTATGATTATATGATTTTATGGTTATATAGGGTATAGAAGAGGAGATGTGGGAAAATTTGTTATTTCGTTTAAAATCGGAAGACTTTGCAACTGTGCTTTATTGATTTCTAAAATTTCTTGGAAAAAGAGCTTATGACTGTCCGTATTTGGGTGTAACATTTTTATCCCTTGTTCCTGATTGAACACGTGTCCTTCCGAAATTAAGTGATTAGCAAAAGTAGACGTGTCTTTTTTCAATCTAAAGGCTGCCATATGTTCTAAAACTCGGATGTTCAATGTTCTTTCTGTTTTGCCGATATAAAACTTTGTACAACAAGAGCATTGCAATCTATAAATCCCGGATTTATTTAAGTAATGTATTTTATCTTTATTATTAATTAATAATTTGCCTAAAGAGTTTTTACAGTAAAAAGCAGGTCTAACACTATCAGCTAGCTGTTTTTTAATTTTGAGACTTGTATTTCCTAAAAAAATGATTCTACGCCAATACCTAGTATGATCTATGTCCTTTGACACTATACCTTTAAATAACATTTTTTCTGCAAGTTTAGCTTGTTTTTTTGATAAAAGATTGTCTATAAGAGACATATCGTATCCATTGTTTATGGCGATTTGTTTGATGATTTTCAATTCAATATTAAAGTTTATTTCGTTTAAAGGAACACTCACAAGTCTATGTATTTCTGAATGAAAAGCGGCTAGTTTATAAGAAAATGGGTGCATTGAATTTTTATGGATTACAGTGTCAGAGAATGTTGGCTTCCGAAATATTTTAAACTCGTGAGAATGATTTTCAATGTTAATATTTAAGTCAAGAAAGTTAATATTTTTGCCTCCGACTTCTAAAGTAAATTTAATATTTTTATCTAATGAATTTATAAAGTTATGAAAGTGAGTTATTTGTCTATCTGTTCCATTAAACAGGCAAAGAATATCGTCTACATATTACATATTAAACTACATACTACATAAACACACTACATATTAAAAAACAGCTAGCTGATAGTGTTAGACCTGCTTTTTACTGTAAAAACTCTTTAGGCAAATTATTAATTAATAATAAAGATAAAATACATTACTTAAATAAATCCGGGATTTATAGATTGCAATGCTCTTGTTGTACAAAGTTTTATATCGGCAAAACAGAAAGAACATTGAACATCCGAGTTTTAGAACATATGGCAGCCTTTAGATTGAAAAAAGACACGTCTACTTTTGCTAATCACTTAATTTCGGAAGGACACGTGTTCAATCAGGAACAAGGGATAAAAATGTTACACCCAAATACGGACAGTCATAAGCTCTTTTTCCAAGAAATTTTAGAAATCAATAAAGCACAGTTGCAAAGTCTTCCGATTTTAAACGAAATAACAAATTTTCCCACATCTCCTCTTCTATACCCTATATAACCATAAAATCATATAATCATAAAACCTTTGCCGACAAACAGATTATATAATTCTTGAAACTGCTCACTACACAAATCTGTCGGCATTCCCATGAGCTCATCCTTTTCGCCAGCAATGGCTTTGGACTCAGTGATGCATTTGTATCTTATATAAGCACGAAACTTTTATTTGCTAAGCGTCAGTTCAAGTTCATCCGTGCACTTGAATGCCTGAAGATGCCGAAAGGCGAAACCCGGGTCGTTAGTGACAAAATTTGTGAGAATGTACATAGTTTGAACGATTCAAATTTAATATTGAAATTCCACCAAGCACCTTCAGTCGAAATCTTAAAGTAAACCTTGTTGTTATTGTTTCTACGCTTAGTATAAAATTAACAGTTATCATTTTTATTTTTAGGTCATGTCTTTGTATCGACTGGGATTTAAGCTTTATGAATTCAACTGATACCGGAAAAAGTACAAATTAATCATTAAAGTTTTGTATGGCTTATGTATTTTAATTCTCTTTTTGGTAGCTTCTATATTTCAAGCCTACGCATTTATTTTCAATCAGAAATTAAAATATCCGATAATATTAATTATTTGCTTGAATTTTGCTTATTTTTAGTTTTAAATGAATACCGCAGCTATTTTTGGTTTCAGGTAACGAGTAGGTTTTGCCCAATTATGTACGTAAAAAGAGTAAAATACGGAAATTAAAAAACAATTAAGAAGAGTGACTCACCTTCGTACGTTACACCTTTCACCAGCTCGACGTCAGACTTGAAGTTGACGTGTTGAATAGTCAAGTTCAAATGACTTCTTCGTTCATCAACAATCTGTACACCCACGTCTTCTGTATCACCGAATGCGCAATCACTATCAGCTGGTTGCTTTCCGACATTTTGCGACAGCACACTATCGTGTTCCATTTTCGAGCCTCCCGCCGCTTCCGGTCGAGGCGTCAAAATGGCCGGCGGCTCAACCGTCACAGCCGATTCGTCGATGTTTGCCGTCATAACAATGGTCGGATGATCCGGATCAGTTTCAAAATCAGACGTCACAATACTGCCACCGAATTCGTGTTTTTCGTGAAAACCGGGAGGGCCTGGAGACCTTCCCGGTGCGGGATCACCGTTAGAAAACATCCCGTGATTGAAACCTGACGATTGCTGCACCAGTGCTGCAAACGCCACGATAAAAATAAAACCGAAATTCGGCGGGAGTTTTCGCCGTGCAGTTGCAACACCAAAACAGCGACGACATTTCGATTGCGTTTGCTTAATTTGAATAGACTCGTCGCTTCCGTTTCCGTTTGTGTTTTTTGAAAAAGAAATGCAATTCGCTAACCGCGCACATTTGGGAAGCATCGTAATTTAAAACTAAATACACTTTTTGGTTTGAATTATTACATGGTATTGATTTGACGTTTGGTTTTCACGGTGAGTTTTTTCGTTCCCAGGCCATGGCTTTGTTTGTCCGGGCGCCACGCATCCATTTTGTGGCTCTGCAAATAAAAAAAACAATTCCAATTAGTACAATGTCAAAAATATTTTTGGCTTTGAACATATTTTGCTTATCCTGTAGCACGAAAGTATTAAATGCTCTCAAATAATATCTTTTTAAAAAAAAGACGTGTGAGACAATCGTATGTTAAAGTAATCAAAATTTCATAAATGAATAATAACTTTTAATGGTTAACCTGATCTCTCCCCAAAGCGTAAATTTACGCGCTACAAGTCCGTGTTCAAGGGGCCGTCCATACAAAATGCGCGTAATATTACGCTCTCCTTTGTACTTAATTTACAAGTCACCAGTTCCTATTTAAAATAATTGAATTTAACTTGCATATAGTGACATCTTTTGAGAGCGTGTTGTACTACTTGAACTCAAAGCATATTGAATTTTAATGTGTCCAAAAATATATATTTATTAGGATTTATTTTTTGAAATAAAACCGCGGCCCTCCGTGTACGGCCATATTAATCTTTCCAGGCATAGAATCGGTTAAAAACCTGTTCATCTCAATGTCAATTATTTAAATCTTTAGTTTATTAGTACACTATTTTTTGTGTGTATTTAACCTTTTTACTGCCCATCTAAAAAATTCAATTAATCCTCTCAAGCCCAAAATTTTAAGTACTTCTGATTCACTAATTAGCCGCTGTAATATTACTACAATATAACTTTACATTGATAAAATAAAATTAAAATACATTTATTCATTCACTGAATATAAGAAGTCGCTCATATTTATACATGTGAATAATATTCAAACATTACACTTATACCATTCACTTATTTTAAATTCTTCATGTATTTATTGTCTAAAATAAAATAAAATTTTCCAAAATATTTATTATAAACAATAAATACATGAAAAATTAGAAGAGTGAATGGCATAAATGTGATGTTGAAATATTATTTTATAAAATATAGCCGCCCCTACATATACAAGGGGTGAATTGATCCAATGCCACATTGACCGGCCACCACTGTGTATTATTGTTGGCAGAGAACAAGTTAACCGTTCGAATACCGCGCAAATAAATAGTTAACGTGTCCGAGAGATACTGCGTGCTTTTGAGAAAAATAATTTTGCCTTAAATACACTTGAATTCGATATTTTAAAAACCTATATTGACTCACATATTCATCAAAATATATTGCTTGTATTCTATTAGAATACCAAGTATTTGATTTTTTAAATGTCTTAGACATCCGTGTTTGCTTGCATATGTTCCGGACACCTGTGCCCGCTTGGTATTCAAGTGGTTAAAATTGCTTTTTTCCAAACATTAAAATTCAATTATTAAGCACATTACTTTAACACAAAAAAAAACTCTTTTATGTGACCTTGACACAACAAAAGTCTTGATTTCATTATTAATCAATTACAATATGTTATTAATTAAACTTTATATATTACACAATGTATACGTCAAACATTTACTTACTTGAAATAATATTATCGCTTGAGCGATAATAATATATAGTAGGTAAACTAAAAGCTCAAAATTTATTGCCTGTTCATAAAATTTGGCAACAGAGAGTTTTAATTGTAACGTTTTATGATTTTATATAATATGATTGATAACGTAAACTTTCTTTTACAAAGAATACTCGTTTATCAAATAACACGCACTTAATTCGGATTTTATCCTCAAAATTATCGCTATTTTATTTTAATGCGTTACCAGAAGCATGCTAAGCGAGGTCTTGATGACTTTTGAATTTCATTTACGACTCACGCCCCTGTGAATAAGGATATAAAAGCTAAATTCGCATTAGATTGTGTAGGCTGTTCGTGGAATGAACGTTTGTTTCTTTTAATAATATAATTATACTTAGTTGAAAAGTTCATGATGGCCGTTTTTTCTGATGTTATTCACAAAAATAATTTATTGCAATTTGAACTTGGTTGGAACGTGGATTGGTTTGTCTTTAACATAGAAAATTTAGCAATACATAACAGTATTTGAACTCTTCATTTAACATTTAATAACGTATTAAGTTGTAAGTATTAAGTAAGTGGTTTCAACTTAAGATTAAGAAACTCTCGGCGAAAATTGATCGCATCCCAAATTAAAATATTGATCGCATCCAAAAAATCTGATGGCTGTCAAAAAAAATATTGCATTCCAAGTTTGTGTCGCTAAAACTTCTCTCAAATTATACACTATTTCATGCTTCTTGGGACCCCAGGATTGAAAATTTATCTATCCAGAAATCCCGGGATCTCAAAAAGCCTCCGAGATTGGATACCCTTCTACAGATTATTTTTACCGATGATTACTGATATTTATGGACCTGTAAATTGACCTCATTTGAAATTGACATTTTCTTTTTTTACATTTTAATTAAAAGTAAAATATTTGTGATGTAACTTTTATTTAACAAAATTATCTCTGGCTGAGAAGTTAAACTTACGCAATAACATTTCTAGCGCAAGACTTTTGTGTGTAACCTTATTTATTTGGCAAAAGACTACGCTAATAAGTCAAGAGTAAAGCTTAATTTACAAAGAAAACTTTTAAAGTTTCAGCTGTAAAAAACGCGCACTTTTTCGTCTATGCTAATTTCTGCCAATGAAATGATCTTAAAGTTTCCGAAACCGAATAACGACTGGAATACTTAACTTTATTTGTTTTTAACGATACTGAATTTGGTTTTTTGAAAGACCGATTGCCTTTGGTTGAAGGGAGGCATCTTAGAGCGCCAATACAAAGTTAAACAAAGACTTTGGCTTGATTTCAGCAAAAAATAACGTAGTAAATAATTATTTTGCTCGGAGTTTTTGAGAATAAATGTTAATGATTTAAATTGAATCTTTAAAAAACTAGTTTGTTTTAAAAACAAGCTACGATATTCAAACTTTTTATTCGTACCCGTAACAAATCCGTAGGCGTAAAACAACCATAAAAGATCTTTTCCATGCTGAATTTATTACTGGCTCTTGCTATTTTTTTTCGTAAAACAAAGTTTTTTATAGCCACTTAAATGATGTCACCAGTACTTCAAAATGTTTATGAAATAAAATTATTTATTCCACAATCAAATAAATTCGTGTGTAATCGTTACTTTTTTAATATCAGCAAGACAGTATTGTCAAAAAACTATCAGATAAAAAGCTGTTTTGCTGAGTAAAAAAATCCTTGTCCAGGGCATTTGAAAAAAATGTGAAATAATCATAAAAGAAAATCATTCTTTACAACAAAGATGAAATTATAAAAAAAAAACATACGTTTAAAAATACGACACTTAGCCAATTGGTTAACCACGTTGGCTTTGGCTCCAAAACTCACGGGATCGAAAACCATTACTGGCAGTTCATAAATTGATTTTAAAATCGATTTATGAATATCTCTTCAAAGGTATTGGTATTGTGATGTCTTGTTTGCTAACATCACTTTCTTAAAAACGGCGTGTTGCGATGGTGAGTAATCAACAAATAGTCCTGTCCTAGCTCTACCCTTACGTCTTAACTCGAGTAACTAGAAGTTTTCATATGACCATTTCTATAAAGATAAACTTCATAAGAACTTCACACACTCAGAATTAGAAGGCGTTATAAAACTTTTAGTTTAAGAAATTTTATTTATGGTGAAAGAATATAATTTATGTAACAAATTATAGAACATGGATTTGAAATTGGCTTTTTTTGATATTCCGATATTTGAACATAAGAAAAATTATTCGAATATAATTGAATATGTCCATAATAGAAACGTATGTATATAAATTCACTAGAACAATGAAAAAAACTATTAAGAATCTTAATTTAATCAATTTTGTATATTTAAATACCACAATACCCTCGATGGTTTTGGCGGTAACTTTGTGGAAGTTCATTTTAATAAAAATTTAAATTAACTTTGATTATTCCACGTATTGTGTTACTAACTGTGACACGTGTTTCGCCTCTTAATTAGTTTAATAGTTTTTAATGTTTAACGTCATTAGTAGTATGATTAAATTTGTTTGCACTGTTTCGATTTTATAATCCCCTCTTTGCTTCCCTTAAAAAGAAAAAATCCCAATCTGATTGATTACAACTCATTAGTATCATTAGTATCATTATCTGTTTGTTTTATTTCGATTCTACACCCCCCTCCTTGCTCCTCTTAAAAGGAAAAAAACCCAAACCTCCATTTTGTAATTTTATAATTTTAAAATGTTAGAATCAATCTTGCTTCATTACTTAAGCAAACTTTGCGATAGTAAGTCTGGCGAAACACGTGTCACAGTTAGTAACACAATACGTGGAATAATCAAAGTTAATTTAAATTTTCTACCACAATACCCACTTAAGTAGTGCTATACTTTGTCTTACTATCAATATGAAAAAAACAATCAAAAAATTTTATTATTCGAACCTATTTAAATATTCGAATACTGTTAAGTTATTGGAATATTTGGAATCCTTGCTCTTAATAGAACTCAGATGTAAGTCAGCCTCTTTTTAATATCTTTGCCTTTTTTACGTAACGTATTCAGATTAAGATAAGGAGTGGAAAGATACGAATAAATAAATAAAAGACATATAAAATTTAAAAACCAACGTTTGAATGTTTCCGTTGCGGAACTCGACTTCCTGAGCATTCACCAATTGGCTACAAAGCCAACAGTATACAATACTATTCACAATAAATCATCATTCATGCAAAACAGTATAACTAGATAAATGATCTCCTTTTTATTAAAAACTTTTTTTAATATATATTTCAACAAAGTATTCAAGTTAACGTATGGTAAATTATGACTTTTAAACGTCACGTTTGTTTTATATGCAAACTTAAGCATTTTACTCTTCCACGTTCATTTCATCCAACCAGACTAGAGCACGCAATGGTATTAAAATTTAATATACCTGTCACATTTCATTTATCAAACTGTCTAAACATACTACATTATAATATTTAAAAATGGCCAAGGCTTGAAATGAATGAAAATTATTAATTTTCTCTAAAACAAGGTTGTAAAAAGAATTTGATGCCCCACAGAACCTTTCCAGTCGCTTTTTTTTTATTCTGTGACATTTCTCTTGTCACTTCTAAAGAAACATTTTTTAAATGTTAATATTCTTTTGATAAGAGAGAAAACAGAAAGCGTTTTTTTGTCTTAGCTCAGAATTTATCATCGAAGCGGAAGACTTTACTTTTTACGGAGATGTATATTAATCAGGGTTGTAACGTTGGAGTCAGAATCGTGGAGTCGTGGTGTTTTTGAAATAGTCAGTTACGGAGTCATAATAGTAAATAACTCCACATTTTTTTAAACAACTTAGAAATAAAATAATCAATGTGTGTATTATAAAACTAACAAATTTGTTCGCTTACTTTGTAGACAGTGATTTATGCCTATAAAAATTCTTTCAATATAGTGTACTTTTTAGGGGTTTGTTTTTCAAACAAGCAACACGTTTTCCAGCAAACGCTAATTTCAAAGTTGGCTCAGTTTGGATTTGCATTACACCATTATTAGACTTACGACAAAACAACACTTTACAATTGTGCAAAATTACTTCTTTAAAGATGTCATAACGTAACAGTCAAGGGAGGAAGCTATAGATTTAAATTGAAAAATTTAAATTTGACATTGACCTTACCGGGAATCGAACCCAGACCCACCTGGTCGGTAGAACAAGCTCTAACCAACTCAGTGGCGGATCCATAAATTGTCCCAGAAGGGGGCCATTCAATTTGAAAATAAATATGATACGTAACTAACACATTTAAAAAAAGATGATTAAATTTTTTTTATTTATTTATTGTTAAAAATTAAAATTATAGTGCATGAAATAACAGCTGACGCCAATTCGCCATATACTTGACAAGCATAAAGACAAAATATAAAATAAAACAACATAATATATCAAAATCAACACACAAAATCAAGAAATAAAATAGTTAAATTTAACAAATACTATCACTAACAATGTCCACTTCTCTAGGCAATGAGTTGATCAATCGAACGGCCCTAGGAACTGGTGACTCATACCTCCTAAGCGACGTATAAGTTTTTAGAAATAAAAGTTTTTGCTCATAGTTTCGCCCACTTAAGAATAAATTGGGAGCATGTAAATTAATAGTTATGAGAATTTCAGGATTATTAACTCGGCCCCGAAGGAGAATATAATATATCTATATAAAATATTCAATACATAATTAAATATGTATTCTATAAAACATAGTAAACTAAACAATTAAAGAGCCCATTTCACAATAAAGTTTTAATAAATTAGAAAAATGGAAAATAAATTCTCCTAAGGGGGGGCTATGTCCCCCATGGCCTCCCCCTTGGATCCGCCAATGAACCAACTAGACCACAGCGAGCGACCTTTATGATTACTGTCACTTTTGTTCTCAAATTGAATGGCACTAATGTGGAAAACTGTGGTTTCAACAATACGGTACAACATATCATACAGAATATGATTTTTCATCACCACGGACGGTAAAAACCATAAAATTTAGATTTTTTTTTAGACGGAAAAAATAGAAATCGCAGTGACGATTTTTTTCAATGATTCCACAGCCCTGATAATATTGTATGTGTTTTCTTTGACTCTCCCTTAACTTTGATAAAAACAATTTTACATTACACAAGCTCCAAATAACCATGAATAATTTACACAATATGTATACCTAATGTTTATCTTTATAGCACATAATCTCAATTCCTGAACTTTGTTGTTCACCCATATTTGTTTTGTCACAGATATAATAATGCATTATATTTTCAACTTGGAAATAAATAGATTTTTCAAAATAAAAACGTAACAGGACTGTTATTTATTTGTAAAAAAAGACATTTTAATACTGTTTTACAAACAATTGTAGATAATAAATGGGTATCAAATGTACTTTAAAATAGTTGATTTTGTTTCTTATCTAAACAAATAATACAGTTTTTAATACTCTTCATTTGCTAGTTTTATTTATACATTTGAATTTAAATTTGAATCCTTCAAATAATGTACATTCACACAGATTTTTTCACTATCGACCCCGGCCTTTCGACATCTTCAGGCGTTCAAGTACACGGATGAACTTGAACTGACGCTTAGCAAATGAATGTTTGAATATATACATTTGAATTTATTGTAAGTTCTTCCTATATATTTATTTTTAATGTAATTGCTTTTTATTACTAATTTTTCTCAGTATTAACATAATGCTTCAGTGATATCTAAGGCTCTAGTTGAAATAAATTTCTTTATCTTACAAAGTAATAAAAATAAACTTAATCAATTGAACACAAATAATTGAAGTAACATTAGTATTTTTCACCTGAAACTAAAAACTTTTGCAAAATAAAACTGAACGCTAGATCGGAATGCTTGAAATAAATCTGAAGATTAAGTAAATTTGTCATATTTAAAGCATTATCAAGCAGATTGAATTGTAGATCCTTTAAAACTAAATCGACTAAGAAATCAATGCTGTGACTAGGGCATCCAATCCCGGGATCTCGTTCGATTTTCTGATCCCTAAATACCGGGTTTGATACGGCTGCGATCGCGGGATTTCGGGATTGAGAAATTGTGAGTAAATTCCGAAAATTGACACGAAATTGGCAAATCGAGAATTTCAGATTCTTCGGTGAGCTAAAAAAAATGGAAATCTAGATTAAAAATTAATCAATCCATAAATTCCGGGATTAGAAAAAGGCTTCGGGATTGGATAGCCTAGCTGTGACATATTAAACAAAATTTACATAAATAAATTAAATTCATCGATGGTCGTTTTTTTAACCTTTTAGCTGTTGTGGAAAAAAGTACTTTTGTACCTACCACGCCGGCTACAATTGCAATTATTAATTAAATAAGTTATTGATGTCTCGTCTCTGGCGTGTTGATCATGAATAATTTGACGAGATATCTCGTCTGTGGCAGCCATCCAGTTAAACATATACTATACGTATTTTGCAAGATAAGCTAATAATATGGTAAACTGTCGTAAACTTTATTACATGAAACAAGAAATAACTTTTCTTAAGCACCCAAAGCTTAATATAATACTAAATTCATTAAATCCATCATTTTGATAAAATTGAATGAGTGGATTTCTCCTTAGAGCAGCGTTCGCATTCATATCTTTCTTTTCAGCTGTACAGTGAGCGCCTAAAATATGGCAAACTAACTACCACATTATGTTTGCTCGATTCCACATGTTTACATAATTTTGCGGTTCCTCTAATTAGGCTCTACACGGAAAGCACAGTCACAGCTTTCACGTCAGAGCTTTTCAAAATGGCTCTATTTAAACCGCGTGGCTTTTATTTTACGGAACTAATCCATGTTATTCTTCAAGCTTAATTATTATTAAATAAATTTTAACGAAAATTATTAGCATGTTTGTTTTTATTTATTCGTTATTCATTATTTTTTTTAATTGCCGGAGGCATTTTGTATTCCATTTTTACAATTTTTTTTTTCATCTGTGTTTGAAAGACTCTACATTTATTTAGCACCGGTCTCGTTATCAAGTGATTCACACTCATGTAAAGAGTTTGAGTGACTGGGTGGAAAAAAAATATTTTTTAATGGATTCGTCTCGAAGACAAAATATATTTTTATTTTTTCCTTTCACATTCCTTAAAGTGTCTTAAAACCAAACATTAAGAGATGATACATCTTTATTAATTACAAGAGATTAAGATTAAATAAACACTATAATGTGTCACTTTTAAGGTGTTCACTGTCAATATACTTGGTGGAATGGCATTATAATAAAAATAATAAAACATTTTTAGTACTTTTTCCACATAAAATTTATTAGATCAGGACCGGTTTCGCTCATGATGAGCATTCATCAGTTGACAATGCTCATCATGAGCGAAACCGGTCCTGATCTAATAAATTTTATGTGGAAAAAGTACTAAAAATGTTTTATTATTTTTATTACTATAATGTGTATTGAATTACTTTTTTATTTTTTACCATGCCCACTCCCAATGTGGAACATATGGACTTCTCATGGAGTTTATCTCAATAGAAGAGTTTTTTTTACAAGAACTGTTTTATTACTCAGCTGCTTAAATTATCTCAAAGAGTAGAGATAGAATGATTGGACTAGGAAAAAACCAGTGTTTAGCTAACCGTTCTTGCTACGTCCAGTTTTTATTAGGGTGTAATTGTTGGGAGGAGGAATCAATCTATAAGAACTGTCCATACTAGGATTTTTGTTTTAGCTCTTCCAGTATTTACAAATTGAAAAATCCAAGAATTTTTTAGACTTCTCTCAACAATCTGAAATATTCTTAATACCAGAATTCCGGGATTAGTACTGTCACAATCCCGGGATTTTGGATTACAGAATTTGTTAACTACGTTCCTGCTGCTGGATGAAGTTTTCTCTAAACCTTGTCTAATATATTAAGTTACTTCAACACGTATTAGAATATTATATCTTTCTACATATACTGCTTCTTGTATATTATGTTGAATTTATAAAATCTCTTCTTTCAAAATTTATATACGTATGAATGTATAGTAAATCTCTTAGAAAATCAATTTCTAGGGATTAAACCTCTAAGCTTAAGCAACACTGTTTTACATATACGAATATTTGGCCTTTTCTGTGCCAAAATAGACGTTTGATATTTCAAACCACCTATATCCTGTATGCTGCTATTTGTTGGCATGGAAGGAAACAGGAAATTGTTTGATTATAGTTAATTAGTATTAGTGTTTTAAATTAATTATTGATCAATAAAAAACTGTTCTTGGCTTTGTAGATATATGCCAAACATTCACTTTATAGTAAATAATATTTTCACTAGGAATTTAATCATTAATTTCGTAAATCACTCAATCTATATATTTGTCAAGTATAATAAGAAGAGAAGAATAAAGCTAACAAATGATTTTTTAACTGTAACCAATGTGTAACAAATGGATAGTTTAAAGATTACTACCAAAACATACATATAAATAAATACAATGTTCTCAGCCAGGAATTATTTTGTTGGTAACTTACTTAATACTATGTTTAATGTATTCAGTAAAAACTATAAACAGACGGAAAGAAATGATTTTGTTATTATTTTTCCTTAGTTAAGATGAACGTTCTGTATAAATTACTAACGATTTGATTTAGTAATTGACTTGTTAGTACTGACCATCTTGATCTCGTCTTGGCCATCTTGACCATCGTGTCTCTGTAATTTTTATTTCATTTACTATTTTTTTGATACCTAAATGTACACATACTACATATTATATCCGGTTCCATAGTTGAGTGGTACACATTTTTGGTTTGGTTCAAATCCTAGTATGGATTGTTTGTTGGGTCATATGGCGTATTGGTTAGCGTTGTGGGCTTCCGTGCCGGACCTCACGGGCTAGAGTCCCAGTACGAACAGCACTTTTCGGTCGATTTATTAGTTAATCACTAGTCTTATCCTTCTATCCCTACTACTGTATTTGGAAAAAGAAATATTGAGCGACTGAGCACCAAACAGTTCTCGTAGAAAAAGCTTTGTTGAGATACCTTCATTTGAGGGACATATGTTCTAACAGATTAAAATAACAAAGTATTTTAGCTCTACAGTTTTTAATAATTTTATTCGTTGATAGCTATTTCGGCTTGCGCCATCATAGCTCTGACGATGGCGCAAGCCGAAATAGCTATCAACGAATAAAATTATTAAAAACTGTAGAGCTAAAATACTTTGTTATTTTAATCTGTTATAAATGGAGTTCTACCAAGTAAATGCCAAATCAATTAACATATGTTCTACATTGAGAATGGATTTTTTTACCAATTGATGAGTTTTTGTTCGATGTCTGTGACGCTTAAAATTCTTTCCCATCAATTCGATCTTAACTTTTCCGGTTCTAAGCTCAAAAAATGCGACCCCAATACCCACATTTTCATAAATATCTATTTTAATATGGGTAATACAATGTTTATAATTAAGGTATTCTTATATCAGTTTTTTGGACCTTTTGTAGTTTATATAAATACGCGATAACGTGATAAGCGCCCGCGATAAGCGATCGTTCGTGAGATAGCTGGGTTAGACGCGTCAGTTGCAATTTCATATGTATGCTGGGATGACGTCTTTTTTATGCGCAACTTAAAATATGATTATTTATTAAAAAATCATAGATTCTTATAAAAACAAAATGTATGAGGAATGATGCAAAGAGATATTTTAATGCTCTTAGACTATTTTTTTTGTTGAAATTCATAAGAATAAGGCCAATAATGAGGAAATCACTGGGGTCCCTAAACGATCCCCATCGGCAGAGAAGTGTTTTCCTAGTCTCCGAGCCGCGAGAGTTAAGCAAAGGACATAATTAGAGCAATTAGCTAATTACCATTTTTGTTCTGTAACTAAACATCTATCTTTACCATCTCTAAAAAAACAAGGTCAAACAAGTGAGTTGTAAGCAGCCCTCACAGATAACCATCCGTTGAGACAAACTCCATTAGAAGTCCGTATGCTCCTTCTTTCGTATCTTTTTTTATCAATTTTTTAACTAATCGTTCTCGATACGCCCAGTTTTTAAATGATCAGAAAGAGTGGGAGGGAATTTTTTAGACATCACATACACACATGCCTTCGAACAGAAATCGAAAAATGTTGTTCGTTCTGAGACTCGAGCCCGTGAGATCCAGCACTGAAACCAACAAAGCTAACCGCTACGCCATGGGACTTGACATAGGCCGTCAGAAATAACAAACATGATTTTTTTAACTGTTTCTTCACCATCACTGTATTTTTTGTAAGTAAATTCTATTTGATGTTTAGTTACTCCTTCACCTTTTGTCAGCATAGCGGTAAATTAAAATAAGTGATAGTCAATATAGCGTGCCAACGTTGAATCAATATTGTTTCAAATTAAACACGCGGTAAATTCATTTCCACTTAAAACAAAGCGTTTCTCTCTGGTGGCACATACTGGTTTTAGACAATATCGACACACTTTATACATTTCAGTATTGACAATATAAATTCTCGAAATATTATTTTGACATTTCTGTTCAACTGTACTAGACATTCGTTATGAAAATGTATGCATTAATTCTTCGTACCAAATAAAGGTTTCAATGCATAAACATAAGTTCTCTTTAAATCAATCCTTTCGGTTTTTATTCGAGTATTTCATAAACCAATTTGCATTTGGATTTTATTTTAATTTATTAACAAAAAACTTTTATTATTAGTCCTTCAAACTATTTTGTAAAGCTAGACTCATATTTCAGAGCGTATTTTGAAAATTTATTAAAAAACACTTATACAGTATATTTCAAAATTTTATTATAAGTTATATCGTAGTCAATGCCATATTTTAAAGTTTTTTCAATGTTGTTTATACTGCTAATAAATCTAAACGTTTCATTTTACTTTAATGAATGATTCGCAAACAGTTTTCGTTAAATATCTTTAAAAAGTTATCCATCGAGTCAAAAAGCATCACATTTAGACTGTACCAGGAGTTCGGTGGTTCAATTTTGTCAAGAACTCAGATATAAGATAGTTGACTAAAAAGCCATTTATAATTCAAAAACAAAAAAAATGGACCTGGCTTAGAATTATACTGAAGATGATCCAGAGAAGCCTGGTTTCTGTCTGTCTCTTCTACCGACCATGCCCATCCATAGGATATATTTGATGGAATTATGAGACATTGGGATGACCTGAGAAGAAACAATGAGTCTGGTGGGGGACAGAGAATTTTGAAGGTACCGTATGGTAGCCATATGCTCCGAGCAAGAGACGGATATAGTATTCTTTTAGATCTTATCTTATCTTTTCTAAACGAGTTATTTATGTTCGAAGGCATGGGTGTTTGTGATGTCTAAAAAATTCCTCCCACCATTCCGATCCTTCAATAATTTTGCAGTAGCGAGAGCGATTAGTTAACCACTAGTCTTGTCCTGGTCTTATTCTTCTACCCCTACTACTCTGTTTGAAAAAAAAAAGAAACTGAGCGTCTAAGTAACAAACAATTCTTAAATACCTTCATTATGGGGCAATGTGTTCTACATTGGGAGCATATATAATAATAAAAAACAGTAAATATAAAAATATCTAATAGAAAATTTAAATTAACTTTGATTATTCCACGTATTGTGTAACTAACTGTGACACGTGTTTCGCCTCTTTCAGAGGCATCTTCAGACTTACTATCGCAAAGTTTGCTTAAGTAATGAAGCAAGATTGATTCTAACATTTTAAAATTATAAAATTACAAAATGGATTGGGTTTTTTTCCTTTTAAGAGGAGCAAGGAGGGGGGTGTAGAATCGAAATAAAGCAAACAGATAATGATACTAATTTTACTAATGAGTTAAAATTAGTATCATTATCTGTTTGCTTTATTTCGATTCTACACCCCCCTCCTTGCTCCTCTTAAAAGGAAAAAAACCCAATCCATTTTGTAATTTTATAATTTTAAAATGTTAGAATCAATCTTGCTTCATTACTTAAGCAAACTTTGCGATAGTAAGTCTGAAGATGCCTCTGAAAGAGGCGAAACACGTGTCACAGTTAGTTACACAATACGTGGAATAATCAAAGTTAATTTAAATTTTCTATTTAAATGAACTTCCACAAAGTTACCGCCGAAACCATCGAAAGTATAAAAATATCTTTTTGGAACTAAGATTGGTCAGTTATTAAAGTCACTTTTCCCTATCTTGGGCTTTTTGTATATTTTTATTTAAAATACTGAGCCATTAGCATTTAAATGGAAAAATCTTATTATATTGTGTGATTAGTTTTTAAAGGTTTACAGAATAAAATGGAAAGTCTATAGGCATTAAATATTACATGACTTGAGTCTTGATTTCAGAATTCTATAAATACCACCGTCGATATTTTCCGACGCCTGTTGGATTAAGAAAAAGCTTCTGCGCTAAAAATCAAAAAAGCTCTTCATTCTAAAATAATACGGCTTTGGAAAAAACTTAAAAGCTTGTCTCAGTTAATGTGCTATGTAAGTATTATTACTATTTAACATTGTCTGAAAGTTAAAATAAGTTTAAAATAATATTTTTATTAAATAGTAAATGAATTCACGGGCTGATTTTGTATTATTTGAATAAATGTATTATCGCAATGCTGCTACGTAGGTTTACCATATTGTACAATGTATAATAAAGTACGTTTTCTTGAAGTTACACTTCAAGAGACAAAAAGTAAGACATTAAAAAAAACTGCTGAAATACATCCATTAGAAAGCCATATGATCCACATAAGAATATGAAATGTATTAGAAAAAAGTTTGACATGAAGTAAGTTCTGGTATCTTTATTTAAAAAAAAGCTGTTTATTATTTTTTTACCATGTCCGCTCCCAATGTGGAGCATGTGAACTCCTAATGGAGTTTATCTCAACAGAAGTGTTTCTACGAGAACTGCTTGTTACTCAGTTGCTCAACCTCTCTTTTTCCAAAGAGAGTAGGAATAGAAGGAAAAGGCTAGGACAGGACTAGCGGTTAGCTAATCGCTCTCGATACGCCCCGTACATAAGATAAGATGGGTGGGAGGGGGAATTCAAGACATCTCATACATCCATGCCTTTGAACAGAAATTCATAAATCAATTTATAAAACTGCCCGTACTGGGATTCCAACCCGTAACCTCCGTAGCGGTAGCCAACGATGTTGACCACTCGACCAAACAAGCGGCTATAGTATACTTACATGTTATATAATATGACAATAAATAAGCATTGACGTATTTTGAGGTAAATATGAATAACAGATGGAGACAGTAAGTTCAATTCCAGCTTAAAGCTGAGTTCTATTCCATTTAATTCTTCCGTTACATAAAGTTTTCAATGGTAATCAGCATCAATCGGGTGAACTTTTGCACCGCACAAATTGTAAATCTCTTTGAAAACATTAATTCCACCGAGTATTAATATCGGGTGACCGAGTTTTGTAAAAAGATTTCTGAGCTTAGGATCCGAACGCTTTTGGAAAAAGCTCCTATTGCTTTTACAGAAATTATGGAACATCATTTTATTTTAATAATTAATTCAACTTAATAACTTTGTTATTCTGTCGGTCGCCACGAATTTATTGCTGAATACAACAAACAAAATGTATAACAATAAAAACTGTTTATCATACATATTTTATATGCTCTATGAAATATATTTTAAGCGTGGTCTGTAAAATAATAATTCAGATATCATGTGATTTTTTTTTAAAATACTGCTAAAGAAGCTCAATACGCAGCCTGTAGACCAGTGTTTTTCGGATCTTTTTCATACCATGGAGCGCTCAACAAAAAGATATTTATTTGGCATTAAAACTTAGCACTGTACTAGGCCACAGATACAGTATTTATATCCTCAATTGAATAAAAGCAATACAGATAGTTAGACATACACAATAAAAGTTCATCCTAGTATTTGATCTTTATTACAAAATATAAACTAAAGTTATTGCTAAGTGACAAAGAGATATCGCTATAATATACAGCATATAACAAAACAAGTCCGTGATGCAGTGGTCAACGTCGATGGCTTCTGTGACGGATCTCACGGGATTAATTCCCAGGATAAACAGCATTTTTCAATTTTATTATTGATTACTTTTTGGAGACATGGCTGTTTGTGATGTCAAAATAATCCCTTACATCTTTCCAATCTTAAAATAATAATTTAAAAAAAAACATACAGAGAATGCTGCCTCAGTCTTGTTCTTTCTATCACTATGCCTTAAATCAGTGTTCCCCAACCGGTGGTCCACAGAGACTTTCCGCCGGGCCGCAAACAGTATGCCAAATTTCAAGAAATTCGCCATGCAAAAATGTTTAATATAGATTTTTTTTTCGTCTGCACTTTTACTTGTATTTTTACTTATTGTGAAAAAATAATAATCGGTAAGATGATGCGACACCAAGGAACTTAAAAATAATGGGAAGTGAAATAAATACCCAACATGTGTGGTGAAGCCAGCAACCTATCTCGAGTGTGGTATAATATGGTATGAACTTAAACACGTGTCAAGAAAATGACATTTCAAATTATATCCTTATCCAATTATATTCTTTTTTCAATATCTAGAAAGTATATACCCAACGAATTGTGGGTAAAAATGTAAATTAAATACTTAAACTAATTTTAAAAACGCACTAAAACACCAATGTTAGTAATGTTTATAATTCGTATGAAATCTTTCTAGTGAAAAGTAGATATCAATAATGCGGCTCTGCATTAATGGTCCCCGATTTTTTTTTACCGGTCCGCAGGTGTAAAAAGGCTGTGGAACACTGCTCTAAATGAAAGGTTGAGCATCTCGATAGCAAGTAGTTCTCGTAGAAAAATCTTTTGTTGAGGTATCACTAGCCATACCTTACACATTGAGATCGGACATGGATTGAAAAAACAAATATATTGACTGTGGAAAGGAAAAAGCTCGTAGCCCAAGGTAACAACTTTTTTCCCATAATCACAACGTACAAAACTTGATACACGTTCTATCAAAAGGATGTAAACTGCAAATATCTAATTAATATCTAAATTTAGCTTTTGAGTTTGAAAAAAGATGAGCTTGTGAAAATTAAAACCAAGAAAAAAGACTGAAAAAAACGTTTTTCCTAGACAATTTCTTTGATTAATATTTGATTATGTCAATTAAACACCAGTTTAGAAGTTTCCATGCACTTCAAGGTAGTGTATATTTCATAATTTGTATACGGCCCAAAATCATCAAAACACATTTTTTGTGCCTTCTGTAAAATTTTCTATGTGTGAGTTACGTCCTTTTTCCTTTCCACAGTCGATATGTATTCAGCAAAGCTCTCCGGAAATTTTACATACATTTTTTATAATCTGACACAAAATAATTTAAATGCACACTGTACAACGTAAATTTAAATTTGAATCACTTTTTGAATCAACAAAGGTTAGTTACAAAAAAGCCAGGATAAAATTACTGCAAAATACTTTCCGTTTTCAACGTCCAACTCAATGCAAATTGAATGTTTTTAGGGGTTAATTACATTCCGTAAACGACTATATACCTCCGCTATTCACCATTATTTGCGTCCCTCCTCATATTTTAATGGTATTAAATATTAAAAGAGTTTGTTTATTGTTATTTTTTCAAGCAGTGTTTTTGGGTTTATTGTTTCGGTGCTTTTTTAGCAGAGCTTATTGTTTTGAAGTGTATTGTTCCAAAATTACCCCTGTCATAATGAACCAAGGAATTATTAAGCTCAGTTAAAATAATATCGTAAAAGTTTTTTTGCTGTATTGTTTTATTCAAACAATTTATACGACGTACATATTTTCCGCTTTGTAAAAAAATATTAAATATGACTTGTGTATATATAAGAATAAATTATTATATGGACAGGCGAATGAAATATATTTAACATTGCCCGCTCTTATTATTTGAGACACATGCTACACAAGATTTTAAACGAGAAATGCTGTTAAGTTTGTTGCTAATCCACCCTTTAGAGGCTTAAGGCATAAAAGATAAAGGAGGTTAACAATGCAGTTGAATCCAAATCTATAAATCAATAGAATAAACAACCTCGATTAATCTTGCTATCTAAAGACGAAAGCTCTAAGGAATCCATGAGCAAAGGATAGTCCATCAGTAGCCAGTGCTTAAATTGTAGTTACACTTATTTTTAACAATATCATTTGGCCATTTCCGTATAGGAATGGATAGGACCAGTTTCGCTCATGGCGAGCGATCAGTTGAGAATGTTAGCCATGAGTGAATCCGGGCCTGACCTTTTTTGATAGAGTGGAAATAAAGTACAAAGGAATATTGTGTTTTTATTAATATGAGTTAATTCTGTTTAGATAATTCCACTGGGAGACCATATGCTCTATGTTGGGAGCGGACATGGATTAAAAATAAATAGCCATGTCTGCAGTCAAGTGGTCAATGTCGTTTACTACGGTTAAGATGCTCACGGGTTCGAATCCCATTACGGACAGTTTCAAAAAAATGCTTTTTTAATTCTGTTGTTCAAAGGCATGAATTTCTGTAATGTCTAATATTTAAAACTGCATGAATTTTTATTCTTAGATTCTTCCCATTTATAAGCTTTGATAAGTAGCGTATAGAAAGCGTCAAGATAAATATTAGACCTTATCCAATCTCATCTTCTTTAAACTGATTTTTTTTCATCATCAAATCATCAGAACGACAACAGTATAGACGCAATCAATTTGAATTAACGACATGCAAATTGTTCCCGTCAAACGTATGTCATCAAAATAAGCCATATTAAGACAACCAATTAAATCCTTTCGATGGTTTCGGCGGTAACTTTGTGGAAGTTCATTTTAATGGAAAATTTAAATTAACTTTGATTATTCCACGTATTGTGTAACTAACTGTGACACGTGTTTCGCCTCTTTCAGAGGCATCTTCAGACTTACTATCGCAAAGTTTGCTTAAGTAATGAAGCAAGATTGAGTAACAACTCATTAGTATAATTAGTGTCATTATCTGTTTGCTTTATTTCGATTCTACACCCCCCTCCTTGCTCCTCTTAAAAGGAAAAAAACCCAATCCATTTTGTAATTTTATAATTTTAAAATGTTAGAATCAATCTTGCTTCATTACTTAAGCAAACTTTGCGATAGTAAGTCTGAAGATGCCTCTGAAAGAGGCGAAACACGTGTCACAATTAGTTACACAATACGTGGAATAATCAAAGTTAATTTAAATTTTCTATTACCAATTAAATCGATCGAAAAAATGCTTGTCGGGTCCTGAGGCTCAGCGGTTAGCGTTGTGGGCTCCCGTGCCGGATCTCACGGGTTCGAGTCCCATTACGAACAGCACTTTTTCGATGGATTAATCGGTTTCTGTTCGAAAGCATGGGTGTTTGTAATGTTTGAAATACTCCCTCTCACCCTTTCTGTTAGTCAAGTTATTAGTTAACCACTAGACCTAAATAAAGAAAGATTGAGTGACTGAGTAACAAACAGCTTTCGTAGAAAATACTTCTACTGAGATACCTTTAATAATAAGCCATATTCTCCACATTGGGAGTGAACACGGAAAAAAACGATAAAGATAATTACTATTGCATAAAAAATATCATGTTACGTCTTAATAATGACACGAAAAAGAATAATATATATGTTTTTTTTAATAAGGATTGCATTTCTTCTTCATAATTGGATTTTTATATGTTTTCATACCTGAGTTAACACACTTTTGACTTGGTTTGTTTTGCATAATATTCGTGACCTAAAACCATAATTCAACGCCATACTTCGATGTCCTATCGTGCTGAGAACCACTCTGATAGAATTGTATATATAACAATGGAGTGGCAAAGGTCATGTCCTACCTGTTTCAAAGGAATCCAATTGAATAACCGTTAAACATTAATAGAAGGGTCTGTCTTGTATCGTTTGTCAAAACTTACTCCGTTCTCATTTCATATATCAAATGGCACGACTGCCAGTGAGGGAGAATCCAAAAATGAAATCGAATATTCTCGAAAACTTTGATTGTTCACGTAATAAGTTGACAATATTTTGACACCTGTGTGGCAGGTGAGATATGCTGAGTCTTGTCAAATAAACTGTACAATTTACCTATGAAATGCGATGACATATTTTGAAATTTATTAATAAATATAATTTATGAAACGACTTGGTAATGATTAGAATACGAACACTGCCTCTATATAAATATCAGCCGCCAAAGACATTTGGATGACATAAATTATGATGAAATAACAAGATATTGTATGGATCTCTTCTAAGCCAGTATACATAGCTGAGAAAATGCAGGTCTAAACACAGTTCTGACTAGGGCTTTTTACAAAAAGCGCCTTTTGAAAAAACCTGTTTTCGAATGTCAATAATGTTTAAAAACCGGTTTTATCCGGTTTTCGAAGTTTTAAAAAAATCTTCAATTAAAATAGCGAAAAAAAAATCTTTTTTATTTTGTTAACTTATATACATACTACTTACTCACTTTGAAAAAAGTAAGGTTGAGCGACTGAGTAACAAACAGTTCTCGTAAAAAAAAACTTCTATTTAGATACGTCTATTAGGAGGTCATATGCTCCACAATGGGAGGGGATATGGATTAAAATATATATATATATACGTAATAATACACGTCAAGAAATTATTTGGTTATGCTCTTTTTAAAATTTAATTTAAGTAAACAAAAAGCGTCACTTCGTGATAATCTTATTTTTGTAACAAATTGTAAAAAAAGGGCTGGTTAAAACCGGTTAAAAAGTTGAAAAAAAACCGGTTTTCGAATGTCAAAAATTTTGCCAAAAAACCCAGTTTTGAAAACCGACAAAACCTAGTTCTGAAGATGGCGCACGTCAAAATAGCCGTTAACTAATATTATTAAAAAAATATTACAAAGGAGCTCTACCAAGTAAGTTCTAATTAAATTAATAAAGTATGATATTATCTTTGATTTGATAAATATACTAGAGGCTTTATTTATAGTTGGGACGTTACTGGTTACCTTTTTGCCAGAGAACTTAATATCTAAGTTGTTGAAATCAAAAGTGTTCTTCTGCATAGCTGTTACTACTAACTATTTGCTTCGTGCTGTCTCTCAAAGCTTTGTTAATAAATCGAGCTTAAAAGTTCCTTTTCTTTGAACTAAGGCCATTAAGAAGCCAACAATGAATATCGATTGCAAACTTAATGACACGGCCATGGTCATCGAGGAGTTGTTAATTTGTTGTGGTGAAAGTTGTTAGTTATTATTTACGACTTTCGTGGAGGATTCCCAAAGCTCCAAGGTTGATCGGTTCTATATATAATTAATATTGATTATCATTCGATAGTTGATTTGAAGAAAATATCAATAAGCAAACTGCATTCCTTGTCATTTTTGCACACCATACTAAAAACCTACAATAAAAAACGAATAAATTTTATTAAAAACATTGAAATACGAAATCATTAAAACTTTTAAAAAAACGATATGTTACAATAAAAAAATGGGTCGATATCTCCTCTGAAAAATATTTAATAATTCATTAAGAATATTTTTTAAATATATTTTTTGACTGCTGTGAAATACAAAGCTACTTCAATTGTGGACTTATAATGCAAAACTATTTCCAAAAATAAAAATTTTCAGTAGAAGCAAAACACTATAGCGAACAACACAAGCATAATATTATGATTGAATCAATTAAAAATCGTACAATAAATTATTTTGAAATTATTGACCTACTTCATAAACTTGGCATATGGTAAAAAGTATTTTTTAATTCGTCATTTTAATGTATTTTTTTTCAAAACGCACTATTTCCTGGAAATATGTGTACTATGTGTACATAAAATAAACTTATTTTCTTTTCTTTTTTTTCAAACAATACAGAAAATATATATAGGAAAACAAAATAATATTATTTTATCCTAAGCAAAGAGACGATTTGCAACCAATGCGTCTGTGTAAGTATTTTTTTCGACTCAGCTCTAGCTGCGTCACTTATAATTGGGTAAACATCAAGTTTTATTGAAGAACTCACAAATCAATTGCAATTCATCCCTGAACATTCAATTAAAAGTCATCCCTAAACGTTATGTATGATGAATGCGGCTGTCAAATTTCTCAAGTAAGCCGAAAAAAAAATCATTTCCGTGCATGTCTGATCGATTTTGATTCGGCCCTTAGTTTGGTCCTCTTCCTGATTTGGTTTCCTGTCAGGAATAAACAAAAATAGTATCTTTTCTTTTGATGTCTTCAGAGCATATCACAATGTTTAAAATATACAATCAAATTTGACAGCTCAAATCAAAAAGTGCGTTTTGCAAAAAAAATGTTGCTCCGCTCAAATTTCTATTGGAAATATTGCACTTTGCCGTAACATGGAAATAGTGCGTTTTGCAATAAAAGGTAGATGATTTCTCGTTGGAAATAGTACGTTTTGCAGAAAAATACGATTTTCAAGTTGAAAAACGACGGTGTTCTAAACATTTTATCGTAAAACTAATAATACCAGTCGATCCATTAGGCTTGAATTACCCTATCTGCATACCTAACTCAATATTGCTCATTTTGGAAATAGTACATTTGCATTATAGCCCCACAATTTATCTTATTAAGGACACTTTTAGTTACGCTGACTATATTTATTAAATTTAAATTAGTCTCTTTTTGAGCTATGTGTAAATTACGTTTGTAAAATTCGCAAGTAAAATTAACAAATTTATGGCCTATAGAAACAGCTTAATTTAAGGAATCAGATGGATCTTGCTTCCAATCACGGCAAGGTTTTGATAAAACTTTTTTTTAACAATTTTACAATAAAAACGATTTTATTGGTGTTTTTTTATCTTTTTCCCTTGAGTTGATTGAAACTCGAAAAATTTCAAAGTTTCTGTCGCTTTGACTATTGTAAGCTGCCATACCATATATTTTATCAGTTGAATTATGTTTCATCTCATTCTACTGGTCGGTTTGCGTAAAGGTCTGATTGTTAGATGAAAGCGTTATGCGTATTGTGGCTTGCAACGTGCGTATTAAGCACGTATCCTGAGCGGCCAAAGATTGTTAAAGGATCAAAATACACGAGAAACATTTAGCTGCTGTAGTCGACAGTGGCATCACGGCGATCTTCGTTTTTTCATATCATATTGGGCTCCACACCTTAGAACTCTGAAGCCAACCCTGCATCTGCAGTCCACGTTGTCGGCTACTCGTGTATTTTGACAATAAGATACACCCACGAGTTCCCCGCGTGAAACGTACCGCAAACTGCTACCAACTGAGGCCTCGCGTGATAAAAGGTTTCTCGTATCGACAAAAAGTCATATATTTCGACTCAGTGTGATGATGAGTTCAATTTTATAATTGTTAATAGGACAGACCATTATTTGGTTCAACTTTCTCATGAAATTTTTTCTTGGGCTTAAAACTTCTTATATCTACAAAAAAGACGATAAAATTTTTCCGAGATTTGACGCTGGCGCTCTCTTCAAACTACCAATAAATACGACGAGCGTTTTTTGCATAAGAACTTTTCCCGTATTACTGTTAATTTTTTACTTTTCAAATAATTGCTTTCTCTTGTTGTAAGATAATTGTATCCTTGAGATGGTTTATATGATATGAGAATATAAATTAATAGCGAATAATCAAACATTAAAGCTAAATTCAATATGACAAGAAAACAAATATTTACTGGCATTACCGTAACTCAGGCTTTACGAGATTTAAATATTACTTTATTAGCATAAAGAAAATTAGATGTGACTACTTTCTTAAATAATTGGCAGATATTTTAATGAAAATTTTAATAATTCGCTAGCTTTTAAATGAAATACATACTCTGCTCCGACAAGAAAACAAAGCAAACTTTTGTTCAGTGGTATATTTAATTTTCACTTGTAATTATTTAACTTGTCTTAATAAGTTTTTTTTAATAAGTATATTTGTTAAATTTAACGTTAAAAGTTTTTTTTTTTCTAAGTAAATCGTACGTTGTGAATTCAGAAACTCGGTGATACTACAAAAGACAAATAGGCCCATTAGAGGTGAAGTAAGCCATGTGGTATTTTATAAACAAATAAGTCAGATGCGTTGTGATATCCTTCACATCTTTAGGTATCGTATAGGTGTAGTAACTTTGGTTGAAAAACATTGAAATAGTTATCTTAGTAAAATAAAAAAACCCAATCTACAAAAAAACCAAATTAAAACGTGATTATACAATACTTAAAAGTCCAAGTATAAAGTTTTGTTCAGTTTACTAGTTGGCTCACTTCACCACTACAGGGCTCATGTTACATTTAACTGAAAAAATACTGTTGAGAGATCAAAGGGTTGCTTTTGTAAAAATGTTGTTTTATAAATAAAATAGTTTTTGATAAACTACACAATAAATAAATATGTTTTATGTAGATTTGCCTTTATCATCCAAAGCTCCCAAATTGTAGCCAATAACTTGATATATTTTATATAAAATAAAGAAACCATTCACATGTGATATGTCAGTTAGAACAAAAAATCACTGAACCGATGTAATACCTTTTATAGACATAAAATTTGTTCAAAATAATCTTTTGATTTTAATAAATCTAGTTTTTCTAACAATTTTCTGTTCAGTGCCAAGCAGAAAAGAAAAACAGCTATGTTATAGTGGCGGATCGATATTTACTCCGGCACACCCCTGTCCGTGAAAGCCTATTCTGTGCCGACGCTGACCCGCTTCCGGCGCCGGAAAAAGCCTTCATTGATGACGTCAATTGGGAAATGTCATCAATCATTGGACGCCCAGAGATGTTTCCAAAATTATAATACACTCCCACGAAATAAACTGGTTTGCGACACGACAGGCGACATTTCAAACTATGAATAATATTACACGTTATATAATATTTTGATGAATTTTATATGACTAGCATTGGAAACCACATAATAAAATATTACCAAGAAAGTAGCGACATAAATTGAGAACGCTGCTTTTGGTCTTGGCTTAGTTGGTAAGAACTTTGCTCTAGCATTAAGGCTAGCCGAATTCCAGTCTTTCTAAAGTCAATATCAGTTTCAATGCTCTCAACTTAACTTTGAAATCAGAGAATCGGGTGCTTGCAATGTGTCTTTTTCTTTCAATTCTAAAAAAGAGCGTAGCGAGAGAGATATACTTACCGCTAGTTCTGTCTTAACTAGAGATTCTGTTTCAAGACACCCTGAGAATAAATTCCCGAGAAATCGAGGCTTTCTGCCAGTCTCGGATCTTGAGACATTTAAATAAAACAACTCAAGACTTGAAACTTGCTAGAATTGTTATTAAATTTAGGAAGATTTTATTCAATAAAAACGAACATAATTTGAGATTGTTTATAATTTACAAATCTTTTTTCATTTACAAACCGAAAAGCAATAAACAAAAGCTTCCTTTTATTTATTAAAGTAAAATTAAAGCATGCAATCACTGACCGATGTATTATTTCTTGAATAAAATCGTTTCATCGCAAAATCAAATGAATATCTCGAATGATGGGTAACAAACAGTAGAATATTTATGTATTTAAAATAAAACATTCTTCACTTTTGCAATGTTCATCTTAATAAAATAGATTTTCATGAGTTGTGAGTTACCGATGCTTATGGTCAAAAGAAACCATGTATACCGAATTTACTAAAACAGTTGCTTTTCTTGGTATAAGGTTTGTCATTTATGTTATAAATTGCATACTTTAGTCCCACAAATTCTGAATGAAAATATCATAAGGATATTTTTCAAATGCTCAATGTTTGAAAAAAATGATTTCTCTCATAAAATTAAAAGATACACCCGTTCTTTAGATATATATTATTAGAAAGTGTTAGATATTTAAAGAATGCTACTCTACTTCATTCATAAAAAAAATACTACAGTATTATGGTCTTGGGACGCAATAATTTCTGGAAACATGACAATTACATATAATATCGTTTCCTAGGACTTGAAAAAAGCGGAGATCCCCAGTCCTAACCATTATTTTTTTATCCCAACTCTCTTAGTAGAAACTTAGAAACGGGTTTTTCTCGTAGAAAAATATAAACTTCATGAAGATATTAATGCTCCACGTTACAAACGGTTATGGTCAAAATAAAAAAGTTTTTATTATACCATCCAGCAAATAATTAAAATAAAATGAGAGTACCTACGAATAATATGAAATTCCTTGCGTGACACTAGACAATGAACCGTTATATCACAGGCAAGCAAATTATTTACGACTTCAAAAGACAACTCGAGAAGAACAATGATGGCCGTCGACTTTCGTTAATTGAAAAGGAAACCAGAAAATAAAATGAACTATGAACAGACACTAGAAATATTTTAATTTGAAAAGTGTCGCTAGCACAACGCTGCCGGTATTAATTTGATTTTTTGCTGAAAGATTTTATTAATGAAAACAGTCAAATAATAAAATCAATTTTGTTTAAAAATATTTTTATATAAAATACGTCTTCATAATATTTTCTAGTAGAAAAACAAAAATAAACTTTTCCATATCAATGACATTATATTAATTAGAAAATGTGTTTTGTATACGTGCAAGTTGTAATAGTACCTTTGAAATTTTAAAAGTTAACAGTTGACTTAATAAATTTACAAAGCTTGGTTCGAAAATTGTGTTATCGACCATTCCAACTTGTTCAGTTCCTACCTAAATAATGGAGTTTATCTTAACAGAAATGTTTCTACGAAAACTGCTTGTTACTCAGTTGCTCAACCTCTCTTTATCCAAAGATAATAGAAATTTATAGAAGGATAGGGTTGTGACAGGACTAGTGGTTAGCTTATCACCCTCGACACGCCCCGCTTATACTGTAAGATGGTGGGAGGGAAGAATTCAAGATATCACATACATCCATGCCTTCGAACAGAAATTCATAAGTCGGTTGAAAATCAATTTATAAAACTGTCCTTACTGGGACTCGAACCCGTGTCGTTTCGATAATTTAATGATATTAGCAAAATACGTGTCACAAATTGTAGCACTACAAGTAGAATAGCAAAGATATCAAATTTGATTTAATATTACTAATTTACTTCTACAAAGTTGTCACCGAATCTATCAACTATATAGTTTTTCAGGTTATTATAAAATAACTATTATAATTATAACGTCATGTATGTGCTTATTGCTCTTTAGATTGATCAATCACGGAGTTCTAATTTTTGTAAGTGTGCGATAGTGGGTAAAATTTCAAGGTTTGATGCAATAAAATTTGTGTAGTTACTAGACGTCCGTTATAATTGTTTATTTTTTAAATAGATTTCTGTTTTATCATGTTTTTACTTTGCATTTGTGTTTATAATGAGAAACCAACAGTATCAATTAAAATATTTTTAAAAAAAATTCTTCACAATTCCAACATAATTCTATCAATATAACTGGAAGAGAAAAACAAACTTTTCTGGACACTTGGTCTTAGAGATATTGAATAAAGGAAATGTCTTTATTACTACAAAAGTTCAATCCACTTTGACCGAAACTTTTCAAATAACTTGATTTTTCTTTTGAACGTTGTACCCTATGATACTATTATGCAACGAGCTTTGCAAAGAAAGTTTTGTCGAAAATTCTGCAACTGTAAAGAAATTTTGTGCTTATCTTGGTTTTTAAACGATTATACAAAATTCACCACATTAAGCACTGCATAGTTTTGCATATAATGGAAGGCGGCATAATACTAATATTACCCAAGGCATTTGAGTCATGTTAACATATGCTGTTCAGCTCTGTTCACATTCATTTCACGAAATGATTCATGTGCAGTCTACCAAAATAAATTCAAATATAGCCGTGATGTCTATATTAGTTAAAATATAACCCGTTGTATTTTATCTAAAATATGTTTGCAAAATTCAACGCTTGCATTCATCTAGTGCTGATTTGCGATAGCGTAGAATGGAACATTATAAAGATTCAGAAAAACCGTATACTGAGCTTCGAAAATAGATCATTGTGTCAGATATTAAAGGCGCAGCGGTTAGCGTTGTAGGTTCCCGTGCTGGATCTCACAGGTTCGAGAATGAGTGAGAACCTCACTTATTGGAATATATGAAATTAACATTACTCAATTAATACTTAATTAATACTAATTAATAAACTTTAATGAGTATTAATTAATCATAACTTAATTAATACTCATTAATGTTCTCATTCATTCAATGTTCGAATCGCAGTTCGAACAGCACTTTTTCAAAAGATTTATCGATTTTTGATTGAAGGCTTGGGCGTTTGTGATGTCTTAAAACACATTACCACCCTCTCGATCTTTTAATAACTGGACGTAGCGAGAGAGATTAGTTAACCGCTAGTCCTATCTTACCCTTATCCTTCAAGCGTCGATAATAAAAAAGAATCATGAGCATAATATTGCATTATTTAATTTAAATAAAATTTATGATAATGTTATTAAGTTTACGGTTTGATATTCATTGGTTTTAAGTTGCTAAATTGTTTTCCAACTCCAACCGGTCAACTGTCTTAGCAACTTACGTAATATATCCATATAAATTGTATGAGAAACTTTGCAAGTAATAAATATAAATTATAAATCGACATCGTATCGAACATTAAAATTATTTTAACTACAGTTATTTAAATCCTTAATGTTCATTTAATTGAATCAGGCGGCTGACAGACTTAAAATATATTTAACTTATTTGAATATATTAAATAATTTTACACAATTTCAAAAGTACTTTATGTGCATATATTTTATAAATTATGTTTTGTAACCGTTGACCGTATAATGTTTTAAATTTATCTTAAATAATAAATTTTATTATCAAAAAATAAAATTAGTATAATTTTTTGTTTTGGTAAATCTCTCAATTCAAAGTTGTGATCGAAGACTGGGTATTTGTGATGTCAATTCACATTATTTTCTCTCCTCACATCCTTCTGATTCTTAATTCTGTAGCAATAGCGATTAGCCAAACACTAGTCCTGTACTGCTTTATCTTTTCTATCCCTAATACTCTTTTCAAAAAACAAAAGTTGAATGACTGAGTAACAAAAAGTTCTCCTAGAATCTTTCTGTTGAGATACCTCCTTCATAAGAAGGCCACATGCTGCACATTGGGAGTGGACATCGATAAAAAAACCACTCAATTATGTCACCCAGCAATATGAATATAATATATAGGGTAAAACTTACTATTATTGGCCATCTTCAATTATTGGCCACTTGCAAATAAAATCTAGTTTCATAAGATATGAAAGTAACATTACTACTAGTTGACTAAATAAGGACGTTTATTAAGTATTCCTCCGTTGATATAGCAGATAGCTGTCATTTAAAGCATTGTCAAATAACCTAAAATTTGATTTAAAACATACTGTTGGAGCGTTCCTGTGAAACAAGCGAGATGTGTTGTAAAAATCACAAGGATTTGACTTCCGTATAAAGGTACGTTAAACATTTATATGATTATTAAATGAATGGAAAATTGATTTGAGTAGTTTGTCTTAAGTATATTTATAAATCATTCACTGATTGAATTGGATATATTTTTATAAAATGTTATAACGGTGGTGGCCAATAATTAATTCCATTTTTTTGCAGAATTTCTATTATTGGCCTGGCTGGTCAATAATACAATATGTGACTTATAAGTAAAATATTTAATTTTATTTCGAAAATAGTATTTTGAGAATATTATTAATCACCTATGTATTTATCAGATTTTTCCGACAATCCTATATAAATGTTGGTCACCTGGCCCATAATTGTGGTTTTGATGGCGAATAATTAAAACTTTTTTCACGCAATATAGAAACATCATTAAAATAAAACACCAAGACTGGTGTCAAATTCCCAGTCATTTTAGTTTTAGATGGCCAAATGTCCCATATTACATATGAAATAAGCAAGTTATGTTCTGATCTAAAAATTCATATATTTGCACTACACCCAGCTCTATACAGTTATTCAGAATCATCATTAGATGAATTGATTTAACACTTTAAAGATAACGACGAACTTGGATTAATAAGTTTTGATAACATGGGTATTTTAAATTTATGTCCATTCAGCTCGGTTTAATGAAAAAATATGATTCTCACATAAAAATGACATTAAATTTGCGTTAATCATTTAATTATACACTTTATATTAATGTGGGAACATAACATTACATCATTAGTTATTTTTTTATTATTTAATATTTTTTTACTGCAATTTTTGGTATGGCCAATAATTGTATTTTTTGGTGGCCGATAATTGAAAAAAGTGGCCAATAATAAATTGTAGATTTCTGCCTTTTTTTGTTTATTTTTTTTCAAGTGCAAAATATGTTTTTTTACATGTTTCGATAATTGATTATCATAAATAAATAAGCAATTTAACACATTATATTTTTTTATTTCACCTTTCTAAGGATACGTGTCTACAAATCAAGAACATAATTGAAAAAATCCTTAAGTGGCCAATAATTGTATGTTTTGCCCTATAAGAAGTGTCTTTTTTAAGTTTTAAAAATACGGTACATTAGAACAAACCAAGTTACAATAGCATACAAAATATAACGTCCATATTTTTTTTTAATCTTAAATCACAATCATTATTATTATAATTTAATATTCATTATCAGTATTCTCTATGGCTTTAGATTTTTTTTCCGATTTTTCTTTATCATAAATGATTTTTTTCATTAAATCTTTTTGTCCTTGCCGAGCGTTCACTAATCCTTTGTGGCCATGTCTAAGTTGGCCAAGTAACTTTAAGGCGATTATAATAAAATATTTAAAAACTAATTTAATTTTTAGTTTTATCATCTCGAACAATCTCTTAGCTGGTATCCCAGGATCGTGAGAATACACTGAATGATATGGTTGCATTTTTTATTATCAACGTCTAACGACTCAAACGCTTGCCTTGTACGATATTTTGATTAACCCTACAGGCACGAATGCCTAAAATAAAGTTTGAATCGCAGTTGATTAATATCCAATGAATACCAGAATGGGCCGCAGATTAACAAATAAATATGCATAGAAATTAAATTTTCGTTTTGAAAAACTTTTCTGATAATTTTAAAATCAATGTTTGTCATTTTTTTATTTAAAGTAATTACTCACAGATTGGTCCTTTACCGTAGCTATCCTTAAACAATCAAAAGCTCCAACCATGGTATCGAATATGTAGATTTTTCACTTTTTTTAAATATCACTTGTATATGAGGGTATTACTTACAAACCCGGCTTATTTCAAAGTGTTTAAACCATGGACCACGGATATTTTTAGTAGATACTAATAATACAAGAACTTTTAGAAATCAGTCTCAAATATGGCTTGACAACATCCAAAATATCATTCCAAAGTAATGTTAGACCTAAAATACTTTCAAAATGTGCATTGTTTTTCAAAACGAAATTCAAGTTTCATTTTTTAACCATTTTGGAATAAGCCGTGTTTTCAAGTAATACCCTTATATATAATATTATGTTATGTGCTTAAATTTGTCGATTTCAAAAATTTTACTATTTTTTGACAGAAAATAGTTTTTTTGAATTGAATAAAAAATGATTAAGAGTATAAATAACTTGAATTTTAATTTATTTTTTATAAGAAATCAAGTTGTTTTAATAGAATTTGTAAACATATGCTATTATAAATGGTCATGAAAGCATTTTTGGCGTTCTGGGCACGTCATACGGGCGTGAAGGGTTAAAGGTCAAAATGTTTTGAATGTGTGGTAATTATGATTGTACTTGGTCTGAACCAAATGACACTTTTGCAACACACACATATTGAACAGACCTGGGACAACTGCGACCCCTGAGGAATATTGATAAACTATCTATTTCCTGAAGATACCATTACATCATTTTAAAAAACAAACACTCCTTTGTAATAATTTCACATTTTTTTAATGTGATCAAAACCAGTTTTACTTATGACGATTATTTTCTTTAAACATTATTATGTTTACCTGCGGTCTACCGTTTATATTGCATTTCTAATGTAGCTTTTCTAATGTAGCTTTCTAAAAGCTTTCTAATACATATTCATGAACAAGCTTTTGACATGAACAATAATCAATAATTAATCGTAAAATAAAATATTTTTCGAGTAAACAACATGTGAAACAAAGCATAGGTATTGTAATTCAGTTATTGAAATAATGTTTGTTCTTATTTGTTGTATATTATGTGGTAGGCTTAATACAATTTATAGAAGTTAGTATTATGGATTGAAACTTCGCTGATATTTTAATTTACGATTTACGAACTGTCTTAGCAATATGTTGCATTCTGAAATACATTGCCAAAACTTAGCCAAGTTTCAAACAATATACATTAACTTTATATCCAGTTAAAATATCAAACCATCGATAGCTAATAAATCTTTATAAAAACTTTTTGGTGATGTGACAGGATGTCGAAAAGATATCGAAGCTTTTAAACTTGTTTAATTAATGTTAATGAATTGACAACAGTATTAAATTTAAGCTCTGACCTTAAAACTTTTTCAATAAAAAAATTCTCTAAAAGCATTTTTTTACAAAAAAATAAAGCTTTATCTCTTTATATATTTATAAAAAGCTTAAGTGAGATTTGCAGACACAACGTAATTTTTAATATAAAAACACCTTAGTGTTTTTAGAGATTTTATATTTTTATTTTAGTTTCATAATAAAATATTGAATTTATTCGACGTTGTATATGTAATTTAAATATTCTCTAAATTCAGCAACGATAAACTTTTTTATACGAGAGTCAAAAATTAATTGACTTAACGTTTTTATGATGTGCAAATATTTTTTTTATGGAGTGTTACATGGCTTCGTAAAGTATTTAACGTGTAACATTAAAATAGTTCAGTCGTTCTGAAATAATTTTCAAATATTTAAGCGTGCAGTGGCGTACTAATTTTTATACAGCTATAAAACTAATTCCTATGTTATAATAACACAAAATATATTACAAAAATTAACATTTTTAGCAATTTTAATGAAGCCGAATTAAACTTAATGCCCACCTGTCGAAACAAATTACAGTCGTTATCTAAGTGTATAAATACCGTGACGTTGAACAATTTATTTTCGTTTCAGTTTTATACAGTTTTCAACCTTAAAAAGTCCATTTTAATTGAGATATAAGTTAGCCATTTTAAGAACTAAATCACACCACTGACGCCTTGTACAACTTCTTACACATACGAATATTGGAGTACTATTAAAAGAATGTCTTAAATAACCAAAATGTTTTCGTAATTATAGTAGACAAGATTTTTTAAATCACACTAAAGCTTAGCAAAAATGTTTTATCAATTAACTAAAATTTTAACATCAAATCTAATTTTCTAATCTAAATTATCAAATTCTATGGGATGAAGTTTACTAGTAAGTGAAGAATGAATATGGAAAACGTATACACACACCGAATCTTTGACGCTGTACCATTTCCGCTTTGATACATGTCAGTTGGGCTACCTTCAGAGCATTCAGAGATTTTGTTGTTGTATAAATAGCACTGTTAAATTATATTTCTTATCAGTTGACAGTGCTCACCATGAAAGAAACCAGTTCTGACCTTTTTTATATAAATTGGAAATAATGTACAAATGAATATTTTTTTTTTATTAATATAATATATTTTACATGTACTGTGTTTGTCACGAACATTATTTCCACAAATATTTCTAGAATTTCTGTCAAATTCTTATACAGAACCATATTGATAATGGAAAAGCATTAGATGAATTTTAATCTCTTAGCAGAATCCACTTTATCCAAGAGCACGGGAAACAATATCTCTCGGCGTAGCTTTTTACATTATGTTTGTATAATGCCAGATAAAAGGCAGAGAACAACCAGCTCGTACATCATACGATAAAGAAGACGTTTTTACGTTTGTGAAAAAATGCTCTTTTCCTGACACTTATTATTTTTTATTTATGTAGAAAGTTTGTCATCATATAATAGCTACATAATACATATATCTTAATATTATAAAAATACCTTTACTTTAAAAGTAAGTAACGACACAAATGGATGAATAAGTTAATTGATTTGACATTTACTTGGTAGAACTCCATTATTACAGATTTAAAATATCAAAGTATTTTAGTTCTACAGTTTTAATAATTTATGCGTTGATAGCTATTTCGGCTTGCGCCATCGTCAGAACTATGTTTAAACTTATGTTTTGCTCTGTATACTGCTCTGCAGCTATGTATACTGGCTCTGAAGAGATACACAATGCATCAAGTTATTCACTCTAACATCCTATGTAATTATAATTACGACGGCGAAAGCCGAAATAGCTATCAACGCATAAATTATTAAAACTGTAGAACTAAAATACTTTGATATTTTAAATCTGGATGAATAAGTGGTTTAATAAAATTAAAAATTGTGAGTAGCACAGTGGTTAACGTCTTTGGTTTCCGAGATGGATATTGTTCAACCAATAAATATTCACTCACACCCTTCCAATAAAAAAACGGGACATAGTGAGAGTGATTAACGAACTACAGGTACTCTCTTAGTCCTATCTTTATATCCCTACTCTCTTTAGAAAAAAAAAATTGAGCAACTGAGTAACAAGCAGTTCTCGTAGATACAACTTTATAGAGATAAACTATTTTAGGAGTACATATGCTCCACATTGGGAGTTTTTCTATCAGAAATCGTACACAAAATACTTTTAGGGTGCGTCAATACTTTGTAATTTTTTTTAACATATCCACTCCCAATGTGGAGGATATAGACTCCTAATAAAATTTAACTCAATAGAAAAGTTTCAACGAGAACTGTCTGTTACTCAATTACTCAACCTCTCTTAGAGAATGGGAAAAGAAGGATGAGACTGGGACAGGACTAGTGATAAACTAATCGCTTTAGCTACTCCTCATTTTCTCAGGATAGGATAGGTGGGAAAGGAAATTCAACATCACATACATCCATGCCTTTCGGCAGAAACCCAAAAATTGATTGAAAATCAATCTATAAAAACTGCCCGTAATAGGATTTGAACACATGACCTCTGTGTTTTAAGCCAACGGCATTGACGCTGGATCAACTAACACCTTTGTACTTATTCCACATTTATTTAATATGATCAGGATCGGTTTTGCTTTTTTTTTTAAATATGTAATGAGTGAAATGTTTTAAACATAAAACTATCATTAAGCATATTCACTTTATTAATGTAGCATTTTATCACTTTGTCAAAAATTTCCCAAATTTTAATTATGTTTGTAATTACTTTCAATCGCCATTCTGAATTTATTAATCTGGGATGACTTTTTAATTATATGTTAGATGTGTTGAACATTTTAATTTTGTGTTATTTTAGAATCACTTTAATGTAATTGGCAATTTCTTTTCAATGCCAATTGTTGTGTATAACTTTTCAATTTTGTATAAATAGCATTGTTAAATTATATTTCTTATCAGTTGACAATGCTCGCAATGAGCGAAACCGGTCCTGACATATTAAATAAAGTGGAATGAAGTACAAAGGATTATTGTGTTTTTATTAATATAATGTCTTTCCACCAAGTATTGACAGTGAACACCCTAAAAGTGAACTATGAATATACTACAATTTAAATCAATAAAGTAAAATGACATACACGTTTAATTTTAAAGATTGTTAATTGTTGTCCCACGTATATTCCATAAAATAACACTTTCCACTAAACTTAAAAAAAAACTTAATATTTATTTTATATTTCAAGAGAGCGTTTCCGCTTGAAGCAGCTTAACGATAAAATAATAAAAACTAATCTGCCCATATTTAATTTTGGCATACTAACACAGTTGTCATAAAGCAAAATTAATTAAGTGCTTTTTCATGTCAACTCTTAATCTTAACAAGTCAAAATAATCCTTGGATTAAGGACCACGTCTAACAACGTTTGAAATAAAAATGTCACGGCTCAAGATAACATCCTTGAAAGATCTTATTACATTCATTCTGAGAGCAAACAACGCCGAAGACACGGATAAAGTGGATAGGCTTTTATATCTATATTTTCGTTAGATATTACGGATTAAATAAAATGTTAGGTAGGCACACATAACATATTTCAGGGTAAAATACTGTTTTGAAAGCTTTAAGCAAAATTATATTTATAAAAATGTTAAAATGTACAGCTTTGTCGTTTTTTATTTGAAAATTGTAAAATAAAATGAAATTATTCGTATCACCACCTTACTACTAAAATTTTTATTTCTGCTTAAAGGACAAAAAAATACAGAACAAAAAAACAGACAATTTTATATAGAAATTTTTGATTGTCAATGAATCTACCAACATCATTCAAATTTCTTTTAGGAATGTTATCGTTCCACTCTCTTGAAGCTCGAAGGTTGTTTTCAACATTAAAGAATTTTCCTCTTCTTCTTCGGGGCCGAATACAAGCTCCTTACTTACAAGCTCCCAACTTATTCTTACGTGGGCGAATCTATGACCAAACAAATTGTTTCTGAAAACTTATTCCTCGCGTAGGACGTATGAGTCGCCAGTTCCAAGAGGCGTTCGACTGATCAACTCATTGCCTAGAGAAGTGGACATTTTTAGTGACAGTATTTGTGAACTGTTTGTCAAGTTTTACTTTTTTACTTCATGATTTTTTGTGTTGATTTTAATGTATTGTGTTGCTTTTTTTTATTTTTTTCTCATTATATTTCTCAAGTGCATGGCGAATTGGCGTCAGCTGTAATGTCATGTACTGTACATTTATTTTTTAAACAATAAATAAACATTGTATGAGACATACGAGGTTTTAGTTCTGTGATTGAAACCATTGCACCAACGAGGTTTTTAAAAACCTTCGATGGCCCAATCGGATTTTATGTAAGGCCCAAAATAACCATAGTCACGTGATCATTTTTCAAACATCTGATATTGTTTGCAAAAAATACGTAAAGACTGTGCATTTTGGATAATTTGTACTTTTGTGTTCTTTCATTTATGTTGTTACTATATTATGTATAGTATGTGGTATATTAACAAACTATTATTAATATTTAGCGGCCCATTTAACGTAGCAAAAACTGGCATGCCGCGGAGTATTGCTGGTCTAGACTCTAGATTTCTGAGGTTTCGATACAATTAAACATGATTTTTTGAGTCATTTTATTCCTTTACGATTCCAAAGCTCTGATTGATACGATGAACCTATTTACTTTATTATCCTTCGTGACATATTTGTTGATAATTAAATATTAAAACCAATAACTACTATTCCCATTATTACACATGTATAGCTTGTTAACACATGTTACAATTTACAGCGCCTATTAAGCTGAAAGCGTGTACACATTTTGAGTAAGGTTTGTAGATTTAATGGATTATTCTTCCATGGACAATTTTCAACCAACAAAATGTGCCATTTTCAAGTATTTCTAATCATCAATAGCCTGGTCATCTCTAGAGATTAGCTCAATCAGATTAATTTATAATAATAAAAGTATGATTTCAACAAGTGGGCTCTGAAAAAAATTCGGCAGTTTTCATTAACTATTGGTAAATAAATTTAAATGTATTCTTTTCTTTTATAGATAAAACGACTGAAAAAAGTAACGTTAAATATACTTTTAAAAATTGTACTGTCTGTACTTGCTGGAAAGGCATTATATTCAAATAAATAAAACACTATTTTGTACCAATTCCTTCGCTCATGACGAGAATTTTCAACTGATCAGTTGCCTAACTGTTTAATAAATTGAAAATGCTCGTCATGAGCAGAAACGATCCTGATTAGGGCATCCAATCCCGGGATCCCGTTCAATTTTCTGATCCCGAAATCCCGGGATTGAGATGGCCGCGATCCCGGGATTGAGAATTTTTGAGAAAAATCTTAAAATTTACACGAAATTGGCAAATTCAAGATTTCAAATTCCTCGGTGAGCTAAAAAAAAAAAAAAACGAGTTTCTGTGACATTCCGGGAAAAAGTATAGCGAATTGAGGATTTCAAATTCCTCGGTGAGAAAATCTCAATCCCGGGATTCAAAATAAATCAATCCCAAAATCCCGGGATTGGAAAAAGGCTCCGGATTGGACCCCGTTTTCAATTATTCAAAAAATTACATGTCATAACATTACTTTTAAAACCTACTTAACAAATATATGCAAAATTTCCAGCGTTACACGATAATGTATAAAACTAATTTTCGAAACCGTATTTGTTTCTATAGCCCTAAAATGATTGATTTATTGCAATTTTCATCAATAAATTCTTTAAGCGTAATTCTGTCATTTTACTGAAACAGAAACCTCAATATATTGTACAAATATTATTTCTAAATGTGTATACTGAAGCCCAAAAGGAAAAAAATCTTGTTTGAACGGCCGCTGTTATAAGAAATTGGCCTTTTATACAGCGCTTCCCGACATACATGCAGCAGTAACTTTCATGTTGTGATTAATTTGTTATTTCAAAAATGTTTCTTCACTATAAGTTATTATTCTCTCCATTGCGAGGCCACTTTTTTCAACTTGTGTTGACACTTCTTTCCACTCACTCTGTTCCACAAGCTCATAGACGTCAAAAGTACCACTTGAGTACAATTTAATCGTATTTTTCGTCCAGCGATGACCTTTTTTAGTGTGATGGCCGTCGTCATCGAAAAAACCATTTTGTCTAACAACTTTTTTCATTGCCATTTGAATTGTTCAATACAATTTATAATAAAACGATTTCCGTTCTTGATAAAGAGTGACAAGGTTCGTAATGGAACACTTTGATAGGTGTTTGAGGACCCACAAGACACCTTACCATCGTGTTATTGTTAATCCGGTTATTTTGAATAAAAGAAAGATTCGTGTTTTTCTTTGTTTTTATACTTATTGATTGTTTTATTTCCTGTATTCGATTATTGTGGTGTGAGATTTTTTTTTATTTAAATTTGTAACTACACCCATCCCTCGCTTAACACGGAAGATAGGTTCTGCTATATCATCGCGTTAAACGAAACCATGTTAAGCGAGACTAACAAATTTATGAATAAGAGAGGATAGGTTATTTTTTAGAAATATTAAGGAAATTGGTAGATAGGACTGAAAATTTATTGAAACATTATGAACACAGATAAAAGATATTATTCAATGTCACTCTCACTAGAAGATATTAATATGGGGATTTTTATCAACAGAGTGGGCAACGAGAGACTAAATGTCTGATGCATTATTTTAAGGTACTATTTTTTTACATTTAAAATGTAAAAGATATACCCTAACCGTTATTCTTAGAAATTCCCACAGCTGTGCGCACGTCTGCAAAGCAAGATTTAATCGAAAAAAAAAATCTTCAACAAAACTGAAACCGTGTTAAGCGAGTATCGTGTAAAGCGAGGGATGAGTGTATTTCTACTCTCACTGTGGATTACATAGACATCTTTTTGAATTTATTTATTTTTTATAAATTCTGCATAGTACTATGTTTCTCGACATCTCATTTATGAAGAGAGTAGATATACAATGGAAGGGTGTGGACAGGTTAGTAGTTAACTAATCGCTTTTGCTACGCCCCTTTATGTGATCGAATGAATCGTAGGGAAGTTTAGCTATCACATGCATACATCGATGGCATTAAAGATGAGTCCGTACATCGATTGAAAAATCATTTTATGAAACTTCCGTACTGGGATTTGAATACTTCAACCGTAGCTAACGACGATGATTTCTAGACCACGCACCTCACCTACCGCGTACTATATTTTTAATTTTACTTCCTTTTTAAATAGAGAATAGTACACTTGTTTGAAAGCATTCACGCAAACATTGTATTATAGAGTTTTTAGGTATATACAAAAATATTATTTTTTTACCATGTCCGCTTCCAATGTGGAGCATATGGGCTCCTAATAGAGTTTATCTCAACAGAAGTGTTTCTACGAGAACTGCTTGTTACTCAGTTGCTCAACCTCTCTTTTTCCAAAGAGAGTAGGAATAGAAGGAAAGGGCTAGGACAGGACCAGTGGTTAACTTATCGCTTTCAATACACCCCGTGCATAGGATAGAATGGGCGGGAGGGGGGAATTCAAGACATCACATGCATCCATGCCTTCATAGATCGATTGAAAAATCAATTTATAAATATTATTTTTTTACCATGTCCGCTCCCAATGTGGAGCATATGGGCTCCTAATGGAGTTTATCTCAACAGAAGTGTTTCTACGAAAACTGCTTGTTACTCAGTTGCTCAACCTCTCTTTTTCCAAAGAGAGTAGGAATAGAAGGAAAGGGCTAGGACAGGACTAGTGGTTAGCTAATCGCTCTCGATACGCCCCGTTCATAGGATAGGATGGGTGGGAGGGGGGTCAATATCTAACAAATATTTACATAATTTTTATTACGAAAATGCTTTTTTTTTTATTATATTTGTATATTTAGCTTAAAAAATTCTTCTGACTTAGTGTGAAAAAACTTAAAATATATATACTATATTTATATTACTTTAAGAGGGTGTTCACTGTCAATACTTGGTGAAAAGGCATTATATTAATAAAAACACAATATTCCTTTGCACTTTATTCCACTTTATTTAAAAGGTCAGGACCGGTTTCGCTCATTGCGAGCATCAGTTGACAATGCTCGCAATGAGCGAAATCGGTCCTGACCTTTTAAATAAAGTGGGGGTGGGAGTACAAAAAAACATTGTGTTTTTATTACTATATGTATATGACAAAACAATTTTTCGCTTCCCACAACTTAACAAAAAAAAACATTTTTTGATACATTCAGCTTTACAGTAAAAATAATACATTATCTATCAAAATCTCGCACATCAAATATAGTGATAAAAATTCATTTGTTTTTCAACTTGAACAAATTAATTAATTGTTTTATACATGTTATATCATATTATCTCCAATAAACAGATTAAATGTGATTATTTATTTATTAATTTTCGCAACGGTTAAATACAAAAGAATAAAAAAAAAAATCTAATAATAGTAACTGTAGAGCAAATTTTCGTCTCCTGTAATGTTTGTGTCACGTGGAATATTAGGTATTTTTTTTTTATCATGAAAGATAATATACAGAAATGATCATCGTTGTTTTAAATATCGCAGAAGTCAACGATAAAAATTTTTGTAGAGAAGTGGCTTAACTTATCCACCGTGATTACATAATATACATCTCGAAAAAACTTGAGAGAGAAAAGAAGCAAACAGTTGCATATAAAAATAAAATCAAATAAATAAGAGGCATGAACTCTTTGGCCGAACTGAAACATTTTACTACCTTAATTTTTATCACTTAAATTTAATTTTATAATTACGAAATAACTACTTTGCCATTTATAATTATCACTTCAAAGAACGCTTCAACGCTACTGATACATGAAGAGTTTTTTATTTTTGGATATAATTATAATATTAATAAAAACACAATAATTCTTTGTACTTCATTCCACTTTATTTAATATGTCAGGACCGGTTTCGCTCATTGCAAGCATTGTCAACTGATAAGAAATATAATTTAACAATGCTATTTATACAAAATTAAAAATTTAACAATGCTATTTATACAAAATTTTGTATAAATAGCATTGTTAAATTATATTTCTTATCAGTTGACAATGCTCGCAATGAGCGAAACCGGTCCTGACATATTAAATAAAGTGGAATGAAGTACAAAGGATTATTGTCTTTTTATTAATATAATGCCTTTCCACCAAGTATTGACAGTGAACACCCTAAAAGGTATAATTATAATACTAAAAAATAAACTGCGACACTTTATCGGTCGGGGTTAAATCGAAACCTTTTTTGTGGCCGACAGGGCTACTCAAAGCGTGACTGAAAAGGGACAGTTTATTTCGATTGGGTTGTGGGTCTAAGGAGCGTAGGGCAGGGAGGAAATCGTTCTGGAAATACTCCCAAAGAGTTATTTGAACAAGTTCGTTTTGAAAAGAAATGTTTGAGCATAAAAGCTTTAGATTATTGTTGATGTAATTTTGAATTAAATACTGTTCATTTGATTAAATGATGTTCAACATTCAAACAACATTTAATTGTTAGATCTTTAAGAATTTTTTAATTGTCAAGTGACTAATTGTCATAGTTATTAGTATTTTGTCACTGTACTGTAAGTGGGTAAGTAGTAGTTATAACAACAGTAAATTATTTTTTGAGCTTTAATAGTAAAGTACTTTACCTCGATATTTAGTGTCACATAAATAATTATAATGAATATGGTTTATAAATGAAAAATATGTCGTCCTGGCTGTTGGCTGTAATGACGTGATAAAATAGTAATATGTGAATAAAATAAAAACATAAAATTATAGTAAATGATCATTTCCAGGATTGGAAGATTGCGAATCCCAAAACTCCATGATCACCGAAAACCCGGATTGGATGCTCTAGTTATAACATATAAAAGTGGTCTAAGGCGAACGAAGCCTCGACAATTAATGACATTTACATGTTTTAAAAAATGTCAAGTATTAAGAAAAATGAATACTATTATTTAATTAAAATTTTATTTAAATCAGAATTTGAACAAGAAGTAATTTTTAAAAGGCTATACTCATGAGCTGTTTTATGATAGCTTCATAAATACGGATAGCACACTTTTTTCAAAGCTTTTGTAAGTAATGTTTTCGATATGCGTAAAACTTATTTTCTTGTGTCTCACTCAGGGGTGGGCTGGAGGGGGCTCGGAGGGGCTCGCGCGAGCCTCTTGTTAATATTTACTAAGGCCGGTGAGCCCCTTGTTAATTTAAGAAAAAACAATATTCTCAAGTTAAATTATTATACTTCAATTAATTAGTATATGACCTATATATTATATACGGCAGCTTTAGTATACACAGCAGTACATTTTTAGTCATTTACATTGATAGTTTTACGGTAAATTGAATATTTTTACATTTTATAAGTGTATTAAGTAACAATTGGTTACTTATTTAAGTATTTTATATAATTGCATATGAGTGATAAAGAAATTCTCTTCTTCCCCAGAACACTGAGAATTGCTTTAATATTATGCGAGCCCCTTGTTATCGTATTGGCAGCCCATCGCTGGACTCACTAATTGTATTGGATAAACATATATCTGTTTATGCTCAATTGGATTTATATCATCCAAGAAAATATGTTGGTTTTACTCTCGATGGTTTCGGCGGTAACTTTGTGGAAGTTCATTTTAATAGAAATAAAAATAGAATTTTGAAATTAGAAATACTCCACCGAGTAAATAAAAAGGGTTTAAAGATGAATAGTTTAAAATTTTTAGAAATTAATAAAATTCTTAATAAATAAAAAGAAATATTATTTATAGGACAGGTTGTTCGCCATTACTTACATTGTTTCCAATTAATAGAGTAATCACCAACCTATCTGATTGATTGCAGCTCATTAGTTTAATATTTTGTAATGTTTAACGTCATTGGTAGTATGATTATATTTGTTTGCTTTGTTTCGATTCTATCACCCCCTACTTGCTTCCCTTAAAAGGAAAAAAACCCAAACTCCATTTTGTAATTTCATAATTTAAAAATGTTAGAATCAATCTTGCTTCATTACTTAAGCAAACTTTGCGATAGTAAGTCTGAAGATGCCTCTGAAAGAGGCGAAACACGTGTCACAGTTAGTAACACAATACGTGGAATAATCAAAGTTATTTTAAATTTTCTATTATGTTGGTTTTATTTGATGAAATAATTCTGAACATACTACATATAATGTTGCAAGTTAGTAGTGTTTCCATTTCAAAAAAGGGTCGCATTTAAAAAAATATAGTGGATTCTGCTAATACAGATATAGACTAACTTAATTAATAAAACATGTAAAAATTTACATTAATAAATATAACAAGAAAACTTCCCGGTGAAGTAACATTCTTCCGTGTCTATAAATCTTTCCTTTTGCCCCTCCTTATGAATAATAATAACAATATCTAATTCAATGTCGTTTTGTAGCATGTCAGTAGCGTGCGTGGACGCTGGGTCTTGTTTGTTTATAGCAGCGTTAATTATATTAATTAACCCTCGCCCCGCAGCATTTAACTTTATGACAGCGCCACTAAACCTTTTAAGCGTATGAATAAACAAAAAATAATATTAGTTTCTAATTTGAATTGTTTGAATTTTGTACTTTTCCATGAGTTTTGTCGCTAACGACCTGGGTTTCGCCTTTCGGCATCTTCAGGCATTCCAAGTGCACGGATGTACTTGGAAACTCATGGAAAAGTACAAAATTCAAACAATTCAAATTTGATAATGAAATGCCATCAAGCACCCTCAGTCGAAATACTTAATATTAGTTTCGTTTTTCTTCATTTTACAGCATCGTTATATGAAGCGTTTATTTACAAAAAGCGCCACAAATATTGTTTTTATATTTTTGATAGATTTGGCGTTAATATGTTACACATTAAATATTGAGATTTTTTAAAAAACAGTATTTGTTAGCTAATAAACTATACAACAAGAAATACAAACAAAATTCAAACCAGATACCAGAATCAATAAGATTTTTAAAATTTCGAAAATTATTTTTTCGTAATTTGAGTTTTGGAACATATAAATTTTGGCACTTTTTGGATTTTGACAAATTGACGAATATAGTTTTTATACCTAGGCGTCTCAAATATTCGTGAATAGCTATTTTTAAATTGCTGTAATTAAATGGTAACGCGTTGTGTGTAGGTTTTCCATATCTGGTTTTTTATTCCATTATTAAGTTTAATTTCTTAATTGAATATTATTATATCTTTATAAAACACACTATTTCTTTTTTCTTTATCTTCACATTATAAAAAGGACATGACCGGTTTCGCTCATAGCGAGCATTGTCAACTGATAAGAAATATAATTTAACAGTGCTGTTTATACAAAAACAAATTGAAATGAAAAGGTATAAACAACAATTGACATTGAAAAGAATTTACAAATTACAGTAGAAGCAATTCTATAATAACAGAAAATTAAAATTTTCATCACCTCTAACATTTAATAAAAAAAATCATTAAAGAATAAAGCTAAAGTGGTGACTGATTGTAATTACAAACATAATTACCATCAGTTGTTTCGTATAAAGAGGAACTATTTGTTCAACAAAGATTTTAATGCAAAAGTATCCGATTGACAACAAGATATTTTTTAAACCATATCCGTTCCTGATGTGGAGCATATGGACTCTTAATGGAGTTTAACTCAGCAGAAGTGTTTCTACGAGAACTGCTTGTTACTCTGTTGCTAGATCTCTCTATTTTCCAAAGAGAGTAGTAATAGAAGAATACGGCTAGGACAGGACTAGTGCTAAGCTTATCACTCTCGACACGCTCTGTCCTCATAGGATAGGATGGGTGGGAGAGGGTGATTCAAGACATCACATACAGCCATGCCTTCAAACAGAAGTTCATAAATCGATTGAAAAATCAATTTATAAAACTGTTGGGATTCGAACCCGTGACCTCCTTAACTGAAGGCAACGACGTTGACCACTCGACCACACAGGCGACAAGATATTACGACCACATTTTCCTTGATGGATATTATACATTTTCTAAAAAAATAAATAAAAGATAAGATGTTCAACATCAATGTTAAATTTATTATTTTATTTTTCTATCAATTTATGAGTAAAAATGCCACTGGTTGAGAACCAATACAAAGAGGACTCTTTGAGGGAGCGTTTCTGAAATATTCACGCCGTTAAGCCATTACGCCTAATGAAAACTACTCACTTGTGAATTCGGGAAGGCTGTATTTAGAGGTTTTTTTCGGTAATGAATCATTTATCTGAAGGCGGACCTTGTCCATTCATTTATGACATTTATAAATAAAAGATATGATGCGGTGCTTGTGGGTGATTAATTGAAAAGACGTAGCACGAAAGAGATTAGTATATATTATTTTAAGATTCACACAAGCATATTACTAATTCAAATATTTAGTAACGCTATTTGTCAACATTATATTATTAAAAAACGCTTTATTCTTTGTACTCAATTTCCCTTTTAATTTATCAATATCAACTGATAATAAATAAAATTAAACATTGCTATTAATACATTAAAGGCTCAAAAACATAGAGCAAATTGCAGCCAACAACTTCCACTAAGATTTTGAGCATAGGTGTATGATATTTCTTCTCCTTCCATTGATCGCAAGCAACTGTGGCTTCAAACTAAAAAAAAACCTATCGCTTTGGCCATATTTTGTTTATTCCAGATTTGTTTGATTGTATTAAAATTAATGATATATAAAAAATGAAAACATAAAATCATGGTAACAGATCAGTCTTGGAATCTGAGAATTAAATATTGTAACTAACAAAATCCCGCGATCGCAAAAAAAAGGGTCCTGGATTGGATGACCCAGTTTTGCCGAAATGAAAAATTACTTACACTGGATACTTTAGCTTACAAAAAAACTTTAATCACTACTTAGTTAATACTTAGAAGTCTTTTCCGAGCTTAATCCTGCTCTTTTTACCATCTCCGCAAAAAATGTGTTAAGTTACTTAATAATTATCGTTGGTCGCAAATCTGATATCTATCCATATTATCAATTATGAATCTGCAACTTAAAATTAAGATTTTGCTAAAATTCATTGGTTTTATTAGTGTTTCGAAGTCCAAGTGTACATTAAGGACTCCAAAACTATTTTTTTCAATCGTTTCTTTTACTTTTGTTGATACTATTATTCGCCTCTTCTCAAAATAATATTACTCTAAAATAAAATGTAGTATAATTGATCACACCGTTTTGAGAGAAATTCGTACGTAACCAATCGACAGTTTTAAGTTAAAAACAAATGAAAACTACGATAAAGCCTGTGATATTTTATGAAACATGATTAATTATAATATTTCAATACAGATAGGCGTGTACTAGGGTTTGTAAAAAACCCGGTTTTCGAATGTTAATATTGTTAGTATTTTGTTTTGTTTAATTATATGCATAATAATACACAACAAAAAATTATTTGGTGTTACTCTTCAGAAAATCTGATTTAAAAAAACACAAAGCGTCCACTGATTGTTTTGTAACAAAATTTTCTGATACCTAAAATACCCTTTCGCTGGATAATGATGTGGGCCATCAAATAAAAGATCCAAATTTTCTGTCCTTTTGTTTATAGAATTGTTTATGGAAACTTTGGCACAACCGGCTACCAAGTTGAAAAATCGTTTTCGAATGTCATAAATTTAGTAAAAAAAACTGTTTTTGAAAACCGACAAGCCCTAGTTTACCGATCTGAAAAAAATAAAACTAGAAATCAATAGGCAGGGAACTGCTTTTAAATCTACATAATTAATAATAAATGATAAAAATTCTGTGTCAGTCTAATCGGTACAATAAATACACGAATTGGATTAATCAAGGAAACAAATTGATATCCATGAATATCATGGTTTGTCAATTTTTCTACGTACCACTTCGACGTGACGATATGTTGAGTAAAAAATTGCTAATGTACAACAGAACATCTTTCACTGGTTGTGATCTCTAGTGAATTCAGTTAACTGAGAAAGTCAAGTAAATTAAATATTTACTGCAGCCTTACTTTCATCATTATTCGTTCAGATGAAAAGAATATTTGCGTTGTTTATACATCAAATACAAAGAAAATCCTACCCGAATTCAGTTCAAAGAAAATCCTACACAATGTACCCGAATTCAGTTCACAAAATAAATAAACATGAATTTCGTTTATTCAAGAATAAAAAATAGCAACCCCTTAATTGCAAGATCAATAACAAGGACAATGGATAAATACTTGAGCGTATATTTTCACTTAAGCGGTTAGGTAATATTTTCTTTGTGCTTCTTCCAGCTATCCGAAAACCACAATAGGTTCGTCGACATAATACACGGAAAAGCTTCAGAATGCCTGACGACGAACTCCCGAAATCCCTATTTGCTTTATCATCCCTTGTGTCAGTGACTGTAAACCTTATTTATTATGTATTCGAACAGCGCTCAAAGGATATAGAACTTTATTCTTCGTAGCACTAAGAAAAGAAAATTATTTTATTTTATTGGTATTTACGTTTTTACCAGTCCCACAACCAAGTGATAAAGTGGTAAAGCGACGCTACAAAAGAATACGCTACGTGATACTCTGTTATTATGAACTAATTTAACATTATAGTTAAGTTTTCAATATAATTATGGATTTTTTATTCAACAAAATGAATATCTGAAACGTTTTCGAGCATCATAAAAATGCCTCTCAATGGTTTTCTTCATTATAGATTGTATGTATGTAAGAGAATTTGTTTTTGTACGTATGGGTATATTACAATATAACGTCGGATCCATGCCACAATGACCAATGTCGTTGGCTTCCGTACTGGACCTCTTGGGCTCGAATCCCAGAACGAACATCGTTTTGTTTTCAATAGATTTTTCGATTTCTGTTCGAAGGCATGGATATTTTTGATGTCTTTTAATTCCAATCCTAAGATTAAGGGGGGAATATATTTTCTATCTCTACTACGCTCTTAAAAAAAGAAAGGTTGAGTGACTGAGTAACAAACAGTTCTTGTAGAAAAGCTCCTGTCGAGATACCTCCATTAGGAGGTAATATGCTGCTCATTGGTTAATATATATAGTAGCATATAAATACATATGGTATTCACGTCAACTGCTTTCACTGCGGATTGTCACTTCCATGGATGCGATGGCAACGATGGAAAAAATTAAAATAACCAAAACATCATTGACAAAAGATACTCAAATAACTTTAACGTTTAATTAGAATAGTAAACACATAAATTTACATTAAAAATTCAGTATAACTTCTAACTTTTAAAACTAAATAAATATAATATTAAGGTACTCAATATTTTTACAATTTATATATTAAAACAAGCCACTAATAGTTTTAAAAAAGGCTTGCCATATTATAACTTTCTATTGTTTATTATCACTATCAAAACATATTGGCGGGTTGCGAATTTTGTTTTTGTTTCAAATTGCATTACGAGCGGGTAAATCTTTCAATAATCCAATGAAACCTGCGACGAAAAAAGGTGTTACTGGAAATCCTTACGTCTTTGAGTGCTGTATCCTATTTACGACGTTGACTTTAGTCCTAAACCACCAGACCATTAAATAAAGTAATGGTTTAATCACCCTCCTGGAGGCCATTTAATTCAAAATGCTTTTTAGAGTTAAAATGTTTTTTTGATCAGTCGTAAAATGATGTTTTTCGCTTTAATGCAGCAATTTCCAAACTAGGAGTGGTGGACTACTGCAAAGGGAGGCGCAAATATATTATTTTTTGAAGAGAGGTGTAATAACATAAATATTATTGTTTATTGTTTAAAAAATTAAAAGTACAGTACATGACTAAGTATTTCGACTGAGGGCGCTTGATGTAATTTCAATATCAAATTTGAATTGTTTGAATTTTGTACTTTTCCATGAGTTTTGTCGCTAACGACTCGGGTTTCGCCTTTCGGCATCTTCAGGCATTCCAAGTGCACGGATGTACTTGAACTGACGCGTACTAAATAGTTTGTATCGTTTATATACAAAAGTATAAGTAGATCACTAAGTTAAAAGGCTATTAAAATGTAAATTAGCGAAAATTGAATGTATACAATTTTCAATGAATTAAGTGGGTTTGTTATAATTATGGGGATTTTTTGAAAATATTAAAGACCAGATAATAATAATGTTAGAGTAAGAATCAGTTACCGTAGAACTACACTTTTTGAGGCTTCATTAAGAGTATATTTTCCACATTGGACGCGGAAATTTTTACAAAAACTATTTTGTTCAAGATTTACCGAATTAACACTTGTCCTTTGTTTAACTGACATTTTTCCGATGGTTAAGAATTTTCTACGTAACTTTCTCAAATAGGACTTCCATCCCAGAAATTTTAAACAATTAACAAAGAGCCGTAATGCTGAAGTTGTTTTGAATGCTAATGCAACGTTCTGAGACTTTCATATTTACAATAAAAATATATATTTAATGAACTATACAAATAAGAAAAAATCTTCCTCATTTTGATTTGTTTATGTACATCTATTTTTATTTTACGTATACAATATAATATGTATTGCTGTCTCTTTCTCGTTTTAGCTGTCTGTTTACATTAAGACATCCAATCCCGGATCCTTTTTGTGATCCCGGGATTCCGGTATTAAACATTCAACATAAAATCGTGTATAAATTGGGACTCGGGATTAAGAAATTTTTGCTCGTCGCAATTTGTGGACTCTCCAAAACGAGACGACGTTTAGCTCTTCCAGAATTCGCAAAATCAACAACCCAGGAATTTGCGGAATTCTCAAATTAAACCAAAAGTTGGAAGCTTTTTTTAACCCTCGCTTAATTTTCTCTAATTTTTTTTTTTTTGGAGGCCTTAAGTTCACATGAACAGAAAAATTGACACAATTGTACTGTTTTTGTCTGCATAATTATAATGGCATACAATCCTACCTTATAATTGATACAAGGATTGTAAAAAAACAATCGTAAAATCTATAATTAAATATGTATGGACTTTCTCTGACATGAATGATTACGAGAGTTGTTTTCGCCATCATTTCCGTATGAATTAAAAACATAATCGAACACACATTAATTTTTTTTATACACATATTGTAATCAATATAAATCGCTCATCTCAAGTTCAAAAAACTACATTTTGCATTAATTTATAGCAAAACGACTTCAAATGAAACATTTCTTGAAGGAATATAATACTAGTGTTCAACACGCAGTAAGACAATGAATGTAGAAATAATTCAAAGCCAAATATTTTTTCTGCCTCCTTTGCTAGACGTTATAAATGTCTGCTACCCTTTGCGCCTTCCTTGAGCGAGACGGGTCGAGAATACAAATCGTGCATATTACTACCCTAATAATAAAATTGCGATCGACGTCCAGATATGACCAGCCTGGTATTGCTACACAGCGTTTGAGCTTTCATACAGTAGACATAAAAGCGTTTTAGCAAACACCTTTTTTTACTGTTAAAAGGCAACATTTAAATTTTGACTCTGAAGTAAAAAAAGCTTTATGGTGACAATCAGATAGGTTTGCTTCCAATTCTTGACAAGATAGATATTATTTTTTTACATTTGAGATGTTAGACATTTTTTGATAATTATAAATTCGTTATCCATGTTTGCTCTCAATGTGGAGCATATGGCCTTTTAATGGAGGTATCACAACAGAAGTTTTTCTACGAAACTGTTTGTTACACAATCGCTTCACCTCTCTTGTTTTCAAAGAGAGTAGCAGGGATAGAATAATAAGGCTAGAATAGGACTAAGGGTAAACTAATCGCTCTTGCTACGCCCAGTTGTTAAAGGATCGGAAATGGTAGGCTCGCAAAAACCCATGCCTACGAACAGAAATCAATAAATCGATCAAAAAAAATCTGTTTGTTCTGGGACTCAAACTCCTGAGGTCTGGCATGGAAGCCTACAGAATACGCTGCGCCATATACCCTGATATAATAATAGGATTTTAAAAAACATGCAAAATCATTTTTTACACATATCTTACATCTCAATCTATTTAATCCTGCAATCATTGCAATAGTTTGACTTGTCTAAAAGTGAAATATTGAAATATAATATTTATAAAATTAAAACGTCATTTATTGGACGTGTTTTATTATTTTATAACGCAACCTTTTTTGTGGGAAAACAATTCGGAAAAAATTATTCAATTAAGGAATATATTATTCCTTAAATTTTGTATTTTGTTTTGTAATAATCGCACCTTACATCATTAATAGTTCTTATTAGTTCTGTATTAAAAAAAAACAAAAGGGTAACTCCATGTTTAGTAATTTTTTAAACTATGTAAACTATAAAAAAAAAATCTAAATATAAACATTGAATTTTTCAAAACGGTGTCGGTTTTAAATACAAAATTAGGTTTGATAACTTTGTTACGTTTACTAGCTTTATTACAAAATATAATACGTGTTTCGCTTTTTAAGAAGCGTAATCAAGCATAACATTGCAAGATTTAAGAATAAACTATTAAAGCTCATTTGTAAGCCGTGTATTGTTATGATGATGTGATAAAGAGGCGAAACACGAGTTACATTTTGAAATATATTAAGTGGAATAACAAAGTTATATTTTTTAAAAATTAACTTGCACAAAATTGCCACCGAATCTATTGAAGGTATTGATAAGTATTCAATACACAAGTGGTCAACGTTCATCTTATTCAATTACGATGACCGTTGCTTTAAACCTTCAGAAAGGATAGTTTTCAAAGGTGAATGTAAAGCCACTGGTTTGTGATAGGGTTACATTCTTGATTCACCAATCTGATACCAAAACGAAACGTAGAAGGAAAAATTGACTAATTACTCATCATTTTATTATCACAAAAAAAATACACGTGGATTTGGCCAATTCCGCTAAAACAAGCTTATCATATTTTAGGGTGTTTACTGTCAATACTTGGGGGGAAAGCATTATATTAATAAAAACATTATATTTCTTTGTACTTTATTTAAAAGGTCAGGACCGGTTTCGCTCATTGCAAGAATTGTCAACTGATAAGAAATATAATTTAACAATGCTACTTATACAAATTTAATAGCATTGTTAAATAATTATATTTCTTATCAGTTGACAATGCTTGCAATGAGCGAAACTGGTCTTAACCTTTTGAATAAAGTGGAATAAAGTACAAAGGAATATTGTGTTTTTTTATTAAGTTTATCAGATTGAAAGCAGACATCGTTAAAATCGTCTACACTATTTAAAATACTTTTTATATTGTAATAAAACTTTTTCTTTTGATAAATACGAAAAAACAATCTAGAAGCAACAAAAAATAATAGTTTTAAATTTTCCATCAAATGAAGATTATTTAGGGATCGTTAAAGCATTATTATTAATGAAATATAAATACGCTTTTGAAAACTTTCGAACGAACATAAAAAGAAGTCTATGCTATATCCGATTTCGTTCTGTAAGAAACCACCAAATCAAAATGAATATTTACCTTACTAACGTCGATATATTTACCATACTTGTTTTCTTATCGAAACAAGAAATATTGGCTGTAAATAATTCAATTTAGTTGTGGGTACGTTATACTTAGTATAGCGTAAAAAAATGTTTGCCGTAAATACTCCGTTATCACGCACACAAATTGGATTCGTTCCAGACGTTCATATTAGCAATTAACTTTTTGCCAATTAATCAAATTTCGGGCGATTTGGGAGTTCTGTGAGTTAATTGAAAAATTTATATTACAGCCAAATTTTATCGTTTCATTTTTCATTCAAGTAACGTAGGCAGTTATTTTTTTTTTTAATTAAAATTGAAAATGATTTATTTACGAAACACTTTTGCGCTTTTTATTTACAAATATTGTTTTAATTTAATTAAGATTTACTCGCCATCATCTTTTGTTTTATACCTGTATTACCTTTTTAGATTATCTAGTTCGAACCTGAATTATTACGAATAGGGTATCCAATCCCGAAGCCTTTTTGAAACCCTCGATTTGGTATACTTTTTCCCGGATTATCATAAAACCTCGTTTTTTTTTTAGCTCACCGAAGAATATGAAATTCTCGATTTGCCAATTTCGTGTCAATTTTCGAGATTTACACAAAATTTCTCAATCCCGAAATCCCGGGATCGCATCCGTATCAATTCCGGAATTTCGGGATCAGAAAATTTAACGGGATCCCGGGATGCCCTAATTACGATGCAAAAATAAGTTTTATGAAAAATGTGTTCAAAAAAATAATAAAATCAAAATAAAAAGATTTTAAACTTGATACTAAATTTTACATATATTATTGTGTTCAACTTTTAAGTATCGGAACGTCGAAAATATCGAGAAGCAAATTTCTCTGGGATCACATTGTGCTCCAATGTGATCCCAAAAAAAATTGCTTACTATTTTCATTGCATTTATTGAAGAATCATTGAAGATTTCAATAAATATTAGTTATATATTATTGGTATTTAGCAAATGGTATAAGCAATGCAAACTGAATACGGAGCTTGAATGATAGTGAAAATATGTAATTTTTCACAACTTAAAATAACAGTTGAAAAATGACTAGAAAAAATTGTAAATAAATTTTCTTTTTTTCTATACTAAGAATGTTTTATCATGCTTCTGGCTATTTTTTTAGTTTTTTTTTTAAAATATTTTGTTTGACCTTTTTTTTTATCAAATTTAATCATTTATTTATTGTAAGATAAGAGTGTTTGGTTTAATCTAATAAACAACATTTTTTTTAATACAGAACTAGTAAGAAGTATTAATGATGTAAGGTGCGATTATTACAAAACTAATTACCTTAATTTAATATCGCTATTTATATGATATTATATAAAATTTAAAAGAAATTTGTTTTTGCCCAGCATCTTTTGGTGAATGAGTAAAAAATTCATCACAAAGAAATATTTTTTAAACTACTCATATGAAGCGATCAATACTGCTTTAATAATTTATCGGGAAAACTTTATTACGCATAAAATCAAATTGTTTTTCTATATATTTTTGAAAATCATTGACCATTATAATTGCATATACCCATGTATGTCAATCATATAATATTTTTTTCACCAAATTATCATTCAAGGAAATAATATCAGGTATGATATTTAAATGATTGCATACGAATAATTGATGCTTTTTTTATTATATTCAATTAAAAAGATAACATTTTATTAAAATTCTGAATAATATAATTTATATTTAAATTATTTGATTGTTATTTACTTCGAGTGTTAGGCACATTAAAAGCGTAAATATATTTAATTATAGTCCATAGTATTGAAGAAATTATTGACATTAATATTTTACGACACACTTTGATAGTAATTATAATAACCAATTATTGGGTATTCATTATAAATTTAAGAAAACTTGGTTTCCTTTTTATAGCATAATAAAATTAATCACGTAAACAAAAAACATTTAGTGACAATAAATTCAGATTTTTTTATAATTCATTGTTTTTAAAGTTTATTGTTTTGAATATTATAATTAAAATTCAATATATATATAAAAAATATATAATTACCTTATATACAGTTTGACACATGACTTTCACCTTAAAAAGCCAGTAAAATAAATATTGGAGAAACTGTTCGATAAATGATCACAAAATACTGTTTATTATAAGTCGTTTTTAATTAAGTTTATTATTTTAATAATATATAACACCACACTCAAAAAAAGCACTTGTCACCAGCAAACGAATAAATAATATTTACAATATTTAGTCTTAAACTTAATTTAGAAATATTTTACAACAAGTTAATATATTTTAATTTAAATATTACAGTCTATAATACAAGCAACAAAACAAATACACAAAGCGATTATTTAAAATTCAAAATTAACAACGCGAGATCGTTAACACATTTTCTGGGAAGAGTTATACAAACAATTCGCACAAAAAAACAAGTACTTGTCTATGAATTTTATATCCGTTACTAACGTTAAAGTGCACTGGTGTTTTTTTTTATCGTAGTGCAACACTTTTTGCTACACGAATTGTTGCGAGTTGCCGTATATGCAGCTGACGTTGAACAGCTATGCCCACAGACTGTGCTTTCAAGCCTCGTACGTAACTACTAGTTTTCACGTACGCAGCTTTGGCCTAGCTGAGCTTCGACGGAAAGAATAAACCGTTATGTCGGAAACTGTTATTAAAAAAACATTATTTTATTTATCACGGAAAAAAAAAGAAAATTCATAATGAATTTATATCCCAAGTGTCATTTGACTTGATAAGATCAATTTTAACTGCAGAAATAAAAAAAAAGTACACTTCATCAAGGCATAAACTTCAAAATAAACATTTTTTATATTCATTTCCACTTCGATTGTGAAGAATATGGGCTCTTAATTAGGGTATCCAATCTCGGGATGCCGCCCAATTCTGTGATCCCAATATTTCGGGATTGTGACAGTACCAATTCTGGGATTTTAGGATTGAGAAAATGAAACACGGAAAAGCTAAAAAAGATGTCGCGCTGTTATTTTTTATAAACCCGTAAATTCCTGGGATTTTGGATTCAAAAATATTTGGAAGAGCTAAAAATCCCGGGATTGAAAAATTGCCAATCCCAAAAATGGTCCAGGATTGGATACTCTACTTCATTGAGTAATTTCGACATAACTTTGTATCAGTTGCTTAACTTCTCTTTTTCGGAGAGACTAGTGGTAGAAGTGGAAGGCTTTTGCAGGACTTGTAAATTACTTATCTCTCGCGTTACACCCCGTTATTTTAGAGTAAGAAAGGTTGGGAGGGGTATTTTTATACATCACAGACACACATGTCTTGGAACAAAAATTGATTCAGAAAAATTCTTTTCGTATTGGAACTCGAACCCGTGAGATTTGTCACGTGGGCAACGACGGGGACCGCTGTGTCACTAACCGAATATTATTTTTTCGTAAAAAATTGTCATAAATATTTTAACACAATTTAAGTAGAAAACGATTTTTTTATTCTCACTCAATTTTTTTGTTTATTACATAAAGTTTATTCTATGTCGTAGTTTTTAAATTCAAATCAAGAATAAAAATGCTTTTTGCTGTGAATCAACCGTTAAAATCAATACATAAGTACCAATTCAAACCCATTTTTAATAAAAAAAAAACAAGATTGCAATTGTTTTTACATTTACTACATAGTAGAAGTGGAAAAGTAGAAGTTAATAATAATAACTTATCTATTTCTACGTAAATATTTGATAGCTTTTTGGTATATTAAATATTAAATTTGTTACTTTGTATAGAAGCTGTCAACATTACTACATTATCATCCTTGTAAATCTTATTTTATTCCAATTCATGTATTATATTATTTAAGCATTCAAACATTCACGTATACTAATTCATCATATTATATTATTATTTATAAACTGATTTACATCCTACGTATACGGTTATTTATTTTCGAGCGGACACCGCGTAACAAAACGAGCAAGTGGAAATGGGTCTTAAGGTTCGTGTACGATACTACGACTGTAGGTACAGGCTTCGGCCGTTGTCGGTATATTAGAGTGAGACAAATAAGTTCCGGTGAGAGAGAAAGCGTTGCAGGAAGGGTAGTTCAATACAACTATTTATTCTACATAATAAAATTATTAATCTTAATCGACAAGAATACTTAAATTATAGTGTAATACATTGTCACTGTATATTTTGTCTTCTTTACAATATGATTTTTATAAAGTTACTCGTATTTTTTTCAGAATGTCCAATTCCAAAGAAATGTTTCAATCATTTTATTTAAACTTATATATATTTTTTTTTTTAATATTTGACATAACAGCTTACGCCAATGCGTCAAATATTTGAAAGGTCATACGAGATATACTCGATGAGAAATTTTTGTAAGTCACATGAGATTAACTCAAGGAGAATTGACGACACAATCACCCATGTCTTAGATCTCAATCGAAAAATTTAAAAAATCCAATTTGACATTGACCTTACCGGGAATCGAACCCAGACCCACTTGATCGGTAGAGCAAGCTCTAACCAACTAGACCACTGCGAGGGACAATATAATATATATGCGATAATATATATGTTTACCATCAGATGATCTTAATTCGATGGCTATTTTTTTTTAAATTGGTATTAAGTTTTAAGATTTTTCCGACCTTGACTCCAACTCTGGACAAAACCCTTGACTCCGATTACGCAGCCTTGCATTTAACTATACTCTTTTAATATTTTACAAGATTATTTTTTTAATATATATTTAAAAATCTGTTATAACCATGGTAAAAGGAAAATATTCGTGTTAATTGTTCATGATGAATTGTTCAATTAAAATTTATATAATAAGGTAAAATAAAAAAAAATGTTAGTTAAGATAATACTATATTTAAAACTATACTCATTTTATAGTTAATTACTAGTTCATATTATTGCGTGATTCTGAAGTAGCCAATAGCCGTATTTTTAAATTAATGTGGAATAACATTCTACCATTTTTTTCTTAGACTTGCCGTACAATTTCATATATTCAAGAAAAAAATCAAACTTTTTAGATTTATCGTTTTCATATCATATTTTATAACTACACTAAAATCTAATAGACCATCTTATTTTTCTTGAACGTTTATTTCTCTATTATGAACGATATTTTAATACTATTACCAGTTCAATTATATATATATATACACGTATTAAATATATTATAATAGTTTTTAACTACGTAATTAAACTTTATAAGGTTTTTATGTACGCAACTAAATAAAATTTAACTAACATTTTATATCGTATTATGATTTCTTAAAACGAAATGTCAAAATGTAATTTCAAACCTAAACGTAGTATTAATTAAATTTGAATCTTTCAAACAATGTACATTCTTACAGATTTTGTCACTAACGACCCGGGTTTCGCCTTTCGGCATCTTCAGGCATTCAAGTGCACGGATGAACTTGAAGTGACGCTTAGTAAATGAGAGTTTCGTGTTTATATAAGAACTTCTTTTACTTTCTTATATAAACACGAAACTATCATTTACTAAGCGTCAGTTCAAGTTCATCCGTGCACTTGAATGCCTGAAGATGCCGAAAGGCGAAACCCGGGTCGTTAGTGACAAAATCTGTGAGAATGTACATTGTTTGAACGATTCAAATTTAATATTGAAATTCCACCAAGCACCTTCAGTCGAAATCTGAAAGAAGTATTAATTACTGTAAACACAACGCGAAAAACAGTAAAATTTAAATATTTAAAAAAAAAAGATTGTTTTTAAAAATCAGAGAAGGCATTCAATTTACCTATTTAGTTACCTATATTAATAATAAATCTGTTTTTTTGTAAATATCTAATTTCTGACATGATTCTGAATATAATCTTTCTGGTAAATATTTAAAAAACATTTTTTTATGTTGAAATTGATTACATCCTTTTGTTAGGTGAATTTGGACCCGCGGCCTACATGTTCGCTATGCTACGTCGAGTCGTAGCGCCGTAGAGGAGGTCGTAGCTTGTGTTATAAGTGTCTACGCCGCTACACCAATCGATTCTTATTATTATTATTAATACTCCTGAGGGGAAGAAGAATTCTAATGAGGTAATGTTGTGAGATTATTAGAATGATGTAAATTTCACATTACCTTGGGAATATGCTGTTTAATATATTTTAATATTATAAGTGAAAAAGAAGACGTAGGAGAAAAACAAGAATGTTTAATATAATAAAAAGATAAATTTATATTTTTTAATTTGACAAATGTAAATGTTTTATAGTTCTGAGTAAGCAGCAAATAAAAAAATCAGCTTCCAGTTTAAAGCCTCATGTATCGGTATTTTATGATAAATAAGTATTTTTTTCCATATCCGCTCCCTAGTCGGAGAATATGGCCACCACACGATTCTTCCAAGATTCTCTGTCCTCCACCAGTCCTCTTGCTTACTCGCATGTCATTCCAGCGTCCCGTAGCTCCACCAGGTATATCCTATAGATCAGGCGTGGGCAACCATTCCTAGGTCTGGAGCCAAATTATCATTCTGTCTCCGAGTCAAGGGCCGGACAAAATTATTAAACATAATAAAGTAATATTAAATTAAATAAAACACGTTGCTATTTCTTATATGTAGCGTGGAGACACTGCAAGCGCTTGTGTAATCTCCATTATTTAATCCTTATCTGGAACTATTAATTTCTTTTCAATTACTTAGATAAAATAGCTCGGCGGGCCGGTGGCTGCCCATATACGCTATAGATGGTCATCAGTGGCCTTCCACGACGGCGGAATCCATCTGCCGGTAGAAGAGACAATAAGAATTCAGGTTTTCTTGAGGCATCCGCAGAACATGTCCAAGCCAGATCCATTTTCGTTTTTTTTTTACTTTGGACGTAATTAACGGCTGCTTGGTCCGTTCCCTTATTTCCGTGATTCTGATAAAGTCAAACCACCGCACTCCCAGTATCCGGCACAGCCATCTGTTTTCAAAGCACAGTATACGGTTACTTTGTGCTTTTGTAAGGTGTCATGACTCACAACCGTAAAGCAGCATTCATTTTTTTTTAGAATACTTTTGAATATTTTCGACTTAGTAATTACAATTTCAAAATACAGATAGATTCATTAATTCCAATCTGATACCAATAAGAATTTAAGCATAATAGACAGGGACAATTGCCCGTATTTAAATCATTATTAATGATAATTCTCCGTCCACATACATGCTTTTTCTGGGAAACTAGTATTATCAACATCAATCGACCAGCTGAGTTTTCTCAGACAAAGAATTGATATCAAATAATCTCTTTGTAAACTCAACGCATTTTTGGTAGTTTTGTTACTTACCCACTTCTGCCAGAACGGTGATGATAAACTATTTGAAGTATTTGGGGTGGCGCTGGTATTTATTTATTAATTTTGTTTTATTCATATGATATGGGTCAACTACATCAATTTTCATATGATTAAAAATTTCAAAATATTTAACGCTTTGGCTATGATTAGTAATTGATTACCATTAATGACAAATAATTTTATTAAACCCCATAAAGTTATTCCAATTAAAATTAATTGGTTCGCTTCGCTGGCTGTATTCAAATTGATAAATATACTATTTTACTTCTTTATTTTACTACCAGTTGTAAAATTCGCTAGTTAATCTAATATGATTCAAATTAAAATTTAAAATATTTACAATGCACATGACCCCTTCATGCTAACAGCATACTATTTTCAAACAGAACAAATATTCTAAGTTATTGGTTAATGAGTGTAAATTATTTTTTAATTCCCAATTTATGAAATAAATGAATTTGGTGGTAGTGATACCTTTATTGTTTTTTGGTGTTTATTAGTTTTACTTGGTTTAGTACAATTTCAAAATCATTTTTAACTGACACAATAAGAACATGTTGAATTATAAAATTTTAGAAACTTGTACAAAATATGGTATCCATTGAATTGGCATTTACTTTGTAGAACTCCATTATAATAGGGTGAAAAAATATTAAAGATTTATTTAAATTTATGTACGCTCCTAATTTGGAGCAGAAGCGTATGTTCAGGGTGTGCAAGGTGTGCGCCGCACATCCGAAACATAGGCTCGCGAAATCTAGAACATAAAGTAATATATTAAAGTATATTTGTTGCGTGGTAGTATATTATATTTGAAAAGGCGAGCGCTGTGCCCAAGCGCACGACATGCCTTCCCATAAAACTGCATACAGTCGCCAGTCTAGAAACGCGTAGTGTGGAGCAAATATTTTGGTACGCAACTTTAAGGTCAAAAGTCGTCTTCTTTTTTGATAGCCCACACGTCATTTATGATGTTTCTCGGGCGTTCTTTCGCAAATTGCACGTCTCTACTGTTGTATTAAATTATTCTTTATTAACAAGTCATTTTTCATAGACATTTTAGCGTGATAGTACTTTTTATACAATTTATTACTAATTTATACTTCATTAGTTTATATTACCTTTATAATTACAAATAGTTTTTAAGACATTTTTTAATCCATATCCGCTCCCAGTTTGCAGTATATTTTCTCCTTACTGCTTGTGACTCAGTAAGTCTAATCTTTTTTTTATATACCTAAATGTATTTTTTATTTTTTTTTGTTATTATTTTCATACACAGCACACCCAAAGCTAGCACTCACAATACGCCACTGATGTGGTGTATATAGCCTCTCAATGGAGGTATCTCAACAAAAAAAAAGTCTACCAAAACTGTTTGTTACTCAGTCGGCTCAACCTTTTTTTGAAAAAGAGATTACTATGAATAGAAATATAAGGCTAGGACAGGACTAGTAGTTTACTAATTTCTCTCGCTACGCCCAGTTATTAAAGAATTGGGAGAGTGGGAAGGAATTATTTTGTAGTACAAATAGCACTATATTAATATGTATGTTCTTAACAGTTATAAATGCTCGTGATGACCTAAATCAGTTTTTATCATATTTGACATAGTTGGAATTAGTATTTTATTTATTAAATTTAATATATTGACAGTGAACACCTTAGAAGTGAATGGTTATCAGTCAAAAAATTTGACTCTCCTACAAGGTTGATCTTAAAAAAATACTTGTACAGTTATTCACTGACTGCTCTTCTTTGAAAGAATTTAAATATCATAAATATGAAACACTTTTGGCGCTAATTTACAAAACGATAGAAATGTCAATATAGTCATTTATAAAGTGTTCACTGTCAATTTTTGGTGGAAAGGAATTACGAAAAAAAAACTTGTACTTTTTACACATTTATAAAAAAAATCGTTTATTTAATACTCAACCACGCAACTAAACAGGGTGTTGGCCTTGTTTTAAAATTCATTATACAACATATACGATCTGTTTTATGCTGATGGCTAGATTAATGTTGAAAATTATCGACGCCGAACGCATGTTTTCAATACAATATTCACAATTCCATATTTATTTCGCTGTCGTCATTTCTGTCATATTTTACAATGTCTAAAGTAATTATTTCTATTTATAAAAACTATCAGTAAAATATGTCATATTCAAAATTAGCATACCCACACGAATAGTAGACAACCGTAGAGGTATACCGTCATAGTTTCAGGATTTTTTTTACACAAATCGACATACAACAACTAATAAAGAAGTAACTTACTTTTGACTACTTTGTATGGGAGCGAATCAAAGCGTTATTCAATAGCAATTGACTTATTTTAAAATTTTTAGTAATTTGTTATCAACATTAAGCTATTTTTATTTTATAAATTGGGAACTAAAGATCACATGGGTTTTATTACAAAAGTGTGCGTTTTGAGCTATACCCGGTTTTGACAATTCCATAAACGTATTTACGAGTGACACAAAGTTAAAAAACGTATATATAACAAGATACGGTTGGGTATATCTCCAATTGAAATTATAATTTTGAAGTACAAAGGCAAATCACTCGCTTTACCTTTGGGAGCCTAAGATTATTTCTTTCTAGATTCCTGTGACCAGCTCTTGAAATATATTAATAAACTCTTCGATGGATTTGGCTGTAGCTTTGCGAAAGTTTATTTTTAATATAAAATTAAATTTGATTACTTTGTTGTTCTACTTGTTCTATTACAAAATGTGACACATATTCTTTAAGGAGCATCATGATAACATTGTAAGGTTTACGAGTAAACTGACAAAAATTTAACCGTTCAAATTGTGTACATTCACACAAGTTTTGTCACTAACGACCTGGGTTTCGCTTTTCGGCATCTTCAGGCGTCCAAGTGCACGTATGAACTTGAACTGTGTGACAAAACTTGTGTGAATTTACATAATTTTAACGATTCAAATTTAATATTGAAATTGCACCAAACACCTTTAAGTCGAAATCTTAAACTGATATAAGTTACAAAATAAGAGTCGGGTTTTGTCCATTTTTACTAGATGCAGAAAAGGGTGTACGATAAAACTTTGATAGTACTAATTATTACATTATTTGACGATTCGTTTTAGCTTAACCTTTTCAACGTATAAAATTGAGTTCCCGGTAAATTGCTCGAATGGAAATTGCTCGAATAACAAGATAATCAATTTGTTTCCGTTTTTTCTGTCCGTTTGTTCTGTCGTTTTGTCTTAGCCTTAGTCTTCTATGTTTTCTGGAAATATATATAATCAGTTTGAGTAACTAATTAATAAGCAGTTCTCGTAGAAACACTTCTGTTGAGATAAACTCCATTAAAAGATCATATTTTCCGCATTTGGAGCGAACACGGTTAAAATAAATACTTACAAAAAATATTTTCACTCTCTAAACAAGTGTCGCACAAGATAAAAATGAAATTTGTAGAAAAAGTCGTGAAAAATAGTTTAAATAACCAAGCAATACGAATAATTTGTAATTCGAGCAATTTACCGGCTCCCATAAAATTGCATAAAAAATGTTTCATAGAAGCTTCATATGCATACATGTATTCGCGAATGTAAGTGCGAATTTTTATCCATGACTTCCAATATTGAGGCATCCAAACAGAAGTTTTTTTTACGAGAACTTGTGTTACTCAGTTGATTAAACTGTTTTTTTTAAGATAGTATAGGAATAGGTTATCGCTATTGCTATGCTTCATTATTTTAGGATTGAAAAATGACAAGGAATTTTTTTTAACATCACAAACATCTAAGCCTTTGAACAGTAATCGATAAAATTGATTAAAAAGGTCGTACTGGGATATGAACCCGTAAAATCCGCCACGGAAGACAAACACTGCACCAAGGACTCGAAGCTTAAAGACAACATTCACAATTAAAGATTCATTAAAAATTCATAATACGGCAGTATACTTTGGTTGCTGTGATAATTATTCAATATGGAAATTCGTAAAACTCTTTCATTTAATTAGACACGTCAGTTATAATAACATACATTATAATTATTTTACTCCGATTATGGTTAATTACAATAGTTATAACTGATAAACAACATCTTTTTAATTTTGTACACAATAGATGGCCGACGAATAACATAAATATCGACTGTGAAAAGGAAAAAGGACGTAACCTAGACATATAAAATTTTACAGGAGGCGCAAAAAACGTGTTTTGAAGATTTTGGGCCATATAAAAATAATGAATTATACACAACCTTGAAGTGCACGGAGACTTCTAAACTAGTGTTAAATTGACATAATCTAATATCATTAAAAGAAATTGTCTAGGAAAAACTTTTATTTCAGTCTTTTTTCTTGGTTTTAATTTTTCACAAGGTCATTTTTTTCAAACTTAAAAGGTTAATTTAGATATTAATTTGGCGTTTGAAGATTACATCATGTTGATAGAACGTGTATCAAGTTTGATACATTGTGATTATCGAAAAAAAACTGTGGGTTACGCCTTTTTTCCTGTCCACAGTAGATATGCTATATTTTGCCATTTTTTTATTTTTAATATCGTTTTTTACAAGTTTTAATACCATATTCGCTTATTGCATTATCTACGGTAATTTATATATAAACTTATTCGTAAAATTTACCATTTGATTAATATTTTCAAGCTCACTTTTTACACATAAAACTAGAATCTAAAATAGATAACATAATAAATTATCGACTCTTTTCTGTATATCTTTTGTAACTGAATAGTATATTGTCGATTCAATTAATTTGCTGTGAATACTCAGAGAACAAATTCAACTATCAAATATTACCGGTATTGAAATTATCAGTAGATGAAATTTTATTTTCCACTTTTAGAAAAACACACCGATTTAATAATTTCAACAACAAGCATTTTCAATTAGTTTTAATAATTTTTATAAACAAAATCTTTTTTTAAATATTTAATCTAACTAAATCTACCAGATAGTAACTAGCAATTAGAATAACACCCCTTTTAGTATATGCTTTATATATTTTACGAAGTTTGCATTATAATACAGAGCTTTTAGGATATATAAGGCAGTAACTTTCCTGACAAGCAGATACACGTGTTGACTGTATTCATATAGCATAAAAGCCTTTTATAGATGGCATTCTAAGCTCACAATTCATAGAGAAACTTTATAGTCTGTTTTATCGGAACCGCTAAACTCGGTTAAGATTTACGTGTGATATGCGTGGCTTTCTTTGTCACGTAGATGTCTTGAAGTCTAAGGTTTGTGAAGTTGAGTATAATATACATACTTTGCTTGAAATGGTTAACCTGCAGTGTATTATTTCCTCCGTTTTAATTAAATAACGGAATTTATTATGAAAATATACTGAGTGTATTAGGTTATTTAATGCGAATTCCATAGATAGTTGAGAAGTTGTTTATATATGTGTAAATGAATTATTTTAGATTGTTTACTATATTGTAAAATAGTTTAATTTAACTTTAATTTATAATTTTTAACAAGTTTATGAATTTGAATTGTTTGAGTTTTGTCGCTAACGACCCGGGTTTCGCCTTTCGGCATCTTCAGGCATTCCAAGTGCACGGATGTATTTAAACTGATTCAAACAATTCAAATTTGATATTGAAATTCCATCAAGCACCCTCAGTCGAAATACTTAATTAAAGTTTACGAATATTTTAAATCTCATCGGTAAAGTTAAATGTTAACACAATTCATCAATCACACCAGTAGTAAATAATATAATTAAGGATTTCGACTGAAGGTGGTTGGTGGAATTTCAATATTAAATTTGAATCGTTCAAATTATGTACATTCACGGATTCTTAAAACTACTCACCATTCAAATCTGTGGGCATTCCCATGGACTAATCTTTTTCGCCAGCAATGGCTTTAAACTCAATGATACATTTATTTATTATATAAACACGAAACATTCATTTAATAAGCGTAAGTTCAAGTTCGTCCGTGCACTTGAACGCCTGAAGATGCCGAAAGGCGAAACCCGGGTCGTTAGTGACATTTTTTTGTGAATTTACATAATTTGAACGATTCAAATTTAAGTAAATAGTATGTTTGAGATTATCACTTGTGTTTTTTTTTTACTACAATGTCTTTCCAACCGTAATTTTAATCTTACAAAATTGACGTGGTACTATTTTTTCTACACTAATTTTGTTTTAATCCACACGTTTTTGTCATAAAGTGAAATAAAATTTAGATGACCTTAGTATTTACGTGACCCCAGCGAGAATTTCCCAATATTTAATACAACTATATATAAATCATGTAATTGTTAGAACTATTGTTTTAAACTATAAATCTAAGTGATATTATGATTGATTGTGTAAACTTCTTGAGATTTAGATATATCACCGGATTGACCGGTTATAAAATAAAAATTGCTGTGTGTATGGACCAAAAGTATTAAAAAAACACGTAAAACTAAATTCAATTAAAAATTAGTTACTTTTTAACTCCAAGTATTTAATAATTATATTTTTTGTGTTAGTATTTATTTTTTGCATAGAAAAATACTGTTTTATTATAGAAAAAATACAATAAAAATTTAACAAATTAAGATATTTTTAGCACAGTCGGGATTTTACTTTTAGCATCTTAATATTTAACCGCAACTAATTCATAAAATTTTCCTTTTGTTAACGTAAATAGTTTAAATATGACAATACTCTTTTCATTTTCTGAAGCACATTATTTATTTAGCCTTCAAATTAGGCAGGTAAATCTTTCGAACCAACTATTAATGTAAATCATTAGCTATTTAAATTAAATTCAAATACGCTTAAGTGCTTGCTGCTTTTTTATTCTAAGGAATAACCTTCTAGTAAAGCACCAAAGGAATTAAACTTTGAAATAAGCTCTGCGTAGAGCAGTACAGAATTTTAAGCTTTTCTAACTCTTTGCGTGTTTATCGCTTACATTATAAACTAACGCTATACTTTTTTGCGTATAATTCCTAGTGAGAATACATCGTATAGTAAAATGAATAAAATGTCCAAAGAATGAGTAAGGTAGTTTTGAATAGCTATTGAGCATTATCAGTTAAATAAAATTTAACAATTCATATTTATTTCTTTATAATTATTTTATCACAGATTTTACATCCAACAATTTCCACCTAAATAGTAATATGTAAATATGAATTACTACGGATTTATTTATGAAAATAATAACTAGCATAAAATTGTAGTTACTTTCTAGGTTTATATATTTATTTATTTTCAGTTGGTTTATTTGCCGACACGTTTTGACTTGTTGTGCCAGTAAATCTACTAACTATTTTATTAATTTCTGTCCATGTAGTGTATGTATTTTTTTCTTACCTTATACGCTGTATTTAATTAGGGTAAAGCCGGTTAAAAAATGACAATGCCTTTCACCTTTAACATTTTTAAAGACATCACTGACGAGATCTGGATAGAAAACAATCGTTATATTTTTTTATACTTTTAAATGATAAATAGCATTTATTTAAATTTGAAAATCTGTTAACTTCACAACCAAACAAATTCTCACAAGCATCGATCATTCAGCTACTAGGGGGTAAACATAAGTAAGTCGTGATATTTATGATGATATTCTCATCCTTATCATTCTTTAAAACATTCTTTCTCAACCGATGGCCACAGAATGTTCCAACAGGGCCACAGGCAAATCCATAAACTCCCAAGTTCTTCAAATCAGGGAGCCACAAAATAATTCCTGGAACAGCTAAAAAATAAAAAAAAAACGTCTCGCGTCTTTTTATTTTAGGAAATCCGTAAATTCTTGGGTTTTTTAAATTGGCCATCTGGAAAGAGCTAAAAAAAGGTCTCTCGTCTTTCCGTAAATTAATGCGTCAAATGTTCAAAGAATTATTTTGGAATCTTTCAATATCCGAGACTCGAAAAACTTTTTTGTACGGATATGAGAGCGAGAGAAAAATATGAGTTTCAAAAGAGGCCACGGTCCCAAAAAGGTTGCGAGAATATGTTTTAAAAGATGTGGAATCTTTATAATGATAATAATAAAACAAATCGAATTTATTTTCCAAAAAGATGAACAAAAATAATTTAAAAATAATATTAAGTTTAAATAGATTTTTAATATCACAACCGCGAGGGTTAGCACAGACTTATAGAAGTTAAACAAGAAAATATTTGAGTTTCATTACTGTTCTAAGAAAGATGATAGAAAAATTAAGTAACTTCCGATGAGAAACTTTCAAAAGAAATATACAGAATAGTAGATAAAATAATTATCAATCTAAGTTTTAATATTTATGCAGTCAAACTCATTACATGCATCTAAATTTATGTGGATGACACTGCAAAATTGCATCGTTCTTTGTAGTTTAAAGAATCGACTGCATATATATTTACATGTTGAAAAATGATTATCAAAATGGTCAAAAATAACAAATCCTAAAAGCATTGCATCTTTACCACATCTATGAATATTTTAATTTATTTTTATATTTTTGTAAAAACAAATAGCAACAGTTTTTCCATTATCCTTTCACTCTTGACTTTTTTTAAGCTCACTTGCTTATTTATCATAATTATATGTTACAGTTAATGTGTGAAATTTCTTCCACGTAGCTTATTAAAACCTAAAATATCGATGTATGTTTTTTTTTAAGTGATAATTTCACTGAAAGCGCTAGACAGAGTAGACATAATATAATGATTTGGGTAAGGTTAGGTTAGGTAAGATTTGTTGAATAAAAATAGTGCAAGAATGACAACAAGAAGTTTATAAATTTGAGGTTATGTGAAATGTCAATTGATAATAAAGCACAACAACGCGTAACTATTTTTCAGTTTGTGACTATATGGCCTGGTTGGTAAGAGCTCGCTCTACCGATCAGGTGGATCTGAGCTCGAGTCCCGGTTACGTCAAGTTTCGATTTTTTTAAATATAAATTGGAGGCTTAAGACATGGGTGTTTTTGATGTCAATTATTCCCATCGGGTTTATCTCGTACGATATTTCAACTTTAAAATATTTGGCGCAATGCCAATTTTAAAAAAGTAGTATAAACTAACTATACTTGTGTAGATAATGTAAAAATTGACTGATTATCACTCGTGTATACCGTAAACCGTTATTCCCATCTGCTCAATGCTTACACTCTTGCAGTGCTTGTTTACTGATAATAGAGGTGGGGTGGTTTGATTTCGTGCGGAACCAAAAGATTAGGGAACGTACAACACAGTATTCTATCAAAGGTCATGGAAAGATGTTGGAAATAGCTGGGGCACGTGCTGCGAATGTCTCCGGGGATGCTGGCATGTCATGGAAGGAAGCAAAAACAATTGGCCAGAGGCAGAAAATAGACATAAAGAGCGAATATGGGGAAAAAAGTATGTCAGTAACTGCCTTAGATGTAGTAGACACCTTATAAATTGACTAGTTAAGAAATACATTGCCTAAATGCGTACATTAACTGTAACGTTTACATTTTTTTCCACTCGGCGTAATATACTCAATGGCATAGGTGGGAAACGCATTACGCAAATTATGTTTTGTCTTACATTCTGTAAAACACAACTGATTGCTGGTCTTTGAAATAAATTATTAAAAAAACTATCGTAATCAATTTTTTAAAGAAGTTGGCAAAACTTTCTTTGTTTGAAAATGCAAAACATATCAATTTTACAGACCATTACATTTTTTATTTGAATTATAATACAAGTATACCAAAATAGAGATAGACGAATATTTGATATTTAAAAGTCGTTTTGTATATTCTAGTTGGTATAGTTTAATGCCATCATTCAAAGAGTTTCTAGTTTGAGCTTCTGTTATTTATTTTTTAGAGGTTAAACAACTGAGCAACAAACAATTATCGTAGAAAAAAGTTCTGTTGAGAAATAACTATGTTATGAGGCCACGTGCTCTGCCTTGGGAGCGAAAATTACACTAGTACACTAGCGCAAATAAATGAATGCACATGTCTGACAAGGATAAAAAAAAGGATTACTAGGGTCAGAGCCAGCTAGATGCGTGTGCAAAGAGTGCGGCGCTCACAGGCGCCGCACTAACATTTTAGCATTATCTACTCATATAGATCTAGATTTTTGAGGCGTTAAAGGCTCATCAATCTTCGAGCCGGCCCTGTAAATGTAAAAAAATTAGAACCAACCCTAATTAAGAAACTATGACTCAAGCGATAAGTTATCATATTCAGTGGTATATTAAGCTCTTTGGAGATTCCAGGCGCAATATAATTTAAGGGTCCCGTTTTTTGAACTAGTCACAAAATACCACGTCTAAGAAAAATATACATTGAGAACTGATTCCATAATGTGTGTAAATTATTATATTGTTATTTTGAGGCCCCTACGATTTGAACGCCCCGAGAAAACACATTATTAATCATACCATTTTGAATCGCAAAGCAGGAATGATTGACTATCTTCACCTATGACCAGTGTTCCCTCTAAGCTGTGCACGTGTGCGCGCGTACACAACTTTCCGAGCGCGCTCACATGCATTAGAACAGAGCGCACAGAAGTTACATCAGCAATATTACCACCAGAATAAATTAAGTGTCATTATGTAGTGTTGTCAATTATTGCCACTATAAAAAATAGTCATTTCGTTAAGAATGTCTAAATGGCGTTGTCGCGCACAAAATTTTCAATTTCCTTTCAAAGTTGCACAGCTAATGTGTTTCGCGCATACAACCTTCAGAAAATTAGCGGGAACATTGCCTATGACCCTATTTTTTCTGACGTAACCACAGCTATCAACACGGTGATTGTTTTGGTCTGTAATTATTTATATTACAAATATTATATATGTATGCTGCACGCATGACTTGAAAGACAAAACAAAATTGCCAACAAGTTTGTTATAAGTATATTGAACAAAGCAATTCTGAACAGATGTTTAGTTGTGTCTGTCGCCTTTCAGTTGCTAGTTTTCTAAGCAAACCACTGCGACCAGATTGGTATTTTGATTATCTTAATAATTATTGTAATTATTTAATTGAATTTATATTTCATCACTCACAAGTTTGAGGACAGTGATTCAATTACAAATGACCAAGTTTGGTAACCCAAAACATTATGGACTCAGTTAGAGGGTTACCCAAGAATTTTTTTTTATATCTGAAGAGAATCTGTTATATAAACAAGCATATACTTTATACTGTATAAAAGAAATAATGAACGTTTTAACAAAACTATAAATATGATTCTGGATCAATTATTTATTTTATTGTTCATTCAAAATCACTTCATTTCGGCATTTCAAATCGGCATTTCATCTGTTGTTATCTGTTTGTTTGTTTTTAACCAAATCTTTTAATAATCTATTCCGGGTTGGGGAACCTTTTCTTCTCTAAAGGCCGGATTCATTTTTTTGATTCGAGAAGCTTTGTCCGGAAACAGGAATTTACGGTCAGAATATGTCAGGAATTAACGAATTTACATAAATTTACAAAATTACAGAATTGGCCAGAAGGCCGCAGATTCCCCACGCCTGGTCTATTCCATAGCTTCTCAACTTTTTTGGGCCCGTGGCTATTTTTGAGTTTTATATCTTTCCGTGACTCCCTTACCCATTTTTTTTTAAATAAGCAGATATTTTTTGCGAGACAGTAAGTAAAAATTTGAATGATTCCAAAATAATTTTCATTTTTTGTAACATTTTACCCAGATTTCATAAAATAAAAAGATGTGATACCTTTTTTTTTTAAACTCTTCCAGGATTTGTCCGTAGCCCCCCCAAAACTGTGCTGAGGCTCCCCTAAAATTATTTTTTCTTTGTGGCCTCCTTGGATCACGCTGTGGCTCCTATGGGGGGCGCTTGGCCCCCGGTTGAGAAACTGTAGTTAAGTCACTTAACTTGTCTTTTTTTTAATTTTATAGCTTTCATTGCATATAATAGTAGCCTTTGTCCAAAGAGTAAAATCACTGCTGTCCAAGTTTTAATATGTCTATATAGAATTAAGATGTTTCCAATTTAAATATGAGTTCTCGGGTATGTCTGTAAGAGATGTATCTTCTTCAAAATTTGATTCCGAGTGACTTTCAAGAGCACGGTTTTTTCAATTTATTTTGCGCTCCAAATCTGAAGCATATGAGTTACAAAAGGAATTATCTCGACAGACTACGAGAGTTGTTTGTTACTCAGTCACTCAACCCTTTTTGAAGATAGTTGGGATAGTAGAATAAACAATACAGGACAAATGGTTATCTAGTCCCTCTTGCTACAACCCTTTATTTAAGAATCAGCAGGATTAGGGGAACATTTAGACATTACAAACACTCATGTCTTTGAACAGAAATCGATAAATTTATTGAAAACTTGCTGTTCGTACTGAGACTAGAATCCGTGAGATCCGTCACGAAGGCAACGATGTTAACCGCTGTGTTTGAAATTATTTTTTTAAATTAGCTAGCGCCTAAGTTGAAAATTGTATAATTATATTTTTTATATTGTTTGACTTTTTAAACATTTTAAAGTTGCCACCGAGCCCATCGAAAACAATATGTGGAAGCTTTTTCCATAGAATTAAGTTCTTCCGTTTTTTTTTAAGAAATGAGAAAAAGAGCAGTGAAGTGTGTGTAGGGTCAATTCTCTAAGCCTGCCCATTTTTATTCTGCCCTATGCTGACTTTCAAATTACACAATCCACAATGCAATGACCTCTAAAAATACAAACTAAATTTAGTACGACCAAAAGACTCGGCACAACAATGAGTTCTGGGCTCGCTCGTGATTCCCTCACACCAAAATATCGTTAAGGGGTTGGAGAATTTCGCCCTCGAGGAATTGGGTCAGAACAGGTGTGCCTCTAACTTTTAAAGCACCTCAACACACAGGCTTTTCAAAATAAGCGAGAACACGTTTCACTTACGAAATGTAAAAAAATAATCACTCAAATTAAAATGACTGGCGCTTTATTTTAAATTGTGTTAAGGTGAAAGTGTTACGTGAGATTTTTTTAACCAAAACTGTTGAGTAATTCTTATCCACTTATTTTTTTATTTTTCGGCCAAGGTCGTTCTTGATGATAATCAAAATGGTGCATGTATTAGTCTTTTAGCTATTATTTCAACACGGCGTGTGTATAAAGCTTCATTTGTTTGATCCTGTCGATCAATAATACACGTTATATGTTCGAGAATAATACATATATGGTATATGGAAATAAATAATATATAAGATATCTCTGACGTCTTTATAAAAAATGTTAAATCTGACTCACGAGACTAAGAATCAGATCAGCTCAAACAAACAGGTGATGAATAGTTTTATGTCAATCACTAGCTTGTCAAGAGTGTAATGTTAAAAATTTCTTAAAAACATCGACTGTTGATCAATAAATGTAAATACACCTAAAAAGATTGTAATACATTTCATTCTTAGATATTCTGTCTTTTTTAGACGTAGAAGTTTTTCAATAGAATTATCATTTGAAAATAAAATACTTTTTGCATTATTTCTTATACTGTACAATAAAACGGTTCCATGAATAAACAGATCATGATAAAACAGAACATGAGAACATAGTACATAGACAATTCAGAACACAATCATTTTTTAGTTTAATGATACCTGTTTCTTCTTAACTATTTATTGGAAAAATATTATAGATTAACAGGTAATAATTTCAGAACAGTGTGTAATGTCGTGCGCTTTACTTTATCAGTCAATGGCGACTATTATAATCGTCAAATATAAGTGTATTTACGACAATTTTAGTTTGAACGTGTTATTGATATGCAAGATTGTTGTTTTATTTATTGTATCTAATACGACATAGAGATTACTAATTGATTGTGTTTTCTAAAGATATATTTTACGTTTTGTGATGTTCTGTTTTTTCATGTTCTGTCTTATCCGGTTACCCAATAAAACACTTTGGGTAGTAATTATTTTTATTGTGTATAAGAACGACACGATTATTAAGAAAAAACATATTTTATCAGTGAATAATGCTGGCGATAAGTGGAACCAGTTTTGAGTTTTATCCAACTGGAACAAAATTTGTTTTATTTTTATATTTTACAATTGCTTATAACCGCCAAAGCGTAACATATTTTTTAATTACATCGACTGTGGAAAGCAAAAAGGACGTAACCCACACATAGCAAATTTTACAGGATGCACAAAAAACGTTTTTTGATGATTTTGGGCCATATGCAAATTATGAAATATAAACAACCTTGAAGTGCATGGAAGCTTCAAAACTGGTGTTTAATTAACATATTCTAATATTAATTAAAGATTTTTGTTTAGGAAAAACCTTTTTTCTTCTTTCTTTTTCTTGGTTTCAATTTTCACATTATTCAAATTTAAAAGTTATATTTAGATACTAATTCGGCATTTGCAGCTTACACCTTTTTGATAGAACGTGTATTTCAAGCTCAACTCGAGTGGAAAAGGCATTTCAAATAATTACAATTGTAATGTAAATCCTATGTGTTAGATAAGGAGATAAGTTCGGTGAAAAAAATATATTGACACTTGATATAAACATTATGAGAATATATATCAGAGTACTTATGTACAGGATCACAAATTATTGTTACGTTTGATATCAAGTTTTTCAGGATACGGAAATAGTTGATCACAAAGTTAAGCTCTACCACTAGTCCGTGAAGGTCGTCAATTTTTTTAGCGGGAAAGGTTGACTGGCTGTTTCGAAATTGCCCATTATTATCCAGTGATAAATATACAGTTTAAGCTCGCTGGTCACACAAAAACTAGTGGCGGGTCGCATTTTAATCAAGGTTACCGTTCACGCGGTTTCATTAAATTCTCGAAAAATATGGCACGATATTCTTTTCCCGAATATAATTTAATAACAGGTTATTAAAATGAGTAATTCCTGTAGCAAGAAATTCGCTACACGTTTAATATGTTTCACGGGTAATTCCCTTTCGCAAAACACGCGGGGAAAACCACACAGCCTGCGATCAGATGTTGTGTGGGTTGAGACATGAGTTATTCGTGCTAGCCAGTCATAAAAGTGTCATAACTTTTCTGAGTCGTTCGTTTCGGAAGTTGAACGTCTCGCAGACGGGGGTTGTAGCATCCATTTTACGTTTTCTTATCTAAAATAAGACACGTCTTTTGGTATAGGTGTTTCCTTTTAAATTCTGTAATATGTAATTACAATATGAAAGTCAAAATATATGCTTTCATTTAATACCATTTGATTGCTTTGTATTTTCTTTAATAACATTTCGTTACTTGTTGTGCTTGTTAAATCATTTTTTAGAAATCTTAACGGTGTGAGCAGAAAAGACGACATCTCAGCTATTGTAATGAAGTCCTTTAAGCATATTTGGTCGTTTGTTTTAGGAATGTAATTATTAATTCATATGACGGTTCCAAAAATATACTTGCTTTCTTCTAACACTTGATTACCCTTCTGTCGAGTGAATAAAAAAGCGAGACTTGGTAAGCCGCCAAAATGCATTTGAAGCGTATTATGCATAGCCCGTTTCACATATGCGTGTAGAAAAAAACATTACATGTGTGCATCGAATTTGAAAACACCCCGATTTAAATTTAGTTTTGAAATACACCTTTATCATTTGTTTGTGTTTTATTATACATTTTTTAAACCTTAAAAAATGGCTTCAGAAAATTACGAAAGTGATGACAAAATATTTGCCGATAATTTGTCTAAATATTCGCATTAAAAAATAAACCTTAAATTATTCGTTGAAAAACAAATGCAGAAGTAAGCACTTACATGTGGTTAGTATGCATTTAAAATTTCATTTAAAAATAACTTCTGGTTTGGAAGATAGAGCGGTTATTGTAAAAATTGATTTTATTTCACCTGCCGCCGATTTTTGCCCGCTGTACGTACCAGTTAGTTATTACCAAAGCCCGTTTATAGTGTGTTAAGAGTTAAATATGAATATTTTGAAGTTTTTAGAAATAAATAAAGTCAGTAATGGAAATTAAACAATAGTAAATAACATAGACGGCTCACCATTAATTTATTATTTACATTTGAATTTAACGTCCCTAATATAAGAAATTAATTTGTAATTAGTACTACTAATATTTTTGTCTTACTCCTTGTCTGCTTACAGTAAAAAAGGAAGAAACCCCAACATGTAATTCGCAATTTATAATTTTAGAATTTGAATCAAGATGCGAAATACGTATTACAATTTTTAGCACACCGAGTGGAGTAAAAAAGTTATCAATTTTAAATTTATATTAAAAATGAGCACATACAATGTTACCGTCAAATAAATCTGCATCCCAGAATCGAAAGCCTATACAGGTTACAAAATATTTAATTTAATTTAACAAGATATAAAATTGAATTAATAATTTCACCCCATTTAACGTTTAATGTCAATTTATCTTTAACAAGGTTATATAAGATAAAAAAATATCAACGTATTTAGTCCTACAATTTTTTGATTTTTACAGGATGAGTTTATAGATATTTTGGCATGCGCCATCGTCAGAACTATGTTTAAACTTGCATGTACTCAGCTATATATACTGCGTTAGAAAAGATACACAATACATCGTGTTGTTTGCTCTAACATCTTAATTAACTGAAAAGAGTATAACAAGAATACAGAACAATATCACGAAACGTTGGAAATAATAATATTACATAGAAAATAATACACTTCCTTTTATGAACCAAGTTAAATCATTCTTTTCTTAATAATGTGAAAGAAATCCGACAATTGTTTTGCGTCGTAGTAAAATTATTATATATGTTCACATCGTACATTATAGCATCATATTATTTTATTCTTATTCCGCCGCGAGCTTTTTTCATTACGTTCCACGTCATTAGTCCGACAACACTCAAAACACGAAATCAAGCTTTCAAAATTCGCCTTAGCAATAATATATTTCTTCCATTCATAAAGTACTCTCGGCCAATGGCGTTTCAAATCACACTAGATTAATAAACTCTAATATTCGTGGTTTACCTGACGGAAATAATAACTCAGTAAGCAGGTTGCTAGCAATACCTCTTTCTTTGCATTAAAAACACATATTTTTTAGACTTATATATAAAAAAAAATATAATAAAAATACGCACTATAAAAGATGCGTATATATTAAAAGTATTGAAGGTCAAGAAAATTACTTCATCATAAAGCATGTGATTTTATATTTTAAAAAACTTCAATTCAGATTAGTTCTTTACCTATGCTTAAATTAGTTTCATTTTTGTTTTAAAAAAATGGATATCTAACATTTCTCCCACTAGGTGTAGCGGGTCTGGTCCGTGGTGTAGAGGTTAACGTCGATCGGTTACTGGTTCAACTTGATTTATTAATATCTGTTTTTAATGGCATGTGTGTTAATCCCTCTCATAATTGTTATCTTATTAAAATAACGGCGTTAGCTAAAACAACTAGCTCGCCACTTGTTCTCGCCTAGCTCAATCTTTATATCCTAACCTCTTTGAAAAAATAGAAATCGAGCAACTGAGTAACAAGCAGTTATTGCTAAAACCGTACGTTGAGATATCTTCATTAGGAGGACGTGGCCTCCTAAATAACATATCTCAACATTGTCTACACGGATGAAAAAAATGTGTAGCTCGAGCTATTTATAAGCTTACTATGATTTCTGTACCAGCTCAATTCTTCTATTCTTTCTCTCAACAAAAAATATAGGTTATTCAAATGAATAAAAAAAACACTTAAGATAAACTACTCTTATAAATATTAATAAAATTCTATATTGATTGACAAACATCGTACAATAAATCCTCGGGTCTTCAAGTTTTTAACTTTCTCAAAGAACTTATACAAAACTGGTACATTTGAATCTTAATTAAGTCGTGAAAAAATACTTTCTTCTACTATAAGAATGAACTTAATTATGTAAAGAGCAATTATACTTTACCAGTAAAATCTACTGAGAAAGAGCTTAACGGCTTATACTGATATTCCAAATCCTAATCAATTTACTGCTTAAATTCACATATATCTTTTTAAGAGGATACATTACGATAATCATGAATCATACATATCTCTACACGGCTTATGATATCCCAGTTAACTCGAATATAATAAACTACGATTAGCATACATGCCGATCAAATAATGTATTACGAAGTAACCCCTGATTATTTAAATTAACATAGATAAGGGGGAAAACAGTAGCGCTAAAAATCTTTTTAGAAATATAAACAAAACGTTTTCTGTATCGCGCTATCTTCAAATTATTCATGCATATAGTGTCATATTGAAGGATGTAATATTATTAAACAAATTTGTACCTGAGTTTGTACTTAAATTAAAGTGGCTTAATCTTGTTTACACTCTTTATACACGATTTAGAAATAGCAAGGTCCACTAAAACGATTACTACACGATGTATTTGTTCTAACACGGTTGTATGTATTTTCTAATAACACTAAATTCAACGACATAAGTCAGTAATAACAAACAAAGCCTTCATTACATCCTACCACATTAGACTTTTCAGACATTTCTAACGATGAAAGCGATTTATGTTTAGTCTTTCCTAAAATTATACATATATAATGAAGTAGTGATGAATAATATTGTTGTTTCTTAATTGAAAAACATATTATGTTTTTTTGTTGTAATTTACTATTGGGTCTTCATTGCTAACATTTTTACAATATTTTCTTTACCTCAATTTTGTTCTCTTTCAAATAACACGGTGTTTTTAATTCATGGAACTAATTTGAATCGTTCAAATTATGTACATTTATACAGATTTTGTCAATAACGACCCGGGTTTTGCCTTTCGGCATGTTCATGCGTTCAACTGCACGGATGAACTTGAACTTACGCTTATTAAATGAATGTTTCGTGTTTATATAATAAACGGTTTCGTGTTTATAAATTTATATAACGGATGAACTTGACTCAATCTTCAATATAATAATGTGCTAGTTATGAATAGTTCTGACGATGGCACACACTTAAATAGTTTTAAACTCATTTCATAAACAATTGTAGAACTAACTACGTTGATATTTTTTACTTTAATACAATCAAATAAATGTCAATTCAATCAACCCACCATCAATGTTTCTATGATTGCTATAATTTTTTTAAGGTTTTTCATACACTATTTTTGAAACGTATCTGGCGTTTTAAAAGAAATTTGTTATCTGTATGTTTGTGTAAAAAACAAAAAGCAGCTGTTTTAGTAGAGGCTTATTTTCGAACTGACCTTACTATTGACAAAAATCATTATGATTTGTGGTAAAAATCGTTTTCATTAATATATTACTTCTAGGTACTTCACTGTATGCCTTCGATGGACTGTTATTTTGTTGCGTCAGAAAGAAACGGATTTTCCTCGGAAGAAATTAATGAATGGAATCGTCACCTGCTTATGGATGACAAGGGTATTCCATTATTTGAGGTTTGTCAGTGATTTATCAGGTTCTATTTCGAAAGAAAAAAAACATTACTTCAATCGCATTCCAATCGAAATTGATTGCAAAAAAGTATTAAGAGCCGAGTGTTTTTTAGGCTCTGTCGTCGAGTGACTGACGTCGTTAGCTTGGTTGTGGTGCTACCGTAGTAATCCATGCCCGCTCCCAATTTGGAGCATATGTCCTCCTAATTGAGGTATTTCAACATAACTTTTTCTATGAAAACTGTTTGTTACTTACTTGTACAACCTCTTAGCTTATGAATTGAATACTACATAACATGTTTACGTTGTTAAGTTTTTTTTTTGTCGCTATGTAAAAATAATCACATTAAACTTTTGCTATAAAAATAAATAATTTAAATATCATTTATCACATTGATTTCCGTGACGACTCTTCTCTTTATTTTATTACTTTTTTTTCAAACATTTTCCGCAATATGTACAAATAAAATGTCAGAAAAAATTCGCTTACCAACCGGCGAGCAGTATAATAACATTATGAATAAGATATGACCAATGGAGTGAAGTAAATTCCAAGATTTATTACATAGTTTCCAAGTTTGGATCCGTTCGAACGCTTTCAACACGTGTCGTCTGCAGTGTTAAAATCCCCCATACGTTTTGGACCGTTTCCAATATTTATAAAGTGACTTCATATTTTCTTTATCTTTCATTCTGCAGCTTTTGTAGAACATTTTGCCATAACAGATTAAAATAACAAAGTATTTTAGCTCTACAGTTTTTAATAATTTTATTTGTTGATAGCTATTTCGGCTTGCGCCATCGTCAGAACTATGTTTAAACTAATGTTTTGCTCAGCTATATATACTGGCTCTGAAGAGATACACAATGCATCAAGTTATTCGCTCTAACATCCTAATTATAATTACAATATTACACTTATCAAAGAACGATTAACAATCTGGGTTTATTTCTTAAAACATTAATTAGGATAAAATTAAAATGATATTTATTATTAATGACATTACATAAAATTTATTAACTATGGCTTTATTGTTTCGAACAACAATAAGCAATATGGGTTTTTTCAAAGTAAATTATGATAAATTATACTAATATTTATTATTAATTACAATAGGGGTTTTAACAACGGTGATGGATTAATAATCGTTTGTTCGTTTAAGATGTTTTGTTTATGCCTATTAATCTCAAGCTGCTCTAATAAATTTAATTTTTGACCCTTATGACAAAGATGCAAAACGGTTGGCTCTAAACTTAAGTTAATGTCATGAGACTCGGTCAAAAAATGGTTTGCAAATTGTGAGTCTGATTTTGTATTGTTAAAAGATCTTATATGCTCTTTAGCACGTGTTGAAATGCTTCTACCGGTCTGTCCTATGTAGATCGCATTACACGATCCACAGGACATTTTATATATTCCGCTTCTGTCAAGGTTGTTGATTTTATCTTTACTGTTTTTAAGCTGGATTCCTAAATTATTATTAACCTTAAATGCTACGTTAACCGAATGTTTAATTTCATTGTGGATTTTTTCGCTAATTCTTCCTAGGTAGTTAATAGATCTAAAGAAGCGGTTCTCTTGTATAATCCACAATGAAATTAAACATTCGGTTAACGTAGCATTTAAGGTTAATAATAATTTAGGAATCCAGCTTAAAAACAGTAAAGATAAAATCAACAACCTTGACAGAAGCGGAATATATAAAATGTCCTGTGGATCGTGTAATGCGATCTACATAGGACAGACCGGTAGAAGCATTTCAACACGTGCTAAAGAGCATATAAGATCTTTTAACAATACAAAATCAGACTCACAATTTGCAAACCATTTTTTGACCGAGTCTCATGACATTAACTTAAGTTTAGAGCCAACCGTTTTGCATCTTTGTCATAAGGGTCAAAAATTAAATTTATTAGAGCAGCTTGAGATTAATAGGCATAAACAAAACATCTTAAACGAACAAACGATTATTAATCCATCACCGTTGTTAAAACCCCTATTGTAATTAATAATAAATATTAGTATAATTTATCATAATTTACTTTGAAAAAACCCATATTGCTTATTGTTGTTCGAAACAATAAAGCCATAGTTAATAAATTTTATGTAATGTCATTAATAATAAATATCATTTTAATTTTATCCTAATTAATGTTTTAAGAAATAAACCCAGATTGTTAATCGTTCTTTGATAAGTGTAATATTGTAATTATAATTAGGATGTTAGAGCGAATAACTTGATGCATTGTGTATCTCTTCAGAGCCAGTATATATAGCTGAGCAAAACATTAGTTTAAACATAGTTCTGACGATGGCGCAAGCCGAAATAGCTATCAACAAATAAAATTATTAAAAACTGTAGAGCTAAAATACTTTGTTATTTTAATCTGTTATAAATGGAGTTCTACCAAGTAAATGCCAAATCAATTAATCAATTAATAATTTTGCCATAACATAAGTCTATCAAACTGCTTTTAGATTAAAATTTTACAAAAGCGATAGATTTTTAATTAGTATTTTGGTGTAATGTAAAAGTAAATATCTAGATCAACGGTGGGGAACCTTTTCATTTTAAAAGACCACATTCATTTATCTGTATCCACATAAGGCCGCAGTAAAGAAAACGTTGACACAGCACCCCTTTTTTTCGACTCTCAAACATATAATGGGTTGATTAAGCTCTTTTTCCAAGCGCTTCCGTATAGTTTTTTGATCGAAGTGAATATTTATATCAACTCAAAAGGCCGCACTAGAGTAGCCAAAAGGCCGCAGGTTCCTCTCCACTGATCTGGATAAATAAATTATTGGATTCAAAAAGTCTTAGAGATGACTACAAATTTCAAATAAGACACAATTAACGTTGCCACTACTTAATTAGCTCTAAGATCAATTTAGATCTATGACTAACTATTTAAATTCTTCAAGTACTACAGAAAATATAGTTGGTAGCCATTTCGGCTTACGCCTTCATACGAACTATGTTTAAACATGCATTAACTTAAATTTGAATCGTTCAAACTATGTACATTCTCACAAATTTTGTCACTAACGACCCGGGTTTCGCCTTTCGGCATCTTCAGGCATTCAAGTGCACGGATGAACTTGAACTGACACTTAGCAAATGAAAGTTTCGTGCTTATATAAGACATAAATGCATCACTGAGTCCAAAGCCATTGCTGGCGAAATGCTTTGGACTCAGTGATGCATTTATGTCTTATATAAGCACGAAACTTTCATTTGCTAAGTGTCAGTTCAAGTTCATCCGTGCACTTGAATGCCTGAAGATGCCGAAAGGCGAAACCCGGGTCGTTAGTGACAAAATTTGTGAGAATGTACATAGTTTGAACGATTCAAATTTAATATTGAAATTCCACCAAGCACCTTCAGTCGAAATCTTAAATTATGCATTAACTTAGCTATGTATACTGGTTTAAAAGAGATACACAAAAAACACATATTTTCTAACATTCCAATTTATATTAAAATGAGCCCATTAGAGATGAAGTGGGCCAAGTGATATTTTAGAAAAAAATAATTTAGTTGCGTTGTAATATTTTACACATCTTCAAGTATCGTAAAAGTGAAGTAACCTCAGTTAATACACACTGCAATAGTGTTATCTCCATAAAATAAAAATATGCAATCCACCAAAACACCAAGTAAAGACGTGATTTTTCTTAAAGTTCAAGAAAAATGTTTTACCAATTTACCAGTTGACTCACTTTACTTCTCGAGGGTGAAAATATAATTATTGACTCTATGTGTTTTCTGGAACGATAACAAATATAGGATTATTAAGTAGTATTTAAACTAATATTACTTTTGCTACTTTCAGCTTAAAAACTACGATTTACGTAACGCTGCTTGAAACTCAATACTGCATACTAAGGCTTTGAAAGAAAAATTCTATGGCTTCTTATAAGGTTACTGTTGTACTTACTTCCTAAAAACCAGGTTAAATGATGTGACAACACGATTGATCTCAGTTTGTTCCTGAACTCAGCTAAGCGCATTATCGAGACGATAGAACATCCGATTGAAGTACGCGTGTTTCATTTCAAACTTATCGTTTCATTTCGCTTTGACGCTGTCAATTTATTATAACCAGCTTAAAAAAAACTTTTTTATATTTAAAACAATGGTGGCTGTTTTATAGAATTGTCTATATACTTTTATTACTTTTTGACGGTTTTAGTTCTAAGATAATGAATTGTCAAAGTTGAGTTGCATACACATTATTTTCATCTGCATTTTATCTTTATGCTGTACAATTACTGTACGCTGAAAAAGTCATTAAATAAATAACGTGACCATTTGATCAGTATTTATCACGCAAAAAGTTGTTCGAATTAGATGATCTTAAAATATGAAAAACTGGATATACCTACAATATATTTGCTTTGAAATTCTAGCTAAATATTCTTTTTTAAATATTGTAAAGGTTGAGAATAAGCTTCAGAACTTAAGACAGAAGCTTTAAACAGAAAAAAAACAGCCATTAAAAATACTGTATGTAAAAGAGATTGCCTGTAATGTGACTTTACTTTCACCCTTGAGTCCTGGTATAAAATCAAAAAGTATGTAACCAATGTAAGTAATGTTTTTTTTTAATTTATTTACTAAAGGCTTAGATATAAAACATACAAGAAGCTTTTAAATTGTAGCTTTGAAATGAACGTAAAAATATATATTTAATTAGAATTGATTGGGTAGAACTCCATTGAAATAAGGTAAACAAATATGAATGTATTAGATATATATTAGTTCAACAATTATTACTTTACATATAAATGATAGCTATTTTGGTAAAACCCTTTTCAGAACTATTGTTAATTTTACCTTAACTTAGTATGCTGGCTTAGAAGAGATACATAAAAAAAAACTTCTTATATATTCTAACATCATAATTTATACTGAAAAATACAGTTTTAAATATAATAAGTTGACTTTATGTGTTTCCTGGAACGCTATAAAATATTGGATAATTAATTACAAAGCATATTAGTTAAAATTTTAAACTTTTTGTAACGGTTTAATATTTTTTAAGTAGCTAAGAATGTCAATTGTTTAATTATTTATATTAATTTCTAGTGTGTTACATACTGAAACAATAATTGATAGTCTTAATGACCAATCAAATATTTATCTATCACCGCTTAAACCAACACAAGAAGATAATGTAATTATACAGTAGAACAGAGCATGTATAAAGTATATATAACATAAAAACGCCTAATCTTATACCAGAATAAATCCCCTTACCTGGGGTTAGTTTTCTCAGTCCTTCTCTAGCTTTGCGAAGCGTCCGCTAAGGCTTTAACAACCATATTTAAATGGGACATTCACAAATATCTTAAAACAGTATTTATTTTAAAAACTTAAAACATACTTTCGATGGCTTCGGCGGTAACTCTGTGGAAGTTCATTTTAATAGAAAATTTAAATTAACTTTGATTATTCCACGTATTGTGTTACTAACTGTGACACGTTTTTCGCCTCTTTCAGAGGCATCTTCAGACTTACTATCGCAAAGTTTGCTTAAGTAATGAAGCAAGATTGATTCTAACATTTTAAAATTATAAAATTACAAAATGGGTTTTTTTCCTTTTAAGAGGAGCAAGGAGGGGGTGTAGAATCGAAATAAAACAAACAGATAATGATACTAATGAGTTGTAATCAATCAGATTGGGATTTTTCCTTTTTAAGGGAAGCAAAGAGGGGATTATAAAATCGAAGAAGTGCAACAAACTCTGAAAGAGGCGAAACACGTGTCACAGTTAGTAACACAATACGTGGAATAATCAAAGTTAATTTAAATTTTCTATTAACTTAAAACATACTTTTTGTACAATAAATACTTTGCCATTTATAAACTGGCATAAATATATGAACCTTGTAAATTGTATGCAAGGTTTTTTTCTGTATTTATAGCAAACCACCCCGTGTGATAAATTACAATTCATTAAGAAATAATTAGAACACATAAATGCAGAATTATGAGGCACGCACTCCGAGTATTATTTTAAGTCCTTCGCCAGGATATTTGCATAAACTCTAAGGACGTGTGTCATTAATACTACAGAGTATGAAACACGTGAAGGGAATTAAAACCATTTAAATTAATTGTACTTAATTTACTATGCATGTAAATTGAATCGAATTTGGACGTATGTAAATATTTCACTAGTCTATTGCAATTTTGATGTAGGTTCATAATTTTGTTTGTGTTGGTGTTAAGCTAATGATGTTTTATTTTTTAAGTAAGATGGTGTTTGGGCATTACAGATACCCATGAATAATTCAGAATCCTTGGTATTGAGCCTCTCCTGAGGCATTCGCAGTATTTTTCCCATCCAGTTTTTATTTCTCAAGAATTTTTCTACGTCTGCTTGCTAAAAGCTTAAAAACATAATGTCAAAACCATACGTTTCAGTAAAAACAGATAAAAAAGCGTACATCATTTAAACAAATCCATTTCGATATTAATGTTGAATGAATCGTCCGTCTAAACAATGAAATATTTTTTATTGAATAATTTTAAAACCGCTGATTGGTTAGGCAGACCAAAGACATTGCGTGCTAGCAGGTATTGAAATTTGCCTGAAATACTTCGCACTGAATGACAAAGCTATGGCAGCTACGTAGAACCACTGTGACTACATGAAACACGAAAATATTTTCACCGAATTAATACTCCGGAATTATTCGACATTAATAATTCAAAAGGGTGTATTGTTGGCTCGACACGGTTCTTATTTCAAAATTGATAGCACAGTTTCCTACTTTGAAACTCTGAATAAAATGTAGCACGAGTAAAATTATGAAGTTTAGTTCTACGTTTGTATTATACCTCTACGCCGTAGCAACATTTTCATTTACTGAATATAATTAATATAGACTGTGGAAAGGAAAAAGAACGTAACCCACACATAACGAATTTTACAGGAGACGCGAAAAACTTTTTTTTATGATTTTGGGTCAAAGGCAAATTATAAAATAGACACAACCTTGAAGTGCACGGAGACGGGTAAACTGGTCCTTAGTTGTCTTTATCTTATATTAATTTAAGTCATTATTTTTTCACAATCGCAATTTTTGCAGACCCTAAATTAAAATACTTAATCGGCATTTTCAGCTAACATCCATTTGATAGAACGTGTATTAAGAAGTATACATTGTGATTATCGAATAAAAGCTATTTTGAAAAAAGTGTGCGCTACCTCCTTTTTCCTTTCCACAGTCGATATCTACTATCACAATTCTAATATCTTGGCAGCAATTTTTTAGAGGAAATTTAAATTGACAACACGTATTCTACTTGTAGCGTTACGATGTGTGATACACGTGTTTCACTTATATTAAAATCGTCTTCTGTCAATCAAATTAAATTTAAGAACGTTCATTCATTTAGTGTTTTTGACCTATAAAGATTTAGTATAACGTTTCAAGCATACAATTGAAGCAAAAAGAATATACCCTATTTCAGTATCAATCTTAAAACTTTTCACTTTTTCAATATTGTATAGATTAATACATTTCCCGCTATTAATATTAATTAAATAACGATTCACTTCCCATTATTACATACTATCAGTATATATTGTTTCGTCTAAAATTAATAAACTATTTAATAACGAACTTAGCATCATAAAAATGACTCTCTTTGGTTGACTTCCTTGTGTACTGTATGTGTATATGTATGTATGTGCATGTGTGTGTGCATGTATGGATATAGTATGAGGGGAAGCATATAGAATGTGATTTGCAAATGAATGCATATGGAATCCCCGTGAACTAGCTTCACTAGTGATTTCTTACCTCTGTAACGATCGCTCCCTTCCATCAGCATCGCTGGTAATGGAATACAATTTTTCAAAACATTAGCGATGAAGGAGACTCGAAGATCTCTGACGCCAACGCCTCCTAGTACTTTAAGCTCCATTAATTTGATATAAAAAAAAACTGTATATATAGTAACATTCGATAACTTAAATAATTATTTCCTATAATTGTACAATAGTAATGACAAAATCTACCCCTGTCCGAAATACCACGAATTGTTTTATGATAAAGATAGCACATTGTTAACTTATTGGCAGTCCACCACTACCGGTATTTAACAAGAAATACCGGTATTGATTTATTCGTCCGGTATATATTTTTTTAAGTACAACCTAATGTTTAACGTTGCTTAATAACTATTTAGAATTGCACTTTCTGACACGAAAGAACGTGAACGGAAAAAATTAAAGATTATTGATGAAATATTGTTAAAAGTGAGATATTTTTTTTCATTCACTTATCTGGTGTAAAAAATATACATAATCTTTAAAGATACATGTTATTATAAATAAAAAAAATATTATATATTTACAAAATGGCAAGAAATACATATTCAATTTGGCGATAACCGGAAGATGTATTATAATTTAACTGTGTTTTCTATATGGTTCCAAGCGTGAGACGATAGTTAATCCAAGAATTTACTGACAAAATAGATGACTCGTATGTTTGCAGCGCAAATTGGAAAACCGCCCACTATGATGCAAAAGGTCACGCGGTGAACGTTGTCATCCAACTGATGAATCTGACTACCAATTGAAGAGCTTAACAACTAAGGGTTTTCACTTACCACTCTGCCAAACGATGGTATTATAGAAATCTTTGGTTTTTCGAAATAAGAAAAAATCTCGATTTTTTGACAATTTCATATTTTAATCGTGTATTAAAATTAATTAAATTTAATAAAACTTTACTTGCAATAGTACTATTATTGCTTTTATAATTGTAGTGGTAAGCGTCGTTGACTTGAGTTGTGGAGCTCAAGTATTCAAATCCTAGTATGTACAGACAGTCTCATAAACATATTTTTTATCGCTGTATATCGTCGGTAGTTTCTACAAAATTTTCGCAAAAAGTACAAATTTTTAGGCCACACATGCATGCAGTGGCGGCCGGTCAATGTGGCATTGGATCAATGCATATGCAGGGGTGGTTATATTACATTTATACCATTCACTCATTTAAAATTGTTCATGTATTAAACGTCAAACATAAATAGTAAGCATTCATTTGTTCTACTGTTAAATTTATTTGAAAAATAAATATTTAAAAATCAGCCAATTACACATTATGCACATTGCTTTATAAAATACTAGCCGGTTCCCAGCAAGCGATGCAATGCCACTCAAAGAAAGAAAATGTTTGTGCTCTAATTGTGTTTATTGAAGTGCATGTTTTCTTTTTCTGCCTGTTTGACGTTTGCTACCGATCTTTTATGGTACAAAACACGTTCCACCTACTGAAAATTAATTGTACTATAACCATCGCGCAAGTGCAAGCATACATTGTTGAAATGAACTGTATGGCAGATATACAAACATTGATTTTTATATATAAGATTTACTGTAAGCTAATTTAAGTATGCCTTTAACCTTCGCGCAAGTGCAAACAAAAAGTTAGTCAAAGTTTTATTTTAATTGGACAAACAGTGTAGCAACGGATAAAATACGAACAAACAAACATTAATTTTATATATTATAAGATAAGATTATAAGCTTATTGTTATTGACCTTTTCTCGATTACATTATCATATAACTTTTAATTGTTCGAGTGAGTTGAACGAAAGTGTTTTTTTTACGAAAATTTAGACATTCTGAATTAGAAGTAATTTTAAGTAGTGGTTCTCGAAACGAGAGTATTTTTTTTATTCTAACGCTATTTTTTCCATTATCTGGTCACCCGGGTAAAGTGTGCGACTAGCTGTACACAATCTTGTGTGTTTTCCCGCCTGCTATCGATTCGTCGGTGACAAATTTGGCCAAGGTATTTCCTCCCGGTCTTTAAAATAGATCGCTGCCGGCGAATGATGGCAATCTCTGATAGGATCCCATACGACAACATCGTAAATATTGATATTTGTTTTTATAAAGAAGATCATTACATATTTTATTTACTCTGCTATTGATCTGAAGAATGTAAATTTACCTGGGAGTAATATTTTCAAATACGGCTTGAACGCCAAACACAAATTGAAAAACAGAATATTGATGTAATTTAGGACTCTGAATAAAGGTGCTTGGTGAATTTTGATAAGTTTAAATTGTGTACAAATAAAGAATATATTTTTGTCCGCTCCCAATGTGAAGCATATGGACTCCTAAAGGAGTTTATCTCAACAAAAGTGTTTCTACAAGAACTGCTTGTTAACCAGTTGCTCAACCTCTCTTTTTCCAAAGAGAGTAGGAATATAAGGATAGGGCTAGGACAGGACTAGTGGTTAAAGGAGAGAAGAGGGGTGGTAATTCAAGACATCTCATACATCCATGCCTTCGAACAGAAATTCATAAATCGATTGAAAAATCAATTTATAAAACTGTCTGTACTGGAGTTCGAACCCGTGGCCTCCGTAACCGAAGCCAACGACGTTGACCACTCAACCACACAAGCGGCAAAGAATAATTAAAAAAAAATAATATCAGTAAATAACGAATTTATTGATGGCCATCCGAATCAACATTATTATTCAAAGTACGAATTACAGTCGGGTCCTATGGTGCAGCGGTTAGCGTTGTGGGCTTCCGTACCTGATATCACGGGTTCGATTCCCAGTACGAACAGCATTTTTTTGATCGATTTATCAATTTCTGTTCGAAGTTATGTAAGTTTTTGATGTCCTTTCCATCATTTCCGGTCCTTCAACACCTGGGCGTAGCGAGAGCGATTAGGTAACCACTAGTCCTAGCCTTATCCTTCAATCACTTTTAGGGTGTTCACTGTCAATACTTGGTGGAAAGGCATTATATTAATAAAAACAATAATCCTTTGTACTTCATTCCACTTTATTTATTATGTCAGGACCGGTTTCGCTCATTGCGAGCATTGTCAACTGATAAGAAATATAATTTAACAATGCTATTTATACAAAATTCATAAATTCAGAATGCGATTGAAAGTAATTACAAACATAATTAAAATTTGGGAAATTTTTGACAAAGTGATAAAATGCTACATTAATAAAGTGAATATGCTTAATGATATGAATATGCTTAATGATAGTTTTATGTTTTCCCCATTCAATCGCATTCTGAATCGCATTTCAATCGCATTCTGAATTTATGAATCTGGGATGACTTTTTAATTATATGTTAGTTGTGTTGAACATTTTAATTTTGTGTTATTTTAGAATCACTTTAATGTAATTGGCAATTTCTTTTCAATGCCAACTGTTGTGTATAACTTTTCAATTTTGTATAAATAGCATTGTTAAATTATATTTCTTATCAGTTGACAATGCTCGCAATGAGCGAAACCGGTCCTGACATATTAAATAAAGTGGAATGAAGTACAAAGGATTATTGTTTTTATTAATTATCCTTCAATCCCTACTCTCTTTGAAAAAATAAAGGTTGAGCGACTGAGTAACAGTTTTCGTAGAAAAACTTCCGTTGATACCTCCATTAGGATGTCATATGCTCCACATAGAGAGCGGACATTAAATTATCATTAATGATTATCGAATTTATTTACTATTTATCAATTGAAATTTATTCGTACAATTGAATCCAGGTCATTAGTAACAAAATTCATGGACATTTAAATGCAAATTTAACTGAGTATTTTATTTAAGTTAAAATTATTTTTTTCTTAAAAATTATATAAAAAATGTGTCAAACGTCAATGACGTCGATCTCTTGTATTTAACTATCATTATTTTTTTAACCGGCCCAAAGAGAAATATTTGTTTTATAGTTTGTTCTTTCGAAAAAAGTGTTTTGAAATAATTAATTAAAAGTATCATATTATGCCACGCACTCTTTTATGTTAAACAAATAAATTAAGTACGTGCTTCAAATGGCTCTTTTTGTTAATTTTAACCATGGGGAAAATAATACTTTTTACGTACAAATACTTTGATATATATAGTAAGAAACACGATACATTATAAGCACCACTCAAATTGATAATTGATTGCTTGAACGTTACACAATTGACTTTGCATGATATTATAAACGCCTGGGAATATCTGAGTTCATCGTAGACGCGTAGATGCCTCCGACGCGTTTCCGCGACGTAGGAATGCATGCATAAACCTTTTACAGGAAGGCGCTAAAAGCTTCAAGTGTCTGCCGAGCGTAGGAGTAACGAGCCGGTTGTTAAAGTGTCGATTTTTCCATGTCACGACTCAATAGCGTGCGAATGCTTTTATATAAATTGACGTTGAACTCGTCTTTTGAGAAACCGCTCACATATTTTATATATCTAGTGTTCTACAATAGAATATAAGAATGAAAAACATTCAAAATAAAACTGAATTGATGTTAGTAAAAACTGTCTAAAGTTTCTTTAATATTCTGTTTATACTTAGTGTAATTGGTGTCGCTCTTAAACTCAGTAAAATTTATTAAACTATTTATTAATCAAACTATTTACGAGAGCATTTTTTTAATCGATTATTACTGTATTTTTGTGATGTCAAACTAATTTAGGCTCACCCTTTCATTCCTAATATAACGAGGCATAGCGAAAGCGATGAGCTAACCACTAGTTCTGTCTTAAGCTTTTAATTTTTATCTCTAGTCTCGTTGAAAAAATATAAGTTGAATAACTGATTATCAAGCAGTTTTTGAAGAAAAAAACCGTTAAAATTCTATATTAAAATGCATTTTTTTTATTTAAATAAATATTATGTTAATAAATATTGAATATTTCAAAAATTCATTCATCGCATCAGAAATTAAAATTCACAAAAATACATTGCGTTTAATATAAATCAAATTATAAACGCAATGAAAAATGTATTTATCGTATATATATTATTGTAAGTATATTATCGCTAGTGTATAATGATTACCAATCGAGTAATCATTATACACTAGCTGTAAGCCCGTTGCCCTTAACGGGGGGGTTTTTTCGTTGTATTTTTAAATAATTAGAAAATTTACTGGCGTAAAAAAATAATTGCAAACCTATTAGCCAACAGCGTTGAAAAACGCATAGCCTTAACTAACAAAAAAACAGTTATTGAATCAGCGGCTATTTTTCAAGTAAATTATGCAACTTTTCTAATTTTACGTCTTATACTACTTTACGTGAGAAAGGCTTAGTTTTTATAATAATTGTAAATCTTCAGATGGCCATAAGTATTGATGGAGTAATTGCATTGAAACTTATATGTTTATCAGAAATGCTGGAAGAATAACCACAGATCAAATCTCTATTTTTGATGTTGCAGTGCGAGTCATATTTTACTCTGCACAATATTTTATACATACTACATTCGTAAAATTGTGGTTGTTGGTGGGCATGGCATAAATCCGACAGAGGCGATTCCCGCATTTCCGTTGTGCTGGGGATTCGACAGAACGGAAATGAGAAAACCTTGGAGCACTGTGTCGCAGGCTTCGCCATGTACTACTGTCCAGCTCCGACAGCTTGAGACGTTTTCAATTTCATTCCCGTAAAAGAATAAAAAACAACGGAAATTTAATGTTGATTCCTCAACATCTTAAAATAGGTTTTCATTATTGAAGTCATTCCGCGCGTGCAGCTATTATGTATACACAACATCAAACTCTGTGCTATGTTAATTCATTATGACATAATTTGTAACAATAAACCTTTCAACGGACTAAACCAATATTCAATTCTCTTCTCTTCAGTTTAAATTAAGAGTTCAAATCGAAAGGCCAAACAGCTTAGTAGAAACTCCGCAATACTCACATTGATATTATTTTGATTTAATAAGATTAAGTAATTTATTATAAAGTATATAAACTACCCATATCTATAACACAGCATCAAATCGCTTAAAATCAGAATTAAAACGTTAAGTCCCGGAGCAGTGTTTTCACGTGATAAACTTGCCATGTGTTGAGTACTGAAACCGTGTTTTCGCGTGATGTTCTACGCCAGGAATACTCAACCCTGTGGCCGTCAGCAATGTCCCGCAATTTTCTCTTTGCCGTTTTCATCTCAAACTGACTGAAAATAACGCTATATTTTATTATAGAATATTTATTTGGCATTGATTTTTTGTTTGTTAAAATATGAACGGTAATATATTTATTTATTATCCTTGTCCAATTATAAGTATTTTTTAGGAAATTTCACAAATAAAAATATGCATGCAGCTTAAAAAATCGCTTAATAAACAATAGTTCAGGAATGTTTTTGATGCACGAAAACGATTTAGCAATCATTTCTCGTATCTGCATATTGTCCACTTTATAGTTAGCTAAATTCAGCTTTGTTGTCAAATTCTACACCAACATAACTCAGTAACAATTTTTTATCTTCATAATTATGATGGCAACATGCATAAAATTCTTTTAAGACTATTTTACTCATAATAGTTTCAGTTCTTATCTACATTCCTCTACACTCCCCCACTCCTGAATTTAATTATTAAAACTCAAAAATAAAAACAACAATATTCCGTCTGCGAAAAAGTCCTGAAGTAAACTCATGAGCTAGTTTCAACATATATAGATAAACCTTTTTTACACTGTTTTGAAATAACACGCTCCACTAAAAACAACAAATACTTTATTTTCTCACGAATTATTGGTTCTAACACGATTCCCAGAAACAAAAACATAGCATATCAATGCATATCACATTTCACAATATTATAAAAGAAAAAGACACAAAGCCCTTTTGATGATATCATACTCTCATACTCACAGCTCTACTAAGTAAAATTTTAACAAAAAAAAATAGTAAAAACTTGTCCGCTAAAATCATAGCATTAAAGAGTATAAAAAAATCCTTCTTAGTCATTTAGTAAAGATAAGCTTGTCAGTTTACTAAACATTCATCTTTCACTTAAGTGACAATATGACGCCAAAAAATATTGAAGTGTCGAAGTATGTATATACATACAAGCTTAAAGTACTTTTTGTACATTTTTTGACTCTTTGTCTAAGTTTTATCGTTGAGAGTATGAAAAATAACAACATACATAGCGTGAAATGATTAAAAAACGTATAGCCATACTAGAACAAGCACGCATTTTTATCAATATACATACAACGTTGGATTGGGTCTTAACATCAATATGTTTGCAGTCCTTGTCTTATACAATTCAAAACCAGGGAGTAGAAAAAACGGTAAGATACTTATCTGTATTATACTTTGCTAGCCCAAGCTTTATATTTTTTTAGCCTTGTCCGCTTCCCATGTAGATCATATAGAAAACTAATGATGTTGATCTCAACAGAAGAGTTTCTATAAGAAATGTTTTGTTACTCAATTGCCCAAACTTTTTTAGAGAGCAGGGATAGAGGTACAAGACAGACTTCTATCAACCTCTTATTATCACTTAAAATCGATCTTCCTAAAAACCCTTTATTATTTATGGTGGTCGCCCTTAGAAACGTGTATTTTGTTATTTTTTCAGAGATTCTTTCTAGATTTTTTGACACACAATCAATATTAATAAATAGTCATTTAATACCACGCACATCGTTTTTATTATTTCAATTAATTTCAAGCATCTTACAAACAGCTCTTCTCTTCAACTCACTCTTTACAATATTTCAATGTGCATGTATTGATTTATAAAATTCAGCTCGTTTTTAAAAGTTTTAAGACTTAACACTCCTTTTCTTTCATTCAAAGAAATGTTTAAAGTTGTTCTTTGTGTGTTATCGTGTAAGGCACTCAAATCTTAAATTGTTAAACCTTTTCTTATTTGTTTTAAAGTCTCTGTACACAGACACGTACTAATTTTGTGTATTTGCCATTCCTTATGTTATGAGGCACAAAATCTGATTGAATAATATTTGTAAAGCTTTCTCGCGATAATGAAAACAACAGTAAAGCTATGTTTCATTTTACAATATTCAAACTATCACATTATAACAAAGCACCCTTCCTTTGAAAAATACTAAAATTTAGTTACTATGGTGAACAAAGATACAAAAGTAAAGATTGATGGTAAAATAAACTCTCGATCCACAAATATTTATAAATGCATTTCTTCAGAAACTCCTTCAAAATCTGTTGGTTTAAGGCTCGTTACTGTAACATGAGAACTCATTTTGTTTAAAAACTGAGAGAAAGGATGATTGATAGTTTAAGGGGGGTGGGGTATTTTTTCGTTGCCTACTTCCTTTCTGAAAGCTTTCTTGCTTGCGATAAGGTTTTCGAGGCTCCCATAATCGCGCAGTGACCAAACATTATTAATTAAAATAACAATGACGATATAAAACATGCACATCAAAACTTTGAAATATTTCATTTTTCTAATCGCTGACATGAAAACATTTTCGCTTAATTAATTCTTACTCTTAAAAATTATTGAATTATTAAATTACTTATTATTTTATTATTTAAAATTACATTTTGTTAGTAAAATACATTAAAAACTTCACATATAATTGTCTCTGGTCACGTTAGGTACATTTCAACGTATACTAAATAAATGCAATTCATATTATATTCAACAAAACATTATTATTATAAAATATTCCTTTAGATGATTTTGCAATACTTCGTTATGTTTATTAGATGTAGCATGGATACTTAAATATTTCCGATAGATTTTACATCGTATTTCTTTCGTTATGAATACTCATAAGTCGACTTTTTTTCTTATCTACCAAGACAAGTTGGTATGGGGGGTAAATGTGGTATCAAGTATGTGTCTTAATTTCCTTGCTTAATATTGCTTTATTCAAATATTTAAATATTATTGCCTTCTAAGATGTCCATTGTCAGTTATTCGTGAAAAAGCATTATATTAACAAATAAAACATTAATATCAAGATTGGATTTGCTCATCAATCACCGACTCTGGTTTTAATAAATAAATATGGTTAATAAAAACACAATATTCCTTTGTACTTTATTTCACTTAGAGAAGATTCAATGATTGTCGACAATTTAATTTATTAATTTTTATCTGCTATTGTACGTTTAGTCAATTATACGTACATTATAACGGAAGAAAATACAAAAGACCCACGTTTTGAATTAAGTGAACTGATTATATAGTTATACTGTCAATAAATCAAAAGGCGGGACCTTGAACAGAGTTGCCAATGCTCTCAATCCTACGATTTTTTTAATGAAATATATCGATGTTTCAATCAATTGTTTGCCTTTCATTTTAAATGATACAAATTTGGGACTAAAAAGCAGAATGCGGAAAGAGATATTTTTTAATGAGATTACTATCTACATTTTTCAAAATGTAGATAGTTTAAAAACGCTCTACTTTTCAAAATAAATCTTAAACTTATGCAGTAAGTCTTTATATGTGTTTAAGAATAATGCAGAAGATAAGTCATGCTTATAAAATTTGACTATCACATCGAGGACAATAAAATACTGTATGTTGGAATAAAAACTAATTTCTATTGATTAAAAGAATAGCTAACCAGCTCAAGTATATAAAATTGCTCTTCTGCTCATTTCACTTTTGAAAACTACGATCAACTAACAATAAGATTATTCTTTCTACAAAAAGAGAAGTGGAGTGACGTCTGACTCAAAGTCTTCTAGTTCTGATTATAAGATCCAATAATAGTTACAATTCTCGACGTTGGGAACGGGTACTGTAAAATAAAACCAAATCTGACAAAAATACTGAAGTAATATTTGTTTATTTGTGCATTCCTTGAAATGGTCACCTCAACGAAACGTATTTACGTGCAAAGGATCGCGATACTTTATCGCAATGGTCACCAATCTATCACGAAGGCGCTTCCGACTTCCACCACCCAGCGCCACCAGTGTCGCAGACTTGCGCGACTCACGACATCTGTAAGTTGGGGACAAAAATAATCGGGTGATTCCAACAATGAAAATAGCAACAAAGAAAACTCGCTTGTCATATGGAATCGCAGTACTATTATGGCACCATTCATTATGTCTTTATTTTTACTCTGCTTAATATTTGAGTGAGAGCAAAAAAACTGCACAAACGACCGAGGATTTTTTGCATCACTCAACTCAAAATGCGATTTGAATTTTATGTACATATTTTTGTTTGAAATGAAAAAGAAATTGAACGCAAAATGATTACTCTTTTGATACGTCATTGTTAAGATGAAGAGATTCAAAAAATACACATAACGCAGATTCTTTTTAAGATAATCATTTTCTAAACAACATTTATTTTTATCTTTTTATATCTCCACGTATTTACTAGCATTCTCTGAAAAGTTTGATTGGCCGACTAACATACAAATGGTTCTGTTGAAATGATCTAATAGAGCAGCGGTTGGCAAATTGTGGTCCGTGGACCACCAGTGGTCCGCAGAGAAATCTGACATTATTTAATGAACTTGGTGCATTTTTAGACGCATTTGATCACTTTTATTTCAATATGTAATATGTAACACAAAAGTCCAGTTAGTGGACCGCTGGATTGAAATTGTGAGTTTAGTGGTCCGTGAGCCCAAAAAGTTTGCCGACCGTTGTACTAGAGTTTGTTAACGTACATGGCTTAAAATATATATCAACCGTCCAGATCATTTAGACAGACAGTTCCAAATGACTTGTTTTGAGATTACGGGAATGGTAATATTCAAATTTTGATCACTATAAATGAATTATTATTGATCTGTGCCCAAGATTTATTAATTTTATCAATAGGTGTTTTATTCATATAATAAAATACTCTTTTTTTCTGAAACCGTTACTGAACATATTTAATTAATGCGAAAGTGGTACAAAATAGTGTTTTTTAATAGTCCTTTTTAACCGAGTATTGACAGAGAACACCTTTAAATTCTATAACTGTTTATAAATTAGGTACTTAGGATGAATTCAAAAATATTTGCGTAGTTAAAAGACCATAGATTCTCAACCTTTTGGGGCCCAAGGCCCCTTTTGAGTATCCATACTTTACCGTGACCCCATACCCGGACAAATAAGTCTTTCAAGACGACAAGAGAGATTCTTTGAACCCTTTACTCGTTGGGAGATTTCAAAATTGTACCTAGGAATTTACGAAATTCCCAAAATTGAAAGATGCGAGACCTTTTTTTTAGCTTTTCTTAGGATTTACCCGTGCTCCCCCCAAAATTGCTGTGGCGCCTCTAAAACTGTTGTTCTCTGTGGCCTCCTTGGAAAAAACTGTGGCTCCCGGAAGGCCACCTGACTTACGGTTGAGAAACCGTGACTTAAGCAATAACAAAATGTTGCCTAATTCTTTAGAAGTTTATGGTTATAAGCATTTTTCGTAACATTATTTAATTCATTATTTACTCGGTTTTATCAATAGCAAAAATTTTCACCTAATGAGAAGGGAAATCTTTCACCTCTCAAACTGCTCAATATGGTTTTTGTGTTCTCAAACATTGATTTTGTTTAAGAAGTAAAATTAAACCACATTTCAACTTTCAACATCTTTTACAGAATTTTGTCTCTTACTTTAACTATTAATTACAAGAAATTTAACACGTTTAGATGTCACAGAAAAATATAATCACGCCATATTCCTACTGAGAGTAATATAACGAAGTTGAACACTATTTTTTATTCTTATAATGAAATATTATCGCAGAACACGTGTTCCGTGAAAGAACCACTTAGCGATTTTTCCGTCATTAGTGAAGTTTCCCGCTAATTGCAAGATGGCGGACGAGGAAATTAAAGAATCAAATTCTCCACAACGGCAGAGCTAGGAAAATATTATCTTACTGTCTGTGGAAAAATTCCCCGCCGCAATTAGTTTGTTTTATTGCAATAAGGCTTTAATAAAAACGGTTTTTAAAGAGAGTTTGCCATGTTGGACTGTATTTTTAGTGGAAAAGGCGAATTCAATTCAAATATATTCGAAGGATATTGTAATTAGTAAATCTTTTTATTTCAACTGTAATAGTAAAAATCTTTTAGCGATTTTCACTGTCTACGTGTATAAATATAACTAATGCTTTTATTTCATCTATTAGATATGTTCTCAAGTGATCTTATCAATTGAATTGCATTAATTTATTAATTTTCAGTATACTCTTGTTTATGTTTATGTATGAATTAGATATATAGATCAGTGAAATAATATTGCTTTTTCAGCTATGTCACTTAGCTTAACAGAAGCTTTCATACGAGATTTTTTAATCGATTTACCGATTTGTACATGAAAACATGTGTTTTTCTTATTTTTCAAACTATCAATACCCTCATCAAATATGACTCCTAAAAACTAAACGTACATATTCGATAACACAGAAGTAGTTCAACCCCATACTTGTATTTTTTATCGCTCAGTAGAATGACTGATATGGTTAGCATTTATGACACTTTTAAGGTGCTCACCATCAATACTTGGTGGAATTGTATATGTATATTAAAAAAATAAAACAATTCCACATTTATCACGAACCTCTCTTGTGGAGACTGCCAAGCTCCTTATGTAGGGCGAACAGATAAAATCTTTAATATTATAATAATTAAAGAACATATACGGTGTCTAAAAAGTAACAATTTTTTAGAGTTTCCCAATCATCTAATAGAAAACGAGCATAATTTTAATCAGAATAGTAACGTAGAAATACTATATCGAGAAAATAAAAAAGATTTAAAAATGAATAGTTTATAATTTTTAGAAATAAATAAATGTATTAACAATCTATATATTAATAGCCGATAATGTCCGTCTGAGTGTAAGGACGTCCTCGACCTTCCAGTCTCCACTTTTTTAAATAAAATAAAATCTATAATAATCACTTTTTACTTTTCACTTTTCACAAATGTGTGCGTACTGATGTCATGGGGTCTTTTTCTTCTTTTACGAAATGTATTTGTTAGCGTATTTGAAAATTAGTTGAATAAAATATATATACTACGAAAAATGATTGTTAGCAAACTTGAACATTATTCCAAAAATTCAATAATTTGCAATTTAAAAACTGCAGGGCTGTCGAAATATGCGCCGAGGTCGATTTATGGTACTATGAAAAATGATTGTTAGCAAACTTGAACATTATTCCAAAGATTTAATAATTTACGAAATTTCTGCTACTACGAAAAATGGTTGTTAGCAAACTTGAACATTATTCCAAAAATTCAATAATTTACGAAATTTCTGCTACTACGAAAAATGGTTGTTAGCAAACTTGAACATTATTCCAAATATTAAATAATTTACAATTAAAAAACTGCTGGGCTGTCGATATATGCGCAAAATTAAATAATTTACGAAATTTCTGCTCCTACGAAAAATGGTTGTTAGCAAACTTGGACATTATTCCAAATATTAAATAATTTACGAAATTTCTGCTCCAACGAAAAATGGTTGTTAGCAAACTTGAACATTATTCCAAAAATTCAATAATTTACGAAATTTCTGCTACTACGAAAAATGGTTGTTAGCAAACTTGAACATTATTTCAAATATTAAATAATTTTTGAAATTTCTGCTCCTACGAAAAATGGTTGTTAGCAAACTTGAACATTATTCCAAAAATTCAATAATTTACTAAATTTCTGTTACTACGAAAAATGGTTGTTAGCAAACTTGAACATTATTCCAAATATTAAATAATTTACAATTAAAAAACTGCAGGGCTGTCGATATATGCGCAAAATTAAATAATTTACGAAATTTCTGCTCCTACGAAAAATGGTTGTTAGCAAACTTGGACATTATTCCAAATATTAAATAATTTACGAAATTTCTGCTCCAACGAAAAATGGTTGTTAGCAAACTTGAACATTATTTCAAATATTAAATAATTTTTGAAATTTCTGCTCCTACGAAAAATGGTTGTTAGCAAACTTGAACATTATTCCAAAAATTCAATAATTTACTAAATTTCTGCTACTACGAAAAATGGTTGTTAGCAAACTTGAACATTATTCCAAATATTAAATAATTTACAATTAAAAAACTGCAGGGCTGTCGATATATGCGCAAAATTAAATAATTTACGAAATTTCTGCTCCTACGAAAAATGGTTGTTTGCAAACTTGGACATTATTCCAAATATTAAATAATTTACGAAATTTCTGCTCCATCGAAAAATGGTTGTTAGCAAACTTGAACATTATTCCGAAAATTCAATAATTTACGAAATTTCTGCTACTACGAAAAATGGTTGTTAGCAAACTTGAACATTATTTCAAATATTAAATAATTTTTGAAATTTCTGCTCCTACGAAAAATGGTTGTTAGCAAACTTGAACATTATTCCAAAAATTCAATAATTTACGAAATTTATGCTACTACGAAAAATGGTTGTTAGCAAACTTGGACATTATTCCAAATATTAAATAATTTACGAAATTTCTGCTCCATCGAAAAATGGTTGTTAGCAAACTTGAACATTATTCCAAAAATTCAATAATTTACGAAATTTATGCTACTACGAAAAATGGTTGTTAGCAAACTTAAACTTTATTCCAAAAATTGAATATTTTACGAAATTTATGCTACTACGAAAAATGGTTGTTAGCAAACTTAAACATTATTCCAAATATTAAATAATTTACGAAATTTATGCTACTACGAAAAATGGTTGTTAGCAAACTTAAACTTTATTCCAAAAATTCAATAATTTACGAAATTTCTGCTCCATCGAAAAATGGTTGTTAGCAAACTTGAACATTATTCCAAAAATTCAATAATTTACTAAATTTCTGCTACTACGAAAAATGGTTGTTAGCAAACTTCAACATTATTCCAAAAATTCAATAATTTTCGAAATTTCTGCTACTACGAAAAATGGTTGTTAGCAAACTTAAACTTTATTCTAAAAATTAAATATTTTACGAAATTTCTGCTACTACGAAAAATGTTTGTTAGCAAACTTAAACTTTATTCCAAAAATTGAATATTTTACGAAATTTATGCTACTACGAAAAATGGTTGTTAGCAAACTTAAACATTATTCCAAATATTAAATAATTTACAATTAAAAAACTGCAGGGCTGTCGATATATGCGCAAAATTAAATAATTTACGAAATTTATGCTCCTACGAAAAATGGTTGTTAGCAAACTTGAACATTATTTCAAATATTAAATAATTTTTGAAATTTCTGCTCCTACGAAACATGGTTGTTAGCAAACTTGAACATTATTCCAAAAATTCAATAATTTACGAAATTTATGCTACTACGAAAAATGTTTGTTAGCAAACTTAAACTTTATTCCAAAAATTGAATATTTTACGAAATTTATGCTACTACGAAAAATGGTTGTTAGCAAACTTAAACTTTATTCCAAAAATTCAATAATTTACGAAATTTCTGCTACTACGAAAAATGTTTGTTAGCAAACTTAAACTTTATTCCAAAAATTGAATATTTTACGAAATTTATGCTACTACGAAAAATGGTTGTTAGCAAACTTAAAAATTATTCCAAAAATTAAATATTTTACGAAATTTATGCTACTACGAAAAATGGTTGTTAGCAAACTTGAACATTATTCCAAATATTACATAATTTACGAAATTTCTGCTCCTACGAAAAATGGTTGTTAGCAAACTTGAACATTATTCCAAAAATTCAATAATTTACGAAATTTCTGCTTCTACGAAAAATGGTTGTAAGCAAATTTAAACTTTATTCCAAAAAATCAATAATTTACGAAATTTCGGCTACTACGAAAAATGGTTGTTAGCAAACTTAAACTTTATTCCAAAAATTGAATAAAATAAAATAAAATAAAATAAAATAACATAAAATAAAATAAAATAAAATAAAATAAAATAAAATAAAATAAAATAAAATAAAATAAAATAAAATAAAATAAAATAAAATAAAATAAAATAAAATAAAATAAAATAAAATAAAATAAAATAAAATAAAATAAAATAAAATAAAATAAAATAAAATACCATAAAATAAAATAACATAAAATTAAATTAAATTAAATACTATGCAACAAAAATCTCACGTTGCTGGGCAACGGGCTTACAGCTAGTCTTAACATTAATAGCCGATAAGGTCCGTCTGTAAGGACGTCCGCAGTAAGGTACAGACCAATGATTTCGATTTATTCTGAACAGCACATTTTTGAAATGTTGTTCTATCCAATGGGAGCGGCTTATTTTAAACCGGGCGTGAATGTTCTGATATCGCCACGTTTGAAAATTTGATATTTCTTGGTGTAGAGCTAAAGTATTGTATCACCATACATCATAATATTCGAATAATCAAAGACTTTAATTCGACTATTGCAAACTATGATTATAGGGCTATCGAAATGAATCGTTTGATCGTGTGAGTCGATGTGAGACTAATATTTTTTGGAGCGGATTTGATCAATTGAATCATAATGATGAATCTTTTCACGTCTGACCTTGAAAATCTGTTAGAATTCTTTAATACATTAAGAATATTCAAATTATGATATGGATATATCATAGAATAATATTTTGCTTTTTTCATACACTTGGACAAAATGTGCAACTGATTTTTTATTGAAAAATTGGATTTGATCTTTTGATTTTTATTGGAAATAATTGTTAAATAATTTAAAATCCGAAAAATGGTTGTTAGCAAACTTGAACATTATTCCAAAAATTAAATAATTTACGAAATTTATGCTACTACGAAAAATGGTTGTTAGCAAACTTGAAAATTATTCCAAAAATTAAATATTTTACGAAATTTCTGCTCCTACGAAAAATGGTTGTTAGCAAACTTGAACATTATTCCAAAAATTCAATAATTTACGAAATTCCTGCTACTACGAAAAATGGTTGTTAGCAAACTTGGACATTATTCCAAAAATTCAATAATTCACGAAATTTCTGCTCCTACGAAAAATGGTTGTTAGCAAACTTGAACATTATTCCAAAAATTAAATATTTTACGAAATTTATGCTACTACGAAAAATGGTTGTTAGGAAACTTGAACATTATTCCAAATATTATATTACATAATTTACGAAATTTCTGCTCCTACGAAAAATGGTTGTTAGCAAACTTGAACATTATTCCAAAAATTTACGAAATTTCTGCTCCTACGAAAAATGGTTGTTAGCAAACTTAAACTTTATTCCAAAAATTCAATAATTTACGAAATTTCTGCTTCTACGAAAAATGGTTGTTAGCAAACTTAAACTTTATTCCAAAAATTGAATATTTTACGAAATTTATGCTACTACGAAAAATGGTTGTTAGCAAACTTAAACATTATTCCAAATATTAAATAATTTACGAAATTTATGCTACTACGAAAAATGGTTGTTAGCAAACTTGAACTTTATTCCAAAAATTCAATAATTTACGAAATTTCTGCTACTACGAAAAATGGTTGTTAGCAAACTTAAACTTTATTCCAAAAGTTCAATAATTTACGAAATTTATGCTACTACGAAAAATGGTTGTTAGCAAACTTAAACATTATTCCAAATATTAAATAATTTACGAAATTTATGCTACTACGAAAAATGGTTGTTAGCAAACTCAAACTTTATTCCAAAAATTGAATATTTTACGAAATTTATGCTACTACGAAAAATGGTTGTTAGCAAACTTGAACATTATTCCAAAAATTAAATATTTTACGAAATTTATGCTACTACGAAAAATGGTTGTTAGCAAACTTGAACATTATTCCAAATATTATATTACATAATTTACGAAATTTCTGCTCCTACGAAAAATGGTTGTTAGCAAACTTGAACATTATTCCAAAAATTCAATAATTTACGAAATTTCTGCTACTACGAAAAATGGTTGTTAGCAAACTTAAACTTTATTCCAAAAAATCAATAATTTACGAAATTTCTGCTTACTATAAAAATAAAATAAATTAAAATAAAATAAAATAACATAAAATAAAATAAAATAACATAAAATAAAATAATATAAAATAAAATAAAATAAAATAAAATAACATAAAATAAAATAAAATAGAATAAAATTAAATTAAATTAAATAAAATAAAATAAAATAAAATAAAATAAAATAAAATAAAATAAAATAAAATAAAATAAAATAAAATAAAATAACACAACATAACATAACATAAAATAAAATAAAATAAAATAAAGTAAAATAAAATAAAATACAATGCAACAAAACACAATGCAACAAAAATCTCACGTTGCTGGGCAACGGGCTTACAGCTAGTAAAGAATTATTATTAAATAATATCTTAAATAGGACAGTGCTAAATTTATTTTCAATGATTTAACCCTTTATAATTGATGCACCTCATTAGTCAATCATTTAGTAACGTAAATTTCATTTGTAGTATTATCATTGTTTGTTTGTTTTTCTATCATCCCTTCCTTGTCTACCGTTTTTATTTTTATTTTTATAATATATCAGAAAAGTAAAGTTAAAATCATTTGTACTTAAACAAGCATTTGTGAAAGTAAAACTTCCTGAGGATGCCTCTACACGCGAAACACGTGTCACAGTTTTTAGCACAATACGTGGAATAATTTAAGTTATTTTATATTAAAATGAACTTCCACAAACTTACTGCCGAATCCATCGAAAGTATCAGGTTAGTTTATAATATTTTAAAAAAAACTGTGATCCAAGCAAAAGTGCCCATGAAACAATTCTGCAGTTTCAATAATCCTATTTTTTTTGACATCACAATCATGCATGCCTTCGAACTGAAATCGATTGGCAATGCTGTTCATACTGAGAAGAGTCGAAGCCCTGATGTACGACATGGAAGCCAACGACGTTGACCACTGTCAGGTCCTAAAATTATTTCTAAGGATTTTTTTGTCTAACTTTTCCGCGTGTCAGCCTAAGAAACTAAAATGACAATGTAGACTTTCCCGTATTATTATTTCAAAAGAAAGTGGGTCTTTCGCAATCAGATCATTATGAAAAATAAAAGTTGGCAAAGAGGCTTCGTTTCAGTGCCAACTTTTCTGGAAATGAAAGCAGCCAACTAGTTCAAACTGATACGCCAAATGTATGCTGTTCGATGCCCTTTCGTTTTGACCCATCGCGTTTATACTATTAAAGTTTTCATAATAAAGCTCGGCAAATGAAATAATGCCTCTCCCATGCAAATGAAAGTTTTCGCTTATAAGTTAGTAATAAATTGAAGCATCGTGACATTACGATGTCTGATCGGTAGTATTTGGCGAAGGAGCTGCAGGGGTATATAATAACAGCCTGATTTTATTTCTATAAAATATTTCAAATTGAAAACATGAAGCTTTTTATGTATTTGGCGAAAATTATGTGGAAATTATGTTAAACATTAAATTAAAATAGATTAAATTGGAGTTAAGTTGTAATAAGGTGAAAAAATAGGAAAGGGTTTTAGTCCTAAAACCATTATTTTATACATGGTTGATAGTAGGGTCTCCAATTCCGGGATTGTTATAGTACCAATCCCGAGATTAAGGATAACAAGAGGTAAGAGATAACTTCTTGACAGGTTTTTGAAATCAGCCATTTTGTATTAAAATTAGCCAGGTAGCTAAAAAACGGTCAGCGAGAAAAAAAAATGAAATCAGTCATCGACCTAAAAAAATACTATTTTTAAATCTCTCAATTTCGACCTTTTTTTCATTGATCAATTCCGAGATCTCGAAAACCCATATCCTAAATAATTGTGAATTCCGAAATTCTCTGAGAACCTCATACAATCGCGACACCATTTTATGGTGAATGATCAATCCCGAGATCCGAAAAAAAATCAGTTCTGAAATCCCGGAATCACAAAAAAGATCCGGGATTGGATGCCCGATTAAACATTAAATAAATGTTTCCATACCCTGACTCGAGCCCGTGACACGTCAACCGAGTGGACTTAAGCCCAAAATCGATCGATGTAGCCCCTCGGTTTCAGGGTTTTAACTATAAATATATGAGCCCGTTAGAAGTAAAGTGTGCCGATTGCTATTTTTTAGATGCGTTGTAATATTCTACACGTCGTATAGTATCCTAAAAGTGAAGTAACTTCAATAAATACACATTTTAATTGTGTTATCTCAGTAAAAAAAAAACATGCAATCCACCAAAACACCAAGTAAAGACGTGATTAAACGTGAAAGTTTAACAACTTTACTAGTTGGCTCACTTCAACTCTTGAGGGCTGTACTTGTATAGTACGATACTGTTGATAAAAATATTACCTAATAAAACATTGCGTGATGTGTACGCGGTAAAATGTCGTCTTAAGTGATTTTTCTCCGACAGGACTTGTGATAACATTTCTAAACGGCGGAAGTGGCAAAAAGCTTTTTTCTTGTTGCGAAAGGGGAAGGTTTTGGAAAACTTAAGGCTGCGATAACCAACGCCGGAATCACACACGATTGATGGAACGTCGTGACGTCATTTATATTAAGTGTTTTCAAGGCTAAAAAAATCGGTGACAAAATAAATTTGAATTCAAAATTTATTTTAAAGCTCGCAAGTCATTCTAACTTTTTTTTATCCGTAATGTAAAGCAGCCTCCTAATGAACGTATTTTAACAGGGTTCCCAGTAAATTGCTCGAATGCAAATTGCTCGAATACAATTCCTCGAACGTCAAATGCTCGAATTATAAATTGCTCGAAATTTTTTAGAAAAGTTTTATAAAAGCTAAAACATTAATTACTCATTCTTTAAAAAAATATTTGTGCAAGACGGGAAATAAAAACCATAAATCAACTGAATAATAAAATAAAAAAATTTTGACCACTTGACACCAGCCCGCTTGATCGCCAGGGTAAAGAATAGAAAGGGTGAACCTAGACACCCTGGAACTAGCCTACAATTTTGTATGAATTGTTCTCCTAATGTTCTGCCAATGGGGATGCCACTGGGGAGAGTTTTAACGTTGTTCAACAATATTGCTTCGGCTGTTAACATATTCCACGTAGATGTGGGTGAGTTCCGACGAATACTATTTTTTATGTATTAAAGTAGAGTTCGTCGGAGCTTACTCAGTTGACTTTCTTGCCAAATTTTTTTCTACTGCTTTTAATATTAAATTGTACTATTTTTTTTTCTTCATTGTAAAAGTTTTAAATTTATAATTTGTCATCCTTGTGCAATGTTAATGAAATAAATAACTGAATTTCATTCATTAAACTACGCGGTGGTTTTGGGACATATCTACCGTGTAAATCGTGGGTGTATGTATTTGGTTTCTTATAAATAAACCTTCATTGAAAATATCATATACCCCACTTAGAAAGCTATACTCAAACGTTGAAAATACGAAATAAACTTAATGTCAATTAAAATAAATGTTGAAAATGACGTCACGACATGTTTCCGGAGTTTTATACAGTATCGTGCAGCTGTACAATTTGAACAAAGCTCTTTGAAAACTTCTTGTAAAGATGGGGCCGCTGAAAGAAAAATACGTGCAACAAACAAAATGCAGCTACTTCGTTGGTTTTTTTTTGCGACGGATGAAAACCTCAAATTGTTCTCTACATTTATCTTATTGCTCCAGTGAAGTAGTGGCATATTTTCTGAAAGGGTATTACAGTGTCAATCATCTATTTCTGTCATAAACTAGTTGTTTTTATTCATTCAATAATAAGTATTTTTTAATTTCCTTTAAATAGCTTCATATAGCACAAATATGCATCATATAGCACAAACGGTAAGCAAAGTATTTCTGTAATTATCAGAAGATTTTCAATAATACATATTTTGCCTATCATTGCGTTTCGCTGGATTTCAATTTAACAATAAGATTTTGTACGTTTTATTAATGGTAGCTTCACAACAGTATCATCCATTGAAGGTTTTTTTAAACAAATTATCATTAAAACCCTCCAGAGACGAGAGCTTTTTTCCGATAAAAAAATATTTTCTCAGCCATATTAAAGTCACGGATAACTTTTATTCCTATCCAAAAAATTTAAAAAAAAAAACGCAAAGTCGTTGTATAGAAAACCCGCATGACTATATGGTCATGCTCATCCTTTTATTACAGTGTAATATTGAGTACGGACAGTAGTAAGGACAAAAGTGACCGTATGGGCTCGCAAACATTCGGGGTTTAAATATAGATAAACGTGATCTTTAAAAAAAAAATACAATTTGACCTCTTTAGATCAACATAATTTCAATACAAATATATTAGCAAAATAACTGTAAATAATTTGATGTTTTTATAAAAAAATAACTAACAGTTTCAAAAAGTAAATTTAAAAAAAACGGAAATTCAAAAAATCACATGTGCTTTTGGAGGCCGTTTATGTCCCCACGGCTGATGACTAACTGTAGTCTGTACCCTTCTTAACCAAATATGAGCGAAAACAACGATATTCAGGTAGAAAAAGGATGAATAGTGGGATCAATAGACAACGGTGTTTACTGTGACCATATGGTGACGCTCGTCCTTGGAGGGTTTTAACCTAAAGATACTTCATAAATATGAATTCAACATTAATTCGATAAGAAATGCTTTTAAAACACTGTTGCCACTTACATCAGATGAAATGTTTAATTGAAAAGAAGCCAAATTTGAATCGTTCAAATTATGTACATTCACACAGATTTTGTCACTAACGACCCGGGTTTCGCCTTTCAGCATCTTCAGGCGTTCAAGTGCACGAATGAACTTGAGAATAATTTCTTAATTTATCGGACTCAAAGTCACACCTCATAAGACAATGATCAGAAATAGTAAAATTTAAAACAATCATTTCCAGCTTTTTCTTTAACTTTTCAAGCCCAATATATTTTAGTATGAACACAGATATACAATAATACAAGAAGCAAACAAATTTCATTCATTTATTTTTTCACAGTGTTTTGAGTATTTTAATTTTAAAACATATCTGGCATTACCGCTAATGCCAATGCGCCAAACATTTGATGCACGATGAGAATTTTTTGTAAGTCACTCGAGATTAACTTGAGGAGAATTGACATCGCAAACACCCATGTCTTAAATTGCAAACTTAACTTGAAAAAAATCTTAATTTGGTATTGACCTTACCGGGAATCGAACTCAAGCCCGCCTGATCGGTATAGCAAGTCCTAACCAACTAGACCACAGCGGAAGAATTATAGCAGATCACCATCATATTGTTTAGCAGTAAATAATTAAAAATAAACTGTTACCATTCACGCTATTGGCCAAACAGTGTACCACTGTTTCGCTATGTTGTGCTACCCTCAGTCACTGCAGTTGTATTTTTATTCTACTTGCAAATGGAGAATAAGTATTTTCTTTCGTTAAATTGTTCTTTGTCGAAATGCAATACTTTCGGTTTAGTACTATCGTTTATCTTTGTAAAGAATTGCAGACTGCATCAACGTACCAAACAATTTAAAAAAACAGCGTGAAATAAAATCAAATGTAAAGTAGTATTTCGTGTCAATAGTTTCACTTGCTGACCTGGTAAATGTCACCGAATTATTTGCCTCGTTTTTTCTTATCCATGACGTTTTTCAGTGCAACCCTAAGTCACGCCATTTCGTTTACTCAATATATTTATTCATACTTTTATCGTGTATACGTTGCTTGTCTATCTTTCAAACACATTACAGAAATACGATTACATTTTCCTTATGGATGTGGGATATAGGTGTTGTAGGAAATTGCGATAGTATTCACTATTAAGTATTTATACTATCCAAGGTATTTGGTATATTCTTCTACATAAAGACTTAGAATTGTCAATCGTTAGATTTCCGCATTACCATCAAAACACCACTCAATTACAGCATTAATTTTTAGATATAAATTAGTAGTCTCTAGGTATACAATTTGAGTCGTTTCCAATGAGTATTTTATCAATTAATGATATACTAGCTGTAAGCCCGTTGCTCAGCAACGTGAGATTTTTGTTGCATAGTATTTAATTTAATTTAATTTTATGTTATTTTATTTTATGGTATTTAATTTAATTTAATTTTATTTTATTTTATTTTATGTTATTTTATTTTATTTTATTTTATTTTATTTTATTTTATTTTATTTTATTTTATTTTATTTTATTTTATTTTATTTTATTTTATTTTATTTTATTTTATTTTATTTTATTTTATTTTATTTTATTTTATTTTATTTTATTTTATTTTATTTTATTTTATTTTATTTTATTTTATTTTATTTTATTTTATTTTATTTTATTTTATTTTATTTTATTTTATTTTATTTTATTTTAATTTATTTTATTTTTATAGTTAGCAGAAATTTCGTAAATTATTTAATATTTGGAATAATGTTTAAGTTTGCTAACAACAATTTTTCGTAGTAGCAGAAACTTCGGAAATTACTTAATTTTTAGAATAATGTTCAAGTTTGCTGACAACTATTTTTCGTAGTAGCAGAAATTTCGTAAATTATTTAATTTTTGGAATAATGTTCAAGTTTGCTAACAACCATTTTTCGTAGGAGCAGAAATTTCGTGAATTATTGAATTTTTGGAATAAAAAAAAAGTTTGCTAACAACCATTTTTCGTAGTAGCAGAAATTTCGTAAAATATTTAATTTTTGGAATAGTTTTTAAGTTTGCTAACAACCGTTTTTCGTAGTAGCATAAATTTCGTAAAATATTCAATTTTTGGAATAAAGTTTAAGTTTGCTAACAACCATTTTTCGTAGTAGCATAAATTACGTAAAATATTTAATTTTTGGAATAATTTTGAAGTTTGCTAACAACCATTTTTCGTAGGAGCAGAAATTTCGTAAATTATTTAATATTTGGAATAATGTTCAAGTTTGCTAACAACTATTTTTCGTAGTAGCATAAATTTCGTAAAATATTCAATTTTTGGAATAAAGTTTAAGTTTGCTAACAACCATTTTTCGTAGTAGCCGAAATTTCGTAAATTATTGAATTTTTGGAATAAAGTTTAAGTTTGCTAACAACCATTTTTCGTAGTAGCAGAAATTTCGTAAATTATTGAATTTTTGGAATAATGTTCAAGTTTGCTAACAACCATTTTTCGTAGGAGCAGAAATTTCGTAAAATATTTAATTTTTGGAATAATTTTTAAGTTTGCTAACAACCATTTTTCGTAGTAGCATAAATTTCGTAAAATATTCAATTTTTGGTATAAAGTTTAAGTTTGCTAACAACCATTTTTCGTAGTAGCCGAAATTTCGTAAATAATTGAATTTTTGGAATAATGTTCACGTTTGCTAACAATCATTTTTCGTAGTATATATATTTTATTCAAATAATTTTCAAATACGCTAACAAATAAATTTCGTAAAAGAAGAAAAAGACCCAGTACGAACCAGTAAAGACATCAGTACGCACACATTTGTGAAAAGTGAAAAGTAAAAAGTGATTATTATAGATTTTATTTTATTTAAAAAAGTGGAGACTGGAAGGTCGAGGACGTCCTTACACTCAGACGGACATTATCGGCTATTAATATATAGATCACTGTATTCAATACTTATTTGTACTAATTAAATAAAAGTCCTAATTAGTGCCGCCTGTGTGGTCGAGTGGTCAACGTTGTTGGCTTCGGCTACAGAGGGCCCGGGTTCAAATCCCGGTACGAACAGTTTTATAAATTGATTTTTCAATCGATTTATGAATTTCTGTTCAAAGGCATGGATGTATGTGATGTCTTGAATTTCCCCCTCTCACCCATCCTATCCTATGAATGGGGCGTATCGAGAGCGATTAGCTTACCACTAATCCTGTCCTAGACCTATCCTTCTATCCCTACTCTCTTTGGAAAAAGAGAGGTTGAGCAACTGAGTAACAAGCAGTTCTCGTAGAAACACTTGTTCAAACTGTTGAGATAAACTCCATTAGGAGTCAATATGCTCCACATTGGGAGCAGACATGGTTTAAAAAAAATATATATATATTTAACATTAATACGGGAGATTATTACCATGACAACGAAAAAAAAGAGCTTAAAATTAAGAAAAAATTAAATAGTTATTATTGACAGCAAAGTAAATTTTCAAAAATATTAAATAAAGTTGCATTAATATGTTCATAAGAGTGATTTGTAGGAAGTACTTTTTTATTGTTGTGAATTAATTTGTGATAAATAATATAAAAATAAAGGAAGACATTCGTCCTTTTATGAATATCCAGAATATCGTAATATAATTATACTATTTCGTCTTTGTGATACTTAGCCTTCGAAGTATTGAAATGATTCTACTATTCTCGCACCAACATTATTTTTATATACCTAACATGAACATTGTTCTTTGTGATAAATGGAAGCCTTGATAAAAACAAACTTCTTTGTATGCTACCAATAGTTATTGTCAAATGAAAGAGATAAAGTATTATGAACTACAACGAGTTACTAAATAGGAAAACAAAAACAATAAAATGTTTGTAAAACAATAGAAAAACGATAAAAGAGTATGAAAACTTTACCCCTAAGCAGTCTTTTATTCCGTAGTCAACATGGAGGACGGCTTCCCGCCTTTTTTCACCTGACGCGTCGTTTCGCGCCAAAAGTTTCTCTCGAAACCGGAAGTATGCTTCCATAGATAACAAAGCGAAAACGAAAGAGACTGCCTGACAGGGAGAAAACGTATGTGCAAAAATGTTCAATGAATTTTGCCAGCAGGGCTGTTAAATTTTTTATAAGTATTAATTATTATATTTAAAACCAAAATCGCAGTGCTGGGTATATGGAATACGATAAGGCATTTTTTTGCGATTTGTACAATTTGTATACTTTATATTAACATATTTATTTATACTGATTCGTGAACGAACTTTTGGAAAACACTGCTCTAATTTACAAAAAAGTGTAATACGTCAACACACCATTTCTTAGACCGTTAGAAAAGCAAAGCTGTGTAGTCGTTAAAAAATAAAACGCAATGACTTTAATCATAACTTAAAACACGACTTAAGTTATATTTTGAACTCTTAAGCGCCATTTTCGACCCTTGCGATTTGATTACATATTTTTTCAAAGGACTCGTAGTTATTAATTTTTTTCAAGTCCGACTCCACAGTCAGGTTAAAAGTGCCGTGAAAAATAAATTCGGGGAAACAGGGCTTATCGGTTTTCAAAAACCGGTTTTTTTGCAAAATTTGTGACCTTCGAAAACAGGTTTTTCATTTTTTTTTTTTTATAATCGAGTCTATAAACAAAGACAGAACATTTGGATCATTTATTTGATGGCTTAAAGACAATATGCCTCACATCATTACACAGGGAAAGGGTATTTTTTCGATATCAGGACATTTTGTTACAAAACGTGTTTGTGTTTTCTTAAATCATATTATCTGAGGATTAACACCAAATAATTTCTTGTTGTGTATTATTATGTATATAAAATAAACAACATTAAAAATAAACTTTTTCTCGCTATTTTAATTGAATTATCCATTTTTTGTAAAACTTCGAAAACCGGATAAAACCGGTTTTCGAACAATATTGACGGTTTTTGTATAAGCCCTAGGAGACAGTATCCATTGGACGCATTAAACCTAGTTTTGCTTAGCAGGATAAGATTTTGGACTGCTAATACTGTTAATTTTATTGATACAAAAAGAAATGTTTATGTTTTATTTGTCTTATACAGTTCCACATAATTTATAACCTTTGCAGACTATTATAGAAAAATGGGAAAACCGTTTCTTTTTGTATTAAAGTAGAACCAGAATGTCGAAAAATAAGCTTTTTTATAAATTATACACGCTTTATTTAAAAAAATATTGTTTAAGAATTGTACTTAAATTTATTTCCTAGCATGGTCTTAAATTTTTGCACCGTGCTGACATATTTCAAAATCCTGTCAAAGCAGAATTTACCGAGTTATGAAATCACTCGAATATAATGTGTACATATTATGATATTATATTTTTTTATAATTTAAAAAAAACATAAAATATATTTTCACCAGCTGTGTGGTTGAGTGGTCAACATCGTTGGCTTCGATTATGCAGGTCACGAGTTCAAATTCTAGTAAAGAGTTTTTATAAATTGATTTATGGATTTCAGTCTAAAGCAGTGTCTGCCAAACTTATTTCCTTCAGAGCATACTGGTGAATGTGAATGAGACTTGTCTCGCGGCACACCAAATGAAAACGCTTAAAAAAGGAAATGTAGAAAATGTGTCGCGTTGACCTCACTATATACAAACGTGACAAATGTTTATTTGAATATGTAGATCGATTATGTATTTGAGTTTGTATGCAGTCGTATGGGAATGCAGGTCGTGCGCTTGGGACAACGCTCGCCTTTTCAAATACGGTATACAACCGCGCAACTAATATACTTTAAATATATTACTTTATGTTCTAGATTTTGCGGGCGTATGTTCCGGGTATGCGACGCACACCCTGAATATACGCCCCTGGCTAAATGGTTAATATCATTCACTTTGGTTACAATGCTATCGGGCTGAATACCCGGGCAATTAATTTATGGATTTATCTTCTAGGCGCAGATTTGGATATAGGATCCATGTTTAATAATTGAAAATGATCACCCTTCGATAAGAAGTCTTCAACTTTCAAGGTATAATCTAATGCGCTTAAAATTACTATGGAATTACTTTTATCTGCTTTCGTCAGATACTCTCATTCTTTCTCAAGATGCGTCATATATCTATGTACTTCCTGATTGATGCGTCTCATTGGTTAATAATTTTGTAATGTAAATGCCATTTGTAGTATAATTATTTATTTATTATTAATTGTTTGTTTGTTTTTTTATCCTCCCCTCCTTGCTTCCAGTTTTTATTTTTATATGTAAAAATAGTAAAATTAAAATCATTCGTACTTAAACAAGCATTGTGAAAATAAGATTGTCTGAGGATGCCCCTGAAAGAGGCGAAACATACGCAATACGAGGAATAATCTAATTTATTTTAAATCTTATATTAAAATGAACTTCCACAAAGTTACTGCCTAGTCCACCAAAAGTATTAGTAACTACTTACTTTTAATGTGTTTTTAATCTAATGCCTTTCCACCTTTTTTTGATATGATCGGAACCGTTTGACCAATTCGTTTTCAGAATCCTCATGGTTGTTAGATTTTAGAATGTATATTACTTCCCTGCCTTGCCCATAAGCAGTTCAAATGTCGTTTATTGCTATTATTTGTACTAATGCGATTGTAGTATTATAAACTATAGTTTATAAATTCCCAGAATTATAAATACCAGAGTTTATTGTTAGGTCAGAAGCGTAGCAAGGGGGGTGCAGTAAGGGCGGACCGCCCCGGGCAGCACATTTTTGGGGGCGGCATTTTCAAAAATAAGTACAATATTTTGCGAGAAATTATATTTATACAAAAGAAAATTAAGCCACATGTAGTAAAAACTCCACATTCATTGTTTATAAATAGTTTAACCCTTTCTGGTCCTATGTCGAATCTCATTTGACATCTATTTTATTCCCGTGGGTCCTATGTCGAATGTCATTCGACATATTTTTTCATTATTGGTATCGAGTTAACATAAGTTCAAATTTATTGAATATTTTTTTTCCACTCGTATCTATTACAGCGGTATTCTGAGCAAAGAATCAAATGGTTTTTATGAACATTGTAATGTGAAACCGTATTTCTGCAATGGATACAAAAGGGTCATTTTAGGGGCTGGGTCGGCTCGCGCAGCTCGGGCACTAAGTTCTGCATTCTTCTTTCCAACAGTAACACTTGCCACGTGCACTTGAAAATTATTGCCGATATGTACTATTGTTCTAATAATTCTAACCTTGCAAAAATGCCTAAAATTACAAAAAATCGCAAAAAAAGAAACTTATTACATATATTGTATAACATGTGAGACAAAACCTGGGCTATGATAAATGCTTTTACAGTTATCATACTTCAGAAGTTTTTAAAATATAAATAATGTCATTATTGTATATATTTTGAAAAAAAATTATACTGTTGCTATAAATCTAGTAAAAAAAAATATAATTGCAAACATTAATTTTCCTCGTGATGCTGTAAATCTATTGTGGAATATTTTTTGTGGACCGGAAAGGGTTAAGTGATTTAAAAACAGAATTAGAGGACATATTGGGGGCAGCAAATTCAAGGATCACCCTGGGTGGCAGGACCTCTTCCTACTCCACTGTGTTAGATACCACTCTCACTTAATTATTATCATTTATTTGTAAAAGGTAATAAAAATTTTAATTATGGTCCATTTAATGCCACTTATTCATGTTATATCTTTATCTGTAAATTCCTTTCATGTTTCCGTCACCAATTGTTTGTTACACCCTTGATAGCTATATTTGGTTTTCTTAGGTTAGCATAAGGCTGGCCGCATACTAGACAGCCGGGCTGCCACAGCCAGGCTTCCGTAGCCATATAAATGAGCAGCCAATACACGCAGCCATATGTAACAGTCAGCAGCCAACATCATCACTTCGCACTGATCGATGCTACGATTTCATTAACACCTTTGATCATACCTGTATTATAATACTCTATTATCATGTTAACTTTATTTATTTATTTTTTACGCAATGAGTTTTTTAAATTCATTTTTTGGTGAAAATGAAACATTCTTTTGAAAAATGATTTCTTTTATAATTACTTAAAGTACATCTAAAGCAATAGTATTTTTTTACAGTAGTATCTACGAGGAAAGCATTTTGCAATGTCACCACAACTATAAGCTTAATATCTTCTACGGTGAGCAAGACCTAGTCAGATTAGTCAAAACTCAACATCGACAACTGGCTAGACATATATCACGCATTAATGAAAGTAAACCTACAAAATGTCTCACACATTTGCTACCGGTGAAGGTAGGCGAAACGTTGGAAAACCACAGCTTTGCTGGATGGATGGAATGTAAAACAAATTATTTAATATATTAAATGTGTTATAAACAGTATTGCCCCATTGTCGACTCGCATAAATTTCTGAATCAACTTCAGTCAAGCCTGAATCATGATTGTCATTACCCACTATCCAGGTCGGGTAGTAAGTAGCCCATGGGTCAAGCCTAGGCCTGTGCAGACTTCTACCTCCCGTGTACAGAATGAACTAATTCATTGCAACTTTCAAATAATTTTATAGATGCTATCTAGGTCTCTATTGCATTCTCTTTCAGGCATGAGGTTCTCTACTGACATTGATTTCAGAGGGAATCAAGCTGAAATAAAATTTTAAGGTTAATATGTAATCAATTAGATTTCATTAAAAGTGAAAAATATCAAATTCATGTTCGTCCATACAAAGAGGAAACTATGAGTTTTTTGAAGAATGTATTGAAATACAAATAATATAATTTATGCTAGAGTTAAAAAGTACACCTTTAAAATTTTTAGGTTAAATTATATATAACTTAAACATACATATCGACTGTGGAAAGGAAAAAGGACGTAACCCAGTTTTTTCAAAACAGGTTTTTTTCGATATCACAATGTATCAAACTTGATACACATTCTATCAAAAAGATGCAAGCTACAAATTCTTATGCATATGGTCCAAAATCATCAAGAGATTTGATTCCATATTTTGCAGAATGCAACATTCAGGGTCAGACCCCATAAAAACTAATCTCGTATCTCGTAATCCTAGTCAATTCTGTGATTGAATATTAAAATAAAAATTGTGGAATATTGTTTTGTTTGCCACTCCATTGCTGGAATCGCATGGCTTTGCTGTTGTTTGTCGAAGCATCCAATGTCGTGATTGTTTTGTTTTTGTCTTCTATAATAATCATATATAAACTATTACAAAACTGATTACAATGTACGCATCGTAAGGCATTGAGTGTTAAATTTCAGCACCTGACATCATCAGCAGTGTAACTTCATTCAGTTCTATACCTTTTCAATTCTCTCTCCGCCTTTTACGAGCATAACAGAAATCATTGTACGATATCTGTTGGTATCTCATCTCTTGAAGTCGCAATTTAAGCTGTTTTTTTACTTACTGTAAGTTATCTTTTATTTATGAAATGCATACAGATAGATAACACCTGTGTGATAAACGGATATCATCTCTCCGATCATCTTTATTGTTATCCATATAAATATGTATATTTTTGTCCACCATTAGATCATTTAATTCGATGGACTCTGAGCATTTCATAAACTGCCCAGCCTGGTGAATGCTCGAGTTACCTTGTGAGAAATTCAGTTACGGGTATATGGAAGTAAATGAAAGTCAGAAAAATTTGTTACATTTCAAGGTTTATTGTAACTTAATATTGTACAAGGTGTTATATCTGAAGGGAGCTCTGGAAAAGTAACCTGAAAAAGAAAAACAGAAAATTAGCTCAAGAATTATGTTACTCTTCCGTTTGCAATATCCTTATTATTGAAATATTCACCACATCGCCAGTCTGGAAAATATGCTTTGCAACAGAGAGGTCACCAAACTCAATAAGAAAGGATGTGAGCTACTTACAGAAATTGACATTGTCTGGTAATCTACTTAAACATATTCCTTCTTTATATTTTTTTAATGTCATCCTTTATCATACCATACATTATATTACTTACTTTAATAAACTAGAATATCGGACTCCCAATAAAACATAAATTTCGTACTAAGTTATTTATTTATAAACAAAATAATAATTGAAAAACATCTTAAATATGATAAAATATCACGCAATATGCTACTCTTCTTCTATCTGAAAATTTACCAAATACTACTTAGAACAATGCACTTGCGTAAGTAATTTAATTACGAATGGGAAACTGCTAAATTATCAATAACCATTATGTCAAATGAAACTTCTAGAGCAAATTTGAAATAAGAAGTCGAATGTAGGCAATATTTCATAATTCGAATGAATTATCTAATTTCCTAAATTCCAACGCCAGGTTTTTTGAAATTTCCATATCAGAAATAAGATAACATTGTTTTTGGCGGGATATCGTGATCTAGTATAAAGAAGATAAGCAAGTTTCAATGGATATTTGAGTCGTCTGACGACTCATTTCACAATTGCGAAATCAATTCGAAGGTAGCCCATGCCACTAAAAATCGAATAAAAAATTACAAATTTAATCACAAAGCACTGTCAGTATGATTAAATCGTCGGACTTACTGTTTGACGGCATAGTTTTTGACACTTTCTTTTGACATTGAGAAAAAGACACATCTCGACCACGCTAGTATTTTAGGCAACGGAAAATTTTCAACATCCACGTACGTTAGCGGCAACTGTACAGTATAAGAAAGATATTGGTACATACCTAAATAAAATTATCTTAATCTCCTAGCTTCACGCTCAGACTCGAGCAAGGTTAGGATGTCCCCTTCCCTGACAGGCCCCTTGACGTTACGGATAATCTGACGATTCTGTTCTCCGATGAACTCAACCTTGACTTGAGTACACTGTCCCTGGGATCCAGTACGTCCCAATACCATGATAACTCTGGCGCGAACACAGGGCTTATCCATATTTGTTGATTTAAATTACTTTAAATACACGTGTGGAAACGACGTACGAACAGCGTACGTACCGGAAGCAAAAAGGAATGAGTAAGATGGCGTCAAGTTGTTTATGGCTACTTTGTAGGCCGCTAGATGCATTTTTATGTGGCTAGCTAGCTTCAAATGGTTAACGTTAAAATAGCTTGAATAGAGAGATGTAAAAATAAATGCTGCTTCGTGAACTCGATAAAGTGGTGTTATAATAATCATCATAGTATTACTTTCAGAATAATATTTTAATAAAGCAGTAGATTAATTAGATTTAGTTTTGTTTAATAAATGATGTAGCTAATACGTCATTTTTATTACTGTGATTGTAACTTTAAAACAACTAGGTATCATGTGGCATTTTGGCCATTTTTGACGTTTTGATACCAACACTCTTATAACAATTTTCTATAAATCTTTGTTCCAAATCATCAAAAAAATTTAGCAATTGATAAAATTGCATAGCAAAAAAGTTTTATATTAAATGCCATACAAATTTATTTTAGCATAGTAAAGTTCCATAATGATCCTTTAACTCTTGCGGCTCGGAGACTAGAAAAATACTTGTCAGCCGATGGGGTTCTTTTTTGACCCCAGTGGTTTCCTCATTATTGGCCTTATTCTTATGAATTTCAAAAAAAAAATAGTCCAAGGGCTTAAAAATATCTCTTTGCATCATTCCTCATACATTTTTTTATAAAAATCTGTGGTTTTTTAATAAATAATCATATTTTAAGTTGCGCGTAAAAAAGACGTCATGCCAGCATACATATGAATTGACTACTGACGAGTGTTCGCAGCGTTCCAAATTATCATACGAACAATCGTTATCGCGGGCGCTAATCAGCTGATAAGCGTTATCGCGTATTTATATAAACTACAAAAGGTCCAAAAAACTATGATATAAGAATACCTTAATTATAAACATTGTATCACCCATATTAAAATAGATATTTACGAAAATGTTGGTATTGGGGTCGCATTTCTTGAGCTTAGAAACGGAAAAGTTAATAGAACAATCATAATTTTACAAAGATTTTTATATATAAGTGAGTACTTTTAATTTAACAGAATTTATAAAGTGACGGGTAGGTAAATTGTTTTTAACTTTAAAGTTACTTTTAAGAACTTTATAACACCCTTCATTGTGATCCATCATTTGTTTTTTGGTCTCTTATTTTTTTATAAATTTTTATTTTGATAAATTAAATGTTTTGATAATGAAGGCAGCCAGAGTAAATACTTTTATTATTTTATACTTTGAATCTGTCAATGTGCTTTATTTTTCGATGACAGATCATTGTGCAACAAATTGCGTATGCACACATTTAAAATAAATTCAACAGTATTTTGTTACATCGGCCAACCGTGCGACTGTTTATTTAACAGGCACCATTTTTCTTTTCAAAGATTCAAAGACAAAAATGTAATGATTTCACAAAGAGGGAAAAATCATTAAAATTCTAAATACTGTACTGAATAGTCAGTTTTAAGTTTGGTATAATTTGTAAATTACTGTACGACCAATACAAATCAATCATGATATACCTAATGGAACATTATGTTGCATTGGAATATATAAAAAAACAAAAAGTAAATCCAAAAAATGTTGACATTGACTTTTTCAATTAGTGCTTAAAGTTACAAATTTATATTTATTATATTATTATGTTAAGGGGTGAAAATCAACAATTGCAAAACTCCATCAATTGACAATGCTTGCCATGAGCGAAACCGGTCTTGATATTGATAAATAAATGTAGAAAAGGAATATGTATTGTGTTTTTTTTCTTAATATAATGCCTTTCCACCAAGTACTGACAGTGAACACCCTAAAAGTGAAAAGTAGCATTCGTCAGAACTCACCCACGTCCGTGTGGGATATGTCGACATCCAATGGAATATTGTTAAAAAGTTTTCCTCAGTGGTATCCCTAATGGCAGGCTAGTTCTACACCTTGGGAGAACAAACAATTATGTCGACTGTTTCTCAAAAAATAATCAGTAACATGTAGCTTCACATTCTCAAGAATGGTGGAATTCTCATTTTGGCTTCATATAAGCCAAAAAGAAATAAATATATGGCCAGGTACATTTTTCTTTGAGAATTAAAACTATTAAAGTTTAGCCTGCCCAAAAGAAAGTTAGTTGGATAAAGCCATGGGTAATAACCATACACCCTCATATAGAGAAATCTCAAAACCCATGAACTTATTGCTCGGATTTCTGTATATTTTTATTATTTTACGTGAATTTTTTTGACATTCTTCATGTTATCCGAAAAACGGCCTCCAAACATTATTGCGGGGCGGGCCTCTCATGTGCTTAATCCGCTGCAGACGTGTTGTATAGAAGCACACTGCTCATGGTATGTTGGGTAGACTCTTTTCCTCCACCACTGTCAACATGCTGAGCCGGATTGTTTTCAGCGCAGGGAGTGTAGGTGCATTGTGATTATACCATAATACGCAATGGGAAATATATAATTTATCATTGCCTTCATTTCACAGTTTTGTGACCAATACTGTATTTTCGATAAGAGAAATTTTTGAGAATGTGAAACTTAATGTTTCTTATCATTTTTGAAGAATCGTTGACATGAATTGTTTATTCGTCGATAATTATTTATTTTTTCTACTACTTGCTTAACAATATAATGTTATATCCTTTTTAATATTGCAAAACCAAAAAATAAATAATTTGTAATTTATTTGTCACGCAAGTACATGTGAATAAAGAAATAAGTCTAATACCTTAATCATGCTGTGCTCTCTCTCGTCTGATAAGAAATTTAAAGATAAGATACTTTACATCTGGTTTGTTTTAAAATAAAAATAAAAAACAATATTTACATTAACATATTTTATTCTTTTCACATTAAAACAGACAACAATAATGAAATAACATCTTTATTATATTAATTTTAAGCATTGTATTTTCCAGTTATACTATGGAATCTTTTGTAACACTTATTTTCTTTAAATTATTTTATTGTATCGATAAGTTGATACAAATTTATAATGGTGTTAAACTGAAATTGGTTAGCTCTCAAAAATTGACTCTTTTATAATACATTAATAACTGTTTGGGGTATATTTGTTTTAAGATAATTACATAATATTATTAATAAATGTATTTATTGAAAGGATTATTATTTTAGTTATGTTAGACGGCCATTTTATGTTTAAATCTGCATGAATTCCATAATATAATGTTTCTGTATAGACTCTGATTGATCATAAATAAATCTTGGGTAAATATGCTTTACAGCATATTACTCTTTTTATATCTGAAAATTTATGAAATGCTGCTAATTGCAATGCAGCTTTGTAGGAGATTTAATTAAAAATATAGAAAAATCAAATTATTCTACATTGAAATCAGGGAAACCGATTATTAGCGCAAAATACGAATATAATATCAGTACAAAAAATTCAACTTGGTATGTCAAATGGAACATTTTAAAACAAACCATAGAGCAAATTTGAAATAAAGTATATGAATTTTTGTAAAAATATCTGGAGATTTGCATGAATTATCATTTTCTTTGATTCCGACATTGGTTCTTTTGATATTTTCGTATCTGCAATTAATCTTTCCAGAGAATTGCATTATTATTAACGGGATTTAGTAAACTTTAGGGGAGATAAAGGGTAGCATGTTGTAAAACATATTTACCAGATGCCTTAATTTCAATAAGATAAAAAATTATCTGTCATCATGTATATTTGAAAGAAATCAAATGATAATAAACTAAGTAATGTCGATATGATGTTATTTTAATAGCTACAATGATAATTTTATTATAAGAGTAGACATCCAAGAAAATATTTAGTTTTATCATTTTCTTAAACTGTATGAACCACTTTTCGTTATAATATAATATAACACATTATTGTCTTCTTAGTAACTTCCAATAGTATTATAATAATGAAACTTTTAGTCATGTATTTATGATTTTCAATACAATAACCTTATTAGACATTTTCTTCATAAGCTTTCGATGATCAATAAATTTAATAAAATAACAAAATAAAATCTACAAATATTATATTATTATTATTTATGATGTCTAAATGATTGATTGTTCACTAAAAAATTAAATGACAAGTATAATGCTATCATTTTAAATGTGTGAAAGGAAATTTATCGGATAAAATTTACTATTAAATTCTTGCGATGATAAACTTGCTATATATCAAAAATCAAACACTTTTATCACGGTCTCATTGCTCAAGATATCACTTTCATTTGAATAAATAAATAACTTAACTGTTAACACTCCTGGGCATTCATCCCTAGTCAAGGTTGACTCCCCAGGTGAACAAATTGATTTGTGGATTTGTGCTCAAGGGTCACACGTCCAATTCTAGATACAGGCTGTAGTGACAGCAATTAGCTAATCAATAATTAGTCTTTTCCTAGTTCTATCATTCTTTCCTTGCCATCATCTGTGAAGAGATGTTGAGAAATTCAATTGCTACTAGTTGTTGTAAAAAAATCTATTTTTGACATACGCTATTGGAGTCTCAAATCCTCCATACTGAGAGCATACGCCGTTAAAAAAATGCTAAAATTAAATGGAAAATATTTGCAACTCACTAGGACAGGCGTTTGCAACCTCTTTGACCAAAGGAGCCAAATGTGAGTAGCAAAACGATTTAGAATTCTTTGAGGAGTATATTTTTTTTTTATAATATAATGTATTTTAAATGAATTATAAATGTAGAGGAGGATCTTGATATAACTGACCAATCCGGGTGATTGGGTGTTTGTAAAAATTGTGAATCGTTAATTTAACAAAGAAAGAGCAACAAAGACCCACATATGGGTCGCGAGCCACAGATTGCTGACCCCTGCCCTAGTAGAACTTTCCACTGTTTAAACATATAATATGAACCGTTCAATATTTCTTTATTAAGATATATCCTTTAACGTAGTACATAGTATGGTTGCAGTGTTCCGGGGCCATACACTTTAGTGCACCATTTAAGAATGTTACATTTTTTAAAACATTTAATAACTCCAAATGTGGTTCAGCAATAACTTATTTGCTGTAAAATGAATATTCTATCATCGTATATCATACCAACCTAACTGCCAGTGGATCGTATTGGGAATGTATTTTAAACTATATCGGTAATTACTTTCTTCACATTTTCACTTAGAATTAATAAAAATATTAAACAATAAAATCTACATTTTCGATGGATTTGGCGGTAACTTTGTGAAAGTTCATTTATGATATAAAATTAGATTTGAGAACTGTGTTAATTCACTTGTTGTGCTAAAAATTGTTTATTCGCAAACCTTGCAATGTTCTGTCAGATTCTTAACCTTCAGGTTCTTATGGGGTGCATTGGCATTGCAAAATTTTTCTTATTTCAACCATTCTCTAAATAGCAATAATATCTTGGCTGATATTTATTGTAAACTACAATGATACCTCTATCAATGCAATGCAAATATTACACGAATTTCTTTGGGGTCACTTTGTACTCAGTCGTTTTCGATCCAATTTTTTTGATGTTTTGGTACTCGAGAGTTAAATAAGCGAAACACGTGCTAAAATTTGTAATACAGTAAGCGGAGTTACAAAATTATCAAATTTAATTTGATGTCAATAACATTTATGTTTTGCTTACAATTATTTATATTCTGATTGATGAATACGAATGTTGCAACAAAATCAATTAGCACAGTTTGTTTACAAAAAGTTCTCAAAGAAGAAATCTTTTACCTATACATACATTTTACAATATATTATACAAATTGAATGAACATTATCTTCATTAAATAACATAGTTCACTAATTTGTGCTCTTGCTACAAGCTAAAACATCAATATATAGCCTAGAATAAATTCAAACAAAGTCTTATTAAAACTTGAAGAAAAAAGTAAAATAATTATGTAATGTATACACACAATATACACAAATCTCAACATTTTGTTAGATACATAACTGTTATAATAATTCAACAGTCTGTATGATAATGTTAAGACATGTATTTATTTGTTGTATCTTACATTATTTTCACAGTCCAATACCATTCTTAAAATCAAATTAATCAAAGAAAAATTCACATGTTTATGCCGTCACACAAAATTAAATGTTGTATTCATTCTAACCTTTCAAGGGATGGAAACAAAATTATGTATTTATTTCCCATATTTTTTTACAAAACACCTGGTGTCTATGAACCATTACCAAGGCATTGAATAACTTTGTTACAAGTAAGTAATTGTAGATTATAAAGGATATTGTTTAATTTATTGTCAATATTATTTAATTTATATTTAAGAAATTTACTATTCAAAAGAATAAATAGAGTCCTTATGAAAATAAGTTAACATCTTCTGATAAAGATTATCTATATCAAAAATGAAATCATACAAAAAACTCGTAAAAGATTTCTCGATAAGAATTATTGAATGCTTTTGAAAACTTGATCAAAAAGTTAGTTTGTGACATAATAATTACGCTATCTTTTTTCATTATTGTGTCTTAGTCATTTTTTAAATTCATATTTTATAATATCGTAATATAACCAAATGATTTTGATTACATTTGTTTTTTACAATATAAGTTAATCTATTTCATGTAATATTTTAAGTCATTTTTAACAGTCCAAATATGTACCTGATTCTACTATTTCATTAATACAAGATGATTACTAAACTGAAGTAACAGTCGTTCCACTATTTTCTACGGTTATTGATTAATCATGGCTACTTTTTTTTACTGTATATTGTTAATATTACCTTGATATTATCATGACAGTCATAGAAAGTTTTCTATATCATATATAAGACAACTTTTTTTATAAAATGAAATGGATATTCATGATGTAACATAATGTAACAGAACAATATCTGCTATAATCTTTTTGTATAAGGTGCAGATGTACTAAATGATCAAGCAAGGTAAAACATCTTTTTATTGATATATCAAATTCTGGGGCCGGTGGAGGCATGCTCCAATTTCCTTTAGTCTAGTGTATTTTGATGCTACTTTTCTCCCCTAACGTCCTGGATTAACCTGGGCGTAGGGGGGTGCGTGGTCTTTAGTGTTTGTTTTGTTTTTGTGGTGGTATTAGTTCTCATTCGTAGGCATTACAGATGTGACACTGGTGGTTGATTAAGTAACCTCGAGCTGCACTTTTTAATTGATTAGTTGGTAAAACAATCACACTGATGATACTATGATAGTTTCAACATAAAACCCGGGCCCCAAGTGTTTTCTGATTTTCATTTAAATACTTTGATATCCATATAAGTATATGTTGGTTTGTACAAAGTAGTGGATTACCCTATAAGCGCATGAACTACATGCTGAGGGCCTCCGAATCTTTGGGGCCTCAAAAATAACTTATATTGTGATTAAAATACATTGCATTTTGTAATTTTGCAATGTTTTTTGCTATCTAAAAAACAGGGCATCCAAATTATATTAAGTGTGGGATCATTGAAGCATCCTTTATTGCAGGGTTTCCCAAACTTTTTCTGCAATGGAACACTTCGCAAATCCGGAAATTTTAACGGAACACTTGACTTATTTTTTAGTTCGGGTAATTCATCATAGTATAAATACAAAAAAATGTTAATAAAACACTTTGTTGCAGAATAAAAAGGAAATCCTGCTTCGCATAAATGGGTTATATATAAAGGAAGTAAAACAATATTAGCTTGTTTCGACACATTTGAGGATTTCTATGTCAAACTCGCCAAGAAAGAATTTAATGAGATTTATATCAGAATCACTGATAAAATCAGTCAGATATTCACAATCACTTGAGCTGAATTAAGCTGCTGGTTTTACTGTTACGGAAAATGAATTCCAAACCAAGGAATCATAATTGATAGTTTTTTAGGAAACATTGAAAATGAATGGTTCTTAAGTTATGTGGGGTTCGCGGAACACCTATTCAGGTTTTTTGGAACACCAGTTTTCCGCGGAACATAGTTTGGGAAACCCTGCTTTATTGAGTCATTTTCTGTATTACTAACCGAAACATAAGTTACCCCTTAGGAGATCATTTTGTACATCTTACACTTTTGATTTAAAATCATCATGATTATTATAGATCACGTCTTGTATTCATAAACATGTTTTAATATTGACACATAGCATGTTCTTTTAATAATTATTTATTGTTTTGGCACTCCAATTGGCTTGTAAAACGTTTTTTTGTAAATAGACAAAAATTATTTATTTTAACAAATTCTAATACAAAAATTATTGTTGACTCACATCAAATATTGTCGATGATGATCCATATTACACCCAATTAAAAGTAGCAAATCGTTTTACTATACAATCAACTGATTTTCACTTGTAAATACTTTATTTTTAACTATAATAATAATTATTATCTTCAATTTATTCTTGAAATTAGTTTAGTTTCTATGTACATTCTATCCATTTCTCGTATTTATAATTTAAGCTGACATACTATCTAACGTTACTAGACATTTATTTTCTAAATTCTGGACATTTTTAATATGCAATATTATTTATATGAAATGGTGGGTAATTATAATAAGTTACATAACTAATTTATTCATAATAATTACATTTTATCAAATGATGTAAATAAATAATTTCTGTTACAATAAATAATGTCTATGACACAATAAATAATGTCTCTGGTACATATTCAGATATGATTCCAAATTCAAAGTACAATTTATTCTTGGTTTATGAGATATGACAGATTTTCAGGAATTATTGTTTATTTAGGATTACATTTCAGATTTAAATCGTTAATAACAACAAGCTATTCTTTAGCTACCTGAAAATGAACTAAATATCGTAATAACAATGCAGCTTTGTAGGAAATTTAATTGCCAAATTATCGTATCAGGAGAACCGATAATTTACGCGAAATATGAATTTAATATTAGTATGAAGAAGTCAATATAATATGTCAAATGGATTTTTTTTAATATTTCGTAATTTGCATGAATTATTAGTTTCTTTGATTCCAAAGATGGGTTTTTTTTAATAATTTTACATCCAGAATTAAGCCCAGAGATTGCATCTGTTTTTGGGAATTTTAGATAAAAGTAGCATCTTGTATAGAATATTTACCAAAAATATTCCCCCTTTATATTTGGTTTCCACTACACCATAAAAAAATTTGAATTAAATTCATAAATAACAGTTGCCGCTAAAAAATATCTTTGGCAGAATGGCATAGACATATTATAAAAATTCAGGTTAAGTACGTATTCCGAATTTTTAAAACAATATTCCAAAAACAGTTGGAAAGGCTGATACTTTCGACTCATGGAAATTTTAGAACTTTAATTTCGAATTTGAATAATTTTCTTTTTGGACAATATAACAGTATATTACTACATATAAATGTTATAAACCAAGGAATACCTGTATAAGGTGATAACTGTTATTATAATAATATAGAATATAATTCTCTTCATTACATCCAATGTAGATAATTGGTACTAGATCATTCATCATCTAAAATAAAGGTTTCACCAAAAATACATCATTTAAAAATATAACAGCAATAGTTTTTTAAACATCATCCAAAACTTTTCTAATTATATGACTAAATACAATATAACAGCATTCATGATATTTATTTACTTCTCATTAACCAGTCATCCACATATTCATGTTACTTTGTTTATACCCTTTTTTAAATCTGATACTTCAATCAATTTTTAAATTGAACATGATATACCATTTAATGTAAGGATACATTCAAAGATAAAATATCTATTCATCAGAAGATGACAAAACGCTGTATGGAATATTTTGGTGATTTTACAGGAGCTGAGAAAAACTTTGTGTTATGTATAGTTAGTTCTACCATATTTTCAGCATGCTGTACCTCTGTCAAGAGATAGAGTTTCAGACTTCAGGCTGCACCAAAATGTGCGTAATGTGCCGTACAGCAATATTGCATAGTCAACTCAATAGAGTCCAAAATTTTTCATACAGCGTTGTTTGGATGACATCTTCAATTCACAGATCTTATTTCATTATACTTTATCAGTTTATTCTATCATAGACATATACAATTCTTTGACAAATGAGTTTGCGTATCATAATACATGGAAACTATTCAATGCGACATTGTATAAATTTTAATATGTTCGTTTGTATAGTCATAAGATTGATTTATTATTGTCATAAATTCTGGATTCAATATTTTAACTGTAACTTTAAGAGTCCTTTTTGATTTTCTGTATGGAAAATTTATGGTGAGCCCTAGGACGCAATTTAATATTGGACTCGTTGATTACCATGAAATTAGTAAAGAAATATTCAATAGAATATTCAATAGAATATTCAAGGATATTAAGAATTTTTCTATGTTTCAGCACTTTTTTGCTACGTAGAATCAGAAAGACAAAATAGAAACACTGTTTTGTTGAATTGTGTTACAAGTTGGTTTACTGTGATATGTTTTCATTAAATTAAATTTTATATTCTGTGCTTTTAAAAACAAATTGTTTTTCATAAAACTTGAATACTTTTGTAAAATATTTCTCATCTGTTAAGGAGGAGCTTAAACTTCCTATAACTCTTCAGTTTCGGCAACCTGGAATCGATTTTTAGTCCCGGGGACGTAACATGCCTTTTTTTAATATGAAACAGCAATAAAGTTGATATAAATATTATACTTTTTAACTTTTTATTTGATTAATACTTTCATAGCTACTGTAATTTTTATGCCTCAAATAGATGCATACATTCTGACAATAAAATATTTTACTACACCATTTAATCCAGTATTCTTTTCATACAGCATTTTATATTAACTATATCACCTGACATCTTATTCGTAGGATTTCATTCGTTTCATCACATAGCATATTATTTCATCTCATCTTTCACCACTTGTATTTTCAGATCAACATCCATAATAATTGTTAATACAATATTAATACTATCTAACATACAATGGACAAAATCCCTGCGGTTTATTTCATAGCCATCTTAAAAATAACTTTGCTAAAAAGCTATACGGAATAATAAACTATAACAGGATTTTTAGGTTAGAATTCAAGATGAGTAATTGAATCTAGCATGTCTTGACTTTTCATTTTAATTGTCGTCTTCTCCTCCTGTAATGCAACAGAGTCCTTCTCGGCCGTCTGGCCTAATGCAGAAAAGTAACGTCTCCGCTTGGGTTACCTCGTGATCAACGATTCCGTGGAATTCCTTCAGATCTTCAGCAGGGAACCAGGCTTTTTCGTTGTCATCAATGATAACAATACCGAAATACCTGAGAAGAATGTAAAATAAGCATAAATATTCGTATTGCTAGACCGTACATAAATTAAGCCAATTCGGCAAGGGAAAGTCTACTTGAAGAACTCAATAAAATTAAAAAAAATAGTTATTTCAGATTGAAGATAAATTTCATCAATACAATTGATACTTCACTTGTCATTTATGAATTTGTATACTTAGTAGTATTACTAATTTATAATAGGCTTCCATGCTGGACCTAACGGGTTGGAATCCCATTGCGAAGAACATTTTTTCAATCGATCTATTGATTTGTGTTTGAAGGCATGGATGCTTGTGGGCAACGTTCCCTCTAATTTATCTATTGTGTGTGCGGACCATCAACTTCTGTGAGTAGTAAATTTTCAGCAAAATAAAAAATGTGCGCAAATGTAAAAATTTTGGTGAAACAAACTTTTTTTTACAATATTTGTATGTGCAGCCTTGTGCGGGGATGGAAAAATGTGTGCGGGAACATTGCTTGTGAGGCCCAAAAATTTCCCCCCACCATTCCGATCCCAAAATAACAGGGCGTCGAGAGATATTAGCCAACCACGAGTCCTGTCCTTATTATCCTTTCTATCCATACTATTACCCTCTTCGAAAAAGAGAAGTTGAGCGACTGAGTAACAAACACTTCACGAAGAAAAACTTCTGTTGAGATACTTCATTGCCATATGCTCCACATTGGGAGCGGACTTGGATAAAAAAAAGTGTACTGGGGTGTGAATTATTCATATCAGTATTTTATCTAAATATCTCAATAAACAATTGGGGAATTCTTCCCTGTTTTTTAATTTTACCAAATATGATTTTTTTAATAAAAGGCTTTGGAAATTGCATTGTTTGATGTATTATTGTTGATTACAATAAATATCAGCTAGATATTATTTTTATTTGGCGAATGGTTGAAATAAGAAAAAAATTGAAATGCGAATGCATCCCTAGGAACTGAAAGGTTAAATTAGTTTCAATAGAGTACCTGCAAATGGCAACTAGAGGTATCCACAAAACTGAAGCCAGAATAAGTACGATGATAAGAACTATGGCCCATACTGGCCAAGGTCGTCTTTCAGATTCTCCACGGACGCTATTCCATGCCATGTAACCTGATCCCTCCGTAGCGATCTCCACAAATGATGCAACGAGGATACTCAACATTGCCAAAGGAGACAGATACTTCCAGCAGATGAGCCAGTAAAGTCCGGGCCTTTGACCTGTCATCAATTCAATGTCATCGGCAAACCTGAAATTTATTTTGACAATTTATTAGTTATTTAATTCAGTGGAAGTTGTCATTAATACATTATCAAACTATTTATGTTTAAACATTTGTCAATGTAAATATGTTCATAAATATTTATTAGTGTTCATCCTAAGTTCCGTAAATATTTTATTATCAAGAATAAAAACACCTGTTTTGGACTGAGTATAGGTGCATATATTTTTTTCTTTGAGCTATAGGTAATGTTTGGCTTATTAAAATGAATCCAAATATAAAAATAGCATTTGAAAATTCTAGTAAACCACAATGGATAATGATAACTGAACGAAATCAATTATATTACGTATCGTATTTAAGATATATAAATTAAAAGCTGGCTTCATTCTGAATGTTAGGTGAAAAGCTATCGACATAACATAGGTATCGATTTTAATTTTATTATTCATGCTCTTTTTTTGACTGCTTGTGGATTTTTAACCAAACTATTCAATAAAGAATCAATTTAATATGAAGGTTATTTAACTATATTTTATTATACTAACCTTTTTAGGCCATAGACATACGACACGCCAATGCACTCAAAAAAGGCAATAATAAGAAGAGGGAAATTGCCACTATACATGTCAAATAGAAGAAAAACGTAGCTTCCGGCACCGTGAGCAAAGGCCATTGATAAGATGCAACAAGATAGACTCAATGCTCCAGTCAAATATTCTTTCCGAAGGTTTGGGAATAGTTTCATGTCAACAATGGATGTAACCACTCCTTCCAATGTTCCAAATTGGGAATCTATTCCAAGTGTGAACAGCATCAAGAAGAATAGAACGGACCAGAACTGAGCTCCAGGAAATTGATTTATGGCTTCTGTGAATATTATGAAGGCGAGACCGGTGCCTGACGCTGACTGAAATTTTAAAATAATACATTAATTATGATTTGTTGTTTATACACCGAGTACTTTTACTGAAACTAGCTTTATCATTTGAGGGAGCTCTCAAAGTAGGTATAAAAGTACAAAAATATTTAGGAATAATCTATATGTATGTTTCTTAAGGAATTGGAATCAATGCATTCATTTGGTCTGAAGGTTCAAATAATCTCGATATGAGCACATTTAGATAGACAACAAGTGGAATAACAAAGTCTATTTATGTTGGAAATGATCTTTCAGATTGTAACCACTAAATAAATCCAAAATATTGTTAAATTTAATAATGTATATCAAGACAATTTTTAAAACAACTCACATAAAATATAGAATCAGTGACAGATGGTGATAAATCATGCAATAAAATTACTTCAAATGTTGGTATTAATTTCAATAGTTTTACCGAACTTGGTTATAACTTTGTAATTACACTTACATATATAATAAGGTTGTCAATATTAATTTTACATTTAAAAACCATAGTTTCAATGAGAATTTTCACATACGTTATCTAGTTCCTTTTGCAGATCACATTCTGGAAGATGAGGCATTATCAATGTATCCAAAGATCCTGCAGAATTCGTCACATTGATAATAGAGCCTTCTATCGGAAGCCTATCAATATCGTAGCCACTTCCTAAAGTGGCGAGTAAAGTGGCATTTCTTGTTTCTAGACACTTTTCGTAAACCATAGTGGCCTTAAAACCTATTATAGAAAACACAACTATTCCAGCAAACATAGAAGTTAAGCAATTAGTCATTGATACCATAATTGCGTCTCTATAGCAGTTATTATTGACAGGATTATAAGAAGAGAATGCTATTAATCCACCGAATGCTAATCCCAACGAAAAAAATATCTGTGTTCCAGCTTCTAGCCATACTACAGGATCCAAAATAGTATGCCAAGATGGTGTGAATAAATGTATTAGGCCGTCTCCCATTCCCTTAAGCGTAATGCCTCTGAAGAAGAAAATTACGAGGACTATATAAGGAAACGTTGCAGTCACATAAACAACTTTCCCTGATGATGCAATGCCTTTTATCATGCACATGTAGACCAGGATCCAAGCAACTATTAATGCGATAGCTATTTTCCAGTTGAAAACTTCAGGAGTGTTTATGTCTTCGGAAACCATAAGTGTCGTGCGGTACCAAAAGTATTGAGTTGGGCCACTTGTCTGGAAATAAAATAATATGTATTAATTCATTTAGTAATATGACAATGAACCTTGATTGAGATAAATTTACACCTATTGAATTGTTTTTGGACAAATGGTATAACTTGAGATCTATACAAAACAAAATTCTATTTCCGGATGATACATAAATTCTCTAGAAGATCATTCAGTGTATTTTTTTAACTAACACAAACCTATTTAACTTGTTTTTAAGAATGAGGTGAGGTCAGATCATTTTAAAGGAATAGCAAAAGTCAAATCACTGTGTCAGCAAAAAAAAGCAAAATTCTTGCATGCAACTTTAATGTGCAATTTCAAGAGTTAGAATAAATAGTCTAATAGTTTTGATGCAAATTTTGATTTTCAAAAAAATAATCTCCAGGACAATTGATGTTGGTATTTTTTTTGTATTTACGTATTAATTTTAAGATATACCATATTCCCTCGATTATAAGACGCATCCTTATTTTTAGAGACCAACAAAAAAAAAAATAGTAATTATTAAAAAAATACTTTATTTTAACAAAAAAGTCATAGAATCATAATGGTAATGGTTATATTGAGCCCACATGAGGTGAAGTGAGCCAAGGAGTAAAATGGTAAAACTTTTCTATCAAACTTTTAAGTACAATCACGTCTTTGCTTGGTGTTTTGATGGATTGCATATTTTTATTTTAGGAAGATAACAATATTGTAGCGTGTGTTTACTGAGCTCACTTCACTTTTACGATACTTTAAGACATGTAGTAAATTAAAACACATCCAACTCATTTTTTACTAAAATACCACTTGGCTCACTTCACTTCTTATGCTCATATATACCATCATCATCTCTCAAACATGCTTAGGCAGTGGCTACAATAATTCAACTAACTATTTACAAACAGTGACGATTCGTTACGACTTCGAAATTATACAGCGATTCAGAGAGAACAAAATCGGAAAAAAAGTGTCTTATAATCTAGGAAAAACGGTTTGTAATTTTGTTATTGCCTGTAAAATAAAATTCAAACTTACCACACATTCTGGTTCAGCAGTATATGATCCATTCGGATAATATTTATTTGGACAATCGGACCAGGGTAATTCCGATTGGAAACTCTGTGCCAAATAAAACAAGCACCACGCTATGATCGTGTTGTAATAGAGAGCCACATTGAAAGAGACCACGGCACTTGAGATACCAATCCCGGCCAGATACGGAGACACCTGGTTCCAAACACCGATGGCTCCTTTTCTCAGTCTTTGGCCGATTGCCAACTCCAAATAAAATATTGGAATTCCTTCGATTGCCAGCATAACAAAGTACGGTATTAAAAACGCACCACCGCCATTTTTTTGAGCTAGATATGGGAATCTCCATACATTTCCAAGTCCTACTGCATAGCCTACTGTTGCAAGAAGGAATGTTAACTTGCTGTCCCATGATTCTCTGTCTTCTTCGGCTCCTTCTGGTTTAAATACACCTTTTCCTTCCCCGGAACCCATTTTGCTGACTGGATCTGGAATTGGAGCGAGTCTGGTTGGAGTCGTATCTTCAAATGCAGCATTGGTAGCGCCATATTTAATTGTTGCCTGGAAATAGATGCAGCTTATTGGATCAATACAATTTTAGATTATTTTTAGACTATAAAATTCAGAATATTTTCGATGAGCAATTTAGACCATATAATAGAATAAGATCTAAGTCAATGTAATAATTTGAATAAGGCTTATAATACAGTTTTGTTTCCCATTAGAGTATGAATATTATATGCAGCTTAAACTATTCACCTTAGCCGCCAAGCTTTCCATTCTCACGAGCCTGCCACGTAGCTCCTTCATTTCAAGCCTATCGACAGACCTCTGAGGATTGAGGTCCCTGGAGCTCTGCCTCCTCACCAGATGTGCAGTGTTCGCCATCTCGTAGTATTCTTTTACTTATCGTTGTATGTGGTGTGAATTATATTAAATTATCTTTGGACGGTCCTTGGATTACACTTGTGATTGGATTCGTATGTTGTCATGGTGGTCACTCTGCCGCGCCATTTTGTGCTAGAGAAAAAAATAAAAAGAATTTATTTTATGTCAAAAATATATATTTTAAGATACATCCGTTAAACATATTTAGCTAACCAGTAGTACCTTATATTTGTGAAATAACATGTTCTATTTTGCATTTGAATACTGTTATAATCCTCCATTTCTTTACAGTGTTCTAAATGGGTGACATCATACTAAAGATGGGACATGTTTTTTTATTTTCTTTGTACCTGACGCCTCTCTTTCTCTCGGAAAGTGACAACACAGGTGAATATAAATGACATGTCTGTGGCTTGCATATGAGGAAAATACAGCTAAGAATCATACATATTTTGTATGACGATGAAATGCGATTTTTTACTGAAAAAAATAGGAGGTCACTACTTAAGCATGCCACTGGTTCCCTGCTAATTTTTTGCAGATAAATTTTATTGGAATATAATGGCAAGGAATGCTCAACTCGATTGGAATGTTTTGAAAATCATATTAGGCTAGATTTTATTAATTAAACGCATGTTTGTAAATAAGACGCTTAATAATTTGTTTTAATTATAGGTGTCGCTGTAGATCGCTACACTTTTACCCTTAACTATTACAAATCCAATGTCGAGTGGCACTTGACATGATCTGATAAATATTTTGATTTGATTATTTTTTCTATCTTTGTCTTGGATACACATTTGAAATACATGATTTGTGGGAACGATAGTGACTATATACAAGAATTGGACGATATATTTGACAATTTCCAAAATTTAAAAAACCATCGTTTCATCCTGGAGTCTGTTTTGAAAAGTATTTTTTGAAAATTTATTGTTAACATTAATATCTAAGGATTAGAATATATACTAAACGATAGAAAGCAAAAGTAAAAAAAAAAAAATTATTTGATTTTTTTTTAATCTAATAAACTTACAATTTGCCGTGGAGCTGGTAGAAACAAATTAGTTTTAATAAAAAGGGTTAAGGCAACAAAAGATACTGATACAAGATCTTGTAACTAATTTTAATTAACTACCTAATTTTATTTATTTAAACTTTGTTTTGTATTATTAACAAAAATATTTTTTTATGTACAAATTCACCAAAAATGGCTTGGGGGATTTTTTAAGAAAACCTTTGGCGTGCAAAGGCTTAAGAATAAACTATCTATCTAAAAAAAACTAAATCGCACATGTGGTTTTTAGTTTAATTGCAAACAGGTTTATTAAAAAAAATACTACTTTACATTTAATCACTTTCCGCTGTATGGTGGCGATAAATATTATGAAGCATTGGTTTTTTAAATTAACTTTTTGATTTACACATAAACGTTAGAATGATACTTTAAAAAATATAATGTTAAAACGCCATAATACCTATTTCGCTCTGTTTATAAAGCATCCCTAATTACGCTAGAAGATTCAAGAAATTAAATATTCAACGAAAACTATTATCTACCCCAGAGATAATTACACCCTCAAATGACAATAGATACGCCATTGTTTTACGTGACTACGTAATGGGGCGTTACGTTTAGACATCAGATTATACGTTGACAAACATCACGTACATATTTGCTAAAAATTAGTAAATGATTCTCCTTGTCTTGTTTTTGTATATTATATTCAATTTGTCACGTATATTATTACAATCGTTTGCCGACTTGACGTTAGACAAAGAAAGAGTTTTTTAATCATTCAAAGTATATTATTTTTAACATACTTTCAACGGCTTCCGGGGGGGAGAATGTCAACATAATTATGTCCAGTGCTTTTCTTTCCATGTAACGCGGGTGGAACGGCGTTCCGGCACCGTTTTTCTCCGAATTTTATATGTTTAAAATCAATAATCGTAAACTTTTATTTATATTTCGCTTTAAAAACTGTTGTCTGTTTTTTCCTATCTTAGATCCCTTTTGAATGTAATGTGTGAAAAAATACCAGGTCCATAGACTTACTCTGTGACCAGACCCAGGGGTCTGCTTAATATATTGTTTTGTTTTGCAAAATTCTCTTATTTACAAAAACTTTTCCCAATAGTCAGTTCTATAGAACAGTGGTCAACGTGTTTAGCTTTTATGACGGATCTTACGGGCTCAAATCACAGTAAGAAGCAAAGCGAGAGCGATTAGTTAACCACTAGTCTCGTCTTAACTATACCCTTCTATCCTTACTCTCTTTGGAAAAAAAAGAGTTTGATAAACTAAGTAACAAGTAGATACCTTCATTAGGTAACCATATGCATCACAGTGAAAACGGACATAGATTAGAAAAAAAAGCTTGACGAGAAATGAGTTGCGGCATCTTTTTTTCGAAAAAAAGCACTGATTATGTCACATATAAACATGACGAAATTGATTACGTTGTATGATATTGTATCGTTCAAACATGATACAGTGACACATCTTATTTATAAATTAAAGTTAAATAAAAAAACACCGTTTGTGTGTAATACTAAAAACAGTAAAATAATGTTTTCATTTTAATAATTCAACACCTAACACATATATAAATGTCAAGAAAGGTTCAACTACTAAAAGAGTCATTATAATAACATTTAATGAAATTCATTTTTAATAAGAAATTAAAATTAATAAACCTATAAACTTGTTATTCCACTGATGGCCAGTCAGTGAAATAATAATGGTAACTAAAAATTATATCATATTTTTTATATTTAATGTTTGAGATCTAGGACACGGATATTTGTAACTTCTTTGGTGACTTTGTGGAGTTGATCTTGAGTGACTTTATTAATTTCTAAGAATTTTTATCAAGTGGTTTGAAATTAGAAAATATCTGATGCGTTGATAATGTTGATTTTTTATGTACATATTCAAGTTTAGATGAAAAGCAGAAACGGCATTGGTAACTGTAATCCACAACTTCACATCCACCATATCCAATCATTAAATGTAACATAGAAACACCTTGTGTGTGCGTCATAGACATCGATACGTTGATTGATAAAATATTCCGTTCAGATATGCGAGTTCATACCCACAACTAAATAGGTCAAACGCTTAAGCTCCGAGTTCCTAATCCATTCGATACAAATGATACAAAAGAGGAAGCTAACTACTATCTATTTTATATTCGCAATCTTCTACGCTCAGTGATTGCCATTATGGCATCCAATCCAGGACCCTTTTTGTGATTCACATGTTTTCAATCCCGAAATCCTAGTTTTTAACATTCACCAATTAAATCGTGGACCAATTCGAGATTTCAAAAATCTTTGGTCGTCGGTTTTCAAACGGTAATTACGGATCAAAAATTTTTGACACTGCCCAATTCCCAAAACCAAAAAGGCAGGGATTAATGGATTTCCAAAAATTTTTCATTGCTTATCCTCGAACCTGAAATCCCGCGACTACTACTGACACAATCCTGAGATTTCGGGATCACAAAATCGGACGGGATCCGAGGATTGGACGCCCTAATTGCCATATCTAAATAAGAAGGGTTGAGCAACTGAATGATAACCAGTTTTTCTTAAAGTAACTATTGTCCAGATAAGAAGCTTATATGCTATGAATTAAAATTAAATATGGTTGGAATTTTAATTAAAAAAATAAAACACATTTTCGCACTAATTTCATATTTAAAAAAACAGATCTGAACCGCATTCACTCGTCACGAATACTGTCACAAATTGATAAAGCTTGCGATGAGCGAAACCGGTTTTTATATTCGTTATATTAGAAGTTTTTTAAATTTAAAAACAATCAATAATAAAATAACACTTAGCCGTCAGACTTTTTCGAGTACTAGATAAGACATACTTAAAAAATAATTTGATTCTTTTTCAGTATAGTTCAGACGTAACGGTGAAATTATTGATCTGGAATCCTGACGAGCTTAAATATTTATACTTTTATGAATTGCTCAGATGGACGGTAAAAAAACATCTCAGTTTATTACGAATATTTATTATACAGCTTCGTTCGCTTCGCCAAAATATCTATTCTATTTCCGACTTCTAGTGTGGGCGTAGTAAAAGACTTTTTAAATTCAACAGACTCCATGACAGTTGAAAAACAATTGTAATTATTTTTCGTGACATTTATTCAAAAATAACCTTGATTCGAATAAGGTGGCGTGTTGTTTTGACTTTCTAATAAAAAAATGCTTACTTAATGTCTATATTTAATCACATTTTTTTTAGGTAATTGTTAAGGCCATTATAATTGGCTACGCTTCTACAAGAAGTCTCACATTTGACAATCGTGGAAGAAGCTGAAGCGAAACGTTGGAAGATTGCTACTTCTCTGGATGGATAGAGTATCACAGGACTTGCGAATACTTTTGGTCAGAGACTAGGGTATGAAGGGTAGGACCAAGCTGAATAAAGAAGATAATTAGAGGCAGTCAAAGTTCACTCCGGGCCAATGTTCCCTCTAATTTTCGGAAGATTATGTGCGCAAAAGACATTGGCTGTGCAACTTTGACAAGAAATAAAAAGATTTGCGCGCCACGTAACGGCATTTAGACATACTAAACGAAAAGATTGAATTTTAATTATGACAATAATTAACAACACTATTTAATGTCAATTAATTTATTCTGGTGGTAGTATAGCTGATGTAACTTTTGTGTGCTTTGTTGTAATGTATGTGCGCGCACTCAGCGAGTTGTGTGCGCGCGCACAGCTTATAGGGGACACTGCTCCGGACTGTAGCGTAAGAAAAAGAATAATAATTGACTATCAACCCGGATGTAAAGAATAAGGTTAAGACAGGACTTGTGGTTGGCTAGTCTCTACGCAACGCTACTTTATTTTAATCAATTTTAAAAATTCTGTTTGTAAATAATACCAAATTTCAGTTGATTACTTAAAATTATTAAGGTATAACATTTGTCGAAAAATACAACTTTAGCAAAAAAACATTCCAAAGCAATGTGAGAAAAAAATACTTTTCCAGTTCATTTGCCAGTGTTTCATGTCGAATACAGTTACTAATTGCGCACATAAATCCTGTTGTATATACATACACACAGCAACCGATCTTTGTGGACATTTTCAATTTATTTTTCCCGTCTTTGGCAACAGGAAAATGTCTAGAAAGCAATTTATCCTTGTGACAAAGTCTTCCTTTGAAGCAACGTGAAAAAAAATACTGGCCGTCTCGGCGACTCTTTCATAATTCAGCAAACTTATCGGTTGGATGTCTACAAATAGTACAGAATGACCAGCAACTACTAAAATATCTAAAACATAATTATTGTTGCATTGAAAACAGTTTTCTAATATATACATAGTTGGTATCCTTGAGATATTTTTCTTAATTTTTTTTTCAAATATATAATTATATAAAAAAAATCATTATAACTTGTCATCCGTTGGCTCCGTTGCGTAGCGGTCAACGTGGTTGGATGGATCTCACTAGTTCGATTCACCGTACGAACAGCTTTTTTTTCAATCGATTCATCGACCTCCGTTCGAAGACATGGGTTTTCCAATCCTAAAATGACAATGGCTAGTAAGAGTAATTAGTTAACCACTGGTTCTGTCTTAGCCCTCTTCTTTTATCCCTAATACTCTTTTTAAATAAGATGGTCTGTGCAACTGAGTAACGTACGGTTGTCGTAGAAAAACGTCTGTTAAGATATACTCTACTTTGGAAAAAGGACAAGGATTTGAAAAATACGAAAAATAGATAAGATTCTCGAGAAGAAATGACATCATGTACACTTATGTCCAAAGGCACAATTTATTTATTTTTAATAGTTATATTTGATTTTGATCTTGCCGGTACTAAAACCTAGACCAGTGGAGGAGAACCTGCGGACTTTTGGCTACTCTGATGCGGCCTTTCGACTTGATCAAAAAATTATACGCAAGCGTTTGGAAAAATAGCGTAATCAACCCATTATATGTTCGACAGTCGAAAAAAAGGGGAACGGTGTCAACGTTTTCTTTACTGTGGCCGTATGTTGAATCAGATAAATGAATGTGGCCTTTAGAAATGAAAAGGTTCCCACCCCTCGCCTAGACCAATCCGATTGCGACAGAAATACTTTTACTACTAGGCCATAAATGCTGGCTGCTGGATTGTTGGTTTGGTTTATATCATATAGCAATTCTTTCGATGGATTCGGCGGTAGTTTTGTGGAAGTTCATTTTAATATAAAATATAAAATAACTTAGATTATTCCACATAATTTGCTACAAACTTGGACACGTGTTTCGCATCTTTCAGAGGCATCCTCCGACAATCTAACTTTCACAAATACTTGCTTAAGTACGAATGATTTTAATTTAACTATTCTGATGTATTATAAAAATAAAAACGGGAGTCAGGGAGGGGATGATAAATGCCTCTGAAAGAAGTGAAACATATGTCACAGTTTGTATCATAATACTTGGAATAATCTTTTTTTTTATATATTTTATGTCATATAGCAATTGTTTAAGCAGTTGAATTATCGGTTACAAATATTTTCTATATTAACAAAAATATATATTTAGAATAGATAAACGCCATCAAATAAAGGAGAGAAAGAAAACATATATTTAAACACCAACCCCGTAGAATTCAATTTAAATTTAAATATAATATTAATATGGCTTCATCAAAGATTAAAATCAAAACTGTTTTCGATGAATTCAACGCTTATTTTGAGGAAATTAATTTTTCGATAAAGCATTAAAATTGATGACTTTGTTATTCCGCTGGTCGTAGATAAACCAATAGAATAACAAACTAATCAATCTGTAAGAGAAAACATCTTGTCATTTGAAAACACGTCCAATATCGTAGTATAGATTTAAAGAGCTGTATTTTTAGTATTGACAATAGCCAATTAAAAGGTTTAAGAAAATTGGCTGTCAGTTAAGTATTCACTATAAGACTCGTGAAAAGAATGAGCAGTTTTGGTAAGAATGAAAGCATTGCATACATTATTTTAGACAGTTTTTATGTTGAAATATATTAATCATGATGTAAAAAAATGTTTATTTTAAGACTTGAAAACACTTGATAAAGTATAAAGTATTAAAACTCGGTCACGGTGATTATATAAATTTTAAATGATAATTAACAATAATGAATAAAATTAAGGCTTATTTTTTTTATTTGAAGACTCAAACCAGTAAGAAAGAAGTATCAAGTATTACCACTCGGTCATAGAGATTATTTAAATGATAAAGAATACTCAACAATACACAATATAATTTAAAGTAAAATTTAAAGTGAAAACCAAGCACAAAAACTTTACCGGTAGATTTATAAATCTAGCTTTTTTAAAAAATATTCTCGAATGTTGATTTTTAAGTTAAGCATTTTATCTATACGACAACTCTAAAAATCATTCAAAAAAGTTAGACTGAGCAGTTAATGCTAAAATTTATTTATACAAGTTTCAATATAATATGATATATTCTAAATATTTATTTGTTTTAATGTTTTTATTACGTTGAAAATGTGAAAATTTTATGCTTATTTTGCTTTACAAGGTAAAGGAAGTAGTATTTTAAATTAACCACCATCTTATTTACCCATCTTAAATAGTGTCATTTATCAAAATTATTCCCCTAAAATGTCGCGGCAAATGTTGCCATTGTAGAAATAAAAATGACTTACAACCTCGATCTTAAAACCAAGAACGGCACTTTGTTGTATTTATTTCAATAATACGATATTAAATTCGTAGAAATTATCGTGTTTATTGTTTTGCAGCCATTTTGCGAAAACTCAACAACCGCTTCGCGACGAAAATAGCAACCATAAATTAGAAACAGAGGCGGGAAAAGTTTCACGTTATTAAACCTTCAACACCACGATTTAATCTTGTCTATGCCCTTGGCTTGAACTTTTGTTAGGTTGGCATTACTGCCTCGCGTAAAAACAAACAATTTAATCATCCGTGTTTGTCGTTTTTCTATCTATGAACGTACTACTTATATAAGTAGTCTGATTTCTACACGATATACAATAAAATAATTTAGCCATTGTACAAGACAAAATAATTTCAAAACGATTATTGTATAGTTTATGAGTTGGATTATATTAGACAACATGGTATTTTGCGCATTTAGATACCCAAATATTTGTATCATTTAAATTTGAATGAGAAGTATGTTTCACGTATTTAAAATAATAATACATCATTTAAAGTGTGATAAACATTGGAGCCTGTCAAAACTGATGAATATTTAAATTTATCACGCACATTTTTTTTTAAAAAATACGTGATAATTGTAACAGTACTAATCCCGCGATTTCGGAAGTGAGGATAAAAGTGCAAAAATCTCGAAAAGTATGTGAAAACAGGCAATCAGACAAAATCTTAGAAACCCGCTTGAGACATTTTGTAATTTTCGGAAAATTTGATTTTAGAAAAATCGGCCAGTGACGAAAAAAATGAAATCTGCGAAACACCTAAAAAATAAATAAAAGTTTTTTAATTTCAAGAAACCTGTATTCCTCAAAATTTTCCACGATTTAATGGTGAATGTTCAATTTCGGGATCCCGGGATTACAAAAAAGGGTCAGGGATTGGATTCTCTAATTCTAATAAGCTATATTTGCTTGCTTTGTATAAACATATACCAGTATTAAGATTTGCAATACCGGTACTAAATATAAAATACCGAAATGGAAGTGATAAAATATTTGTCCGGTATTAAAATCCCTGGTACTATTCATTGTTCTGAACTGAAGTTTTGCTGCTAGACTGGAAATATTATGTTTAAAGATACAATGCATTACTCAGAGTTTTCGTATGTCTCAGTACAGACCCTAGACCCTATAGTCTAGGCCCTTAATCATTCTAAATAAGACGTAATATATAAAGATAAGATGAACCTTTAGTAACGTTGAATAAAACAATTTTATTGTTTTCGTCTCTCTTAGAAATCTGTTTCATTTCTTACTCTACTCCGGTAAGACGTCTAGGCCGTAGAGACATGTATTTATTCTCTCTTTATGAGTTTCCGGAAACCTTTTCTTGTCAGACACGAGAGACTCTTCGTAGCACTCGAGCGGTTCGATCGTAGAGGGTGAGAGATTCAATCGCGAAGGGTTGGGGACCATTTCAAATGATGTATTTATAGAGCGCATTCATCTCTTTTCGTGTGAATACTGGATAAATCAAATAAAAAGCTAGAGATGTTATGTAATATAAATCTTTGATAAATAAAAAGTATGTCAAAGTCCAAATTACCTGGCTCTTATGTCATTAATTACATCATGTACTCTGGTTTTTTTCTGCTGCAAATCTAAGTGTATTTATGAAAAATAATTATGATCTTTTTTTATCCATGGCCGCTCCCAATGGCCCCCTAATGGAGGTATCTCAACAGAAGTTTTTTCTTCTAGAACTGTTTGTTACTCAGTCGCTCAACCTCACTTTTTATAATGTGAGTAGTAGGGAAAGAAGAAAAAGGAAACAGGACTAGTGTTTTGGTTAATCGTTATTGCTACACCCATTTATTAAAGGATCAGAAGGATGGGAGGAGAGGAAATGATGTGAATTGACATCACAAACACCCAGTCTTCGATCACAACTTTGAATTGAATAATTCTCAAATTCACTGTGATCTGACCGGGAATCGAACCCAGACCAGCGTGATAGGATCAGACTGGGCCACAGCAGGCGAAAAATTTGTTATTTCATTTACTTTTTCCCATAACATAATTGTCATATTCGTGGAAAATATTGTAGAAATAAAATTATAACTGTACATTAAATTATAGGTTACATGTATACTGTGCATCAGTATTTTTTTGCTGCTGTTAATTTTACGCCTAATGATTATTATTTTTATGATAATTTCAACAAAATAAATTAAAATAACGTATTATGTGTGTATTAGGTAGTATTAGGTATTATGTGTGTATTATTAACGTATTAGGTGTGTATTAGGTAGGAACTAACTCAGGTCGCATTGGTCTAAAAATTAATACTAGTAAGATCAATGTGATGTGTAACCAAACCTGTCATGACTCTGATAGGACCTTTACCAGCGCGGGACAGATCATCGAGAGGGTTGACAGCTTCAGATACATCGGCGTACATACCCCCGAAGACGGTAGTACAAAAAACGAGCTCGCCATTCGTTTAGGAATGGCTGGAGCCACGTGCAACTCAATGCGGACTGTCAATGGGACACACAGCTGTACTCGATTAAAACCAAATTCCACTTGTTCAACGCTTGCATTCTACCGGTAATGTTTTACGGTTGCGAATCATGGTACCTGACGAAGACTCGTATACTGAGCTTCGTATACTGAGCTTCGAGAACAGATGCTTGCGTCGGATAATGGGGGTGAGGTGGTTTGATTTTGTGAGGAGCTCAGAAAAGGGAGCGTACAAGACAGCGTCTCGTCACGTCAGTGGTTATGGAGAGACGTTGAAACTGGCTGGGTCACGTCCTGCGGATGCCTCCGGAAAGCCTCAATCCTGCCTGCCTCTTCTTTGGACCGGTGGGATTCCGGCGTCCTGGACGTCCGTCGGGTACTATCCATAGGATGTACTCGGCGGAACTGAGGGATGCTGGCATGTCATGAGAGGAAGCAAAGCTATTGACGGGAGACAGGGAAACACGGAGGTGCCGCGTGGCGGCCATATGCTCCACATAGGGAGCGAACATGGCCAAATAATTATGTGTGTATAGTATAAATCAATCTGCATCATTGAGGAGATATCATCTTCGGTGTGATGCAGAAAAGAATAGAAAAAGTTTATCGAATAAAAAAAAAAAAAAAAAAGTATAAATCAATATTTTTTTACAACAAATGTATGAAGTTCGGACAGATTGTTTATCATTTCATTTATCACCAAGTTGTTTGATAAAAAAGAAGATTAGTGGATAAAAAAGAGCTTTACTAGTTGAAGATATGATAAAATCACAGACAAAAATCTTCGTTAATTTTCTACAAGCACGTATCTTTACGTCACATAATGTGCCGTGCTTACCATGAAAGAGAGAGTGATATGGACGGAAAGTTTTTGCTTCCTTCCTTATTAACTTCCTCAAACATATATTGAAGGCAAAAATATTCCAGTGGTGTTTTAAAGCGATAGAGATCGCGGAAAAATAAAGTACATTTATGTGTCTAATGAAAACTTGTACTTTTTGAGATACGAGCTTGTAGAAATTTACCGTCTCGTTTTTACTCGATTTCATTTTAGCCCACGACTCTACAAAATTATCGAGAAGACAAAGTTTAATAATATATACCGATCATCTAATTGAAATGAAAATAATATTTTCTATACAAATTTAATTGAAAGTGTGTAAGTTTATTTATGTATAAATTCTAAATAAAACAAAGTTAATGAGTAATATATTTTTTTGAATTATTTAAGTACCGTCTCTTATTAAATTGAAACGACTCCACTTTCAACTTTTTAATGATCTCTTTAAACAACCAACTAGATTGAGTACAAAGTATAAAAACACATTTAGAGAAAACGATCAGGAAACCATTTTTCAAACAGTTTTCCTAAAATTTGGAGTTGAATAAATATTTTATAAGTTTTTCTTATTATATTAAAAATTGAATACAAAATTGTGTAGATTCTGACTAAAATATATTAAGTAATTTTAATGAGATGATTATTTTTTTTCTAAAAACCAGGCCGTTACTAATTGGAACGTCGTTGAATTAAAATCTATATAATTTTCACTTCACTCGTTATGTAACTAGGTGTGCCATGTAGTTGGCCTTTGAGAAACCTTTTCTTTAGTTAAAATATGTTTTGCTTTCTAATGGGTATTACAGCATTCACATTTAAAATGTTGTAAATGAATATCTACTACTTTTCTAATAATATAATAATTTTCGGGTCCTATGTCGTAGCGGGTAGCGTTGTTAACTTCCGTGCTGGATTTCACGGCTTCTAACCCCAGTACAAACAGATTTTTTTTCAATCGATTCACCAAGTTCTGTTCGAAGTCAAGGGTGTTTGTGATGTCTGAACCGCCCCCCCGCACCTTTCCAATAATAAAATAACGGGACTTAACGAGAGAGATTAGTTTACCACCAATCCTGTTCTAGCTATATCCTCATATCTCTACTAAGAAAGGTAGAGCAACTGAGTAGCAAAAAGTTATAGTTATATTTAAGTAATTTATTTATCTCTGAGGTAATATTTGATTCCTTTTTTAAAATTGTGACCCAAAATAGAATGTATAAAATAACAATATATATATGTTAATATTAATGTATAATATTTTTAACAATATTTTGCATAACTCTCTTTCAGCTCACTTCACACTTTTCAGCCGTCGTCCATACATTATCCGCTTTGGGAAAAACAAACATGCCTCAAAATTCTGTGTATTTTGCATCAAATATTCCCTATCACTAGATTCACTATATTGCCTTTTTGTATCTCACACGACGTTCTGTATATAAACTATTCTGATGTTCACCGGATATCCGGTTTCCTTTGTTTGCGAATAAACGGTCGCTGATCATTTGAGCTTTGTGTTGAGTTTCCCTAAAACCGATTTCCAAAAACCGATAATCTACAAGATTAATTAATCAAATAAATTCAGTCACGTTCTTGGTATAACGATATTTAAACAGATTGTAAGCTTTGCACTCATTATTAAAATAACGAGTTCATAATTAATACATTCGCTTGGAAAATCTGCCTCGTTTTCGTTTTTGCTATAACCTTCTTTATTACATACCACCGCATTAAAAATACGTTGAAGCATCTTTGTTCGATTAAAAAAATATATTACTAAGTGTATATAAACTAAAAAAAAAATGCTGCAAAATTTTGACATTGGTAACCGACAAAGGTTTTATAATTAGGATTGAATTAGTAGACGATGTATTAATTGATTAAACTCGAATGAAATTATTTGTAAACTAATTTGAAACGTAATTAATAAAAAGTATATTCAACTTCTATAAACTTACGAATGTACACGCCCGAAACAAAAGCAGAATAACGATTATCAAATTTTAAACTGTAGCATTATATGATTATTTATTTTAACCTGATCGTATTATTTTTACCCGGTGCTTAATTGTGCCGAACTCCTTGAATTGACTACTTTTTATCAATCAGTGATTTAGTATTACAAACGCAAAGTCACAAACATTAAAATAAATAACGCATTGCTTTTTGGGCCATTTTGCAAGCTTTCATTTTGACCCAGCGAAACGTATTAAACGTTTGAAAGATATAACAATGCTCGATTTTTAGCGTTAAAACAAAATTAGCCAAAAGGTTTCATTTCAAATACATTTAAAATAAAAATCACATTTTAAAAATATTAATTTTCTTATTTATTTTAAGAACCTATTACATGCAGGAATTCATTAAATTAAAAATTGCTTCGCCGTATTTAGTTTTGTTAAAAGTGTTATTATTTTTTTTTTAAATTGCAATGTTTAACTCAATTATAACCTTTTACTAAATTAACGCTGATTCAATATATATCAAGCAATTTAATTTATCATTGAAATTGGTAATTGGATTTTTTTAATTCGACTTGGTTCAGGATTATAAAGTAATGTTGTTAGAAAAATCTGCCTGTAATTAATAAACTAAAGGCATGTATGACTATGATGTTTTAATTCGTTTTCATCCACACTGGAGAACAACTAGCTCAGCCATTTCCTCAATGATTTTTTCTCATTTTATTCTCTGACGCACACAAATGCATTCATTAGAAATGCTCCATAAAGATTCTATGTGTTCCACGTTGAGAAAAAATACTTCAAGGAAATGATTCTTGTTGTTTTACAGCAGTAAATATCTGAACAAAATCTTTATTGTAACAATATCATGTTTAATTATATATAACATTGTTGACAACGACTTCTGTGAGAAATGATTTTCATGTTTTATATTAATGGAAGCTTTCTCGTTTTATCTATCTGTCTGTGGAACAGAACAAGTTTTCAGCAAATTCTTCGCTTTAACATCCCTCAAGTTTATTATTCGAAGAGCTTTCGAAAGTTAGAGAGGTTTCAAATAAAAAAAAGCCTGATAACGACGTCTGAAGATACTGATATAATGACTGCTATAAACGAACGAGAGTGGCGTAGAATTCTCTACGTCGTAGAGGCTAGAGCTTTTATAGAATACATTAACTCAGATCTTTCGGCTTATTTCGTTTAATGTACTCATATTTATGGAATATTTTGTACTATGCTTATCTCGATAATTTTCTTTTTTTATAAGTTTATTCACAAATGTGATATTTGAAATACTGATGACTTATTGATAATATAATTTGTTGGTTTCAACTAATAAAAGATCTTTTATTTTTTTGAGAGATCCTTTTTTTCTGCACACGCATAAAAGATATTATTGCAAAATTAATAAATACGCATTATTTACTAAATAGGTAACCATTTAAATAACGATATGCAGTTGTAATGAGTGACAGTGGTGTGTAAAACGCTGTTTTTCCATTAAAGAAATCACATCTTACGATAAACTACGAAGTCCAAGCAATGTAACCAAAATTATTATTTTAATATAATGCTCGATCTGCAGTCAAAATTCTCTGCATTATAAGTGGAAATAATACAATAAAGTATTAAAGTTGCAAAAATAGATGTTTTCATTACTCAGAATATGTTTTATTATTGTAAGCCGATTTTTTACTTATTACGGTGTAGTATATTTCATTTAAATGTGAAATGATTTCAGTGTAAATGTGAATACATTCACAACGCATCTTCAAGCACCAAAATGTGACAGATAACTGTTAATTATCATCTTTATCGTGAAATATGCACTCAATCGTTTTTAGTTTTTTGAGGAAAGTTTTTAATGAAATTTATCATAAAACTTTAAATATTTTAAGTTAAAAGCCGGATATTCGAACACAAAAAAAATCTGACTTGTCATTATATATAAATGGGTCATCGATAGATTAAGTTTGAACCTGGGATGTGGAGCCAGAGTCGTTTTACATTTAAATGTAACGTTTTTCCGCGTGAGATTATTATAAACTCTATTGAAAATTTCGCTCTCATCCGTTTTTGATCAAACAATTGACTTCCGTCCTATCAATTCATATTGAAGAAATTTTGCTTAACAGGAAACTTCAACGAATTACTCCAATATTATAACAAGTATGTTATTAATATATAAAATCTGTGGAAAGGAAAAAAAGGACGTAACACACATATTTTTTACATGAGTTACAATTACCAATATTAACACAATAAATTGTTTAAGAATCACTGTTTTTACGCTTTTTTTCCTGGTTCCAATTTTTACTGATACTTATTCTTTCAAACTTTAAAACTAAATTGGTCGGCTTCTATGGCGCAGTGGTTAGCGTTGTTGGCTTCCGTATAGGATCTCATGGGTTTGAGTCCCAGTACGAACAGCATTTTTTCGATTTCTGTTCGATGAAATGGGTGTTTGTGATGTCTAAAAATTAACCTCCCACCCTCCTGATTCTTTAATAACTGTGGGTAAAGAGAGCGATTGGTTAACCACTGGTAGTGTCTTCACTTTATGTTCCTACCCCTACAACTCTCTTTGGAAAAGAGAGGTTGAGCGACTGACTAACAAACATTTTTTACAATTTTTTAAAACCAAATTCAGAGTACTGTTTTAATTAACAATCGGAGTCTGAGTCATATTTTAATTTAAGGTTGGAGTTGGTTTGATCTAGCCATGGTTTGAACTTGAATAAAAGTAACTAATAACTTAAATTTTATCGAAAGCTTACGCCTTCAAAATTCGCCCTTTTATATTAAAATAACGTCACATTGTCTTTCCTAAATGCTTTCTACTACAATTATATTCTTTCTCGCAATAAAATGTTTCAAAAAATTTACTCATCGGTCGCCTTGTTTTCCGAATTCTTTGTTAGCACAGTAGCACAGAATTGATATTATTCAAAAGTCCTTGTGTTAAAGAAAGGTCGAGTAAAAGGGAGAATTTCCACTTTATCTCACAGATTTTTTTTACCTTTGTGCTTTAGTAGGTCTCTTTTTTAATATTTCTCAGACGGAGCCTTTTTTATGTTATATGAACTGAGGCGTGTAAAATATCTCATCCCCTTTTTGGGTGAAGTTTATAAAAATGCCTCCATTTGCTGAACCTTTTTATAAAATTGTATTTATATTATCCGCATAAAAGTTTTAATAGACCTTTTTCAACAACTCATTATAATGTGGTGGTTATCAAGTGATTTTTTATGGTTTAAATATATTGTGTGCCAATTTTATAGCTGTGTGATTAACAAACATTCCTTAGCACTGAATTTATTCTCGTTTACATATTGATTTCTAAATCGATTTATAAATTGGTGTCTTAAGTGATGCATGACTGAACCGTTAATAATGTTCATTTATTTTCAATCTTGTTACTTATTTTATCTCATTTATGCAGATGATAAGATGTCAAAACATCATCAAATAATTTATATCGGGTCTTTAGCACAGTAGTCAACGTCGTCGACTTCCAGGCCAGACCTCACGTGTTTGAATCCCGGTATGAACATCATTTTTAAAAATCGATTTATCGATTTCTGTTCGAAGGCATGGATGTTTTTGATATCTGAAAATCACCCCCTGCACTACCTAAAACATAAAACTACCTCAATAAAGATGATTACTTCAATTAAACTACACTTTTATAGAGTAATATGAAATTTACATTTTTTGAAAAAAATATTTATAAAAAATAACTGTATAGTAGTATTTATAACGCAAACACGTTCGCCATCTCGTTACGTATTTAAACGGAATTTGACTTTTTAAGTGACTAACTATCTTATGAATCGACAATTTTGATAAGCTTGCTTATCGATTAATAAATAATTGAAACCATTTAAAAAAAAACAGGACGTATGGCAAATGTTTAGCCAAATACTAGTCCCTTGGTAGCCCAGTTATATTACAATAACGCTCTGCATTAAACAGACGTGTGGAAAATGAATTAAAGTTAGTTCTTGTTGATCAAATTTTATTGTGAGTCTCCGATAGGAATTCATATGCTCAACATTCTGAACGATAATATGTTAAAAAATATTCCATATAACATAATATATTATACGAAAGCATTTTATTTCCAATTTCATATGTAAATAATAATTATTTGACTACTGTTCACATAGTATTCATAAAAGTAACACGTTGGTATGTTTCTTACTTTTATATTGATGTCATATCACTATTTGAACAAAATACGTCCAAATTACATCATGCAGTGATGCTTCCTTTGACCGAAAACTTTTGTTCCGTATTGTATGCAGGACGCTTTCATAAATTTCTTTTGTCTGATTTATGACGGAGTAAATTTCGAGCCTTTCATCAGAGGCGAGAATTTCGTAGGGAAGGTTCTATATTCAAAAGAAAAAGTCATAATAGCTTGAAGTATAGAATTTTGTAGTTATTGGTGTTTAGCTTGTATTTACGTGGGGGGTTTTTTGACTGATTGGTTCTTTTAAGGCTTTATTTATCTGTTTTTTTATTTAAGAAATTTATGCAAGGTATTTGAGGAGCAAACATTCAAAAAGTGTTTTGTCACACAAATACAAAGCTTGGAAAATGATGATTTAAGTGTTGCAATAGTGACGGTTTGTATGAATGTGTCAACTTTATGATTTCATTTTAATATGAAAAAAAACCTTTTTTGACACTAATTTTGATTTCCATTCATAGGTTTTATTATGGGCTATCAGAATTGATATAAAACGCCATTTTTCAAAATTTGTGACAAAACACTTTTTGAATGTTTGCTCCTCATTTAAGAGTTCTTGACTTTCCCAATGAATTATACATGTTTTAATAAAAAAGCAATATATCTGTAAAATTTTATATTCAAGTTTATATAACAAAAAATCTGGTTTAACAACTTTCTTGTGAAATGACAAGAAAAAGGTGTTAATTAGGAATAAATAAGTAGGGTGTATTCATTCATGAGATTCATTTTTGGTTTTGTATATAGGTTGGTGTAGACCAGCCATACTCAACTTTGTTTTCCTCCGGGCCACATTCTAATTTTTGCTTCTCTACGTAGGCCGCAACATATTTATAGTAAACTGTAAATATAACACACACTGCGTACATACATATGTATTATTGTGTCAAAATAAAACTACTTTATTTGATATAAATATATACATATGTTAACATTTATGTATTCATGTATTTTTCAAAGTAAAAAATAACAATGAACAAAAAATAAAAAATACGTGAAAAGTACACAAAAATACCAATGTATCCAAAATCTTTAATCGTTTACTTCAAAATTAATGTAAATTTTGATATTGTGTCAAACTTTTAACTATCTTCGTCATTTAATATTTGGTGACTATAATTATTTTGGGCCTCAGGTTGAGTATGGCTGGTGTAGACCAAAGAAGCACAACACGCATGCAACCTGTTCAAAAAAAAATGGTGGTCCTTGAAAGTTTTTGCTTAGAATAAAAATATAGCATTTAACAACTGTCAACAATTCTCAAATTTGAATTCTATTGAATTATAGAATTCCAATAATATGGTATTCGTCTTAAGACTTGTCTTAAGCACTTTCGCCAATCAATTAATATCGGAGAACTACTCATTCGAAGCAAATGATAATGTTCGAATTTTACATCAAAACGTGGGTGAACATAAGTTGTTTTACCAAGAAAGTTTATAAATTAATAGAGTAAAGATAAGTAGTTTGCCAATTTTAAATGAACAGATGAATCTTCCAAGCTCCCCATTGATTTATCTTATATGAATGTTAGTATAATTAAATTTTGTAAAGTAATTATAAATTTTCCAACGATCGAAAATAAATAATTACAGTTCTTGAAATTATACAGCAATCAAATACCTACAGGGATTGTTATTTTTTAGATCAGTGCTTCCCAGACAATTTCATACCAAGGTTTCCTAAATCTGAAAAAAAGTAATTCGCGGCCCCCCTCAATACAAAACATGTTCTGCAGCGGTTCGTAATTTGGGAAGCACTGGCTTAGATTATTGTTCTCTCTAATAATTGTTCATCGTTACTTGAATGCCTGAATATATTAAAAGGCGAAAGACTGGTCACCAGTGACAAAACGTACGGTTTTGTACAAAATTAAAACTATTTCTTTTTAAACAGTGCGTTATTCATTGTTTAGGATTAATACTAAGAATTTTTCTCAGTTATCTGAAGTTGTGTTGCACTACATGTTTTAAATAAAGAAAATTTAAACCTTTTTCTTGAAGAAATATTAAAGTATACTTAACTTAAAGATATTCTTTGTTGTGCTTTTGACAGATAGAAAAATACATTATTTTCAGACATTACAACACTTTGATTACAGTTTTAGATTTTACACGCCATCAATGAGCTTTCCATAAACCTTGAACGAATTATATTAATGAACACTTCATCGCTAGCAAAAGCTTTCAGAATATAATATCGCAAGCTCTAAGTAAGTTGCTTAGAAAACTTTCAGTCTGAAAATGCTTGCTCGTTTGTTTTCGACAACATTCAAAAACGCGCAGTAACGCAATTTCTAAATGCTATCAAAGGAAACAAAGTTCTTGTATGGATACAAACAAGGCATTAAAACAAAATTTATTGAATCGTGAAAAAGAAAAGTTGGTAAACATTATTTACAAGAATATATTTTTAACATATTTAAGCTGCCTGATAAAACTTTTTACCTCCAGATTTGAATAGAAAATGAGTTTTCTTCTTTGGAGTCAGCTTACAAAAAATTCGTCTCGCAATAGAAAAAAAAGAGAGTAATATTTTGTAAGGCATCATGTGTCTCATAAATATCATCAAAGCCTCGTATATCTATTTGAAAGCGACTGGTGTAGACATAAAAAAACGTAAATCTTCGGTTTTGGTTTATCGATATATGACATATCGTCAGCAAGCTGGATAAAATGGCCAAGTGTTACATAAAAAAGGAAGTGTTTGAAAGTTTAATTCTCATTTTTTATTTATGTTATGTTATGTTTTTTAGGCGTCAAACAGTATTTAAGTCGATTTTCTTTAAAAGTGGTAACGTTGTATGTTAAAAATATTAAAGTATATTTTTAAGCATGTCCACTCCAAATATGAAACATACGGCCTCCGAATCGGGGTTTTTAAACAGATTTTTTTAAACGAAAAGTACTTGTTGGATTAAAAATTTCTCACCGAGGAATTTGAAATTCTCAATTCGCTATACTTTTTCCCAGATTGTCCCAGAACCTCGTTTTTTTTTTTAGCTCACCGAGGAATTTGAAATCCCTGATTTGCTAATACTTCTTCACAGATTGTCACAAACCATCGTTTTTTTTAGCTCATCGAGGATTTTGAAATCTTGAACTTGCTAATTTCGTGTCAATTTTCGGGATTTGCTCAAAATTTCTCAATCCCGAAATCCCGGGATCGCGGCCGTGTCAATCCCGGAATTTTGGGATCAGAAAATTGAACGGGATCCCGAATCCCGGGATTGGATGCCCTACTTGTTACCTCTTATTTTTTTCCAAAGAGAGTAGGAATATAAAGATAGAGCTAGGACATTTTTAACTAACCAATAGTTCTGTCATAGCCCTATCGTTATATCCATACTATCTTTAAAAAGAGAAGTTGAGCCACTGAATAACAAAAAGTTCTCGTAGAAACTCTTCTATTGAGAAAAACCCTATTAATAGTCCACATAATCCACATTGGGAGTGAACATAGATTTATTAAAAAAATTATTACTATTTTGTATTTGAAATTGAAAGAAATAGTGATACCCTTAGGAAAAACCATAATATTACAATAGTGTAAGTAAGGTAACAAGATTTCGAAAAAATTTCAAACTGTTAAGTGTATTAAATTTAATTACACTGATAAAAGAATAAACACATCAATAATATTATTATGAGTTATAGGGATTGTCACAAGCTACAAGTGTTTGAGCGAAAGATTTTCATTACTGTATGTGAGAATGGCATTAGGTGACTTCGGCACAACCAAGAATTTAATAACCTATTCAATAAACGAGACACTATCAGATTTGTTAAAACTCAATGCCTACGATGAGCTTGACGTATATCACGCATGGATGAACGCAAACCTTCAAAACAACTAACGTTTGCTTCCTTATGAGGGAAGACAAAGCGTTGGAAGACCGCGATTTTGTTAGATGGATAGCGTGTCACAGAACCTATGAGTGCTGAAAGTCAGCAACTGGCGTAGGAGGGTGGAAGATCGAGTGAAGTGAAAGAGATTTATTGCGGCGATCAAGGTTGACCCCAGACTGTAGCGCCAAGAAGAATAAGAATGTTTGTTCATTCATGTAAAGCGTAGCTACGTCGTAAAAGGTCTACGAAATTATCATAGTGCTATTTTGTCTTCTTTCAAAGTTGATTTAAAATCATTTTCAAAAAATAATTCAATCCACGTGCATTGGTCATAAAATATTCTCAACTGCAATACAATTTTCATATCGACTGTGGAAAGGAAAAAGGACGTAACCCACACAAATCAAATTTTACAGGAGGCGCAAAAAACGTGTTATGATGATTTTGGGTCATTTGCAAATAATGAATTATACACTACCTTGAAGTGCACGAAGGCTTCTAAAGTGGTGTTTAATTGACATGGTCTAATATTAATTAATGAAATTGTCGAGGAAAAACTTTTATTTAAATATTTTTTCTCGGTTTTAATTTTTAAAGGTCTTCTTTTTCAAACATAAAAGCTAAATTTAGATACTAATTCGACATTCGTAGCTTGCATCTTTTTGATAGAACGTGTATCAAGCTTGATATATTGTGTTTTTAAAAAAAACTGTGGGTTACGTCTTTTTTCCGTTCCACAGGCGATATATATATATAAACCTATCCTAAAATATATATTTAGTGACTTTGGACAACATCGTATATTTAATAAATTCTAGGTATTTTAATTCATTCCCCGTTTTAGAGGGTTTCTTTGTGATTTTAAAAAATAGCCACTGAAGTTTATTTGCCACATTATACTCAGGAAAAAACAGATATTTCGTATTGTCCCACTTACACCCACATTAAGTTCTTGCATTAAAAATAAGTGGCGATAATTTATCATGCTTAAATACAGCGTTGAAAAAACTCTTCGCAAAAAAGGGAATAAAGCTTCGACAAGTGGTTATTATTTCGTGTTTGAACTTTTCTGTAACCAACTTCTGTGGGTGGCGTAACAAAATACACAATTTCTGACAAAAAAATATTTCAGAATTTCAGTGTTATAACAATGTATAATATGTTTGTACATTTCGAAAACAAATAATTCTCGTGGGTGATTTAATTGATACAAATAATTAATTTGTTATTTATTGTTTCGATTGTTAACATGAGACTTATATTTATTAACATAGCAATGAAATAACTACATATATGAATGTCGGGTTCTATGGAGGAGTTGTTAGCGTTGTCGGTTTCCATGCCGGATCTCACGGGTTCGAGCCCCAGTACGAACAGCATATTTTCAATCGACTTATAGATTTCTGTTCGAAGGCGTAGGTGTTTGTGACGTCTAAAAATTAGTTAACCACAGTCCTGTCCCAACTGTATCCTTCTACCTCTGCTGCACTCTTCGAAAAAGATAGGTTGAGTGACTGAGTAACAAACAGGTCTCGTAAAAAACTTCTGTGGAGATACTTCCATTAGGAAGCTATATGTTCCACATTGGGAGCGATCATGTATAAAAATTTCAGGACTGTTACTGAGTACCTTATTTGTTAACGGTTTTGGGTTCCAGCACCGAAAGTAACATAAAATGATTCGTGTCCAACGGAATGGATGTATTGATTGAATTGACATTTATTTTGTAGAACTCCATTGAATTGAGATGGAAAATAACCAAGTATTTTAGTTCTATAAATATTTTCAAATAACTTGACATTCTGTGATTTAAGTATCACAGTGCGTATTTATAAATAGATAGTCATGCAAAGCTTAAATTAATTAAAAATTCCAATATTTACTTCCAAATATATCTTTTCTAAGAATTATTGGATCATTTCAGAAATACTGCATCACCAATATTTTGTCTATTCTGTACTATTAAATTACATCGGTTTATTGCAATTAATAAATAACAAAGCGTCGAGTATAATTGAAGTATTTCATGCAGTACTTAAGTGATATTATTATAGTCGGAAACATCTGCTGTTTCCGTAGATAGAACCTCGATCGATCAATTGAAAGGGCTTCCAACGAAGAGCTAATACTAGTCATATCGGAAATAAAAAAACGATACAAGTTTCAACCTTATCGTTAAATAAGCGTTAGCAAAGTAGGTTTATAAACTAATGTTATACATCGATTGAATTGGCGTCTAGTCAGTAGAACTCCGTTATAATATAATAGAATGTTACTAGCTGTAAGCCCGTTGCCCTCAACGGGGGGGATTTGTTGCATTTAAATAGTCAGAAAATTTACTAGCGTGAAAAATAAATTGCAAACCTATTTGATGAATAAGCCAGAAAATCTAAACGTAACTAATTCTCTAAATGGATTTTTTTAGGAATACACCCAATTCTCCAAAAGAACTAAAATACACCGGGACTGAAAAATAAAATATGCAAATAGCATATCATAGCATAGCGCCTTTCTACGTCGTAGAAAAAAAGGTGAAATCGCGGACCTAAAAACACTCAGCCAACACTCGGCCAACAAACCTTATCGGTTATTATTATATAGATAATAATGTAGATACCATAATCGATGAGATTTATTTGCTTTTTTAATCGATTTTTCGATCTCTATTCGAAGGCATGGGTGTTTGCGATGTCTTAAAATTCTTTTAATATAATATAAATAATTAAAATAAATAAAAAGACTGTTCTGCTTATTTTGCTTATATACTGCTTTCTTTTTTTTAAATGGGTTGGATTCGTAAGATTTTTCCGATTCCAATTCCGGAAAAACACGTGATTACACAGCCTTAGTTTATAATCTGTGTCTTAACAGTGTCATTACAATATATCTATCATTTTAGCATAAACCTCCTAAACCTGACCTCGATATCTGGCATTTAACCTGATGATTAAGGGCTGGTCAATCTGTCAGACCGACTGTCAAAATTGTTGACCCAATCCTGGTGCCTGATTAATGACGAACCCTAGACATAGTTTTGACTGATCGCTATTAATTTATAACATGTTTCTAGTCCGAAGTTTGATTACACCTTCCAACTATTGTTTTAGAGTAATTAATACCAAGGAAACTTGGGCGATGAGTTTGTTTATCTGTGACACGTTCCATGAATTAAATTCTAATTTGAGTCTTCAAATAGACTATGGTTGACTTATCCTATATATTAATAGCGGACAATGTTTATAGGTTCGTAGAATGTAATTATAATAGATTCCATAAATATTTGAAAAATTAACAAAAATCAAAATACGTAAGCGGCAACGAGATCCGCTGATAAATTAACAATCGATAGTTCTATTTTGTTTCTATTTGTTCATTTAGCATTATATGACAGCTAAACATGTAGATATTATGTCAAGATGCGAAGTATTATTTTTTGTAGAAACTATTAATTTGTTGTATGTTCAATATTTTTGTTTTAAGTTATGTAATATAACTTTTGTGCAGTGTATTTTTTTAGTAAAAAGTGTTAATGATCTAAAAATTTGCATGCAAACACTAGTTTTAGTTAATAGTCATAATTATCAACATTGAGACTGAAAGAAAACGTCGAAAAAAGAATTCGGTATTAACTCCTGAGTTTTGGTGATCGGACGAGAACCGGTGCTTCAAACATGGTTTGTTAGTTGTTGGAGAACACATAGTTTCAGTTTGTATAATAAATAACGTTAAGGTATGTACAATCAATTTAAAAATCATTCTAAAAACAAGTTCCATTTAGAAAATTAGTCAAGTTTAAGTAAGCATGCATTTGATTGTTCATGTCGGTAAATTTCTAATTTTTTTATAATGTGAAAAATCCCCTTATTGATTTTTTAATTTACTTATTGGTGTGAATTTAAAGTTGTGTAAGTTTTTATCTTTATCATCTTACCGTTTGTTCGTTGGTTTTAAGATAAAAAACAATCTTTTCTTAACCATGTAATTTTAAATTTCGACTGAAGGTGCTTGGTGGAATTTCAATATTAAATTTGAATTGTTCAAACTATGTACATTCTCACAGATTTTGTCACTAACGACCCGGGTTTCGCCTTTCGGCATCTTCAAGCATTTTGGAAATTAATAGAGCACAATTGCATAGTCTTCCGATTTTTAATGAAATACTCAACCTACCTAGGTCTCCACTTTTGTACCCTATATAAATATAATCATAAAACCTTTGCCGACAAACAAATAAAACATAGTTCTTGAAACTACTTACTTCCCAAATCTGTGGGCATTCCCATGAGCTTATTCTTTTCGCCAGCAATGGCTTTGAACTCAATGATACATTTATTTCTTATATAAACACGAAACATTCATTTTCTAAACGTCAGTTCAAGTTCATCCGTGCACTTGAACGCCTGAAGATGCCGAAAGGCGAAACCCGGGTCGTTAGTGACAAAATCTGTGAGAATGTACATAGTTTGAACAATTCAATATTCTCTAAAAAGCGACGTTGAGTTACTTACTTACGAGCAATTTTCGTAAATAGCTTGAGTATAGATACTTATCGATAGGAGTAAGCTGAAAGAAGCTCAGAATGGAAGTTGCAAGCCCCATATTAAATTAATAAAAAAAAATACAATATTACTAGATAAAATCAGTGCCTAACTGCAATTTTCAAATTAGATATAATCTACGACGGCTTAAGTATCATTCTTGAAACATCAAATTGAAGCGAAAACAGTATTCCTGTAAGTATCTTGAAAATTTCACTTTTAGATTTCGAGTGTTGCTTTAATATTTTTATAATAGTGATAGAATAATCCGCTCCTTCCCCGGAACACCGCAAATAGCTCGGAGATTAAGCCTCTTGCTAACGTTTTGGCAGCCCATCACTGCTTAACGTTTCACCGCTAAAACGAAGATTAAAAAAAAACAATTTAAACTTAATCATTCAAATGAATGTAAGGATTTTTTATATAAACATGATAATATTGAAATAAAAATATTTTACAGAAAATTCTAAAAAAAAATGGTAAAATCCGTGCGTAAATAATCAATTTTCCGTAATAAAAATGTGGCCGTGTTTTTATATGTACAGAAAGGATGTACTGCACAACAGAAACGGGTCACGCCCGACAATTTAATTTCCAAATTGAAATAAACTGCAAAAGCGCGTAAACTTTTCTGTGGGCGGGGGTGGGCGTCGGATTCGCGAGGGCGGCGTCGCGACGTCGCCTGGAATACATAATTCTCCGGCAGATGGCTACGGTTCTTAGTCGTTCATATTAGTGCCGTCATCTATTTTATGTTGGCTTAATTGAGAACTGTCTACGCCACATAATTACCCATTTAAGGTTCGCGTAATGAATTTGTAGTTATTTCATACATTATATTGTCTTGATCGGCAGAAATCGTTCATAATAATTATTATGTGTACAATATAACACAAACTTCCTTTTTCTATTAATCAAATACAGTCCATTCAACACTGTTAGTTATTATATATTAATCCTTCCCAGTTAAACCAACATTTGTCACCGTCAAATGTACTGATTCGCTTACAATTAATCCTTTTCAAACAACTTACATATATCAATCATTATCCTCAAAAAATAGTGTTCGATTATTTTTAATAAAATACGAAATACTATTAAAAACACTTTATAAATAAAAACACGTTCCACTTTTTTTTCATTTACAAATGTTAATAAAAACATAATATTTCTTTGTAATTCATTTCTACTTTATTTACAAAGGTCAGGCCGGCTTCGCTCATGGCGAGCATTTTCAACTGATCCTGACTTTTTAAATAAAGTACAAATGAATATTGTGTTTTTATTAATATAATGCCTTTTCACCAAGTATTGACAGTGAACACTCTAAAAGTGACTTTCGAATGTATGTAATAATTTATAATTCATACGTAGTTATTTATTTCTCACAAAGAGTCTGGGGTTTTACACGATTTTTTGAACGAAAGACAATTTTCAAGTGAATAATGTAAAACATACTATTTTCAAAATGAACGATATTGAGTTAGGTATGCAGATAGGATAATTCAAGCCTAATGAACAGGCTGGTCTTATAAGTTTAAATATAAAATGTATTAAAGGCTGTCGTTTTCAAATTGAAAATCATATTTTTATTCAAATGTTATTTTGTTTATGTTATTCGTTATAGTATTTGACTACTGAAAAGTTTGAGTTTTGGAAATAGTACGTTTTGCATTATAACCCCACAGTTGAGGAGTATTTTTTTTTAAATGACTTATTTCCACTTATTACATTGAAGCATATTTTGATGGGATCACCGATCGCTTAAGCACAAAGATTTCAAATCTATATATTAATAGCCGATAAAATAAGTTTTCACTTTTCACAAATGTGTGCGTACTGATGTCCACTTCGCCCAATGATAGCGGTTTATATTGAACAGCACATTTTTTGGCGAATGCTAACGTTTTATTTTGAATCGCATATTTCGTTCGTCCAATTGGAATGGACGTCTTTTTTATATTCAAAATTCAAATTTCCTGGCTTAGAACTAAAGCATTGTAATAATATTGAGAGAACTTTATTTGAAAGTTTGCATGGCTACAAAGTTTTTTAAATAATCAAATGTACTGATTCGATTTTTCGAAGCTATAATTATAGGGCTAGGAACTGATTTGACAGTGATTTTGTTCGGTGTCATCTTCTATTTATTAGTAGTCGATAATGTCCGTTTTGATTGCATGATTGTCACTGATTTCCCCTCCCCCTCCCCCTGAAGACGGTCCCCTTCCCCCCACCCCTCTGCCCGCTATCGCCATCCGTTCATTTTTCTCTGACGTCTATTAGTGAATATTTGAAGTCATGACAAAACAATTAATTTTCGTACTGACCAAAAATATTCTGTCAAGCTGAGGATCGAACCCATGTCCCTTTTTCATTCTAATCGTTTGAACAAATATCCATTGTTCCACAAAGCGATTAAAATTAGTGAGGTGGAACGTCTACTTATTTTCAAACCAAGAGAAATATGTGATTTTATTGTGACCTTACGACATCTGTTAGTGAAGCATTGCACTAAACGAATTTGAATAATTGAAAATAGAATATGTCAAATACTTATGAGATATTTTTCTTTTTCTACGAAATATATTTGTTTGGATACTTGAAACATTAGCAGGGCTGTCGATATATGGTCCCAGAGTCTCTTTTTATATGGTCCAGAGTTTTTTTTCGAAATATATTTGTTTGCACACTTGGTTGTAAGCAAACTTGAACATTATTCCAAATATTAAATAATTTACGCAATTTCTGCTCCTACGAAAAATGGTTGTTAGCAAACTTGAACATTATCGTAAATATTAAATAATTTACGAAATTTCTGCTCCTACGAAAAATGGTTGTTAGCAAACTTGAACATTATTCCAAATATTAAATAATTTACGCAATTTCTGCTCCTACGAAAAATAGTTGTTAGCAAACTTGAACATTATTCCAAAAATTAAATAATTTACGAAATTTCGGCTACTACGAAAAATGGTTGTTAGCAAACTTGAACATTATACCAAATATTAAATAATTTCTGCTACTACGAAAAATGGTTGTTAGCAAACTTAAACATTATTCCAAAAATTGGGTAATTTACGAAATTTCTGCTACTACGAAAAATGGTTGTTAGCAAACTAAAACATTATTCCAAAAATTAAATAATTCACGACATTTCGGCTACTACGAAAAATGGTTGTTAGCAAAATTAAACATTATTCCAAAAATTGAATATTTTACGAAATTTCTGCTACTACGAAAAATGGTTGTTAGCAAACTTAAACATTATTCTAAAAATTCAATAATTTACGAAATTTCTGCTACTACGAAAAATGGTTGTTAGCAAACTTAAACATTATTCCAAAAATTAAATAATTCACGACATTTCGGCTACTACGAAAAATGGTTGTTAGCAAAATTAAACATTATTCCAAAAATTGAATATTTTACGAAATTTCTGCTACTACGAAAAATGGTTGTTAGCAAACTTAAACATTATTCCAATAATTAAGTAATTTACGAAATTTCTGCTACTACGAAAAATGGTTTTTAGCAAACTTAAACATGATTCTAAAAATTCAATAATTTACGAAATTTCTGCTACTACGAAAAATGGTTGTTAGCAAACTTTAACATTATGCCAAAAATTAAATAATTTACGACATTTCGGCCACTACGAAAAATGGTTGTTAGCAAACTTAAACATTATTCTAAAAATTGAATATTTTACGAAATTTCTGCTACTACGAAAAATGGTTGTCAGCAAACTTAAACTTTATTCCAAAAATTGAATACTTTACGAAATTTCGGCTACTACGAAAAATGGTTGTTAGCAAACTTAAACTTTATTCCAAAAATTCAATAATTTACGAAATTTCTGCTACTACGAAAAATGGTTGTTAGCAAACTTAAACATTATTCCAAAAATTAAATAATTTACGAAATTTCGGCTACTACGAAAAATGGTTGTTAGCAAACTTAAACATTATTTCAAAAATAAAATATTTTACGAAATTTCTGCTACTACGAAAAATGTTTTTTAGCAAACTTAAACATGATTCTAAAAATTCAATAATTTACGAAATTTCTGCTACTACGAAAAATGGTTGTTAGCAAACTTAAACATTATGCCAAAAATTAAATAATTTACGACATTTCGGCCACTACGAAAAATGGTTGTTAGCAAACTTAAACATTATTCTAAAAATTGAATATTTTACGAAATTTCTGCTACTACGAAAAATGGTTGTCAGCAAACTTAAACTTTATTCCGAAAATTGAATATTTTACGAAATTTCGGCTGCTACGAAAAATGGTTGTTAGCAAACTTAAACTTTATTCCAAAAATTCAATAATTTACGAAATTTCTGCTACTACGAAAAATGGTTGTTAGCAAACTTAAACATTATTCCAAAAATTAAATAATTTACGAAATTTCTGCTACTACGAAAAATGATTGTTAGCAAACTTAAACATTATTTCAAAATATAATAATTTACGATATTTCTGCTACTACGAAAAATGATTGTTAGCAAACTTAAACATTATTCAAAAAAATGAATATTTTACGAAATTTCTGCTACTACGAAAAATGGTTGTCAGCAAACTTAAACTTTATTCCAAAAATTGAATACTTTACGAAATTTCGGCTACTACGAAAAATGGTTGTTAGCCAACTTAAACTTTATTCCAAAAATTCAATAATTTACGAAATTTCTGCTACTACGAAAAATGGTTGTTAGCAAATTTAAACTTTATTCCAAAAATTCAATAATTTACGAAATTTCTGCTACTACGAAAAATGGTTGTTAGCAAACTTAAACATTATTCCAAAAATTAAATAATTTACGACATTTCGGCCACTACGAAAAATGGTTGTTAGCAAACTTAAACATTATTCTAAAAATTGAATATTTTACGAAATTTCTGCTACTACGAAAAATGGTTGTCAGCAAACTTAAACTTTATTCCAAAAATTGAATATTTTACGAAATTTCGGCTACTACGAAAAATGGTTGTTAGCAAACTTAAACTTTATTCCAAAAATTCAATAATTTACGAAATTTCTGCTACTACGAAAAATGGTTGTTAGCAAACTTAAACATTATTCCAAAAATTAAATAATTTACGGAATTTCTGCTACTACGAAAAATGATTGCTAGCAAACTTAAACATTATTTCAAAATATAATAATTTACGATATTTCTGCTACTACGAAAAATGATTGTTAGCAAACTTAAACATTATTCCAAATATTAAATAATTTACAATTAAAAAACTGCAGGGCTGTCGATATATGCGCCGAGGTCGATTTATGGTACTATGAAAAATGATTGTTAGGAAACTTGAACATTATTCCTATAATTAAGTAATTTACGAAATTTCTGCTATTACGAAAAATGGTTGTTAGCAAACTTAAACATTATTCCAAAAATTAAATAATTTACGAAATTTCTGCTACTACGAAAAATGGTTGTTAGCAAACTTAAACATTATTCCAAAAATTAAATAATTTACGACATTTCGGCTACTACGAAAAATGGTTGTTAGCAAACTTAAACTTTATTCCAAAAATTCAATAATTTACGAAATTTCTGCTACTACGAAAAATGGTTGTTAGCAAACTTAAACATTATTCTTAAATATTATTATTATAATGCAACAAAAATCTCACGTTGCTGTGCAACGGGCTTACAGCTATCTTTATATTAATAGTCGATAAAATAATCACTCGCTTTTCACTTTTCACAAATGTGTGCGTACTGATGTACTCGGTTCTTTTTCTTCTTTTACGAAATGTATTTGTTAGCGTATTTGCAAATTAGTTGAATAAAATATATATACTACAAAAAATGGTTGTTAGCAAACTTGAACATTATTCCAAATATTAAATAATTTACGAAATTTCTGCTACAACGAAAAATGGTTGTTAGCAAACTTGAACATTATTCCAAATATTAAATTATTTACGAAATTTCTGCTCCTACGAAAAATGGTTGTTAGCAAACTTGAACATTATTCCAAAAATTAAATAATTTACGAAATTTCTGCTAACTATAAAAATAAAATAAATAAAAATTAAATTAAATACTTTGCAACAAAAATCTCACGTTGCTGGGCAACGGGCTTACAGCTAGTCAGTTTTAATTTGCATTAGAAAATTTAAATAAAAATTAATGCTTCGACAAAACGGCTTATTTTTAACAAAGTTTCTAAAAATTGTTGAAAAAAAATCAACATTCATGAACCCTTTTTTTTAAATAAAGCAAACTTAAAGAGGCTTCGTATAGAATAATAAAATCAAACATCAACAGTCAGCGCTTTTTTTTAATTGCTATAATTTGGGCGTTATCAGCTACGGTGACCGAGTTATTTGAAAAAAAGGGCAATTTAAAATTATATATATATTTAATAATATCTGTCGATAATGTCACATATCCAAAAATCTGGTCGGAAGACGTAACCCCACTTTATTGAATCACTATTTGTGTTTGGAAACAAAACGAAATCTCTCTGAATACATTCACTTAGGGTAAACTAGCGGAAAATCCTTCTTCCATAGAAAGTATTATTTGTGGGTATTATTCTATATCCACTCATGAAGTTTGGTTAGAAAGAGAACTGAGAAGTGAAATAATTTATTAATTTTAAAGTTGAATTTGTTTTCTACCCGATTCATTAAATATGTAAATGGTTTTATCAACATAAATAAAGCTACCGGGTCAGTGATCATTGAAACCTTCAATGAAAGACATCACTGGTTTCAAACCCAGTACGAAAAACTTATTAAAAATCGATTTTTGTTTGAAGACATAGGTTTTTATGTTTAAAAAATTCATCTACCCTTCCAATCTTCAAATAGCAGGGTAGCGGGATCGATTAGCTAATTAGTAGTCTTGTCATATCTCTCATTGTTTTCATAAACAAGAAGTTGAGTAACTGAGTAACAAGACGTTCACATAAAAAACACTGTTTAGATATCTTCGTTAGGTCATATGCTCACGTTGGAAGTGGATATGGATTACAAAACACTCTTTTGGTATTTATTCCGTATTATCATAATACGATAAGAACCGGTTTTGATCCAAGGTAGATGGTTTCTAGTGTGACTATTTAGCATACATATTTTTCCACCAAGAATGACAGAACAAAGAAATGTGTTAATGGTAAGCTTATTCATTTTATAAGTCTGGTTCGTGGTCAACAGTCCTCACGGGCTCGAGTTCCAGTACAGACAGTTTTACAAAATTATTTTAGAGCTGATTTATGGAATTGTGCTTGAAGAGAAGAACAAATCTCTTTCACATATCCGATAGTTATAACCAGCCATGGCGGGTGCGATTAGCTAACCAATACTCCAGTCCTTGCTTTATTAAAGAGTAGTTGTCGTTAAAAAACTTCACATATTCTACATAAGGTGTAAATATCATTACAGGAATATTTAATTTGTAAAATATGCCAATATACACAATCTTTAACTAATAAATATCTAATTTTATTATTCACAGCAAATTTACTGACGGTATCAAAATGTGTCAACATTTTGTCAATTTGTCACTGTCTTACAGATAATAACTGCAGAGCGAAGTTAACATCTGTTGCGACATGCTACTTCATCGATCAGTTTTATCATTTTAAACAATCGCTCTCCGTTAAAAACAGTTTGTCATCGATAAGCATAATAATGAACACAAAATAAACTGTAACATAATTTGACTCCAAAAATGATGCCAGTAATATAAACTAAAAACAAAAACATCTGAATTATCTTAATAAAAAAATGTGAATGTTTAAAATTGGAACACATATCTTCGGATAAGTGAACATTGGTGTTTGAAAAATATTTTTCAAATTTAAAACTGTGTTTTATTTTTAACTGAAGGAATTGTTATAATTGGAACAATCAATTTTCAAACGAGGCAACAATAATACAATTATAAGAATAAAATCAAAATTGTAAACGGCATACAACTATTAACGTCTTCTATATAGTAAAATGACACAATATTTATGTTAATTTTTTTAAAAACTGGGCATTTATCAGCCAAATATATAAATGAAATATTATAAGTAGTCATATGGACGATATCACGAATTGTTTTTAAATAAGCGTTTCTTTTTCGTTGGAACGAAACACGTTTTTCAATTTGAGAACTGCTTATTGGCCACTCATATAAACCAAACTTTTTTATAGAAACGTACAAAATTGTGAGTAATAAATAATATTTCACTTACTTTCGATGGTTTCGGCGGTAACTTTGTGGAAGTTCATTTTAATAGAAAATTTAAATTAACTTTGATTATTCCACGTATTGTGTAACTAACTGTGACACGTGTTTCGCCTTTTTCAGAGGCATCTTCAGACTTACTATCGCAAAGTTTGCTTAAGTAATGAAGCAAGATTGATTCTAACATTTTAAAATTATAAAATTACAAAATGGATTGGGTTTTTTTTTCCTTTTAAGAGGAGCAAGGAGGGGGGTGTAGAATCGAAATAAAGCAAACAGATAATGATACTAATTTTACTAATGAGTTGTAAACAATCAGAATGGGATTTTTCCTTTTTAATGGAAGCAAAGAGGGGATTATAAAATCGAAACAGTGCAAACAAATTTAATCATACTACTAATGACGTTAAACATTACAAACTATTAAAACTAATGAGCTGCAGTCAATCATCTAGGTTTGTGATTACTCTATTAATTGGAAACAATTTGAGTAACGGGGAACCGCCTGTGCTATTAAGAATATTATTTAATAATATTTCTTTTTTGTTAAGAGTTTTATTAATTTCTAAAAATTCTAAGCTATTCATCTTTAAACCCTTTTTATTTACTCGGTGGAGTATTTCTAAATTACAAATCTGATTAAAATTATGATTATTTTCTATTAAATGATTGGCAAACTCAGAAAAATTGTTACTTTTTAGACATCTTATATGTTCTTTAATTCTAATATTAAAGTTTCTACCTGTCTGTCCAACATAAGACGCTTGACAGTCTCCACAAGAGAGTCGATAGATACCACTCTGTGACGATGAATCTACGCGATCTTTACTGTTCAATAAAATTTTACCTAAATTATTTACTGTATAAAACGCGGGTTCTATATTAATATGTTTAATACTTAAAATTTGGGTTATTATATTGCTGTTATAATTCAAAAGAATGCTGGTGAAAAATAGGAGTTAATGAGATTCTGTATACATTTTAGCATTTTATTAAAAAAATGTTTTTTTCAAAGTATTATGATTTTTACTTGCTCGGTTGCTATTTTAAAATCGTTATAAATCATGCCGTCTGTGTGGTCAAGTGGTCAACGTCGTTGGCTTCGGTTACGGAGGTCACGTATTCGAATCCCAGTACGGACGAGTATGAATTTCTGTTCGAAGGCATGTGATGTCTTGAATTCCCCCCTCTCACCCATCCTATCCTATGAACGGGGCGTATCGAGAGCGATTAGCTAACCACTTGTCCTGTCCTAGCCCTATCCTTATATTCCTACTCTCTTTAGAAAAAGAGAGGTTGAACAACTGAGTAACAAACAGTTCTCGTAGAAACACTTATGTCGAGATAAACTCCATAAGGAGTCCATATACTCTACATTGGGAGCGGATATGGTAAAAAAAATATCACAGTATAGTATTTATTATATCAAGTTAATATTATCTAAGTAAATATATCGTAGCATCGTAGGCAGTACCCCTCTACGATAAAAGCTGCTATCGCTTACAATATAATACCCACATATAACATACTACGCCGGACATGGAGTCAAGCAGAACCTGAGGCATTGTACTTGACGCTATTTACGGAACGTACCCTAGGTTCCAAGGCGTAGAAATTGTCACAGCAGCGATTTCCGTACATGAAAATCTACGGCAAGGTTAAGAGTTATAACCTTTACGGGAAATTGACTTTTTAGTGGGAAATCAATCGAAATTTGACACTTCAAAAGAGAAAGTATGTATAGATATTTATTGGTTCGATTTTTGTTTTAGTGTCAACAAAATAACAGGATATGTTGATATTTTAGATTGATTTATTATTTGTAAGTACTGTATTTCAATATAGATTCGATGACTTTGTTATTCCATTTTATGACACAATAAATGAAATGACAAAGCTGTTTTGATTGAATTAAATTGAATTAAAATTATTCCGTGGGATGTATTGAGAGAGTTTCGAGTTGGAGGAGTTTTGGAAGCACATTTATATTAGCTATTTCGTCAGTAATTTTCTACAACCTCATATCTCAAAAAAATCAAGTTTTCAGGAGACACATTATTGTTTATTATTCTACCGCTATCGATTTACATCGCTATAAAACACCGCTGGAATAGTTTTACCTTTAGTATCTTTGATGAAATTAACAAAGAAGAAAGCAATAACGTTTCCATCTATACCATATTCTTCTTCATGCTGACCATAGCACATATGACTATATTATACGCCAAATTATTTTTTTGTCATATATTTTGTATTTATGTTGAATAAAGCATGATTTTTTTAATACGAGTTAAAGAGATATCGGTTAAAAGGTAAATTTTGAATTCATTAAATAAAAAAATCAAAACTGAAAAAAAAATTGATATTAACATGTAGAAAGTTAATAACGATATGCTCTAAAAAAAAGTGGACATAATCAAAAAATATTTCATAGTTACTTTCTTCTGGCAAGTTATGGAAACCACAGGGCGTGAAATGAAACTGTAGGTCGCTGGCATGACGAGGATATTAGTTAAAGCGATTGGGGGATGAAGTGTGGCAGTCATAGGAAGTGGATATAGTCATTACAAATAATATAAGAAGTCAGTTTCTTGCTTATTTGTTCTATAATCTAACAACTATCTATATCTTACTATTTTTTTATTTATAAATAAATAATTCAAAATATAACTTGTGACTGAATTACCTAGTTAAAAATCACGATTTTTAAGAGGTGCAAAAATTATTAAGATATAATCAAATTGAATTGTTTCAAGTTTTTTTTATATTGCCTTCTAGGTTTCTCGAATAAATTAATTGGGTTAGTTTCGAATAGTTAAAAATATAACGATAGAAACTTGTTGGCATGTTTAAAAGTATTGAATTAACAAAAGCGATACAAAAGCTGAAAATTTGCTTTAGTTTTTTGTTTCCCATGCTGACCACGTTAAAATAATTGACTGATTTCGCAGTCTGAATGTTTAAATGAAATGGTTGTACCCACAAACAACTGACAAAAGAATTTTAAACAGAATTGTAGAATTAACATCGAAATAGAGTTTTGAAAGCATTGATACATATTTAAATCAACCGCACTTAACATTACATGAAACCATTTTCAAATATATTGACTTTTAATTACAAGCTTACCAGACAAGGATAAAATTAAACTGATTAATTACAGATCAATTATTTTTGCAAAGATATCCTTTTCCAATGTATAGCACGTGTACTCTTTGTGTATATTTTTCTACTATTGCAACTCAGGTGCTGAACCTCCCTTATTTCGAAGAGAGTAAGGATAGAAGTATAGGGATGAGGTAGGGATTAGTAGCTATCTAGTTACCAACCTCCGAAATTAGGATTGTATGGAAGAGAAGAATTATAGATATAACAGACGTTCTTGCTATTGAAAAAATAAAACAGTTTTTCTCTAAAGAAAATCATTTATTCCTGACGATGTGGATGTTTTATTTTTTCTGTCTAAAAGAACTTATTCATAAATCGGTTGAAACTCAAATTTATTAAACTGCACGTACTGCGATTTGAACCCGCAAGTAGTGCAACCAAAGCAAACGATATTAACCTCTCGGCTTAAGGCCCGACTAACGTTTTAAATTAAATGTTAAAGCTTTAAGGTTTGTACACAAGTACGAATCCCTTATTATTGTTTCGGATAATTGAAACGCCATAATAATCTTAATTGCACGTTATTATTATTTTCTAACCACATTGTAGTGTTAAATGATTACTCCTGAGACGCTCTTGGTAACAGTTTGAATGTTATAAACAATGCTGTATTACGAGATGCACAATTAGTATAATAGGTTGATATTATATGCTAGGGTTTCTCAACGGGGCGCCCTGTGGCTCCCCTGGAAGCCACAGCATGTTCCAAGTGGCCACAGAGATTTTTTTTAGGGCAGCGAAAGCACAGCTTAGGAAGGCCACTGGCAAATTTTACAAAATCCGTAAATTGTTGTGTTTTTGAATTTAGAATGTCTGAGAAGAGAGAAGAGAATTGTCAAGGCGTTCATTTTGGGAAATCCACAAATTCTTGGGATTTTGGAGTCGAAATTGCTGAAAGAAACAGTGGTATGAGCGTCCCAGAAAAATAAAGACTCAAAAGGGGACACGGGCCCAAAAAGGTTGAGAGACACTGGTCTATACAATATATAACGTTGACTCTCATAACGCCAGTCTTGGCGCATGGTTGAGATACCTGGACGCTTAACTCTTAGAACTCACAGAAGCTGCAAAAGTTTGAGCGAACGATCCTGCAAAAGATTTTGGTGCACATAGACAATAGTGAAAACTCAACGTCTACGTTGGGCTGAACATACATATAGCATGCATGGTTTATTTCAAGCCTAGAACATGTCTCACATTTACTGCCCCTGGAGGAAGATGAAGCAATGGAAACCGCGTCGTTGCTAAATGGATGGGGTGTCACAGGATCTGCAAGCGCTGAAGGTTAGCGACTGGCGTAGAAGAGCAGAAGATCAAGAGGAGTGTAGGAGATTGATTGTGGCGGTCAATCTGAACTGTAGCCCCAATAAGAAGAAGAAGATATAACTTAAAGTACTCTGAAAAGATAGAGAAGCGACTAGCTGCAATATTAAAAAGTTGTGTTGATACTAATTAGATTTATAGAAATAAATTTGACTATATATTATATTAAAATATATCGGAAAAACTCTTAAGTAATATAATTAAACCTTATAATAATTATTATGACAATATCTAAATCTCTCTGAAAAAACGTGTGATATAATACACAACCTTTTATTTTGTGTTGAATTAAAAATTACATATTTGGTTGAATATGTTATTAAATAAGCAAGAAAATAATATATGGCTTTCGAATTCTTTAAAATTTACACAATCTTCTTCTTATTCTAAAATTATTTTTTAATATATTCATATCTCAAAAAAAGAAAAATGTTTTCGTCAAGTTTCGTCAAAAATTTGAATGAAATAACCTTAATTATAAATCAATACCAACGAAAAATTGTCACCTTCATCAGATCTCATTATTGTATTTTTTAAACAATAAAAACTCATTAGCCGATTTTATTGAAAGTCTAGACCAGACAAAATTAAAAAAATATTCATTATGTAACCAAAATTCAAAAGCAATAAATAACGTAAAATGACGGCAGTTTTTTTTTCTCACCAATAAATCTAGAAGGGGAGTTTTATTTCTTATCGTGCACAAAAACACTAACTGGCCATATATTGTTCAACTGAATAGCACTAAAGACTAAATTAAAAAAGCATTGTGTTCTTTATTTGAATTTGAATAAATGAAATTCGCGCGAAAAATTGAACGTGCATGCTAGCGTAATGGTGGGCTAGAAGCGACTGAGTAAAACGAAGGCTTTTTGCGAAGAGGGTTTCTCCTTCGTGGCGGTTGTACATCGTCGATACGTTTTGGAGATGCGTGCGCTTATAATAAAAGCTTTTTTGGGACAGGGTTGACATCAGAACAATGGTCATTTTGAAGCATAAATGATTGGTTTTCGTGATCCCTAGTGTAAACTCTCTTTTCATCAAATTTATTATCATTCTTCAATGAAATTTCAGTATGAAATGATGTTTTTTTTAATTTAGAATAAAATATTTTTATCAAGATACGGTATTTAAACATTAAACACCCTAAATAATTATTATAATACAAACATTGATTTCAGAGGTGTGCAATATATTAAGGGTTGTCAGATTTCTTGCAAGTAAAACCGGAACAAACCTCCCCCCCACCACCAATTAAAAAAAATATATTATTTAATAATTGGAGGGAAACCAGTTATAAGCATATAAAAAATAATACAATAAACACAAAATATTATATAATATAAAGTTTATATAAACAAATTTAAAGAATGAAAAAAAAAAATAGTGCTGGTTTTTTTAACTGATATGCTACAAATATTTTTTATAATTCTCACTAGGTTTTGGGCTTTTTCAAAAGTAAGAGTAATTGTTGTATTTTGGAGAAGATATAATTACCCCTGTATTTTTTTTAAGCCGATATATTTGGGCGTCCCGAAAGGTTTGTTCGGGACACCGGAACACGATACTCAAAACTGGTGACAGTCCTGATAAATCGGGACGCCTGACAACCCAAATATATTGCTCTTTCGGCGTAACGTTTTCTTTAACATAATACAATTATTATATTAATAACATTGAACTACTTCAAAAATTTTATTGCGTATTTATTTATTTTTTTCGTTTTTTTATTATTATCTTTCTTTCAATATAAATTTAATTATCAATTGAAAATGCTCGTGATGAGCGAAATCGGTCATTATTCTAATAAATAATTGTGGGATAAGTACAAAAGAATGTTTTATATATTTTTTACTAAAACATGTGTCGTAATAATAATATGACAACCCTGAATCCTCTGGCAGTAATCTTCCAGGAAGCAACAGTGGGTAGTGAACCGGATGTAGGATTGGCGACAAAGGTCTCCTCCGACCCGAACAGTTCATGACGAAATTACTAAGTCACTTCTCTTATAAATCATTGACTTTTGTCACATACTCTTTATCCAACTCAAATATATTTCTTTTTTTTTACTTTCTATTAAATATTATAAGGCAACATTGCATACTCATTCAGTTATATTTGAAAGTTTTTGCAAAGTGAGTATATTTTATTATTTTAGACAAACCTCTCAGTGACATTTTTCTCGTGTTTTTACTGTGTTTGCGGCGCGCGAAGATAAGATTTTTTTATAAACTGATTATTCATTTTATTTTATCGTCTCTCTCAATAGAGGCAAGTTTTTTTACTAGCTATGGTTGCTATTTAGTCACTGAATTCTCTCTTATTTGGTGTGCGTAATCATATAATTATGAGGAAGGACGGAGATAAGCAGTAAGCTAATTATTTTGGCTATGCCAATTTCTTAGGATCGTGTGAAGTTTAGTATGAATATCAAAGACATTAATAAATTTTAATCAAGTTCATAAATATATCATAAAATCAAATCACGAAAGTGTCCGTACTGGGATACGAACTCTTGGGTACTGCAAACAAATACGAAACCGGTAATTACTCGATATCAAGCCCGTATCTTTAAGTTTTCTTAAAAATGTATTTTTCGGAAATTTTAAAAACGATACTTATGTACTGATATAAATTTATTATCTATTTTCATTGAAATACCGTCTGTATTTTGTTAATATTAGCTTGTGTCTAAATTCTATAGAGTTTGTATAAATTTTGTATTTTAATTAAAGCGTTGAGCTTACTAAGGCTCTTTGAAAGCTCAGACTTTGCTTTGCATCACAATTTTAAAGTTTACTTGACGTCACATTTTGTCGCAAATTATTATGAACCTTGAGTTGAGTGGCTCGTGTATCACTCTTGCAGCCATAAAAGGCTTTATAGCAAAATAGTTATGTCATTAACTTGGAAAATGAGATGCTCGTATTATTATTGTTTATGCTTCTATCAGGAAAACTTTTACTTTATATATATCACGCCTTGACGTCTTAACAAAAAATATATTTTCTTTTTATTGTTTTCTACAATATGCGATATCTACAGACTTTAGTTCCAGTCGAGGTTATTTCATAAATTGATCTATTAACAGATTTATAGATTCATGTTTATATGAGATGTAGAAGATGTAGACATTCCTCTAGAAGTTCTTCATTCCTGTATACATTCAACCATTCACAAGCCAATGATGAAAAAAACAATATTTGATATGGACCTTTCTTGACCTAAGCCTAAAGCTCCTGGTCCCTCAGCAAAGAAAGCTATTACCGTTAGGTTCTATAGCTTGTATGTGTAACATAAATATGCTAATCGTCCGCAAAACAAAAATAATGTTATATGGGGCATATCAAAATGGCATGTCAAATATAAGCTTCTCATAGGTTTTTGTAATAATGACCGACCGAAATGTGGACCATACGGCTTTATAACGAAGGTTATTCCAACTTAAAACGCTTTACGAAAGCTGCGTGTTATACGATCGCTCAAAAGCTCTTTTATATAATAAAGAATAGTGCTAGAATAGGACAAGGATTTATTTTTACAATCGGATGCTTTTGAACAAAAATCCACGAATCGATTGAAAAATCAATTAATGAAACTCCCTGTACTGTAATTCGCGCCCGTGACCTCCGCAACCAAAGCCAACGATTATAACCACTCGGTAATGTATATACTCGGCATTTGTTTATATATTTAAAATACTCTTAATTAATAAAATAAATAGTTATCTGTTGATTACCACATAAAACTTTTTTTTTCAGTTGGTGTTGTAGAAACAGAATTCTAATAAATTTTCTCAAATGACTATTTAAATTCAGTACAAGCCTCCATCAGTTAGTGAGCTAGGCAAAAACAGTTGGAAATGTAATAAATTAATTAATGTTTTTCAGTTTTATTTTTTTTCACTGGAAGCTTCCCGTGAAAACAAAATAAAACTTTAATTATCTTTAAAAGGTTTAAGTAGTACTTAAACCACCTGAACTATCACGTACAATAAATCTAGCATAGCTACTTATTACATAATAATAGTAAAAGCTTTCCATCAAAGCTCACTCTAATAATAACTCGACAAAGTGACAACTTTTGCGAAACGATAGAAACAAGAAAGAAAAACAAAGTGCTTTAAAGTAATGAAATTTTTATTGAGAGTGAACGGGTGCTTTAACGTCATGCCATCGAAGAAGACAAAAAAAATCAATCAGATATTGACTAAAAACTTCACAGCGGTATATATACCTACATTGTAAGTATTAAATATAAGGCCAATTTTCAAATCATTGTACAGGGATGATTTACTACTTTTTTTTCTCTTAGTAATATTATTGTAGCATTGGCTGTATAACGTATTGTATGTACTTGTTCAACGCTTGCATTCTGACGGTACTGCTTTGCGGTAGCGAATCATGGCACCTGACGAAGACTCAGAAAAACCGTATACTTAGCTTCGAGAACAGATGCTTGCGTCGGATAATGGAGGTGAGGTGGTTCGATTTTGTGAGGAATTCGAAAATAAGAGAATGTACAAGACAGCGCCCTGTCACGTCAGTGGTTATGAAGAGACGTTGGAACTGGCTGGGTCACGTGATGCGGATGCTTCCGGAAAGCTTCAATCCTGCCAGCCTCTTTTTTCGACCAGTGGGATTCTGGCGCCCCGGACGGAGGGATGCTGGCATGTCATGAGAGGAAGCAAAGCAACTGGCAGGGGACAGGGAAACATGGGGGTGCCGCGTGGCGGCCATATGCTCCACATAGAAGCGAATATATTCAAAGAAGAAGAAAAAGAAACATTGACTGTATGTTAAGTTGCACCCATTTGTTGGGACCACATGTAAATCAAGCACAACGCATCCAATTCAGGTGTCAAAAAATTATCAATCATGTTACGATGTTCAAATCACTTGAGCGCGGTGTCGAATTGAGGTTGGTGGATTGTTTTGGACACTCTTTTGGACAGCAGCAATGTTTTCAGCTTATCTTCTCGTAAGTTGTGGCTAGTATTTATCTGCTGCAGAGATTCTTTCATCAAAATCTATATCTGCTCAACGACAAATAGAGGCATTTTGATGGCACATTATTTGTACCCAAAATTTCACATATTTTTCTAATCGTCACATTATACTATTAAAACAGAATATTTTTCCAAAAAAAATAATTGCCATTTCTTTACTTAACGACTGCGAAATTTGAACTATCAAAATATGTGCTAACTAAAATGGCGACCAAACAAAGTAATAAGCTTTATCGGCCTGTATAACATTAAAAGAGCATCAACTTATGATTGGTTAACTATACTACTAGGTGATACTAGTCGGGTGAGAAACGTTGATGTATTGAGCTCCTATGTTGGCGGTTCGATTACCATTTCGGACAGTTTTATAATGTGATCTTAAAATACCCTCCTACCCATTTGGTTCCGAATCCATCGGTCAACAAAGGATCCTGTTCTAGCCGCTTTGTTATATTCTTATTCTTTCTAAAAAAGAGTGATAAAAAGAGAGCAAGCATTTCTCCTCGAATATCTACCGTTGGCAAAACCTCCAAAAATGGTCAATTATATGCTACACATTTAAAGTCCACATGGATAAAAAATATATGAGATAACAAAAGGTGAAACCAGGTGGTGAAAGGAAATTTACAAAGTTTTAAGAAATCAAATTTAACATTGAAATTCTATCGAGCAACGTCAGTCCAATTCTGAAGTTGTTCTGAAGTTGAAGTGAATAAATAATACCTTTGCCAAACTGTAAACACTCCTATGTGGTGTGTGAAATAGGGATTCTGAAGTCTCGGGGTTTTAAAAGTCCCGGGACTCGAGGCGTGATAAAGTCAAAGTCCCGGGACATCCCGGGACTTGAGACTTTTATTTCCCCTTCAATAAAATTATAATTTTATTAAAATTAAATATTTGCATGTATATATGTATCTATTACATACATACATACATGCCTTATACGCCTAGTATGAAAGAACGCACTAGTAAAAATCGCGTTTTTTATTTAATATAATACTTAATAATTATTATTTTTGGAATGATAACGACAGATGTAATGAAAAAATATCAAAGAATTCGACCGCCGTCAGGAGTAAATTTATGACCGTAACTTCACAATACAGCTTTAAGACCTTTTTTGTCCGATTGAGACATTGGTACTTACTTATAATAGTGAAAAAATATTTGTACATACAACAACATGAAGTATGAAAATTTATTTTTAATATTTTGGAATTTGCTTTTGCTAGAGTTATATGACAATATATAAACACATGGTATTTGAAGCATCTACGAAATTATAAATCCCAAAAATCTGTATTTATCAGATCCCTTTTATACATGCATAATAAATTTTGTGTTTAAAACCCCAGATTTTAATCCGTTAGCCTGAATATAATGCATTTTTTTTTCAACACTGATCCCGAGAATAGACACCAATGTCCCAGGACATTTTTCAAAAAAGTCCCGGGACTTAAGACAGCAAAAAACCTGAAAAGTCCCGGGACGTCTCGACACAGAATCCCTAGTATGAAGTCATCTCAAGGGTATGGTTCTAAGTCAGAAAGCCACTTATTCGCCTCTTTTTGAAAAGTTCAATCTGAAAGAATGACTCCAGACTTTAAATGGGGGTTGCTGGTTACTTGCGTTTGGATACAAACTTCAAATATCCTAATTACCCTTCCAACATGGTAATCGTTTTTTTTTTTGTTTTAAATCATTTTAATTTTAATTCCGAATTGCTTAAAAGTCAGTAGCGGCGGAAAATTCAAATTACCTTCATAAGATATTGAAGGAATCTTTATCGCCAACTTTTAACCTTTTATCAATCTAACAAACTTTTTATAGCTTTTACAAAATAGTTCACAGCCTTCATCAAAATTCGATCAATTATGATTAATATTTATTTTCTTAAGAACTTTTCAGTAAACTGAACTTTAAGAGATCTTAGAAGCTTACCAGTTGTTGTTGGCAGACGATATCGTAGACACTTTTCGCCGAAAACTTTTCTTTTATTATGTCTATATAAACGGAAAACTTTTTTGGCAAGTTGCCGAAACAATACATTCTGGTAGACACGTATCGGGTAAAAACTTACTTGTTGCTTTACAAACTGTAGATCAGTGATTCCCAAACTAATTATGCTCATGGACCCCTCTAAAAGCAAAAAATCTGACCATGGACCCCCAAGTGAAATAATGAATTTCATTTTAATGCCCTGAATGGTAAATACTTATGTTAAAAATGAAATTTATAAACGAAATATGTGTATATGTATTCTTTCGCGGACCCCCTGACGTTGTTCACGCACCCCTAAATGATTTTTAATTTCTCACGGACCCTCTCATAGGTCTCAGGGTCAGGAACCACTTTGGGAACCACTGCTGTAGATGGTATAGACTTATGTATGGAACAAAAAACCGTAAAAGGCAAGCTGCAGATTTTTTAGCTTACACCGTCTGCTTCCGATAAACTGTACGTGTTCAATACAATGTTTCGAAGGAAAGTATTTTTGTCAAGCCTGTGAAGTCAAACTGTTTTTACTGGAGTCAGAGTCGGAAAAAAACTAACGATTCTCAATACTTTTTAATTTGTTTGTTTATGCAAATGGCTAGATTTAAAACTGATGACGCTACTGCATGTTAGGTAGCCTAAAAATATAATATATTAGAAGTCAGATCACATTAAAAACAACCCTTAAATAATTAATATATCGACTGTGGAAAGGAAAAAGGACCCACGCATATCAAATTTAACGGGAGGCGCAAAAAACATGTTTTAATGGTTTTGGGCCATATGCAAATTATGAATTATACACAACCTTGGCGTGCACGGAGACTTCTAAACTGGTTGTTTAATTGACATAACCTAATAAGAAATTGTCTAGGTTAAACCATTGTTTCGGTCTTTTTTCTTGGTTTTAACTTTTTACCAGGTTATCTTTTACAAATTTTAAAGCTAAATTTAGGTATCAATTTGGCATTTTCAGCTTCCATTCTTTTGATAGAAGGTGTGTCAAGTTGAATACATTGTGATTATCGAAAAAAGCTGTTTTAGAAAAACTGAGGGTTGAGTCCTTTTTCCTTTCCACGGTAGATATATAATTAAACCGTATTTGGAACATTACCAAAAATCAGGGAAGAATTTCTCGATTCTTAATCGATAAAATACTGATGTAAGGTATTATCGTCTGTGGAAAGGAAACAGGACGTAACCCACAGTTTTTTCAAAACAGCTTTTTTCGATAATCACAAAGTATATATACATTTGACACAAGTTCTATTAAAAGCATTTAAGCTTAAAATGCCGAATTAGTATCTAAATTTTGCTTTAAAGTTTGAAAAAAGAAGGGCGTATGAAAATTGCGACATATACATTTACAATTATTATTTACGTTGTCGGAGGCAGCTTTATAAGACGGAGCAATGCAAATAAATTAAATACTTTAGTAACCACTTATAATAACGAAAGGCTTAGGTTTCGTTCTACGCCACTAGTCTCCAAGCTGATAATTAATACCATTTTGTTTTATATTGTACAGCTCTAGTGTCATTGTAATTAACAACATACAATAAGGGTTGTTTTGTAAGATGGTAAAACATTATTTTGCTCTGCGAGACGAATTTAACACGTTTATTATTTAATTTTAATATTGTACTATTTTAAATCCAAATAAACTTCTTCCCTGCTTTATCTGTAAGCAGTATAATTGAGGGTATTACTTGCAAACACGGCTTATTCCAAAACGGCTAAAAAAAAATCATTTTGAAAAACAATGTACGTTTTAAAAGTATTTTTTATCTTACATTACTTTGGAATGATATTTTGGATGTTTTCAAGCCATTTTTGAGACTGATTTCTAAAATTACTTTCAATTTATTTTTAATCTACTAAATTACATTCATGGTTCATGTTTCAACAACTTTGTAATAAGCCGGGTTTGCAAGTAATACCCTCAATTGTCGTTTGTGTGATTGTAATATTAAAAATTGTATTGTAAAAATTCATAGAATTTATAAATTCCTTCGAATTTATTGTCTGTGACTATGGTCTCAAATCCCGGGATACCGTACAATTTTGTGATCCCTACTAATCTCGGGATTTCAGGATTGAGAACAATTACTGTAAAACTCTCAAAAAGTTGTTAAAAATAGGCAACCAGAGGAAATTTTCTAAGCTAAATTCTCAACCACGAATCCCGAATTTCTACACGATTTTATGGTAAATTTTCAATCCTAGGTTCCTGTGATTGGAAAAATTGTCAATCCCGGGATTACAAAAAGGGTCCCGGATTGGTTTCCTTATTCTTGTTTTTTTGATGCGATTGCATATTAGTGTCATTTATATGTAAGAAGTAATGAAAACAATAATTATAGTCGATTTAGTGCAAATGATTTATATCTTGTTTTTTTTCTGTAAATTCCTTTCCTATTTTTATAACCAATTATTTGTTATACGTTTAAAAATTTTACTTTTTTCAGTATAAATAGCACTGTATTTATGTGTTTTCTTAACAGTTGAAAATTCTCGTCGTCAGCAAAGCCGGAACTAATCATATAAATAAATGTGAAACTAGTACAAAAGAGTTGTTTATTTTTTGAAGAAAATATTTTTATTTTAAATGCCTTCGTCAAATACTGAGAGTAAGGTGGTTTGATTTGCTAAGAATTCGAGGAAAAGCTAACGGACCTGAAAGTGTTCTATTAAATTGGTGATCTTTGAGAGACGATGGAGTTATCATGATGAGTCTGATTGCATCTTCATCATACCAGTGAGAGTCCGGTGGCGTAAACGACGTCTGGGCATTATCTATACAGGTCATTCGGCTAATCTGTAAAACGATGACACTTCAAGGGAGAAAGCATAACGATTGCCGGGTGAATTTTGAAGTCACTCCGTATTTGCCATATACTCAATGTAGAAAGTAAATATGGCCCAATAAGAAGAATTATGAAATTGAATACCATAAAAATTCCAATTCTGATTTAGCCCTTTTTAATTATAGTTTCAAATTTTAATGAATAAAGAGTTTGTATAGAACAATATTTAAATAACTGAATAATCACTTTACAAAACATTTTGAGTTTTAAGATGACGATTTTCCAATCATAAAAGCACTACATTTTGAACATTAGTGTCATCTTTTTAATTTGATTTGGTTATATTACAGAAATAATCAAAAACAAATCAATACTAAAAAATGAACAGTACTCAGAATAAAAAAATTCTACACACTTTTAAGATGTGTACCGTCAATTCTTGTGGAAAGGCATTATTTATAAGTGTTTTTTTTTTCAAAATTTATTTCTAGAATACCTTAAATATTTTTTTATCGTAGCGTAGCTGGAAATGAAAACGACTTCATAAAAGAAAATTCATTTTTAGCTATCAAATATTCAAATCACTACCCAATTTCAGGTCTACCTTTGGCCATTATATTATAACAAATCAGAAAAAAACAAAATCTACAACTCTTGGTTAATTTAGCAAAATTAAAAAAAACTTTATTATTTGCTCCCAGATAATTTTAAAGTATACGGAATAATTCCGGAGATATTATACAATACTAAGTTTATAAGTCGGAAAACTTTTAGAATTATTTTTTCATACTCAGGATGTCAGTAAATATATATTTTATCAATCAACGTTGATTTATTTTGTCCTCTTGTTTGAAAAAATATGTTTAATTTGGATCCTAATATTTTTTTTTTACCATGTCCGCTCCTAATATGGAGCATATGGACTCCTAATGGAGTTTATCTCAACAGAAGTATTTCTATGAGAACTGCAAGAAATAGAAGGAAAGGGCTAACACAGGACTAGTGGTTAGCTAATCGCTCTCGATACGCTTTGTTCATGGGATAGGATGGGTGGGAGGGGGGAATTCAAGACATCACATACATCCATGCCTTTAAACAGAAATTCATAAATCGATTGAAATATCAATTTATAAAACTGTCCGTACTGGGATTCGAGCCCGTGACCTCTGTAGCGGTAGCCAACGACGTTGACCACTCGACCACACAGGCGGCACCTAATAATTACGCTCTGCTAAACTAGAAATAATTTAAATTTTGAAGTCTTTCAGCAGTTCTGTTAGACATATCGTACGGTACGGTGAATTTAAAACCAACACATCTACCCTAGTAACCTAGTTTAGAGATATTAGGGGTAAAAGTTTTCGTTTTGTCAGAAAAAAGAGTATAAACTCATGATGAATGACGAGAGTGCATTGAGGTATGTATTACTCGATCTTTTATCTATTGTAAAACCGAATTATGTGCAGTGGCTCTTGTTTTACATTAACAATACATGTCAATCTTTTTATTGTAAAACCAAATTATCTGTCTTTTTTATGAAAAATGTTGAGTTTCCAGTTATTTATCTTTTACATTATCAAGTTCATTACTGTTGCAGTTTTTTCTCATTAAAATCACGAAATCATTTTTTACTCACTTGGTTTTACACTCACTGTGCGATATAACATAAATATTAGCTAATTGTTAGGCATCGTTTTTTTTCAAAAATAAGATATGCTCAAAGCGCTGGACTTCACGAGGTATTCAACCGAATCTCATCATATTTATTGATTATTTGATGAATTTATATGGCTTCTCTTATCAATAAAAAAACCTTGGTAAGGATATCATTCTAGAATGTTCCAAAAGTCATTCTTTTTCGAAACAACATTATATCCAGCCAAATGCCCTCTACTCTCAAATTATGAAATATATTCAGTCATTAAATCGTCATGGATTATGAGTAGTCGAATCCGTGGTCAAGTAGTTAACTTCGTTGGCTTCGCTTGCGGATATCACGTGTTCCGAGAGTACAAAAATTTTCAATCAGTCTATGGGCTTCCAAAAATAGGGCGTAGCGAAATCTAACGACTTGTCCTATTCTAGCTCTTCCATTCTATCCATACTCGCTTCTAAAAGAGAGGTTGAGAAATTTTCCGTTAAAATGAATAATTAACTGTTACAATGTTCGCTGTAGACGAGTGGCTTAAGCTCAAGAAGTCCAAGGCAATACGCTTAATTTGTTTGGGCAGATAAAAACGGACATGTGTTAAAAACAAGATATATAATTAATAATAAAATCGATATTACAGCTAACGAAAGCCAAGGCGTCAGATATTTTGAAATTTCATAATTAAATGTAATGAACCATAGCAGTCTTAAGTTCCAAGCAGTGTTGTAGAAAAAACAGCAAAAAAGACCGGGCCGTTGAATCCCAGCCTCTCCTAACAAATTGTACGGCGGTTATGCGTAGATCAACTCTAAATTCCAATTTATGACCTTATTTTTCGTTGAATATAACATATATTCCGTGATTCTTTGGTGTTATTAATTTACAATTTACGATACATCGGAAGGGTCATATTTGCAAATTAAGTAATGATTGTAAGAAATATAGCGAATGGCAAGAAATGCGATGTGTGGTAAAACAAATAAAATTTAACTTCCCACTATTAAATATCACAGTTATATAAAACATTAATTATAAATTTCATAAAACAACAGTAACAAGCGGAATTCATATTATATTATATACAATTTTGACGCCTAATGTGATATTATGAAATAAATGCTGCGTCTTATCATATAATAATGGCAATATATCAAGTAAATGATGGTTTAATCAATAATAATATTTTAAAAAAATAATGAAGTGAAATGTGCTACCCTAGTTTGACTTACTGATTTTTGATTACTGATATGACTTGAGAAATCCTATGGAATGATTGGGTAACGAACCAGTATGCACAAATAAATTTTGAGATTAATTATTAATTGATTAAAATCCCAATAATGACGTTGATTTTTTTAATGAACTATCCAACCTCATATTCTGTATTGAAATATTGTAAAAAAATAGTTTTAATAAAATGATTTGCCTTCTGATCTTCTTACTTTGAAAAAGATGTAATTGAAAAGATATATAATTACAACATAAATATGTATTTCCTACAATATAACAGAAACAAATGGTTTCATAATGATGTGATATTACTTTGAACATTATGAATCCGGACCGCTCATCAGAAAAAAGTACCTGTTTTCAACTCCATAGCATGGCTTTCACTATAGGGGGCTTTGAATGAACCCAATGAAAATTTTCTCGAAGAAAGAAAGAGATCAACGTGGAGGAAAGATATCACAGACATACCCGAAATCTCAAATTAAAGAAAAATCTATATTTGATATTGGCCTGACCAGAATTCATACTCAGATCGTTATTACGTCCAGAGTACAGCTTTAACCCGTAAGGCCACATATGTCAACTTTGTAATGAGTATCCTATTGTAGGGTTCATATTGCAGTGGTCATCGTCGTTGGCTTCTGTGACGCATCTCACGGCTTCGAGTCCCAGTAAAAACAGCATTTTTTTCAATCAATTTATCGACTTCTTTCCGAAGGCATGAATTTTTGTAATATATAAAAACTCCCTCTCACCTTTTAAATCTGAAAATAACAGGACGAGTAGTCCTGTTTTAACCCTGTATTTTCTATCCTAACTCTAATCGAAAAAATAGATGGCAAGCAACTGATCAAGAAGCAGATCTCGTAGAAAATGTTCTGTTTAGATACCTCTATTATAAGATCATATTGGAAGACCACATTGGAAGCGGTCATGGATTAAATAAATATACGATGCTGACAACAGAATTTAGATAAAGTAACCAGTTTATAAGAATTTTATCTTTCTGATAAAAGAGGTTAAATAACAGTCTTCCAAAAAGCTTTCATTAAAAAGCTTCCGATGAAAAACGCTCTTCCAGTTTATTTAAAATCTTTTCTCTAAAACCGTTTTATTATCGTGTCAAGCCTATTAAAAAAATACAAAAGAGCCATTATAAACATAATTATTGTGAAGAGCCTAATCCATTAATCACATTTTTTAAAGAGCTTAATGTGCTTACATAATCGAGCAGATATATTTTTACAAATGCTAAATTTCCTGCTGGAGCACTGCAAGCACGACTGTCCTCCATATCAATCATTCCTAATTCGATTCTGCTTTAACAGTTGGGTCATTTAAACTCTAGCCCGCACCTGTTGAGGCATCGCAGAATCAATACGGATCGCGCAGGCGCAACAGCCTTTTCCCACGCGTCGAAGCCTTCGAAAGCAAGGTTGTCAAATCTGTTATGTCATCGGACTGAAGACGTATCAAGGGTCAATCCGGCGTATCAATGAATCTATTTTCTGATTGAAAAGGAAATTGACTTTATCAACAAATGGACATATGAAAAAAAACAATGTTTGAGTAATATTTTTTTAAATAAAAGTACATTAGTATGTATATTAACTAGGGCCGTGGAGTTGAGACGGTAGTCGTGGAGTCAGGTGTGTTTTCAAGCCACTAGAGTCCATAGTGTTGCCTAGCGGTGGGCTGCTAATACGTTAACAAGGGGCTCGCTTTATATCAAACCATTTCTTCGTGTTCTGGGGAAGCAATGAGTTTTTTATCACTCCGATTGAATTATATGCAATACTTAAATAAGCTACCGAATGTTACTTGATACACTTAAAATATGAAACAATATGCAATTTAACGTTAACTTATCAATGTAAATGGCCAAACATGTACTATTGTGTATACTGAAGCTGTTCTAGATAATATGTAAGTTAGAAATTGCAGTTATGAACTCATTTGATCTGAGAATATTGTCTTCTCTAAAATTAACAAGGGGCTCGCCGGCCTTTGTAAAATTCAACAAGGGAGTCGCGCAAGCCCCTCCGAGCCCACCCCTACTGTTGCCACTGTATGCTAGACTGACTCAAGTTTATCTGATGGTATACAAATTATATATTATGTAAGCTAAACAGAAGTGATTGAAAAAACATTTTTGATTCGGAGTTAGTTTTTAATTAAAAGCCGTGGGAATTGTTTTTTTTACCCGATTTTACTAACCAGTCTCGGGCAACGTTCTAAGGGTATCATTATATTCCACAGGCTCGAATCCTTGATCAGACAAATTCATGGAGTAAACTTTTAATGAATAATGGACTTATTTTCAAAACTTTAAGGTTATGTTATATCTATATTTCCTACCACTCATCAGATCGTAAAGCCAATGTGTAGGGATAGCAATTATCTCTTCCTTCCTTCTTATATCTCTGTATATGCCTCTTAAGGAAAAAGAGCATCAAGTAGATATAGATATTTTTTTATCACGAACATTCCAGACCAGTGATGTTTTTTAAAATATTCAACTGCCGGAAAAAAAAAATCGACTCACAAACAATGCTTATTTCTTCCGTATACATACATATATTATTATCTTTTCACTCATTGATAGAAACCGAATCAAATTTAATTTTGTATCTTACAAAAAAACCTACACAAGCTAGGCATATGCTGTAAAACTGGCGACGCAACGCAGATTTTGTATCACATGAAGAAGCATAGACCTGCGTATACTACAACGCAGGTATGTGGTTTGCGCTCCGTTGAAGTGTCGGCACATATTCATGCGTGACGCGTTCTTTTGATTTTTGCCACAAAAATGAATAAGTGCGAACTGAACATTGCCTATACAACACTTCTCACGTAGACTACTCTTAAAGACATTAAAAAATGATTTTAGGTCATTAATGCTATTCATCTATGTCACAGCATACGCTGGTCGTACATGTCTGCTTCGCCTGTCAATGTTACTCAACCCTGTGATGTTTCTTAGTATATGTTTAGCTTTATTTTCTTGACTGGGCCCGCACATAACTATTAACCGTGAGGTATGCCTAAAAACAACTGTTTATGATAGTTACTACACACAAGTGAAGTGTCGAAGTTCAGAGGTCGGCGATTAATGTTCACATCGGCAGTAAACTCGTAAATAAAACTTTGACAAACACTGGTCGCTGTCTAGAGAATCAATTTGAAGCTTAACCGAGAGTAATGATACAAATCTAACATTTTACAACTTTCTATTTCCATTTCATTCGCTCCCGTAAGTGTCTCGTTTTGAAGACAAGGACACGTATGAAAAAACAATTTTTCCCAGCATCCGAACATATCTCTTTCTATCGTGATAAAGTTTATCAGTCGAAGCGAGATAGAATTGCGTTTCTTTTTCAATAAAGAGAAAATACTTTTATGTGTTTTTTTATTTTATTTCTTCTCAAAAGTAACCTTTATTTGAGGCACTTGTAGATTTCCGCAAAAGCGAATAAAATCAAAATGCGAAATCCGGTTAGCTAAATCTATCGAGATTTATTTTTTACAAATATTCTGAGAATAAGCCCTGATAAGTACACATTTATCTTCCTTTAAACACAGATTTATATATCTAAGATTACATTATCCTTTGGAAATTTTACAAATACAAAAAATATGAATCGGAGTAAAAATGTTACGATATAAAAAAATAAGTTACACTTGTACCAAGAGGACCTATTATATTTTGATATAAAAATCGCAAAGTGCTTAGCTTCACAAAACATATTTAATACAGCTGTTTTGGCATAACGCTATCGGCAGATAATCATTTTGACAATGGTGTGGTGCCGAAGTAGTTATTGATTGTAAACATACTTGAAATAAAACTAAATTGTCTAATGTTTTAACTATTTATAACCTTACTTTCCTTGTTTATTTTCGTACATTAAATTCGTTCCTAGTTCACATACAATTCTAATTGAGAATCTCAAAGAAGTGAGTTGCTCAATCTCTCTTTTTGGAGAGGTTATAAAATTAAATGTCTACACGCTATCTCTGCACCACATATAGAACGACTGTACGTGGTATATAAAGGATGTTTTTTGTGTTTTGTTTTTAGAATTAGCAGCATTTTTACAACGACAGCCAATTTCTCATCTCACAGTGAGTGTTCCTTTAAATGAAATAAACTTTAATATCGAATTGAAAATCATCAAACAAATCGCCATAAACAATGGATACGATATGTGTCTTATAGACAATCTTTTATCAAAAAAACAAACTAAACTTGCAGAAAAAAATGTTATTTAAAGGTATAGTGTCAAAGGACATAGATCATACTATGTATTGGCGTAGAATCATTTATTTAGGAAATACAAATCTTAAAATTAAAAAACAGCTAGCGGATAGTGTTAGACCAGCTTTTTACTGTAAAAACTCTTTAGGCAAATTATTCGTTAACAATAAAGATAAAATACATTACTTAAATAAATCCGGGATTTATAGATTGCAATGCTCTTGTTGTACAAAATTTTATATCGGCAAAACAGAAAGGACACTGAACAGATTATCAGATTATCAGAACATATGGCAGCCTTTAGATTGAAAAAAGACACGTCTACTTTTGCGAATCACTTAATTTCGGAAGGACACGTGTTTAATCAGGAACAAGGGATAAAAAATTTACACCCAAATACGGACAGTCATAAGCTCTTTTTCCAGGAAATTTTGGAAAAAAAGAGCACAATTGCATAGCCTTCTGATTTTAAATGAAATATTAAACATGCCGGAATCTCCACTTCTATACACTATATAAATATAATCATAAAACCTTTGCCGACAAACAAATAAATTTAATTCTTAAAACTACTTACTACTCAAATCTGTGAGCATTCCCATGAGCTTATCATTTTCGCCAGCAATGGCTTTAAACTCAATGATACATTTATTTCTTATATAAACACGAAACATTCATTTACTAACCGCCAGTTCAAGTTCATCCGTGCACTTGAACGCCTGAAGATGCCGAAAGGCGAAACCCGGGTCGTTAGTGAAAAAATCTGTGAGAAATAACATAGTTTGAATGATTCAAATTAAGTTGATTTGTGCTCTGTTTGGTTTGCCATTTCACCATAAATAGAGTAACGCCAGAACAACTGCGAATTGTGCAAAATTATTTTCAGCTATGACGTTCATTATTGGTTGAATAGTTGCATCAACAAGCAAAATTGCCGCATTTGGGGTGAAAGAAATCCACAGCCTATTATTGAAAAGCCGTTACATCCACAAACCTGTTTTGTGTTCTTTATGGGCTGGTGGAATCATTGGTGAACGTAAAGTCAATTGAGAGCACTGTAGATCAATGATTACTAATATTTTCGTTCCCTAATTAAATGGTGTTAATGTGGAAGACTGTGGTTTGAACAAGACGGCGCAACATGCCACACAGCGCACGCCACAATGAATTTGTTGAAGGAAACATTACACAGCGCATAATTTCGCGTAAAGGACCAGTGAATTGGCTTCCAAGAAAATGTGATTTAACACATTTACAAATTTACTATTTTCTGTGGAGAAATGCGAAGGCACTAGTCTACGCCGATAATCCAGAGACGATAGGCTACTTGTAAGTCAACATAAGCCGCGTTATTGCCGACATACGGTCCCAGCTGTTCCAAAAAGTGGTTTAAAATTGGACTTCCAGATTGCGCTTCTTTCGAGCCAACCAAGCTTATATGGCCGAAATCATAATATTTAAACACCAATTGCATAAAATAAAGCCAATAAGGTGACTTTGGGTGATTTATATTATTTTTAAGTCAGTGGCGGATTAAGCACATGGGAGGCCTTAGGCGCAATAAAATTTGGAGGCCCCGTTTTTCGGATAGTATAAAAACGTCAGAAAATTCCAGGTAAAATAATTAAAATACTTACAAAAAGTATATGGGTTTTATAATATAAGCTATGCTCGATTGAGGCCCCTTAGATTCGGAAAACCAGAGCGCGAGCCTCATTCGCTTATAGAGTCCGCAACAGTTTAAAGTTTTATATCTCTAAGAATAGCACCCATGATAGAGATCGACTAGACAACCATTAATCAATAATTTAAAAAAATTAATGATTTCATTCTGAGATTCATTCAAAGTAATCATTGATTTTATTCTTATCATATAAATTCCAAAATAACTAGTTTGTCTTAAAAAGATACAAAACATGTGTCACAACACAATTGGTGGAATAAAAAAGTTATCAATTTTAGTTTTATATTTAAAATGATTTAAATTGGCAGTACGAATGAGAAAATTCATTTTAATATACAATTAAATTTAATAAATTTGTTAATCCACAATAAAATTCGGGGATTTTGTTTAAAAATATCAATGTTTGTATATTACCAGCTTCTCGCGTCTTGTAGAAAAGGATAAAATCCCAACATTGATTTTATAATTTATAACTTAAGAATCGGATTAAATTTTTAGTTTATTCATATTGATTGCGATTTTCAGTTTGATGATGCTTCTCAAAAAGACGGAACATGTGTCACATTTTGTAACACAAGTGGAATGACGATAACAATAGTATGTATGAATTAAAAAAATTTCAGTTATGTACAGCTAATTTTCAGTACATCAAATAAATACAATACTTCTTTTGCATTATAAAAATACAATGAAAAAACACGTTTGACACAATCCATTATTAAAAAATAGATCAGTACCAGTCCTGCATTGCAACTCATAATTTCAACATGCTGTGATGTCTAGAATTCACTCCCACCCATATGATCCTTAAAGCGTGGTATAGCAAAAGCAATTAGCTTACAACGATTTCTATTCTAGCTAATGTTCCCTCGAAGATTAGGAGTTAGCTGCGCAAAAAACAGAAAAAAGCTAGGTATTCCAATCAAACAAAGATGTAGCATAATTTCAATATTTAACAAGCATCAATATGTGTATTTGATATAAAAAGTAGTGTTAATCTTTATTTTGATTAAATAATTTATCCTAATAAATGTATTAAAATAAAACAACAGATTTTTTATTTACATAAAATAAAATGTAGCACAAATAAAGAAAAAAACAAGTAAAGTAAAACAAATAATCAGTCGCTAATAAATTTATTACCTCGATTTGAAAATTTATTTTTGTAATTTTCTAGTTTTTCATGTCATTCCTTACAAATCTATAAAATATATTATATTCTTCTTCTCCTTTGAATATTTTGCTCCCTATGTGGAGCATATGGCCGCCACACTATGTTTTCCTGTCTCCCGCCAATTGCTTCGCTTCCTCCCATGTACATCCTATGGATAGTAATTGATGGTCGTCCAGGACGTGAGAAACCCATTGGTCAGAAGAAGAGGCAGGCAGAATTAAGGCTTTCCAGAGGCATCCACAGCAGGTGACCCAGCCAGTTCAAACGTATCGTCATAACCACTGACGTCACAGGGGGCCGTGCCGTCTTGTACGTACAATTATATTTTTATCCAAGTTGGTCCCCAATATGGAGCATATGGCCTTCTAATAAAGGTATCTCGACAGACGATTTTCTACGAGAAATGTTTGTCACTCAACCTCACTTTTGTCAAAGAGGGTACTACTACGATATAAGGATAAGGCTGAGACAGGAAGGACTATTGATTAACTAATCGCTCTCGCTACGCCCAGTTATCAAAGGATCGGAATGGTGGGAAGATTTTTTTAGACATCACAAACACCCAAGCTTTCAAACAGAAATTTATAAATCAATCGAAAAAATGCTGTTCGTACTGGGACTTGAACCCGTGAGATCTGGCATGGAAGCCCACAAAGCTAACCGCAGCGCCATAGGACCTTAACATATATTATATACTTCACTTTAATCAATTGCTTGTTCTGGTAACTAATCAATTTTCTTCCCTTTCTATATATTATACTTAGGTATATTTCATTCGGCAGACGTCTGGACTTTTGGTATAGCAAAATATTCCCATAATTTATCGGCAAGAGATGTATTGGTGATTTCAGATAGAAATATCTGTGTTGCTCGACACATGTTTTAAATCAACGAATGAGAATTTTGTAGATGAATTAGAGTTATTCCAATTTAAATTTGTGTCCAAAAAATTTTAATCACTCTGAAAAAATAAAGGTCAATTGAATAACAAGCCGTTCTTGAAGAACAACTTATGTAGAAATAAGCTACAATAGGAATGCTACACATTAGGAGTGGAGATGATAACAAAAGATAGATTCAAGGTTGTTTCTAAGCAGGCTACTGTTAATATTATTATAATATACGTTTCAGTAGTAAAGATAAAATATTTAAAAATAAAACATCTTATTTAAGTAAATAAATAAACTTTATTAAAACTCATTATTACTACAATATTGTGTAAGTGACAAAATAACTTCAATCTGTATTTTCATATCTTCATCCAATTTGAACGCTTCATTTAATATTTTTAAAACATCACCACTTCCAACACTTAGACTAGATATAGCAATTTTCACTTGAGCACTGATCCCTTGGAAGAAGACAACGCCATCTTGTGAATATTCTAGAAGGTCGGACAAATTTGGTTGGAGGGCAGTGCCATCTATGAGTGAGCTACCCGAGTTAAAATTAATTTCAGCACAGCTTTTCTCTAAGCTCTGTTTCTTCACAATTAAAGCATCTCTTATTTTATCAATATCACAGCTTAAAAAAAAGAAAAATAATACTTTTTAACAATCATAAAGTAAACAATTGGTGAAGCGTTATACTGTACTGGGTTAGGTATATTCTTTTGTTCTGAAGATAGAATATAATTATATCATATTGAATTGTTTTAAACATTATATAGTTTTCAATAGTGCAATTTGAATCAATCAACAAGAGATGTCGATCTATTTTTATCATTATAATGAATGTTTTTTTTCCAAAATTTAATTACACCATAGGTTCCAAACATTTTTCGGGTGGCGACCCCTTTTTATAAAAGCCATGTGACCCGCGGACCCCAAGGCAATTGAAAAGGGCATTTGGCCAGACTGAACGATTTTCCATGAAAATTTTTATTTAGAGATTTACTTTTTTTATTGTAATATCTTTACCCCAAGGATTGACAGTTAAAATCTTATATATTATAATTGTGTATTTAGTCTTGCAATGGTGTAGGAATCCTTTTCGTACAAAGCACATAGTATGACACGAAAACCTGTTGCAGGATCAAAAACAGTGTTAAGGTGGAAACATACTGCCGACACCCGATGCCACGTAAGCGTGTTGGATGAGATCATAGCTACATATTTGCCATTGTACTGTATGGAACAGGAACACACTGCCGTCGCGTCGCATTGGATGTTGGCAGTGCGTTCCTGTTCCATACAATACAATGGCAAATATGTAGCTATGATCTCATTCAACACGCTTACGTGGCGTCGGGTGTCGACAGTATGTTTCCGCCTTTAGGCACATTTTACAAGGAAATCTATAGGGTATCTTCAGACCTATCGATGACATACAGTCAAGTTGAAATCAAAGATACAATGAACAGCTGTTGTATTGTAAAAAAGCTCATAGTAATGTTACTTTGATTACAAGACCTGATACAAGATGGTTGGACAATTACCAGTTAGTTTATGAAGCTATATTATAAATATATTAATTGTGTGCAGAATATATTTCATCCTGCATCATGAAATAAATCAAACATCTTATATTATTCATAAGATGAATATGAATGTTAAACATAAGCCACTGTATGTCAATATTTACTGTGCACCTTGACATTAACCCTACATAGTCATCCACGCAAGTTTCACGCGACACTGTGTGAGATAAAAAAAAAATAATTATAAACTTACCCGCAACTCTTCAGAAGGGTTAAACTTTCTCCTATAGATTTAGTTGAATTGTAGCACAACTTATCTACTTCTGCCTGAAACTTCTCTAGAGGTGTCCCAAGAATGTTTGCCCTAATAACATAAAATATACATAAATATTTAAGAGTCAATCAGTAGTTGGTAGTTCTCAAGGAGCGATAGCTTATTTTATGCATACAATATGAAACATACTTTTGTATACATTTCAAGCTTTCACTTGTATCAAACAAACTTTGAGATGTTTTTCTACAATCTATTAGCAACGCTTTAACTTCGGCATAACTTTTCTTTAAATATGTAAAATAGTCTACAATCTGGGATTGAATTTTCAACTCCATGGCCTAATCAACAAAAACAAAATAAAAACAAAGTGACAGCTGGTAAGTGTCAAAATAAAATGAGGTTAGATTCTACTTTTTCATATAAAAATAAGTTGCCATGTCTGTGATTTTTAAAGGATAAAAATATTTTCAAGAAGCATTCTCAAATAATATGTTTTATTTTGACCTATTTATTTGAATCCGCATAATTTGGTCTATTGCATTTTTATAGAAATTAAACGAAAATATTCATCGTTTTCTTTGTTGCCTTTATTATAACTCAAGCGTTTATTAAGCATATGGCAACTATATTTTTTCTCCGGATTACTTCGGCGGCATTCGGTTTTCGATCCGCAAAATAAGACACAAATAATTTACCTGTCAAATTTAGCATGTCTAATGTTTACGCTGAAGCGCTAGTATTGTCGTGGTCGTCGGTTCGAGCGCGCCTAAACGTTTGAAGATAATTTGTACTGTGCTCGTTGTTCAATTGCATAAATTTTACGATGTTTCCATAAACTGAATCGATTGTGTGTTATTGTTTTTTTTTGTGATATCAATAAGTGTTTTCATCGAGATCATGAATGGTAAAAAGAGCGGGGAATGCACCAGAATGGCTCCAGATGAAATGCGAGCAGAAATATTAAATCCATTTGTGCATAATGTGGAACTGGATACAACATATGACAAAATAAAAGTAAGATTATTTTTTTAATAACGTTCCAATCGTCGTAGTTTTCCGTTTAGCCAACCCCCATAATCCAAACTATAGCTGCGCATTTATGATTTCCAATGCCGCGAAAAATCAAATGTATACACATTTTCAGCGCTTTTCTCAGTTTATAAATTAATTATCATAGATTTTAATCGCATTGCAAATTCAATATGTAATACTCAATTGTATCTATTTTGACAAATAGTATCTGAAATAGGAATGAAAAGTATTTTAGGCAATGGTACAATAAAAATGCGTGTTCTAAATTTGAATTATGATGGAAGTTTTTCCTTTGTAAATAATTTCATTTCATAATTCAATTTTAGAATTTACAAGTTGCGAGTAATTTACAAACATTCAGGAATTTTAGGTATTCTTTATTGCTTTACATACTGTAAATACTAAATAGTTGGTAGACGCAAAAATCACAAACCTTTCATTTATTGTAAACGTTCATTGCTTACAAACGAATTGTATAAAAAAAATATCAAACACTTCGCCTTTAAAATTAATATACCAACCCAACTTATATGTGTATAAATGTACTCACTTTTTACGTATTGTCCAATATATGAAGTAAATAAATCTCTGAATTTTGCAATCCTCAAAAATCTCTTATTTATTATCTAAAGATTCACGAATTATTTTTTCTTCGAAATTGTAAAACCATCCTGCCAATGGCGATGACATTAAGAACGTCATTTTCATTTTATATTCCTTCGGACGTATCCTGAAAAAATATTTTAATTATAATTAACATTCGACTGTAGAAAGGCAAAAAGCAAGTTTAAGTCGTTTATCACAATGTATACACCCCCTAATTAATACACGCGAAAATTGCGACCAGAAAGAACTAGTCTTGGTGTATTTTAAGATTGTGTCTTTTTAATAATTTTACTTTGGCCCAAATCTTTGAAAAACGTTTTTGGGACCCCTGTTAAAAAAAATCTGTGTGGGTTCATTATTCTGCCTTTCTGTAGTCGAATTATTATAGGTAACATGATTGATATTACAGGTCTTGATTTATCTGTATGTCTGTAACGAATAGCACAACACTGCGCTTGTGCGCTAGGCTTGATGGTCGATGCGTAGATCGTGTGTGTGTTGAGGAACGTTGACAAGTGGCACTGCCACTTGTTGAATAATATTACTAGTAAATTATTGATAACACTAATCTTTTGGATTTGCCGTATATTATGAGATAATAAAGTCACCTATTGTCGCGACGCAAGATTAAAATGACATGAAATATATTATTATGAGGGGTCCTAAGCTTCGAGTTCGTATAGTCAGTTGCTGATTGCTGAATTTGACAAGCAAACAAAGACATTATATTTATATATTAATATTATTTATCTCCAAACCACATTCGATTGGAACTGTGTCATAATCACATGAGAAAACAAAGGAATATAATATTTATTTATCAGTTTAAAAAAATCAGGGCTATAGAATCGTGAAAGTACCTCGACTCCGACTCCGGTATTTACAAAGATCCAACTCTGACTACGATTTAAAAACAATGTAAAATTTAATAATTAAAAAAAAACAGTTATAAAAGCGAGTCTCCCCTGAGTTTTATTTTTCTATAAAAAAGTAGTCACTTTGTTTTGTTACGGCTCCGACCAGGGGTGGGCTGGAGGGGGCTCGCGCGAGCCCCTTGTTTAATATTACTCAGGTCGGCGAGCCCCTTGTTAAATTAAGATAAACATTTTTCTCAGATCTTCGCGTTATATAATCTATACATATGCAATATATTTAAATTAAGAAAGTTGTAATGTACATTTGAGATTTCTGACGTACATTTTTCAGCTATTGATATTGAATAAATTACGATATACTGTGTACTGTTGCAAAATATAAGTGTATGAAGTAACATTCGATGGCTTCAATAATTATCGGGTATAATTGGGTATAATTAATATAAAAAAAATCACACCTTCCCCAGAACATCACGAATAAGATTTAGCGAGCACCTCGCTGACTCCGACCCACCACGACTCAAGCTCCGACTTCCCATTTGACCCATCTAAAAATACTACATTTTACATGTATAGTTTTTTACGCAAATACAACAATAATTTAATAATTACACACAATATGCTGATAAGACACGAACAATATACGAAATATTTAAATCTTCCGTTCGGCATTTTGCGATAAAAATGCATTGATTGCAATAATCTAGTCCGGGAGCAGTCTATTGTTCGGTTCAGCATTTAGTGACGTCGAATAATAATTAATTATGTGTACAATTTATGAACAAGATTCGTACAATTTGTCATACATAACTTGCTAGAATAACCGAAACCATTGGTAGGGCTTCCAACCCGGTTTAAACTGAAAACGGTTAACCGGCTTGTTGTCTCATTCAATAAAAACCGAAAACCGGTTTATTTTGCCCGGTTAACCGGGGTTTATTGAAAACCACTTATAACCTCAAGTACAATGGACTTTTATACAACTATTCTCATGTTAGGTCTGTGGAGCAGTGGTCAATGTTGTTGGCTTCCGTGACGGATCGAACAAATTCAAGTGCCAGTACGAGCAGCATTTTTTCATTCGAAGTCATGGGTTTTTGGAATTTAAATATTCCTTCATTCCATTCCAATCCTAAAATAACGGTGGCGTAGCGAAAGCGATTTGTTAAATATTTGTTCTTTCTTAGCGCTATTCTCATATTCCTACTCTGTTTGAAAGACTTCTACTCTCTTTTAGACTTGAGAAGCAATTGATTAACAATTAGTTTTCGTAGAAAAAACCTTTACTTAGATAAAGTTTACTAGCATTCCACATGCTTCACATTAGGAGCGGACATGATTGAAAAATAAAGTTAATTTACTTTCTTATGCATTTTATTAGTTCATATTTTAGTAAGCAAAATGTCCTATATTTTTTTGTTATGGAATATTGGTGTGTGGTACTAAAATTGATTATTTGAAAATATATCCGGTGTAAACCGGTTAACCGGTTTATTGATTTGAAAAAAACCGGTTAGTTGCTTTTAACGGTTAAGTGGATACCCTAATCAAGGTGTTCCTATTCCACTAACCGTCTACAGCAGCTTGTAACCGCCTATTTTTTGCAATGAAGTAGTTAGTGGTTCGTGTCAACTTAAACACCATATTTTTTTAAGAGTGTAGAGATAGGAAGGATAGGGCTAGGGCTATTGGTTAGCTAATCGTTCTTGCTAAGTAAAGATGAAAGCTTAGTTTTCGACATCATAACATACATGCCTTCGAACAGAAATCATGGATGTTTGTGATTGATTAAGAAATGTTGTTCGTATTAGGAATGTGAACCTGTGAAATCGTGAAGCCAACGATGTTGACCACTGTACTACTGACATATTAAAAATAAAAAACACTTAAATTAACTTCTTATAGCCTTAACTACACCAAGGTTTTTAAAAAAGAAATAATAGAATTTTCTCGTTTATAGTTGGCAGTGGGCACAGTCACAGTAATTGTTTTTTTCTCTTGTCTTTAATGCAAGATTGCACACGAAAAATATTTCACCCAACACATTGTTTTTTTTTTTTGTTACATTGGATTGAATTAAATATTTGGCTCGTTAAAAAGTAGCCAGTAGCAACGAAGATTATTTGACTATCGTATGATCGTGACATGCCACATAATCATGGCACTCTGCCAACAGTATGATTATAATGTTATTTCAATGTGAAACTCACATCTGCTTGCTTTTACAATTCTCCAAATGCAATGCATCAGAAAGCAAATGAGATACAGAGCGATAATGAGGTTATAAAATGAATGTTTTTTTTTAAATAAGTATATATAATTTATTAGTTCGTAAAATAGTCTTGAAGGGGGAAATATCACCGGCGGCACGCATGACTACCTATCTACTTATTCTCTTAAAAATACACTAAATTTATATTTATTATTATTGCCGAGGTAATTTGACCCATCAATACACAGACACGTTTCAAAATTGCATTTTATTAGCAGCTAAAAGTCTAGAAATAGCAGATTTATTTGTGAACAATTTGATACAAGAAAATTACCTCGAAGCTTTACTAAGTAAAGAATCAGTACCTCGGATCGCATTTATCATAATACTATTTTTTTAATTTCTGTTTTACATTACTGATCTTTGTAATTGAATGTTTCTTTAGATTCCTTATTTTTTATAATATTCATTATGACCTTTATTTGTTTAGCTTGTAATAGTAACATCATTACTGGCACGTGGTACTTATAATTCCAAAGAAATATTAAATAGCAATTTTTCCAACACTCACCAGCGGCGCGGCGCCGGAGCCGTTGATAAATGACGTGTACAATTTATTTATACTGAACGGATGTTTCGATTATAATATATAAAGTAAAAGTGAGTTAACGAGTTAAAGTTTATAAGATAGATTGTGATTGATCATTGATATTTAAATTACAATACTATTAAAAAAATATCGTGTATTCTATTGTATTGCATATACACAGTAAGTTTATTAAAGTATTTTGTATACGATAATATTTTCTTTAAAAAATATCATCTGTAGAAAAGCAAAAAGACAGAACCCACAGTTTTTTAGAACTTAATACTTACCCGTTCTATCAAAAGGATGTAAGCTGCCAATGCCGAATTAGTTCCTATCTAAATTTTTAAAAAGGACTTACCAAAGTTTTTCATTAAATTTTGTAAATTTAACACCAGTCTCCGTACACTTTGAGTACGTTTTTGACATTAGCCCGAAATCATCAAAAAAAGTTTTTTGTGCAACTTTGCGAATTTTCTCCGTGTGGGTGGCGTCTTTTTTTCCTTCCCACAGTCGATATGGTCTAAAAATATATCAACCATATATGAGGAGCAAACATTCAAAAAGTGTTTTGTCACACAAATACAAAGCTTGGAAAATGATGATTTAAGTGTTGCAAAAGTGACGGTTTGTATGAATGTGTCAACTTTATGATTTCATTTTAATATGAAAAAAAACCTTTTTGAACACTAATTTTGATTTCCATTCATAGGTTTTATTATGGACTGTCATAATTGTTATCAAACGCCATTTTTCAAAATTTGTGACAAAACACTTTTTGAATGTTTGCTCCTCATATCATTTGAGAATAAAAACAAGTTCGTGTGAATCAAATACAAATTCTAAAACAAGAGATAGCGCCCTATTTTAATATACTTATATAATGTTGTGGCAACACTGTATTTTTAATAGACTCAGCTGGTTTTATTCGAGTACTGACTGTTTTGTAGAAATTTATTGAAATTATTATTTTTCATCTTATGACCGACCAAGACACGCGTCGCACAAGTCGGCGGATTCTACATAAATACACTTTCTCTCTTAATTGAGCGACCAAATTTCCAATCCGAAGACGAGCCACGCCGTCAAATGTACGTTTAGCAAAAGCATACCAAAAAAAAGTGTTTTTGTTATTTATTATATCACCAAAAGTACGTACGTGCTGATGTTCTTACACTACACTACAATAATCACGTCAATACACTAGATTTAAGCCCGTCTTAGCGTTTTGTCGATCTTTTTAAACATGTAATATGAATCCTATTTTCAGGTGAATTCAAGTGTCAAATTTGTTCTGTATAACATTTTGTTTTCATTGCGAAATATGTTTTCAAAAATAGAACAGTGATACCAGAACCAAAATACAAATTTATTATGTTTATGTATCGCCGCTTTACTTTTCCCTTCTCCTTCCGTTTTCAGTTTGTTATTATTTACTATCGACCGTAGATTGAAATTTTCGGGAAACGAAACTAGTTCTTGCGTGACTTCGCCTTTGAGAACGCTAACATTGTTAAAATATGCGTATTTAAATATGACTAGCTGTAAGCCCGTTGCCCAGCAACGTGAGATTTTTGTTGCATAGTATTAATTTTAATTTTATTTTATGTTATTTTATTTTATGGTATTTTATTTTATTTTATTTTATTTTATTTCATTTAATTTTTATTTATTTTATTTTATTTTTATAGTTAGCAGAAATTTCGTAAATTATTTAATTTTTGGAATAATGTTTATGTTTGCTAACAACCATTTTTCGTAGTAGCAGAAATTTCGTAAAATATTTAATTTTTGGAGTAATGTTTAAGTTTGCTAACAACCATTTTTCGTAGAAGCATAAATTTCGTAAAATATTCAATTTTTGGAATAATGTTTAAGTTTGCTAACAACCATTTTTCGTAGTAGCAGAAATTTCGTGAATTATTGAATTTTTGGAATAAAGTTTAAGTTTGCTAACAACCATTTTTCGTAGAAGCATAAATTTCGTAAAATATTCAATTTTTGGAATAATGTTTAAGTTTGCTAACAACCATTTTTCGTAGGAGCAGAAATTTAGTAAATTATTTAATATTTGGAATAATGTTCAAGTTTGCTAACAACCATTTTTCGTAGTAGCAGAAATTTCGTAAATTATTGAATTTTTGGAATAATGTTCAAGTTTGCTAACAACCATTTTTCGTAGAAGCAGAAATTTCGTAAATTATTTAATATTTGGAATAATGTTCAAGTTTGCTAACAACCATTTTTCGTAGGAGTAGAAATTTTGTAAAATATTTAATATTTGAAATAATGTTTAAGTATGCTAACAACCATTTTTCGTAGTAGCCGAAATTTCGTAAATTATTTAATATTTAGAATAATGTTTATGTTTGCTAACAACCATTTTTCGTAGGAGTAGAAATTTCGTAAAATATTTAATATTTGAAATAATGTTTAAGTTTGCTAACAACCATTTTTCGTAGTAGCCGAAATATCGTAAATTATTGAATTTTTGGAATAAAGTTTAAGTTTGCTAACAACCATTTTTCGTAATAGCCGAAATATCGTAAATTATTGAATTTTCGGAATAAAGTTCAAGTTTGCTAACAACCATTTTTCGTAGGAGCAGAAATTTAGTAAATTATTTAATATTTGGAATAATGTTCAAGTTTGCTAACAACCATTTTTCGTAGTAGCAGAAATTTCGTAAATTATTGAATTTTTGGAATAATGTTCAAGTTTGCTAACAACCATTTTTCGTAGGAGCCGAAATTTCGTAAATTATTTAATATTTGGAATAATGTTCAAGTTTGCTATCAATCATTTTTCGTAGTAGCAGAAATTTCGTAAATTATTTAAGTTTTGGAATTATGTTTAAGTTTGCTTACAACCATTTTTCGTAGAAGCAGAAATTTCGTAAATTATTTAATATTTGAAATAATGTTTGAGTTTGCTAACAACCATTTTTCGTAGTAGCAGAAATTTCGTAAATTATTTAATATTTGGAATAATGTTCAAGTTTGCTAACAACCATTTTTCGTAGAAGCAGAAATTTCGTAAATTATTTAATATTTGAAATAATGTTTGAGTTTGCTAACAACCATTTTTCGTAGTAGCAGAAATTTCGTAAATTATTTAATATTTGGAATAATGTTCAAGTTTGCTAACAACCATTTTTCGTAGAAGCAGAAATTTCGTAAATTATTTAATATTTGAAATAATGTTTGAGTTTGCTAACAACCATTTTTCGTAGTAGCAGAAATTTCGTAAATTATTTAATATTTGGAATAATGTTCAAGTTTGCTAACAACCATTTTTCGTAGAAGCAGAAATTTCGTAAATTATTTAATATTTGAAATAATGTTTGAGGTTGCTAACAACCATTTTTCGTAGTAGCCGAAATTTCGTAAATTATTTAATTTTTGGAATAATGTTCAAGTTTGCTAACGACCATTTTTCGTAGGAGCAGAAATTTCGTAAATTATTTAATATTTAGAATAATGTTCAAGTTTGCTAACAACCATTTTTCGTAGTAGCCGAAATTTCGTAAATTATTTAATATTTGAAATAATGTTTGAGTTTGCTAACAACCATTTTTCGTAGGAGCAGAAATTTCGTAAATTATTTAATATTTGAAATAATGTTTGAGTTTGCTAACAACCATTTTTCGTAGTAGCAGAAATTTCGTAAATTATTTAATATTTGGAATAATGTTTAAGTTTGCTAACAACCATTTTTCGTAATAGCAGAAATTTCGTAAATTATTATATTTTGGAATAACTTTTAAGTTTGCTAACAACCATTTTTCGTAGTAGCAGAAATTTCGTAAATTATTGAATTTTTGGAATAATGTTTAAGTTTGCTAACAACCATTTTTCGTAGTAGCAGAAATAGACGTTGTAAATTTTTAATTGTGATTATTTTATCCAATATTAATATATAGGTATTTATTTTTTGAAAAACTTATCACGCTTATCAATCGGATTTTATTATTTTCATACGATCAAGATGTACTGTGTTTAAAAAAAAAATGTTATAAACCAAAAAAAAAACGCTCGGGGTCAGACTCGAACCACTGACCATCAGCTTACCAATCTAGCGCTTTACCTTTCGGGTACGTTGGAATTAATGAATGTGCAAAAATTAGGATATATATGCTGTGTTTCAAATAAAAAACAAAAGTTTCAAAATTCGAACGTAATACAATATATATAATGTAATTTTATCGTAACTGGCAGTTGTTTGTTTACCCGAGTGGTAAAGCTCTCAACTCATAATTCAAGGACCGTGTTTCGAATCCAGACCAAGGTGCTTTTTTGTATGAGAATTCAATTTTTCAGCGATTTGATATGTTCCATCAAATAATAGTATATAATGACGTCATCGAAAAGGTAGGAATAAAAAATGGCGACATCGAGGCTGGTGAAGGGGGAGGGGGAGGAGGAGAGGAAATCGAGGAAAATCATAAGTAACAGTGTATATTGGAAAAATATGTCTTAAGTATGAATAAAAAGTGACAGCGCGGCTTGGCAGGAGGAGGAGGGGGAGGGGCAGGGGGAGGGGAAATTGAGGACATCTTACACTCAGACGGACATTATCGGCTATTAATATATAGATATGTTGTGTTTATTTATATAACAGCACTCGATCGAAACAATATTCCAGTTCAAAATAATAAAACTCAAGTTAAGAATTTCGGCACAGCCGTAGGGTATATGAATTCATAAAAAGACAACGTGGAAGAAATGTTTTTACAGGAACTGGTTGTTATTTTGTTCCTCATCTTCTTTGTCTTGGAGTAAGAATAGAAATCTGGTGTGAATAAAAATACAAGTATTTACCTAATTTCTCTACCTATTTTTAATGACTGGGTGTGTGGATGGTGATTTAAACATCATAATTATATACTCATTCCTTTGATATCAAGTATATAGTGTGTCGCTTCCCATGGCACAGTGGTCAACGTCGTTGGCTTCCATGCCAGACCACGCTGACTCGAACCCCAGTACGTACAGCATATTATTAATACATTTTTCAATTTCTATTCGAAGACATGGACGTTTGTGATGTCTAAAAAATTCCCCCCCACCATTCCAGTCCTAAAATAACAGGGTGTAGCGAGAGTGATTAGCCAACTTATAGTCCTGCCCTATCCTTTCTACCCCTACTACTCTCTCCGAAATAGAGAAGTTGAGTGACTGAGTAACAAAGAGTCTTGTTGAAATACTTCCATTAGGAGGCCATATGCTCCACATTGGGAGTGGACATGGATTTTTTAAAAATACTCTCCAAATTTACTAAACCGATCAACCGTCGTATTTTGTTTCTAGCTGATGTAAACAGTTTGTCTCCCAATTTTTTATTAAAACTTACTTATAGATAATATATACAATATTGTTTGTTTTTTAATGTATGATCAATTAATCAATCGTCATGTCCCGTTTTCTAATAGGAGTGAAAAAATTATGTAAATCTTAAAAGTTACGCCCGCTCCTAGATGGTCAAATTTCCATAGCATAGTCATTCTTTCAAATTGGACAAGTGAAAATTTTAAAATATATATATCGACTGTGGACAGGAAAAGGGACGTAGCCCACACATAGAAAATTTTACAGGAGGCACAAAAAACGTGTTTTGATGATTTTAGGCCATATGCAAATTATGAAATATCCACAACCTTGAAGTGCGCGGAGCCTTCTAAACTGGTGTTTAATTGACATAATTTAATATTAACTTAAGAAATTGTCTAGTAAAAATTGTTTTTTCTTGGTTTCAATTTTCACACGCTCATCTTTTTTCAAATATAAAAGCTAAATTTAGATACTAGTTCGGCATTTGCAGCTTACATACTTTTGATAGAACGTGTATCAAGTTTGATACATTGTGATTATCGAAAAAAAGCTATTTTGAAAAAACTATGGGTTACGCCGTTTCCTTTCCACAGTCGATATGTATTATGCCCGTGTGTCAAGTTTTGTTTCTAGCTGATGTCAACCATCAAGAGTCTCTCAAAATTGTATAAAAACAACATTCGAAGACTGTACTAATGTAGACTGTAAAACAGGGGGTTAAAACTCTTGAATTTGTGAATCGACCATCACCAGAATCTGGTGATACATCTGATGTATTATCTGTTGATTGTGAAAAATGTTGACCCTCAACTTGACATTGGACCAATTGATTGATTTCTTTGGCAGAGTTACGATGATTGTTTGATCTGATTTACAATGAATCAATCGTGTGATTCTTTGCCACGCGTGCATCGGATCGCGCCACGATAAATATTGCATAACACAGTAAACATTATCAAGACGACATTTTTACGACTTTAAAGACTTAAACCCATTATGATATCACCATTAATGCGTTCCCTATCAATAGTTGGCGGAAAGACATTATATTTAAAAAAATATAAAAAAAGCACTTCCACTAATTTCAAATTTATTTAATTCGATCAGGATCTGTTATAATGTTTTACTAATTATAATATACAGTAAAAATATCGAAAATAATAGTTTCACACGAATTGTATATTAGCTTTGTTTCGGCATCACTTTAACGTTAGAACTATGCTATATTTTCCATATTTTAATGCAGTTTTACAAAGGAAATGCGAATTCAAGCAAAAAACGTTTAACGAGTAGGGATTCGAACTTACAGTCAACTCACCCATAGCGAATGCGGCAGTTTTCGAATTTTCTACAAAATATAGAACAAGGCAGTGGCGGCCGGTCAATGTGGCATTGGATCAATGCACCCCTTGTATATACAGAGGTGGTTATATTTCAATATATAATATTCAAACATAACATTTATACAATTCTTCATGTATTTGTTGTCTATAATAAATATTAAAAAAACTAATACATGAAGAATTAAAAATGAGTGAATGGTATAAATGTTATGTTTGAATATTATTTCATGAAATATAACCGCCCCTGCGTATACAAGGGGTGCATTGATCCAATGCCACATTGACCGGCCGCCACTGGATCAAGGTCATAATATAAAAATGGAATAAATGTTTGATTTGGTAATTTTATTCAATTCGTAAAATATAATTGAATAAACCAAACCTCGAATTAGCTAACAACAACTAGTCCTTTCCTAGCTCTATCCTGTATATTATCTCTTTCTCTCTTCAATAAAAATAGAAGTTGAGCAATTGAGTAAATAGCAATTCTCGTAGGAAAACTTAAGTTGAGATACCTTTATTAAGAGGTTATATGCTCTACATTGGGGAGGAGACGGATTTTCAAAATATGTAAATATATCACATTGCATTTTTTGAATATTTTCTTAATCAGGTAAAGTTTCGTGTTTGGATAAACTATATATTTACTAAACAATGTCAGTTATTGTATGATATAATAAACTTCACTTAATTTATTACGTTCATATAATAGCTTAATTGAAATACAATAAGGCGAGTCGGTTACTTATTTAAGGCCTTTCTTTTCATTGATGCTACTAATATGGCAACACTGTCTGAGACGAGGTAATAAAATTATCTAAATTATTTTTTATTTGATCTATAAATTATTAAGATACTAAATAGATTTATATGAGTGACAAGCTTAAAAACAAAATACAAATCGCTCTGTCGTATTTTTTTATTTGTTGTTCCAAAACTATTAAATGTATACCCAATTTTGACAGCTGAAATGTTTACCGCCTTTCTTTTCCGCCTTACAAGATGGCCGCCTTGGCAGAGACAAGAAAGTAAATCATATTAATATAGAAATATCTCTATTGTTCTTATTTTCAGTCACACACAATACATAAGCGATGCAGCGAAGACAGTGATTCTTGCTATATTATGTCGAGATTGAATAAATGATTTGTTATTTTTGTTTCGTATTTTTGAGGGATTTTCTACCAAGTATTCAACCAGTTTTTGATTGCGCATATGAAAGTATTATCGTAAGAAAGCACCTATACGAGTCAATATGTGGGTTGGTTATTGAGTAGATCGCATCGCAATGACGTCACTCCAGAAATAGCATCAAGAGCAGATGTTGAGAACCTGTGGCTAGGGATGAAAAAAATAGGTTATTGAAATCACAGTACATATAGCAATATTAGGAGTAAATTGAAACACATTTTAACATAATATTTCAATTCATCGCGAACAATCTCATTGAAATATGTCGTTTTTTTACCGGTATTTTTGCACTTTCAAAGCCGGTATTCCAGTATCGAAAAGTACCATGAATTCCGGTTTCGTTAAAACCGATATTACAATCTCTACGTGTGGCATTTTTCATTCTAAATTGAGATATTTTGACTAACTACATACTTTCCCGACATATTATTAAATGTCGTGCATTAATTCTAAATATAATATATGTAGGTATTTTTAAATCATATTTAATTTTATTGAATGCGGCTTTTCGATATGAAAAAGGTACCCCACTGCCGATCTATTGATAACTCGTTTGATAATAATAAAATGTGCATATGGGCTATAATCAAATGTATTGTTGTCCATTTCTATTTTTTTATAGAAATTATTTATAACTAGAATTATCTATTTGACAACTGAAACATGCAGCAAAATTGTGTTACATTTAAATATTTGTTAAGCCGCCACTTGACAGTTATCTAAATTACATTTTTTTCCTTTTAGATTTACATTTTAATTAATTTCGCAATAATTTAAGTTTGCCGTATCCAATTCTCGTGAGTTGTAAATTGCAAAAGTCTCTCTCTCGAATGTAGGTTTATTATTCCTTGTGGTAAAGTAACATTAATTTACTGTTGTAATTCTCTTAGGGACTGAAAACTAACATCGTAAAATTATTATGAAATTACACCCATGATAAAATTCAACCTCCGTAGCCAATCGGCAAGTACCACGCTTAACGACCAGAGCGTCCCAGATACAACTCCAGGCTCGATAAAATATCTTGACGTTTTTATTATTTAAAATTGACAAAAATTACTATGTACATATATATCAATACTTCAAAATCGATCGTCAAAATAGTTTGCTGACTGACTTACCAGTTTTTTTTACCATGTCCGCTCTAAGCGTGGAGCATATGGACTCCTAATGAAGTTTAGCTCAACAAAAGTGTTTCTACGAAAACTGCTTGTTACTCAGTTGCTCAACCTCTGTTTTTCTAAAGAGAGTAGGAATAGAAGGAAAGGGCTAGGATAGGACTAGTGGTTAGCTAATCGCTCTCGATACGCCCCGTGCATAAGATAGGATGGGCGGGAGGGGGAATTCAAGACATCACATACATCCATGCCTTCATAGATCGATTGAAAAATCAATTTATAAAACTGCCCGTACTGGGATTCGAACCCGTGACCACCGTAGCGGTAGCCAACGACGTTGACCACTCGACCACACAGGGGGCTGAACTAACTTGACTAACCACTAGTTCTGTCATATTCTTCTATCACTACTCTCTTTGCGAGTTTGATCAACTAAGTAACAAGCAGTTCTCGAAGAAACCATGCTGTTGAGATGCACTCCATTAGGGGTCCATATCGACCGTTGAAAGGGAAAAGGACGTAACCCACAGTTTTTTCAAAACAGGTTTTTTTTTAGATAATCACAATGTATACAACTTGATAAACGTTCTATCAAAAGGATGCGAGCTGCAAATGCCGAATTAATATCTAAATTTAGCTTTTAAGTTTGAAAAATATGACCTTGTAAAAAATTAAAACCAAGAAAAAAAGACTGAAATAAAGGTTTTTCTTAGACAATTTCTTTGATTAATATTAGATTGTGTCAATTAAACACCAGTTTATAAGTCTCCGTGCACTTCAAAAGGTTGTGTATAATTCATAATTTGTATAAGACCAAAAATCATCAAAACACGTTTTTTGCGCCTCCTGGTAAATTTAATGTGTGGGTTACGTCTTTTTTCCTTTCCACGGTCGATATGCTTCATAATAACACAGGACGTCGCTTAAAAAATGTCATTGAACACCTTAAAACACATTGGTTACGGATGACTCGTATACGAGTCTTTTCGCCGGTCTGACTTACGCGTTGAAATATATACATCCAATGCGACAAATGTTTTAGATTCTCTATGCAGATGGCGTAACAAATGATTGATGCATCATTTAAAAAATAAAATATTAAAATATATGCACAAATATTTTTTTTATTCGGTGATTTCGGCGATGAAAAATCAGCAGACAGTTAAAATAAAACTTTAAAAAATAGGCCACTAAAATATAAGCAATTGTAGGCTAAAAATAGGCTTTTATGTTTTCTAATTTTGTTTTGAAATAAAATAAACAGGAGTAAATGTTTATTTGACTTGTTATTTATTACGTTTTCGATGAAATATATAATTCTATGTCAAATACCCGATTTTCTATATTAAAAAATACAAAAGATGAGTATCCCTTATAAAAGCAGGCTAAAATATATAAAGTATTATGCAACAAAGTGTTGCACAACTGGTGTCCAAATTATTTTTTTGAATGTCAAATAGTTTTAAAGTTATTTTTTTTTTTCAAAAGTACCTAATTTTTTTGCAAAATTTCGCAAAAATGCCCCGATGCGAATGAGTTAAAAGTGAAGGACCGTAGAATACCATTTCAAACGTGAAATATGTGGAAAAATGAATAATATCACAGTTAGTCATTGGCTGCACGGTTCACTGAGGAAAAGTTTGCAAACTGAGGAGTTAATTGGTCGAGCCAAGTTTCCTTGATTGTCGTGATGATGATGATTAGGATGACGAGTCTAATGACATTCCTACGCGAAGACAGTCACGAAAGGGCTCCGACTCGGTCTGTTTGAGCTGCACGAGCCTGTCGCTATAGTAGGTCTCGCAGCGAGACAGATTTTGTGGATTTTGTTTTACAATAATTTTCTACTTTCTAGAATTGAGACGTCGTTTTATACCAAATTACAGCTGTAGTTTGACTGTTTCAATTGACTCTTAAGATACATTAATCGTTGTCATTATTTTATTTATTGAATTGGCATTTTCTCACTAGAACTTTATAATAATAAATATAAAATAGCAAGCTGTTGTTTCTTATGTAGTCGAAAAGCTCGGAAGCTTTGGAAAACTGCTTCGATAAAGGATTTGTGTTTAACCTTCGAGTACCTGTGGGGTGCATTCGCATTGAAAATCTCTTCTTACTTCAACAATTCGCTAAACACCAATAATATGCAGTTGATATGTATTGTAATCTACAATGATACATCAATCAATGCAATGCAAATATTACGTAAATTTGTCTTGGGTCACTTTGTACCCCACCGACTCTCAATCATTTTTTCGACGTTTTTTTACTCGAGTGTTAAGTGAATGGATTTAAAAAATAAATAACTTCAAATTTAGTGAAGTGATTTTTTAATTACAATAAAGAGATGTGGAGCGACTGAATAACAACCGGTTCTCGTAAAATACATTTTTTAAATATTCTATAAGACTCAATATGCTTCAAATTTGAGCATACATAATAATTGTTGTAGAACTAAGTACATGTATTCGTTTTAACTTAATGTAATAGATAATTACTGTTTTTTATCATTTTTTTACCATGTCCGCTCCCAATGTAGAGCATATGGGCTCCTAATGGAGTCTATCTCAACAGAAGTGTTTCTACGAGAACTGCTTGTTACTCAGTTGCTCAACCTCTCTTTTTCTAAAGAGAATAGGAATAGAAGGATTGGACTAGTGGTTAGCTAATCGCTCTCGATACGCCCCGTTTATAGGATAGGATGGGTGGGATGGGGAAATTCAAGAAATTACATACATCCATGCCTTCGAAAAGAAATTCATAAATAGATTGACAATCAATTTATAAAACTGTCCGTTCTGGGATTCGAACCCGTGACCTCCGTAACCGAAGCCAACGACGTTGACCACTCGACCACACAGGCGGCAAATCATTTTACGCTGTTTGTAATTGGTAGAACCAGTTGTTATTATTACAATCAAGTCACTGATGAATGAAGTAATACAATTTATCAAGCTTCGTTTGCTGAATGATTTGTTGAGCGGTATTTAAACCAATGTTGATTTTTAATTTTACGAGAAGAAAAGGAACAATGCAAATTTCGCATGAACGAAGCGTTCTCGAGTCCAACGTTTATGTAACGTATAATTTTGTATTGAAAATATATTTATTTTTGGTTTGTCCAAATCAAATTGTTAGAATACAGAAGTGTTTTTACGCGAGTTAACCTTTAAACGCCCGTGGACTTTTTTCGAAATATTTGCATACCTCATAGCTTTTATAAAAATAATTATATCTCTAAAACTATTCAGCAGGTAAAATAAAAAGCATTAGCAAAATAAAAGATTGTTTATAATTAAAGAAAGCTTTATTTACAATTTTTCACATTTTTATATTATTATACATTTAAGTTAAAGAATTAAAACGATACAATCACTTTTAAGGTGTTCACTGTCAATACTTGGTGGAAAGGCATTATATTAATAAAAACAATAATCCTTTGTACTTCATTCCACTTTATTTAATATGTCAGGACCGGTTTCGTTGACCATCAGTTGACAATGCTCGCAATGAGCGAAACCGGTCCTGACATATTAAATAAAGTGGAATGAAGTACAAAGGATTATTGTTTTTATTAATAAAACGATACAAATTAGACAAAACTTAAAAAATTTAAACCATAAAATTACAAAAAAATAGAGAATTTTCTAGGTATGGAAAAAAATCTGTATCCCCATTTGAACATGTTTTATGGTGTGGATAAAGCTGATTTATTACGGTCCGCCTAACACAATGCATATTCCAAGAGTCGACCTTGTAACGCAGATGTTTATATTACTCAATATGACAAAAATATTGAAAATATACATCGAAACTGAAAATAAAATTATGGATCGGTATCTCAAAGTCATCATTTATGTAAGCTAATATTCATATTTTGAATACTACTGTCATAAATCAGTGTAATCCGTTAGCGAAATGTACCATAATCACTGGTACCGTACGGGGCCGCCGGGCGTTTAAAGGTTAATATATGAAAAACATGCATCTGAGCGTGCTTTGGCACACGCCAAATCACCGGTCGCTCCACAATAAATTGTTTATTTTGAATTTAAGCATGTTGATTATTTACATGATGTTTTTGACAAGTATTACATTTGACAGGTTTGTCGGTAATAAAGAAGTTATACTGTATTTCATTGTTGTACCTCTCCACCGACTCGATTTATGAACATAGAAAACAAAACATAATATTTCCCAGATGGCTGTACTATTGTTTACTATTATCAGAAGATATACAATGCATGATTATACCAAAGGCTCGGTAGTAATATTTCACTTAGTATTCTTTTGATACTGGTAACACTAAGCCGTTTCTCTTTTTCGTATAAACTCAAAGAGAAAGGAGATGACGTGACTCATAGCAATTAAACGCATGATCACTTTGAATGAAATATACACAGTGAATCTCCGGAAATGACGTTTTCGTGCGAGCCGACAAATACTTATATAATTTGGTCAAGCAAAACATACAATAAAATCCCAGGGCACTATTTTTTTTTTTTAGTTTTTCAAGAATCATAAAATATCAAAGAATATAAATGGAAATTACGTAATGTAAGCCTTCTTATTAAATACATATTTAAGACATCGGGTAAAGGCATTACTAAAGTGACAAATACAAATTATCTGAATATTAATTTTATAAATAATGATAATTCGTTATTATTTTAATATATTGATGTACTCCGTATATCAGGCACGGGCAAACTGCGGCCCGCCGTTTATTTTTCTGCGCCCCGCGAGAAATATTATATTTTTTGAAAAAGATTCAAGTTTTTATCTTTTAACGAATTTAAAAAAAAAGATTGAACATAAATATAATAATCGTTATTTTTGGATCAACTTATATATTTGAACAAACATTTTCAATCGTGAACCTCATAAACAACATCACCGATGAACATTTACAAGCAGTTTCTTAAAAGATTCTTAAATCTCAACTACAAAATTAAAACCTGAAAAAATGTTGAAAGGCGTAAAACAGTTCCATTCCTCTCATTAGATTGTTTTGTTTTTATGATAATAAATAATGTACATATAAAAATGGTATTTTACTTGCGGCACGCCGCTCATTTTGAATTCCTGAATTTGGCCCTTCATCCGAAAAGTTTGCCCCCCCCTGCCGTATATAATTGTACATCTTTATATTTAGTAAATGCTCTCATAGTAATTTAAATGTATAATTTACCGATTTGAGTAATAATACTGTGATTATAACGGTAACCGGATAAAACAGAACATGAAAAAACAGAACATCACAAAACGTACAACTTTATGGAGTCTATAACTAAGTCTAACAAGAATGCTAAGCCCTTGAAAATGTTGTCTTAAGTAATGATGACATGTGCAATCAATTAGTAATCTCTATATCGTATTAGATGCAATAAATAAAACAGCAATCGTACATATCAATAACACTTTCAAACTGAAATTGTCGTAAATACATATATTCGACGATTATAATAGTCGCCATTGACTGATAAAGTAAAGCGCATGTTATTACACACTGTTCTGAAATTATTACCTGTATGATATTCAATTAATCTATAATATTTCTCCAATAAATAGTTAAGAAGAAACAGGTATCATTCAACTAAAAATTGAATGTGTTCTGAATTGTCTATGTTCTATGTTCTCATGTTCTGTTTTATCATGATCTGTATGATATTCAATCAATCTATAATATTTCTCCAATAAATAGTTAAGAAGAAGCAAGTATCATTCAACTAAAAATTGAATGTGTTCTGAATTGTCTATGTTCTATGTTCTCATGTTCTGTTTTATCATGATCTGTTTATTCATGGAACCAATATAACACATTACTAAAATTGTCTCAAATGCGCCCATTAGCAAAAAAAACGTTAAGAACCCCTGGGATACACCGTTACAAATATTTATTCAAGAATCTAATATTGTTATTTAAATTATTTATTAACCCGACTGCCTTGAATAATAATATAAAGGTAATAATTAAATTAAAGCTATTTCGATGAAAATAAAAGTATTAACTGGATTTTGATTCTTGACAAGTTTTTTTTATGTGAGAAATAAATTTTTGCGTATCAATTTGACGGTGGTTAATTTATTAGTTTATTGCTTTACGAAACGACGTGACATTTTTCATGTTGTATTATTTTATTTTATTTTATTTTTTTAGATATTAAAATATAAACAAAATCATCTTATTTTAAAGCGTCAATTTTCACTATTGTTACAATTATAACACGTATCCAAGAAAACGTACATATTACAAATCTATTCGATAGATTCGGTGGTAACTTTGTTTGAGTGTTACAGAATTTGACACGTGTTTCACTTATTTAAGAATCATCATCAGACCATTGCAACGTTTACGAATAAACTAAAAATTGATACGTTTATATGACCATTAACCATCATTATTGCTTATTATTACTTAATTACTTTATTACTTATAGTAACACCAATTCTATTTAATTAACCTTTATAATATCTGTATATTTTTAATTATTATTTATTTTTGTCTATCAAATTGTTATAAATATGTATCTTAACTGTATCATTGAGGAAATATCTTCGGTGTGATGCAGAAAAAAATAGATTTTAATTATTGTGTTTCAAATTACAAAATAAAATTCGGTGTTTGGGGGATTGATTTTATATTATTACAAATCTATTAAAAAATAACAGCACTTTCATATTTACTGTGGTGTACGTACATTCTGGATTTCGTTTTTTATGAAAATCTCTTTTAACTTATAATATTATATCTTTATTATACTATACTTTAAAACCATGTCCGCTCCCTATGTACATATCGATGGTTAAGAGTTAAAATATTTATCAAAAAAAAATGTTTTTTTTCCCTCCAGTAAAGTTGTTTAAATGGACACAACGATCTATGCCCCCCGGGAACAGATATAAATTGATACAATAAATATTTTTCTTAAATAAAATAATCTAATAAATTTAACAAAATATTTTGAACGAATCTTTCATTTTAAATAGAAATAAGTAATAGTCTATATTTACATCAGATTAAATAACAATTTTTTAAGGAAATGATTTACCATGCTAATCATGGGATAGATATGTACTAGTTCGTTTTGTGGTTTTGTGGTATTCTCATAATTTTGCGTAATTGGTGATAACAACGGTTCACTCCGAGTCTGAATAACTGGGGTTCGAAAACGGTGTTCTACTGTTCAGTTATGCACTTAGTAAGTGGCATGTAGAAAACATTGCGCAAAAATTTGCATTCTGTTTATGTAAAAAAATATATACAAATATTCAATCAAAAGTAAACAATAAACGTATTGATTCGATTGATAAAGGAACGGGTCGACGATCTCGAGATGTTTTAATCAAACGAGTTCTGATAATTGTTCATATTCAAATCATATTATTTGAATACTACTGAAGCTAAAAAAACTTGTTTTTCTCAATAATTCATAGTCATAATAAAGTATACTGTTACAAATCTTCCTGGTTAATTTTATACTGGATTCGTCGACTTCTTTTCAGTATTAAATAACACCGTTTTGTATGCAATAAAATAAAACCACATGCTGTGATTAAGTTTCCGAATTATTGAAAATCAAATGAATATGTTAATTACACCCCTCCTTTCGTGTGCTGTGTGTATGTCCTTTTTTTGTTAGTAAAACGAACAGCATGACGTCTTTCTAATCGTCGTCTAATAATCTATTTCCATTAATACTATTTTTTAAAAAAACACTTAAATAAAAAATGTACCCAATATTTTAATTACTAAAATCAACTCAATGAGAAATGATATCACATACCCCTCACTGTCAAGATATAAAATTTAAATTTGTTATTGCCTTGCCATTAGGGTATCCAATCCCGGGATTTTGAGATTGATTAATTTTCAATCCCGGGATTGGGATTAGCTCACCGACGAATTTGAAATCCTCGATTTGGTATACTTTTTCCCAGATTGTCTCAGAAACTCGTTTTTTTTAGCTCACCGAGGAATTTGAAATCCTCAATTTGGTATAATTTATTCTCAGATTGTCACAGAACCTCGTTTTTTTTTAAAACTCACCGTGGAATTTGAAATCTTCAATTTGTCAATTGCGTGTCAATTTTCGGGATTTGCTCAAAATTTCTCAATCCCGGGATCGCGGCCGTGTCAATCCCGGGTATCGGGATCAAAAAATTGAACGGGATCCCTGGATTGGATGCCCTATTTGCCATGATATGGACCTAAAACCACCTCTTGGCTAGTGCAAACTTTTTTACTAGACCATGCGTTCTCAGCAATTTGTACAATTCAGTCGGTATTAACTTGAAGTGAATTGAAAAAAACCACACATGTCCACAATGGTAAAAAATACTATTAAATCCCTCTGTATTCGTGTGCTAATCTGTTGGTAGAAGAATTTTATTATTCTTATATTGAAAAATTGTTTATTATTAAATAAATTAGACAGCAATTAGTTGAACAATTCGGTGAACGAATAAATGAATCTAAGAATACTTGCAAATGGATGCTCGTTAGTAAAAATGATTATGGTCCCGATAAAATCGTTCACTTTCATTGACCACTCGTTTCAGTGTTCCTAATTTTTTTTTCTTGCCGTGTAAAATTTTTTTTTTTTGTAATATTATTTTTTACAGAATGGAATTACAAAAATGTACGCAATTCAGTGAATAGTAATTTCTTGGCTTAGTCGGTGCTAGTACGTTATTAATCCGTCAACTGTGCAGGGTTTGTAACGAATCTAAGGACTAACTTTTTGAATATAAAATCGAGATTATTTTAAAAATATATTGTTTTCATTTAATGTTTTTTTACCACCAGTTTCTCGTAAAATTAAAAATATTCTTATTTTTATAGTAATATTTTAACGTTCAAGAAGTTGGCTTTGTTGGCTAATAGACTGTTGTTCGGCTTGACTCTTCTCAACAGATAACAGTCGTTATTCAAGACATCACATACATCCATGCCTTCGAATGCAAATTTATAAATCGATTGAAAAATCAATTTATAAAACTGTCCGAACAGCGATTCAAACCAGTGACCTCAGTAATCGAAGCTAACGACGTTGACTACTCGACCACGCAGGGGTAATAAAACAGGACAGAACTAGTGGCTGGATTAAATCTTGAATGGTAGGAGGAAGAGGAGGATTTTTTAGACAAAAATGCTGTTCGTACTGGGATCCGAACCCGTGAGGTCCAGCATGAAAGCCACTGACGTTGACCACCTTGCCATATACTAGACTAGGGTATCCAATCCTAGGATCCCGGGATTGCAACAGTACTAATCCCGGGATTTCGGGATTGAGAAAATGAAACTTAGAAGATCTTTGGTAAATCCGCAAATTCCTGGGATTTTCGATCCGAAAATTCTGGGAAGATCTAAAAAAACGTGTCGCGCTGTTCATTTGGAGAAATCCTTAAATTCCTTGGTTTTTGAAATCGACATAAAAAATCCCAGGATTTCAAAATCGCCGACCAAAAATTTTCTTAATCCCAAATTCCAATTTATACACGATTTTATGATGAATGTTCTATCCCGAAATTCCGAGATCACAAAAAAGGGTGCGGGATTGGATACTCTACCATGGACCCGACGTAAAGTAATTATCATTACATTTCTAAATGAACCGTGTTGAGATACGCTGGTCGAAGCGACCAACGTGACTTGGAGCGAGTATCCCGTTAGTTACAGCCTTTCGTTAGCCGCGTTGCAGACCTGTACCAAATGAGTATAAAAAAAAATTATTGTTGTTAAAGTCGGCCACGGTACACTTTACAATTTATTGGGTCGAAATCGATCACACTTCCCCGTTCCGGAAGGCATTGTTTAAACATCTCGCTACAGGTGTTGACTCAAAATGATCTTATAGCTTCTAAGCTTCCAAAAATGACTTTATTATTGGATATCCGAATTTGAATGAGAACCACTTAATAATATACGGAAGATACTGGAATCGAAGAGCGAGAGTGAACGCGGACAAGGTCATGAACATTTGAAGTTTAAAAAATTCGGTTGACCACACGTTTTTTTCGCCGTCGAGTCGATGTCGAATATTTACATTATTTTCAATTGGTTAAGTGTTTGCTGCTAATTCATTTTTTTGCGGCGCTTCTTAAATAATTCATTTAGTGATATTTAGTTTCTGAGAATTTACATGTGCAAATTTTGAGAGAAACCGATACTATGCAAGTTAGATTCGGTATTACTATGTAATTTAATATTTGATATTCCATTTGATGTGTATGTAAGTGTGACGTAGGTTTCGCTTCGTAAAAATGCATTCACAGGCGGGTATTTAAGCCTTAGTCATTGATTTTAAACCTTAAATTATTAAACACGTTAAAAAACGATGGTTGATGAGAAAAATAATATCAATGGGTTTAATAGTAAATTTGAATCATTCAAATTATGTACATTCACACAAGTTTTGTCACTTATGACCCACTGTGGATTACTATTCCGAAGGATTTATAATCTACATGATGTGTTGTTCTTTTTATACTACATGTCATTGAAAATTTAAAGCATAAGGAGTTGGAATGATGCATAATATCCAAGGTTATATTAAATTTGAATCGTTCAAACTATGTACATTCTCACAGATTTTGTCACTAACGACCCGGGTTTCGCCTTGCGGCATCTTCAGGCGTTCAAGCGCACAGATGAACTTTAACTGACGTTTAGTACATGCATGTATCGTGTTTATATAAGAAATACATGTTTACTCACTAAGTTAAAAGCCATTGCTAGCAAAATGACGATAGTGCCAAAACTTGTGTGAATGTGCATAGTTTTAACGATTTAAATTTAATATTAAAATTCCACCAAGCACCTTTAGTCGAAATCTTAAATTATAGGTTCAATAGTGAATAAAATTTGCAATAGATCTGGTATTTTTTTCCGTATGAATTATTTATTTCCCGATAAGTGACTTAAACCGGTATTCTTCAACAACTTGTCGATGAAATGTTCCGCGTGAAATTCATTATTGCATGCTTCAATATCGGCAGACCACAGAACTGTAGTTCAGGAATGGAATGTAAAAGATCAGGAAATTTAAAGGATTATTTTTTACCGTATCCGTCACTAACGTGAATCAGATCAGTTTTAAATTGCGTTCATCGATTTCACATGGAAGACAGGTAAAAAAAAAATCGTGAGAAATCATAGTTGGCAGCCAATTGTAATTGGTTTGCCTCTCAAGGATGTTTATTGGCATATTGCGAAAAAATCATACTCATTTTTTATTTAAGCAAACGACCAGTTATCTCACGTAATAAATATTTAATGATATAGGAAGGAAGTAGTTATGTATCGTATTATGTAGACAGGTAATAATATAATATGTTCTGTTATAGATCATTTTAAATACTGGCAGCTATAATATCGCGAGCGATACCCGACCATCGTATCTTTGTAATACACAATAATGTAAGTCAGCAACGGCAATATCCAATGTTCGAATCGGATGCTGGAAGTATGCCGAAACTTTCTCTGTACACCGTACGACAAACAGCTGTGCGCAACATTTATTTCGCTTGCCGTGTGCCACACCAACGGGTTTTTGCGCAGAGTAATAAATAATACGTTACATCTAACAAAGAAGAATCTCTGGCACATGCTATTATGACAATACTATGCGTCGATATCGTGGACAACTCATGTGAAAAAATCTTTGGTTATCTTAAAGAATAGCGCCGTGAAGCATTTGACGTTTAATCGAAATTGCCGCTAACACAGAAATCGTTTGTGAATTATTTTTTTTAACTAATTATACAAATCTAAGAAGCGTTATGATCTTTGATTACTGTCAGAATAAATGAAAGAAATAAATGTATATTCAATTGTGTCTTAACTAAGATGTATAAGTAGTTACACATAACTTCCAATATTAACGATTTCGCGGCGAAATCGGTACGATTGAATATACATTTATTGTTTTCATTTATTCTGACAGTAATCAATGATCATAACGCTTCTTAGATTTGTATAGTTAATTAAAACAAATAATTCACGAACGATTTCTGTGTTTGCGGCAATTTCGATTAAACGTCAAATGCTTCACGACGCTATACTTTAAGATAACCAAATCTTTTACTTATTGGGATTTCTTTGTGGATGCAGTCAATAATGGCTTATAGATTTGCTTCAGTCCGAATGCGGTCATTTCGCTTATTAATGTAGTCATTTAGCCAAAAATAAAGCTCATCGCCCACGGTAAATTTCACGAACTGAACCACGATTTTCAAAAAAAAAATGTTCTAACGTTATTATATTCATGGTAATATGACAAACCAAGTAAGCACAAATCGGCTGTCAGCTTTCAAAAAATTTGCTTGATGGGAAAGCAAACCTTTAAGAAACACACCCGCTACTATAGAACTATAAACTATACATGTTTCTACATTTCTAGTGATTGCGTATATCATTCGCAGTGTTCCTGCAACATTCGCCCAATCTCGTCGATCTGGAAGCATTAAGCTATTGTTTTTATTATCTATTTAGGTCTGTAAGAAGTGGTGTAGTTCTAACTAAAAAAAGTCTGGAAACGTTGATTAATTATAATATGTCAATACCCCTACCCGTAGTGATTCAATTTATGCACCAACAAGTGTTTTTACAAAACATTCTTCCAATAAACAGTTACAAAAAGCTAGATAAAAGTGTGAGAGCGCCGACTCCAAGCGTCCCAGCCCCAATAAACCGCAGTCTGTAACGTGCAACACAAGACTGCACATACGCACAATGACAACGCAGACAAATGGGTTGTATTTGTGGGTATGATTATTTTATCGAATGTTGACAAATATCATTGCCACTTCGTCTATTGTATTACTCGTTTTTATAATAATCATATATGTAATTTTTTCAGCAGTATTGATAAGACTAGAAAAATCGCATCCGTAATTTTCCGTAATCCGTAATTTTTTTCGTTCCTCTTAAATTATAGCAACTATGTCGATAGGACAACAAGTACAGACCTTTCCCAAAAGAATATAATAACATTGTATCGCCTAAATTTGTGGCATTAACGAAATAAGCGTTTGTTTATTTGGTCATCATATGTAGATAGTATTATATCGACAGTGGAAAGGAAAAGGGACGTAACCCACACATATAAAATTTTACAGGAGGCGCTGAAACGTGTTTTGATGATTTTGTGACATATGCAAATTATGAATTATACACAACCTTGAAGTGCACGGATACTTCTAAACAGGTGTTTAATTGACATAACCTAATATTAATTAAAGAAATTGTCTCGGAAAAACCTTTATTTCAGTGTTTTTTCTTGGTTTAAATTTTTTACAATGTCATCTTTTTCAAACTTAAAAGCTAAATTTAGATACTAATTCGGCATTTACAGCTTCCATCCTTGTGATAGAATGTGTGTCAAGTTGTATACATTGTGATTATCGAAAAAAAGCTGTTTTGGAAAATTGAGGGTTACGTCCTTTTTCCTTTCCACAGTCGATATCTTCATGATCAATATGAGCAATTTTCGCTATTTTTTACTTGCTTCTTTACTTGTAATGTATGCACTCTCTTACATTACGTTTGACTGATCAGGAAGCTGCTATTAAACTTTACTGTATTTTTTGTATATAACTATATGTCTGGATAAGTTTATGATGCAGAAAGTTTAACGAACCTATAATGGTATGATTCCGTTACCCTCCAATGAACGTTTGCGGTTATGCTGGTACGATACTTTATGCAACTGTTCATTGCAATTCTAAAAAGGTGCAGTATTGGATCCAAAAGTATTTGTTTCAAGTTTTTCAAAATGCACATTCAGTATTTCGATAACACTTCAAAAAGTGATACAACTTACTAGATTGGTTTTCTTTTGTTTCCACAATAAATCTTTCTTCTCTTTTTCACTATGATTCGATTCCTACTGTCTTTATTAATGATTATTATTTAATTTAAATTTGTTTTTATTTTAAATCATTGAAAAAAAATATTATCTTTTTGCTTGTCGGCTTTCAGCACTTTAAGATAAGATCAACATTTGCTAATTTGTACGTCTTGTCATTTCTTCCGTTGCTTTTTTCTGTTTATAAGCACTTAATGTTATTCACGACCGTAGAAATAAAACTAGCACTTTTCTGTCCCAATGAGTATGTTATTTGCTTCTTGCAACTTGGTATTCCTTTTTGTTCATTAAGGAGTTACCACACACGTTCCATTAATTTAATTGCCTCCTCCACCATAAAGCTTAATCCCGTCGTAGTAATAAAAAACATCCTCGCTAGGTTATGATACTAAATATATGAATTTATAAACTAACCAGTCAGTGCCGGCACTACGTACAAGCGTAGTAGGCTACCACATGTAGCGGATAATTTGGAGAGATCTTGAAAGGAGGCCAAATTTCTAAGCGCATAAGGGAATTTCATAACTAAAGCGGCCGATGTTTTCCAGTCTTTCTTTACATTCAACAAAATAACTTCCATACATTTGCTCAGAATTATTTCATTTGTAACCATGTTATAAACTCTATTCTACTTCTGAATTGTACCATATTCAGCTCGCTACATTCTTCACAATTTGTGCAGAGTAGAATGATAAGATCCTGTTTTTTTTATTTGATTCTGCACATAAGAAACTCATTCTCTCAAAAGATTTATAAACTTGCAAATTGCAAAGAACTTCAACTAATTTAAATTGGCACCGACATATTTGAAGGGTCCGCGGCTCGGAAGTCTCCGGTTCACTGCAACATTAAAAAAGGTGTAAATATGATACCTATAAGACGGCCGCCAATGACCGTAACACATCCGCGGGCTGTTGAAATGCCATTTAAACCTATTGTTTTAAATTCTTATTTTTCAAGCGATCGACACAACCTAATTGGCATTTTCTCCGCGAGCCATAAATACGCAGATTATAAAACCATTTTTGGAGACAATAAAATATGTTGAGGTTGTAAATTTATAAATCGAATTTATTATAAAATATGAAATTTTAAGAATCTCATTTTTTTAAATTTTATAGAAATCCAGCTGTGAATTTATTACAGTGTAATGAGTGTTTGGGGATAAGTCGTTCAGGGTTAAATCAAACATTTCAGTTGGCCTAATTAAATTCGTTCATTTGATTCGTATCACTGTCTAACGAAAATAATGATTATGAAATTATTTGTGAGTCATTTGTTTGCACACTGTCCAATCGGCAAAACAAAGAGCTAGAGTGGGAAACAAAATTCAGATCAAAACGAAAAAAGTCATCTGTTGACTTCATCTGCCTCTGCCAAAAACAACGTTGCGTTCGAGTGGGAAAGTATAACTCGGTTTTCAATTATTGTTGGATTATTCCATGAATCCCCTGAAATATGTTTTCTCTCGCTTTGGCTTTCGTTGGCAATCGTTCTCTGAATCAAATTCTAACCGAATTAATTTTGGGTATCTTTTTGTTTTCTCATTCTGCGTGCTATCCATAGTGTTACCGTGGGCAAGCAAATGATTCTCATTGATTCTAATATTTCGATGGCGGCAAACAAGTGACAAGAGGAGACTGGTGAATCATGGCGGCTATAGCTTTACTATGGCTTCACAACTGTCTTGTGGATTTATCTTATTGAGCTTCACATTCACAATTTCAGTGAGACTACAAATAGAAAACAATCGTGACCTAAAAATATCTTTATATTATATCAATAAAGATACCAATCCGTGATGCGTTCGATATAATAGACTATATGTCATAGGTCAAAATATCGCCTTGCTATAAGAAACTACAGTAAAATACATAAATATAATAATTTATAACATAAAAACATTACACGATGATATGCCGCTACAAGAATGTAATAAAAACTTATAATTACTGCGTAAGCAATTTATATTTTTAAGTAACCTACTGAAAAATATGTGGTCTGATTTACTACGCTTAAACAACTAGAAAACGGAACATTTTTGACGTAAAAAGCTCAATTTAATTATCACAATTAGTTTATTCATTTTAAGTCAAATATTCCTTTGTACTTATTTCCACTATTTATTTATCAAGACCAGGACCAGTTATGCTCATGGCGAGCATTGTTAACTGAACTTGAATTTAATTTGAAATAAAAAGGTGTTATTAACCATTGGCACTGAAAAGAATTTAGTAATAAAGTTAAAGTAGTGCCTAATGGTAATTCCAAACATAATTATAATTTGGGAAATTTTAACAAAGTGATCTAAAATGATGCATTACTAAAATTAAAAACTGAATGATGATTTAACTGCTTCCAAGAATTTTTAAAAACCATATCAATTCTAACAGACAAGAAATAAAGTTTTAAAAAATATATGCAAGAATAGTTAACATCTAAATATTATTATTAAAGAACAGTTAAGTTCTGATAAAAAATCAGACGATCTTTCTTCATTTGGATACCATCTGTTGATCTGTTTCTAAATAACCACACACCAAAATGTTCTCATGGTATATAAATTCTCAAGCTATATTTATATTGAATGAATGAATCAAAATTATATATTAAAAACAAATATTTAAAAATATAGCAAGTCTGAGGTCTCGAGTTAATTTCCCGGCATTTTATTCGCTGGTTGTCTCGACACAGAATCTTTAATTCAGACGATAAAGACGTAATGTACTGGTGTAAATTGATTTGAAATTTGCTATTTAATGTGATCCGAAATTAGACTTAATGCAGCCAGATACAACGTTGGATTTCTCCACACTAGTCTTGAGTTGATTTCCCGGGATTTTATTATCTGATGTCTTGACACAGAATCTCTATTACGGAAGATAAAGACATGGTGTACTGGTGTTAATTGATTTGAATTTTGCTATTGAATGTGATCTGAAATAAGACTTTCTGCTGCCAGATACAACGTTGAATTTTTCCACACTTATCGGTCCATTGAAATGCGCGGTGAAGCACTTCAAATAAACGCTCTCACGCTTAACTTAATAAAATACAGCAGTTAAATTTATGTATAGATTCGAAGTGAATTACTCCTGTGCTCTTTAATTTTAAACTCTTCTCAATAATATACTACTAGAAGTATTTTTCGAATATACAATGATGTTAATCGCCAACAATTGCAACGGACTGTAAATGAAACAGCATTCTCTCTTGGTATGGGACGATAATATTTGAACGATAACGATTTGCCGTTAATATGTTTCCATCACATGAGAATTTTCACTTTAGGAAAACTAAAATCACAAATACAATTCAAAAAATCTAAATTTGACATTGACCTTTCGGGGAGTTGACTGACCGGTAGGGAAAAACTCGCACCGACTAATCCACGGAGGGTGACATATTACCGCGTATCGCAAGGAACACACCAACGTTAACCAAGTGCGGTTTCATAAGCAATTTTTTTCTTTTTATCACTTATTGAAATAAGTTGTTGCTCATCAATAATAGGCAAAATATAGAAATTAAGCAGAGGAAATTAAGGTTAGATGCGGAAGCACAGAGCTACGTAAGCTAATACGCAGGCGCGTCTGCCTTGCGCTGCGGTCCGTTGTGAACCCGGCACGGATTTCTGATTGATTCGTACAGGCTTGGACGTATTTTTTAAATGCGCCGTGAAAATGACACATACACTAATTGAATTTCTGCGAACTGAAATTTATTTATACGATACTACGCATGTAGACTACTCTTAAAACAGCTTAACGACCGTGGACGCGTATTTGAGTCTTTGAAAAACAAAGGTTACTGGCCGGCGGACACATATATGCGTATAGGTGAAGTATCTGGAAGCTGAGAAAATTAAATTTTGTAAAGATATCTCAATTTGCTTACGAATTATAGTGAATTTAGTAAAATTATAATTTTCGCCAGGTGAAATTTTATAAAAAAAACGTGCGGTCGCTAAGCTGTTAAAAGACATTAAGATAGTTATTTTGGATCATTACGTGTTATTCATGTCACTTACATGACCAGTGGTTTACAAACCTCTGTGTTTGTTTGTGCAGTGGTAGGTTTTGTATTGTAGTTTACTGAAAACTTTGAGTTCCATTTGAATAATAATTTAAAAAATACCCTTGAATGTCATTTTGCGAAGAAATATACGTTTTCAAAATATGCCATTATGTGTCATTCATATATGACACACGCGAAACTGTCACAGCATACGCTGATTGCTCATTAAGACTTCGCCTGACTGCATCTCCAGATTCTGTGCTACCCTGCAATGCGTTAATTGCATCGCGGCATACGCTTAGCCCAGCGGTGGGCTGGTAATATGTTAACAAGGGGCTCGGTGAATCTCAACCATAATGTCTTCATACCATGGATGATGCATATGACGTGGATCGCTGGCTTATTTGCGACCCGTTGTTTGTCTTTGTCGCTCCTTCAATTTTTTAATTCTCCTTTTTCCTGTTATAATTTATAAGAAATTGCAGTTAGGTGCTAATTTGATCATAAACGAATGATTTTCTTAACTTACCCTGCGAGCCCCCTATTAGCCCACCCCTGGCTTAGCCTTATAATGTTAAATTCTCCGCTCCTGCTCGGGGTAAAAAGTGAAAAAAAAATGCTTAAAAATAAATCAAAATCAATCGCCGTTTTAATTGTTGGTTATATAGATTTAAATTACAGCAGCAAGTCATCTTTTGTCGTTTGGTGTTAAATGCCACAGATAGATAACGAAGTGCCTGATACAAAGGTCACCTATAAAATTCCAAAAAATGAGTAAATCACTGACTTACTTTTACCCTTCTGCAAAATAGTGCTAGAAAGCAGACGTTAGCTATTTATTTTACCCTTGAGTGGAAAGAGGTTTGCAAGCGTCAGACAGATAATGGAATAGGTCAATGTCTTCCCAATGAAAGCTTTAATGGCAAGAAAAATAACGCTCGAACAAAAATTGTCTGACTTTTAAAGGTCTTAATTGCTTTCACACGTATGAGTTGAGAGGCGCTATTTTAAAAGATAGTATTGCATGGCTGGTTCTATTACATACAAAGTACGAGTTTTACTAACGTTCAGCTCCGTCAGGGTGTGACAGTGGGCTCCACCGTTTTTTTTTTACAGTAAGACTGTTATTCTCAAAACGATAAAAGAAACATTTTTTTTTTAATATTATAGAATACCTTTTGTTTGATTATCTTTTTTCGAAAGTGTATTCACATGTTTATCGACTGTGGAAAGGAAAAAGACGTGACCCACACATTTTATCACTATAATAATCTAGATACACCCTTATGTTACTAAGCACGCGACACCTCGATTTTCTTCTTATACATATATATCGACTGTGGAAAAGAAAAAAGACGTAACCCACACATAGCAAATTGTACAGGAGGCACAAAAAACGTGTTTTGATGATTTTGGGCCATATGCAAATTATGAAATATACACAACGTTGAAGTGCACGAAGACTTCTCAGCCGGTGTTAAATTGACATAATCTAATATTAATTAAAGAAATTGTCTAAGAAAAACTTTTTTTTAGTCTTTTTTCTTGATCTCAATTTTCACAAACTCGTATTTTTTCAAACTTAAAAGCTAAATTTTGATACTAATTCAGCATTTGCAGCTTACATCCTTTTGATATAACGTGTATCAAGTTTCATATATTGTGATTATCGAAAAAAACCTGTTTTGAAAAACTGTGGGTTATGTCTTTTTTCCTTTCCACAGTCGATATGATTATTTTTCACATAATTATAACGCATTTGTTTCAATAGCTAATATGCATAATATTAAGGGCTTAAAATCGAAAAATTAAACCAGTTTATAAATCAGATTATGTTATATGTAAATTTAATTAGAACAACAGTGAAATCTCGATTCAACCGAGATAGAAAAACATGCGCTTGTTTTTGTCACTTCTCAAAGTGTAGCATTTTAAAAAAGCTGTTTTTTACAAAAACTGCGATGAAATGCATGGTGATTTTTTGAGATCGGATTTAATTCTTATCCCTAAATAATAATTAGGATAAGACTCGAATTCCTTGACACCGAAAATGAATACAACAAATGCTCAAGAGCGTAGACCATTTGGCTACAGGGCCGGCGAGATTAAGATAAAAATTGTAAATAAGTATTTTTAAAACACAACACAATAGCAAATTACATATTTACTTATTTTGACACTTAAAGAGTTTCCAGGATTAAATGTTGCTTAATAAATCAATCAATCTTAAAAAGCACGTGCTAGCTTGCTTCGATAATATGTAAGCTTAAATTACTTGGTAACAGTACCACAGTCGAAAATATTGAACTTTGCTTAGTTTTACAGACAATACATTTATAGTATGCGTTCTTTTTGGTTTAAAAAAACTTACAATCCGAGATGTAAAGTCGTATATATTAGTAAAAATAAACATTATCTTATTTCACGGTTTTATAGTAAAAAAAAAACATAAATGATTACTCCATTACAGATAGATAGACTCATAAATCAAGAGAATTTTAATATATTGTTAATATTGTTAAAGTTTGAGAACCGTTATTTAAGCATCGCGAATTTAAATACCTGCGCGCTCTACTTAACCCGAACAGTCTGAGGAGCGCTTATTCATCATCTCAACCGTAAATTCATATTTTTATTTTTTATTTTCAAGACAACATAATTGACGAGACAAGCGCGTGATGCAATTCGATGTTGAAAAATCCGACATTTCTACGGAAAATGTATAATTAAAAGAAATGGAAAACTAACTTTTTGCGGAAAAAAACAATATTAAAAAAAAAACATCCCTATCGTAGGTAGACCGTGAAACGCTGTACCTTGCTGATCGGTGGGATTTCGGCGTCCTGGAGATCTTCGGGTACTCCACCAGTGGCGGATTACCCCATAAGCGCAAGAGGCGCGCGCTTGGGGCCTCCAAAATTTAGGGGCCTCAAAAATAGCATTAATTATATAAAACTTTCATTTTCATTTTTAATATTTATTATTACTTTACGAAGAGTTTTGTAGCACTTTCATGTTATTCAAAAAACAGGGCCTCCAAAATTTATTGCGCCTGAGGCATCCAAAGTGTTTAATTCGCCACTGTACTCCACTATTCATAGGATGTTCTCAACTTAACTGAAAGATATTAGTATGTCACTGAATAAACCTATTCATTTGGCTGGTGACAGTGAATGTTGAAGGTGTCGCGTTAAAGTAATATGATTCGGCTTTAGAGGATTACAATTAGGGTATCCAATCCCGGAGCCTTTTTCGAATTCCGGGATTTCAAGGACTGATTGATTTTCAATCCCGGGATTGGGCACTCAACGTGAAATCGTGTATAATTTGAAAGTTTTGTTGTGTCATTTTTTTTAGCTCACCGAGGAATTTGAAATCCTCGATTTGCTTTACTTTTTCCCCAAACTATCTCCTTTTTTTATCTCTTCCAATTCCAAAATTCTATTAATTTTCGGGATTTGCTCACAATTTCTCAATCCCGGGATCGCAACCATGTCAATCCCGGAATTTCGGGATCAGAAAATTGGACGGGATCCCGGGATTGGATGCCCTAATTACAATACCGACTCCGAATTGATTTTTCAAAAATTTCCGCTTAAATTAAATACCAGATCATTCTAGTTACAAGAATAATCCTAGTTAATTTAACCAATCAATATGTTGAATACACTAATCATTTTTCAATATCGTTAAATTATTTTTCTAAGATTTTATTAATAACGAAATCCCAATCCCTAATCCGCATAATATGGTGCAATAAAAATTCCCTGCCCAGTAATAATTGCTGTAATGGCCTTTCAAAATATCCAATAACCCTTTGCTAGAAAACTCTCGATACTTATTATAACGCAATCGACAGTGATGTATTATATGTATGCTCCACGTGGCGAGTAAACATTTGTAGTTCTTCTTGCATTTCTCTTTGAATAGCAGCGTAACCCATTGTTGTGTGCTCTGCGCAATACAATCGATCAAATGGGCCTTTCTCTGACTGCTTATTGGATCAATTGTGAAGTCAACAATAACATCGCAGTTCTATTAATTAAACTACATTTGCAACACGCGTTTCTCGAAATAGACCGGTGCGCCGGTTCGTGTTTTTTTACGCAAAAATAAAAAAAATATTTTTTCTAACAAATACACTCTTTTTAACGATTTTGAAATAACACAGTCCACCAATCATATCCTAAAAATAGGGTAGTGATGAGCTTTCTACTATTCCTGCAATAGTCATATCTTTTTATCCTCGCTCTCTTCTAAAAAAATAATGCTTGGGTACTGCTTAGCAAGCAATAATCAGCGTATAAAACATTGTTTAAGATACTCCGCATTGACAGTAGGTGTATGACAGTCATTTTATGTTTACTATTTCAAATTTACAATCAAATTATAAGTGTTAAAATAGAAAACTGTTATTATCACAATGATAATAATCAAGTCATCTAAAAACAGTAGTGTGCTACTGTAAAGCATTTTAGTTATTGTATTTATACGTGCACATAAAAAAATGTTTTTTTTTATTTACTTCCAATCTCTCATTAAAATTTGTGTATTATTTTACTTTCTATGTCTCGTTATAGCGTTGAAAATCTGAATACAAACCAATCGATCACAATCACTGCGATTGGCATAGCCATGAATACACATTCAAACTCATTAATAAGTAGACTTAGATTGGAAAAAAAAACTGACACCTTTGGTTCAAACTGGCCTCGTGAAATTTCGAATTTGATCCGGTGATAGGTGTTTTATAATCGATCCGCTACTACCATCATTCAATTATATTTTTTTATTCAAATATATATATTTTAACTAATGATTTCAAATCATTCAATACTATCCTCAACTACTCTAACATACTGTCTAGATAAATCTTGTCAATCATCGGCATTAATAGAGCTGTATTCTTTAAATCAATCAGTTTTTATTTGTGTGTGGGAAATCTGGAAAGTAATCTGACACTAAACCAGAGTGGTGTATCTTTTCTTGACGAAAGGCTGCACTCATTTGCCGGTTATCTAATACGGTCGCATGCAAGAAACTTCAATTAGATTATTATATATGTGTTTATAATAAATAAATCGATAAAAAAAATATATGAAAAACCTGTTTCAGGCAAAGTACCATACTAGTTGATCTCAAAGATAGTAGATATGATAGTCAATTTACCATTTTTACGAAAACGTTGCTGGCGTATAAAAATATAGTAATTTTTGTATTTTTAAATTTATTTCTTGATATTGGTGATAAATACATACAATTTATTCAAAATACAAATAAATTAGAGCCTCAAAATATTATTGTATTTTTTAATACTTGGCTTTTTATCCATGTCCGCTCCCAATGTGGAGATATGGCTTCCTAAAGGAGATATCTCTACAGGTTTTTTTTCTACGAGAACTGTTTGTTACTAACTCGCTCAAGCTCACTTTTTTTCAAAGTGAGTAGTAGAGAAGGAAGGATAAGGCTAGAATAGGACTAGTGGTTGACTAATCGCTATCGCTGCGCCCAGTTATTGAAGGATGGGAGGAGAGGAAATAATGTGAATTGACATCACAATCGCCCAGTCTTCGATCACAATTTTGAATTGAATAATTCTGGGAATCGAACCCAGACCTGCGTTATCGGTAGAGCAAGCTCTAGCCAACTGGGCCACAGTAGGTGACGATTTTGGCTTTACATATTGTAATTGCCAATGCGACAAAAAATTTGGAAATTTAAATCACATGAGATAAACTCGACAAGAAAGTTTTTAAGTCATTTGAAATCAATTGGGAATAAAAACACTTATTTTCAAAATCTCAAATCTTTTTTAAGGAATTCATTTTTTATATAAATTGATCATGCTAGGATTGGATATTGATCGCTAGAGTAAAGCTTTTCACTACTAGGCCCCAGAAGCTGTTTAACAATATTGACTAGTAACAGTATAGTAGTATAGTTATATTTAGAATCCATAGTCTGTGAAAGTGTCTCTAGAAAGCGTTTATTAGAATTGATCTACCTGCCAACTTGTGTGTTGATGACCTTTACTTTCCAAACACTCAACAGTGTTGCGCAACTCATCTTGCTACTTCCCTTTTGTACACTATCAAACAATCCGTAGGATAGTATGTGTTAAATTTGTTATATTGTGAGATTATCAGCAAAATGTGTAAGAAAACATATTTCCTCTCACGAATTGCGCAATCAAGTTATTATTACTGTTAACTTCCTCGTTTATAGTAGATAATATGGAATGAACGGTAATAAAAATACACCACACATACCTTTGTATCAAACAATTGAGAAAAATAAACACGAGAATTTCATTGATGATTAGTCAATTTATCATATAAGAAAGTTGTGGTAAAAATTCAATATATATTTGCGTATATCTAAACAACATATATTCAAAAAAGGAAACATAATTTTGTAATAATTTTACTTTTATTCCATACTAGCTGACCCGACGAACTTCGCACCGCCTCAGAATCAATAAATGTTGTAATAAAAATAATAAAACATTTTTAGTACTTTTCCCACTAAATAAAATTTATTTGATCAGGACCGGTTTCGCTCATCGCGAGCATTATCAACTGAGTTATTATCATCTGAGCATTATCATCAGTTAATAATGCTCGCAATGAGCGAAACCGGTCCTGATCAAATAAATTTTATGTGGAAAAAGTACTAAAAATGTTTTATTATATTACCATTCCACCAAGTATTGACAGTGAACACCTTAAAAGTGAATAAATGTTCTGTTAACTTGATAACTTGAAGCATGATGACTACCGAGTCAACCTTCAGTTGTAAATTGCGCGGTGGCAAGCCAGGCAGATCCAATAAGTTTAAAAATTAAGTTAGATAGTTGGTTGCTTCGTCTTCGTTTGTAACACGGTCGATAGATTTAAAGGAATGCAGTGGACCAACGATTTGATTTTGAATTGTGAAGTTTAAATGATCCACATCTTTGTTCTTTGCCGCAAGAATTGCTCGTTCATTCAACCAATTGTGATTTTTGTGATTAGATGTTCGGGAAAATTTTGTTGAATGAAGTGAAATTGCAAAAATTCGGCGGAAACAAAATCAATCCGTTCGGTTCGTCGACAGGAACACCCCCGTTACCGATAGTCAGCAATTGCTTCGGCAGATAGATCGTTTAGCAATGCATCTCGCATGTTTGTCGTCAGCTGAAGATTCTTTACATAGCGCCGGAGTCGTGATTTGAGGTAAGCGTTTATTTCATCGGAAGCGGTAAATCTTGGAATGACTGGTAGTGTTTGGTGGAAATCGCCGGATAGTAGAATCATTGCGCCTATAAAACATCTTGAGTCATTGCACAGATATTTCATACTTTGATTGAGTGCTTCCAATGCGCATTTGTGCGCCATTGTCCATTCATCCCAGGTGATGATTTTACTTGCTACCAAAACTTTGGTCATTGGTGAGTGTTTCGCAATATTGCATTTCAGTTTTTCAGTCGTTTAAAGCAGTGCTCCGCAAGCGGTGTGCCGCGAGGCGATGCTGGGTGTGCTGCGGCGCGAATCTCTAATAAACGAAAAAAAAAATAGTTTGGTCGATACTACAAACTATTTCTGATGACACTATCATAGAGAAGCAGAAATAATTATTTTTTGGTTGAAAGAATATGTTATATGCACAGTCTGCGCAAGAATGTTTCGCGCACCTTGCGAAAGATCGCTAGATTTGAAGGAATGTAGTGGACCAACGATTTAATTTTGAATTGTGAAGTTTAAATGAGCCACATCTTTGTTCTTCGCCGCAAGAATTACTCATTCAATCAACCAATTGTGATTTTTGTGATTAGACGCTTGGAAACATTTTTTTGATGAAGCCGTCCTTCGTTGAGACGAAATTGTTAAAATTCGGCGGAAACGAAATCAATCTGTTCGATTTGTCAACAGGAACACGGTCGTTACCGACGATAGTCGAAGATCGTTTTCAAGCTTAAATCATTTTTCTCTTCTCCTTCGGGGCCGAGTTAATAATCCTCAAATTCTCATGACTATTAATTTACATGCTCCCAATTTATTCTTACGTGGGCGTAACTATGAGCAAAAACTTTTATTTCTAAAAACTTATACCTCGCTTAAGAGGTTTAAATCACCAGTTCCAAGGGCCGTTAGATTGATCCACGCATTGCCTAGAGAAGTGGACATTTTTAGTGATAGTATTTGTGAACTGTTTGTAAAATTTCACTATTTTATTTCTTGATTTTTTATGTTGATTTTGATTCTGATATATTATGTAGTTTTATTTTATATTTTGTCTTATTATATTTTTCAAGTACATGGCGAATTGGCGTCAGCTGTTATGTCGTGTACTGTAATTTTAATTTTGAATAATGAATAAATAGTCAGCAATTGCTTGGAGAAATCTTCGGCAGATGGATCGTTTAGCAATGCGACTCGCATGTTTGTCAATTATTTGAGGCAAGCGTTTATTTCATCGGCAGCGGTTGATCTATCTACGTGGCTGCTATTCCAGAAGAAGAAACTGCTGCAGCAATTTTTTTATCTCGCATGAACAGTGGCCATAATCAATGACATGAAGAATGTCTTCCCAGCTCCACCGGGCGCATCGAGGAAAAATAAGCCACCATTTCCATCATCAATTACCTTCATTAACGTATCGCTAATTTCCTTCTGTTGAGGGTTCAACAGTGGTACATTCGTTCAAACTGATTGGTTCAATGCATCTCGATCATATTCACGTTCACGTTCCGATTCTCGATTGAAAGCGTCGTTCATTCCACGATCTGGCGTTGGCATTCCTAACTTGACTACCAAACTGCCGCACATGAGGTAACACATGTCTTCGGTCTAAAGCAAAGCCTGGTTATGTATCTCTTCATTCACCTCGAGATCGGGATTCCCCAAACTGACACGAATTCGATGCAAAATGTATTCGGACATGTCATCCTTGTACTTGTTCTACAGTTCACGGGGATTCGATGGGAAGCATGTCAAAATAATGATAGAAAATAATGTGCGTATCTGACTTGGAGATTCAGAAACAATTTCTTCAGCGATTGTAATGAGTATCATTTTCAAGCAAATTGAGCTGTTGACATGCAAGTAGAAGCATTCGTCATTTTTCGGATGAACTGTGTACATGCGTCCAAGAGCATCAGTAGTCATTCGGATGAGCAGGAACCGCATCGCTTTGCTTTCGACGTTAAAATTTCTTCGATGCAGCTTTATAAGTGTAATAACGTGGCATCTCAAAGTAGAGCAACGTTCGTGCAAACAGCGTAATATTTTTGTCAAAAAAAATATCATACCTAATTAAAAACATAACCATATTTCAACATTATCCGATTTTATTTCGTTTTCATATTATATCATCGATTTGTTTTATTCTATTCCATACTCTAAATTTAAAATTATTTAGAAGTCAATCGTATGCAAAAGAATCAAAAACAAATGAATTTTGGAAAAATTGCCACCTAGCGGATGAAATCTGCATACAAACGACATTTTCATTATTTCAAGGTGTTCGCCATTTGAAAACTGTATGAGAATATTAATTTTCTTCATAATTTCTTTGCCGTGATATTTTTCCGATGTTTTAATGCTTATTCTGCTATTCTAGGCGGATACGAATTTAATAAAACAAAGATCATTAAAATCCGAGCTGTTATTCTCGAGATATACGTGGTGTAACAAACCCCACTTTCTTTTATATATATAGATTACATGAACGGTTTTGCACATGACGAGTATTGTCAAATGAAAATAAAATACAAAATTATAGTGCTGTTTATACACATCAAAATACAAGTGTGAGGATGTAACAAACAATTGGTAATGAAAGGCATTTAAGAATATCGACTGTGGAAAGGGAAAAGGACGTAACCCACAGTATTTTCGAAATACCTTCTTTTCGATAGTCACAATGTATCAAACTTGATACACGTTCTATCGAAAGGATGTAAGTTGCAATTGTCAAATTAGTGTATAAATTTTGCTTTTAAGTTTGAAAAAAAAATGAGCTTGTGAAAATTGATACCAAGAAAAAAGACTGAAAAAAAGGTTTTTTCTAGACAATTTATTTAATTAATATTAGATTATGCCAATTAAACACCAGTTTAAAAGTCTCCTTTCACTTCAAGGTTGTGTATATTTCATAATTTGCATATGGCCCAAAATCATCAAAACACGTTTTTTGTGCCTGCTGTAAAATTTGCTATGTGTAGGTTACGTCTTTTTTCCTTTCCACAGTCGATAAATATGTGAATACACTTTCGAAAAAGAAAATCAAACAAAAGGTATTCTGTAATACGATATAGATACCAAATATGAATCAGTTATTTATATTCACATATTATCTTACAGCACTTTTATATTGGTTCAAACAAGTGTTTTATTTTTTGAATATAATAACTTTTCACCAAATATTGACAATTAATAGTTTAAAATATATGTAAACGGTTTTGTATCGCACTCTTCCCTTGAGTCAGATTAAATTAACACTAGTTTTTTACTAAATTTATATTTCGGAAAGCTTAGCGTGTTCTTTCTTTCATTTTTAAAATATCGTCAGACTAAATTGAACGTCAAAATTGTCGAATGATTATTATAATTAATCAACAACAAAATGGCATCAAAACATTTTTTTCAAATCATTCGACATAGAAATTTACTGAAGTCGTTCAAAATACTGCATTGTCATTGAATTCTGGTTTTCGGCTCGCTTCTAAGCCCAATTAAACTGGTATTTAGCTCACTTTATTCTCATTGAAAAGTGAGTGATTCATAAATCATTTTTTTAACTACGATAAAACGTAAAAAATATTTCAATTGCCTAAAAGAATTCATCAATTTACAGTTTAAAATTTTTGTGTCGGCCCCTTTTCTTTGCTACTTATTTTATTTCTGCTAATTAAATTTTGTTTTTTTATTTGAAATAGGCAATGCCAAGAATTTTTATTTTTATTATTCATAACTAATTTATGAGTTACCTGGTTAGGCACTCGGTGAATTTATTTTGTAAGTTGAAGAGAACATGGAATAAACGAGGCAAAATAAGCAGACATATTTCGAAAATCATAGCGTATCTATTATACTTTCTACTGTATGATTGGTAAATCATTTTTTTCAACCGTGGTCGCTTCCAACGTGTAGAATATTGACAGTTGAATGGATAAAAGGACCTAAATTACACATAACAAATTTTACAGGAGGTACAAAAAACATTTTTTGATAATTTTGAGCCAAAGTCGAAACATTAAATCAACACAACCTTGAAGTGTATGAAGACTAATAAGCTAGTGTTGTACTTACACATACTCAATCGAATATTGATTCAACAAATTGTTTAGAAAAACTGTTTTTGTAAGTCATTTTTTCTGGTCTCTATCAATTATCAAGGGGCTTTCTTTTTTCAAACATAAAGGCAACATTTTTAGTTTTACCAATTATTAGCCTAATATTTCTAATTTATTAAAAAACGAATATGTATATGTTTTGTGAATCTAAAGACATAACGTTATGGCTATAGCCATTACTATATAATTCTTGAAAAGTAATCTCTGAGATTCAATTATTGACTGTATACGTATAGAATACGATCGTGAATTAATCGACCATGAAAAACTATTAATTTACTCATAAAAATTATCAAAAAAAATACTTCTTATTTTTCCCGCAAAATAATAATGTCGTAAAATGGATGCCTGCCGCTTTCTACATAATGGCGGCTAAAGTCTTATTGTACATAATATTAGAAAGCAGTGATTTTATGTCCTTTTTATGTAAGCAATCTCGCCCATAAAATGAACATTAAATTTCAATATTTCATCAGTTCTTTATTAAGAACGTTACTTAACGCGAGTGTGAAAATTAACATAGAATAATTATATAATAAATGATTTTGAAAAATTCTTGAAAATTTCTCTAAATTGGCTGAATAGCATTTGATCCGGCTTTATTGTACAACGTTACTAGATACAGCATTTCAACAATGGTAACTTTATATAAAACAGACCCTCGGTCGTGCAATATATGAGTATTATACGAGATAAACGCAATTTAAAAAAAAATATATAAGCCATGCGTAATATGCATACAAACTCAACTCTAATACTCATGTTGTATTGATAAAGAATTGATTCTTTTTTTGCCGAATATCCCTGGATTGGAAAAATTGTTAATGCTGAAATCAAAAAAAGGGTCCGGGATGAGATGCCTTAGCCATTAATGGGATATAAAAACATGATTTTAAATGTACTTAAATGAAACAGAATTTCAAAAATTGCACTTAAATAGCAGGAAAATGTGAATTTCGGGCACGTTAAATCAGGTTTTCACTGTAAATTTAATGACAAATATTTTAAGGATACGATTTTTATTTGAATATTTATGAAAATAGAGGTTCAGCGTCTGTCTTACAACCAGTACTTAGAGCAAACCCCCTCTTTTGAAATGCACAATCGGGTTTTTATTTATTGAAAATTTGGATTGCAAATAGTTTTTTAAAAAATACTTATATGTACCTTCTTATTTTCAATTCGATTATTTGTTTTGTATCAAAGATTAGAATACACCATCAATAATATTTAATGAAATATGCATACCAAATGGCGTTACACAAAATACTCTTTATTAAATTTTTATATAATGTTTCTTTTGTTTTTTTCAGACGGCCATCTTCACCGTCGTATTATTACCATTCCGAGTGATGGTAATATGTTATCTGCTAGTAACGGCATGGTTCCTTGCCTGCATTGGCCTCTATGGCCTCACTGAGGAGGACCTGCGGAGTAAACCTATGACAGGATGGCGGAGGTATGTAAATCGAAACAATATCGCAATAACTAAGTGGCGTTACTACAATCTGGAGCCATCTCTAAAATTATCCCATTAAACGAATGAAAAAATGCGTCAATTTATTTTTTATTAATTAATGTTTTATTTTTGTAAATATGTATGTAAAAATTAGGATAACTAACTGAAGCCTATTACGTTTTAAAAAATTAACAAATCCATTATTTAATGTCACTCCGATTTAGTTACGCCACTGTATACTTTGAAACCTGGTTTTTTTTATTAATTGAAGATTATTATGGTGGATAGATTAATCAATTTAAAAAATAATTACTATAGTTTATTTTTTAAATAATTACTAATTGCTGAATATTTTTATTACAGGTTTTTATACATTTTATTCACTTTTGATTGTAAGCACGATTCACGGGTGGTGGTTGGTAGATCGGTGGAACTTTTACTAATATTAACGACACGGTGATTGATTTTTTTTTGTATAAATTTTAATTGCTGTGATATAAGGCATAACAAATAAATATTGAATAATAAAAAAAATGTATCATAAAAAAAAATCAAAGACATGATGAAGCATATTTTAAATACAATCTGCGTTAGCGTCACTGGCGATAGTATGAGGCGCAGTTGAAAAGTTATGTATAATATTTATTATATTTTTCGTCTAAATTTCAACATGTTGTAGTGCACTCTTTCAAATTAATACACATTCTCATTTATTCGAGATGATTAACATTTTATATTTTAGATAAATCAAGAATTCAAAGAAGAGTGATGTATGAACATGTTTATTTTCTGAATTTTAATAGTTAGAAATGACTGATACAAATTTATAGATAACTGTTTTACCAACATAATCACTTTTAAGGTGTTCACTGTCAATACTTGGTGGAATGGCATTATAATATTAACATAACATAGAATATTAACATAGATCAGTTAATTTGATTAAAAACCCAGATATTATTTGTATGTGCAATTTTTATTCTTATTTGATATGTTTTATTTTGGATCATAGTAAATAAATTCAATGTTTGGTATAAGTAGCGTTAACATTTTTACCGATTTAAAACACCTGAAAAAAAAGGATCAGGAGATTTTTTTTTTAATATTTGGCATTACAGCTTAAAAAAGTAAACGAGATCAACTCCAGGAGAGTTGGCATCCAAATACTGACGATTTAGATCTGAAAGATTTACCATACCAGTTATTCAACCCAGACCTCAACTAGACTATTTGTAATCAACTGTGCCTAGTTGAATGTAAATTCTTGATTAGCAAATGTTGTAACATGTCACTGTAGTGAAAACGTATTTTAAATGAAACGATGTTTTCGTTTTAGTGAAATTATACCAATGCATATCGACTGTGGAAAGGAAAAAGGACGCCACCCACACATAGCAAATTTTACAGTAGGCACAATAAAACGTGTTTTGGTAATTTTGGGCCAAATGCAAATTATGAAATATACACAACCTGTAAGTGCACGGAGACTTCTAAACTGATGAATAATTGACATTTTTTTTTAAATAATGTCCGCTCCCAATGTGGAGCATATGGACTCCTAATGGAGTTTATCTCAACAGTTTGAACAAGTGTTTCTACGAGAACTGCTTGTTACTCAGTTGCTCAACCTCTCTTTTTCCAAAGAGAGTAGGGATAGAAGGATAGGGCTAGGACAGGATTAGTGGTAAGCTAATCGCTCTCGATACGCCCCGTTCATAGGATAGGATGGGTGAGAGGGGGGAATTCAAGACATCACATACATCCATGCCTTTGAACAGAAATTCATAAATCGATTGAAAAATCAATTTATAAAACTTTCCGTACCGGGATTTGAACCCGGGCCTTCCATAGCCGAAGCCAACAACGTTGACCACTCGACCACACAGGCGGTAATAATTGACATAATCTAATATAATTAAAGAAATTCTCTAGGAAAAACCTTTTTTCAGTATTTTTTTCATGGTTTCAATTTTTACAAGTTCATCTTTTTTCAAACTTAAAAGCTAAATTTAGATACTTATTCGGTATTTTCAGATTACATCCTTTTGATGGAACGTGTATAATTTTTGATACATTGTGATTATCGAAAAAAGCTGTTTAAAAAAAAACTGTGGGTTACGTTCTTTTTCCTTTCCACAGTCGATATGTTTACCACCAATACATACATATATTAACTACTGTAAAAAATATAATTTCCTCTGGTTGTAACTAGTGATACTATATTCTTCTTCAAACGCCATTTACACTAAATTTGTGCAGTTGTGAAATGGCAAATGAAATTATACAATCTCATAAAATATTCAATACTTGTGTTAAGGCACAGGCTTCTTATGTTGGGTTAACGTCGGTTATGTAATTTGTTAATTTACATGTCAAATATAATTTCACTGATATCGTGCAGTGAAATTGTAAATCTATTGTACGATACATCAGACTAGTGAACTCTTTAATAAAAATAATAAAACATTTTTAGTACTTTTTCCACATAAAATTTATTAGATCAGAACCGGTTTCGCTCATCGCGAGCATTATCAACTGATAAGAAAAATACATAAACAGTGATATTTATACAAATTTAAATTGAAATAAAAAGGTGTAAGCAACTATTAACAATTTAAAGGATTAGCAAATTACATTATAATTACACAAAATTAAAATGCTTAACACCCATAACAATTAAAAAATCATCATCAAAGAATAATAAATCTAAGTGGCAAGCGATATAAATTATAAACACAATTAAAATTTGGGAAATTTTTACACAAAGTGAAACACTACATTACTAAAATAAATATCCTAATGATGATTTGGTGTTTTTCCCGTTTTCAAGCAATGATGTACTTCAACAAAATCAGCAGTAATGAAGATTCTGAAAAAGACATTTTTAAAAACCATATCAATTCTTACAAAAGGAATAAATTTTGAAAAACATATAAATAATATAGAAGAGCAGTTAACATAGGCTAGAATTATGTTAATGAAACGGATATAACAAGGGTGATGATGCAAATACAAGCTGTTCATTTAATAAATTAGAGTCCGGCAAGAATTTATGTCTATTTATTTCTAAGATCTCTTGTTTATCAAGTTTTAAAGATTTATTGTTTACATGCAGGATTTTAAAGTTTTTAGAGATATCAAATGTATGCTTATTTAAATCTTATCTAACTGCTCTTCTATATTATTTATATGTTTTTCAAAATTTATTCCTTTTGTAAGAATTGATATGGTTTTTAAAAATGTCTTTTTCAGAATCTTCATTACTGCTGATTTTGTTGAAGTACATCATTGCTTGAAAACGGGAAAAACACCAAATCATCATTAGGATATTTATTTTAGTAATGTAGTGTTTCACTTTGTGTAAAAATTTCCCAAATTTTAATTGTGTTTATAATTTATATCGCTTGCCACTTAGATTTATTATTCTTTGATGATGATTTTTTAATTGTTATGGGTGTTAAGCATTTTAATTTTGTGTTATTATAATGTAATTTGCTAATCCTTTAAATTGTTAATAGTTGCTTACACCTTTTTATTTCAATTTAAATTTGTATAAATATCACTGTTTATGTATTTTTCTTATCAGTTGATAATGCTCGCGATGAGCGAAACCGGTCCTGATCTAATAAATTTTATGTGGAAAAAGTACTAAAAATGTTTTATTATTTTTATTATAATGCCATTCCACCAAGTATTGACAGTGAACACCTTAAAAGTGATCAGTGAACTCTTTGTTTTACTTAAAAAACACTTTCACTGTACATCGATAATGCAGGCCGTGAGGATACACTTAGATCCTTGTAGTTCTGGAATCACGAGTTGTCGAAAATACTTAAATTATGTCAGTTAGAAAGTGGGCTTTTTATAAGTCTGCGACAATACTCATGTTTCTTTAGATATATTACAATCAAAACCAGATAATGATGTACGCTAAATTCCAATTTATATCCAAAATCATTTTCAAACAATAATTAACAGATGGTTGCTGATAATCATTAACGTCATCTTAGAAAGTGATTAATTACTTTTTGTTGGATTTAAGAATAATTGCTTATCTGAACCTGTTAATCGGATATGGATACAGAACAAAAAGCATTGAGAATGATTATGACCTACGTACAGTGCCGGCGTGAGGTTGTTTAGCGCCTTCGACAACGGCTAATGTCGCACCCCCTTTTTAACAAATCGTCCCATTTTTTCCGAAATAATGAAAAATAAAGACCATTCGGGACTTTTCTTTTTTTTATATATATATAATATATCCATGTCCGCTCTCAATGTGAAGCAAATGACCTTCTAATGGATGTATCTTAATATACGTTTTTCTACGTTAACTGTTTGTTACTCGTTCGTCGTTCAACCTCTCGTTTTCGAATCGTTCATATAATCAAACAAATACAAACACCAAAATTAAATCTACAATTATTTATTATTATTAGAGTATGAATGATCTTAATCTACAAGTAGACGTAGACATCATTTATATTTATTGCGCGCTCCTCAGGTGCCGAAATGTATTATTTTTTGCTTAGTAGCTTTGGGCTTATTTCTAAATTAACATCGTGAAACTGGTACATGTCTATGATTCAAATAAATTGGCAAATCAAAGTCCTTGGGAGATATCGGTGTGTGCAAAACAAACGTTGACAAATATATATAATAAGGAAAGTTCTATTTTTATTATTAAGAAATAAAAAATTCTTGATTGAATTTGAATTTGAATTAAATATTTTAACTTTGTTACTCCACATGTTGAGATATGTGTTTTTCATCTTTGAGAATATCTAAACAGAAAAATGAAATGTTACGAATAAACATTAAAATCTAATTAATACAGGTAAGAGTTTTTCTTTTTTCTACTAGACCAGTAGGTCTTAAACTTTTTAGTGGTCTGCACCCATTGAATCTGAAAATATTTTCTTGCACCCCCTTTAAAATTTATTCCCGATTTTCATTTATATTATTCAATAATACTTTTAGACAGCCGTCTGTGTGGTCGAGTGGTCAACGCTGTTGGCTTCGGCTACGGAAGGCCCGGGTTCAAATCCCGGTACGGACAGTTTTTAATAAATTGATTTTTAAATCGATTTATGAATTTCTGTTTAAAGGAATGGATGTATGTGATGTCTCAAGTTCATCCGTGCACTTGAACGCCTAAAGATGCCGAAAGGCGAATCCCGGGTCGTTAGTGACAACACTTGTGTGAATGTACATAATTTGAATGATTCGCATTTAAAATACATTTTTTTATGCATGTCAAAATAGAAACTTCTCCCGCACCCCCGTAAATACTTTCTCACACCCCAGGTTAGGAACCACTATACATACTAGATACAGTAAGGGATAAAATACAAACATTTATAGTACTAATTACAAATTAATTACTTGTATGAGGGCCGTTAAATCTCAAAAGAAATAAATTTAACCCTGGTGAATCATTGATTAAATAAATATAAACATTTTTATTGAAAAATAAAAAATAAATGTGAAAGGATTGAGGGTAACTAGACGTTTCTAAATCGTTGAAGGCTCGTGATTTTTATTATCACGATTATCTCCAATGTTTATATCACTTTTCAACCGATTTGAGGGTTGTCCAAGTAAATTAAATTGTGCTATAAAAATATTTTCGGTTTGAATTATCGCATCATATTGTATCGTAACGAATTCAAAGACTACCGTGTCATAAGAGAGTTGTCTGTCAACTGTCAGTTGACAATGCTAGTCATGAGCGAAACCGGTCCTAATCTTACCGTTGCGGTTCAAAAAACTCAGTAAACCGTAGCTACTTAAACTTTCATTGTTAAATTTGACATATATATGTTAAATTTGACATATATATGTCGATATCTTAGATTGTTCTGTAAGACTCCATCAAATGCTTTCATCTGCGTAAATTTTTGATTTTAACTAAACACGCCCGTGGTAATTTAAATTTTCAATGGAGATTTCTCATTCCGAATGTGATTGGAAAAAGCATAATATTATGTAATGTTGTCTCATTTCTCGCCTGCGAAAAGAAATTTATTTTGAGCCGTCTGAAATATTCAATAACGTGTTTTTCAGTCTGTCCATAATAAGTGCAATGCGAGCGGGAATAGTAACGCATGATGCCACATAAAAACTATATTCTTCTGCTACATGCTTTTGGCAGTGAGATTCGGGAATGGTGACATCACTTACAATATGATATATACTCAAATATGTTGAGTCTCTTGATGTTCCGAATGCATGGAGTTCGACTATTCACCAAGTTCATATTCACCAAGTATTCACCAAGTATTCACAGTAACTCAATCGTCCTAGTGGTTGGTATAAAGCCCTTCCATGAAAAGAATCTATCTATAAATCCTGAAAAATAAATTTAAATATAGTGAAAATAAAATACAAAGGAATATTGTGTTTTTATTAACTCACGTTTACGTAGTTTCCTTGACTCCATATAGTCCATATGAGGAGTGGGTACGGTTGATTTTTTTAATTATTTTAAAATACTTTTGTCATTTTACATCGAAGAGATACCATATCTTCAATCAGTACTGTATTAAACCTGTGAGATTTTTTTTATCTAGTAACCGGATATTGACTATAAAATAATCTACGGCAAATCGAATTGCTATGATACAAACAATTTTTGATACCATTTAACAATTATTAGCAAAAGTTGTTTTCCACTTATTCCAATCCGCTTTTACGACCGCGTCCGTACTTTGACTTTACCTGACCCGCACTTTCTTTTCGTCATAAAATCACATCGCCACGTCTCGGCTTCGTGGCTTTACGATCCATCAAAACAAAACGAATGCTGGCAAACTCAAAGGAATCAAATTTATTACGCTGAATATTTCGTTTAATGGTATATTTTCGGTTTTGATCATGTTCGTTTGATCGAAAAAAATGTATTAGGTGCTAAGAAAGTGGTCGTGTGCGAAAATTCTATCTAAGAAGAAAGTTGATTTTGACAGACAAACTTGAAGTCAATATTATTTATTTTTACTTGTTTTTGGAACACCAATATGATATACTAACGATTGCTATTTGTGTATTACTCTCACAAACGTTTATATCCATGTTCAACGGTAACGTGTCTTCAATGTCTAGAACAGTGATGGGTAACCCTATGAGCTCGCCGTGTCAAAATTCTGAAAAAACCTGGCTTAACCCAGGTGCCGTGTTAAATCTAGGAATATTAATATTATTGATTGACTTTGCTTTTACTTGGTAGAAATCTATTATAAAAGGGTAAAAATAGCAACGTATTTAGTTCTACAGTTTTTGTTTTAAATATTAATTAGTTGATAGCTATTTCGGCTTTCGCCATCGTCAGAACTATGCTTAAAGTTTCATTTTTCTCAGCTATATATACTAGCTCCGAAGAGATACACAATGCATCATGTTATTCACTCTAACATCCTAATTCAAATTTGAATCGTTCAAACTATGTACATTCTCACAAATTTTGTCACTAACGACCCGGGTTTCGCCTTTCGGCATCTTCAGGCATTCAAGTTCATCCGTGCACTTGAATGCCTGAAGATGCCGAAAGGCGAAACCCGGGTCGTTAGTGACAAAATTTGTGAGAATGTACATAGTTTGAACGATTCAAATTTAATATTGAAATTCCACCAAGCACCTTCAGTCGAAATCTTAAATTAAATCCTAATTCAAATTATAATTATAAAATTACACTTATTAAATATTAATCTAGTGTTTCGAAGAACGATAAGCAATCTGGTTTTTTTTAACGTTGCGTTATTAATCGATATATTGATATTGTTTGCAGCCCTCGTAAATGTTCTCCATTCCTGGGCGAAGATCGTCAGTAAACGGTGCGTGTCACCCACATTATCTTAACGTGTTGTAGATTACCCATCATTGGCTTAAAACAGCGGTCTCCAAACTACTGCCCGCGGGCTTTTAACTTTGAAAAAAAGAAGGGCATGTGAATATTGCGACCATGACAAAACGCGTACACATAGGTTTTTCTTAAACAACTTATTATATTTATAATAGAATTAGTAAATAAAACACTAGTTTATTGGTATTCGTTAGGGCATCCAATCCCGGGATTCGGGATCCCGTTCAATTTTTTTGATCCCGAAATCCCGGGATTGATACGGCTGCGATCCCGGGATTGAGAAATTTTGAGCAAATCGAGAATTTCAGATTCCTCGGTGAGCTTAAAAAAACGAGGTTTTATGACAATCTGAGGAAAATTATACCAAATCGAGGTTTTCAAATTCCTCGGTGAGCAAATCCCAATCCCGGGATTGAAAATTAATCAATCCCGAAATCCCGGGATCGGAAAAAGGCTTCGGGATTGAATACCTTAGTATTCGTACACATCAAGGTTGTGTATATGTGGCTAACGCCTTTTTTCTTTTCTACACTCGAATTCTACTCTATATTGACAGCGTACATGATTATAAAACGTATGAAACCGGTTCTGTTATTGAAAATAAAAAACAATGTCATTTGTATTTTTTATATATTTTTCAATAATAATATCAAATGCATTATGCCCAATAATAAAATTTAACGATCACTTACTCTACGTAAGTATATGTACAAAAAAAATCTTTCAAATAGCTTGCATTGTGCACTCGGTCAAGTTCATTATGCCAAGGGAAAGTATAGCTAAAACCGGCTCTCGCTGCTGGCAGTCCATTCCTACTGGCTCGATGGGAGTCTAATAAACATACCGTTGACCATACATTTGACTTTTGATTTTTGTATTCAAAGTAATTTGATGATGATCACCTGTCACTATCACTGATTATCTCCAACCAGCAATTTAGTAATTCACTCTCTTTTTAATACAAATAAATTTAACATCTGTACCGCTGTAATGGTGCTAACTGTCAGTCAATTATTGGTGGCAACATATTGAATACATCAATATTAAACACAGTTGTTGACGCTTTATCTGCAAGACCTTCTTTGAAATTCAAATTACACTGAAAATACTCACTCACTGAGCGAAACCTCGAATGGTCGTATTTTTTTAAAATATATAATATGTACAAAAAAAATATGCCTCATTTGGATTATCACGTCAATAGTAATACAAATCGAATTTTACTATATAATATATTAAAAATAACAAAAAACACCTTTCATTACTATTCCTACATTATTTATCAAATATCGGGACCGGGTTCGATCACCACGTGCATATTATCAACTGATTCTAAATAATGTGAAATAAGTAAAGAAAAGGTTTATTTTTTTAAATATTCATTTTCACCAAAATCTTATTGACTGATAATCTTGAGAGTGTTTATACGGTTGCGATGTGTTTTTGTCGTGTGGCATGATTCACAACCGCAAAGCACCACTCTCAGTAAGCATACTTTGAGTAAGTGGCATTTGTTTCAACCGATTACAATCTTGAGAAATGTTATTAACACATTTGTTTTAATAACATGCAATACAATAAAAAAAAATCGCTTGTTATAGCGTAGACGTTTCTATAAGGCAAAAAACGCTTCGATATATTTCAGCTGTAAGATTTGAAACAATAAATCATGACTGATTTTTTGTCGTAAAAGCTATCTATAATAGGTAAACAACAAATGAATTTGTAACTACATCGTGGATCGTTGAACAATCTAAATTTTCTAAATAATTCTTGCGTCCTATTTCACTTATTATTATTAGCAGAGCTTTTCACCATGTTACGCATTGGAGCGGAGGCACTTTTTTCTCGGCATTTAAATGTTTTAAATTAATATTCGAAAAAAAATATTTTGCTTCGAAAATTTTCGATTTTATTTCATTGATACCATAGGCCAGGGATGGCGAACCTTTTTGGGTCCGCGTGCCAACAACCTTCAAAAAAAAATTCTCGATTGTGCGACGTGCCCAAGCAGTTAAAAAATAAAAAAATAGAAAAAATAAAAAGTGTATTTTTTAAACGATTGTCGATTATCTTGGAAACATTTTAAAATTAATAATTCACGGATTATATATAAACTTGAAAATAAAAAAAATTGAACTTGAAAATCGTTCGCGTGCCATCCAAATTCTCAAACGTGCCACCTCGGGCACGCGTGCCATAAGTTCGCCATCCCTGCCATAGGCTGATTGTTGCTATTTTAGATCACTTTTTGAATGTTATATATCGAGTGTCTTAACACTCATAAAAAGATGTCATGATACAAATCAATACTAGGTCCATATACTTACTTTGTGACCAGAACCAGGGGTATAATAGTTGATATGAGGGTATTATGTACTTGCAAACACGGCTGATTCCAAAGTTGTTGAACCTGAACCATGAATGCATTTTTTTTTAAATCCATGTCCGCTTCTAATGTGAAACATATGGCCTCCTAATGGTGGTATCTCAACAGAAGTTTTTTCTTCAAGAACTGTTTGTTACTCGTAGAATAGTACTGTAGGCTAGAACAGGACTAGTGGTTTGCTAATCGCTATTGCTACACCCAGTTATTAAAGGATCAGAAGGAAGGGAGGAGAGGAAATGATGTGAATAGACATCACAAACACCCAATCTTCGATCACAACCTTGAATGTAATTTAGTAGATAAAAAATATTTTTGAAATTATTTTTAGAAATCAGTCTCAAACATGGCTTGGCAACATCCCAAATATCATTTAAAAAGTAATGTAAGACTAAAAATACTTTTGAAATGTACATCGTTTTTCAAAATGAAATTCAAGTTTCATTTTTTAACCATTTTGGAATAAGCCGTGTTTGCAAGTAATACCCTCATATATTGTTTTATCGATTTCTGTTCGAAGTCTTGGGTAGTTGAAAAAAGTTTACCACTAGTCTTATCAAAGCTCAATCCTTCTATCCCAATTACTCTCTTCAAAAAAGAAAGGTTGAGCATCTAAGTAACAAACATTTCTTGTAAAAAAAAACTTCATAAGGAAAGCATATGCTCCACAATGGAAACGAATATAGATTAGAAAAAAGAAGTGGTTCCGGTACATTTAAAAAAAACACTGCTTACTAGTATACGCTCTGAAATTTTGATTTATTTTTGTAAATGACGTATAAGGTTGAGCACAGATCAAACACCCCTTATGTTCAAGGCTTCTGTTCTAATCACAGTAAGGTTATTCGCCGTCTAGACTAAAGGGCGAAACATGCCAGCTGATTTATTTGAAGACTGCATTTCAGTCAAATTTATAGTTGAAAGAAATTGATTCACTCGATTAAATTTTACGTCATCGCTGACGTACATCGGGCGTATCTAGATTTTCACAGATTTACTGAAATGCACATATTTGAGGACAAGTATCGTTGAATATAAAGTATTGTATATTTTTACATTATTTTCAATATTTTTTGTCCCTAATATGTACATTTCAGTAAGCCTGCAACATTTTATCACTATAATAATCTAGATACACCCTTATGTTATTAAGCACGCGACACCTCGATTTTCTTCTTATACATATATATCGACTGTGGAAAAGAAAAAAAGAAGTAACCCACACAGAACAAATTGTATAGGAGGCACAACAAACGTTTTATAATGATTTTCCACCATAGGCAAATTATGAAATATTCACAAATTTGAAGTGCACGAATTCTTGTAAACTGGTGTTTAATTGACATAATCTTATATTGATTTAATAAATTGTTTATTTTAGACTCTAATTTGGCGTTTTTAGCTTACATTCTTTTGTTAGAACGTGTATCAAGTTATATACATTGTGATTATCGTAAAAAAACTATTTTGAAAAAAATGTGGGTTACGTCCTTTTTCCTTTCCACAGTCGATATATATACATAAATGACTTAAAACTGTACTGTGTATAAAGTATTATATTAATAGCTGTTTATTAATATTCAATAGTTGACGTTTCTTCTTCTTTCGGTGACATATTATGTCGAAAATTTATGATCAAACTAACGTGTGTATTATAAATTGTAGCCAGTTATATTATATCTTCAACTCTTCCCTCACTAAACCATTGCTTACGAGATCACCACAAGGAACTTGAGGTACCCAGCCATCATCAACAAACCTAACCAGAATGGGAAGCTACCCTAGCACAACTCAGTGGTAATTTTTTATTACCACTGAGTTGTATAAAATATATATAAAGTATATCTGAGTATATTATATCAGACCTTAAAACACCCCATGTCCAATATATAAAATTTGAATCGAAAAAATCTAATGTTATATTGACTTTGAATCTTATTGCTAGAATAAAGCTCTTGCCTCTAATTCGCAGAACCTTCTTTGTTTATTAATGTTTAAAAACATCTAAATTCAATATCGAATAAAAAAATTGTCCGAAGTTTGCCATCAATTTGACGTTATGACTAATACGAAACTCTGAATAAATGTGTCCTACTACTGCTTCGTAATGGCGCAAAAAATCACAATACGTTCTGAATGAACGTAAAACTGAAAATTGTGTCAAAAAGTGTTTTTATTTCTATTTATACGTCTGCAAAAAAAATCGTGTAATTTTCTCCGTAAAGTGTAATTGACGAGACGAATTTAATGATTTTTACTTTCTAATAAAGCATTGTAACATTTTTTTTTTGATAAAATTATTGAATAATAATAAATCAACACTAGTCTTAGAGATTGACTCCGTGGTTGAGTGTCAATATCGTTGTCGTCGGTTCCGGTGGTCATAAGCTCGAATCCCAGAGCGGACAGTTTTATAAATTGATTTTTAACCGATTTATGGGTTTCTGTTAAAACGCATGGATTTATTATAATGCATGTATGTGCTGTATATTCCCTTCTACCATTCTGATCATTGAAACCGGTAATGAGAAGGATAAGCTTATCACTTGTACCGCGGTGGCCACTCCTTATCCTAACTTTTTTTATATCCATGTCCGCTACCAATGTGGAGCATATTTGCTTTTTAATTAAGGTATCTCAAAATTTTGTCGCATGCTGTGTACCAGTTGGTTAGAACTTGCTCTAACGATCACGCAGGTCTGGGTTCGATTCCCGGTAAGATCACAGTGAATTTGAGAATTATTCAATTCAAAATTGTGATCGAAGACTGGGTGTTTGTGATGTCAATTCAAATTATTTCTTCTCCTACCATCCTTTTGATCCTTTAATAACTGGGTGTAGCAATAGCGATTAGCAAACCACTAGTCCTGTTCTATCCTTATCATTCTTTCCCTACTATTCACTTTGAAAAAAGTGAGGTTGAGCGACCGAATAACAAACAGTTCTTGTAGAAAAAAAAACTTCCGTTAAGATACCTCCACTAGGAGACCATATTCTCCACATTGGAAGCGGACATGGATAAAATCTCAACTGAAGTTTTTCTACGAAAACTTTTTTTAAAGATCGGCATAGTGGAGAGGATTTTTTAGGCATCATACATATCGATACCGTCGAACAGAAATCTAAAAATCGATCGAAAAATGCTGTTCGTAATGGGATTTGAACCCGTGGGGTCCAGAATGGAAGCCAACTACGTTGACGACTGTGCCATGGACCCAACAAACCCTACCCTACTTACTACGGTAATTCCCAAAGGGAATAATTTCAAAATTTATTTCTTCTTGTTAAACTTATTTCCTTTGGGATTTACCTTTCTTAATATAATTAATTAATAATATTAATGCTTGTATCTTAATCCATCCCTGCGTTTATTAGAAAAATAACACCCAATCTTAATTTTGTATTTTATAGCTAAGGAATGAAAATCATTGTTTAGTTTATTCGTATTTAAACCTTGCGATGTTCTGCTTGATGATACTTCTTAAAGAGGCGAAATACGTGCCACATTTTTTACCACAACAAGTGCAGTAAAACAAAGATCTAAGTTACCGCCCAATCCAACGAAAAAATGGGAAAAAAACTTGTCCTTTCAGTTATAAAAACGGCATTAGAATTACATACTTTAACATTAACAAAATAATATAACGTCATAAGAAAAGTGAAAATGCTGAGAGTTGAAACACGTGGTAACATATATTTTATACAACAAAAAGAATAAAAAAATATCGATTTATATTAATGTATAATTATATCAATGAATAAATATCTTTTGAAACCGGTTTCTATGCATAATAGAATATTTCACCGCAAGGCTATGCACGAAAAATAGCTTTTTAGTGGATTTTGTATGGTAATTTTCGCACATTAAAAATTATGATGAAAGAAAAAAGTAAAAGTGACTATAGGTCAATAACATCTTTCTCTCAAAAACAACTTAACACTAGTGTGCAAATATTGTGTAATTTTTTTACGCAGATAAAACACACAAAGGAAATACGATGTAACGGCATAGCTGATAAGAATAAATGATATCTAATGAATCAGTAAGAAAGATTTCACGTGACTGTCATAAAAGTGACGCAAACTTTTTATATACCCTATCACAGAGGCGGGGAACCTATTCTTTTCTAAAGGCCGTGATAAATATTTTCCAGGGAATCTTTGACCGGAAAAAAATTCAGGAATTTCCCAAAATTACCAGCGTAGGACCTTTTTTTTAGGTTTTCCAAGGATTTTGACATCGAAAATTTACAGAATTACAGAATTGGCCAGAAGGCCACACCAGAGTAGCCAAAAGGCCGCAGGTTCCCCACGCCTGCCATAGCATCATTAAAAATTATGGAAAATACTAGGACCGGTTTGCTAATTTTCAATAGATGAGCTCAGTCGCCAATATATGTCGGTCGTTGCTATATTTGAAAGAATGGTATAATAATTATGTTAAACTAGGTAATGAACCATTGCAACGCTAGCCGGTTCCCGGCAAGCGTTACAATGCCACTCAAAGAAAGAAAGTGTTTGAGTTTTAATTATGTTCATTGAAGTGCATTTTTTCTTTTTCTGTCTGTTGAACGTTTGAGGTTTGCTGCCGATTGTCTATGGTACGACACACGCGACTTACTACTGTACGTTAATTGTACTATAACCTCCGTAATAAAGTCCAAGCATACGTTGTCAAAATGAACTGTATGGCAGACATGCAAACATTGGTTTGTATATATATAACACCTAGTGTAAGATAATATAACCTTCCCGGAAGTGCAAGCAAAAAGTTTGTCAAAGTTTTATTGCAATCGTATAAGCGGTGTGACAACGCATAAAATACGAACAAACAAACATTCATTTTAATATATTAGATGTTAGCTACTCAAAAATATAAAAATGAAATAAAGAAAATGAATTTTGTCAAAAGTTACATTTAATAACCTGTTTCCCAACCCTTTGGTGTAAGCTTTACCCTATTTTGCATGTAATTAAGTGAATTATTTGTTTCTGATTAAAAAAACACTCTCTTGATTATCACTGTTAGCCATATTATCATTAGCATGTACAGGGGACTTCCTCTATCAAGAATTTTTCCACGTTATTATAGTAGTTCTATAATATAATTATTTTTAATAGTCAAGCATCTTCAAATCCCCTAAAGATAGACGTTCGAAAATGTGCAAGTCAACAAATACTGTCCATGTATGTGTAATTTATTATCATTTATGTATTACAGTAAAATCTACTTACGAATTGAATTCATTTATTATCTCACTTTTAATGTGTTAACTGTAATTTTTTTCTGCAAAGGTAAAAATTCAGTTTTTATTTATATGCTTAAAATTAACTTTATTTTCGAATACGCATCGCATAATTCTGTGAGCTTTCGCTACTAATATATAGGCCCATTAGAGGTGAAGTGAACCAGGTGGTATTCTTCGCGTCGTAAAGTATCATAAAAGTGAAGTAACCTCAGTTAATAATACACATTGCAATAGTGTTATGTCCGTAAAATAAAAAAAAATGCAATCCACCAACGCACCAAGTAAAAGACGGGATTGTACTTAATGTCAATGAAAAAGTTTTACCATTTTACTAGTTGGCTCACGTCACCACTCGAGGGACAATTATGTTTATATACGGCCGATGTGTTTCATCAAAGACGTAATAATAGTGATACAATACCTAGTTACAGATTCAATCAGTGATTGACAGCGTGGCATACGTGCCTTAAACGTGCGGAATGAAAGTGAATTGGAAAGTGTTTCCGTGTGACGATTGTCAATGAATATGTGAACGTTGCATAAACATTATATAGCTTGCATTGTCTAATCTTCCAAATCGTATTATACAGATATTCATTCCGATAAGCTAAGCTACATGTGAATTATCATATTACTTAATTGAAATAGCGACTAATACTATGCTATTTTTGGAAGTAAATATATGAAATGTAATCTATTTTGTTAATATAATGTATATCCCGTTTCTGAAAGGTAAAACAGAATATATATTGATATTGTCAAAACTCATATCATGGAGCTTACGGTCGTAATTTTATTCAAACACATAGTAATACTGACTTTTAATATAGCAAAAAACAATAATTTTATTTTATTTTGTATAAATAATACTGTAATATTGTATTCTCTCATCAGATGATAATTCTTGTCATGAGCGGAACTGACCCTGATAGTATTAAATAAGTGTTATTAATACAAATGAGTATTTTATTTTTGGAATCTAATTCTTTCGTTATAAATTGAAAAATAAATATCGGGTTTTTTTTCTATTGGGCGAAGGGTTGGGTCAAGGTAAATCACAAAGAAAATAAGTCAAATAATGGTGAACTGGTGTCTCCGATCCCGGGATTCCATCCAATCCTTCGATACCGAAATCCCGGGATTGTGACAGTACTAATCTCTGTATTTCGGGAACGGGAAAATTAGAAAAAATTGAGCTAGGGCTAAAAAAGAAGATTTCAAATTTTGGCTTATTTTGGGACTGCCGTAAATTCCTTTGTTTTGCAAATTTACATTTTTTGAAAAATCCCAGGACGTCCCAATTTATACACGATTTTGTGTTGAATGTTCAATCCTTGGATTGGAAAAATTGTCAATCCCGAAAACCCTATGGTGAAACAACCTTGCGATATTCTGTCAGATGATGCTTTTAAAAAAGGCGAAACATGTGTGACAATTTGTAACGTAACAAATGGAGTAACAAAGATATCAAATTTATATTTAAAATGAATACATACATCAAACACATTTATAATTAATGAGTAGACTCGTTTAGTATCTTGGTAAAGCACATTTTTTAAAACATTGAATGACTCTCCTGCAAAATGATAAATACAAACTTATAATTTTATTTTAGTAGGGTTGTAATATCTATACGTATTCGTAAAGCTATCTATTTGAAAGATTGTATAATTTACTTCTAGTTTAGTTAGACGAAAGCCGGTTTTCATCGCTTAGATTTTTACAATTATTTCTTCAATTTCAAATTTTATCGTTTATTTTTTTAAGAAAAAAAACTAGAAAAACCTGAAACGTATCATTCGTAATGTGTTTTTATAAAAATGAAAGCGCCCAACGATTTTATCTCATAGACCTTTCGATGATAATTTATTTCACTATCCATAAGCTAGCAATTATTTATTTTCCTTAATAATAGTAATTATTTTCATTAATACGTCTTGATTGAAACGTCAATTAAGACACTGACTTTCGAGATTCTGTTCGTGACCGTCCATCAACGGATGCAATCATCATCATCGCTTCAGTCCCTGAATACGGCATCTTGAAACAAATTAGAGAAAAAAATACACTTGGTTTTGTGTTAGGAGAAAGTATCGAAAATATTTAACCTCTGACGGACTGTCGTGTTGATCGTTTTAGGATTTTATTGTGTATTACTAATTGTTGTAACGAATGTTTCCTTTTTTTATTCCGCTCCCAGCAAATCTTTTGATTTCTCACTAAACAATCTCAATGCTCATACAGTGGAACCCCGAATTACGCGCTGGCTTGAAATATTCGCCGTAAATCCCCCAATTGAACGGTCGCATTCCATTGTCGTTGCAACGAGACGGTCTTCTGTGCGGCGCATACAGTCAAATGTTGGCTAGCGTCTGTGTATTCAACACGTGTCAGCCTATACACGCATAGCCGGGCGACTGTGTATGTGTTGGATTTTGGCACGCTTTGCATTTTATCACTTATTAACTAAATATTTCGACCATTTTTTTTTTTACAAAACTAAGGGCAATCTTAGTTTTTCATTTTTCGCGGAAAAAAACCAAATTCTAAATTTTGTATGAGATTCACTCCCCCAATTACACGGTCCCGACTTTAATGTAAATGGGGATTTTACTGTATACATACATTTATTCATGCTTTTAGATGGAAATCGATTAAAAGATCAAATGTATCAAAAATTCTACATTCGAACCTATGGTCACGCAATTAAATAGGACGAAACCTATACTGACCACTCGGTACAAAGACCTTTTCCTCTTGTGCTTACATTAATCGATCTTTTGTAAACGATGTCTGTTAACAGTTTTACTCATAGACTACTAATGGGGTGTTAATGCGAGAAACGGTTGTATTTTCAGTATCCTAGTCTCTTATTTTCGCAGAGGATACGCAAAAAGGATAAAGGAAAACTCGTATACCAACTAGGGCCTAGAACCCCGGGATCCTGTCCAACTTTGTGATCCAGCTGTTGCGCGAGAGCTAAAAAAATGTGTCGCGTCTTTCATTTTAGGGATTCCTGGGTTTTTGAAATTGACAAAATATTTTGGGGTAAAATCCAGGATTTTCAGAAATTTCTCAATTCCAAATTTACGGTGCATGTTCGATCCCGAGATAGGAAATATTTTCAATCCCGAAATCCCGGGATCACAAAAAGTGTCCGGGATTGAAAAGAAGATCATTTTGGTAATTCTTATGAATTAGTTACGTAATAATTTCTTTCCATCGTATTTCGTAATCGAGATTAAATTAATATATAACGATACCGTAACAATATGGTAAATACATCCACTGTTGAATATATTAAATTTGTATCATTATTCGTGAATATTTTAAGTCTTTGACACATTTTCAAGACTTAAATTGTTGATTTCAAAACATCTTGACGACTTTTATCCTTGCTTAAAATGTTACACAAACTTTTTAACCTCGTATTTTTAGACTTTAGAATTTTAAAAAATCAGTTGTAACTAAAGATTATTCATTTAATACTTACTCTTCATGCTCCAGTAAAGTTAAGGATGCTAGTAAACCTGACAAAATATATCCGGCGAAAAGGCGTGAACCGGTTCATAATTTGAAATCAAAAAGCTACCGATTGTAATCAATATTTCGCGCACCTTTTTAATTTTTATTTTTGAGTATCAACCATGCATAGTATTTAGATTAAGTCGCAGATTTATTGCCTAATGTCATCGGTTAATAAATCGAAAAACTTTCCAAACGTATAAGAACTAGTCGAGCGAAGAGTTGATCAAGGGGCGTTGTTATTATTTCATTTTAATCAAGCATTCCATACGCTGAACGATCTATACTTATCTAGAGACCAGTATGTATGTTATTCCAGCCAAATATCTTTTTTAATGAGAAATTAAATTTCTTTTTCTCATAGTACGAATTTGAAATACAAGAAATTCGGGTTTATGATAAAATAAAAAAAATGCCATTCCGGTCTAGTGTTTATATTAAAGTAAAAAAATAATATTTCCAATAATTTATAAATATTTAAATAATCCACAATTATTTACAACTCAGCTATTGTTTTTATGTAGGTGTCGTTACTAGGGCATCCCGTACATAAGTAATCCCGAGATGTTGATATTGAACATTCAGAAATCCTAGGAATTTACGGATTTCCTAAAGTGGCAATGACGCGAGACATTTTTTGTTAACTCTTCCAGAAATTTCGAATGTTTTTAGTCACTGGCCAATTTAAAAACTCATGAATTAACCGAATTTCGAAATTAAATGACGCGAGACCTTCTTTTTTTATTAGCTCATCCAGGAATTTCAAATATTTTTATTCACTGACCAATTTCCAAAAGCCAGGAATTTGCGGAATTGCCAAAATAAAAAGAATACGAAATTATTTTTCTCTCGCGATTTTCAATCATTTTGTTGTCAATCCCGGAATTAGTACTATCATAATCCCGGGATTGTAGTGGAGGCCTTAGTCGTTACGTACAAATTCGACTGTTCGAGAACTTTAACGTGAAGCCGAAATACATTTTGATTGTTGTAAAGGTAAATTTGCACATTATAATCTATAGTAGATGAATGAAAAATAGGTTCACAATTTCACACAAATTACAAGTAGCGATTCTTTTTTTGTTAGGAATAAATACTATTCTTCCGAAAGTGAACGCAGCAGCATAATTTTCCTTTCGTTCAATATTTTTTGCCTAATACTTTCCCAAATAGATTTTTTAATACGGCAAAATAATTCCATTCAATAATAAAGAATATTTTTTTACGCGTTTCAGATGGATTGTGTATCTTTCTTTTAGTATATATCGCCACCCTTCTGGTAGAAGTTTGTAACTTACAAAACTGTCAAAAATTAGTCAAGTATATAAAAGGATTCTTTGATTCTTTGTCTAGAATATTTCAGAATATTGCATTGATTACATCAGTTTGCCAAAAAAAAAGCATTTATTAATATAGGCGATTACTATTAATGTTGATTAAAAGCAGGCAACGTCCCTGTCTAAAAAAAAATAACATGTATTTGTGTCAGATATTTTGATATTATAATTATCTATGTAACAAAAAAAAATATGTTAGAGGCTTTATACTAAAAGATGATCTCTTTAATTTGCTGTTTACTATAAACTATCAACCTGTTACTTGCCAACTTTCACCAGAAAAGTGACAATATGTTAGTTGAAGTATATGGTAAATGACTACTTATCTTATTTGTAGGGCACAATTTATACAATTATTATCATTCATTGTTTGACGAACACTTTCGTCTCTAAATATATCACAACTATTATCAGATCTAAATATTATATATGATAACAATGTTTGCGCAAACACAGGCACTTCTGAAATATAATAACTCATTTAGAAATCACGCGATCAAAACAAACTAGGCAACTTACATACAGCTGGTGCAATTTGCAACATGCGATATCGCTCTTTATCCGTGTTGAATATTCTTTATAATAACCGAATATAACACTACTCGAGAACAGAATTAAATATAACCAACCACCGCCACCGAATCGTCATCTTCTTTAATTAAACCCATCCTAAATAATAATACCCAAACTACAGATCCTTGCGAATGTGGGTGTGCACCCTGACGAAGGCTATGTTCGCCAGCGGAGGATTCTACGGAGTGCGCGTGCGAGGAGTCAAGCAGGCGGAAACCCGCGTGGCTCCGGTGCTATGCGTCGCTCCTCACTCCACGTTCTTCGACGCCATCTCGCTGGTTTACCTTGGCGGGGCGAGCGTCGTGGCGAAGGCTGACGCTGCAAAGCTTCCCTTTTTCGGAAGTACGTTAATGAAAGATTTTGACTTGTGCTGTCTTTGTGTTTGATTGTATTTTGCTTGTAGCACCCCCTGAAAAACAATCTAATAAATAATCCAAAAGATATAACTAACAATTGACGTCTGATTTTGTGTTAATATTTACGCAAATGGAGATTCTCTCGCTCTCAGTATTAAAGTTTTCATGTAGACTAATGTTAGTTAGAATAAATGCGAATAAGGGATCTAAAGGTGTGTGTACGCCCCACCCTATAATTGTTTGTTTTAAGAATATGAGACACCGTTTTGCAAGCTCCACATATATCAATCGGTGAACATCACTACTAAAATACATTATTATCCACTGATTGTATCAGAGAAAAAATCTAACAAAACTTACAATGGGTGTTGGTAAGATGGATGCAATTTCAATGAAAACGTATTGAGAAGAAGCCTTCTATTTTTTAAAAGGCTTTTTGTGAAAAAATCATTTCCACTTTATTTAGATATAATGTATTGCTGTTACAGTGTAAAAAAGTATTCTTACATAACATTGTAAATAAATATTAAGTCAAATGAGTGGGCTCCGATCAATTCAATTTTGATGAATACATACAAAATAGTATTTGTCTAAACTCGCGTAATATGTCGACATCCGAATCAAAACTGTTAAAGCTCTCCCCAGTTTCATTCCTTATTGGTAGGCTGATTCTAATCATTGAAATAACAAACAATTCATGTCCACGATTCTTCAAAAAATGACCAGGAACATTAAGTTTCACACATGTAACTGCCGAGATTACATACTTGACAATTACACGAAATCCGAAAAAAACAGAAATAATGTATAATTAAAATGGTACGTTGTGTATTTATTTATAACTAGCTGTAAGCCCGTTGCCCAGCAACGTGAGATTTTTGTTGCATAGTATTAATTTTAATTTTATTTTATGGTATTTTATTTTATTTTATTTTATTTTATTTTATTTTATTTTATTTTATTTTATTTTATTTTATTTTATTTTATTTCATTTAATTTTTATTTATTTTTTTAGTTAGCAGAAATTTCGTAAATTATTTAATTTTTGGAATAATGTTTATGTTTGCTAACAACCATTTTTCGTAGTAGCAGAAATTTCGTAAAATATTCAATTTTTGGAATAATGTTTAAGTTTGCTAACAACCATTTTTCGTAGTAGCAGAAATTTCGTGAATTATTGAATTTTTGGAATAAAGTTCAAGTTTGCTTACAACCATTTTTCGTAGTAGCCGAAATATCGTAAATTATTAAATTTTTGGAATAAAGTTTAAGTTTGCTAACAACCATTTGTCGTAGTAGCCGAAATATCGTAAATTATTGAATTTTTGGAATAAAGTTCAAGTTTGCTAACAACCATTTTTCGTAGGAGCAGAAATTTAGTAAATTATTTAATATTTGGAATAATGTTCAAGTTTGCTAACAACCATTTTTCGTAGTAGCCGAAATTTCGTAAATTATTTAATATTTAGAATAGTGTTCATGTTTGCTAACAACCATTTTTCGTAGGAGTAGAAATTTCGTAAAATATTTAATATTTGAAATAATGTTTAAGTTTGCTAACAACCATTTTTCGTAGTAGCCGAAATATCGTAAATTATTGAATTTTTGGAATAAAGTTTAAGTTTGCTAACAACCATTTGTCGTAGTAGCCGAAATATCGTAAATTATTGAATTTTTGGAATAAAGTTTAAGTTTGCTAACAACCATTTGTCGTAGTAGCCGAAATATCGTAAATTATTGAATTTTTGGAATAAAGTTCAAGTTTGCTAACAACCATTTTTCGTAGGAGCAGAAATTTAGTAAATTATTTAATATTTGGAATAAAGTTTAAGTTTGCTAACAACCATTTTTCGTAATAGCCGAAATATCGTAAATTATTGAATTTTCGGAATAAAATTCAAGTTTGCTAACAACCATTTTTCGTAGTAGCAGAAATTTCGTAAATTATTGAATTTTTGGAATAATGTTCAAGTTTGCTAACAACCATTTTTCGTAGGAGCAGAAATTTCGTAAATTATTTAATATTTGGAATAATGTTCAAGTTTGCTAACAACCATTTGTCGTAGTAGCCGAAATATCGTAAATTATTGAATTTTTGGAATAAAGTTCAAGTTTGCTAACAACCATTTTTCGTAGTAGCCGAAATTTCGTAAATTATTTAATATTTAGAATAATGTTCATGTTTGCTAACAACCATTTTTCGTAAGAGTAGAAATTTCGTAAAATATTTAATATTTGAAATAATGTTTAAGTTTGCTAACAACCATTTTTCGTAGTAGCAGAAATTTCGTAAATTATTGAATTTTTGGAATAAAGTTTAAGTTTGCTAACATCCATTTTTCGTAATAGCCGAAATATCGTAAATTATTGAATTTTCGGAATAAAATTCAAGTTTGCTAACAACCATTTTTCGTAGGAGCAGAAATTTCGTAAAATATTCAATTTTTGGAATAAAGTTTAAGTTTGCTAACAACCATTTGTCGTAGTAGCCGAAATATCGTAAATTATTGAATTTTTGGAATAAAGTTCAAGTTTGCTAACAACCATTTTTCGTAGGAGCAGAAATTTAGTAAATTATTTAATATTTGGAATAATGTTCAAGTTTGCTAACAACCATTTGTCGTAGTAGTCGAAATATCGTAAATTATTGAATTTTTGGAATAAAGTTCAAGTTTGCTAACAACCATTTTTCGTAGTAGCCGAAATTTCGTAAATTATTTAATATTTAGAATAATGTTCATGTTTGCTAACAACCATTTTTCGTAGGAGTAGAAATTTCGTAAAATATTTAATATTTGAAATAATGTTTAAGTTTGCTAACAACCATTTTTCCTAGTAGCAGAAATTTCGTAAATTATTGAATTTTTGGAATAAAGTTTAAATTTGCTAACAACCATTTTTCGTAATAGCCGAAATATCGTAAATTATTGAATTTTCGGAATCAAATTCAAGTTTGCTAACAACCATTTTTCGTAGGAGCAGAAATTTAGTAAATTATTTAATATTTGGAATAATGTTCAAGTTTGCTAACAACCATTTTTCGTAGTAGCAGAAATTTCGTAAATTATTGAATTTTTGGAATAATGTTCAAGTTTGCTAACAACCATTTTTCGTAGGAGCAGAAATATCGTAAATTATTAAATTTTTGGAATAAAGTTTAAGTTTGCTAACAACCATTTGTCGTAGTAGCCAAAATATCGTAAATTATTTAATATTTGAAATAATGTTTGAGTTTGCTAACAACCATTTTTCGTAGTAGCAGAAATTTCGTAAATTATTTAATATTTGGAATAATGTTTAAGTTTGCTAACAACCATTTTTCGTAATAGCAGAAATTTCGTAAATTATTATATTTTGGAATAACTTTTAAGTTTGCTAACAACCATTTTTCGTAGTAGCCGAAATTTCGTAAATTATTTAATTTTTGGAATAATGTTCAAGTTTGCTAACAACCATTTTTCGTAGGAGCCGAAATTTCGTAAATTATTTAATATTTGGAATAATGTTCAAGTTTGCTATCAATCATTTTTCGTAGTAGCCGAAATTTCGTAAATTATTTAATATTTGAAATAATGTTTGAGTTTGCTAACAACCATTTTTTGTAGGAGCAGAAATTTCGTAAATTATTTAATATTTGAAATAATGTTTGAGTTTGCTAACAACCATTTTTCGTAGTAGCAGAAATTTCGTAAATTATTTAATATTTGGAATAATGTTTAAGTTTGCTAACAACCATTTTTCGTAATAGCAGAAATTTCGTAAATTTTTATATTTTGGAATAACTTTTAAGTTTGCTAACAACCATTTTTCGTAGTAGCAGAAATTTCGTAAATTATTGAATTTTTGGAATAATGTTTAGGTTTGCTAACAACCATTTTTCGTAGTAGCAGAAATTTCGTAAATTATTTAATTTTTGGAATAATGTTTAAGTTTGCTAACAACCATTTTTCGTAGTAGCAGAAATTTCGTAAATTATTTAATATTTGGAATAATGTTCAAGTTTGCTAACAACCATTTTTCGTAGTAGCAGAAATTTCGTAAATTATTGAATTTTTGGAATAATGTTGAAGTTTGCTAACAACCATTTTTCGTAGGAGCAGAAATTTCGTAAATTATTTAATATTTGGAATAATGTTCATGTTTGCTAACAACCATTTTTCGTAGAAGCAGAAATTTCGTAAATTATTTAATATTTGGAATAATGTCCAAGTTTGCTAACAACCATTTTTCGTAGGAGCAGAAATTACGTAAATTATTTAATATTTGGAATAATGTTCAAGTTTGCTAACAACCATTTTTCGTAGTAGCAGAAATTTCGTAAATTATTTAATATTTGGAATAATGTTCAAGTTTGCTAACAACCATTTTTCGTAGTAGCAGAAATTTCGTAAATTATTGAATTTTTGGAATAATGTTGAAGTTTGCTAACAACCATTTTTCGTAGGAGCAGAAATTTCGTAAATTATTTAATATTTGGAATAATGTTCATGTTTGCTAACAACCATTTTTCGTAGAAGCAGAAATTTCGTAAATTATTTAATATTTGGAATAATGTCCAAGTTTGCTAACAACCATTTTTCGTAGGAGCAGAAATTACGTAAATTATTTAATATTTGGAATAATGTTCAAGTTTGCTAACAACCATTTTTCGTAGTAGCAGAAATTTCGTGAATTATCGAATTTTTGCAGTAGTAGCAGAACAGATGTCGTAAATTTTTTAATTTTGGGACATCAGTACGCATACATTTGTGGGTTGTGATTTGTGAATTGTGATTATTTTATCGACTATTAATATATAGATTATAAACTTCAATATTTTAATTTGTCAACCCTTAAGATTTCCTACCCTCGTATGCATAATCCGACGCCGATTGTGAATACATATTTGACGTTCATGATATTCAAAAAAATTCTACATGATTCAAACTTTTTCCGAATCAACTGATATATCTATTTTTTAGAAAATAAGACTTGCTGTTGTGTCTAGTATCCAAAACTTTCATTTTATTTAATTATATATATATATTTATACCGTGCTCATTGTTGGGTGGAACTTTTTACGATTTCATTAATTTCTTTCTTTAATAATTAATGTAGTCAATATGCCATGACTTCTATTTATAATAATTATACCTAGTGCGTGTATAGCATGTGTATTGTGTAGTGTGGCGTATGATTTGTTGTTAGATATACTAAAAATAATTATTGTTATTTAATATACAACTCGCAGTGATAGATATTGTAGTAACTTTTATCTTTGCATGAAACGCTCAGTCATATTGTAGCATATTAAAATTTTATTATAATATAAAAGATACCCGCTTAAAAAATACCAATTAGCTAATATCGTTAATCAACGGTACTTACAAGTATCGATTGAACCAGAATATACAGACGTTTTCATCTAAAATGCAAAATACTGGAGTGCCATTATTGGAAACTTGGCAAAATCTGAAATTGTCTGTTAATATTTTTTGCCTATTATGGGTCGATATGTATACAGCTTTCAAAACTTTCTATTAGATTATAGTTTCTCAACCTTTTTTGGCCCGTGCTCTCTTTTGAGTCTCATAGTTTTGTTAGTAAAGTTTTATAACGAGATGCGTGACTTTCTTTAGATCTTGGAAAAATTTTCAATTTCCCAAAATGAAACGACGTGAAACCATTTTTTTTTACTCTTTCAAGAATTTCAAATTCAAAATTCCAGGAACTTACGGATATCCCTAAATGAAATGGCGTTGGAGCTTTTTGTTTACCTTTTATTTTTTTACTTTTATCGGTTGGCAATGCTCACAATGGGCGAAACTGGTCCTGACCTTTTAAATAAAGTGGTATAAAGTACAAAGGAATATTGTGTTTTTATTAATATAATGCATTTTCACCAAGTATTGACAGTGAACAGTCTAAAAGTGATCTTCTCAGAAATTACAATTTCCAGCAATTTACGAATTTTGCAAAATGTGTGCCCGAAACTATGGATATTTGCTCGTGCCTCCCAAAAACTGTACTGTGGCTCCCGTAAAAAAATCTCTGTGACTCCCGTTGAAAAACACTGTATCAGATGGCATTCATAACTCATCTGACTCTCTCTTCTTCTTTGGAAGGGCAGTATTGAATTTGAAAATTTTAACAAAACGATTACGTGTTAATGAAAATCGCTCGCTTGAATTTCATTCCAGTGCTGCTGGAATTCTAACATGCTGCAACTATCTGTTCACTGTTTTACTTTAACAAGATGTGTTATAGATAGAAATTTTAAAAAAAATGTTCATTGACATTAACGTGATCATCCAAATGTAACGTAATGTAATCTAGGTCCTCTGCCCACGATGTGTGCCACGCATAACTATTTTTGAAACCGCCCCAGGCACCACAACACCACAACTTATTTGCTCACATACCGAGCCGGTGAATTAACGAGATCCTCTAAGGATACCCAACTCTGTGCCCGCGGGCAGTGAATTGAACATGGAATTATTTTCAATTACACACTTTCAAGTGCTTCAAAACAGTTTGAAGAGAGATTTCTGCAGTTTACGACTATCGAGCCAATTGTCTCCTTTTTTGTCAATCATTTTTTTATACATGCCTGCTCTTAATGTGGAGTATATGGCCTCCTAATGGAAGTATCTCAACATACTTTTTTCAACGAGAACATTTTGTTACTCATTCGCTCAACCTCTCCTATTCAAAGAGAGTAGTAAGAGTAGAAGAATCAGACTAGATAACAAGAATAGTGGTTAGCGTATCGCTCTCGCTACACCTAATTATTAAAGGATTGGAAAGGAAGGGAAAAGGAATTTTTAGACATCACAAACACCCATTGATTGAAAAAACTTTGTTCGTACTGGGACTCGAACCCTTGAAGTCCGGCACGGAAGCCCACAACGCTAACCGCTGCGCCATAGAATTCGACAATATATGGCGCAGCGTGCAACCCTTTTACTTGCCATATAAATACAATAGAAATAGCTTCATGTATTGCAGATCTTGTGAAAAGAAAGGCACAAGAACTTGAATTAGAATTTTCGGACCCTAAAAATTATATTTTATTGAAATCAATAATATCAGAGAAGGACTTCGGTACACAGAAAAAACATCCAATGCTGAAAAAAACGTCATACAAAATTCAATTCTTTTTCGGTTCTAAGTATCTTTGCGAATCGTTATTTTCAAACATGAACTTCACAAAATCAAAGTATAGATCTCTACTCATCATCATACATTCCTTCTTATGAGGCGCTGGACAGTGAAATTTCCAAAGATCACACTGACTGAGATTAGTGGAATACTTTTTTATGAAATGTTTATTTCTCATTTGTTTTTTGTTTGTTCAAATATAAACAATATTCCAAAAATGTCGGGGACCTCTGGTCTAAGGTGAAAGTAGATCCAAGCACGCTCTTGTTGAGTCAATCGTTGTTTTGATAAAAATCTCCCATTATTTCGTTAGTCAGTGATGTATCGATTGCTCACGGCATTAGATAGCGACTATGTATATGAAAAAATTGCTTTATTTGTACAAAATTAATTCACCACCTTAATTTATTCGAAATAAAAATCATTTTAGCCATTATTTATAGCTAGTAATATTTTATATATATCGCCACGGTCCTTCTACCAAGCTCCTCCAGTTTGGCCGGTAAGTATAATAAATAGTCTAACGTGTAAATACGGCAATACAATTGTTTCAAATCCTTTGGGAATTATCAGACATAAACAACGAAGGGAAATTTTACCAAAATGATACTTCTATAAGATGGATCTAGCATGCCGATTGGTTGCATCTTGGCCGAATTATAAGTAACTCGGAGAGTTCATGGCGTCTTTCATAAAAGCTTGACTATAAACTGATTTTCTTTTATTTAAAATACTGAAAAGTCTTACGTAATGACTCCTCGAGACATCCCTGGCAAAAAAATAAACACAACTTACGCTGTTACGCTACGAAATACAATTAAAAAGAGTGTGAAGCCGAAAAATAGTGATGGGTACAACGTTGAATACCATAGAGGGAATTTAATATAGTCAGTCGGTCATATATGTATCTCTTTGAGGTTATGGGTGCTATGCCCATATTCGGGTTTTTTTTTGAAAATTTTAACGATAGCGATGTTTCCGTGATATCTTTTAATGCGAAGAACACAATAATTCGCAGCAATTATTACACTATCTTCGTCATGTATTTTATGATTTGTTTACGTTTGTCGGGTTCATGGCTCAGTGGTATCATTTATACCGGACTTCGCGGGCTCGAATCCCATTACGAACAGTATTTTTTCAATCACTTTCTGTTCGAATGCATGGATGTTTGTTATGTCTAAAAAATCCCTCTCATTCTTTCAATACTTAACCGGTTCTCTGCCAGCGACTTGTTAACACGCCAAACAATTTCGTGCTCGTAGGGCCGGCCATACAAAATGTGCATGTTCACACGCAGTACTTGAGACGCGGTTTAAAGGCCACTTAATAATTTTAAAATATCATGCATATAGTGACATCTCTTGGAATCATAATGTGATACTTAAACGCAAAAGATATTGTTTTGTAATCTATATATAATACAACGTTTTTTTTTTAAAAAAAAAGCTTTTTTGTGTTCAAGTTTGTTGCTAGCAGTGCTATAATCCCTTGGCGGTAATTTTCGTTTTTGAAACGTTTATCGATAAAGATGGCGGAAATGACCCATCGTGTATTTGTATGGTAAGTGTTTGTGATGTACTATTATTATATGTCCAAAAAGGACATATTTATCAGGTTTTATTTTTTGAAAAAAATCGCGGCCCTCCATGCACGTCCATATTAATACCGCATGGCACAGATCAGGTTAAATAACGATGCGTAACGAGTCCGATTTAGTCCTGTTTTAACCCTATCCTCTATATCCCGTCTCTCTTCGAAAAAAAAGAGGTTGAGTAAATGGGTAACAAAGTAGTTCTCGTAGATAAAAACTATTGAGATACCTTCATGTGCTCTACTTTGGGAACGGACATGATTTTTTAAAAATATGATATATTTGAAATCGACGCATTTATTAAATTTAGTTAGTCAGTTTTTACATGGAGAAAACATATATATAAATGTTAATAATGAAAACTTTATGACAATGACAGAAACGTTATCATTTAATTGATAACTATACTTTGCACAGAGATAATCTCTCCATAGTAAAAATGCTACCACGCCCATTATATATTCTTTGCATGGGTAATAATTCTGACACGTTCGACATGCAATACTGTTTGTTACTTTCATGTGTTTTTTTTAATAATAACGGCCATTGCATCATTTAGCACGAACATCAATGCCAATGTCATGTGTAAGAAGGTCAGAATTCGAAATCAGTGCACTTAATTCTTTTATTGCATGTTACATTTGATCAGGTTATTTGAACTGCTTAAATACTTCAAGTGAATTCACTTTTACTCTGTATTTTTATAGTGCCAGTAACTATTTTTTCAACTAAGACAACTTTACTTCACCTTCACCTTCAACTTTACTTCACCAGGGTAATTAATCGAAACGTGATCATGTCAACTGTGGAATGGAAAAAGGACGTAGCCCACAGTTTTTTTTCGATTATCACAATGTATCAATCTTGATACACGTTCTATCAAAAGGATGCAAGCTGTAAATGCCGAATTAGTATCTAAATTTGGCTTTTAAGTTTGAAAAAGATGACCTCGTAAAAAAATAAAACCAAGAAAAAATACTGAAATAAAGGTTTTTCCTGGATAATTTCTTTAATTAATATTAGTTTATGTCAACTAAATACCGGTTTAGAAGATTCCGTGCACTTCAAGGTTATGTATAATTCATAATTTGCTTATGGCCCAAAATCATCAAAACACGTTTTTGCGCCTCCTGTAAAATTTGATATTTGTGGGTTACGTCCTTTTTCCTTTCCACGGTCGATGTGGATACGGCGTTCTGTGTGTAAAAACAAAAGGACGATTTTTTTTCGTGTGCATCAAATTCATTTTTATTTATTCATGTCCGCTCCCAATGTGTGGAGCAAGAACTACTTGTTACTCAGTCGCTCAACCTCTCATGTTTTTAAAGACAGTAGTAGAGATAGAAGAATAAGGCTAGGACAGGACTAGTGGTTAACTAATCGCTCTCGATACGCCCAATGTTAAAGGATCGGAAATGGTGGGAGGGACATCACAGAACAGAAATCGATAAATCGATCGAAGATATGCCGTTCAAATGCTAAGTGTAATTCAAACCAGAGTAGATGATTAAAGTCACGTAAAAAATATTGCATCATAGTCGCTAATAAGTATCACCTATACGTGATATTTACTAACGTTTGTGATATTATTTTTGCAAATTAATACTAAACTATCGCATGACTGTCTCATACTGCCTTGAGTTAGACTAATTGTTGTACATGCATACTAATAAGGTTAACTTAATTCTACGAATTAAAATTCTTCATTATCATTCTCACAATTTATATTTTATATATAGATACAATGTGACTAGCATTTTTTATATATCTTATTGTAATATTGTCGAGATTCAATAACATTGTATATTATTAGATGATTTTTACTGCATCTATTTTTTATCATTACTATTAAACATGAAATAACTGAAATATTCTCATAAAATATTATAATTCGCGAAAGAACGTTGTATTGAAAGTTTACCATGGTGTTTTAATTTTCTTTTTAAACTAATCCCGCTCTCAGTGTGTATGTAACATATGTACTTCTCAACTGATTTTTTTCTACGAAAACTGCCTGTTCCTCAGTTGCTCATCTTATTTTTGGCAGTGGGAATTGAACTTGGAAATGAAATACTAAATAGAACGGACTAGTGGTTACTTTACGCTATGCTCCATTTTTGATTCGGATATGTGGTGGAGGAAATCTTGGACATCACTGACGTCCGTAGCTTCGAACAGAAATCCATTAACCAAAAAATGACTTACGTGATGCTGGAATTAAGCCGAAGATATGTGAAATAATTTTATCAACTTGTAAATATTTTTTATTGTTGTCAAATACCTATAATATGTGTATATTTCTGGTTTACTATTATTAATAAAATTAACACTAACTCCCCTTTCACTAACCAAATAACCCAACAAAGCATTTGAAAGGGTGTGAACAAGCACAGGATATGGGAAAATTTGCACATTAGCATGGCAACATATCGATTACAATGTCCGGGTTGTTGTGGAAAATTTAATATGCATCCTGACATGAAGAATATTTTTACTTGTACTCACAATACTAATAAAATGACCAAAAAGGAAATGAGAAAATGATATGCACCATGATAAAAATTTCACTGGATTGGGAAAGATTTTAATCATTGTACGACGTCACACAGTTCCTAAACATATTTTGAAATAATAAACATATAATGAAAATATTTTAAATCGCGCTAACAGCTTTGAACTTTTAAAAGTATTATAAAATCACTTCAGATCTAATATAATTTAACTTTAAAAATAATATATGTATATAGCAGATAGGTATTGCTATACCGGACAAATATATCAATACTGTTATTTAAAAAAAATGTTTAAATAAAGCAAAAAAATATCTACTACCAATTGTGATCTCAAAACCATGCGAATAAATCAAAATCGGTATGTCGATATTTCATATTATAAAATACAGTCGTTAAAAAAATATTGTGATAATAAACGCATTATTTTCTTAAACAACTTACAGTTTATATATTAACAATACACCATTAAAAATTTGAAACCTGTCAATATTGATACAACTCTTGGCAGATTTGAAATATTTTAATTCGGTTTTTTTAATTTTCGATACCAAAATACCGGTGTTTTTGCATTAATCAGAATACTAGGATCCCGGTTTCGTTAATACCGGTTTTGCGATTCCTAGAAGCAGTGTAGCATGATTCAAATAAATCAACGAATTTGAATTTCTATTATTGAAAATATCATTCACCCAATTTTATCTTTAAATAAAACTTTTAACCATCCATCTGCAAAAACGCGTTAAGCATAGTGGTGGGTGTATATTTCAAAAGCTGTTTAGGTTCTGTGTGATTCTGCTTCGTAGCGCTATTGACTAAAATATACACTGAAAATGAGGTGACGGCAACAAAATGACATACAAAAAAACGTCGAAAGTTAAACATGCCGCGATGGTAATTCTCCAGGGCTATGAGACCACTGCTCTGCGCCATCGGAAAGTGGTCATATCTGGCCGGAGGCATGGCCATCACCATCAAAGGGCAGCAGGCAGGGCGGAAGGAGGCTCCCATCCTCGTGGTCGCCCCGCACTCGACATTCCTGGACAGCTGCATTGTATACGCGACAAAGATGTCCTCTGTCATCGTCAGAAGGGAGAGCATGGACAACTACGTCGGAAGTATGTAACTGGGAATACATTCGGTGGAGGACTATTTCTTCTTCTTCCTGTCGAACATTGTGAATACATCTGACAGCTAACTATTTCTACGTCTTCATTGCTTTATCTTACATGTTAAAGAACGATAAAAGTGTACTGTTATTCTGAATGCTTACTGTAACTAAATTCCTCATTATTTGCAATGAGTACTTCTTTAAAACTCTGAATTTTATCTGCAACGTTAAACAACAACCAATCGGAGACATTTTCGACCTTGACACACTTTAAATACTAATATCGCACGTGTTTCTGTTGCACTTTATATTTCCTATATATATATAGGTGAACGCTGCTTAGCGTATTACGTAATTGTATTTCTAAACGTTGATTTACATACCATTATCTAAGATAAGGTGACCCGGTTTTGAAAATGTCAAAGGAGAACACTTTTTTTTAGCTCCTCCGGGGTTTTCAAATCCTAAGTCCCAGAAATTTCACGGATTTCACCAAAAAACCAGCTTGAGACCGTTTTTTTTTAGCTCTTCCGGGAATTTCAAATCCTAAATCCCAGAAATTTGCGGATTTTACCAAATTAACAGCGTAGTACCTTTTTTTAGCTCCCGCCTTATGTCAAATGTGTACTTTTCCTGTTTACTCAATTTGAGGACAAGGAGAACAATTTTCCTTAGGGGCTGACAAAGGAGGACACAATTTTTGAGGAGAACAAAGTTTCTAAAAGTAGGACAATCCTCTTCAAAGGAGGACGTTTGGTCACCTTATCTAAGAGGCAGTGATAAATGTTATCATCTCTATATACACTTAAACAAGGTTTATTCTCCAGCGTAATATCGTTTCTCGTGTTTAAAATTTTTGACCAGGAATAACAGTTAAAAATTGCTTCTAATTACTGTTACAATTTCAAATTTGAATTGTTTGAATTTTGTACTTTTCCACGAGTTTTGTCGCTAACGACCCGGGTTTCGCCTTTCGGCATCTTCAAGCATTCCAAGTGCACGGATGTACTTGAACTGACGCGTAGTAAACAGTTTGTATCGTTTATATAGAAAAATATAAGTAGATCACTAAGTTAAAAAGCTATTAAAATGTAAATTAGCGAAAATTGAATGTATACAATTTTCAATGAATTAAGTGGGTTTGTTATAATTATGGGGATTTTTTGAAAATATTAATGACCAGATAATAACAGGAATGTTTAAAATAAATCTAGGGGTTTATCCGACCTATTATTAATGAGTTGATTTGTTTTTAAGCCTTTGAATTAATACTTAATGATAGCAAGTGCTTGAATTATTAATAAAATGACAATTATTTAAAAGGGGTACAACCATGGAGAATTTGGTAGATAAAATCAATTTGCTTTCCACTTCGCATAGAATGCCTCTCAACTTGTCGTAAATTCAAATAAGTCGGCTTGTCCAACGAGAAAACAGATTCGTCTTATTTGTAGTGTTGTCAAACAAAATATTATACTTTTCTTCTTTTTATTTTGTTGCCCATAACCGCATGTTCAATTTTTATTACTTCTCATTACTTTAATCTAGTCATGATAGTTTTCGCTTTCCGCTTTTTCAGTTACAGTATTCTTTGTATCTTCTCCTAGATATGTATCTTCTCGTTTAAACGTTTATTGAAACCAGAAGATTATTTGGTGCGTGTGTCTGCATTTTGTGGCCCCGCCAATGCCTCGTACGCAGTTTTAGCCACATTTTGGAAATCGTTTAGTCCAAGAGAATCCTTCGTTTGCCGCTAAATCTGCTTCAAGACAGCTTAAGTACTTTGTCTACGTGACTTATCTCATTTTTCGTAAACTTGAAATAAATATACCGCCAGCGAAATTACCTTCTGTATTGATTTTCCAAAGTGCTTTACATAAATACCGCTGGGAGCCTTACGATGAATTTTAGAAAGCATATGACTAATTCGTCAAAATATGTTTTTGCATATCGTATAATTAAATACTTTTATATCCCATATTATGGTAAACAAACTTTCATTAGATATATTACCGGTTTCGTTACATAGGAGTAATCCTATAATTATTATTTATTTACTCAATTTACTGTTAGCACACTTATTCCAAAAAGCTTTATATTCTAAATTATACAGCTTAGCCGAGCATATAAGGTAAATCTAATAAATAAAAATGAATGTTTGTTCGTACTCTATGAGCTGCCAAACCGCTGATCCGATTGCAATAAAACTTTGACAAACTTTTTTCTTGCACTTCCAGGAAGTTTACAGGCATATTTAAATTAACTTACATTAGGTCTTTTATATAAAAATGAATGTTTGTACGTTTCCCATACTGTTTATTTTGACAACGTATGCTTGCACTTGTGCGAAGGTTATAGTAAAGTTAACTTACAGTAGGTGGCGAGTGTGTCGTACCATAGACAATCAACAGCAAACGTTAAACAGAGAGTAAAAGAAGACATGCACTTCAATAAATACAATTAAAACGCAAACTATGTCTTTCTATGAGTGGCATTGCAACGCTTGCTGGGAACCGGCTAGTTAATAATAAAACGACTGACTCTCAATTTTCAAACCACCACATGAAAGAATCGCACATCAGTCGCCCGCTGTGGTTCAGTTGGTTAGAGCTTGCTCTACCGACCAGGCGAATCTGGGTTCGATTTCGGGTAAGGTCAATATCAAATTTAAATTTGAGACGTAAGGCGTGGGGTTGGGTATTTGTGATTTAAATTTATCTTGAGTTGGTCAAATTCAAGAGAGACCAAATCGTCCACATGGGAACGAACATGATTGCAAAACAAAACAGAAACAAATTAGATTATTACAATTTTAATAGAATATATTAAAAGTAATCTTTTCGTAATTTCTATTGGTCCATTGCTCTGGCAGAAACCACTACGATGGCTATTTTGCACGGTAAAATAGGGGGGGGGAACACTTTCGATGGCATGCTATAAACGTGCCCGAGCCACTTCCTAGCATCGTGATCTAAACATTGACATTCTTCCCCCTATTTCTACATCCAATTTGAATCAACTAACTATTTTACTATATTGCTAAATAGTTCTAAGAGCAATGATTTTTAAAAAATGTTACTCTTATTTTGGCGAGCATTTCAGTGGCAACAAATGCTCCATTGTCAATACGGAGCAGCGAACCAAAGATTTGGGTCAGTGGATCTGCCGACGAGAGAAGAACGAGTTCTTTTTTATCATTTGTACTATCGCGTCAAGAATAATCGCATTTCTGGCCCACTCTATATAGTACTTGAAATGAAAATAAATATGTACATATTTAATTGAGCTCCATCTACTGTATTTCAATAAATTCTTTAAAAACATGTAAAACATAGTTTTTAAAATATTGCAAATCACACAATTTAATTGGTTACCAGTAGAGATTGCAATAATAGACGAATATATAAATACCAGTATTGTGATATTATCTTTTCGTGTCCATGGCACAGTGTTTAACTTTATTGGCTTCCTTGTCGGACTTCACGGATTCGAATCCCAGTATTTTTTCTATCGATTTCTGCTCGAAGACATGTTTGTGATGACTAAAAACATCCCCACTTTTCCACCATTCATTCAATCCTAAAATAACGGTATGTAGCGAGATTGATTAGCCAACCACTAGAACTGCCCTGTCCTATATATTTTCCACTCCTACTCTCTTAAAAAATAAAGAGTGGTAAAGCAACTGAGTAACAAGGAGTTCTAATTCTGTTGAGACACCTACATTAGGAGGTCATATGCTCCACATTGTAAGCGGACATGAAAAAAAGTCAAATATCAATACTGGTATTTAAAAAAAAGTTGAAATAAAGAAAAAATACGACAAATTGGCATCAAAATAATACATCATTAAAAAGGTTCATCAATTCTGGAACCTGTCAATCTTGATACAACTCTTAACGTTAATAAAAACACAATATTCCGGTTTCGCTCATTGCAAACATTGTCAAGTGACGACTCGCAATGAGCGAAACCGGCCCTGACCGTTTGAATAAAGTGGGATAGAGTACAAAGGAATATTGTGTTTTTATTAATATAATGCCTTTCCACCGAGTATTCACAGTGAACACCCTAAAAGTGAAAACAATTATGTATTATGAAATTATTAGGGTTTTGAATCTGGGTTCATTGTCGAAGAGCAAATATTTACGACTGTCGATTCTGAAAAAAACAGCTCGTCATGAGCGAAACCGGTCCTGATCATATTGAATAAAAGTGAAATTAGTAAAAATGGGTTTTTATTTTTTTTTATATCATATAATGCTTTTCCACCAAGTATTGACAGTGAAAACCCTAAAAGTAAACTCTTAACATATTTAAAATATTTCGATTCATCGCGAACAACTTTAATAAAATATGTGATGATTTATATACATTCAGAAATCGGTTTTGGTTAATTTTCTGTACCGAATTATTGCTATTTTTGCATTTTCAAAACCGGTATTTTGGTATTGATTAAACACCATCAATGCCGGGATCCCGGTTTCCGCAATACCGGTATAGCTATCCCTAGTTACGAGTGATTCGTTTCAGAAACGGTCATTACTCGATTAGCTATTCTCACAAAACTCACAAATACAATTGTTTTAAAAACAAACTACTCATAGAATTTCTTTATTGGTCACTTAATATTGTAACGAAAATTCGTGCGGTCGTGCCTAACTTCGTATTGGTAAATCATGACTACGGCCATTGATTTGCAGATTTCTAATTATTTAATTAAGCAATACTTCGCGATATCATTTAGAAATTTTTCGCAATGATACAAAGAAATAGTAAATTATTTTTTTTAAATACAGAGCTTGGGTAGATCATTTCATTTCATCAACAGAAAATCATTCCGGAACGCCACTTTGAAACTTTGGTATAAGAATTCAAACAATTGCGTTAAAATATATTAACCATAACGAGTCAAATTATTTTAATTGAAAAATGAAAAAAAATACTAACGCTTTTTGAAATTGAGAAAAAACTTTTGTGCGTCAGATAAAAAAAGATATTTAAGACTTTCATTACTGGTCCTTACAAAATTTCACAGATTCTTTTTTAACTATGTCCGCTCCCAACGTAGAGCATATGATAAGCTAATCGCTCTATATACGCCCTGTTTATAGAAAAGGATGGGTGGGAGGTATGAAATTCAAGACATGACATACATCCATGCCTTCGAACAGAAATTCGTAGATCAATTGAAAAATCAATTTATAAAACTGTCCGTACTGGGATTCGAACACGTGCTCTCCGTATCCTAAGCCAAAAACGTTGACCACTCTACTACACAGGCGGCTAAAAAAAATGCGGATTCTTTGCATCACGACATTATATCGTAATATAATTCACATGATTTTATGTTTGTGTGAACTAAATTTTTAAAAAAAGTATATTGACTTGAATTACACTTAGACGTTAAAAAGAAAAAAAATCCTGTTAGTTTCCTGTTATATTCAACTTAATCTGGAATATTCTTCAACTGCTTAATATTACATACAATATCTGTATTTAAAATCCGTATAAGGCTAGGCGTTTGATGAGACACAGGTGACGCAGCGCAGGGCAGCACAGAATTTGTAATACATGAAGAAGCACATACGAAGAGACTGCTCTGCACTCTGTTCCAGACTCCCGCGTGGCGCATCCACGTCTGGACGTGTTCTTTTTACTTTGCCGCGTAAATGACTCGGCAACTAATGAATAAGTGCTAACTGAACTTTGTTTATGCGATACTTCTAATGTATAACTTGAACCGCGCTATACAAGTATCGCGTAAAACTGTTTTATAAGACTGACAACACACTTCAATTACTTCTCTAAAGGTTACATTTGATATTTCGTATAAACGAAATCAGTACATTTCAAAAGAATAGTTTTTCATTTTGCCCGAATTCGATTGTGCTCAAAAAACTTGATCCGTAATAAATTGTAGTTATCTACACGAAGGGAGAATTGTTTTATAGTATCATTATTTATTATAAACGTCGTACGTTTTATTAATTTGTGCTTAAACCTCTTGGAATTTACTTTTTTATTACGATAATGACAAGTTGTTTGATGTTTTTAGAAATTTTGTAATTAATTTGTACGTTATTGATGAATCACCTTTTTTGTAATAAAACTTAATCAGTCTCTTTTCGAGAACAAATCAAAACAAAATTAAACCAACAGTCATGCATTCAAGGCTATTTTACAGTGATAAAATATATATATACAGAGTGTATCAAAAAATATACGATATGTATAGCCACATTTATTCTGATATTCTAAGATACTTTGTTACAGAATCGAATAATCTATGAATCTATGAATCTTAATCAAAAAAATGCTTTTTTTTTACTTTCCTTTACGGAATATTACTAATTGATGTAATTCAAATTAATATAGATTTCCATCAATAAATGGGCCTACTAGAGGTGAAGTGAGCCAAGTGGTTTTTCAGAAAAAATATTATACATATCTTAAAGTATCGTAGAAGTGAAGTAACATTAGTTAATACACTTTGCAATAGTGTTATCTCCGTAAAATAAAAATATGCAATCCACCAAAGCACCAATTAAAGACGTGATAGTAATTTTAAAAAGTCTAAAAAAAAGTTTTAACATTTTCTAGTTGGCTCACTTCACTTCAAGAGTGTTCAAATAACAGTTAACATCATTGAAATGAATCAATTTTTATCATTGTTTATTGGTAAAAATCCTCGTTTATTGGTAAAAAAATGATTAATTGACCAAAATTCCGAATAACAAAAATAGTCCAAAACTTATTTTTTTTATGCAACTCTAATCTTCTATACCACGAAATCTATATTCGTGATATCTAAGAGTTGACAAAACATTGTTACTCAAATTAATATTAAATTGTGTTAACATTTCTGTGTAACACTGTGAAGTTTATTAAAAAAAAGTATTCTAAACTTATCTAGAAGGCATGTGCCATTTATTTAGTGGTTACTGAAACTAACTTTTGTTTGCAATACATTGAACCAGGGCCGCCCCGAGGGGTACAAGTCGCCTACATGCGGTAGACAATGTCACTCCAATTTCCTCTGTCAAAACAACATATCGCCATTTGCATTATGCAGTTTTTGTCAGTCGTAGTGCAACTTGATAATAAAAATATAAAAAAAACAGCTCTACTCTGAATGTGGGTCACAATAATAAAGTCTAAGCTTGCTTTTATTATAAACAGTCCTTTAGAAAATCATATACATCCTATCCTATTTTACATCGCTTCCAGGAAATTGACGCGTAAAAAAAATCATTTTATAAACTGGTTCCGAAATTCAAAATTTCGCGTTAAAAAGGATCGAAAATGTATGAAAAACTATAATTTTCTATTTAAATTCGCACATTTTATTTTTACATATTAACCCAGCGATTTCCAACCTGGGAGGCGCGAACAGCCCAAAATATCTATTTACCTTTTAAAACGTGTCTCTATTACTATATGAAATAAAGGATGGAGAGGCGCGAAGTTATTTTTTTCTTTAAAGGGAGGCACAGTAACATAAAAGTTGGAAAGCACTGTATTAACCATTAATTTATTTATTTAATATAAAAATACATTGAGAAACAGATAGATATGTTATACAATATATAAATTGTATTTACTTTTTAATATAGGAGTTATTCGCTACTGTCACTGTCGGTTACGAATTACAATCACTTTTAAGGTGTTCACTGCCAATATTTGGTGGAAAGGCATTAAGTATATGATATTAAAAAAATAAAAACCCATTTTTACTAATTTCACTTTTATTTAATATCGACTGTGGAAAGTAAAAAGGACGTAACCCACACATATCAAATTTTACAGAAGGCGCTAAAAACGTGTTTCGATGATTTTGGGACATATGCAAATTATGGATTATACACAATCTTTAAGTGCACGGAGACTACTAAACTGGTGTTTAATTGACATAATCTAATATTAATTAAAGAAATTGTCTAGGAAAAACCTTTATTTCAGTTTTTTATCTTGGTTTTCATTTTTTACAAGGTCATCTTTTTTAAACTTAAAAGCTAAATTTAGATACTAATTCGGCATTTGCAGCTTCCATCCTTTTGATAGAACGTGTATTAAAGTTTGATACATTGTGATTATCGAATAAAACCTGTTTCGAAAAACCAGTGGGTTACGTCCTTTTTCCTTTCCACAGTCGATATGATCAGGACCGGTTTCGCTCATGACGAGTATTAACGACTGATAAGAAAATACAATATTTCAGTGTTATTTATACAAAACTACACCCTAATTATTTTGTTTATTTGGTTATTTTATTTATTTTTCGAAGAAAAAAGTAACAATGAGTAATTCGCGTAAACAAAAGTAACGGTGCCATCCAAAAATGTTGCGTAAAAAGAGAACTGGGTATATTACTCTTAATTTGAAGAAAACCAGTTTATTTTTGAGTTAAACTCTGGTCAGTTATTTTTTCAAATTTTCACCCTTGCAGATTTCTAATATAAACATAATAATTCTTCCCTTTTGCAAGTGTACTTTTAATAATATATATTTTTTGTATGTTCCAGAGTTGATAAACTATACGCAGCCTGTCTACGTGTGGCGAGACGATCCGAATTCCCGCCAGAATACCATCAAAGAGATCATTGAGAGGGCGACATCTGATGATTGGCCGCAGGTAACATAGCGCTATTTATTTCCATGTTATTGTTTTTCCTTTAAAAATCATATGTTAACTTTGCAAAATAGTAAAATGATAATTTGGCATCGAAACAACTTGCCAAGCACTAGGTTTTTTAAAATTTCTAATCATTCAAAATGAATTTACTTCTCAACACCCTAACGGTGAATTTACTATGGTTTACGGTGATTTCAATCATTGATTGTCGGTGTCAAATTTTCTTGTTTCAAGAAATTAGTTTAGCGGTGCTATGCCAGACAATAGACAAACCTGTTTACGCACATTTCATACAACACCACTTTCATCACTTGAGATATCCAGAGCATGTGTAATATGTCTTTAAAAATGTTCATGCTTACAGGAATAAATCTCTCTGCGCATGGTACTGAATGGTAGGTACATGCGAGGAATGTAACACTGTGCTATTTCACAACCGTGTAAAAAAGGAAGTCCAGTGTATTTAAATAACTTGACCTCCTCTACCCCCCTCGAGTGCTGCCCCATTTGCTTATCTTTAACCGGCAGCATTTTAGAAGTAATTGCTCAAGACTTGGTGCTTGTACATAAGTATGAAGCACCTCAAGTATATTTATTGACCTCTTCTTTCATAAGTAATTTCTCATTTCAGATCTTAATTTTCCCAGAGGGTACATGCACAAACCGTTCATGCCTCATCACTTTTAAGCCGGGAGGTTTCTATCCAGGTGTACCGATCCAACCGGTGACCATCCGATATCCGAATCATCTTGACACAGTCACCTGGACTTGGGAAGGACCCAGCGCGTAAGTTTATCAATCTCTCAACTCCCATAGGAGGATGCGAGATACGATTTAATTTTATGTTGCATTTACTTATCTCGATTCTTAAATTAAGCCAATGAAATTATTCCAAAACAAAACAATCTGTTTAAATTACACAAAAACGTTTTTTATACAAGTCAAACCTTCATTAGATGCCAATGTCAATAGTATTCATTAATTCCGCTCAATTGCTTTTTATCACTCCTATTAAAGTATGCATTGATTGCAAACAACAGCAGTATACAGATAGTATACTAAACATGCAAATATCCCTCGAACATACTAAGCTGTTTACTTTCCATTTTACAATTCGCCAAATGCATATATAGTGCTCTAAAAGGTGAAAGCTAATTGACTAGTACCTGAATGCAATAATAATTATGATATTGTCGTGCTAAAATGTAAAAGTATATAATTATACCAAATGCAATTTTTCTAGTTTTTATGGCTATACTTATGACTAAAAATGAACATAATAAACTGCAACTTGTATACAATCTCTTTCCATGTTTTTTTGGATCACTTCCATATTGTTTTTAATGTGTTAAACTCGGAAGTTTAAAATTAAAATAAAACTTGTCCTGTATAATTAATAGAAAGTGAAGTTTAAGGAGAGGAAATCAAACAAAAAGTTCCTACCTTAACATGGTTGAACAAGTCAGTTTTAATTTATTTTTATTTACCTGTCTAATCGACTCTCTTACAGAAATAATAGTTATCATCTATATGCTCCTTTGAGTATTCATAACATTCTTTACATTGGGAGCCAACATGGTTTTCAAAATATTTATAAATGGATGGATTGTCAAATTTACTTTAAATCAGCAATTAGTTGAAGTGGGCTCGGAGGGGTATGTGCAAATTCCTAGTTAAATTAAGAAATACAATATTCTCAGACAAATCAGTAACTAACTGCAATTTCTGTAGATTGCTTAATTATATTAAGAAACACAAGACTTTCTTGCCTTCTGAAATTCATCTAAAAGTACATTTATTTCGGGTGCATTTCGAGAGCCCTAGTCACTTTATATTAGTCTAGCAATCCTATCCTTCCAAATGTTCTTAGATATTCAACATAATATTTTTGTGAACAATGCATTGAAAGATCAGCCTTTATACAATACACCTGCACATTTTTCCCCTTTACCGTAATTGTCTACACTTTTGAGAAGGACAGTGGAATTGGAGCGAAAAGAATAGTACCCACCTATTTCTTCGACAGTCTTGGAACTCGTCCCTCTAGTAATTTAAAGTGGGATAGTACATTTATCATCTAATAATATTAATTACTTTATGATGTATTTCGTATTTAGTCCTGGCTAGAGTATTTGCCCAAGAAAATATCATTCGTTCCAACATTTTTTTCCGATCTGTCCAAGCAATAATATACCATAGAAATTTGTTAGGTATATGCCGAGCAAAAGTGATATAAGATCCTAGATGTGCAACATAGTGAGCAATAGTCTGCTAAGTTATGGTGCCAATAACAAAGATATTAACTCTCAGCATCTTAGTTACCATTTGTATTTTCTTATTCCAGACTGAAACTCTTGTGGTTGACGTTGACAAGGGTCCACACAGCCTGCGAGATCGAATTCCTGCCCGTTTACGTACCAAATGAAGCAGAGAAGCGCGATCCTAAACTCTATGCCAGCAATGTTCGAAATGTCATGGCAAAGTAAGATATAATCCTATAGAACAAATTACTCGAACATTTTGTGTACAGCAGATTTTCATCACCCAGTGAGTGTTGCACATTTCTCGATTGGAGTTCACTGATTTACAATAATTAATATCTAATATATAAAAATGAATGTTTGTTTGTTATGCGATGCCACACCGCCTATCCGATTACAATAAAACTATGGCAAACTTTTTGCTTGCACTTCCGGGAAGGCTATAGGCATAATAAAATTAACCTACAGTAGGTCTTATATATAAAAATCAATGTTTGTATGTCTGCCATACAGTTCATTTTGACAACGCTTGCAGATGCGAGAAGGTTTCGTACCATAGAAAATCGGCAGCAAACGTCAAACAGAGACAAAAAGAAAACATGCACTTCAACAAAAACAATTAAAGCACATACACTTTCTTTTTTTGAGTGGCATTGCAACGCTTGCCAGGAACCGGCTAGTATGATATAAAAAAAATACTTTACAATGGCTGTTGAAAATTATCAGAAATATTTTTTTAATGTCAGGAGGTGTGGTGTGTCCATTAAATCTCAAAACCTTAACAACTCCAATGACAGCACTAGAGATTAAGTACAGAAGTAATAACTTACTTCAAATGCTTTTAACCTGATCTGTGCCGTGCGGTATTAATATGGCCGTACACGGAGGGCCGCGGTTTTCTTTCAAAAAATAAATCCTAATAAATATATATTTTTGGACATATCCTAATAGTATATCATATAGACTTACCATAAAAATACACGATGCGCCATTTCCGCTGACATTTATCCAAAAATGTCCGAAATAAATGATCCACAAAACCTCAGGGTTGTCACAAAATTCACACGGAAAATCGTATCACGGTCGTATATCAAAAGTAGTTCTATCATATCAAAATTGTATCTTAAATATATATATAAAATACGGCGAACAGTTTAAAACAAATTAATAGTCTTCTAACGTGTGGTATGCCTCAAAACAAGGTTCTATGCAGAGAGCCACTTTACATTGTTTGCACTTATACCTAGATGTACTTTGTTGTCCTTCCATTCTCAGGCGTTAAAATAGTATATGTAAAAAATCAAATATCCAGGAAACGTAAGTTGAAAAAGATATATAAACAATCGTCAAAAAAGTTACGACACAGGAAAATCTTATAAAATAAACAGACACTCACAAACAACGCAGGTTATAAGGTTTTAAAACACAAAAAATCATTTGGTAAATAACGAAAAAAGACGTAAATTTAAAAATAAACTGTTAATGTATCTAGTTATAAAACTGTTGTAAATGAAATACTTAACAAAAACGATATTCTGGCCCGCAAAACCAACTAAGATGTGTCAAACATGAAAACACACACATAACTGACCATTTTTCCAGGATCATTATTACTTGCAGTGAGTATTCAGAATAGAAATAATTCCCCGTTTATAAATATAATACTGGACAAACATAACGTAAGAATAAATGGGAAGTCCCGGTATTTCATTAGTCACTAATAATATGTATGGCGTAACCCTATATAGTAGCGCCGCATATCAACAACACACGAAAACTTTTGTCGATGTCAAAAAATCGATGTATTACAGATTAAAATTCAATATCCTTCGAGTTCAAGTATTACAACACAATCTCAAACGATGTCACTATATGCGAGTTAAATTTAATTATTTAAGAGAGGTACTGGTGACTTGTAAATTAAGTACAAAGGAGAGCGTAATATTACGCGCATTTTGTATGGACGGCCCCTTGAACACGGACTTGTAGTGCGTAAATATACGCTCTGGGCAGAGATCAGGTTAACTGTTTATTTCTTACTGATTATTTTAATAAAATTTTCATATTGGTTTTATTATCGATATTTATAAATATGGATGTGTATTACAATCAAAGGAATACAGTTTATGATATAATGGGCTCCATAACCTATTGATAAGAACTCTGCCAATTGATGAAGAGGTTTCAGACTCGATTATTCTTTATCAAACGTTAATTTGTTTAATAAAAACCATGTTTTCCCTCTTTCAGAGCTCTAGGCATCCCAGTGTCAGACTACACATATGACGACTGCAGACTTATCTGCAGAGCTAAGCAAATGAATCTGCCTCACGCACCTTCCATTGTAGAAGTACAAAAGCATAGACAAGCTCTAGGGTAAGTGAATGATTTAACCCATTGCACATCTTAATTCTTTCGACTCCAACCCAAATCACGTGAAACTATCCTGTGTATCCGGCTTATTTCTCAAGAATTGCATTTTTTCTTAAGGATTTTCTGAAAGTGCTATAATTTTTAAAACACGGGTTCTCAACCTGGGTGTCGCCAACTTTTTTCGATTTTGGATTTGAACAAAATAACGAAAAAGTATAGCAAATCGAGGATTTCAAATTCCTCGGTGAGCTAAAAAAAAAGGGAATTTTGGAGAAAATCCGGAGAAAAAGTCCATATAGCAAATCGAGGATTTCAAATTTCTCGGGGGGTCGCTTAGTCACATGGCTTTTATAAAAAGAGGTCGCCACCCGAAAAAGCTTGGGAACCTATGACTTAGTCGAATCAAATGAAACCTTTGTGATTGTTTGAAGAGATTGTTCAAGGATTTGAACCCTTAGCTGTGCAGCTAATCCCTAGAGCGTTACCACTTTCTTTATTTATATTCATCGATGATTTTCTTTTCTTTTCAGGCTAGATTCTTCAAGTATCGAATGCCATCTAATCAACCAAGGCGGAGCGAGGGCTGGCACATTGGACGGACACCAATACATAAACAGCGCTGAGTTCTGTCACCGACTTGGCATCGGAAGCACTGAACCTTCAGCGCAAGTCTTATTCTCAGTCTTCCAAGAGGTAACCAATCTTTGTCATTCATTAGTATTATGATTTACAAATTGTGTTTATTTTTATTTCTCAATAGTAACAAATTAATCTTGTAATTTTTATTATCTGTTTTTATAAACTTATTGTTTTGTAATCCATCTCCGCTCCCAATATGAATCATTGGCCTCCTAATGAAAGCATCTCAACAGAAGTTTTTATCTCCATTGCTCAGTTGCTCAACCTCTCTTTTTTTAATAGAGTAGAGATAGAATGATAGAGCTAGAACAGGACTATTGGTTAACTAATCCCTCTCTCTCTAAACCTATTTCTCACCCATTCGATCCTGACAAATGGGGGTGGCGAGAGAAGTATACTAACAACTAGTAACGAGCAATTCTCGTAGAAAAACTTCCCATTAGATAAACTCCATCGGGAGTTTTTATGCTCCACATCGAGAGCTGATATGGTTAAAACAAATATATCCTTCATCATTCTTTTAAGTCAGAAAAGAACTATGCAATCTTCCCCAGTCTTATAGAAATATATAACTCATGGCTAATCAAATGTTTCCTTCAATAAATTGATTGTGGCAAGCCCTGTGTGACATGTTGTGCCATCTTGTTGAAACCACAAATTTCCTCATTAATGAAATTCAACAGGGGAGCGAAAATGTCAGTAATTATGGAACTACAGCGCTTTCTATTGACTGACTCGTCTGGCATGTCTATTCACGGTGAAATGGCAAACCAAACTGAGCACAAATTAGCTTCCAACCGTCAAATTTGCTGTCGCTAATTCGAAAAACAAATCTGTAAAAAATCACCCGTTATAATATAACATAATATTATTTTTTAGCAGGCTCAATACTGTATAAAACCTTTTTAAAAGCTTTACATTCAACACATAATATTCTTCTCTACCCTTCTTTTGTTGGAAAAATAACTAATGAGGCTTACCATTTATGTTTCAGAAACAAACTGGTCTTCTTGATTGGCGGAACTATTTACTCTGCGCTGTATATTTATCAATGCCCAGTGTGCCAATAGCAGATATACTTATTTACGCATTTAAGGTTTGTGCGTGTTCTGGTTATGTTTTATTTTCAAATTCTCTTTTATGCCAAGTAGAAGTCAAATAAATAAGTCACAAAGATTTCTTGGGTAGAACTTGATAATGCCATTATTTAGACACTTCTATAATTCCAATGAAAGAATGTCAAAAAGAAACAAATGGTCTACCAATAATTTACATCAAAGCTAACCTTATACATTATCAAAAGTTTTGAAAAATTAACTAACAATAAAGTACACACAACTGTTTTTTTTTCACACAGAATACATAAATTTAATATTAATAAAACATTTTATGGATTGAAATTAAATGCAGTGAAAACCCTAAAACAAAAAGTGAGGGAATGCTTCAAATAGTACCAAGTAACAGATATAATGTATTTATTAATTGATTATATTAATGTTTTTTGTTTCTGTTAATAGGGTTAGTGTTTAGTAGTCAAAATCATGTAAAAAAAAAGCGCTGCGTGTACATATATTCATTTTTGAGTGGTGATACTTTTTCTTGAATTCAGTTAAATAATTATGTTTTCCAGATTTACGATGAGTCAGGTGTCGGTAGATTAAACTGTGACTCAGTTGCTGCCGCACTAGATCGGTGCGCCAATCTCGCTCACGAAGAAGGAGCAGCTGCCTTTCAACAATCCGATTTGGATGAGCGTGGATGGATCACAACTGGTAATTAATTAATTAAATTATTATTTATTAATTGCAGTGACTGATTAGTCAGTTAGGAGGGCCCAGGCGTAATACAATTCAGAGTCCCGGTTTTTCAAGTAATAGGATTCCACATAAATATAATATAAGCGTACAAGGTGCGTGTTTGAGGCCTTCGTTTTTTAATCCATGTCCGAACCAAATTTGGAGCATATGGTCTCCTAATTTATTTATCAACAGAAGTTTTTCTATGAGAACTGTTTTTCACTCAGTCGCTCAACCTTTCTTATTCAACGAGAGTAGTAGGGATAGAATGATAAGGCTAGGACAGGACTAGTGTTTAAGTAATCGCTCTCGCTACACCCAGTTATTAAAGGATCGGAAAGGGTGGGAGGGAATTTTTAGACACCACAAACACCCATGCCTCGAACAGAAATTGATAGATCGATCGAAAAGAAAAGAAACCCAGAACGCTAACCGCTGCGCCATAAGATCCGAAACCTGACCCGACTCCAACTCGTTAAGGGTCTCAAAAAAGCTTATAGTCTATTTACATGAAATATTGTTATTTGAAAAAAAGGACCTCCAAACCGTATCACACCTGGGGCCTCCCAATTACTTAATACGTCACGTCGGAATAGCACCACAGATATCAAAATAAATGAAGAAAATAACACAGTTCAGTATTATTTGAAACTTTCATTTTTTTTTGTTTTTATTACTTATTCTCTCCTTGCGTCATTTCCTTTGTATGTTGGTATGTAATATTATTCATGGTTTAGTTATGCAATACTAATTACTTTTTGTCAAAATTTCAGATGAGTTCCTGACGTTTGCACAGAAGAAATCAGAGTACGCATATCTATTCGTGACCGATGACACAATTGGCAAAATCAAGGCTCATTAAACGGTTATTGTGACTTCGCGACCGAAGATCTCCGAAAGCATTTTAAACAATTATCGCTCCACTCTACAACAATTTAGATGTGCGCGAAACCGTAATTAGTGGCTTGATAGATAAGGTATCACCAAGTATATAGTATGCAAGTGCTTACACCGATGATATGACAAGTGTGATTATTGTAATCTAGTTAAATTAACATTTTTAAAACCACTATTGCTTCTACAAATCAATTCAATAAAACCACTTGATCTTTAAGTACTTTGTGTTTGAATCCTGCTGAATTCACACAATCAGAATAGCAATTTATAATCTATGAAAACATTGTACTTTTTTGTAGGAATAATACAATATGCACCACTAATGCCCTGTATTTTTCAATAACAAATCAATCCCTACTTTAATTGTTGTCAATAACTTCTACGTTTCATAAATATATTTATTTTGAAATCCATGTCCAGGTTTTGATCGATTTCAGCGATATATTGCTGACTGAAATTACATTTATCCTACTCCAAATGGCGATGAACGAGGATCAAGTGGTTTTATCCAAAACTGACTTTAATAAACAGTTTTTGCTGTAAAGTGTAATGTTTTATACTGAATTACTGAGTGATAGTTATGAGTATGCTTGAAAGATATTTAGATATCACTGTTTTCCAATACGTTTGTCATCCATATTTTATTATTCATATTAGCGGGATGCAACTAATGATAATGTAATATACAAAATTGAATTTATCATGCCTTTTTAAGCAAACGATTCTTCGAACTTGACGACACTGTGTTAATAAAAACTAATTGAAAATAATGACCAATATTGCGCTCAAAATAAAGCTTCAAAAATAATCATTATTTTGTAAACCACGCCTTTTCATATATTGAATCTTTTTTATCAATATAAAATTTGTAATTTTATATTATATCAAAGAATAATTAACTTATCATTTGTTGAGCATATCTGCTGTCAATCAATTATTCTTAAATAGTAAATAAATGACGACTGACACTTTCCTTAACTATCAATTCTTTTTTTATTAATATCTCCATAATTGTAATCTTCCATTCAATTTTATTAACGTATGTCAGTGGAACAATTTGATTTGTCTCGTTTCTGTTTAATAAATAGTGTAAATTCACACCCTTATTATTGTACATATTATTAAAGAACTATGATCGTAATATGTTACTTAATGTTTTTTTAGCGTTAATAAGTATCATATTTTATTGTACATATATCATTTTTTGCGTTAATTTAAATGTTTACAATTATCGTATATCTTTGATTATAATGCGCACTCTTTTTATAAATGTCACTAGCAATAACATCATGAAACCGTTGCTTTAACAAACAAAGAAAATTGACATTTAAAGGATTGAAAATTTTTGATACCAGAGCCTAATTACTCTGGATCTTATATTGACACAAAGTTATTGATGTTTACGTCTTCTTATCACCAAGATTCCAGGACACATTGTCGCTGTAGACATCAAGGGAGCCAGGTCACCAAATCATAAAAGTGAGAAATAAGTGCACAATGATTTCGTGACAAAAAAGCAACATGTTTTTGTTTTTCAAAATATAACATAGATATTTTGTGATGATACATTTTAATCTAAATATAAGAAAGTATTCGGAAGTCAAAAGACTTATGCAGCTTTTTGTCATTTACTGCTTTAATGTATGGCTGTGTGATAAGTCTATCAGCAATTTAAAAAATACTCCTATATAAGTCTTATGGTGGGTCAAATCCATTACCCACTCCATCTTGGATGGTTTTAAAATTCTTTTGTGTACTTGATTTATTTTCGCCGAATTTCTGATTCGGCTACCTTGACATCTGCAGCAGCAATAAACAATGCAGCATTATTTCTTAAAATACATTTTCTCCCGAGAAGCTGACACCCTTCCTACCATTTTATGCTTCCGAGTAAAGACGATTGTAAAACTAAGACAGAAAAAAAACTTTTATTTTAATCAAAACTTGTTTTTTATAATCAATGAAATACAATTATTTCTTTACCGGTATGAATTAATATTTTTTTTTGACCATATCAATTTTGACAATAAGAAAAAAATACATCTGGAAAAAAAATAAAAAAATCAATCCACAAAAATTTCTTTAGTACATCGATTTGTATAGCAAAGCTGTTTCCCCCAATATAGCTAAACAGCTATTTTTCAATAAGTATTATTTATTAGTGTAATTTATTTTATATGTTAACTTACCATTCACAGTTTATTGAATAAATGAGATTGTTTGTATTTAATTTAATAATATCTTATAGTAATAATTATATTTTTTAATAATTTTACCAAACAAATGTATTCTTATTTTGTATATTCACTATGAGTTTATAGTTAATTAATTAATTTTAAGTTACAAATGTTACTTATAATTTTATAAAATTATTTTCGTCCAATTATTGTAATCTTTTTAATATTTTTTTGAAGATAACGTTTGAGGCTTACACCATCAACTTTATGATTTTTTCAAAAATAGCTCATTTATAGACTATTGCGGTGAATTATATATTAAATTTACATTTTTCAGATGTTTTCACATTCGATTTCTTTTTATGCCTACATTTACCACTCTTCCCAAAAAACACTAAATATGAAAGAAATTCGTACCTTATAATTTAAACACATGCTTTTTTGTATTAAAATGTGTGAAATATTATCAAGAGTCACTAGTTAGTTATAAATTATAAATAAAATAAGTATATGGTATTATTTTTTGCATTACAATAATCTTCAAATTAACTTTTTGGCCACTCCCAATGAGGAGCATATCTACTCCTAATGGAGCATCTCGACAGTACTTATTCAACCTCGGACAGGACTATTAATTAGACGATCACTCTTACTATGCCCTGTTTTCGTAAAAAGATTGATGGAAGCCAATGTAAGGATCTTTGACTTACTTCTTAGGCTTAAAAATGTTAAACATCCAAAATATGCTTCCTATAACAAAATTATTTAAAGGGCAATGAATAAAAAAATCTTAATCTTTATTTTTGTATTTCTTATATTGGTATTTGGATTGATTGTGTAATGGGAAATTTTCATTTCCAAACCATTTCAATAAAGCAAAAGTCTATTGTGTCTATTCACTTGATTATATTACCATTTTTCTTAACAGCTGTAAATTTACTTAGAAATTCATTAGTAAAGATCTAATTAAATATTCCATGTTAACAAATGCAATAAATAACTACATTTTCAAGTCACAATTATTTAACTATATAACGTAATATCATCACAGCACTGACAGAGTTTTAGCGAGTAACGAAATTATCAAAAATGTACAACCATTTTTGGATATCAATTCTCATTAAATACTTAATAAGTTCTTTTATAGGTAATTATTCAATGCATATTTACAGACAACCAATAATTGTCCAGACTTTATTCGAACTTCGACTTTATTGCATCATTAAATATCGAAGATAGAAGCTTTATTCAAAAAGCTCAAACTTTCAAATTAAAATTTGATCAAATAACTGTTATTCCACAGGCTGTGTTAAAAAAATTGTGACAAGTGTTTTGACTCTTTGAGAAGAATCTTTATTAACCTTACCTTATAAATTACAAAATTCAGATTAGGTTTTTACCTATCTACCCAATGCAGAAAGAGGGTTAGATACATCAAACAATAGTACTAATTATCAACTAATAATTACTTCTCAAAGGAAATAAATTGATCAATCTTGTACAAAATTGTCACATAACCTGTGGAATTACAAAGTTATCAATTTTCATTTGATTTTTACTCAGAACGTTCAATTTCCTACCAATCATGTTTCACAGTTCAGTATGGTACAATACGTTCACATTCAACGATCAGGATAAAATGAGAGGCTATTAGATGTTAGAATATTTTTTACTTGTTTACAGATAAGATGGAGTGGGGATGACTATTTTAAAGTAATGTCACATTTGCTTTATTATATATAATTTGTAATTTAAAAAAAAAAAAAACAACCATAGCCGAACGCTTTGTCTTTCTGATGCAGGGTCACAGATTTAAATCCCCAATTAGAAAATTGAATACATTAACTTCTCAATTGATCTATATCCAAAAGGCATAAATGTATATGACGCTGTCATCCCTACTTATACTGGTTTCGAAAAACAGGCCATAAAGAAAGCGATTAGCTAATAATTTTGCCTTCCTATGTTTATCTTCCTTTCCTTGACATCTCTGAAAAAATAGGTTTAGACCAGGGGTGGGGAACCTTTTCTTGTCTTAAGGCCGCATTCATTTTTCTGATTCGACATAAGGCCGCAGTAAACATTGACTTAGGAATCTTTGGCAGGAATTTACGAATGTACTTCTCAGATTGTCAGGAATTTACGAATTTACAAAAAAATACAAAATTACAGAATTGGCCAGAAGACCGCCGTTTCCACACGCCTGGCTTAGACACTTCCATTTCAAGTCTAAAACCAAAAAAATAAAGAATACTTTTCCAGGTCCTTTATCAGCTGGGAAAGGCAAAATCTCTCTAGATTCCATTACATATTCAGCCAATGTTTGTTGTGAAATTATGATTTTTAAAATACGTATTAGCACATTATAGATAACTTTATAAATTCAAGTGCTCCAAAAACATTTAATTGTTTTAATTGTATGTAAGTTACTATGAAATTACACTTGTAATTGCTATCATAGATATGTGTTTATAATAAATGATATCTGATAAAAGTTTTAGTATTATTTTGAACCATTTACTATAATTAATAGTTTTCTATAAAAAAAATAATTTGAAATACAATGCTGTGTTTTTGATCAGTAAGAAAATATTTTTATATCTGTTATATGTTTATTTCTGTTTAGTTAACAGTTATATGAATGTTTTTTGTTTTTTTATGTCTATGTGAATTTTTGTTGAATAATTATAATGATTATTTATTATTAAATCTTTGTTTTATTCATATTTTTTTTCCTTTTTTATTTCAAACAAAGCAGGTGCACGCGAGAAATAAATTTCGTATTTTATTTGTAATGGACATTACATGGCATTACAGTTGACGCTATATCCAGAAATAAAAGATAATATTTAGTAAAAATCGCTCAATAAGTGTGAGCTTCTTATATTTACAGATTAGGCAGGGTATTTAACATTGAGCACAGATCACTGCCCTGAATAAATATTACAAATTCAAAAATAAGAAAATGAGATGGTCACAACAGTGTTTTATCAAACACAATAGCGGATTAAGCACGTGAGAAGCCCCAGGCGCAATGAAATTTGGAAGCCCTGTTTTTTGAATAACATAAAAATGCATGTAAAATAATTAAATCTGAACAAAAAGTATATGGGTTACATAATATAAGCTATTTTTGTGGGCCTCATTTGCTTATAGGATAAACAATAAACCTAAATAAAAGCAATATTAAATTTATATTATCTACAGCTTCTACAAGAGATATATAGATGCCTCAATAATAGGTGACACTGTTATCAATAGATGTCGTTGAAAGTATATTGTAGAGTAATTTTCCACAATATTTATTATTGTCTATTGATTTAAATAATAACTATTATATATTTTTTTACTCAAAAAATATCATATTTTTGTGTATTTATATAAATAAATCAACTGGTGTTTTATTGGGTATAATATTTCAATTTTCTTTATCAAATTTGATATGCGCAAAAACTTTGTTTGATCAATAGAATAACATTTACTACTGACACACATAATTTTGTGGAACTTGAAGTTTGCTTATTATACAAATATAGTGGAAATTGCGGAATAAACATTTTAAAGACGTGATTGAAAAATTTGACGCAGCTTAGAACCAATCAAGGTAAATTGTAGCGGAATACATTAATTTATAAATTTAATGCTAATCAGCTGTGTGTAGGTTGAAACTGTTGTTACAATTAATTTATTATATTAATCGATTATTGAAACGTTTACCTTTACATATCGTTTTCTTGTATTTTGTGTATTTTTAAAAATAGAAACATTGTTTGCTCCAAAGCTCAAAATACATTGGCATTTATTTTCATCGATATCGTTCATTTATTTATTGCCCACTATTTTTCATTGAATACAATCTTAATTCATATTTAAAATAGTGTAGATATTTGCAAAGCTTTAAATTTATTATAAATAATCGATCATATTAATAAATACATAATATAACTTAAAGGAGCGCCGCAAAAAAAAATATAACACAATAGTTTTCTAAATATTGCACATCCAGTGGCGGATTAAGCATTTGGGAGGCACCAGGTGCAACGAAATTTAGAGGCCCACTTTATCAAATTACTAAAACTGAATATAAAATATTATATGTTAGAGGCCCTGTTTTTCGGATAACATGAAAACGTCAGAAAATTAGAAGTAAAATAATAAAAATCTAATCAAAAAATATATATGGATCATATTAACTATATAAGATAGCTAATAGGTTCCTAAGATTCGGAGGCCCCAAGCGCTCGCCTCGTGCGCTGAAGTCAAAATACACTAGCAACATTTAGCTGCCGGTTCGGCAACAGACAAGCAGCCGACTATCTGGACTGCATATGTTGAGACAGCTGCAGAAAGCTGTCGTGTGTGCGTCCAATATGAGCTTTATATGGAAAAACGGTTGCAGCTAAATATTGCTCGTGTATTTCTACATTAATGAGTAATCAATCCGTCACTGAGCACATCACAAAAATCTATGTCACATCTAATCGATTTCGAACCAGCGAATACCGCAACTAACGCCTGCAACATTTTGCCACTCGGCTACGGGAAATTCAATATACCTTTAATGGAGTATTTTTAATAATTCCAATGGAAAGTATACACATTTATTTTGAGGTTATAGTAACCCTACTAAAACCATTTTAGCTATTTAACATCTGCTTTCAATACAATACACACATATCAATTCCAAAATAGATGATTTTGACGAAAACTATTAATCGATATATCACGGGGATATCTGAAAGACATTTTTAATTATTTATAACTAAACGATGGTCATAAAACAAGCACCTTTATATGTCAACATAAATTTAATGTCATCCTACCATTTGATATCGATATTTTGCAGTGGTTCTCAAAAGATGTAATATTATTAATCTTTAAGATTTTATTCTTAGAAATGGTATGTTTACTAGATAAGAGCGATGAGTAAGAGGTGGTTTCACAATGTATAGTAAAAGACCCTTGTAAAATTTCCGAAAATATTCAAGCATGTTATTAAAAAAAGAAAACAATGGTAACCTCATATATTTCATACCAATTACAGCATTCAGTTCCGTTGTCATTTAATTTAAAAAATATAATTCCAGCTTGGTAACCAATTGCTTTTATTTAAATAATCATTTTCTACAGGGGTGGGTAAGAGGGGGTTCGGAGGGGCTCGCACGATCCCCTTGTTAAATTTTACTAAGGCCGGCGAGCCCCTTGTTAATTTAAGAAAAAACAATTTTCTCATATCAAATTAGTATACATACATATAACTGCAATTTTTGTCTTGAAAAAATTCAGCATATTGGCAGCCCACCGCTGGTAGTATGTATATACAATAGTCCTGCTCGTTCTATGTTTTTTAATGTATTAATTTAATTTCTTGTTAATACTCGCTTGATTTTTTAGTAATTGGTGCCTATTCTATCTTTTAGGCAATTTTACAAAGGGTTAAAAATAAATACAAAATAAAAAAATAAGTGAACTTGATTTTTGATTTTGTTGAAAATATAACAAAATACATATTTAATATATATTTTTTATATTTAATTTTTTTTATCACAACCATCCGTGCATGTTATATTTTATTTTGTATTTTATATTGTAATATTTTATTTTGTAACCAAATATTGTAGCCAAACAGAGTTATACGGGGAGCTATACTATAAGTGCAAATGATCTAACCGAATGTTTGTTTAATTCTAAACCTTTGACAAACAACAAATTGTGACAATAATTATTATATAGGCGAAACATGCGCCACATATTGCAACACAATAGTAGAATTTATTTACAACTTTTTTAATATGTTATTACATTCGTTTTAATCGAACGACTTCTTATTTTTTAAATATTGTATTTTCATAAGTTTATAATATAAATAGAGTATATAACGGATTAAGAGTTACATATAATATTTGTATTAAATAATATACAATTTGAGGAGTAGTCATTTACATCTTTCCTTTTTGATGTAGTTTCGACGGACTGGGCCACCCAGAATTCTCACTCCTCAAAGTTAGTGGTGATTTACGAGGCAATTCGAGAATAAACGTGACCCCCGGGACTCGAATTCGGGTCTCTGATTTTTCAAACGACGACCACGCGTCGATTGGACATTGTCCAGATGGCTGTCATTCATTAGAAGGTAAAAAAAAAACCTGTCATAATATTTTTAAAGCAACGATATAAATCAAGAAACATATTATAATTTGAAGAACATTTTTCACAAATTTGTTATAGTCAAATATCAAAAAGATTTTTTTTATCCTATAGTATTCAAAAGTTCGCAAGTTTCTCATCTCTACCATGGATGATTTTGATATCTAAATTTCTTCCTACCTATCCGAATCTACCCTTAAAACGGAGACGTAACGAAAACTATAAGCTGCCCACAAGTCCTTTCCTACCCCAATCCTTTTTTCTTTACTACCCTTGAAAACGAGTGGTTGGGATACTGAATAAAACACATTTCCCATGAAACAAAGTCTCCTAAGTTGAACTCTAATAAGAGTCCATATGTTTCTTATTGTAGCGGATATGGTTTAAAAAACCTCACTTTTTTAATTCTATATTTTTTAAGCAATTTTCGCTCTCCAATTTAGAGCATATTTTATGAATTTCAAATAAGTAGTTTGAGCTGTATACTGAAGTTATCTCTAACGCGAAGTGTTGGTTATTAAGTCACTGAAAATTTTCATTCTTCCCCTTCGTTATATCTCTATACTCTGTTGAATGAAATCATAGGCTATTTATTTATTACGTATCTTCGTAAAATATCTACTGTTAAAATTCTACACATTATGCATTAAATGAGTAGATACCGAAGCACTTGTGCTATTTGATTCGTATTATATTTTTAGATTACCCTTGATCACAACACGGTGTTCCAAAAATAAATTAGTTTTCTAATATAAATATTTAGATCTAGATCGCAACAGAAAAGATCTTTAAAAGTAATTGTCCATAAATATAAACAAACCGTCACAGAATGCGAGGAAGCCGGTCCAGCGGCGGTATCACGTAAATCCATTTTATCCAACACAAACAGCGGGCTGGGTGGTCCTAGATTCGTTCTACCTTTTCAACTAATCATTGAAATAAAACTACCACTGTTGAACCACGCTCGGGACTAATTTTACAACTAACCCTCGAAGGACCTGGACCCTGCAATTAGTTGGGTAAATTAAATAAATTGAGAGGCATATTAATTATGTTACAATCTTCAGTAAAGCAAGCAGGGTAGTATTTAATTAATTTTAGCACCCAAACCTTATACATAGTTTTAACATTTGTTTTTTGAAGATTCAAATAAGCATTCACTCCCTTGCAACAAGGTTTACTGTTTTAACACTGTTTTGACACGATTTAGAAATAACACGGTTCACTAAAAAAACAAATACTATATTTTCGCCTGTGTGGTCGAGTGGTCAACGTTGTTGGCTTCAGCTACGGAGGGCCCGGGTTCAAATCCCGGTACGGAGAGTTTTATAAATTGATTTTTCAATCGATTTATGAACTTCTGTTCAAAGGCATGGATGCATGTGATGTCTTGAATTTCCCCCTCTCACCCATCCTATCCTATGAACGGGGCGTATCGAGAGCGATTAGCTTACCACTAATCCTGTCCTAGCCCTATCCTTCTATCCTTACTCTCTTTTGAAAAAGAGAGGTTAAGCAACTGAGTAACAAGCAGTTCTCGTAGAAACACTTCTGTTGAGATAAACTCCATTAGGAGTCCATATGCTCCACATTGGGAGCGGACATGGCAAAAAAAAATTACACGAATGCTTTGTTATAACACGAAGCAAAAAACCTAGAATTGGATAACGGACTTCCCAACAACAATAAGACAGTAATAACAAACGAACGCCTTCATAGATTCCAACACATGAGACGTGTCAGACTATTCTAATGATGAAAGCGATTTACGTCCAGTCCCTCATAAATGTCCCTTATATTATTTAATCAAGTAACGATAATTAGTATGATTTCTTCTTAATTAAAATACTCAGTATAAATAGTTTTTCGTCTAATTTACTTTTTGTATATAATAAAAAATATTTTTTTTACACGATTTATATACTACAATGTTGTGATTTTTTAAATTCATTAAAACAATTTTCCACTTTAATATGAATTTTATATTTTTTTACACGGTTTTTTGTGGAACGTATCTACCGTGTATAAAAAAGAATTGAGTGTATTTAGTGTAACAAGAATAACACGATTTAGTCAATAGCTGTATTGACTATATTTAAAGTTATTAAATATTATATGATAAAAAAAGATCTGGAATATTTACTGTACCTGTGTTTTCATTATTTTGACTAATGGATAGATGTTTGATGTATTCTACAATATTTTCAATCAGAGTATGTTATAAATACACCGGTACCGAAAGGGTAACCATCTATCACATTTGATCGCTGTAAGTAACCACCACCTCCGTCGTTTCGTAGACAGGTCATCCTAAATTGAATTTGATTTTATTTTTATAATAATACAATTATATTAGGTTGGATAGAATTTAACAACAAAACCTGGCTAGGACTTATTACATACAGTAGAACCTCGATATAACGGCTTCTGGTATAACGGATACACTCCCAAATTAGCTCGTCATATAAATGATTTTTTTTTTGTCCGCTCCCAATGTGATATAAATATTATAACCATATTTTTTTAAAATATAATCATTTACAGCAAGTGAAATATAGATTCAACTTGTATTTAATTAATCAATATTTATTTTCTTGTTGCAAATCGTACATGGCAATACAGCTGAATCCAAATCACCATGCTCTTGAAAAATATAATTAAAATAAAAAAAAAACAGTACTTAATACATCAATGTATATAAAAATATTTTGGACATAAAAAATCAAAAAATAAAAAAGTAAAACCTAACCAACAGTTCGAAAATATTGTTTCTGAAAATGTCCACTTCTCTACGCATTGAATTGATCATTCGAATAGCCCTTGAAATTTATTTTTCCCAGTTTTGTCCGATTACCATATTTTTAGAATATCGATTTTTTTTTAAAATAAGGAGCTATGTGTTAACCCTTAATAAAGATTTTTTATATATAATCCATGTCCGCTCCTAATGTGGAGCATATGGCCTCCTAATGGAGGTATCTCAACAGTAGTTTTTCTACGAGAACTGTTTGTTACTCAGTCGCTCAACCTCACTTTTTTCAAAGTGAGTAGTAGGGAAAGAAGGATAAGGCTAGAACAGGACTAGTAGTTAGCTAATCGCTATTGCTTTGCTACGCCCAGTTATTAAAGGATCAGAAGGATGTGAGGAGAGGAAATAATGTGAATTGACATCACAAAAACCCAGTCTTCGATCACAACTTTTGAGTTGAATAATTCTCAAATTCACTGTGATTTGACCGGGAATCGAACCCAGACCTGCGTGATCGGTAGAGCAAGCTCTAACCAACTGGGCCACAGCAGGCGACAAATAAAGAATAATTATCAATAATTAGTGATAGTTATTTCGACATCATATCATCGCAATTATTAAAAAACTGATGTTAAAATCATTTGTACCAACTTATAGAAGTGAAAGCATCGCTTTATCGTTTTACAGTGTCTGGCTTTGCAAAGACATTTTCGCAAATTCTGTACTCAACCTTTGTAGGGGATGATAGGGGTAGAAAAAGAGATATGGCAGACAATAAACACAAACAATTGTGCCCGTGAAATGAAATATCGATATGACTTTAGTGGTATTCCACACCCCGCAAGGTCTTAAGCTCGAAGAACTCTGAATTATTTACAAGTGCTATGGGGCAGTTCATATATGACATCACTACCAGGGGGATAGGATATAAAATAGTGTGATGATATCTGACGAAGGGTGATAGGGGGTTTTGGAAAATGTATCGTCACAGAACCAAAAAAATATTTTTTTCAAAATTGAGGACAATGAAACAAAATTCTTAAATGTCACGACAAAAATATTTTGTTGATTTACATTTTGTATGCTTTTTATTCATGGACACTAGGACTTGTCGGTTTTCAAAAACAGATTTTTTAGCAAAATTTGTGATATTCAAAAACCGGTTTTTCAACTTGGTAACCGGTTGTGCCGAATTTTCCATAAACGAGTCTATAAACAAAAGGACAGACAATTTAGATCTTTTTATGGCTTAAAAACCATATGCCCCACATCATTACTCAGCGAAAGGGTATTTTCGATATCAGGAAATTTTGTTACAAAACGATCAGTGGACGATTTGTGTTTTTTTAAATCATATTTTCTGAAGAGTAACGCCAAATAATTTATTGTTGTGTATTATTATGTATATAAATAAACAACATAAAAAATTGAACTTTTTCTCGCTATTTAATTAAGCTATACATTATTTGTAAAACTTCGAAAACCGGATAAAACCGGTTTTTTCAAAAGTTGGTTTTTATATAACTATACTATTTTTTTACTGTGGCGCGTTATAACAACGAAATAAAAAAAAAACAAATGATTTGACTGATATAAAATGTATCACCAGAGTAAACATAAGTAAATGTCAGACTTGTGGTCGAGTGGTTAACGTTGTTAGTTTCGATTACTGGATCACAGGCTCGAATGCCAGTAAAGACAGTTTTTATATATTGATTAATGAATAAATTTATGAATTTCTGTTCAAAAGAATTGATCGTTTCCTCTCCTAAAACAGGGCGTAACGAGAGCGATTAGCTGTGTTCTAATCGTATCTTTATACATATACTATTCTGAAAAAAATGAGGTTGAGCAACTGAGTAGCACACGGCTCTCGTAGAAAACTTTTAACTAAAACTAGCGTTTGCCGCAAATATTGAAATGTCTGAATATCGTTTTTTGTAACTAGGCGCATCTAGGATAAACAAATGCTGCAATATTATAAAATTATTACTGTATTACACAAGTGACTTTCAAAGCATGGTATTTTTCATTTTCACTTTTAGGGTGTTTACTGTCAATACTTGGTGGAAAGGCATTATATTAATAAAAACACAATAATCCTTTGTACTTCATTCCACTTTATTTAATATGTCTGGACCGGTTTCGCTCATTTCAGTTGACAATGCTCGCAATGAGCGACACCGGTCTTGACATATTAAATAAAGTGGAATGAAGTACAAAGGATTATTGTGTTTTTATTATTTTTTTTCATATTAGTAAGCAATAAAAACAAACAAACGTAGAGAGGTTCTACGAGATACAGTATACAACCTTAATAGAAAGCCTCAAAGCTGCGTGGGTGGTCCACTTGATAGATTTCACTAAATAATAATGTAACATATTAAAAAAAAGTTGGAAATAAACCAAATGACCCTTGCGTAAAGGTTCCCGCTGGGAAATGTAATAATAGGCCATTTGTGGACCGGAATAGATAAGATTTTATCGTTTTGGATGTTTTATCAATTAGATTAGGCTGTATTGCTTTATTTTTATCTGATATATAAATAATTTTGTATGTTTAGTGCTTTTTAGCCTATTTTCGATAGATTCGATTTAGAATTTAAACCAGAAAATTGCCGTTGTAAGCTTTGGGTATTTATAATAGATTTTGTAACCATTGATGATGAAGCATCTTAACAGAGTTTTTACGAGAGCTGGTTGTAAATCAATTGCTCACTAAAAAAAATCAAAGAGAGAATGGACGAAGGGTTGTGTTAAGGTGAGACTAGTACTTGGTAGTCCTCGGGGACTGTGAAGGTGTTTATAAATTATGATACGAGAACTGCTTGTTACTCAGTTACTCAACCTCCTTTTTTTTCAAAGAGAGTAGGAATAGAAAAATAGGGCTAGGACAGGACTTTTGGTTAGCTAATCGCTCTCGATACGCCCCGTTCATAAAATAGGATGGGTGGGAGGGGGAAATTCAAGACTTCACATACATCCATGCCTTCGAACAGAAATTCATATATCAATTTATAAAACTGTCCGTACTGGGATTCGAACTCGTGACCTCCGTAGCCGAAGCCAACGGTGTTGACCACTCGTCCACACAGGCGGCTAAGATAATATATAAGTCATAAATTTCAGTTATACACTAATTTGATCTGAGAATATTGTTTTCTCTTAAATTAACAAGGGGCTCGTGCTAGCCCTTCCAAGCCCACCCCTACATACTACCTTAAAAATAATATTAATTTTACCGGGATTTGAGTACCAAACTATTTGATCGCTATTTGAGCTTAACTTCAGAGACAGGAAATAGTTTATTTTCATAGAATGGATATTTTGTCAAGCGGTAAACCATTTTCGTTTTTACCGTTTGTCGGGTCCTATGGCGCAGCGATTAGCGCTGTTGGTTTCCGTGCTGGACCTCACAGGTTCGAGTGCCAGTTCGAAAAGCATTTTTTTTCCGTCAATTTATCGATTTCTGTTCATAGGCATGGGTGTCTGTGACGTCTTAAAATTCTCTCCCACCCTTCCGATCCTTCAATAACTTCAATAAATAAGTCAATCACTAGTCCTGTCCAGTGTTCCCTCTAAGCCGTGCGCGCGCACATGCATTAGAACAGAGCGCACAAAAGTTACACTAGCTATACCACCAACGGAATAAATTAATTGTCATTAAATAGTGTTGTTAATTAATGTCATTATAAAAAAAATAACCATTTCGTTAAGTAGGTCTAAATACGGTTATGTGGCGCACATTTTTGTTAATTTCTTTCAAAAGTTGTACAGCCAGTGTATTTTGCGCATATAACCCTCGGAAAATTGTTCCCTAACCTTTCTTTTTCTTTCTCTCCTTAGCCCAAAACTTTGGAAAAGAGGAGCTGAGCGAGTAACAAACAGTTCTCGTAGGCAAACCTCCATTAAGATGCAATATGCTCCACATTATTAACTAACCGTTTGACTGAGGCGGAATTTTATAATAACATGTTTGGAGAAATGAATAAAGTATTTTCCTTTATAAACTTACCCAAACACTAAACTGAAAAATATGTGTTTTTTACATCACTTTGAGTTTCTCGTTTTTAACCTTCTATAAAAATACGCTATTCGCGGAAAAGATTTTTCCGCAATACTAAATTTAATATAATATTATCGTTTACCTTCCTCGAAGAGGTTGGTTGGCCATGTAGCACCAGACTTATGAATAATTTCGCACACGTTTTGCAAAGAGAAAAAAATAAAACTAGGCTTGAATGTCGACCTTTAGTGCCAAAGGTGAAATAATATAATATGCTGCCTCCGTTTAAAGAAATTTTATTCGTATTTATGAATGCTGGGTTCACATTCTGAATGTTTTTTTTCTTCTTATTTTCTTGACAAACCAATAATTTATAAGCTCTAGGTCAACTTCCAATACCTTCCATTTTTTTTTAATTGAACCTTACTCCATAGAAATAAAATTCAATTCCTTTCAATCTTAAAAATCAATAGTTATGCTCAGTGGAATAACAAAATTATTGAATTTAATTTTAATATTGGTACTCTTATTTTAATCATATAAGCTCTCAATGTAAAGCATATGAAGTACTAAAGCAGGGATGGCGAACCTACGGCACGCGTGCCCGAGGAGGCACGTTTGAGAATTTGGATGGCACGCAAACGATTTCAAAGTTTAAAAAATTCAATATTAGAGTTTAAAAAAAAAATTGATCAGGTAATCCGTGAATTATTAATTTTCAAATGTTTTCCAAGCTAAACGACAATCGCTAACAAAAAATGTTTTTTATTTTTTCTATTTTGTTAAAAAAAATACTGCTCGGAAACGCCACACAATCGACAAATAATATTTGAGGATTTTTTGCACGCGGACCCAAAAAGGTTCGCCATCCCTGTACTGAGGCATCTAATCCCGGAGCCTTTTTCGATCCTGTGATTTCAGGATTCACAATTATTTCGGGATCCCGGGATTGATCACTGTGAATAATTGAAAGGTTCGAAAATAGTTTTCAACTCGAACACATTTTTGGATGCTCATTTACAATCTCGATGACTTGAAAAAGTAAAGGGAAATCACAGATTCTACAGTTATTAAAAAATATGAGGGCTTTTTTTTTAGCTCGCTCAACCAAAAATGTATCGAGTTGGTGGTTTCCACGGATATTCAAAAATTGAATTGAGAGAAGCGCGAGAGCTTTTTTTTAGCTCAATTATTTGAAGTAAGAAAAACATAATATTCCTTTTTATTTATTTCCATTTTTATTTACCAAGACCAGGACCGATTTCGCTCATGGCGAGCATTATCGAAACCGGTCCTGATCTTGGTAAACAAAAGTGGAAATAAGTAAAAAGGAATATTGTGTTTTTTTAACGTAATGCCTTTCCACCAAGCATTGACTGTGAACACCCTAAAAGTGACCATTCTTTGAAATTTAAGAATTGTGATTGCCTGTTACTTCAGCGCAAAATTATTTTTTTCACCTGTTATTGTGAATCCCGGGATTAGTAATGAGACAATCTTAGGTTTACAGGATGAGAGGCCCTTATCGGAACTGTATTTGTTTTTTAAACCCGTAACTTCAACGTGATTTATAAAAACGCATCTTATGCAATTCCCAATTACTCAGATTTTGATTGCATGGTAGGTTGGGTTGAACGGTAAACTGAATATCTATTAAAATAACTGTTACCATAACAGTAAACAAAACTACCTTCGAAAAAAATAGATTGCCAATTAATCGCTGTCATTAAAAACTTGCCCTTTCTAAGTTCAACCGTCTGGGGCGGAGCTTACGTTTTGCGTGACGTCACAATTTGTGATGAGCAACCCCCGTCAAAAGCCTCCGAAGGCGTCACCGTGATAAGGCAAATTCCAAGCTTTGCATAATAACACCAAATATTATATCACAGCCTAAATTGAAACGTCTCTACACAGAATCTTATATTAAAAAAGCATACATAAGATTGCTATTACATTATCGTGTTTTTAAAGTGTCATTACATTTTATTTGCTTAAGTTGTTTTAAGCGAACTTTTTTTTATTCATTCGCTCAGGTAGTTTTTTTTTGCAGAGAAGGTTAGGATATAAAGTGAATGTCACAAGCACTCAGTGGGAGAAAGTGTTCGTGGGAATCAAACCCGTGGACATCGCAACCGAATAGGACGAACGTCCACTCGGCTTCAGGGTTGGCAGTATAAAAATCAATATGGGCTACAAAAAATATAAAGCCTGTTATAATACCCTTGGGTCTCACAAATAATGTAAATTGAAATGAATATTACATATGATAACAACAAGAAATTGATTAAGATAAAGTATACAGTATGTATATGGATTAGTTTTAAAGGTCTATGTAAGTTTTTTTGCAAATAAATTTATAATGTTTCCAAAAAGATTGAATTATGCCGCGCATTTGTTGATCGTAAAATTGAAATCGACGGTAATGTTAATTTTAAATGAAATTTGATATCTTCGTTCTTCTTTTTGGAGTGGAGCATATGGCCACTACGCGACACTTACATGTTTCCCTGTCTACCGCACATTTATTTGCTTCCTCCCATGGCATGCCAGCATCTCTCAGTTCCACTGAGTACATTTTATGGATAGTACCCAACGGCCGTCCAGGACGCTGAAATCCCACTGGTCAGTTCTCACGTTTCTCCATAATCACTGACGTGACGGGGCACTGTTTTCTTTTACTCCGCAGATATTCGAATTATTGACTGTTTGAATCTCAAGACGAAATTGAAAAAAAACATTTTTTAAGCCCTCGAAAACACGCGGCACCCAACCGATTAATGCCCCATAAAAGTGTTAAATGAACTATGACCTGCTTACCAACCTTATCCAGTTTCAGGCTTTGATGCAAAAATAGTATGTCAATTACTTTAAGGGGCGTAGACGTCATATTTATTTTTTGACAACGCTGTGAAGTCAAGACAGAGAATTAAACGAAATCTGCAAAATTGCCGGAGCATGGCAAAATAGAGTGCCACTTCTTTGTGTAGTTGGGCGTCGTCTATAAATAGACGTCTGTCGGTCGACCGCGACGCCCTCCCCCCTCCCCATCGCACCCCGTAGCCGAGCGTCTACTTTCGCAATGTCGGGAGCTTTTTATCTGCGAAACTTTCTGCGTAAAGCTCAGCGATCTTTCAACGCACTTTAAGCATTTGATTCCACCCCAGACGGCGTAATTGTGAGAAAGTCTTTCGAATAGAAGGAGTTGGATTACAGGTCGTCTACTCTCGTGGAAAATGCAAAAGATCGATCATGCATGTCTTAGTTAATTAACTGCATATCATCATTAAGGAATAAACTTCAGTTTCACTAGCCGTAAACCCTAAAAGAATCACTAAGCTTGTTAATGCTCAGCTTATTATCAAAACCTGGCCTGATTAGGGCTAACTTAAAAAATAACCGGTTTTTGAATTACAATATTGCTTATAACTTAGCTTAAGCCAAATTTTGAAGCTTAACAAAATTGATATCTAAAATAAAATAGCCAGGGCTGTGGAATCGGAGTCGTGAAAAATAAACATCCGGATTTTTTTTGAAAAATATATTTAATGATGTGTATTCAAACAAAATGGTCCAAAGTGTAGACATTTCATGCATGGCTGACTAAAGATGATCTGATGCTATACATATTTATAAGTTAAAATGAAATTATCGAAAAAAATCTTCATAGTCGTAGTCGTTAATTATTTTAAGGCTGGAGTCGGAGTCGTCTTTTTTTTTCACGACTCCACAGCCCTGAAAATAGCGAAGTAAAGTTTCAATTTTTTAACCTTTTCTCTAAAACACATAACTGTTGAGAAAAAAAATATTCGTTATTGCTCTTTAGGAAATGTGTTTTAAGATAACACAAAACAAAATCCACAGCGAAATAATATCAAATGATCGTGAATTTAATATTTTCAACGCATTTATGCGTTAAAAATATCACTATATTGCTACTTATTTGAGCCCTCTAGAGGTGAAGTGAGCCATGTAGTAAAATGGTAAAACTTTTGAGTGCAATCACTTCTTTACTTGGTGTTTTGATGTATTTCATATTTTTATTTTAACTATGCCAACCTCGATTTTACAATACTTTAATAAGTGTAGAATATTATGACGCATTGTTTCATGAAATACCACTTGGCTCAATTCACCTTTCAAGGGCTCATTTTGTCTACTAAGTTTTTTATTTAAATATTAAAAAAATGTATATTTATTATATTATATTCTTATATTTGAAACCATGTTACCAAATTAAATAAAAAGCGGCTTTTAAATCACGCAAAATTCTAAACTAAAAACTCTGTTTTTCAAAACCGAATATCATAAACCTACAAGCCCATGTCTTGATCATATCTATAATTGTGGACTACATACTTCTTTCTACATTTTATTAAATATAATTGGATTCATTATATACAGCCTTTCCCAAACTATGTTCCGTGGAACACTGGTGTTCCGTGGGATCTAAATAGGTGTTCCGCGAAAATTTGGAATCGTAAAATACGCTGCAACACATTTAAGCATCTTTTACTTCATATTGAAAATCGACTGATGGAAAATCTCCACTGATATTTAAAACGTCAAATATCTAGGTACAAGCGGAGATTTTTATTTTATTTTAGATCAATATATAATATATGATTTAATAACATACATTTTTTCAATATTATGAATTACCCGACCTAAAAAATAAACTATGTCCCGGTAACATTACCAGATTTGCGAAGTGTTCCATTGCACAATAAGTTTGGGAAACCCTGCATTATAAGATGGACCAAGCAACGAGGCCTAAAGTAACTGATAATTTAAGTGATATAGTTGTTTGATATTTCAACTTCGCGCCATCATCATAACTATAAAAAATAACCATATCTTATAAGTCATGTAGAACTAAGCACTCTGATATCTGAGCGTTGTTGCAATGGAGTTATATAAAGTATATTTCAATACAATAAATATCTACTCAATAATTCAAAGTAAAGTAAAATATTCAAAGTGCTTTCTTTCTATCGAAGAATATTTCAGCAAAAGCTTCCTTAGCTTTAAGGTTGAATATTGATGACGTCATGTATAGGCTGTAAATTTTCAACATCGGCATTGAATATTGAAGCCTAATATTTTGTGACGCCAAGGTCAGTTGGCTGACCCATCTGCCCTTTCTTACTGATATAGCCTATATATCGACCGTGTAAAGGACAAAGGACCTAACACACAGTTTTTTCAAACCAGCTTTTTTCGATAATCACAAACTTGATAAACGTTCAATCAAAATAGTGTAAGCTAGTAAATGCCAAATTATTATCTTGACTTAGGTTTTAATTTTTAAAAAAGAATAGCACAGAATAGAATATGTTGCCTGCTGTGGCCCAGTTGGTTGGAGCTTGCTCTACCGATCACGGAGGTCTGGGTTCGATTCCCGTTAAGATCACAGTGAATTTGACAATTATTCAATTCAAAGTTGTGATCAAAGACTAGGTATTTGCGATGTCAATTCGCAATATTTCCTCTCCTCCCATCCTTCTGATCCTTTAATAACTGGGTGTAACAATAGCGATTAGTTAACCACTAGTCCTGTTCTGGCCTTATCCTTCTTTCCTTACTACTCACATTGAAAGTGAGTTTATGCGACTGAGTAACAAACAGTTCTCGTAGAAAAACTTATGTTAAGATACCTTCATTATGAGACCATATGCTCCACACTGAGAGCGGACATGAATAAAAAATATCCTGTAAAAATTGTGATCAAGAAAACGGATTAAAAAGAAGGTTTTTCTTTAAATAAATTAATAAATTAATATTATATTTAGTCAATTTAACACCGGTTTATAATTCTTTGTGACTCCAAAGTTGTGTTTATTTAATATTTTTCATTTGGCATAAAATCACCAAATAACGTTTTTTGTACCTCCTGTTATTTTTTTACGTCCTTTTCCCTTTTAAAATTCGATATATTTATAAGAAAAACTGTGTTTTATTTGTTAAAAAAAATTGTAAGTATTTGAGTCAACAAGCATTATCAAACCTATAAAAAATACAAAGTATATAAAATAATTAAAAAATATGTGTACACAATCCTGCGCAGAGAGGACAATATAAAACAAAGGACGAATCTCTGCCCAGGAAAGCGTACACTCTGCTTGGGTCACTTTTCTTTGTTATTATTCATTCAATCGAGTGAAATTGAGAAAGCAATGGCATACAAACATTCTTCCTAGCTATGATATCAAATCCTTTTCAATATTAAGTTGTTGCCAATTATTAATAGTAATTCATGGTATTAAAACATTAAGCACTCCTCGAAGTAATAGTTCCACATTATTCTATTTTTTTAGATCAGAACCAGTTTCGCTCATAGCGAACATAAACTTTATCAACGTATTTTTACACTATTATAATGGAATTCTACCATGTAGTAAATAAATAAACATCAACTTTGATAATTCCTACCATGAATAGAAAAGTGTCTTATTCTTATAAAATCTTTTTGTAGTACATATTTCATTTAAATTATATATAGCCAACTAAAAATATTTACAAAAAAAACATCCAATATCAAAATTTAAAAGCCTACTATTGATATATTTTTTAAATAGATGCCGGCTGCGTGGTGAAGTGTTTAACTTCGTTGGCTTAGAGCACGAAGGTCATGAACTCAAATCCCAGTATGAACATTTTTTATAGATTTTATTATGGATTTCTGTTAGAAGGCATGGATGTATATGAATTTCCCTTTCCCGCTTTCCCCACCTTATCCAAAAAAACGGGACAAAGAGAGAGTGATTTTAGAAACACTACCCTTATATCCCGACTAACTTTGAACAATAAATAAAAATATAGGTTGAGCAACTGAGTAACAAGCAGTTCTCATAGAAACTCTGTTGAATTTAACTTCATTGGTAGCGGGCATAGTAAAAGAAAGGATTTGTCAGATCCGAATAATAAAAGATTTATTCCTTGCTGAGATTAAATTTCACAGTGGCGGCGTGAGAAATACAATAAATTTTATTTTACATCTGCAAACCAATATCGAGGAAATAATATATTAAAGGGTTGACCGCAGGATGGTGTAAAATATAAAATTTATAAACGTTTATCGGAGAGATCGTTTTATGTGGGAATCGGAATGACCGCAATGTACAGTGATGCGAAATCGTCAAAATAATAACAATATTTTTCAAATATTATATACAAAACAATAAATGACGAAAAATTCAATAAAATAATAATTACTGTAAAATGAAGCGTTAACAATGTTTTACTCTAGTGCGCGTGTTTTGAAGTCAGCAAATCCTAGTACGATTTTGTTTGATAGCATGGGTGTTTTTGATGTCTGAAAATTATCTCCAACTCTTCCAATTTTTAAATAATGGGGCATAGCGAGAACTACTTTGTTTTCAAAGAAAGACAAATGATTGCTGAATATATTGTACATATTATGAACTACCTTCACGCAGCTTTGGGCTGCTAATAAGTTAACAAGGAACTTGCCTAATCTCAAAGCAACTCTTGGTGTTCTGGCGAAGGAGTTAATTTTTTTATCACTCTTATGCAATACTTAAATAAGCAATCAATTGTTACTCAATACACTAATCATATGTAACAATATACGATTTAACATAAATTTATCAATCTAAGTGGCTAAAAATGTACTACCGTGTATACTGAAGCTTTCGTTGATAATATATGTCAGAAATTGCAGATAAACATTAAATTGATCTGAGAATATTGTTTTGTATTAAATTAACAAGGGGTCGTCGGCATTAATAAAATTTTACAAGGAGCTCGCACGATACTCTCCGAGCCCCTTCCTTCACGTGTTTCATCGTGATTTTGTCTGAAACCATTAATATTATTGTATTTTAAGAAGCATGTGTATTTTAAAACCAAATGTAAAATATAAAAGTTGAAAATATATGGTTTTCGATCCCTGACAACGCTTTCATCTTCCGTCGTGTGAATACTAATATTGGCTTCCTATTTATTTTCCACGTGACGGTGGAATCCATACCGTTTCGATCTGAAACAGGAAACTCGAGGATTAATAATTGTGTGAGAATCCAAATGAATTTATATAACGTCCCTTATAAATAAAATTCACACTTGTTATGTCCAATATTACGACACCACAAAAAAGGCTACGATTCTGTAATTTAAATCCTAAGGATCGATTCGTTCAAAGATAGGCTAGAGGGGGTTTGGAAGAGCTTCCACGAACCACTTGTTATTTTTTTAGGCCATCGAGCCCCTTTTAAAATTAACAAAAACGTTAACAAAATTAACAGAACAAATCAGTACCCAACGGTAATTTCTGGCTAGTATTTCGTCAGATTCGTTACCATTCAACAGCTAACAGGGTTTTACTCGAATTCGACAACTAATTTGTTTTAAGTTTTGTTCACCATTCCACTATGAATAGACTTACTCAAAAACATCGCTTGCAAATTGTGGAAAGTTATTTCTTCAAAAAATTATACCGGCCAGAACGTTACAGTCAATGGAAAACGATATAGATCCATGATTGCTTACATTTTCGTTTTCCCAATTGAATGACGTGAATGTGGATGAGCTGTGGTTTTACAAAAGACAACGCGACAAAATCAATTCACCGAAAGTAACATTCTAGATTATTATATTTGGTATTTGAATATTTTTAAGAAATTAATCCTCTCCTTCTTAATCCACTTTGTCGCATTCACCAATTCTCTGCCTGATCTTATTTCTCACTACTAATAGGATTTCATATTTAGTTTTTCACTGAACATTTTATTGAATTTTTATTTGATATTGGAGAAGATAAAATAAGTGACTTCGCTACTTACAACAAGCTTAAATTAAGAGATTTCGTGCTAACCAAAAATCGAGAATAGTTTTCCAAACTTTCTCCCAGTCTGGGATAAACATTGATAAAGAAATTAAATTCAATGTCTGCAAAGTGGATTCCCATTCGATTTTAACTTTTCGTATTCACAGCTTTATCTAGCCGATGCCATCGTCTGGGGCAGGGCTATTAAATTGGTTGCCGCAGATAAATAATAAGTCGTAATATATACATATATATTTTTTTCTAAAACAATAGTAGTTCATATTTCACTTTAAGGGTGTTCTCTGTCAAAACTTGGTGGAAAAGCATTATATTAAGAAAAAAACACAATCCATATATTAATAGCCGATAATGTCTGAGTGTTGGTTGGCTAAGTGTAGGTCCGCGATTTCGCCTTTTCGATGAAAGATGGTCCCCCCTGCCCCGCTGTCGCCATTTTTTTATTAATACTAGTATTACTTAGTACCTAATTTCCATTTTTATTTATCAATATTAAGACCGGTTTCCTTCATGGCGAGCGTTGTCAACACTGGTAAGAAATAAAATTGAACAGTGCTATTTATTCAAAACAATTTGAAATTAAAAGGTGCAATAAACAATTGGCATTGAACTGTAATTAAACTCTAACATGTGACGGTTTTTATTTTCACGTTAGAGGTACTAAAACTTTTAATTTGTGTGTCACTTATTGATAATTTCTACTATAATAATTTGTTATATCAATTTTTATATATTCGCCCGGTATTGCTATCCCAATTGGCCTTTTATTTTAGCTTTATTTAAACTTTTATTGTAATACAAAATCCGCTCTTAATGTGCAGCATAATTAAGCATATTAACGTATGTTATAACGTTACGTCAATTTTGTTGATATTCTGTCGCATAGCGCTTCATTTACGCTTGGAATGATGGGCTTACAAAAAGAGTAGTTGCTAGCTAATCGGTGTAATTATGCGCCGTTTTTTTGATCGAATAGATTAGTAGGAATTTAACCTTTAGGTGAGTATGGACGTACATGTACGTCTGCGACATTTTTCTGTAAATGAGTATGCAAGTACTTTAAACTCAACACAGAAGTGTCTGTCTGTAAGCATATATATGCTTTAAGTATGAGTTACATATATTCATTGGGAAAAAGTCACAAAATTGTCATGTTAATAAAAGGCAGTAAATTAAAGTAAGATCTGTATAAATCTATTCACTCCTCTAAAGGTTAAACATCACAAACATCGGTGCCTTCGAAGACGCATTATGAAACTTTCCGTGCAGTTATTCGAATACATTGAATTCGTAATCAAATTAGAAGAACTCTTAAGTGCATTGACCATTCGACAACAGAATCGGATAAAATCATCTAAATATTAATAAGTAATAACTTTATACGTGAATTATTGATAATCCCGTTTTGCTTTGTCTAAGAAGAATGCAGTCTGTGCCAAACAAATTTCTAGTAAGACAAAAGATTTCATCTCAATTATTTGAACAGTGTGGGACATATCTATTAAACGAATCTTACAAACTGAATAATAATTATATAAATCTTTTATTTTCATTGTTGGATTGCTAAAATAAATACAGTTTTGTCTAAACGTGTTTTGTCTTCATTGTTAAATGGCGGAAAGAATTTTGATGGATTTTTTATTTTTATTTTTTGATTCGTTTTATATTTCATGAAAATGAATTTACTCAGCATGCAATTAAATCAAGACTGGCATGAGAGTAGCCGAATCATGAGAAAAACGGTGTGTTAACAGTTTTAAATCATACACACTACTTGCACCTTCAATCCCGGGATTACAATCAATTTGTCGATTACGTGATCCCAGAACCGTCTTGATGTCAATCCCGGGATTTCCCAGCTAGTTGTCAGGTGGGGCTGTGTTCAAGTCCAATGAAGCTGAGAACTAAATTAGGATTTTAATTTAAGGTTAGAATTTAACCTAACCTAACCTAACCAAAATGGTTATAAAAGCTGACCGTATAATATTTTTATTCTGACCAAAAATTGATTTAAGCTCTGACCATTTAATTTGTTCCCTTAGAATAATATTATTTTTATCGTTGTTACATGTTTTACTACTTTCGAATTTACAATCGAAACTGTATTGAAATAATATAGTAACAAAAAAAAAAGAATTATGGATTTCTATCCGAAAGCATGGACGTCTGAAATGTCTTAATTTACATTCTACCCTTCTAACCCTAAAATCACAGGGCGCAATAAGAGCATTAACTCACCGCTAGTCTTGCTTTAGTCTTATCTTTCTATCCCTACTACTCTCTTTGAAAAAAATAAATAGAGGTTGAGCGACTGATTAACAGTTCTTGCAACATATGCTTCACATTGAAAGCGGGCATGGATTAAAAAAATGAAAAGTATTGCAGAATACATGCATGTATCAGTTCCAAAAAGATATTAAGACGTTATTATTAGGGTATCAGATCCCTAACCCTCTTTGTGATCTCGGGATTTCGGGATTGACAATTTTGAAATTTCAAACAATTTTATGTCAATTTCAAAAACCCAAAATCAGCTCTTCCAAGAATTTTCGAATCTAAAATTTCAGGAATTTACGGATTTACAAAAAATAACAGCAAGACGATTTCCTCGATCCCGAAATCCCGGGATCGGTACTATCGCAATCCTGGAATTTCGGAATCACAGAATTGGACGGGATCCCGGGATTGGATATCCTAGTTATTATGTGGTATTATAATACTGTATATTTATGGCTTGATGATTTTTGGAACTGATAGATGTATGTATTCTGAAATAATTTTCACACTCAACTCAATACTGTCAAATTCAGACTTATTGCACTCTTGAACTAGAGTATCGTTATTTAGATATATAAACATAAAATCAATTATATTAGTTTTAGGCTCTCGGCTATATTTCATATAGGTATACAATTTCCATAATAGGCAGCTTTTATTTATGTTCGACTTTCCAGAAGTGGTGCTTGTTATAATCCCGAGCCAGTGTGGGTTAATGCTACTACAATAAGTCATCATTGTAAACTCGGCAATAAAATCCCTGCATAGACATACCTACCTTCGCCATTGTTATTAATTTGAGTGGTACTAAACAATCGGCACACGCTGTAACACTTTTTGCCGTCACGTGCTCGATTGATAATATTCACAATTCAATCTATTGGAAGATTTATATCCAAAGACTTAAATGAGCGTTAAGTCCTCTCTTCTCTGCTCACCTGTTATTTGATTTTTAAAGATGGGACAAAGAATGAGATATTTTTTTTACCTTTTCTAAAAAGAAAACATTGATTAACTGACTAAAACTAACTTTCGTTTGAAGGATGTTCCACTTTAAGAACAGAGATGGCTTAAAAATAAATAACTGTCAGTTATTTATTTACCCTTACCAGTCCATTTTCACTCCTAATATGAAGCATTTCAACATATAAACCATCATGAATTAAATTTATTAGACTATAAATTTCAGTGAATTACTTATTTTATCTGAGAAGATTGCTGTTTTATTAATTTAACAAGAGACTCTCTATCTTAAGTAAAATTTAACAAGGGGATCGTGCGAGGCCTTCCGATTCCTCTCCAGCCCATATCCTTGGTTGGGTAATGATGGTGTTATACCAAAATACTTATCGAATATATTCTTGTAAATCCATGTCTGCTCCCAATTTGGAGCATATGGTCGTCTAATGGAGGTATCACAACGTAAGTTTTTCTACGAGAACTGCTTTTTACTCAGTCGCTCAACCTTTCTTTTCTGAAGAGATTAGTAGGGATAGAAGGAAAATACTAGTACAGGACTAGTGGTTAACTAATCGTTCTTGTTACGTCCGGTTATTGGTGGATCGGAAGAGTAGTAAGACATCACAGACACCCATGCTTTCGAAAAGAAGTCGATAAATCGATCGAAAAAATTATGTTTGTACTGGGTCTCGAACCTGTAAAATCCGGCACGGAAGCCAACAACGCTAACCGTTGCGCCATATGACCCAACAAGTTATCGACTATAAAATGGCTTATTATTATATTATTCTTGTGAAACTTGTCTTTTTTTTTCAAAATAGTGATAATCAGGCCTGTGGAGTCGCGTGAAAAAATAAGACTCCGACTCCAGCTTAAAAATAGTTGACGACTGCGACTCCGACTCCGAGAAAATTTTGGAAAAATTTCATATTATACTATATATATATGTATACCATCAGATCATCTTTAGCCAGCCAAGCATGAAACACTTTTGACTATTTTGTTTGAATACACATCATTAAATATATTTTTCAAAAAAAATCGATCCGCTCATTTTTCAAGACTCCGACTCCGACTCCACACTTCTGGTGATAACATATTGAATTATATAAAACAGTACTTGAATACGATGACCACTCGGGCATATCTTCAAAAGCAAACCAATGTCATTAATTGAATGCACTTGCATAAAGCTTCGCCATCACTGATATCCCTTTCATCATCTGACAAAGGCTGTGTTAAAAAGCGGAAACACTGGACGCGGTACTTCCGGTCGGCAGCAAAATTGCCGACAAATCGCAAGACTCCAGTGAAATATCCGGCTTTTACAAAATATTATTTTATTTTTCGCTCGACGAACTAAGCAATGAATGCTATCCATAAATCTTGTTGGGCTATTCAGCATTTCAATGCTTCGGCAGTCTAGAGCAGTGGTTCCAATTTGGAGAGTCGAGTAACCCAGTACAGTCAAAACATTCATACTGTTACCATGTCCGCTCACAATGTGGAGCATATGGACTCCTAATGGAGTTTATCTCAACATAAGTATTTCTACGAGAACTGCTTGTTACTCAGCTGCTCAACCTCTCTTTTTCCAAAGAGAGTAAGAATAAAAGAATAGGGCTAGGACAGGACTAGTAGCTAGCTAATCGCTCTCGATACGCCCTGTTCATATGATAGGAAGAGTGGGAGGGGTAAATTCAAGACATCACATACATCCATGGCTTCGAACAGAAATTTATAAAATCAATTTATAAAACTGCCCGTACTGGAATTCGAACCCCGGATTCGTATCCAATCCCGGAGTTTTTTTGTGATCCCGGGATTGGGCACTCAACGTGAAATCGTGTATAGTTTGAGAAAAGTTTTGGTGACGTGATCGTTTTTTTTTCAGCTCACCGAGGAATTTGAAAATCTCATATCCCTTTACTTTTTCCACGAAATATCAACGTGACTCGTTTTTTTTAGCTCTTCCAAGCCCAAAATTCTATACATTTTCGGGATTTGATAAAAAAATTCTCAATCCCAAATTCCCAAAATTGGATGGGATCCCGGGATTGGAGACCCTAATTGCGATTGACAATACTGATAGAAACGTTACAAGTTACAATTATTTAAATATAAATTATATACAATAATATTATATAAGGTAAACGTTAAATTTAATACTTGTAATCGTCTTTATTACATTCGTTGAAATTAATTAAAATTAATTTATTTCTAAAGGTTACAGATATTTTCTGTTTGAGGAACGCAAGTCTCCTACAGCATAGTGCAATCGTAGATAGTATGTACAGTAAACGAGATTAAAATAAATCTCACAATCAAAATGCCGCCATTAAATTACTTGTTGTATTAGATTTGTTTGATCTCATTCTTCTGAGCACTAAAAAATTTCATTTGTCGTGAGAGGAATAATTGCGCTAAAACAAATCCATATATCAACATTTACGGACAATAAATTATTTGACGTGTAAGCTAAATTTCAATTGAGTCCATCATTATTGAAATTACCCTGTCTTATTTAAACATACTTTAGTAAATTACTTCACACTATTTAACCAACTTCATAAAAAGCAGGACTGTGGAATCGGAGTCGGTGTCGTGGAGTAAGACTTTTTTAACTAGATTCGTCATCGAAAAAAACTAAACTTCGAATATGTACCTACTTCTAAGAAAAATGTGTATTTATATAATTTTTAGTGTCAAAAGTGGCGCCACTGCATGCCTAAAAAAAATATATAAATTTTCAGAACATTCTAACCAAAATCTGAACCAAAATTATATGGGTAATAAAATCTAGTAACGTATATGGGTTATATAATCAGAGCTGAAACAAAACGCCTTTATGGCTTAGTAGGAAGAAGTTTACTTGTTAGGTTTGGGCTTAAAATTTCGTTTTTGTTTTCAACTTAACAATTGATATTTCGGGCATGGGTTATTTGTGACGATTATGTTCATCTTTTTATCTAGATTTGGGAAAAATTGTCATCGTGAGTCTCGTGTTATTAAAAAATCGAAGTAGCTTGCGATCAGAATTTATATAATGGATTTGAGTATTTGGTTCTATATAAAGCTTTTAAATGACGCCCAAATCACTTTTCTAAAGCTCTTCGTTGCAAATTATTACAAAATATAAGACTCACTCTTCCTCGAAAGAGTGGAAAGTCAAATATGGAAAGGCTTCTCAAAAATCTCCAGGGTTATTTTGTAACAAATGAAACAGAGTGACACTTACCTCCAATACTCATAATTCATTTAGTTTAACATATGGCATGGTCAAAATTTCGGTATAAATGATTAACATTACATCGTGGCAAACTTTTCTTCAATTTTTTTCTAACTGTATATTAGTCTTTGTAATTACGTAACTGTAAACTAATTCCAGTTTAACTTTTACAATTATTCTCGACATCGAACAACTTGTGTGTATAGGAGATTGATTCGTGTCTAATATAATTTCCTTTTTTACTTTTCGTTTCAGATTGAATACTCTCAAAGATGTCTGCAAAAACCATAGATCGCTTTGGAACACGCTCCAAATTGGGAAGCAAAAATAGTTCGTTGATATTATCGAATTATGACATTGACAAGGAGAGTGCTCTTAGCCCTCCCACGCCTCTTCAAGTCGTCCTAAGACGACGAAATCAACCAAACTCTCAGTACTACCTTACGCACGGAAGCGAGAAATACTTAAAAGATTGTGGTAAAGAAGATTTACAATCCAAGCCATATCGATGCCCAAAATTGCCCCACAATGATGACTACAAAGACTATTGCAAGATTCTGAGCAAACAGATTCGTACTGAAGAAAGAAAGTTGGGATTTAAAGATGGCCACAATTATAGGACAAGACAATTTCAAAGCAATTTGCGAGCAAGAATATATGTGCCCGAGCCACCAAATGAAGTTAGAACAATTCTGGATATAGATCCAGAATTTTACAGCATTATCAAAGGACGACCCGTTAAATACACGTTTAGTGAATCTGATTATATGCGTGATGTCAAAGGATGTACTTCATTGAATCTTCAGACTGGATACCAAGCCGACGAAGAGTTGAGAATAAACGAAAATTTCAATGATGAAGAAGCCATCTTCCAAAATATTTGTAAAAAATATAATGAGTATGTTGATTCGTTCGAAAAGTTTCTCGCTGAAGATTATGAAAGTTCGATGAGTATGCTGCGAGAATCTCAAGAAATGTCAGCAAGTCTTGATGAAAAAAATACCGAATATAAAACCATCAGTGAAGAATTGGGAGCACTAAAAAGAAAGGTGTCTATTTTAGAAGAAAGGTGCAGATACGCGAAAATGTATCAAGATTTTTTGTACAAAGTATCCCCTTTTTCGTGGTGTGAAGACAATTCCGTTGGGGTTTTCTCTAAATTAAAAAAGATTGATTTATCCGAAGAAGAAAGTGGTGAAATTTTTTCAAAGTATAAAATGGATGCATTTGCTGGTACAACAGTTTCACTTGATAGCCTTATTGGAGAGTTTAATGAAGAATTTAAGAATATGGCAGAACCGAAGTTGTATTTTACTGAACCATGGCAAATGATCAAGATGTTACACAATATTGTGATGCAGAATTTAAGAAGTTGGACTAATTCAGAGAAGCTAGCAGAGAATTTAGAAATGCTTGAAAATAAGATTAAAGTGACTGAAAAATTGATGAACCAAGAATATGAAGATATGGAAGGGATAATTGCCGATTTGTCTGTTGCTATAGAATCAGAAGAAAAACGAGCTGTCGCTTTAAAAGACAAGGCAGTTAAAGTAATAAAGAAGAGCTTTTATGGAACACTAGCGTCTGACAGTGCACTTAAAATCCACGTATCTGTTAAAAACGTATATGAAAACCTCATCTCAAAAATGATTAGTTTTTCTACGTTTGAAATGATGAAAGCCTTAGAGTTAGACTACGAGTCTAATATGAAAAAGCTAGATCACATTAATTTGGCAGCTGTCAAATCTGCTCAAAAAGAATGTTACTCCAATGATATAAAAATGATGAAAACCGCAAACGATGCAAGTAAAAAGCTTAGAAATCTACAAAAGTTAAATAAGCGTCTGAAAAAAGCTCTATTGCCGAAAATTCCGAGGAAAGACTTAAATGTTTGTGCCACAAAAGACGCACATATTTCTCACTGAATTTTAATATTAATACCTTTCTTAACATATAACATAGTGCTAAGAATAAATATAAACTTTCATAATATTAAGGCATTGAAATTATCTGACTAGTGTGTAGTGAATTGGAAAAAATAATTATATGGATATTGTTTCCATAAGATTGTAACATTTGTAACTAATCCATCCGCATATCGCAGTTTTACGTGAAGTCACTTTCTTCTTGATGTATTCGTTGGGAAAGTACCAAACAGATTCAAGTTACTTAACGGATATAATAATAATAGTGGAAAAATAATTACTATTCTGATTGATGATTGAAAATAATGCAATCTAAACATATGGTTTATAGAAACTAAAAAACTTTCTCTGTGGTTTTTCTTTACGGCGAAATAATAAAATAAGAATTTAATGTTTAATATTGTTCACTTATGCAAATTTAAAATCGGAAAAAAATTAACTATCTACATATGTGTAATTTCTTTTTGCTTAGTTTGTCAGTGAATAACTTAATAATATAATTTGTAAGGCAATGTATGTAAAATTAGAGACTCTAATAAAATTATAAGTAGGGAACAAAAAATAATTATCTATGTGTGATTTCCTTTTGCTTATGTAACATTATAGACCTTACTTATTATTGACACTTTAAGCAAAGTATACCCGTTTTAATACTTTCGATGGTTTCGGCGGTAACTTTGTGGAAGTTCATTTTAATAGAAAATTTAAATTAACTTTGATTATTCCACGTATTGTGTTACTAATTGTGACACGTGTTTCGCCTCTTTCAGAGGCATCTTCAGACTTACTATCGCAAAGTTTGCTTAAGTAATGAAGCAATATTGATTCTAACATTTTAAAATTATAAAATTACAAAATGGAGGTTTGGGTTTTTTTCCTAGCTGATTGATTGTAGCTCATTAGTTTAATAGTTTGTAATGTTTAACGTCATTAGTAGTATGATTAATTTTTTTTGCACTGTTTCGATTAAAAAAGGAAAAAAATCCCAATCTGATTGATTTCAACTCATTAGTATCATTAGTATCATTATCTGTTTGTTTTATTTCGATTCTACACCCCCCTCCTTGCTCCTCCTAAAAGGAAAAAAACCCAAACCTCGAAACCCAAAGGCGAAACACGTGTCACAATTAGTAACACAATACGTGGAATAATCAAAGTTAATTTAAATTTTCTATTATACCCGTTTTCTTTTTTTAATCATATCTTTGCATGTTTGTGGCTATAAAATGATTTTATGACAAAGAATATTACTAATTCTTTTTTCAAAAGCACTTACTAACGAGAACAATCGAACGCTTTGTATAAAAAATATTAGATACTTCAATGACGTTTCATACACGGCAAAATTAAATATTAAAATTATTCTAGTAAAAAGGTTAAAATGTCTAGCTGCGTTGTGAGTATTACAAATTATTAATATTCAAATTTCTTTCATATATGTAGCTTTCTTTATTCCTTCAACATGAAAATCGAACATGTCATAAAGATACAAATTTTACCTTATTTCTTTACAATAGTGGTGATGTTTTTTTGTATCCACTACTTGGCCATATCAAATAACCGACCTTTACCGAGTCAAGTATGTTTCAAACGACATCAATATTTTAATAATTTAAAACAACAAATCGTAAGTTAAATATTCTACCGTGGTTTTTATTGTATACGTGGCAGCAAAAAGGTAATAATTAAACAGAACACTTTATTAAGACCTGTGTATTTTTGTAAAGTTTTTTTTTAAATTATTTAATTGATGCTTACTATGTAAATCAATAAAACTATGCTTGAAATCACAGTTCAGTTCTAGTACCAATGAATATTTAACTTGTCGTTATCTGTATTTTTACTAATGATGGTAGTATTCTACAGTGATTCATACTCAGCTCGAAACGGTCTAGGGCTGAGATGTGGCACTTTTTTATCTTTAAAATTTGAATGTTTTATTTTTTAAAAAATCATTAATTTTCAATAACTAAATGCAGCTTTACTTCTTAAAAAGGTTTCCCGTGTACTTGAGCATTGGATATATTAATATGTGCAGTCAAGGACTTGAATACCTAAAAAGGCACTTTAATAATTGATCTGCACCTAAAATCATGATTTTTAGTCATGTTATGACTACGCGATGACCATAAAAACGAGATTAGGACAGAGCGATTAGCTGACAACTGTTCCTTACCAAAATCTTTCCTTATTATATATATGACATATCTGAAAACAGAGGCTTAGCAACCAGTGTTCAAGTGAATCTTTTATTCAAATAATACCTGCAAGACACAAACATGGTCGGCGTATCATTTTAAGGCACGTGTGTCATTAGTTTACCATCGTTGGGCTATGGCAGTGATGCACAACCTTTACCTTCTAGCGAGCCGCATAAAACAAATTACCGTGGGTTCGGGCCGCAAAGAAAAAAATGATTCAAAATACGCTCAGTCATTTTTTACACGGAGCATAAGTACGTTCCATGTAAAACAGCTTTATAAAAAAACCGTGTAAAAAATATTAAGTGAATTTAGACAAATGATTGATAGATTCCATTACATTATTTTGGCCGTGATATTTCGAAAACGTGAAAATAAATAAGCCATACAAAAAAGTATTGAGTACATGCTTATTAAAAATCGTTTCATTGTGAAATATGTATGTTTTATTTATATGTAATCCAAAAGTTAATGCGATCTTGGTCTTAACTATTTTTTTTTGATCTGACATAATATTTAAGGGCCTGTTTCTATGAACCGATTTATTCTCTTTCATTTAAGAAAAAGCTTGCTTACATTTATTAAATAAATGTTTTACGTGAAAAAAATATGTAGAGAAAAAGATTGATGGGCTGCCACAAAATTTAAAAAGGGCCGCATGCGGCCCGCGGGCCGCGGTTCGTGCATCACTGAGCTATGGGAATAATTGAAGCAATCTAAGGAAGACACATGATCTCCATTTAACTGTTTCATTCTAAATACATGCAGTGTATGAAATTACTTTTAATGACGACATTAATTGCTTCTGAGATACTAATTACCAATAGTCCCAACTACCAATGAAGTGTTTTTAACAATTTTTGTTTTTCAGGTCCCTTTACTTTCAATTTCTACAACAACAATGAAAATAATTGACGAAACTAATCAATCGCCACCAGTTACAAAAAAGAAATTAAGCTTTATAAATACTTATAAAATAATTGAATACACACAACCAAGAGAACGAAAATCTTTACGCCGAATTTCCAATCAGATTTTCAAAACTAATTCTCGATATTTGACAGCAGGAAATACAAAACCCGTAAATGAATTGTGTGAAAAGGCACTCGAAAGACCACCACCGTTTTGGAGACCAACACATCGCCAGCAAGAAGCTTTTAGAATATTTGCTAAAACTCAAGATAAACTAGATCAGAAAACGAATAAAGATATTAAATATTTTGAACGTGCCAACTACCGATCAAGACAAAAAGTTGATATACGATCCAGAATCTTTGTTCCAGAACCCACCCAGCATACCAAAACAATATTGGACCTCGATCCATCGTTTTACTCTCTTGTTGAAGGTAGACCAATAAAATATAAACACAATATAAATGAATACATGACGGATATTACAAAATGTTCTCAAATTCGTCTACAAACTGGGTATATGAATGACGAGAGGATTAAATTAGAATTCGATCAGGCAAGAGAAGAAAAGATTCTCAAAAAAGTTGATGAAGCAATTGATGAATACTCTGATTCTTTCGAAAAGTTTTTGGCAAACGATTACAAAAATGCGCAAAAGATTATGAAAGATGCTTCCATAATGGGAGATGATCTGAGAAAAAAAAAGGAAGAATATAAATTATTGAAAGAAGAATTGGCTTCGTGTATGAATAAAGTCGTCGAACTTGGAGAAAAATGCTCTCGTTTTAAGTTATACCAAAATTTTATTTATCAGTTATCTCCATACTCTTGGTGTAAAGAAAATGGCATTCATAAGTCTCTGAAAAGGTCTGCGTCAGAATTTTCTCTTGAAGAGTTATGCTCTATATCGGATAATTCAGAATTGAAAGCGTCAGCCAGTATTTTACCGCTGGATAAAGTAGTGGACACTTTTAATAAAGTGTTTGAATATATCCAAGAACCGAGAATGTATTTTGAATACCCGTGGCAATTGACTTCAATATTTAAAACGATCGTCATGACAAATTTTAGAAGCTGGTCCAACTCTGAAAAATTAGCTGAGCGGCTTAGCCAGGTCAAAATCGGAACATATAATTTAGAAAAACGTCTCGTTAAAGAATTCGAAGACATTCAAAACATTGTCGTAGATTTGACAAGCAAAATAGAAGACGAAGAACAAAAAGCAAACGATAAGAAGGAAAGAGCAATGAAATTAATCAATACCGCTTTTTTCAACGCCGTTGCATCTGATGACGTTTTAAAACTACAAATCGGTGTCGAAGATGTCTACGAGAGATTACATTTTCCTGATGTCAACTTTAGTACGTTTGAGATGATGAAGATTTTAGAACTGGAGTACGAATTCTGCATGCAGAAGTTGCGCGATATCGATCACGATTGCGTCAAGCAGGCCCAAAAGCAGTGCTACGCTGAAGATAAACTACTGTTCAAATCGGCCGACGAGGCTTCGAAAAAACTCAAAAAGCTAAGAGCTTTACGGGTGATGCACAAAAAAGCTTTTTCGCGTGTCTCTCAAAATCTCAACAAGTTTGAACTGTTGTTTCTGAATAGGAAGAAAAAGTAACCATAATCATTTCTATCTCCTTCTCATCATAATACAATATATGTTACACAGAAATTATTTTATTTTTACAGAAGAACGTTTTTGCTTCGTTAGTGACCATTTTCAGCTGACAGAAAAAATAAATTAATCACGTATTTATGTAGAATATTAAGTCTAATGTACAAAAATTAAATACTACAATATATGGTGGTAACTGGTAGTATCAAGAAAGATTTCGTCCTTCATTATATAATATATTATACAAAAAGAAATCGATAAATTTTAATGTGGAATGAAAAAGAAAAATATTTATAAGTTATGAATGTCTTCAGCAAGATGATATATTTTACAAGTAAGTAAAAACATATTATATTCGAATTCCATTAATTATGATAATACATAGTTGTGTGCGAGGCATAAAGTCAAAATATCTATTCTATAATTCTTGTAATAACAAAAACTTACGATATTTTATCTTTGGTACGTTTCTGTTGCTGGATTCAATTGGACTGGATTTATTTATTATAAATATGATGGTCGAGCAATATGGCGCAGGTGGTTTGCAATAACAGGTAAACAGTGAGTAAAAGATGCTGTCAATATTTTTACCTGTAACCCCCCGAGGAAAGATTTTCATACATCAGGTAATTGCCAGATTCGAATTAGTGCATTAATAAAAACAATAAAAAAAACTTTGAGAACAGTTGACATCGATTAACACGAAATGGTGGTGAAAGAAATGTTTTTTGATGTAACAAAAAATCACGGTAAAAGAATTGATTTATTATGTTTGTGTGCTTTTAGGAATATTTTTTAAAAAAATGCTGATATGTAGGTTGTTGAAGCCTTGGTAATCTTATTCGATTATTTAATTATGTATTACATAGATATACCAATAGTTTTTGCGGAGATACGGCTTTTTAGAACCGAGTTTCGACCATGGTAAATGATTCTGCATATTTAACTTAAAGTAAATTTTATTACACTTACCCATCGATGTGTAAATATGAAATTAAATATTTAACTAGCCGATAAACAATCATAATTGTTTACAAATGTATGTGTCAAGTAGAATCCTTGTATTTATTTATTATTATGAGTCGCCATCTATATCATTATTCGCCCGCTGTGGTCTAGTTGGTTAAAGCTTGCTCTACCGATCAAGTGGGTCTGGGTTAGATTCCCGGTAAGGTCAATGTTAAATTGGATTTTTTTCAATTTTTCAATTGAGATCAAGACATGGGTGTTTGTGACGTCAATTCTCCTTGAGTTAATCTCATGTAGGGCTTCCAAACCGGTTTAAACCGAAACCGGTTAACCGGTTTATCGCATGTTTTGAAAAAAACCGAAAACCGGTTTATTTCACTCGGTTAACCGCGTTTTATCAAAAATACTCGTTTTCTTATTTTTTATTTTCTTTTTCAAAAAGAAAAATCCTTTACAATGAATTTACTGCGTAGAAGCGGAAACAATTTGCAAAAACAACAACAACTGAGTAACAAGCATTTCTCGTTAACAAATAATTGTTTGAGTCTATATGCTTCAAAGTGGGAGCGGAGACATAACATAAGCTAATATTATTGTATTCTACTATATTTTTCTCTAAGCATTGGATGTCGTGTCTAGTCGATATGGTTAAAAAATAAATGTATTTATTTAAAGATCTTTCTCTTGATGAGTTTTATTATCAAGTTCTATTTTTTTATTTGACATATTTTATCAGAAAATATTTGTCCACATTTGATATATATATATATGTTTATACCTTCTGTGTTCCAACTATAAGATTAATATCGATTTTTCATTAAAATTTGAGCATTTAGGACAAATATTTTAAATTTTCCACAAAAAAAGTTTTTTTGCATACCTACCTAATCAAAATACATTATATTTCGGTTTAAACCGGTTAACCGGTTTTATTACCGGTTAGTTGGAAGCCCTAATCTCATGTGACTTACAAAAATTTCTCATCGAGTATATCTCGTATGATCTTTCAACTTAAAAACTTTCAAATATTTGACGCATTGGCGTAAGCTGTAATGTCAAATATTTAAAAAAAAAAAAAACATGAAATACAAAATAACTAAAGCATGGTGTGATTACTGATGTTTATTATTCTTTTGAGATTTGATTAATAATTTTGGGTGATTGCATAATAATATAAGCATATTACTTTAACGAGTAATTAACGAATTTCTGAAAGAATATCAGAGATACCGTTTTTAATTATTTAAAATAATTGAATTATAAAATATAATACCTAAATGTGTCACACACTGCAATTTTTATTTGACAGGGCGGAATAAGTAAATACGAAAATAGAGTATTCGAGAAGTCTCATTTAAATGTACATATAGCGAAAACATTATGTGCGTAAAATATTTACGAAGCATTTGAAAAGCAAAAAGAAAGATTTTATGAACGCAATATAAAAAAAAATGTAATCCCCTAATGCGGCCACGTCGACCAGATCCTGTTAAGTATCCTTTTGTTGCCATGGGAACCACTGGATTAAACCTAAGCCAAGGATCAGATAACAAAGAGATAAGTTGGAAAAAAAATCTTACTTTATTGTCTCCGCTAAATAAAAATATGCCTAGAACGGGCTTCGTGAGGCGGGGGGCGGAGACATAGTGGTCCGTTTTCCTACAGAGGCACTATTACAAGGCTTGATGCGGATAACGATTCGTTTTTAAATTTGTCGCGATTTTGAAATTAAGAAAAATATTTAGATTACGAAATATTGTTTGGTTTATTTTTTTTTCGACACCTGTGGCTTAGTGCTAACGGTTTCCATGGGAATGCCTTTTTGCGATCAAGGCTTCAACATGTGTTAACAATATCAATCACCGCTGGCTCCTTGCTTTTGTGGCGGCTCTTAACATTTCAATGAAATATAATTGATTAACATTAATTTTTAATTTATAAATTCTTGCAATATTTTTTTGTTACACCTTTTCAGAATTACTTAATCTAATATATATTAATGTATTTTATGCGCTGTCACATCTCTCATCCGATTGCAATAAAACTTTGATAAACTTTTTGCTTGCACTTCCGGGAAGGTTATAGGCATAGTAAAATTAATTTACAGTAGGTCTTATACATAAAAATCAATGTTTGTATGTATGCCATAAAGTTAATTTTGACAACGTATGCTTGCACTTGCGCGAAGGTTATAGTGTAAATAATTTACACTAGGTGGCGCGTGTGTCGTACCATAGACCAGTGTTTCCCAACCTGGGGTCCACGGACCCCTGGGGGTCCGCATGTTTTTCACGGGGGTCCGCGAAAATTTTCATTCTTTCACTTTCGTTGTGATAAAGTATGAAAAAAAAATCGGGGGTCCGCTGATTATTGTTTTCAGATTTAGGGGTCCGTGGCATGAAAAAGGTTGGGAAGCACTGCCATAGAAAATCGGCAGTAAACGTCAAGCAGACGGAAAAAGAAAATATGCACTTCAATAAATACAATTGAAACACAAACATGAATACAAACACAAATGCTCGTGACAAGCAAAACCGATTTCATTTTTTTTTAATGTAAAATATTAATGTATTTTGGATCATACCATGTAAGGCGTTCATGAAACAGTATACGCGGGTAATACGGGAGTAGAAGAAGGAAAAAAGGTAGACATCCCACACGTGGTGCAGGTACAAAATAGTTAGATTTATGAGAAGAAAGGGATAATTATTTAAACGGACTTCGCCATACACGAAATGGGTTTAGCGCTGTTAATTATACGTTATTTCATTCGAGATGGGATAGATAAAATGATTTAATAACCGCTGAAATAAAACACGTTAATTTATTGGAAGGTACTACGTTTGTTCATTAGAATATTTTCTAACAGGGATATTTGGTTTGGTTTAAAACAGTGCTTCGCAACCGCTGTGCCGCGACACACTAGTGTGCCGTGAGGTGATGATAAGTGGGGTATCAAATCCCGGGATGCCGGGATTGAGATTTTCTCACCGAGGAATTTGAAATCCTCAATTCGCTATACTTTTTCCCCGATTCTCACAGAAATCGTTTTTTTTTTTAGCTCACCAAGGAATTTTAAATCCCCGATTTGGTATACTTTTCCCCCGATTCTCGCAGAATCTCGTTTTTTTTTTTTAGCTCATCGAAGAATTTGAAATCTTGAATTTTCCAATTTCGTGTCAATTTTCGGAATTTGCTCAAAATTTCTCAATCCCGAAAACCCGGGATCGCGCCCGTGGCAATCAGAAAATTGAACGGGATCCCGATTCCCGGAATTGGATGCCCTAATGCTAAGTGTGCCGCAGCGCATTACTTCAGTGAAGAAAAGATCAAACAATTATCAAATCAGAATTGCGTAGTTGTAGTACTTAGGTGGCAATATAAATATTATATATAACACAATTGAGAACGATTTATAATGTTTTTTTTGTATATACCCTTATATATATATATATATATATATATATATATATATATATATATGCATATTTATACATATGTATATGCATATTTGAAATGGGCTGCGGAAATCTGGAAAAAAAATGGTGTGCCGTAGGAAGGAAAAGGTTGCAGAGCACTGGTTTAAAAGGTATATTGCTTTAACATGCATCTACTATATTTTAGATGTTATTTAATTAATAATTATTAACAGTTTATTGTACACAAATTTTAAATTCCACCTTCTTTCGATACGTGTCCACAAACCATGGTCAAAGTTGAAATAATCCTTAACCGGCGAATAACTGTAGGTTTTTCCCTAGTGGATTGTTTTACCCACAAGTATCAAAAATTATCCCTTCCGTTTTATTATCGATTAAATATTAATTAAATAATATTTAGTAATGGATATTTCTGTGGATTTTAAAAAGTCACGCCTAGTTACAAAAAAACATTAGAATAACATCGTTATTATGTCTAACAGTTTCTCCTCGTTTTTTCTGGTGAACAAGGTCAATGTGAATTAAGATTTTTACAATTTAAATTGAAGGTTAATAGGCTTGGATTTTTATGATGTCTTTTCTCATCTAGTGACGTATTATTTCGTGTCGTCTAACAACTTTAAAATATTTGGCGTCTTAAAAAATATAAGCTGTTATGCCAAAATTTCGTAAAAAAAAATGTGGTAACACAAAAAAAATTCAAATTGGCTTTTTTTCAAATTTCATGGATGCCTAGTTTATGGTTAAGATTACAAACGTAAATTACTTAATATCCCGCTTAAAATCCAGTAAATACTAGGGGCACCGTGGTTGACTTTGTCAGGAATACTGAGGTAAGAAAGTAAACTAAACAACCCTGCATGCAAAATAAAAATATGGACCAAATGGCTGGGCTGGACGTGCGCCCCGTATAACTCAGAATAGCCTTGATATTGCCTGCCGCTTTCACCAAGCAAACGAATTCCGTCACCTTTGAAAGCCACTGATGACCATCCATTGGATGTACTCGGTGGAACTACATAGGAGGAAGTAAATATGCTCACAGGAGACAATGAATCTTGAAGACAACACCTGGTAGTAGTATGATACGATGAGAGAAACGGATATGGTTAAAACTGTACCCACAAAATATACAAATACATGAGTATGAAATGAACTTTTAAATAGAGTCGAATATTTTTTTGAATTATTATTATCTGTTATCACTCTTCTTTCGCTGTCTATTATCGGTAGTGGGGGTACATGGAGATATCATAGTGGTGTGGTTGTGGGGGTGGTTTACCTGTAATGGTGAAGACTGCATCAATGGCTTGGGATGGGCATAAAAGTGCATAAATATCAAAGGCCGCATGCACATATTACGCAGCATTGTACGCGGAGGCGATATCACACGTGGAAAATTTATCGACTCACAGTTCTATAAATGAAAAAAATCGAATATTTATATTGACTAGCTGTAAGCCCGTTGCCCAGCAACGTGAGATTTTTGTTGCATAGTATTTAATTTTATTTTATTTTATGTTATTTTATGTTATTTTAGTACGCACACATCTGTGATTATTTGTGAAAAGTGAGCGATTAATAGGACACCGGACGGACGGATGGACGGACGGATGGACGGACGGACGTACGGACCTTATCGACTATTAATATATAGATTATAGACTGTTATTTGGTAGAATCATATTATAATATTGTTAAAAAAAGCCATTAATAGGTCAGGTAGCTTGTAGTTATTGGGATCACACCATCGCATAATATGGAGCATATTGCCTTCTATTACTGCTTATCACTCAGTTGCTTTATCTCTATTTTAGAGATTAATGATATAATGGATAGGGTCAGGACATGACTCGTGGTAAGCTAATCTCTCTCACTGCGCCTCGTTTTTTGAGTATTGTTAGGGTGGGAGAGAATTTTTAAATAAATATTACAAACTTCCATGCCTTCGGACGGAAATCAATTGATTAAATGTTGTTCGTACTGGGATTCGAACTCGTGATATCCGTCTTGAAAGGCAACAACGTTGACCACTGCACTTAAGTTTTTTTTTTATAAATAAATTAAGCAAATTGATTCCACATAGTTTTTTAAACATTATTTTTGCACACAATTTTATAAGCACAGTCATCCGCTCATGGTTTAAAAGGTAAGAGCTTGGCTCTACCGATCAGGCGGACCTAGGTTCGATTCCCGGTAAACTCAATTTTCGTTTATTTATGTTTTAAAAATACATGCGAAAATTTAAAAAACAAATAAATTCAAAACTCTAAAATTTATAGGCTGGTAAAGGGTACAAGTACAAAAAAAAGTGGTACATGACGAAAAAAATTAACGGATTCTTAATCAATAAAAATTTCACTATCGCCCGTACCTCGGAGAAATCAAAAAAAAATCACAAAATGGCTAAAATTAAATTTACTTTAAAAAAAAAATTAAAAAGTAAAAAATATTTTTTTACTTAAATCTGCTACGGGACATTGTATAAAAAACGTTAACACAAAATTTAAAATAAATCAGTTAAGATTAACATGAGATATTATGCACGCCAGATTGAAAAAAGTAGTTTCGAGAAAAACGCGTTTAAAGTTTTGAGTTTAGATTTTTCGAGCCAAAATCGCTGTAATTCGGTAAATAATTAAAATTTTGAAAAATCCCTTTGATGACATACTCTCGAATGTCTATACTTTATAAAAATATAAAAAAGAAAGAATCGACCCCCTTAACTGAGCTTACTTCACTTTTACGATACTTTAAGACGTGTACTTGGCTCACTTCATCTTTAATGGGCCCATTAATATGTAACACTGTCTTTCGACGAAATTATTCATAAACCTTTTCATAGATATATTTTTAACGACTCGATTCGAATTAGTTAACTTTGTCAATGTGGTATCCACCTTTTCATCGCTGTCTTTACTTTAGCAAAATACCACCATACCAGATGTTGCTGCTTTGCTTTTGTATTTTTTTTTCTATAAAATAAAAGGTAAACATATTCGTCCTTTCTGTTTACATAACGCAGGTATTTCTTGAAAATGTTATTCACATCAAAGAACTTTAAGAACCTTGTGATATTGATTCTGGTAAAAAACCTTTTCATCTAAAATATAAACATTACGTAGATTTTAGAGCACTGTTTTCAAATACCATTTGAATTCAAATAAATTCGCGAAAAATATTTTTAATATTTATTTTAAACACCGCGACCGATATTTCCAAAATGCATTGATTTTATTCTTCAATTTTTTATTTATGTTATTGTTCAAAGATTCTTTGCTATTTATGTGAATTATATGGATTACTACTTTTTTAAAATGTCCGTTCTCAATGTGAAACATATGAACTCCTAATGGAGTTTATCGCAACAGTCGATTCTGCGAGAACTGCTTGTTACTTAGTTGCTCAACAATGTTCCTTAAAGAGAGTAAGAATACAAGGATAGGGCTAGGGCTAGGACAAAACTAGTGGTTAGCGAGTCGCTATCACTACGCTCCGTTTTTAGGATTGGATAGGTGGAATGGGAGAAATCAAGACATCACAAACATCCATGGCTTCGAACCGAAATTCACAAACCGATTGAAAAATCATTTTATAAAACTGTTCGTTCTGGGACTCGAACCCGTGACCTCCGTAACCGAAGCATGAATCTAAAGTAGGAATACACAACCTTATTCCTCAAGCGGGCTCCATAACAAATGAGTAATTCTCATTTACAAAAAAAATGTTATACATTGTAGGTTGTTTTTTTAGAGGTGCTATAGATTCATACAGCTACCGTCATTTTTGCTCCCTATTTGAATGGCATTCATGTAATAGAAAATTTAAATTAACTTTGATTATTCCACGTATTGTGTAACTAACTGTGACACGTGTTTCGCCTCTTTCAGAGGCATCTTCAGACTTACTATCGCAAAGTTTGCTTAAGTAATGAAGCAAGATTGATTCTAACATTTTAAAATTATAAAATTACAAAATGGATTGGGTTTTTTTTCCTTTTAAGAGGAGCAAGGAGGGGGGTGTAGAATCGAAATAAAGCAAACAGATAATGATACTAATTTTACTAATGAGTTGTAAACAATCAGAATGGGATTTTTCCTTTTTAATGGAAGCAAAGAGGGGATTATAAAATGCAAACAAATTTAATCATACTACTAATGACGTTAAACATTACAAACTATTAAAACTAATGAGCTACAATCAATCATCTAGGTTTGTGATTACTCTATTAATTGGAAACAATTTGAGTAACGGGGAACCGCCTGTGCTATTAAGAATATTATTTAATAATATTTCTTTTTTGTTAAGAGTTTTATTAATTTCTAAAAATTCTAAGCTATTCATCTTTAAACCCTTTTTATTTACTCGGTGGAGTATTTCTAAATTACAAATCTGATTAAAATTATGATTATTTTCTATTAAATGATTGGCAAACTCAGAGAAATTGTTACTTTTTAGACATCGTATATGTTCTTTAATTCTAATATTAAAGTTTCTACCTGTCTGTCCAACATAAGACGCTTGACAGTCTCCACAAGAGAGTCGATAGATACCACTCTGTGACGATGAATCTACGCGATCTTTACTGTTCAATAAAATTTTACCTAAATTATTTACTGTATAAAACGCGGGTTCTATATTGTCTGGCAAAAATTTAACTATCTTTGACGAGATGTCTCCTAAATAAATAATTCTACGCCAGTTTTTAATATTATCGTTTGCTTTCTTCTCTCCTGAAAAAATATTATTTACTATGAGTTGTTTAACTTGCTTACGTTTAAGTAAGTTAACTACTACGTCCGTGTTGTAACCATTATTTACAGCTATCTGTTTAATAATGTTTAACTCTAATTCAAAGTTGACGTACCAACGGAAGAGTGCAAAAATATAGTCAGCGAAATTTTAACTTTTTCGGATATTAATAGCAACGTCGTTAAAGAAATGCTTAGACTTTTTAATATTTGTATTGAACAAAACTATTTTTTGTTTAATAAAAAAATTTACAAACAATCGGTAGGATTACCTATGGGTGGTCCTATTTCACCTTTGCTCGCGGATATTTTTATGGATTATTTTGAGAATAATCTCTTTAAGTCAAATCACACGTTACTTAAAAATGTAAAAACTTGGTATCGTTATGTAGACGATATCTTTTGCATTTGGACAGGAACAGATAGACAGTTAGATACCTTTTTACGTCATATAAATTCATTGCATACAAATATTAAATTCACACTAGAAATCGAGCAACAAAAAACCTTAAATTTTCTTGACATAACAATAAAGAAAAATAATAGCAACAGATTAGAATTTGCCATTTACAGAAAGCCTACTTATACAGATGTCGTCATTCACCATCAATCAATTCACCCGTGGTCGCAAAAACTCTCATCATTCCATGCAATGATTAATAGATTAGTTAACATCCCTCTCACTAAAGTCAACTTTGAATTAGAGTTAAACATTATTAAACAGATAGCTGTAAATAATGGTTACAACACGGACGTAGTAGTTAACTTACTTAAACGTAAGCAAGTTAAACAACTCATAGTAAATAATATTTTTTCAGGAGAGAAGAAAGCAAACGATAATATTAAAAACTGGCGTAGAATTATTTATTTAGGAGACATCTCGTCAAAGATAGTTAAATTTTTGCCAGACAATATAGAACCCGCGTTTTATACAGTAAATAATTTAGGTAAAATTTTATTGAACAGTAAAGATCGCGTAGATTCATCGTCACAGAGTGGTATCTATCGACTCTCTTGTGGAGACTGTCAAGCGTCTTATGTTGGACAGACAGGTAGAAACTTTAATATTAGAATTAAAGAACATATACGATGTCTAAAAAGTAACAATTTCTCTGAGTTTGCCAATCATTTAATAGAAAATAATCATAATTTTAATCAGATTTGTAATTTAGAAATACTCCACCGAGTAAATAAAAAGGGTTTAAAGATGAATAGCTTAGAATTTTTAGAAATTAATAAAACTCTTAACAAAAAAGAAATATTATTAAATAATATTCTTAATAGCACAGGCGGTTCCCCGTTACTCAAATTGTTTCCAATTAATAGAGTAATCACAAACCTAGATGATTGATTGTAGCTCATTAGTTTTAATAGTTTGTAATGTTTAACGTCATTAGTAGTATGATTAAATTTGTTTGCATTTTATAATCCCCTCTTTGCTTCCATTAAAAAGGAAAAATCCCATTCTGATTGTTTACAACTCATTAGTAAAATTAGTATCATTATCTGTTTGCTTTATTTCGATTCTACACCCCCCTCCTTGCTCCTCTTAAAAGGAAAAAAAACCCAATCCATTTTGTAATTTTATAATTTTAAAATGTTAGAATCAATCTTGCTTCATTACTTAAGCAAACTTTGCGATAGTAAGTCTGAAGATGCCTCTGAAAGAGGCGAAACACGTGTCACAGTTAGTTACACAATACGTGGAATAATCAAAGTTAATTTAAATTTTCTATTAAAATGAACTTCCACAAAGTTACCGCCGAAACCATCGAAAGGCATTCATGTAGATGAGCTGTTGTTTCAATATGACGGCGCATCATTTCACACAGCGCGTCCTGCAATCAATTTATTGAAGGAAACATTCGACGATGGCATTAAATATATATCTAAAAAAATAAGTTTATAATTCAGAATTTAAGACAATCTTTGTCTGTAAATTTGATACTTATCCTTTATAATAACAAGTTTTAAATAATTATTATCGGTTATTAATGTTGATTTTGTTTTGTGGGAAACTTTGTATTATGTCTGTGGGCCGCAAAATATTATATTTTAAGCAGCATGTGGCCAATACTTACATATGATTTAAAATAACAAATGACGAATACTCGTGGTTTTTTAATATTTACATTTTACAATGCCAGGCTTTTTTTCATTAGAATGATGAGTGAATGTAATTGATTTGTAGCTCCAAATTATTATTGATTTAAACTGTGTGAACGTGTGAATAAACATAATTTCAAACGAACGAAAATAAAGATAAAATGACTTGAAGTGATTATGTCTGTCGGCTTTTTTTTAAATATCTGTAAGCATAAAGGAGAATTAACCTCGCATTAACGATGATAAATATAATAATAAAAAAAATACCCAAACACCATAGAGGTGAACTAGTAGAAGTTTACTTCAGAGGAATATACAAATAAATATTTACCTTATATTAAATAATACATTTTGTGTTGGTACTAATCTCGAGATTTTGGGATTCAGTATAACACGTGAAAATCCGTTTATTGCTGACAGTCGCAACACTTAGAAAGGATGGAGCTACAAAATTTATCTCATTTTTGAATAAATGTAGAAATCGTGAGCTCGCTACTTTTTAGGAGGAGCGAGCTAAAAATGAAGGTGTTCGAGTTGAAAATTATTTCAGAATTTCTCACTTTTTCCCAGTGACCAATCCCGGGATTCCGAAAGTCCAGATCCAAAAATAATTGTGAACCCCGATATCACGGGATCAAAAAAACTCTTTTTTCATAGAACAATGATAAGTAGGGCTTATTCAAAAACCGACTTATGGAAAAACCGGTTTCTGAATGTCAATAATGTTCAAAACCCGGTCTTATCCGGTTTTCAAAGTTTTACAAAAAATGGATAATTCAATTAAAATAGCCAAAAAAAAGTTTAAAATTTTATTTTATTTTGTTTATTTCTATACATAACAATACACATCAAGAAAATATGTGGTGTTGCTCTTCAGAAAATATGATTTAAGGAAACAAAAAGCGTCCACTGATTGATCACTCAGTGCTGATTTAATTTTTGTAACAAAATTGTAACATCAGTTAATGATGAAAAGTATTATTTTATTTAAAACCAGTTACGATCAACGTTCCCTCCAATTTTTCTATTGCGTGTGCGGACCATCAACTTTCGTAAGTAGTAAATTTTCAGCAAAATAAAAAATGTGCGCAAATATAAAAATTTAGTGAAACAAACTTTTTTTTACAATATTTCTATGTGCAGCCTTGTGCGGCGATGGAAAAATGTGTGCGGGCACACCTTAGCAACATTGGGTGCGATGTTGAAAAAACCGTTTTTTTTCTAATTTTTCTAATTTTGCCAAAAAACCGGTTTTTTGAAAACCGACAAGCCCTAATGATAATGAAGAGATTCGCAGAAATATGTGACAAGGGCTTGTAATACCGTCACCAGAATCAAGGTATTTCGTCTGTTTTTACAATATCGAAATATCTCTTGGGAGTTGCCGAGACATTCTGTTGACATGCGCCATTAGGCTTCAATAAATAAGGGTGAGACGAAGACGATTTCAAACGAATAAATTGTGTATTAAATCTTGCAATCTAAAGTCCTTATTCTTTAACATTTTATGTGTGGACGCTGTCGACAGACGGTTATAGGTCGTTCAAAGTCAAATCGGTTACGTAATCATGGTGATGATAATACTTAACAATTTTAAGTTGTTAAACAGTGGGCAGCTTAACAATGGAACAATGCAAAGTGCATCCAGTTGTATATTATTTAATATCATCACAAGTTTTCTTTGATTTCAAAGGTGTTTTGTATTTTTGACAAATCAAAACTGTTTATAACTGAATTAAAATTGCAATACCATGAGTCATTCAGATAAATTTAATATGGAATCATTATACCTTACTATATTAGAGTTCAGCAGTGGGCTGCCAATAGGTTAACAAGGCTCCCGCTTAATCTAAAAGCAATTATATGCAATTGTTAAATAAGCAAGCGATTGTTACTTAATACACTTTATTTATTGATCTAGCATTTACTTGGTAGAACTCCATTATAATAGGGTAAAAATATCAACGTATTTTAGTTCTACAGTTTTTAATATTTCTGCGTTGATAGCTATTTCGACTATCGCCATCGTCAGAACTATGTTTAAACTTATATTTTTCTCAGCTGTATATACTGGCTCCAATGGCTAACAATGCATCATGTTATTCACTCTCACATCCTTATTCAAATTATAATTACAATATTACACTTATTAAATGTGATTCTAGTGTTTCAAAGAACGATAAGCAATCTGAGTTGTTTTTCTAAAAACATTAATTAGGATAAAATTAAACTGATATTTATTATTAATTACATTACATTAAATTTATTAACTATGGCTTGAGTGTTTCGAAAAACAATAAGCAATATGGGATTTTTCAAGGTGAATTAGGATAAATTATACTGATATTTATTATTAATTACATTAGAGATTTTAACAACGGTGATGGATTAATAATGGTTTTTTCATTTGAACTGAATGTTGTATTGTAAAAATATGTATGTTGGTACTTGAAAATTAAGTTACAAGTCAAGGAGGTGGCAGGGCGGCGCCCTGGCTCATTTTCAGGTGCCAGGTCGCCGACCTGACCCCACTACACCACTGCTTATAATCAAATCAAATTTTAGTAATATGTTATATTCAAGACACAACTGGCTGCTAGAGTACAAAGTTTCTTAATAATTTGATCACTAAATTTAGGAAACATATGCAATACTATGTGTGTATCTTTCGTAATCTTCGCCATCTTGTACGTGGTATGTCACAAAAGCGGGGAAACTCGAGCAGCGAGCGGTGCATATTGGATGCACGTGTTGAGAGCTCGTCATCATGACAAGACGTGGCGGCTCCCTTCAACCCAGTGCCGCACATTATTATTTGCTAACAATGTATTCTCTCATTATGCTTCTTAGTTTCCAATTGGACACAAAAATGCAGCATTTACAATACCTTCTACCAATGATTTTTAAATACATTTTTTAGTTATATTCTAGTGAGTTTCTTATACTATTATATGAAGTATTCATATGCATCTTTACCTCTAAGCTGCGCGCGTACGCGGCCGCGCAGCAGTTGGGAAGCCCCCACGCACGACAAGACAGTAATTCAATTAATATTTGATCGATCCGCGCAGCCTTTGAAATTGTCTTAGATTGTCTTATTGGTCATATGTCGATTGAACATATGAATTCATACGAGTTATTTTGGTGATGACTGAACGAGACTTACTTAACCCTATGAAAATAATGAAATCGTTGCAAATCTGCTGTTAAATGAGACTGAGGCAAGAGAAACAGTAACAAAACCAAATGAGAGATATTATTTTAAAAAATAATTTAATTGATGTCCATTAGGGCTTGTTCGTTTGCTGGAAAATACCGATTTTTAAGCAAATTCGCTACATTCTAAAACCGGTATTCTCAACTTGGTAAGCTGGTTTCAAATATTATTAGAATTATATAAGAATTAATATTCATTTTTATACCAATATTCAAGTATTTAGAAAAACACAATATTCTTTTGTAATTATTTCTACTTTTATTTACAAAGATCACAACCCGTTTCTCTGATGGCGATCATTATCAACTGATAATAAATTGATGTATACGTTTACGAAATCGACTGCCATAAAGATTATTTTATTTCAATTTGTTTTTGTATAAATAACACTGTTAAAATATATTTATTATCAGTTGATAAAGATCTTTATGAGCAAAACCGGTCCTGATCTTGGTAAATAAATGTGGAAATAAGTACAAAAGAGTATTGTGTTTTTCTTAATATAATATAATGCATTTCCAACAAGTATTGACAGTGAACACCCTAAAACGAATATTCAAGTATTTTGACTTGAAACTGTCTTGGTTGTAATTAAAACGAGATGAAATATATACTTTTATAGTCAGTCGACGTCAATTAACACGTTAAAAATATTATATTCTGATATACCTATTTAGAATATATTTTCGTTGTGCATTAAGACTCTGATACGCTTCTCAAGAACGAAGTAGGTATAGTTGCTAAGCCGATGAAAAGGGGTCAATGAATAAAAAATAGTATACTTTTGTAACATTTTTTAGAATATACGATGTTTAAAAATATGATCTTTATTGAATTAACCTTTTTGTGAAACTTAAAAAACAGTTTTAAGCCAAGTTTTAGGATATATTAAAATTAAAAATTCCTCACAGCAAACCACATTTACTATTTCCCTCTCAATTACGGAAGCCACTGTTTTCACCCTCTGTAAAGTGGTACTTCAATAAATTCAACGCTGTCAGCAAATCCGTGAGAGAAAGATTGTAACTAAAGGAACCTAGACACTTGGAACCGAATTTAGCCCTAGGTTTATGTACAGCTGATTCGGTATTACATATACATGCTTGTCGCGTTTAAAACGGCTTGTACTATATCCGTGAAACAGTACCCTCATTTAGTATCGCATTACTCGTCTATGAATTTCGAGCCCAGGAGTATTTAGTAACGTTACCGAAAACACTTCATCTTTGTTCCTTTTATACATCCAGAAAAGAAATATAATTACTTAAACCATTTCCTCTAGTAACATCGAGACTTGTCGACTATGATGTATTTTCAACAAGTCATATATTGTTTTTACTGTGACCAATGCTCCCAATGCGGTTAGCTGCGCGGAAATTTCCACTTTTTTTCCATTTCATACACATTGTGAATTGAATTAATTCACTTTTTAACTTCAAGTTAACGAAGGTTTCGTTTAATCATAGAGCTAATCAGGGACGTCCCGTGGGCATAGGCGAATAGGCAGTTGCCATGGCGCGGCAAGTTTTAGGGAGCAGCAAATGATCACAGTTTTTTTTACACAAATTTGGCTAAGAATAAATATGATGCCATAGTATTTTGATGAAAAGAAAAATCAATGGCAATAATATGATGGCCAATGGGTCTACAGTACTTAATTACAAAAATCCTCTTTAAATATGACATTTACCGATGACGGTACTAGACGCAGCAGCATTTCCGTAAAGTTTTTGAGTTCTTGAAATAGACAAGTAGGATGGCATTTCTTTTGAAATACATATGTTACGATGAAGCAATCCTCTTCAAGAAAACATTTGAGTAAATTTTCATTATCGAAATACGATATTTGTGATTCTCTCAATGTGTATTTCGATCCAACAGATTATCAACGTGACCCCATAATTCGATATTAACTTTGAGAAAATTGAATTTCCACAGAATTTTGACATTTCGTCCTACTCTGCCCTTTGAATTCAAAATAAGTAAGAGCGGGATGGACGACCCTATATTTAAACACCTATTTGAGAACATTTTGGTAGATTGATTTTCAGCATGTGTTAACACATTAAATTCAAGACGCTTTAATAATACAAAATTATATCATTATAAATTTTATGTTTCAAAAAATATTTTTCATCAATATCCATTTGAATAGCAACAATCATAATTATAAACATATTTTTTAGTTATAATAAGGTATTCTATAATATTGAGTTTCTCACCTGAATTAAATTATGAAGCGCATTAAATGAGCTAAAAAAGGCCTCATGTCGATTGTTGTTTTATTTTGAGAAATTCGAAAATGTTTAAAAAATCCCAGGATTTCAAAATCGTCTAGCAAAAATTTCGTAATCCCAAATCCCAATTTATATACGATTTTATGTTGAATATTCAATTGATTGGAAAAAAAATGGTCAATCCCTAAATTCCTGGATCACAAAAAGGGTCCAGCATTGTATGCCTTATTTGTGATTTCTTAAAATTTCCCTTAACCATTCCAATCCTAAAACTAGGTAATGTGGCAAAAGTGATTAATCAACAACTAATCTTTTTCTAGCCCTATCCTTTATATTTACACTCTCTTCGAAAAAAAGAGAGTCTAAGCAAGTGAGTAAGAAGCATTTTCCAATATAAAAAAAAACTTCGGTTGAGATACCACTATCAGGAAGATACAATTCAATCAACAAACCCACAGCTCAGTAGGAATCAGCAAGTCATTTGTTTTCTCACTTTGACTGCTAGCGAGAAAGCACATCGCACAACAAACATCTAATTAATTATGTAGAATTGTAAACTTGGTAGCAGGGGCGGGCTAGAGGGGAATTGGAAAAGCTCGCTCAAGCCTCTTGCTAAATTATACTATGGCCAGCGAGCCCTTTGTTCAACGCTTGCATTCTGCCGGTAATGCTTTACGGTTGCGAATCATGGCACCTGACGAAGACTCAGAAAAACCGTATACTGAGCTTCGAGAACAGATGCTTGCGTCGGATAATGGGGGTGAGGTGGTTTGATTTTGTGAGGAATTCAGAGATAAGGAAGCGTACAAGACAGCGTCCCGTCACGTCAGTGGTTATGGAGAGACGTTGGAACTGGCTGGGTCACGTGCTGCGGATGCCTCCGGAAAGCCTCAATCCTGCCTGCCTCTTCTTTCGACCGGTGGGATTCCGGCGTCCTGGACGTCCGTCGGGTACTATCCTTAGGATGTACTCGGCGGAACTGAGGGATGCTGGCATGTCATGGGAGGAAGCAAAGCTACTGGCGGGAGACAGGGAAACATGGAGGTGCCGCGTGGCGGCCATATGCTCCACATAGGGAGTGAACATGGCCAAAGAGAAGAAGATCCAAAACTTCAAACCTTCCCCAGAACACTGATAATTGCTTTAAATGGGCTAGCCCCTTGATAACGTATTGGCAGCCTACCGCTGCTTGGTAGTATTTGACATTCTTCGGCGTAGTTTGGTAATCTTAAAAAAGTAGTCGATTAATAATATTATTAGTTATAGAATGTTTTGAAAAACACTTTTTATTGCGTACTTTTTTAAAATATATACTCGAATTTATTAGTAGAGTCCGACCCCATGACTCCGACTCGACAGCCCAGCTTATAACCAAAATCAAAATATACACTTTAAAGTACTTGGTCAAGGCTGACAGTGTAAATGTAAATCTGTACGCACAATGCACGTCTGGAATGTGTTAAATTAACAGGATTTCTATTTTTAGCTTTCCTTTGTGCTTGATAAAGTAAAACGGAGATGCTCCTTCCGTTTGTCCTTCAATGACAACCATTAGCGAATATAAATATAGCACTATATAATTAGTATTCACAGAAACTCAAATGCTTACATTAACTTCTTATGTTTATCCATAATAAAGTAATTTAAGATTTTGACTGAAGGTGCTTGGTGGAATTTCAATATTAAATTTGAATCATTCAAACTATGTACATTCTCACAGATTTTGTCACTAACGACCCGGGTTTCGCCTTTCGGCATCTTCGGGCGTTCAAGTGCACGGATGAACTTGAACTGACGCTTAGTAAATGAAAGTTTCGTGTTTATATAAGAAATAAATGCATCACTGAGTCCAAAGCTATTGCTGGCGAAAAGGATAAGCTCATGGGAATGCCAACAGATTTGAGTAGTAAGTAGTTTCAAGAATCATATTATTTGTTTGTCGGCAAAGGTTTTATGATTATATGATTTTATGATTATATAGGGTATAGTAGTGGAGATCCCGGAAGGTTTAATATTTCATTTAAAATCGGAAGACTATGCAGCTGTGCTCTATTTATTTCCAAAATTTCCTGGAAAAAAGCTTATGATTTACTAGCTTTAATAGCTATTAGCTTTACGAAAGGCGAAACCCGGGTCGTTAGTGATAAAATCTGTGAGAATGTACATAGTTTAAATGATTCAAATTTAAATAAAGTAAGTAAAAGGTATATATTATTTTAATAGTATCATATTTTACTATCATTTTTGGCATATGATAATAAAATATTATGAATGTTATAATATTATAAAATTGTCAGAGATAAATTCTTTAAATCTGTTAAGAGTATAATCAATATTGACAGTTTTATAATTGGTGAGTCTTTTAATGATGTAGTCGCCCACTGGTTAGAGCTTGTTCTTCCGATCAGGCGGGCCTGGGTTCCATTCCCGGTAAGGTCGATTTAATCGGGTTGATCTCGAGTGACTTACGAAAAATTCTCATCGACTTTATCTTGTGTGATCTTTAAACTTTAAAATATTTGGCGCATTGGCATTAGCTGTAATGTCAAATATAAATATAAAAAAACCCCCAATGAAGATTAGTTATACAGTTTCTATATTATTATTTGATAGCTATTTCGGCTTTCGACATCGTCAGAACTATGACTAAGCTTACATTTTTCTCAGCTATATATACTGGTTCCAAAAAGATACACAATGCGTCTTGTTATTCACTCTAACATCACATATAATTGTAATTGAGATGTTAGAGTGAATAACAAGATGTATTGTTTATGTTTTCGGATTCAGTATATATAGCTGAGAAAAATATAAGTTTAATCATAGTTCCGGTATTTTATGTACATTAAATAACAAATACACCCCTTGTTTTGTAAGGAAGACTTACCTTCTATTACACGATTTTCTACAGTATGGAATCTATCTTCGTTGAAGGATTGAATATACGGCATTAAATTATTTCCTCTTGCCGTTATTGTCATTCAACCTAAAAATCAACTTTAGTATAAAAAGAATTAAAAATATTAATTTATATAGGATACTAAGTTTAATAATGAAATAAAAAAAGTATCTAATTTGCTACTGCAAACGTCGTATACAAAGTCTAATCAGTCACATATGCTTGTACAATAAAACATCCTAGCTGTCAGATCATAAAAAAAAAAATCATAAAAGTGTATTTCTTTTTTTCATTTCAGGAGACGATGGGAAACATTCATGACAGTTCAGTAAACTTGAATCGGGATGTCATATTTAACACAAAACAACCCCAGGCCAAACGCACAATACAGTCAAATTTTTCATAGGCTTCGTCCACAATATCAAATTTATAATAAATATACTTTTTTTAAGTCTTTGGATAAAGTCAACGAAATAAATAAATTATTTTTCAACATATCGACTGTGGAAAGGAAAAAGGACGTAACCCACACATATGAAATTTTACAGGAGGCGCTAAAAACGTGTTTTAATGATTTTGTCACATATGCATATTATGAATTATACATAACCTTGAAGTGCACGGATACTTCTAAGCTGGTGTTTTTGTCAAACTTTCATACAATTGAACATTAGATAGTAATGTTGTTTCATGTAATATAAAAAAAATACTGTATTTAAATTGACATGTATTATTTACTGCATGCGTTATCAGTTGAAAACGCTCGTCATGAGTAAAACCATTCCTAATCATATTAAATAAAAGTAGAATAAAAGTGTTTTTTAATGCATTTCTATCTAGTATTGACAGTGAACACCATATAAATGACTATTTTAATAGTCTATTAATATGTCTTATTTTCTTGCTGTTATTTTTTGTTATTTTCCAACGCATTATGCATACAATTCATTTGTGAATGAAAACACTACTAAAAAAATGTTTCTTTTCACTTGATCTATTCAACCTTTCTAAAAGCTTTTATTATTTGTTTACATAAATACATTATATTACTAAGAAACTATCTTATAAATGGAAGTTATCACTCACCGCGTCTAAGTCGTTTGAGCTTTAACCCTTTGCATACGGGCAATCGCTTTTGCGACGATCGTTTCCCATGCGAAAAGATCGGGGAATCGCTTTTGCGACGATTGGTTGGTGTCATATTGCGTGGCTTAATGAACGTATATTTATGGGAATATCATTTAATATTTTTGGTGAATATATGACTAATGATTGTTATATACATAAATTAACTTATTTTAAAACATTTTTTTTTACTTTATTTCATTCTTTTAATGATTATAAAAAGACAATATTTTTATTACTAAATTTTTTTTTTATCATTTTTTTCACTTTAACTTTTAAAATTAAGCAAACACTTTCTAGATATTTTTTTTAACTTATGTATAGTTTCTGAAAGGATCTTTTTTTTTACGTAATACACGTGGAAAATTGACAATCGGTTTGAATTCCTGCTGTATTGATTGAACTGCCGCAATCAAAATATTTTGGAAAGAGCTGGGCGAAGAAAATATATGCATTTTGCAACAATAAAAACGTTGAAAGGTTGAATGTAATATAAAAATAAATATGCACTGATGATTTATTAAAAAATATTTTATCGACATGCATTTCTCAATAGCATTTATTATTTGACGGGGAAAGTGGTGTAATTGATTTCATACGACGATAGTCAATATGTATACATAGAGTCGTAATGTATCTGTACTGCTATTTTTTTTTAATTCTATGTCCGCTCCCAATAGAAGTGGACTCAATGTGGAGCATATGGCTTCTTTATGAAGGTATCTCAAAATTAGTTTTTCTACGAGAACTGATTGTTATTCAGTCGCTTAACCTCTCCTTTCCTAAGAGAGTAGTAGGGAAAAAAGTATAGGGCTAGGACAGAACTAGTATTTAGTTGATCGCTCTCACTACACCCAGTTATTGAAGGATTGGAAGGGTGAGAGAGAATTTATAGACATCACAAACACCCATGCCTTCGAACAGAAATCGATAAATCAATCGAAAAAATGCTGTTTGTACTGGGGCTCGAGTTTGTGAGATTCGGCGTGGAAGCCAAAAACGCTTACCACTGCGCCGTAGGACCCGACAAAACTGCTATACTTCTAGGTTAATTTATTTTAAAAATAATAAATTAAACTTGTGATTCGGTTCTGCAGTGCAGTGGTCAACGTCATCTACTTCCGAGACGCTTGGTTCGAATTAGGGCATCCAATCCCGGGATCCCGTTCAATTTTCTGATCCCGAAATTCCGGGATTGAGATGAACGCGATCCCAGGATTTCGGGATTGAGAAATTTTGAGGAATTTCTCGAAATTTACACGAAATTGGCAAATCGAAGATTTCAAATTCCTCGGTGAGCTAAAAAAAAAAAACGAGTTTCTGTGAGATTCCGGGAAAAAGTATACCAAATCGGAGATATCAAATTCCTCGGTGAGCTAAAAAAAAAACGAGTTTCCGTGAGATTCCGGGAAAAAGTATAGCAAATTGAGGATTTCAAATTCCTCGGTGAGAAAATCTCAATCCCGGGATCCCGGGATTCAAAATAAATCAATCCCGAAATCCCGGGATTGGAAAAAGGCTCCGGGATTGGATACCCTAGATCGAATCACATTTCAAACAATTTATCATTTTTTTCTAAGGCAAGGATGTTTGCGATGTCTGAAGATTCCTTCTTACCCTTCCAATTCTAAAATTACAGGGCGTAGTGAGAGTAATTAGCTGACCTGTAATTATTGTTTTAACCCTATTCTTTCTATTTGTTTTCTCTTCGAAAAAGATTGCTTGAACATCTGAGGCAGTTCTAGTAGAAAAAAAAGGTTGGGAGCTGACATGAATAAAAATAAATGATTTTTAACAGTATCTAACAACGTCTCAAAAAAAGTATTGGCGGCTTCCCCAACCTTCATAATATGAAAAAATAAAATGAAATATTTATACAGAAATATACGAAAATTCAAGTTACAATATGTATACGTTAAAAATAAATTTTCCTTAGGACCGCACATACATGCAAACATTATACAATAAAAAAAAATATTTTTTATTACAACGAATTTCATACCTATTAATATTTTTAGTACAATAAATAATTTGAAAGCATTCAATCAGCTTAATTGGAAAAAAAACAATACCACAACTAGATGTGAAAAAAATACCCATTGAGCCAACAAAAAAATCAGACACATCAAAAGAATTTGCATTTCATATTTTTCACGTAATTAAAAAACGATATTGGCTTACTACTAGTTTTAAAATCGCTCGTGTAAAGTGTATATGATGATTTCGGCTAAGCATGCACCAAATACAATGACACATAAAAAGATAAATAATATTTCAATCATTTATCCGAGGACTTGCAGAACAGAATTATGCATTTCATAAAATTTACATGGCTCAAAATATTGGGCATTCACTTCGCAATAAAAGTGCTTTCTTTATTTTTGTAAAAATCACTGCTTGAAATCTGGATATTTCGGATGTGGAGAGTTTTACTTCAGTTTGTTTTCGTCGACAATGAAATTTAGACGTTTCATATTTTGAAAGTTTTTTTATAAAACAAATATGTATAATACAGGGCTGTGGAGTCGTGTAAAAAAAAGGCGGCTCCGACTCCGACTCCAGCTTTAAAATAATGAACGACTCCGACTCCGAGGATTTTTTTCAAAATTCATTAAATTTATTTATATAATATGTATACCATTAGATGATCTGTAGGCAGCCAAGCATGTAATGGCAACACTTTGTACTATTTTGTTTGAATACACTTCATTAAAAATATTTTTCCAAAAAAATTCGAGCCGCTCATTTTTCACGACTCCCACTCCGGTCAAAATACCGCGACTCCATGACTCCGACTCAACAGCCCTGGTATAATAGCCATAATGCCAAATCATTCAAATGGTTGAAGAAAATCATACCACTGTCACCACGTCACTACGTAATCCAGCCGAAAATTCGCTGATAATTACAATTGTGGAACAGATTTTAGTAAAATTTTAATGACACTTCCCCCTTGCCCATTCTATTTAACGAGTTATTATAACTCGAGCATTTTCATCTAAAATCAGTTGAAGCCATTTCTTACATCAATATTTTTTTAATGCTCAATTGTTGAACATGATAACCATTGAAATACATAAATATGCTTATAAGATACTAGAATACATTCAAATAAGATGAAATAATGAAATCCGATAACTGCATATCAAATCAAAGCGTTTATATCACTTATTTTGAAAATGAGCATTACATGACAACATAAATAATAATACATCTTGTTGGACTAAAAAATCTCGCGAAATATATATATATCGATGTCCTAGTTTTATAAAACGATAAGTCAAAAATTTGATGTTTTGAGTTATATTACCTCTTTATATTCGAATACATCTTCTATAGATTCACAAAAGAACATCTAGAAAAAAATACTAGTTTTCTCCCGGTCGGCAAAAGTTTTCATAATGGAAATAAAGAAATATAAACAATATCTCGGTTACATGTATAATATATACGATTCGAAATATCATTTTATGGTTTTGTCAAATTTTCAATAAATTTTAATTGAAATGAGATAAATAACAAAATGATTCACTGAAGATATGAGACAAACAATAAATATCACTTTTCTACAACTCAGTTTAGATGTGTCAAAACATTGGTCAGCCAACCATATCTCAAAATTAACTATTTTTAGTTGTAGCAGTATGGAACTAAGTCATCGATATATGTAAATATCAATTCGTAGTCGGAGTCTTAGTCGCTTTAAATTTAAAGCCGAAGTAGGAGTCATTTTTTATCCGACTTAACAGCCAGTAATAAAAGCGTTGAAAGCATGATAAAACGCATCGGTGGGCTGCCAATACCCTTGCAAAAGGTACGCCTAATCACAGATATATTCACAGTTTTCTGTTCAATAGGGAGATTTCTTTATCAATCTTATACCTACAATTTTACACAATAAATATTAAAACAATTAATTTTTACTATACTTAAATTAAGTAATGATACGTAATATACCGTAAAATTATTAATATCTATAGCTGAAAAATGAAATTACCTACCTCAGATTGCAAGAGTGAAGAGTTATAAGATGGACGCAGAAATAGGTACTATTTCTTTCAGTCAAACGTTATACTGAAACCGTTGTAGATAATATATGGGTCATAAATTGCAGTTAAGTACTGATTGAGCCAGAAAATATTGTTTTTCATAATTTAACAAAGCGCTCGGTGACCCAACTTAAAACTATCAAAGGGCTCGCCCGGGCCCCTGCGAGCCGCCTCCAGCCCACCCCTGGTGAAACGGTTAAAGTATATTTCCATAAAGATTGATAAAGGTTTGTATCCGATTTACATTGAGGACAATAAATAAAGCATGTTTGTGGTTTTTTTGTTGCGAAATAATATAATCCTTTAAGAAAAAAAACGTAATAGTTTTTTAGTGATACGATAATAGTCCAGGTAATTTTTAAGTGATTTTACATAAAGATAATATGATTTCGCTTTGTAAAATAATCATAATATAAATTATAGTTTACAATGCTATCAGTAACATATGAATTATGATGTAATTTGAGACAAAAACGAAAGACGCTATATGATCTTACGTGACGCTTATTCCTTTTTATGATTGTATTATTATGAGGAGTATGGGATCAAATACGCCCAAATTCAGTTAAGAGAAAAAAAAAATATCGCTATAATATTGGAGTACTGATTCAAAAGAACAGAATAAAATTTTTAACGTCGCCAAAAACCTCTTAGTTTCAAATAAATTAAGGGTTAAAATATGACCTAATAATCAAAACTGTCTTAGTTTTTTATAAGAAAAGTGTGTTTTTCTACGTTCAGGAAAAGGTGGATCTGGTCATTTTCGATCCAAAACTCCTCGTGATTTTTTTATGATGATACTAACGATAATCCATACTATTGATTAGCATAATTATTAAATACATTTTATTCTCTTATAAAGCATATATTTTGAGTGAAAGTCGAATTTAGGGTATAAGAAAAACGTTTTTTTGATTTCATCGCTTATTATTATTTATAATAAGTCAGATAATTATTCAATTTACTATAAATTCGCGTAGATAATATTGATCTTAGCACGTTATGAAAAAAATTGATAAAATGGATTAAAATTTTTGAGATTTACGTTAGTTTTTCCAAAACACTGGAAAATTCCCATTTTCTTACCCGTTTTTTTCGCACATACCTACGAAATTTCGCCCGTAACCAAAGGGTTAATCAGTGAGGTTAGTCATAAACAATATTTCCATTATTTGCCCGTTGTTTTTGGCTTGCTTCTGAGAATAACCAAGAGTCTATTTCCAAATACAATATTTATTATATTCCGCAATTGCCTGTTGTAGTGGCCGACAAGTAACACTACATATTTAATGTTTAAATTTATAGATTATACCAGGGTTGTGGAGTCGGGAGTCGTGGAGTCGGGTGTTGTTTTTCCGGAGTCGTAGTCGGAAAAATGTTACGACACCGACCCATTTAACGATGTGTACTCAAACCGCAAGAGTCCATAATGTTGCCATTACATGCTAGGCTGACTTAATTAAGATGATCTGATGGTATAAATATATTCAACTTTTAGGGTGTTCACTGTCATTACTTGGTGGAAAGGAATTATGTAAAGAAAAACACAATATTCTGTTATACTTATTTCTACTTTTATTTACTAAGATTATGACCGGTTTCGCTAATGGCGAGCATTATCAGCCGATAAGAAATAGAATTCGACAGTGCTATTTATACGAAACAAATTGATAAAAAAAAGGTGTTAAAAGACAGTTGGCATTGAAAAGAATTTACAAATTAAAGTACAGTAGTCAAACATTTTAATTTATATATGTTTACAAATTATATGTAAGTGAATCTGAATTTACATAAATTAACTAATGTACTGTAATTTGTAAATTCTTTTCATTGCCAACATATCTGATAAGTCAGGGGTGAGGAACCTTTTCATTTCTAAAGGCCAAATTTATTTATTTGATTCAAAATAAGACCGCACTAAAAAAAATTGACACCCCCTCCCCCCCCGCATAAACTAAATATTTTTAATTCACAATGTAAATTAGTCAAAACGTAATTTAAAAAAACTTTATCTATCTAATCTAAAAATAGTGGCACATTTCATATAGATTCTGACCAGAAAATACGAGCCATTTAATTATAAAAAATATTTTATACTTAATGTAGAATGCTTACACTCGTGCCTTCTGAATTACTTTGAGGAGCATACCTTCACGTCATATGCTGTCAGTCCCTGTCAGTGGGATGGCATAAACATTACCTGTTTAACGGAACCTACGCCCCCGACATGTCTGAGAACCACCCCTCTTTTTTGAAACATCTTAAAAGACAACTAAAGTAAAAAGTCACGTGAAAAATACACTGTTCTAAATATACGCGCATCCATTTATCTAAAAGTCAGCAAGTAATATTTTTTATTTGTTTTTACATCTTTATGAACGCCTGTAAATGTAATATATTCAGCCAGGTATTTTTTTAAGCGAATTGTGGAGTCTTGAATCTTAAAAGCTGGCTTTACAAACAGATACTTTCACTTGCGATTAAATAAAATGTATGCTTTAAGACGAAAGAAAATGTGTGTCAACTTTTTCACAAGTAGGTTTTTTCATAAGCTCGTATGAAGTCGAGACGTGGTTACCAGTGATGTAGTGCCAACTTAAAATTATAATATTTGTATGCTTTCTAACCGCAGTGATCTAATTTCCGCACCATCAAGTTTCCAATAAAATATTCTTCCAACAAACACACTATTACAAAAATCATTATATTATAATCACGTTAGAATAAACATTTATCGCAAACTTTCCAAATCGTACATAAAAAGTGTGGGAGCCCCGACCCCACTCACCCCCGCCCCACTACACCACTCAGCTATTTATTTTTTACAAAAATATTCTAAGGTGCTTTTTGGTTGCAAAATACAATTTTAAAAATAAAAATGTTTACCTTTTTTATAAAAAGATTCTTAATTATATACACACAATGTAACATTAAAATGGTCAGTATAATGTAATTAATTTATGAAATATTAATATTTGAAGCGATAGTTCATATATTTAAAAATGGTTATTTTTGAATCAATAGTTATTTTGACATAACGTTATTTTCATAACACAGCTTTAAAGCACTCTATACTAATGATACTCCCCTAGGTCACTTACACCGATCTCACCAATGAGTAACAGAAAAAAACTCATAAATTAATGTTAATACAATTTTTAAAGTACGTACCTAGCTCATTAATTATCATTTCTATAAATTAATTCATGAAAATGCACGTTTTTAATAACATTGCGGTAAGAACATTCAATTTGCAGCGAAACTTTTAAGGGTCGCAAAGTATTTCCTTCACAGGAGAGACAAATTGAATAGAGGAAATCGTTAATTCATCCCCGAATTCCCGGCTACACATTCCCACATGTGCCCCGTAAGCACACCTCTCTGTTCATCAGGGATACAAAATAAACATTAAAGGACGACCCAAACTAATATATTTATATTGTTTGACAAAGGTTGAAAGAATAATGAAATTCCCTCTGGTAGATTAATTGTATCATTTCTGGCTGCTGTTGCTTTATACTAAAGTGTCACTATTGATATAGTTGGGTTCACCTGTGTTTATTGTAACCCTACCCAAAAACAATCCTCTTCTATGGTCATCTTTCACTTAGGGCACGATGCAGGGGTGGGATAGAGGGGGCTTGGAGGGGCTCGCGCGAGCCCCTTCTTAAATTTTACTATGGCCGGCGAGCCCTTATTACTTTATAAAAAACACTATTCTCAGATCAAATTAGTACATAACTGCAATTTCTGTCTTATATATTATCTACGACAGCTTCAGTATACACAGTAGTGCATTTTTAGTGACTTAACATTACGGTAAATTGCATATTGTTACATAATATAAGTGTATTACATATTAACCGATTGATTATTTATGTATTGCATATAATTGCATAGGAGTGATAAAAAAATCACTCCTTCCCAAGAACACCGAGAATTGCTTTGAGATTAAGCGAGAACCTTGTTGACGTATTGGCAGCCCACCACTGGCACGATGATGATAATGAATATTATTTTGACAAAGTTCAGTTTCAACTTTTAATTCACTGAACTCTTTTTTTACACGGTTTTTAAACGGTCCACTAAAAATAATCATACTATATTTTGACGAGAATCATTTGTTCTCAGACACAAAAAACAGAAGCGGATAACGGATTTCCTAATAACGAGAAATTAAGCAACACAAGATAGTAATAAAAAACAAAAGCTTTATTTGATCCTAACACATAGGACTTAGGCAAAATATTTCGATCGATGAACTATGTCCAATCCCTCATAAAAGTTCCCGTATTTTAGCAATTAGCGATTGTATAGTCTCATTTTTTATAAGTTAATATCTGGACTGAGAATTGGAGTCGGAGTCGCGGAGTCACGGTATTTTGGCCGGAGTCATGGTCGTGAAAAATGAGCAGCTCGATATTTTTTTGAAAAATATATTTAATGATGTGTATTCAAACAAAATAGTCCTAAGTGTGACATTTCATGCTTGGCTGACTAAAGATAATCTAATGGTATACATATATATCGACTGTGGAAAGTAAAAAGGACGTAACCCACACATATCAAATTTTACAGGAGGCGCAAAAAACGTGTTTTGATGATTTTGGGGTATGTGCAAATTATAAATTATACACAACCTTGAAGTGCACGGAGACTTCTAAACTGGTGAATAATTGACATAATCCAATATTAATTTATGAAATTGTCGAGGAAAAACCTTTATTTCAGTCTTTTTTCTAAGTAAAATTTTTTTACAAGGTCATCTTTATCAAACTTAAAAGCTAAATTTATATACTAATTCGGCATTTGTAGCTTTCATCTTTTTGATAGAACGTGTATAAAGTTTGATACGTTGTGATTATCGAAAAAAACCTGTTTTGAAAAATCTGTGGGTTACGTTATTTTTCCTTCCCACAGTCTATATACATATATACATTGTATCCGATTACTGTTACGGATTTTTAGTCAATTTTCTATAACACATTATTGTTTTTTTTTCAAACAACTTGTTTGCTTAAAATTCAGGGAAGCAATATTATTTTTTTTATGACTTTTATCCGGCTTGTTTTATCTCGCCGAGAAAGCTATAAAATAAACATATAACTTTCAACGAATAATAAAAAGATTTCTTTTGTTAACTTTATGAAGTTGTCAAAACTGTTGACTTTGGTTACAAACATCTTCGAATCACAATATGGGCAGCTACATAAAATGTTTTTTTTAATGGATTTATGGACCTCCGTTAGAAAGCTTCAGTTCTTTCAAAACTTTAAAAAGCCTTAATTCAATGTTATGATTGTTTTTTATGATGTCATTCTATTATGTAATTAGAAATTATTTTTTTTAATATTCGGAAAAATAAGTTTGTTTTATTGATAATTTAATTATCTTTTGGCAAATATGTTCAATTAACCTTAATTATCTGACAATTTTAACAGTTAATCAATTAATATTAAAATAACAGAATATTAACAACAATTTTACAAATATAAGACCGTTTGTAAATTTATTTGAAAATCCCTGAATGGTGTCACATATGCGATCCTTAAAATTGTATTTTTTTTTTTTGAAGTGCAAAAGAGCTTTTGAGGATTATCAACGAACAAAAATGATTTCACAAGCTTTCGGATAATTATAATTTATTGCATGTTTTTACGCTTATTTTAAACAGGTGCATCCTGTTTCAAGTGTATTTTTTTATTATTGAAATACAGTAGCGGCTATATGCACTGAAACATACAAACCAAAGATCCTTTAAACATGTTTTCATTTTTTTTCATAGGAGCGGAAGGAGATATTCTTTTAATATTTTTTTATCCTCGACTGCTTCATTAGGTTAGTAACCATCATGAATTCAAGAAGTAATTTGTCAGTCGCCAATTAATAATATGCGATATATTATGTGTTAAATTTTCTATGAATTCGGCGATTATACATGCTTAATAAAAACAATAATCCTTTGTACTTCATTCCACTTTATTTAATATGTCAGGACCGGTTTCGCTCATTGCGAGCATTGTCAACTGATAAGAAATATAATTTAACAATGCTATTTATACAAAATTGAAAAGTTATACACAACAGTTGGCATTGAAAAGAAATTGCCAATTACATTAAAGTGATTCTAAAATAACACAAAATTGCTCAATGACAATGCTCGCAATGAGCGAAACCGGTCCTGACATATTAAATAAAGTGGAATGAAGTACAAAGGATTATTGTTTTTATTAATATAATGCCTTTCCACCAAGTATTGACAGTGAACACCCTAAAAGTGATTATACATGCATTATATTTAAAAATTACCCATGTCCGCTCCCAATGTGGAACCCGTGAGATTCGGCACGAAAGCCAACAACGCTAACCGCTGTGTCATAGGACCCGACATTATGATTATACTGCCTCCCATACATCAAATCCTAAAAACGAAGGGTAGCAAGAACGATCAGTCTTTTGATGTTCTTTTTTAGTCACATTCTTCAGTTCTTAACAAAAAGGTTGAGTTTTTGAAAAGGTTTAACAACCAATTCTCGTAAAAAAAGGATAATACACAAGGAAACCTCAATGTCTACATTAGAAGCTGACAATGTTTATAATTTTAGTAAAAATATATTTTATTCAATGGTTTTCAAATGAATATTCCTGGAGAATAAACTCATATTGACAATGAAAACCCATCATTTCCTTTCATTATTTATAATTTTTATTTAATATAATTTCATTATTTATAAATTATCTCTTAATTCAAATATATATCGTAATAACGTCATGGTTGCTCCTTAGAAATGACAGATGTATGTATTGTGAAACCGTTTTCATACCCAACTCGATACTGCTTAATTAAGACTCAGTGCACTCTGGAGTTAGGGTATCGATATGATAATTTACAAAGGTACTTTCGGCTTGAATTTTTCATATATCCATTTTATAAATAAACGGATTATTTGTCATTGTATTTTAATTCATAATACTATATAACACGAGCCTTGCAAGCCTCGTGCATCCATATAAAGGAGTAGCACATCAAGTGCGGCCCGCGTCATGATGTCGACCTGCTCCAGACTCACCAAATAAGGAAACTAGTCGCGGCACTCGATTAATTGCTTCTGTCCGGTACAAACCCGCCATACGTCCTATCTCGTAAATGGCGACTTATCTCAGATGCTGTATTTCTGACAGTTCAATGTTGCCACCATCTTCTCCATAAATCTTCACACTTACTTGACATGGTTTGCAAAGGGTATTTTTCGAACACACGCATTTACTTCACAGTTATTGACATTTCAAAATGGAAGCTGATTTTAAAATTCGAATCGAATGTCATGTCGTTGTTGTTTAAATTCAAATTTCGTATGTTGAATTTCATAACAATATCAAGTATTGGTATATTATTATCATTTCAACGAATTTTAAGATTTGTATCCGCGTTCACAGACGTGTTTTTTGTTACGGTTCCTTCATATCTATCAGATCCTGAAAATGGGATACAAGGAGAACGATTAGCTTACTAATAGTTCTTTCCTAGTTATGTCGTATTATTTTGATTAACATTAATTCCCATATGGTAGTTTTTATGTTCACTTCCATTTTTTACGAATAAGAACGTAAGAACATTTTGCGGATGTATCTTCCGATTAATGTATCCACTATTCTTATTGTATTTAGTATTTTCAATATTTTACTGCATAAATTTGATGAATGTTATTAAAGTACCCAACGCTTTTTTGTATGGATTTTGTTTAATCATTTATAAGATTACCGATTGATAATACCGTATTAAATTCCATTCCTATACAATTCCTGTGCCTTAAGATTTTAAAACAGAATGAACCTATTTGTCCAGATGTCCATAGAATCTAATGGAATCTCTTGCATGAGTTCTGTCGATAAAGACCCCGGTTTCGCCTTTCTGCATCTTCAGGTTTTATCAAGTGCACGAATGCACTTGAACTGACGAGCAGCAAACGGTTTGTATCTAATGCTATTGCTGAACCGTGATAGTGTACAGTTCCACATTTTTAAAGAAAACATCGTATACCAGCGGTTAAATAAATACACAAATGTGTTCAGAATCGTATGACATATATTTATTTTTGTTATATCGCATAATTATTCGAAACAACTAATTAAAAACAGTAAAACAGTAAGTAGTTGAATTACTTTATAAGAAGTCCACATGCTTAACATCGGTAGCCGACTTGGTTTAAAAACATACATAATCATAATGTGATGATAGTTTTTTTTTTTCAATATCCTGTCGGTGGACTTATCGCACACCCGTTCCCTGCTGTGACACTGCACTACTATAGTCAAGGAAACCAGTATTTCCTTAATAATGAATAAACATCAACATCTATCAATGTAAACTGCGTGGATGAATGAGTTTATTTTATAGCTTCAATATACCGACTAGGGCTAGTCGGTTTTAAAAATCCGGTTTTTAGTTAAATTTGCAACATTCGAATGCCGGTTTTTTTTCAACTCGAATATAAGAATTAATATTGAATTATTATATAACATATACACAAGATGAAATATGTATTATAGTAGTTAGTATATATATCAATAAAGGTGTTAAAACATAATGACTGTGGAAAGGAAAAAGAACGTAAGCTGCAAATGCAGAATTAGTATCTAAACTTAGCTTTTAAGTTTGAAAAAAATGAGCTTGTGAGGTTGAGCGACTGAGAAACAGTTCTCATAGAAAAAAACTTCTGTTGAGATACCTCCACTAGGAGGCAAAGGATGTGTATATTTCATATTTTGCATATGGACCAAAATCATCAGAACACGTTTTTGTACCTCCTGTATGTAACATTTACAATGTGTGGATTACGTCCTTTTTCCTTTCCACAGTCGATATCTATTTCAGTTTATTTAAAAATATATAAAGCAGTGCTTTTCAACCTTTATGTTACTGCGCCTCCCTTTGAAGAAAAAAATATCTTCGCGCCTCTCTATCCTTTATTTCATATAGTAATAAAGACACTTTTAAGGGGTAAATAAATATTTTGGACTGTTCGCGCCTCCCAGGTTGGAAATCGCTGGTTAAAAGAGATATTGCTTATGAACACACGAATAACATTGTCGTATTTTTTCTTAACAATGTCAAGATATACTAAATAAATGAAGTTTTGAAAATGAAACTTCTGCTTACTTTTTTTGCTTGAATTATATTTTTTTTTGTTAAGCATGTAAACATCACTATCATCTATACAAACTATTGTATTTCAAAAACCGATTTTTCAAAAGTCGGTTTTTTATAAGCCCTAATTCCGACTCGTATTATGTCAACTAATATAACTCCACTGAGCAGACAATCTTGTTTTATGCTTTAGTAAGTAGGCTTGTGGGAGAAAAGGATATGATACGTACTTAGAAACACTATTCACAATCATTATTAAATATAAAAGGTTTATTAGTGCAAATGATATGGCGGTTATGTATTATAATACACAACGCAGCCATTTTTCCAGCAACAAGCCGTCAAGAATAGTGATCACATACGTTCGTTTGTATGGAAATTCTACTTCTTCTTCTTCTCCACTTTGTCCTCTCCAATGCACTGCTCTTGGCAGTCTACTGTAAAGATCCACGTACCATCAGTCTAGCAGTGCTTAACAAATGATAAAAGAGAATCGAACTGTCAGACAGCATTCTCATGAATTGAAAAGAAAAAAAGCCATACCTTGCATTATTAAATTGCATGTGAATAAAATCACAATTATCATATTACGACTGTTTACATAAAATAAGTATTTTCAACGTAACGTTTTTTGACAGAACGATGGAGATAGTAATTTTATAATATATGTTTGTCAGCATCTTAAGTGATACATAATTCAAATTATTAATTTATCATCTCATGTTTTATCCATTTCTCTCCACAGCCACAAGATGGCAGCGTGTGCGCGACGTAAGCGCTCTGAGAAATGTCAACCAGGCGGAAAATGAAGGAACTAATAATGTAAATGGAGTAACCGCTAATCACGCGCTTCACTAACATCTTCTTTTGACAGATGCCTAAAATTAGTCTATAAATAATTCATGGGGCTATACAAAATTCAGGAAGGCAAAAGCTTTCTTTACAGCCGAGCTATTTTCAATTATTTTCACTTCTTGGGTATGCATAAGTAATTCACCTGGAAATCTTTATTGACTAAACAACAGAATTTATCCGACAAGAATATCGTATCGGCACTTTTATCGACCGGGTGAATCTATTTATTTTTAAGTGACTGCAGACTTCAAAAGATTTTCGATGAATGAATATCTAATATTATTATCAAGTTAAACTTAGCAGTCATTTTAAATGTTTAGCATTTATATTTTTCGCCTGAGAGTTTTTTTTGATTTTGCTATTGGAAAAATTCATCAACGAATAAACGTGCGTGTTTTCAAATGCAACAGTTTTAGATAAATAGAGCAGTGCTTCCCAAACGTTTTCATACCACGGCCCCTTAAATCTGAAAAAATAATGCGCGCCTCCCCTAAATATAAAACATGTTTTGCGGTAGCCCCCCATTAGTAGTTTCACTGTATTTGTATTAACAATAAACTACATATCTACCCATAAGCGGCAAAAGAGCTTAACCGACAAAATTAGGTAAATTACGTTTTAAGCCAATGATTGTTCAATATCGCCTAAGGTTGGGTGGGGAACCTTTTCATTTCCACGTTCATTTATCTGATTCAACGTAAGGCAGCAGTAAAGAAAACATTGACACCCCCCCTTTTTATTTCGACTGTCAAACATATAATAGGTTGATTACGCTCTTTTTCCAAACGCTTGCGAATAATTCTTTGATTAAAGTGAATGTTTTAATCAAGTAAAAAGGCCACATCAGAATAGCCAAGAGGCTTCCAGAGGTTCCCCTCCACTGGCCTAGAGCGTCAGGGACAAAAAACTTCTAACGTTTTCTCATTGGCCTGATCTTTTTTATGGTCTGTGCATTTTAGCGTTTTGACTTGTTGTCGTTTGTTCCACGTATACCTCGGTTGAGAAACGCTGATCTAGAGAACTGAAAAAAGTCAGTATAATATCAGGATAGGCGCTGAACATATATTACTATTTACTAACCGCATTTAATTTGTAAAACCCTTCTCATGTAAAATTCATAAATTTTCGGTTATGATTTTCGGACGATTACGGGTCGATATTTTCATAATATTTGGCATTACTTACTGCTGAACACAATGCAATTGTTTTCTAATCATAAAATCATACGATGAACGTTTTATAAGTCACCCGAGATCAACTTGAAGAGAAAAGACATTACAAACAAACAAATCTAAGATGTTAAATTTAAATAGAAAAAATCTTAGTTCATATTGAACCTTTTGGTATTTGAACTTAGACCGGCATGCTCGTTAGAGCGTAGCTCTTACCGACCAGACCACAGAGAGCAATACACACAATTTTATTCTTGGATATCTATATCGACTGTGGAAAGGAAAAAGGACGTAACCCACACATATCAAATTTTACAGGAGGCGCAAAAAACGTGTTTTGATGATTTTGGGCCATATGCAAATTATGAATTATACACAACCTTGAAGTACATGGAGACTTCTAAACTGGTGTTTAATTGACATAATCTAATTAAAGAAATTGTCTAGGAAAAAACATTATTTCAGTATTTTTTCATGTTTTTAACTTTTTACAAGGTCATCTTTTTCAAAATTAAAAGCTAAATTTAGATACTAATTCGGCATCTGCAGCTTACATCCTTTTGATAGAACGTGTATTAAGTTTGATACATTGTGATTATCGAAAAATACCTGTTTTGAAAAAACTGTGGGTTACGTCCTTTTTCCTTTCCACAGTCGATATAAATTCATTCTGTTTATATTAGCGCCTACGCATAAATGCTATTGTATTGCTTAAAATAATTTCATTTCGCGTGTTTATTTATTCAATCTAAGCTCGCTCGAATTCATAATAAATATTTTTTCTTTGTCTATTTACAAAATTTCTTTTCATTCGATGTCGCAATTAAAAACAACAATGATATTTTTTTCTGTGGTTATCTTTTCAATAACATTTTTTATTATTTCTACGTCTTTTTTTGCCTACGCCTTTTTTGGTACGGTCTGTCTGTCGTAAAAATATATAGTGTGTTCATAAATCACTTTTCCCGGTAAATATTATTACTTTTAATTTTACGCCTTTCTCCAAGCTCTTTTCAATTATAAGAAAAGGTTTAATAAAGTTATTTTTCAACTCTTTTTTACAAACATACCATAAAAATATGGGAGATTTAATATGTATACTCTCTGTAACGTAGAAATCGATTCCTCGGCGAAAAATGATCAGCCCTTGTGGTGGTAGTGATAAAAATTCTCCCCTAGCAATCAGATGGGTTTTAAAGCAAGATCCAAACAAAATAGTGTATTGAAAATTGAAATTGTTTGCGATGTCATCTCTCATCGAGTCGATCGCTGGAGACTTCAAAAATGGGTAAATAATTCAAAATGTTTGACGCATCGAAAACTATTTTAATATTCAAAATCACAATTGTGATTTTGTACCGCACCTGTGCCGCATGCTAGATGTATAATAGTTTAAATATTTATTTGACCGTGTACCTACAACTAATCTTCAAAAATTGTAAAAGGATAGTTGGTATACGAAGAGATAAACGTTTAAAATACTTTGAGATTAATTATGTCGTAATTGGAAAGAATTTGATTGCGATAAATTGTACGTGACATGAGTTTTCCATGTGAGAAATAGAAGCGCGGTCAGTTTTCTACGTAATTATCAATACCTGAATAATGTTCTTTCTTACTTTAGATTGCAAGAATGAAGAGTTCCAAGATTGACATCTAGGTAGGTACTATTCTTTTCGCTCCAGTTACATGTTTCAAACTTGTATCCAGTCCAGTATTGTTGCAGTCCAGGGTCGGCGCACTTCATACAGGCGAAATAGGCAACCACCTTATAAATGGAGAAGTAAAATAAATGTTAAAACATTAATAATATTAAATATCAACGCTTCAAGCAGTAGCTCTAAAACTTAAAAAATATTTTCCATCACAAATAGTACTGCTATTATAGTGCGACAAAATATTAAGCGAGAGCTAAAAAAAGGTCCCAACATTTTTTTTCATTTTGAGAATTCCGCAAATTCCTGGGGGCTTGAAATTGGAAATTCTGGGAAGAGCTAAAAAAAAAGTCTTACATATTTTTATTTTAGGAAATCCGTATCCCAGGACTGCTTAGGGTGCCAAATCATATCGCGCCGGCACTTGCCGTAAATAGTAAATATATATCAGAAATTGCCGATATGTACTGATTTCATCTAAAAATATTATTTTTGTTATTTCAAAAATTTAACAGGCTCACACGAGCTCCCTCTAGCCTACTCCAGGAATTTGGATATTATATACTAGATATAAAACGAACTTTATGCAAATATGAGAACTTTGTAAAGCGTATTCCGTTTAATTTACAGTAAATACATAATTTAAGATAAATTTATTCATTGAAATATATCTGAGAAGGTAGGAAAAGAACTTCGAGTTTTTCTTTTATTTCTCCTTATAAAAAATCTGAGATACGATGTTTTAATATTAATCAGTGACACAGTGAATTATGAAAGCAATTTATTTTTTCAATAACTTTATAGTAATCAAATCACACAAAGAAAATGTGTGTGGTATACGACGAAGCGCGTGGAATAAGTATTTTATCATCTTACCACCGTTACCTAATATCGAACACACTGTACTCTTTTTCTTGCTGAGATGGATTGAATCAACATTCATTTGGTAGAACTATATTTTAATCGAATCAAACAAAGAAATGTGTTAGACAACATTATTCATACGTGTGGTATTATATATTTTGAATACATTGTACTTTCTTACTGAGATTGAAGGATTGCATCTCAAGCTGATGATAGATAGAATCAGTATTTACTTGGTAGAACTCCATTATAATAAAGTCTAAAATAATACTGTATTAAAAAAGGCTTGGGGACTCTTTTCATGCCACGAGGCCTGTCATTAATTAAGGTTATTATTCTATAAACTTCAATTATAACCTAATCCATAGTTTCTCAACCAGGAGTCACAGAGTAAAAAAAAATAGGGCAACCACAGTATAGTTTTTAGAGGCCACGGATAAATATTCATAAAATTGCAGGTTTTGAAAAAAGGACAGAAACAAAATATTTTGATATTTTGGGAGAGATATTTTGATATTTTGCGAGGAGCTTAAAAAGGTCCCGCGTCGTTTTATTTTGGGAAATCCGTAAATTCCTGGAATTTTGGGTTCGAAATTCTGGCAAGACCTCAGAAAAGAAAGAAAGTCTCGCGTTCCTTACAATACTTATACTTAAATATTACAAAACGGAAAAACATGACACCCAAAAAGGTTGAGAAACTATGATCAAATCTATAAAAGTATTTTTTTATATGAACACATGGGCATTATTTTTCGAATGAATGTCTTCTCATTTTATTTCAAAGATCAGTAATTGTGGGGTTATAATGCAAAACTATTTCCAAAAAAATGAATTTTTTAGTAGAGCCAAATACAACACAAACATTTGCATAAAAATATGATTTCCAATTTGAAAACGACAGTGTTTTGAACATTTTATATTAAAACTGACCAGTCGCTGCATACTAGGGTATCCAATCCCGGGATTTCGGGATTGATTAATTTTGAATCCCGGTATCCCGGGATCCCGGGATTGAGATTTTCTCACCGAGAAATTTGAAATCCTCAATTCGCTATACTTTTTCCTTGGATTCTCACAGAACCTCGTTTTTTTTTAGCTCGCCGAGGAATTTGAAATCTTGAATTTGCCAATTTCGTGTAAATTTTCGGAATTTTCTCAAAATTTCTCAATAAATAATAAGAAAATTGAACGGGATCCCGGGATTACGGGATTGGATGCCCTACTGCATACCTAACTCAACATCGTTCATTTTGGAAATAGTACTTTTTGCATTATGGCCCCACAATTAGCTATCTCACATGAAAATGGATTTATTAATTATTTGAATATTGGTGGCCGCCAACGGCTTGGTAAGTCAAGAAAAAAGGGAGTTGAATTGTTATAACTATTTATTATGAAAATAGCAGATAATAAAATATGCTTCATTCATTATTCACGTATTTCTAATATAAATACTATATGATTCTCAATGTTGACAACTTTTTAAGATACGATCATTAAACAGCCTTTGGTGTACATATTAACCTACTCACTAGGGCATCCAATCCCGGGATCCCGTTCAATTTTCTGATCCTTAAATCCCGGGATTGATACGGCTGCGATCCCGGGATTTCGGGATTGAGAAATTTTGAGCAAATCCCGAAAACTGACACGAAATCGGCAAATCGAGAGTTTCAGATTCCTCGGTGAGCTAAAAAAAAAAAACGAGGCTCTGTGACAATCCGGGAAAAAGTATACCAAATCGAGAATTTCGAACTCCTCAGTGAGCTAAAAAAAAACGAGGTTTGGAGATAATCCGGGGAAAAAGTATAGCGAATTGAGGATTTTGAATTCCTCGGTGAGCAAATCCCAATCCCGGGATTGGAAAAAGGCTCCGGGATTGGATACTCTACTACTCACACCGTCCGACAAATAGAGTTTGGGAAAAAATGATGATGAACAATAACACCAAACAGCAAAAGCTGTTACGAGATTATCTATTTCTTTTCCAAAATGGCCGTCGGTGATTCGGCGAAATAATTTTCCACGGCTCTGAATAATAATGAATGTTTCTTTTTGTGTGGAAAGCCATTTGGAGTTTTGTCATTTGTTAGCTCACCTGTCAATTTCCCGGCGAAACCTGTTGGGAAAAAGAACTCGTTAGTCGCCATTTCATCTTTTTTCCTGTGTACCAAAGTGACAGTTCATTATTCAGTGTCACCAATCCCTAGAACGATTTGAAACGTATGTAATTAATGGTGAGAATTATTATCTCTATAATAAAAAATCGAATTTGGATAATTTTCATTGAAGTTTTTTTCATATTATAGTTTAGTCAATATGCATTGAACATAACTTAAATATATTATAAACATTATATGTGTTATGACCCCGCCTGTTTTTTTGAGGTATAAAGTTCTTTAACTTAAATGATAGACAATTCTACGTTCTACTTTTTGAGTCAAGAAAAACAGTAATTTAATAAAAAAAAAAACATAAATTTTACTATTTTAGTGTACTGTATGACATTATATGTGTCACATGTTGTTATGCCACCAACCAGTACCGGTGCGAAGTTATGTGGGACCCAAGGCAAAATTCACTAAAAATTTCGTGATTCCGGATTGAAAAATTTTCGCTCTTGAAATCCTGAGAATTTACGGATTTCCTAAAATGAAAAAAAAGTGAGATGATTTTTTTAGCACTCGCGGGTATTTTTCAAAACAATTTTACTCGCAGCCAGAGTTTAAAAACACAGAAATTTACGGAATTCCCAGAAGAAAAGACGCAAGACTTGTTCTTTGTTTTTTAACTCTTCAAGATTCCTAATTTCAAAAACCTAGGAATTTGTGGAATTCGGAACATTTAGGAATATTAATAAGTTCGTCCGTAAACGATACGTGTCACCCAAAATGTCTTGCATGTAATAGATTACCCATCACTGGTCTAGATTTTCAAATATTTGAGAAAAGCACCACTGATGTCGGTAATATCGCAATTGTGATTTTACTAGTCTAGATGTCCACATATTACAATTTACGCCCATCAAAAAGGTTAGGAAACTTTACGAAGTTGATTCTTGATCGAGATAACGTTTTCTCGGTGTGTCCTATCAATTCTGTGTGTTTTATTTTCTTCCTACGCGGTTATTTTATTATATTAAGAAATGAATTCATTTCCACTTTCGTCATAGAGTTTAAAGGGCATTAAACTTTTAATGAACAACATAAACTCGCATACGACATGTGGTCATTCCTTAAACGGAAACCAAGTTCTGGGTTAGGTGGGCGACAAAAGATCGACTTGCGATGATATACAAGGCAATAAACAAAGTGCCAAGTTCAAATAGGCTTTCAGCCCGACACTGCATCGATAGGCTTTCATGGAGTATTCGACGACAGGAGTTTATGGAGATTTATTTGTGAATTTATTCCCGACATAAAAAGCGGGGGATAACGATTTCACACGTAGCCGATCATATTTCCGACATGGCTATGAAAAAAGTTTATTATGAAATCATATGGTCGCCCACTTATGGATAACGATTATAGCTTTAATTTCGAAACTGGATCTATCACACAGAGGTGTTGAAAAAATAGTTAATCTTACAGTATTTACGCTCAATAAAAGCCATAGATTCCCAAACTTGTCTGACCGAATATCTCTTTTTAGCTATAACAATACACAAAGTCCCCCTGGAAATTATTTTTTTTTAAAAAAACGTAGTGAACATTTTTTCTGTGTACATGTCTCAAGGTTGTAAATAATATTAGCTGATAATTAAATAGTTGAAGTATTCATAAAATAATAATTAAATGGATGACCACAGCGCAGTGGCGGCCGGTCAATGTGGCATTTGATCAATGCACCCCTTGTATATGCGGGGCCGGTTATATTTCATGAAATAATATGCAAACATAACAATTAGACCATTCCTCATTTTAAATTCTTCATGTATTTATTGTCTATAATAAATATTCTAGAACATTTTATTTTTTATTTTATTTTAGACAATAAAAACATGAAGAATTTAAAATGAGTGAATGGTATAAATGTTATGTTTGAATATTATTTCATGAAATATAACCGCCTCTGCATATACAAGGGGTGCATTGGTCCAATGCCACATTAACCGGCCGCCACTGCCATAGCGTGTTGCCACATTTTTTTTGTTTTAATGTTGATTATTTACAATAAAGTTTCAATATCAATATAAAATAACATCACAAAATCATAGATAGCATTTGTTTATGTGTGATTTTATCGACAATCTTGTTACAATTTAGATATGTACACCGTGTCATAAAAGGTGTTAGGATATTTTATTTAGTTAAAAAATATTAACTTATTTCCTCCCTTTATCTTCCAAATTCCCCTACTTTAACTAGGAACGGGATACTTCCCTCAGTTTCTGACAGGATATCGCTTTCAATATACATACTTTATTTTAAAGATCATGTAGTGAGATGCAATTTCAACATCAAAGACATCCGTGATCGAAAACAATGATATTGATATTTCGGCAATAGGCCTAGCAAGACTATGTACCGTTGCTTTAATTAGTAGCTCATTAAATGTTACCTTAATTATATTTCTCGTAAATTCACACCTCAGTGATACTAGTAGTTATAATTATTTACTCAAAATAGAGACATTTCACATCCTAAATCACTCTCAAAAACGACGCTCGTTCGCGAGCGCTTATTCTCACCAGCATGTTTGGCAGTCAGCGGGTTAATTGCATTTATAACACTGTTACTTCAACACGTCGGGCCAAATTGGCCACACGATACAATTTAAGTATACATTACTGGATAATGATGATAATATTGTATTGAAACCCGCACAAGTAAAAACATTTTACTGAAAGCAAGATCGCTATTCGGATGACAGCAGTTTTGTACATTCATTTATAATTCAAAACATAATACACGTCATTTGAACAAAACCAAAAGTGATCAAACAAATCTCATTTCGACAATTTCGACAATTTCATCAATGTACCTATAACATGTTTATTTTTTCAAAAATAAAGGCGTAAACTTTTTTATAATATCTGGGGTCACACAAAAATACGCGTTTTTCAATGCCTTACCCATAGAAGTAAAAATTAAAAACTCTTTACTGCATTGAAGATAATGTTTGTACATATTTTTTTCATTTAATAAAAACAATTAAATGGAAAATCTGTACTATTTATAAATATCACACTTGGTAACCTAGTTACTCAAAGGTTCTCTACCCTTGTTCTAGAATCTGAATTCTAGAATGTAGTATTATTAAATTAAATTCTTGTCATGAGCTTCTTAAAATCATATTCAAATTCTAAACATAATTATTTTGACTTTTGGATGATAAACCAATCATTATTGAAATGAAAGTAGTAAACACGAAAATTAAATCCCCACTTGTGTTTTTAAAGTAAACTCAATGAACAATAGCAGATTCTATTAAAATATAAAATATACACAAAAATTCAGTCGTGGTTTCAACGTGTTACGATACATAATAATATGTGAGAAGTTTTCCTATATAAATTATCGACACCGTGTTTGAGAAGTAAGTTAAATAATAATTGTAATATCCGTTAATTGCATTAATTAGATATTATTTTGACATTGAAATAAAAATGTGTCACACTGTATGTAGGCTAAATCATTTAAAATAAATATATTTAATTGGGAGATGATTGTAACAAATTAGTCAAGAGGTAGAGGTCTCACCGCAGTATGAATTTGGGTCTTTTTAAATTGAATAAGAAGGATTATTGTGCTCATTAAGGATGATCACCAAGCATTAGCATCTCGCCTGGTTTTTTTTATTTCTCCCTATATGTAATTTAAGTTCACTTGGTTGTGTTCACACCCAGGCTGGAATATAAGGACCTGTATATTTTGTGCACTGTTTTTTTTTGTTGTGGTTTTTTGCAAATCAAATGTGGGGTTTTTGGCAAACTGTGAAATCTTACTAACTCAATTACACCCATACCGCGATTTTCGCTTTACACGGTTTTACTAGAAAGTGGTCAAGAAATACATATATTTTTCAATATTAATTATATAAAACGCAAAAATACGCTTAAATAACAGATTATTTAACAACGATAAACCTAGAAGAATCTGCTGTTAGATAATAATGGTTTTGAAGCAATCTTAAGAAACAACTGGTTATATTAGAATACAGCAGCAATAAAGAGGAACAATAGTATTTAATCCCGTTTTATGTAAAATACATTAAAAAATATATAATGTATATTATTATAAAACAATATACATTAATATTGTAAAGTTAAAATATTTTTACCGCACACTGATTGATATGAGAGAATAAATATAATTGTAGGAGTTCACTTTACGTGATTTTTTTGTAACATATCTCCTAATTTGTACGAGTTCTACCTAGATTAACGCGAAATTTTAATTTTTCGATTCATCGCTTGCATCGATTTTTAGGAAAGCAACTTGATTGATTCACGTAGAAAATAGAAACAATATAAAATGTGTAAGTTTGATTCATGGCTAGTTTTCTTCCTCCAAAATGTGGACTGACTTCTTTCTGCTTTGCTTGCTCATTTGTTAGAAGCCAAATAAAATAACGATATAAATATTATATAATAAGTACTCGGGTTCTTGATTACTCGATACTTACGAGTTACCATCTCTAGACGGAAACAAATGCATAATAAATAAACAAATACAAGTTCAAACAAACGAACCACAAAGTCGTATTTCCGTGTGTGTATTGTATATACGTACTCAACTTAAAGTAGTCCAGAGTAGTATGTCAATAATAATATTGATTATTTCGTTACCAATCGTGAAAAATTATTTCCGTACCAAGATGTTGATTTTGATATAAATATAACTAATTAAGATCACAGTTTGAAAATAAATTGCTTATCGAACGGTTATAATAAATGGTTGCCTTGCTGCAGAAGTGATAAACTTTGTTAATACGGGAGCTGCTTAATAAAATAGAAGCTTTTTTTTATAATATGATGACGAAAATTCGGTATGATAGATTTACGAATACTATAAGATCGTAGATTATAAGTTGTCTGCTTAGAGATGGCGCTAGTGTCACGAAAGTGGTGTTGCCATACAGCTATGGCCACCACGGAATCAGCATCTTTATTTATTGAAATAATTAGTAATCTATTCTTTAAAAAATTCTAGTTTTCTGCAAATTCTCACAAAATATTTTTGAAAAACTTGACATTGTCAATCGTTTTAATTCCTTAGCAGTTCTAATAAAAACTTTGTTCATGACACTAACAAGATTGCGTTTGACAGCTACAAGTTCACTATTGACTAGCTTAGTTCCAACTTCTGCCGGCGGCCAAGTTATATCTGTAGACTGAAACACTCGAATGAGCACATGGAAATTAATCATATTGGCGTTTTGTTTACGGTGCATGAATTTTAAGTGTCGGCTTAGTAAGTGTTTTGGAACTCAAAAACTTTGTGAAACAATATGAAGAAATAATGATGGCATAAGGCAAAATAACTATCAGCTCTTGCAATGCAAAATGTGCCCGTCTATATGAAACGAATTCATATTTTTAGTACAAAGCTTTGAAAAACAATGTTTTCGTTAAATGATTGTTGTATTTTAATTCTGTTACAAAGAAAATGTGCAGTAAGCGACAGATATAATATTGCAATCATCGCAACTTTTCTTTGTGCCATATCGTGAAATATGAATATTGTTATTATTGAAATATTGCAATAATTTTAATTATGCAAGTTTACCATTTTTTATATTCTTGAGCTTCATTTGCAAGCCAATAACACATTATTGTAAGCAAAATAATACTACTAGGTATTATTAAATTTATTTGTCCGTATACAATATTTTTATTTGTTTTAGATAAAATTTAACTATAAATTTTAGTCAAAATAACCTCTGTCCAGACCTAAACCACATCCAACAATTTTGATACCTTATGCAACCAATGTGGGGCATATCCTATTCGGCTTAATTTACATGTTTTTTTAATGATTGCTATTGCTTTAGTGGACCCAATTATTTATTACCAATATGAGAATTCTTGTTTCATATACATATGTTAAAAATTGTTTATAGATCTTTGGCATCAGCTTCAATGCCATGTATTGGTACATTTTTCGTAAATGCATATTCATATTTTAAAAAAAACTGTTAATTATTTACATAATATGTCAAAATCGTTGAAAATTCACAAAGGACCGCATTTGTTGCGGCGGTCGTATATTTAACACCTCTGCTTAATTCCATTTGGTCATATAGAATAAAACACGTAGATTTACCGTAGATTATTTAATGTTTTTATTATACTGTCAGTGTTTCTTTACATGGAGATCAGTGTCTGCCAAACTGTGTGCTGCGGCACACTACTGTGCCGCAAGACGTCGCAGGTGTGCCGCGGTGCAAGAAGCCTTCAAAATTTAAATTTTACACGACGCTTATTCATTATAATTTTCTTCAATTTAAATAAATTTAACATCTACACATTCAAACAAATATTTGTCACGCTCATACATAATAGTCAACGCAACACATTTTCTTTTTTAAAGGAAAAAAGCATTTTTATTTTGTGTGCCGCGGTACTAGTCCCATTCACCAGTGTGCCGTGAAGTGAAAAAGTTTGACAGACACTGTGGTAGATGATGACGATAATTTTATACATTTGATTTTATTTGAGATACCGCTAACCGATTTGGATAATAAATAAACCTAGATAATTATCTCTTTGTTATATGTAATTTTATTATTCTACTACGTCTGTATTTTATTTACGGAATATATAAACATCTTTATAAAACAATAACACTCCTACGTTTATTGTTAATTATAACACAATGCTACCATATAATGCTCAGTGTGTCTAAATCAGCGACTCCAGAAATTATTTCCCCACGCAATTAATAATTAATTAAAATACAAACGTTCACAAAATGGATAAGAACTCTTGTCTTTTTCACTCGTCCCAATTTGAACTTATCAAACACGAAATTACAATTTAAATTTATTTTACTCTTATAGAAGAATTTATTGTTGTCAATGTCCTTTATTTTTGCCTGTATCTTTAAAAATAACGAGTATTTCCAATTCAATTGACGTGAAAGACGACTTGGTATTTTGATTTCGATATTTACCATAGTGATGTTTTTTTACCACAGTATTAAATAAGATTTGTGTTAATATTTTGCACTTTAAAGATTGGTAAAAGAATTCCACTAAATTACGTCATATATAAACATACAATGATTCACTCAATGATGTCTATAAATGTAATTTGTTCAATTTCATAATTGGAGCATTTGGCCGCCACATGAATTCCTGTCACATGACAAGCCTTCGTCTCCTTCAAGCAGACCATATGGATAGTATCCCGAAGGTCGTCCAGGATACTGGAATACCACCGGTCAGAAAAGAAGCAAGTAGTGTTGAGGCTCTTCGGAGGCATCCAAATCGCGTGACGCAGCCATATTAAATGTATCTTCAAGACCAATGACGAGACAAACTGTCATATGTTTTTAAGTAATTAGAAATAATTCTTGTATTATTAATACATATAAACATATGATGATGATGGTCTCTGCCTTTCATATAATCCCCCCCCCCCCCCGCCCATCTGATTCTAAAACGGGAAATTGTGATAGCGATAATCTTATCATTAGCAATGTCCTTCTACCCGTTGTCTTTTGAAAGCTAAGCGACTGAATATTGAGCAGTTCTCCTAGAACCGGGTGGGGAACCTTTTCTTTTCTGAAGGCCGCATTAATTTTTTCTGATTCGACACGAAGGCCGCAGTAAGCATTGACTAGGATATTTTTGGCCGAAAACAATTTTATGTCAATTTCTAAGACCCAGAAATTTGCGGATTTCCCAAAATTGCCACCAAAAAACCAACGTGGGACCTTTTATTAGGTCTTTCAAAGATTTTGACACCATAATTACACCATGGCCGCACCAGAGTAGTCAAAAGTCCGCAGGTTCCCCATGCCTGTCCTAGAACAACTTCTGCTGAGAAAATCTCCGTAAGAAGTCCATGTACCTGCTCCACATTTAGACCGCATATATTAAAAATTAACAATAATAAGTAATAATTGTAATATTATCTTCAAATACGAAACATCTGATCAAAATACCGTACCTCGAGATGGTATTTCTGAATTGTAATGCTACCAATATAATAATTATTGAATCAAACCATAGAGAACCGTTACCTAACCAAAAAAAACTCCATATGATTTTCGCTGCCGTACAAAAAAACGGCCTCGATTTATCATTATTTTATCATTGTCTATTATAAATTCCTGCCGCTGGGCTAATTGTGATATAATTTTCGATGGAGATACACACGGCCATTACCGGAACAAAAAATGGCCTACTAGAAGAACATCTTATTGGCGGCATCTGGGCTTAGATGCTGTATCAAAAAGAAATAAATTATATGGTAATAATAAACAGCTCCGTTATTTTTTTTAATAGGAGGTGTGTTTTTCCCCTTTAAAAACTTTCCCTTCCCCCTTTGACAAAAAATATTTTTTCTTGTAATCATGCCTGCTTTCAATGGGACATCGACTCCTAACTGCGTTTATTCAAATATAACTTTTCTACAAGAACTGCATGTTTCGTTGTCGCTTTGAATTTAATGCAATTCTATCAAGAATATTTCAACTAGATTACCACTAGACCACATCAGCTGTCATTTTAATTTCTTCATAAAATATGATGATATTGTATTTTAAATATCTATTTGTATTAAAATTGATTAATAATTGTTGCAATTTAAAAATCATGCTCACAATAGAAGACTGATTCAAATGTACTAACATTGGCGATACACAATTTAAAAAAAAGTATATTTTTGCACAGGAGTGTCTCAGGAGCAATCAATCACCCATGACTTTGGTCAGAAACTAGAAGTCGAGTTTTATTTCACAGTGCTAAATAAATTACCCCAGTATATAAACGAGATCTGGTCGCTCTCCGTATGACTCTGCACTAAGTCAATATACTGCTGAAATTGTGTGGTGCATAAGATCACCACGCTGGACATCCAAATGATTTTATAACACGATAACCCATATCATATATCCCCCAAACAACGTTGAATAATTTATTTTATAATTTACTTTGAATAATAATATATTTGCATATCAGATAAGTAATTATTATTTTAAGGTTCCCCGGGGTTATTAGATTTAATTTATTTAACAGGAAACATAATATTTTCAAACGCTGATTTCAAATTATTACTAAAATTGGATTGTACCCTCTTTAGCGCGAAGGTAAAAATAATTTGTTTAACCAAATTTAAATGTAGGCCGAGTTTGTTAAAATTTTAATTTTCTTCTCCTCTTTGGGAATATTCCAATTTACTTTACGAAGGCAAACCGAGAGCAGTTTTAAATCTACGCCTGGTGCTTCGTTGGGTTTTAACATCTTCAAACCTGGTCAAGTAGTATGATTACAATTTTTTTTGTACCAAAAACACACACATTTTTTTTAAGATTTCGACTGAAGGTGCTTGGTGGAATTTCAATATTAAATTTGAATTGTTCAAACTATGTACATTCTCACAGATTTTTTCACTAACGACCCGGGTTTCGCCTTTCGGCATCTTCAGGCGTTCAAGTTTACGGATGAACTTGAACTGACGTTTAGTAAATGAATGCTTCGTGTTTATATAAGAACTTTGAACTCAATGATACATTTATTTCTTATATAAACACGAAGCATTCATTTACTAAACGTCAGTTTAAGTTCATCCGTGCACTTGAACGCCTGAAGATGCCGAAAGGCGAAACCCGGGCCGTTAGTGACAAAATCTGTGAGAATGTACATAGTTTGAACAATTCAAACGCACATTTTTATTTGTTTTATCATTTTAAGTTATTTAAACCAATTTGCATTTCTTTAATGCTTCCTTTTCACGATCCTCGATTCTTATTCTATATTAGATATTGTCTTTCTTTAACATTAAATATACTCTAGTAATTTAATAAGATGCAGGAGGAAGCTAAACTAATAATTCGCTAGCCATATGTAGCTGTTAATGACTGTCATTTACTTAATAACACCAAGTAAGAGGAAAGCCATTTTGGACAGAGGGAAGCGGAAAGTCGTTGGAGGCAGCCATGACTACTGAAACGAGGCGGGAAGAACAGAGTTTTTGCGAGCTTAAGGCGGAAAAATTGTGTGAGAAAAAACTCATTGGAAAAATTGGGGAAAATTAAAAAACATTATTTTAATTTCAAACACATAATTGTATACCATTTTTAACGTTAGATTACACTTATTTGGAAAGCGTGACATGTATTACTTATTCTATCCACAACTTAGAGGTTACTATGAATGTTATTTTTATGAAGAGTTGCTAGTTTATGTCTATGAAAAAGACTATTCCATTAGTTTGATCAGTGACATCTAGGTATACTTGAATCCAAAACGCAATATTTGGAAACGATCCTCTTAGTCTTCCCAATAGTAATTATATGTTTCCATTTCTTGTCTTCATTTCCCTGCGTAAGTACGCCACTGGCTCCCTGTTCATTGTTTACAAATAAATTTTATTACAATATGATTATAAGGAATGTTTCACTCAGCTGAGATGATTTAAAAATCCTATTTAGCTATATTCTATCAATTAAACGTATGTTGTTTAAAAGTAATTTAATAATTTATGTTAATTATAGGTGTCTCTATAGACCGTGACACTTACCGTTAGCAAAATAGCCTTCGTGCTCTCCTGAAAATATATCTGGAAATAAAGGTAGATGCTTAGTGTTAAGAAAACGTGATATTTAAAAAACACTAAAATTAAATATAAATTCAAATTTATGAAAGCCTTGTAGAAAATATCGTTTTAGAAAACATAAAAATTACTTGGTTATAAATGAAGTTACATGTACTGCATGGTAAGGATTTGTGACGAAAAGTAAAAATTCCTCCAGAGTATTAAAGCATTCGATAAGTCATGTTAGTTACTCCAGGTTAGGTATTTATCATTTTTTTCTTTAAATATTTTTTCAATAATAAAAAATAAATTTCTGGATTCATAGTGTTATGCGAACATAATATAATATATACAAACCCGGTGCAGTTTATATGCGGAAGCAGTTATGAAGTGTGCGCACCGAATCCGTGGACCACCTGTTTGTAAAAATTTCCCTGGCTTGGTAAATATTTGCATCTATATATTGTGTTGTTATATATGCTCAAATTTTTTTTATGCCAATAATGCAAGGTATGCTATTAAATATAGCATACTGTATAAATACTTGAGTTGTTTTCGGATTTTTAAACCTAATTAAAATGTGGCCCTTTAAGCAAGTTTCATTTACCGACAGTGGTGTCTCATTTAAGCTGTATTGACTTTTTTCAAAAACCAGATATTTAAAACCCGGTTTTTACCAAAATTTACGACATTAAAACGCTTGTTTTTTCAACATGGTATTTTCGATTCTATGCAGGCATATTAAGACATCAAATAGCATGAAATATGAGTTTGAATTATCAGTGTTCATGAATGTTTTGTTTGTTATTATTACATTGGATTTGTTTTATTGATCCGACGGTAAACTATTTTTCTTTACTATTAATTATTTCCTTCATAAGTTTTTGGTTTGATTTGTGCATTTTCCGTAGCTGTAATTCGCTATCAAATTCCGCGTAGTTTATAATGCAAAACTCGATTCCTTATCAAAATTTCTCGCATACATAAGGGTCGTTTGTCAAAAAAAAACCATTTGTGTTGATTTATATTTTCCATCCTTCTTGAATCGTTTCAGGTTTGAATGTTGGTTCTTCTATCTCCTCGTCACTACAATTATTTGACTCATTATTGACAGTAGAAATTTCTATCAAGTCTTCGTTGCTTAACATTTGGTCGAGTGGGATCTCGTCAAAATCTTCACGCGTAGTATTTTCGAAGCCTTCACGGACAGACCTCTGGAGTGCATTTATTTACTAGATCTTATACAAAATTAATAGTCTAAACGTACTATTTAACAAACTCAATAAGTATATTTTAACAGAATTCGGAGTAGAGTCATCACAACACATGATTTTGCGTAGGGTCACCACTTATTTAAACGCAAGATCACCAATTCTCATGAAAAAAAATCGAAGAAACAATCGCGCAACAATAAGTAAATCGCGTAAAAAATAAAGAAAAAGGTGATATATTATAGTATTCGCTCATTTTAGTGGCCGTTGTTATTCCAAAACCGTGTAAAAATTGAGTATATTTGAAATTATGGTCCCTGTACACATCTTTATTCTGCATACTTTTTGTTTGTGCATTCATTTTGTACAATTATTTCCGGTCACTCTTTTATTATACCATGTTTTAATAATCGTAATATTATTTTTGTTACCAAGTCACTATCATCGCAACAATATAATATATTTGCGGCGAGAAGCGGATGACCTCTTATGATTTAATTTTAATTTACTGTGGATTTTCCAGTGACTGACTCATGGAAAACTGTCTGGTCGAGCTGCGGCTAGCCGAAGATAATTTTAGACACAATTAAGACAACTGTCTCTTAACTCAGAAGATGCTAACCGTTTTCAAATTATGGCAAAAAACTATTTAAATGAATAAATTGTCACATAGTATTAGATATAGATTAGGATTATTATTCTCTTTCTGTCGGGTCCTATGACGCAGCGGTTACCGTTGTGGGCTCCGAGCCGTATTCACGTGTTCAAATCCCAGTATGAACAGCATTTTTTCGGTCGATTTATCGATTTCTGTTAAAAAACATGGGTGTTTGTGATGTCTAAAATGTCCTCCCATCAAGTGCGATTAGTTATCCACAATAAAAATAAAACATTTTTAGTACTTTTTCCACATAAAATTTATTAGATCAGGACCGGTTTCGCTCATCGCGAGCATTATCAACTGATAAGAAAAATATATAAACAGTGATATTTATACAAATTTAAATTGAAATAAAAAGGTGTAAGCAACTATTAACAATTTAAAGGATTAGCAAATTACATTATAATTACACAAAATTAAAATGCTTAACACCCATAACAATTAAAAAATCATCATCCACAAGTTCTGTCCTACCATATTCCTTCTTTCCTCGCTACTCTCTTTGAAAACAAATAGAGGTTGAGTGACTGAGTAACAAACAGTTCTGTTGAGATATTTCCAATCGGAGGCTATATCCTTCACATTGGGCCATGGATAAAAAAATCTTTCAAATAATATACTTGAGTTCATTTTGGATTTTGTCGATTACTTTGGGTCAAATATAGGATCTTTTACACGAAAAAAATCATCGTAACAAACATATCGACTGTGGAAAGGACGTAACCCTCAATTTTCCAAAACAGCTTTTTTTTCGATAATCACAATGTATACAACTTGACACACATTCTATCAAAAGGATGGAAGCTGAAAATGCCGAATAAGTATCTAAATTTAGCTTTTAAGTTTGAAAAAGATGACCTTGTAAAAAATTAAAACCAAGAAAAAACACTGAAATAAAAGTTTTTCCGAGAAAATTTCTTTAATAAATATTAGGTTATGTCAATTAAACACCAGTTTAGAAGTCTCCGTGCACTTTAAGGTTGTGTATAATTCATAATTTGCATATGTCACAAAATCATCAAAACACGTTTTTGCGCCTTCTGTAAAATTTGATATATGTGGGTTACGACCTTTTTCCTTTCCACAGTCGATATATAATAAAAAAATAAAAAAACATTTTGATAAATATAAGCACCGCCATTAATTCTTACTGTCTTCTTACAGTATATTTTTAATCGATTTCTGTACATAAATCGATAAAAAAATGATTTTCACACCACGACTCGAGCTCGTGAGATCCGTCACAGAATCCAACGACATTGACCACTGCACCACAAATCTTTTTATGTATGAGACGCCAAGGTAAGATAAAAACTGTGTACTTAATCAATTGAAGACAGAATTATTATTGTCGTCTCTCATTTTATTTCCACACATTTTTCTCAAAAAAAGAGTATTTTTCCAGCTTATCCGATAAATAATTATTATTGTTTAATTAAAGAAAAAAGGCCGTTTGTGTTAGCTCTGGTGCCACAGATTCCAAAGCACTATCTTTAGAACATTCGTTTGACGTGAAATGAGTCTTCAAGATGAGTGCCGTTTCATAAGACACATTTCGCTTAAGTTTTGCATCGCTGACAACAGAAGCGTGGTAAGAGTCATTTAAAAATACGCGACAGAGATTGTTAGCTGATTTTTTTTAAATATAGGAAGTAGAATCGCACCGCTATTGAAATCAGGAAATGACAGAACGTTTAAAGTGAATACATAATTACAGCTAAACAGTTCTGCAACCAACTGTATTGTATTCGCACGATACCATTTTAAAAAGATAACACTGACACTCCTAGTAATGTGAGCAATGTTAGCATGCTAGTGATAATTGTCTATTTCCAGCGACTAATTAATTATTTACACACTTTTAGGTATTTTCTGCCAATTCCCTGTAGGTATGCATTACATTATAATAATAAAAAATACACCTTTTTTAATAACTCCTTTAATAATTCTCATTATTTATTATTAATTAAAATGCTCGGGTGTTAGTTAATAATAAATAATGTCGGGTTTTATGGCGCAGCGGTTAGTGTTTTTGGCTTACGTCCCGGATTTCACGGGCTCGAGTCCCAGTACGGACACCATTTTTTCGATCAATTTATTGATTTCTGTTCGAATGCATGGTAGTTTGTGATGTCGAAAAATTCCCTCTCACCCTTTCGATCATTCAATAATCCTTATTCTCATATCTATGAAAAAGAGATTTCAGTATTTAGAAACTAGTATAGTTTTTCATTTAGTAGTTTTAACGGGTCCGTGGTGCTAACGTCGTTGGCCAAGTCACAAGCAGTATTTTTTCAATGGATGTCTGTGATGCCTTACATTCCCTTCCACCCTTCCAATCAAAAAAAATATCGAGAGCGATTAGCTAACCTCCAGTACTGCCTTAGCCATATCCTTACTACCCCCTTACTCTATTGGAAAAAAGAGATATTGAGCGACTGAGTAACAAACAGTTCTAACGGAAAAACTTTTTTGAGATACCTACATTAGGAGGCAATATGCTCCATATTGGGAGCGAAGAAAGATTTAAAAAAATAATATCGGTTTCGCTAATCGCTAACATTATTAACTATTTTTTATATTTCATGAGTTGATAATTCTCACCATAAGTGAAGCCGGTGCATACACTTATTCAGTTCAAGTTAATCTGTACACTTTAATTCCTGAAGATGCAGAGACTAAGCACGGGTCGTTAGTGACAAAAAGTGTGGGAGTGTACAAAATATGAACGATTCAATTTTAATATGAAAATTCGACCAAGCATCTTCAATCGAAATCTTAAATTTTGTAGATAATATTTTTTTTAATACATACTTGTTTCTCTTCTATAAAGTAGTAGTTTGGAATTAAACAATTTTATAGTTTTCACGATAATATTTGCATTGTTTTCAATTAAAAAATTAGCCAAATAAAAAAAAAACAATCTTAAGTTTAGTCTTGAAGTGGAAATAAATCAAATTTCTATTCATACTAAATAAAAAGCAATACTGCTATGTCAATTAATCAATTTTAATTGTGTTTTTGACTGGTTGGGCACTTCCATCCCTCTCTTTACAGTGTGACAATGATCATCTAATATTCAATTAAATCATGTCTAGTACAGAGTAAAAAAACAACCCGTATCATAGCGAAAATTCACCCCTTTTGTGAAGGCATCTACGGTTTTATACACACAATATGAGAGCTAGTTACATTTCGTCGCGTGGAAAAAATAACAAGGGCGTACTTAAATATCGACACCTATGTTAAGAATTGTTACTTAAAAATCGGAACTTTACAAGTGAGTGGTTAAAAGAAATAAAAGCATGATGTAAGTCCAAATATTGATCTTTTTGAACAAATTTTGGGAAGTGAGCTAAGTAGTAAAATGGTAAAACTTTTATATTTTACTTGTAAAATGACGTATTTAGGTGGTGTTTTGGAGGATTGTTATTAACCCTCCAGAGACGAGAGCTTTTTTTTCAAAAAAAAAATATTTTTTAGCCATTTTGAAGTCACGGATAACTTTTATTACTAACAATTAAAAAAAAAAAAAGCGCAAAGTCGTTGTATAGAAACCCTGCATGACTATATGGTCATGCTCATCTTTTTACTCCCGTGTAATATTGTGTACGGACAGTAGTAAGGACGAGTGTGACCGTATGGGCACGAAAACATTCGGGATTGAAATATAGCTAAATGTGAATTTTTTAAAAATATTTACAATTTGACCTCTCGAGATCAACATAATATCAATATAAATATATTAGTTAAAGATCTGTAAATAATTTGGTTTTTTGATAAAATGTTTCAAAAAGTCCGTTACAAAAAACCGGAAATTCAAAAAATCGCATGTGCTTTTGGTTGCCGTTTCTGTCCCCGCGGCTGATGACCAACTGAAGTCTGTACCCTTTTCAACTAAATATGAGTGAAAGCAACGATATTCAGGTAGAAAAGGGATGAATAGTGGGATCAATAGACGACGGTGATGTCGAGATTTGTCTGTTGAACTCGGGACAGTCTCGCTCAAATAAGGACGTCTGACAACCCTGCACCGGACTGACAGAATCGACGTGTATTCTTTAAAAAAAATGATAGGTGGACAAAACCTCGTTTGAGCACATTTCTGGCGATGGTGTAATATTTACCATTAATAATAGTTATTTTTTAGTAAATACCTTTATTAATTACACAATAATGTTAATATTATACTTCAATACAGTGAACGTTAAAATTACATACGTTTTTAACGACGCCAATGGTCGGAAAATTGCAATTAAGGGGTTGATTCGTGCCAGACAGAAAAACAGCCCCCAGCTGCTGGACGTCGAAAATAAAAAAAGCGAACTTACCAAAAGCAGACGAAAATAATTGCCAACATTCTGAACGAGAAATTGAGCAATAAAGAAGGTTATTGTAACACTACACGATGTTTATTATTTTCCTTCTCTGATTGTCATTTTTTTCTTTTTCTCGCTTATTGTGTATTGCCCTTCAAATTCCCTAAATACATTATGATTCTCCATGACTTTTTAATAGAACAGCGGAGTTTTTCTTTCTTTAGAAATGTAAATATCAACCTTATTGTATTTTTAAATGTACTTAAAAGAAAAATAGGAAAGAAATTTGTTTAATTAATGTAACTGACTAATGTATAAGTAAACTGTATAAGTTTTTTTACTACAAGTCCGTCCAACTGTCTCATATTAACTAAGATGTTCTATTTAATATGTATTAAATAATATCCTAAATAGGACAGGCTTCTCGCCACTGCTAAATTTATTTCTAATGAACCCTAATGGGTTAAACCTTCCAAATTGATGCAACTCATTAGTTAATCATTTTGTAATGTAAATGTCATTTGAAGTATCATTATTGTTTGTTTGTTTATTTTCTATCCTCCCATTCTTGATTCACGTTTTTATTTTTATATATCATGTTAGAATATTAAAATTAAAATCATTCGTACTTAATCAAGCATTTGTTAAAGTAAGACTGTCTGAGATGCCTCTGAAAGAGGCGAAACACGCGTCACACTTTGTAGCACAATACGTGGAATAAGTCATTTTATATTAAAATGAACTTCCACAAAGTTACTGCCGAATCCATCAAAAGTATTAAGATGTTTTATCTTTCCGACCATGTGAAGCATTTAGACTCAGATTTTATTTAAAGAGATATTTTTATACGAAGATTCGATGTTACTCAGTTGATCAACCTCTCTTTTTAAAAATATGATGTATTGTTTTTAATGACCCGTAGGGAGGGAGGTAAATTTCAGACATTTCAGATATGTTTGCATTCTTTTAAGAGTAAAATAGGTACTCAGTATAGTAGGTATCTTATATTGTTGTCAGAAATGTCTTAAGACGTACTCCATCCAATAGCTGTATTTAAATGAATACTAATACAGTGTTCTTCAACCTTTTTACATCCGCGGACCGGCGTCAACCAACATCACTCAATAAAAAATTTGAATTGTTTGAATTTTGTACTTTTCCATGAGTTTTGTTGCTAACGACTCCTACCCCTTTTAAATAATTGTCATTTTATTAATAATTCAAGCACTTGCTATCATTAAATATTAATTCAAAGGCTTAAAAACAAATCAACTCATTAATAATAGGTCGGATAAAACCCTAGATTAATTTTAAATATTCCTATGTTATTATCTGGTCAATAATACTTTTAAAAAATCCCCATAATTTTATATAACAAACCTACTTAATTCATTGAAAATTGTATACATTCAATTTTGGATAATTTACATTTTAATAGCCTTTTAACTTAGTGATCTACTTATATTTTTGTATATAAACGATACAAACTTTTTGCTACGCGTCAGTTCAAGTACATCCGTGCACTTGGAATGCCTGAAGATGCCGAAAGGCGAAACCCATGGAAAAGTACAAAATTCAAACAATTCAAATTTGATATTGAAATTCCATCAAGCACCCTCAGTCGAAACACATAATAATATTACTCAATAAGTTCGTAGGATGACATATAGATCGTGCCACCAACCTTCACATAATACTAGTCAAAATTTCGTAACAATTGAGGTTTAGTACACAAGTTACAGTACAGTGGTTTTAGTGGCGCTACTTTTTTTATTTTAAAAACAATGGAAAAATCATAATTTCGTGTGTTGATAAAGCATTGCTTTTTAATGAGAAAAAATACCGTTTACGCAAAGAATTGACTTGACAAGTATTAATTGGACTCTGTTCCATCGCGATAAATGGTAAAGAAGTGGTTTACTTATTTCTGAACGCTCTGGTCGCCCGAATTCGGCAGTTGTTCCAGAAAACATAACAAAAGTCCACAATATAGTTCTGACCGATCTTAATTTGAAAATACATGAGATAAGTTACACCTTACAGATATCAGAAGGCATTTCATTCACCATTTGCATCAACATCGAGGAGATAAACGAATCGAAAAAAATTCGAAACATAAAAGTCTTCGTGGACCTGTGCCGGTCCGCGAACCATAGGGCTTAAGAACACTGTACATTATAATATGCACAATCGCTTTAACTGGTACTATTCGAGATCAATATACAGTCCATGAATTTGTTTGATAACTATAAAATTTTGATAGTGGGCATGGTACAAATAAGGTTGGGAAACACCCCCTTAGAACTTCACCCCTGGAGGGTTGAGGTTTTGGGCATATTTAATTGAATACCACGACGCCCACTGGGTTGAAACGCCAAGAAAATCTGTATCTGTGATTAATTTTAAACTATAATCTCGTACAGGGTTTATTAATCAATTCGTTTGGTTATTATAAGTGTGTCGTAAATCTGTGAAAGCAATCTAAAGATTTCGTGTAACAAATAACTCAGCAATTATTGAAGCGGAGTCAATTAATAATCAAGTAAAAAGTAATTTTCTCCGACCGATCTTTACGCAGAATTGTGTTGAACTAACAGATTCTTTTGACTTTAACCTGTCGACGACGAGGTGGTTGTTTTTCACGAAAAAAGCAATCGATTAATAAATCTGTATTGCAGGAATGGGAAGTCGGTGTCTTGATTTTTTAATATTTCACATGGAGCAGGAATGAAAGAATATCGACGTATCATTAAATATGGATTATACGACGACAGGAATATACCAATAATGAACAAAACTGCCAGATGATTGGGGCTATTTTCTTCTTTTTAAATCGGTAACAATTAAGATAAAATCACAGCCAGCATTTTTTTAAACGGCTTCACAGCCCAGCTGCTTTTGAAAAATTAATTAATAGTATTTTTTTATATAATTATGAAATTAATACCGAACAATTGTTTTTATTTATATATTTTTATGACAATTAAAGAAAACACTTATTCAAATATACATTGCCTATTTTAACCAGGAACAGTAAACAAGAGAGAAAAAATGAACACTTTAATTTTAACATTTTATCAAAATCAAACAATTAATGCCAGGGGTATGATGGAGGGGGCTTGTGCAATCCCTTTGTTACATTTTACTAATGCCGGCGAGCCCCTTGTTAATTTAAGAGAACACAATATTCTCAGATCCAATTAGGAGATAACTGCAATTTCTGACTTATATATTATCTACGACGGCTTCAGTATATACAGTTGTACATTTGTAGCCATTTACATTGATTAGTTTACGGTAAATTTTATATTGTTAGATATTATAAGTGTATTAAGTAACAATCGATTGCTTATTTAAGTGTTGCATATAATTGCATAAGAGTGATAAAAAAATCACTCCTTCCCCAGAACACTGAGAATTGCTTTGAGATTAAGTGAGCCCCTTGTTAGCTTATTGGCAGCCCACCGCTGATTAATACTTATAGATTAACAAAAGTCTTATTACATAATGTAAATATAATGATAAATAACTTGCGAAACTTAACAAATATAAGAAAAAATAAATATTAGCAATGAAATTCCAATTTGGCTAGTTATATTTAGTTTATACTAATTGCACTTGAGCATACATACTATTCTTAATATATTGAAAACGCAATTAGATGAAAAAATTAAATATTGTTATAAGTATTTGAAGCGTGAAACACAAAAACATCATTTACAACCAACATTGGAAAAAGGACAAATCGATTCGTATTGAAAAGTACATTTCACCGAAAGTCCATCCTTATTTTAAAATATTTATTATTTTGTTATAATGGCACTACGTAACAAGATGGTTAAAAATAACTCAATACTTACTTTTTGTTTGCCCTTTTCAACCCTTGTGCTTGAATTTGTAGAAGATAATTGGATCGAAAAGTTAATCAAGTGGAAATAAAATCATTAGCGATGTTTTAACAGAATCTTTTTGTTACTATTTGAATAAATTTGTTTTCGACAAAACGATTAATTAGAAGAAAAAAAACACAGAACTTGGATTGATTTTCTGTATAAAAAAAACACTAAATTTTTCACCACACGGGACATTATTTTCTATAAAATTTATGAGTATTGCTTTCTTTATTTTGTATCACTTGGTGCCTAATAGAGGTATTTCAACAGACAAATTTTCTACGAGAACTGCTTGCTACTCAGTTGAGCTTCGTTTTTTTCGAAAAGAGTAAGAGGATAGGCTTAGGACAGGCCTAGTGGTTAGCTTATTATATGTTTATAGGCTCGTTAATTAAGGATTAAAAGGTTAAAAGGGAATTTTTAGACATCACAAACATCCATGCCTTCGAACGGATATCGATAAATCTGTTGAAAGACGTTGACCACTACGCTACATGTCAAATCAGATGAGTTAAGTTAAAAAAGATTTTTTAATTTAACTTCAGAGGAAATATAGCACCAACTAGAGTTTCCAATCCCAGGATCTCATCTCATTTGGCGATGCCGAAATTCTAGGATTTTGGGATTAAATATATCACGTAAGAAATTTTAATATGTATATAATACATGTATATAATAATAATGGGTAATATGTATATAATACAATTAATCACTGGCACACGTAACATCTTCAAAGGATGGAGTTTAAAAAAAGTCTCTGAGTTAAAAATAATAATTAGGGTTATTTGTTACCTCGACAATTTTTTTACGCCAGAATTTCTGGAAACAATAGTAAATGATCAATACTGGCGCTCCGAATGCCCGAATTCTGGAAAAATTGTCAATCCCTGAATCACTTGATGCCCTTATTAAAATTGCCCGAGATTAAAAATGGAATCAATCTATATTTGATATTAATATCGTCGAAACATGATATCGGGTACATCTGATTGCTATGCTAAAAACCTTACTTACACCCAGTGCCGGCGCGGGGTTATTTGGCGCCCTAGGCAACGCTTATTAGCGCGCCTAGGGCATCCAATCTCGGACTCTTTTTGTAATTCCGTGATTGAACATTCACCATAAAATTGTGTATAATTTCTGGCGATTTTAAGATCTAGGGAATTTACAGATTTCCTAAAATGAAAAAATGTGAGACCATTTTTTTTACTCTTCCCAAAAATTTAAATTTCAAAAACCCAGGAATATATACTGGGACCATACACTATTCATTATAAAAAGCATTACTTTTTGTGATAGCGAATATTTTTTAAGTTTTCGAGCTACTGGTTGAAGCTCATTGCATAGATATTTCATATTGAACGATATTTAATATTTATTTATATTTGTGAACTGTTTGTTAGGTTTTACTTTTTTCTTGATTTTGTATGTTGATTTTGATGTATTTTTTTTTCATTATATATGTCAAGTGCAAGGCGAATTAGCGTCAGCTGCTGTGTCATGTACTGTAGTTTTATTTTTTAAGCAATAAACAATATTATTAGAGTATAAACATTTATTTTACTCCTCCATTGATGCGCCCTATGCGTTTGCCTATTTTGCCTGTATGGTGGCGCCGGCTCTGCATATACCAACCAAATAGGTTGATGAAAGGTGGATAGGGTCTGAACGAAAACATTTTCACTTCAGATACCAAAAACCCTCAATCCGTTAGTTTTAGTAACTAAACTAATTAATATAATGGGGTATTTTTCTCAAATGGTCTTCAAATTAGAGTCACGCATCTGATACAGATTCACCGCCGCTTTCATCTCACAACCCCTTCACAAGTTTCAATAATATTATTATAAAGCCAGAAATAGATGACATTCTGTTTACGTCTGTACAGTTTTGTTTATACAATTCAGCACGACCAAAACATCAATTCTGCTGAAAGCGCGGTGATTTAATTACATATTTACGTTCATCATTACGTGCTGTATAAGTAATCAATTTGGATAAAAGTTTTGTATTTACGAGCTTACGCTTGGAATAAACTTAATCTTAACGAATAAACATTAGGGTACTAAAGCTCCCCCTGCATAAATTTTCGAGTAAATAATCCCTTTATCCAAATTTAGAAGTTACTCGAAATGGAAGAACGGAACGTACGTATCTGAAGTATTTCAAAGGAATTTATAGTAGGCACATTAGAATATATCGTCGTTCTGGCAAAAAAAGTTAACTTGGAACTACCAGTTTCGAATAAATCTATGTTGAATATTTATGTGCCCCATTAAACACAACAAAACATTTCAATGTCGTAAATCGTAATACATTTGAATCTATTCAAAAAATTAAATACTCTTAACTAATTACAAGCATTTCTATTCTTGTAAACATATTTTTTAAGATAAAATAAAATAACTTAGATTATTCCACGTATTGTGTAACAAGCTGTGACACTAATTGATGCAACTCATTAGTTAATCATTTCTTAATGTAAATGTCATTTGTATTACCATCATCGTTTATTTGTTTTTCTATGATTTTTCCTTGCCTCCAATTTTAATTATAGTATATCTTCTTTTCTTTGGCCATGTTCGCTCTCTATGTGGAGCATATGGCCGCCACGCGGCACCTCCATGTTTCCCTGTCTCCCGCCAATAGCTTTGCTTCCTCCCATGACATGCCAGCATCCCTCAGTTCCGCCGAGTACATCCTATGGATAGTACCCGACGGACGTCCGGCCTGCCTCTTCTTTCGACCGGTGTGATTCTGGCGTATAGTATATCAGAATAGTACAATCGTAGTAGTAAAATCATTCGTACTTAAGCAAGCATTTGCGAAAGTATTTGTCTGAGGATGCCTCTGAAAGAGGCGAAACACGTGTCACAGCTTTTTAAACCATACGTGGAATAATCTAAGTTATTTTATTTTATATTAAAATGAGCCTCCACAAAGTTACCGCCGAAAACATCGAAAGTATATTTTTTAAGCTTTATTTATTTTTAAAAATTCTTTGTCAGAATCTTCATGGCTGTTGATTTTGTAAAAGTATACATACTACTCGGCAGCAGTTAAATCATCAATAAGTTTTTAATTTTGGTAATGTATCATTTTCGATCAATTTCCCAAATTATAATTATATTTGAAATTAACATTAGGCACTACTTTAACTTTATTACTCTTCGATGATCTTTGTAATTACATGTTATAGGTGTTAAACATTTTAATTTGTGTTCGTTTTGAGTCACTTATTCATAATTTCTACAGTAATTTGTAAATTCTTTTTAATGCCAATGGTTTATTACACCTTTTTATTTCAATTGGTTTTTGTATAAATAGCACTCTTAAATTATATTTCTTATCAGTTAACAATGCTCTCCATGAGTGAAACCGATCCTGATCTTGATAAATAAAAAAATGGGGTGTGGCTGTGTCATGGACACGGCCGTGTGTTGCAAGTGAATACGTCTCGTAATATGTGATATTACGCCCCATTTTTACGTTCCCGGCACTGCTTGTCTCGGTCATATGGTGTTTAAATGGTACCATTCGATTGCTCTTGAGAAGCTCTTTCCAACCGTATACGATCTCTGTATTTCGATTTGGCTTTTTGACGCATATAGCCCGACATGACATATTTTTGATATATTTTTCTATATTTTAACACCTAATTATAGTCACAATCGCAATATTACATACACTAATGTTTTATCTATAATCGATAGATTTTGTTGAGAGCTAACGATTGAATCTTGAACGAACATCGTTACTTCTTCGAGTTAAAGGTAAATTAAATAGAAATCTCGATACGCAGCAAAATTACCTCAAAATGGCGGCGCTTCCCCTTCCGCTCCGCGCAATGTATCACAGTCCTTACACATTTTTTTGATTCTTTAGCTATCCAGTGGTGCAATTGAATTTTGGATAGCGATGATAGGTATAAAGCTGCAACACCAAACCGTATCCCTCGATTTTGTTATCATTCGTTTTTTTGGATTGCCTCCCTATGGAAGCAATTTTAAAAACGTATTCACGTCAAAAAATGGAAATAAGTGCAAAGGAATATTGTTTTTATTTTAATATAATGCCTTTCCACCAAGTATTGCCAATGAACACAGTAAAAGTGATCATTTTAACTTAGTTGAAAATGGCCGTCTTGAGCGAAACCGGTCCGGATTATATTAACCCATTGAGTAGGGTAAGGCGAGGTATTTTTTTATTTAATTATTGTTATCTCTTCAGATATGGATACTGCACACATCTATCAGAGATTTTTGGTAGTCAAGCTATTCTTATTATTTGAAAACACTTAATTTAGTAAAAAAATAACTCACTAGGTACTCAAAGGAATAATTATATGTGGAATTAGTACAACACAGTGTTTTATTTTTTTAATATAATGCCTTTCCACTAAGTATTGACAGTAAAAACCTTAAAAGAGACATTTGAATATACACAGATTTAAGATTTAAATTGATGTAATTACTTAATTAAAATTTGTTATCCCACTTGATGTGATGCGTGTTTTCGTCGCTTAGTTATCAATTTTAACTGTACATATATTAAATGTGAATTTCCACATATTTACTTAAATAAATATATTATTGCTACCAAATTCAAACATATAATTCCGAGAACTCAAATATAGTAGATTAATAATTTGCTTGAATTGGGATATACTTTATAAAACTTCAATATAATACGATAAATTGTGTTGACTTTACAAACATCGTCAATTAATATTGTAGCATGTAGAGTGTCAATATTAGGGCATCCAATCCCAGACACTTTTTGTGATCCCGGGATTTCGGTATTTAGAATTTTTCAATCCCGGAAATAATCATTTACTATAACTGTATGTTTGCATGCATTATTTAATGATAATGCGTTATCCGTTGGACTGAAAACGCTCATCGAGGGCATCATTATCAGTTGGTTGATAAATAATGTGTAATTGGCTCGAAAAAGCTGTTATGTATACACAACATCAATCAACCTCTGTGCTATGTTAATTCTCTATGGCATAATTTGTAACAATAAACCTTTTAACGGGCCAAACCAATATTCAATTCCCTTCAGTTCAGTTCAAATTGAGAGTTCAAATCGAAAGTTCTAACAGCTTAGTAGAAACTCCTCAATACTCACATAAATATTATTTTGATTTTATAAGCTTAAGTGATTTATTATAAAGTGTATAAATTATTATTATAAAATAAAGTTGAAACAACATTTAAATAATAATAAAGTGTTTTAGTAAAAATAATCCATAACAAAGCGATATGTTTTAATAAAATGCTTTTACGCCAAGAATTGACAGTAAACTCTTTAAAATACAGTTAATAAATACATCAAAAGTGATTACGTTTCACTATAATCATACTTTCATTTCATTTAAATCGAATTCAGCGCTTAAAAAAAGAACTCAAAATTGTCTGATAAGTTAATTTCAGATATCGCTGACAATAAATGATTCATCTTACGCAACTAAAAAGGCTGTAAGATATTTTTTACAATCCAGCCGGAACAAATTCCCTCAGGCTGGGCTATAAAATTTTGGATAGTGTCTAACGAAGTCTGGGCGGACCTTATCTATCCACTTCAGTAAATCCCAAAGGAGGACGAAGGAAAGCTTATTTTTTAGCCTGTTATTATTTTAGTTCTCTCAACTGAGACAAATTACGTTTTTTCTACACAGGTTACAAGTAAAAATTTATCACAGCTGCTCCGTGGCACGTAATATTTACGATATTACTAATAAAACAGTCGACGAGGAGAGTTTCCAAAAATATATTTGAAAGAAAAATACTCCAATATTATCACTGCTTTTTGTTAAAGATTGATTACAGAATTTCTTTGTATTTTTTTCATTGAATCCATACCCATCAAAAATATTTCATTTCTATTATTTAAAAAAATCAAACATAACTTTTGTACTATTGGCACAATTTTGTCTCATCAGCTAAAACCGTTTTTTCACTGATGAAAAATAAAATTGTAAAAAAGGTATAAAACATATGTTTTATTTATTTACTTTATACGTATTTGCTTAACTTAATCGGTATACACGCAAATTTTTACACGGTAGCTACTTTTCACAAAAAAACGTGTAGAAATATTGAAGAATTTAAAAAAAACCGTGTTACTAAAAATAAAAAAACGTTTAAAAAGGTTAATAATGCATACCTAACAAGTAAATTACACAAAGTATTATTTATTGAATTTATTTTAATTGAGAAAAAAATGTACTATTCATCGTTACGTGGATATATACGATGACTTTTATCAGGGACTGGACCAGGCGTGGGGAACCTGCAGCCTTTTGGCTACTCTAGTGCGGCCTTCTGTAATTCTGTAAATTTATGTAAATTCGTAAATTTCTGATATATTCTGACCGTAAATTCTTGTTTACTACCAAAGATTCCCTAGGCAATGTTTACTGCGGCCTTATGTCGAATCAGAAAAATGAATGCGGCCTTTAGAGAAGAAAATGTTCCCCACCCCTGGACTGGACATACATTGCTAAAAGTTTGTGACACGTCTAATGTGTTAGGATCTAATGAAGCCTTGTGTTTGTTATCACTGCCTTGTGTTGTTGAACCTCTTGTTTTTAGGAAATCCGTTGTTGGCCTGAAGTTGTTATACATTTCTTGATAACAAGCCATACTAATCTGCAGTTATCGTTGGAATTTTAATGCTCGTTCGTTCTAGGTCGGGATCACGAGCGAGAAAATGCTATTTCATATTCGTATCATATTGCAAGCCCTCGTGCACAAAGCAGCTGTTGCTTGAAAACATTTTTGATTCCAGAAATCGTGCTGTCATATAGTTTTCGTGTACAGATATAGAAAACATTATTATTAGTGGACTGTGTCTTCAAAACCGTGTAAAAAAGAATTGAGTGTACTAACGAATTAATTTTCGTTGGAATAATATTACAATTATCTATAATATATATAATAAACAACAGACTACCTTGAGATGACTTTTGTATTATCGGGTCTTGCATCTAACTTGCAGTACTTCCATTGTAAGATTCGTAGGCAATTTCCCAATATTCTGATGACTCTGTGAAGTATTGCCCAAGTCGATTCTCGAGTAGATTAACATAAGGGAAAGTTGGTCAAAGAGAAGTCATGGGAGAACGTATCTTGATGGGTGATTTAGGAAGGAAGGTTGGACCGTGATTGTAGAAAGCTGAGCTTAGTCGGTAAAACAGGTCTCTGAGCTTTGAACGCAGCGGTGGGTTTCAATACTGCATTATTTATTAGCTGGCAAGTCGTCGTCAACTTTTATTGTATTTATGTTAATAAAAACATTCAAATCCAATAATGTTACAGGCGTAATAATCTCGAAATAAAATGTTACTGTGGCATAATATAATATCGACTGTGCAAAGGAAAAAGGACGTAACCAATAGTTTTTTCAAAACAACTTTTTTTCGATAATCACAATGTATGAAACTTGATATTAATTTGATTTGATTACTATCAAAAGGATGTAAGCTGCAAATGCCGAATTAGTATCTAAATTAAGCTTTTATGTTTGAAAAAAGATGAGCTTGTGAAAAATGAAGCCAAGAAAAAAGACTGAAAAAATGTTTTTCCTATACGATATATTAAATTAATATTAGATTATGCCAATTAAACACCAGTTTAGAAGTCTCCGTGCACTTTAAGGTTGTGTATATTTCATAATTTGCATATGGCCTAAAATCTTCAAAACACGTTTTTGTGCCTCCTGTAAAATTTGCTATGTATGGCTTACGTCCTTTTTCCTTTCCACAGTCGATATATTTCATACTGATGCACATTTACCTTTTCAAGTTACCTATCACGAAACTTACTACATAAGAGTAAGTGCAACGGTCTATCGGGTATAGCGGGCCGCATAAAACAAATTATCATAGGTTGGGGCCGCAAAGAAAACAGAAGTTTTTCTACGAGAACTGTTAGTTACTCAGTTGCTCAACTTCTCTTTTTCCAAAGAGAGTAGGAATAGAATAGGGTTAGGATAGGACTAGAGGTTAGCTAATCGCTCTCGATACGCCCCGTTCATAGGATAGGATGAGTGGGAAGGAGGAATTCAAGACATCACATACATCCATGCCTTTGAACAGTCCACATGCTGCAATCTGAGATTGATTGAATTTATCGAGTACCACAAGTTTTCTCTCACTGCAATAATGCTCGTAGAAACCACAACCAATCGAGCTTGACGGAACTTATTCATCGGCTCATTAAATACATGTGGTACCGGTATAGGTACAAAATTGTTGTACCAAATAGGTACACGAGTGCCTACAAAATTTAATGGAATAATAATAGCGTGTTCTATTTACTCGCCAGAGACGCTGTCATGTGTACGTGTGAAAGACACGTGTAGCCGGAGATGTTCCGTGAAGACGACAATGATTTTATTTGACACTTTTACTTTTACGCCCAAAGTGTCAGCAGAAATTGGATTATAAAAGACAGAATCTAATTTATTTTTTACTACAAAGAGTCCATATACGGAGCTCAAAATTATTTATGTATATTATAGGACCATATCCTCACTATACTGACTTCTAGAAGTTGGTAAGTTATAAGAAATTTTAGAAATCAATAGATATAAATTCTTGCCCGATTCAGTTCTATTGAATGAACAAGCAAATTGTCTTTGTAAGAAGTTCCCCTTTACTCTAACCGTTGCATTAACCGACATTGACTATTCTTTATTTCCTTATTTTTTATCTGTAATAATTGATATGGTTTTTTAAATTCTGTCTAATGGCTGTTGATTCTGTTTATTAACGTATTTTTGTTAAAGTATACATAATTTTTTACAGGTCCTATTGTGCAGCGGTTAGCGTGGTCCCGCGAGTCCCAGTACAAACAGCATTTTTTTAAATCGATATATCGATTCTGTTCGAAGGCATGGGTGTTTGTTATGTTTAAAAAATCCTTCCCACCTTTCCGGTCCTTCAATAACTGGGCGTAACGAGAGCAATTAGTTAACCACTAGAACTGTCCTGGACCCCTTTTTACTCTCTTTGAATTAGAGAGGTTGAGCGACTGAGTAACAGTTTTCGTAGAAAAACTTCTGTAAGAGACTTCTGAGAGAAACCCTAGCCATCGTGCTTGCAATCCAAGTATGGGATATTTAAAAAAATCGATTTGAGTTAGCAAGTTAATGGAGAAAATATTTATATACTTGACGTTCATTGTTGCTTTATAAATTGTTAAGTCGAAGTTGTTGACTTTCTACACTGAATAAAAATCAAACAAAAATATTTAAAAATCAATCGTAGCTAGAAAATACTATCAGAGTCATTTTTTTTCGCATTTTATATGCATTTAATCAAAATGGCGACACCCGAGAGTATTATATGATGGGCAAAAATGCCCAGCTCCATGGACATAAATAGTAAGACAGCTATAGTGCGAGAACAGAGCTGAACTTAATGATATAATTCATTTGACGAAGGGAAAGCTTAACGATTTTTCTCGTGATACGGATACAAAGCTAGATTCAGTGTATTTGATCGCTGAAATAAGCCAATTGCAACTATTTCGTACTATATATTAAATATATAATAACATTTTGAATATATCATTGGTGGAAATAAGCACCAAAGAAAATTTGCCTACGGATTTTTACGAGCTTAAATTATTTTTAAAAAATCGCAATCGATTAACTGCACATCTTTATAACATTTCCAAAACTTCGAATGTTCGTAGCGTAAATAGGAGCAAATGAGACTTGTCCTTTTCTGTTCTATATCAGTATTTGGCTTACACCAATGCAATATAACCCATATACACGAATAAGGTCTTTGACATTCCTCCCTAAAAAAAAGGTTCAATTTTATTAATCACGGCTGCAGTGGTGCAGAGTAAGGCTTGTCGGTTTTCAAAAATCGGTTTTAAAAGCCGGTTTTTTGGTTATTCAACTTCGTAACCGGTTGTGCCGAATTTTCACATAAACGAGTATATAAACAAAAGGATAGACAATTTGGATCTTTTATTTGATGGCTTAAAGACCATATGCCCCACATCATTACCCAAAGAAAATATATTTTCGATATCAGGAAATTTGGTTGCAAAACGATCAGCGGACGCTTTGTGGTTTTTTAAACCATATTTTCTGATGAGTAACACCAAATAATTTCTTGTTGTGTATTATTTTGTATAAATAAACAATATTAAAATATAACTTTTTATTTTTATTGAATTATCCATTTTTTGTAAAACTGGATAAAACCGGTTTTTGGACAATATTGACATTCGAAAACAGGTTTTTTCGAAAGTCGGTTTTTGTATAAGCCCTAGTGCAGAGTACAATTCACTATTGACTGTAATTATCCACACCACCGCATTATTTACGAATATCTGATGTGTATCTTTACAGTTTAAATATAATTTCTACAACATTATTAGTTTGGATGGATTTAGCGGTAGCTTTGTGAATGTTAATTTTGAGTATTAAAGTATTGTTTACTTAATGTCTGCTTCCGATTTAGAGCATATAAACTAATAAACTAGTGGAATAGAAACAGATAAGGATTATGAATTAGCAGATAAAATATAGAAGTGTAACGACTTTATTATGGAAAATTGTGTCATAGATATAATCATCACAAATACCAATGTTTTCAGTATAACATCTATTAGGACTTCAGAGACACGGACATATCTGTCAACTGTGAATGATTCATATTTTTTTTATTAGTCCTGAATTCGTCTCTGTGTTACAGCTTCGCCACCATTGGTGGGTAAAGAAGAAGCGCGTCTTTCGAATCGTTTCGTGAATCAGTGGCCCTGGATGCAAATGTGGCACAGATGCCAGCGCAAAGTAGTCTCGTTTAAAAAAAGCGGTCGAAAATCTTTGGTTTGTTTCTTTGTTCTTCGGAAAGATAAAAAATATGGGATTATTCAAAAAAAAATAGTTTAAATTCAAGTTCATTACATTATGTCTTATAAGAGTTTTAACAACTTATCTTCAACTAACTAATTAATGATGGCTATGTTAATTTCTTGGTTAAAAGTCAATATAGTAGAAACTCCATCTCTTGCTCTTGAAATCGACGTTTTTCCACAATTCGACTGAGGGAAAGACAAATGACGTAACCCAAACATGGCAAATTTTACATAAGAAAAAAATACGTGTTTTGGTGATTTCGGGCCAAAAGCAAATTATAAAATATATATACAACCTTTGTGTTCTAGTTCTATGTTCTTCTTTTTTCAAAATTAAAAGCTTAATTTATATGCTGCTTTTTAAAAAATGTTTATCAACTTTAATATTATTATCGAAAAAAGTTGACTTAGTCATTTAGCCTTTCTACGGTCATGTCACAGTTTCAGTCAGACATGTATCGGTATTTTAACCGTTTTTTTTCTGACAATATCCTGCATTGATCGTTTACATTCGGGAAGCCCTGCATAAAGAGTGAAAAGATTTTTGATGCTATAAAATATTATTTCATTTCGTTTCTGAGACCATTTGTTTTTGATCACTTAGCGTTATTTGATATATTCTGTTTGGTATTAAACATTGCACATTGCACTTTCTTCTTCGCTATTAAATCACGTACTCTTGGTATGGTATCTGGCATCTAGCGTACACGTTACTCATTGAACAAATAAATAATATTATCTTAACCATTGTTTTTGTAACCTACTGTATACGTAATTGGATGAGAAGTGTCTTAATAATGTGTTTTCTGAAAGGATATAAGAATATGATTTAAGGGAGGTATTTTTATTGTCTATAAACCATTTTTAAACGACTTATGACCTAATCTACATCATTTCTTTTGAAGATTATATTATTAATATTTGCGATGGATTCGTCAATGACTTTGTAAAAAATCATTTTTAATATACTTCTGTCTTCTTCATTGCCGATGTTTTGATCAATTGTATTTCTTTCCCATCGCTGCTGACAGAAGAGGGTGATCTTTCCAGAGGTTAGCAATCCTCAGTGAAGCCATTTCACGGGGACACCTTATACATTTAAAAGCAAATCATATTATATATATCACGGGTTCCCAACCTGGGGGCCGTGAAGGGTTTTCTGTGGGGGTCGCCAACTTTTTTCGATTTTGGAATCGAGGATTTCAAATTCTTCGGTGAGCTAAAAAAAAAAAAGGAGTTTCGGAGACAATCCGGGGAAAAAGTATTGCAAATCGAGGATTTCAAATTCCACGGGGGGGTCGCCTAATCACATGGCTTTTGTAAAAAGGGGTCGCCACCCGAAAAAGGTTGGGAACCTATGATATATATATATACCTCACTATCAGTGGCGTTTGGTCCATACATAATGTGACTAGAGTCCCGTATTCAGGCGGCGTGTCCCGGTGTCTCCAAACACATCTTCAATATCCCGTTTTCGAAAAAAGACACACTCGCAGTAAAATCGCGTAAAATCAAAAATCTGGCAGTAGAATCTAGACTAGTAGATGAAGGCGTGGATGTACGTACGCAGTAAATAATAGATTTCAATGTAAATACTGTATTTTTTTATATTATATTTCATATAATATGTATAATATGACATGAAAAAACTACAATTACTGACAAGTATTGTATGAAAGTGCGAGACGCTTAAAACAGAGACTAAAATACATTTTATAGGAACCATGGTTTGGTCACGTTATCCATAGATGCGGTAGATGCAGCGCATGCCATGGGATTGTTCAAATAACGTAAACATAGCACTGAACCATTTCAATAAAGAAAACCTTGTTTTGTCTAATGCTGGTTTTAAGCATAGCACCGTTTACCTGTTGCGTGCATAATTAATTATTATGAAGATAAAAAATATGTTTTTGGGCTTGAAGTATGAAAATAGCGTATACTTGTACGTGAGTGGGCTTGTAATTAGTAGCACGCGGCTTACTTCCATCTGATAAGCAATTTGATATTAAAATTAACACGATGGGAACACTTCGAGCAGAAACTCTTCGTGGCTTAACCACGCACGCTGACAAGATTACACTACAACTGAATGAATCTCTTCGTATCGTAAACATGTAAATAGTTTCTCAAAGCTCAGACTAGCAAGACATGATATGGAAATACTGTTTCAAAGTATTTCGCGTAAGATCGTAAAAAAAAGAAATCAACAATGGTATGGATGGGTTGATATGAAATAATAAAGAGGTCGGAACTAGGGCTTGTCAGTTTTCAGCTTTTTTTTCAATTTAATATCATCATATTTCATCCTTTAAACGCTTATAAAAACAGTTGTTTTGTTTGAGATTTGTCAATTTATCTTAATAAAATAATATTTCGCTGTTTAAGCACACTACTGGCTCCATTTTTATTATATACAGTTAAATATTAGTGGAACAGTATAATAAGAAATGTATAATATATCAACGCGGATTAATTCCATTCAATTATATATTATCAGTTACACGAATGTTAGCAAGTAAGTCACTTAGTATTTTATTAGAAGGTGTCGTTGTAGGCCATTTCACTCACCATTAACATGAGACATAATTCTATTATCCGTTTCTACATATTTTAGAAGAGTTTTCAAATAAATTTTGATCTCCAAGAATAAGTCAAGATACCATGCATGATTTCGGAATTGCAATTCGTAGATTACTTCTGACACCATAGATTATATGAGAGACTATTACTATAAATAAGAAAATACAAATACATTTTAAAACCATTTTTAGAAAGAAGACTCCAAACTGTCTTGGTAAAATACAAAATAGCATTCCAAGGTAATTTAAAACTAAAAATACTTTTAAAATGTACAATATATTGTTTTACAAAATGAAATTTAAGTTTCATTGTTCAACCATTATGGAACAAGTCGGGTTTGCAAGCAACAGTCTCATATATGATTTAAAGTTTTTAATCGTAAATCAAGTTGTAAAAAACACAATATTCCTACAATTTTATTATTGTGATATTTTCGGCGCGCAGCGGAAGCGTTGATCCTCGGACATATTTAATGCGCACGCGACCGGAAGGAAGTGACGCCAGCTTCGCATCTGACATCATTAAAATGGCGGCACTACGCTTATACCCTGCGCACGCGCGCTGTTATTTATTCGCGCATTATCGCGCCAAGAAGATTTCCGCTCCTGATAGCGACTACCTCAAGCGTAAAGAATGGGATTCTATTTTTTGTGTTTTTTTGTCTCATCGAATTTTAATGTTGGCATTTTATCAAAAAAACTACATATAAGATATTACATTTTGCGATATTTTAAAGCCATTTTAGTGACCTCACATCAATTAATTTAAGCCACGAGAATTTTTCTCTATGATTGATTATTTGAATTTTTTATGCTTGAGGATTCTTTCCAGATATCAAAGAATATTATTACTTAACTAATAAATTTGAGGAATGTTTTTGTTTGATGATTATCTTTTAAATATTATGCTTGATAAATAATATGAGTGATTGATCACTCAATTACTTATCTGTTAGAACCAAATAATCAGCAATTTTACTATTTTTTAAGAATTCCAAATGTATTATTATTTTGTTTATTTTGGCATAGAGTTAGTACAATTTGAGTTTATATAAAATTTTGAATTCGCCAGTAAAAAATACCATGCCTGTGGAGTCGGAGTCGGTAGTCGTGTGTTTTTTCCGGAGGTGGAGTCGGAAAAAATATTAGTATTTTCTATTTTGTCATATTGATTGGTTAAATGTACTAGAATTATTCATGTGACTAGAATGGTGTGATGGTATACAGATATGTAAGTTAAACGGAAATGATTGATAAAATTAATTCGGAGTCGGATTAATAATTTAAAGCTGGAGTCGGAGTCATTTCTTTTTATTAAAGTCGACGGAATGGTGAGTAATTAAAAACAAGCTGAGATTTCTACATTTTTTGTTTCACGGTTAATTATGTAGCATTATCGATAGCTCATTTTTCCAATTAAAAACAAAATGCATTTCATTTTAACTAGCCAATCAGTGGTTAATTGCAATATATATAAGCTAAATAAAAATGGACATGTTGGCATTGAGCTTTTAACAGTTAATGTGTACATTTTCCGTGACATGCGGAAGCGTTTGAACCTTTTTATATATGTATTGTTTTGACGAGGTTTGCAAGTTATGTATCACTACACCAACGACCTCTTACTTTCATTATTATGACAAGACAATACAAAAGAATCGTTTTAGAGCAGTTCTGCTCGACGACCATCCATAGATTTGATTTTCTTCTAACAAACAATACAAAATGTAAATACGTCCCTAAGCGTCATGTAAATGAATCTCTTCAGTTTATATCTTTATGTATTATATGTATGTCTTCATATAGTTTATGGGGAGGTTTTTATAATATAATTTGCATATTAACGCGTATCCACGTGAACTGGCTTCACTGAGGATTACTCACCTCTTTTTTCACGATCACGAACGTCAGCAGCGACGGAAAGAAAATGCAAATGACAAAATTATCGGCGATGAAGAAGACTCCAAATGTGTCACAATTTATATGAAATCAATTGCAGTAAATAAGCGTATTTTTTGATAGATTTTAACAAACTTTGGATTAATCGATTTTTTATTATTATTCTCGCCATTTCACATTGTAACTTGTGTTAAATTATATAGATATTTTGGCCATGATAAGAATTAAAAAAATAGGCAATTACTTAGTTTCTCAATAATTATATAAAATATATATATTTTAAGATTATGCCATCGTCGGAACTCTAATTTGGTTTATCTTGTTTGTCATCAGTCGGCGATGCAGACCATAATTATATTTTCACCGTACTGGCAGAAGTTTTCAAGTACAGTCAACCCTTCTATAGCGTCAACTTCTATAGAGTTTTTTTCCTACAACGTTTTCGGCTGTCTTTTCGTATAACGGTCCCTTCTATAGCGTACATTTTACAAAATTGACAGAAATGTGGATTGAATGCATGGTAAGATTTTTTTTTAATAATTCAAAATAATGAATTTGTTACCTATTAACTTTAAGCAGTATGGTAAGAATATAGTCTTGATATATATGAAACAAAATTTAATTAGTTGAATTGGGAAACTATAGTTTTTTTTCACTTAAATAAAACAACCGTATTCAAAAATGAAACATTTTTTTAATGACAGGTTCAATCAGAATATTATAATTACAATAAAAATAAAAACAATTAAAAAATAATGTAATAATTACAGGTATGTTTGGTAGATTGTTTGGGCTGGAATTACACGTTAAATGTTAGACAATATATATTTTTTATATACATATACAAATTGATGTATAGTTAAATGACAACAATATTTACTTTCCAAGGCAAAAATCTATGCAAAACTTCATTTAGTCAGAGAGTAATACATATACATTATATATTTTAATAAATCATCATCATTCAAGAGAAAGTGACTGAGTGCATTTTACATAAAATGGATTTAATAACTATTTTATGTCAATATGTTATTGACTACAGATCGTCATTTTACCATTTCGCACATAGTTACTTTCTCCTGTTGAAGACGATGCATATCTATGAATGACCTGGTATTTATAATACTAAATTAAATAGTCATTTTTCCCTGCAATGGGCGCAGATTCTCTGACAAGTGAAATCGATTAACAAACTATAAACCCATAATACGCACACATGCTGACTCTTTTTTCTTCTAATAAGAAGGCTATAACTATGTTATCATATACTACAAACTGTTATGGTAGGATTACTTTGCCATTCAGAATAATGTGACATCAAATATATTAAACATGAAGCACAACACGCGGAGACAAGAAGAGAGGTAAAATCACGCAGATTGTATTTATGTAGCTGTGTGAGTGACAGAGTGGTTCAAAAATGATAAATACATTATTTATTTATTGATACATTCGAAAAATGATTTTGTTGTAATCTTTTTTATGTAAAATTCGATATCTTCAATATCGCTAAAATAAAAAGCACATTATTTCAACAGATAATGAATTAAGATCTTGAAGTAGAAGATTCTCGATGGAAAGGTATCGTATTTAGCAACAACAAAAAAGTAGATTTACACGTTTGGCAAATATATTTAAATAAATGTGATTTAGTATTTCAAACTTCTTTTTTGATTTTAAGGTGTATTCATCTATTCTTTCCCCTTCCCAACATTAAAATGTGTTAAAGAGCATTTTTAGATAACAAAGACATCACTTCTTCTAAATAGATTAGCCAAAAAATTGTCTCAGGTTATATACGGTTTTTCAATTGAATAGTTTCAGTAATAAGAAATGCAAAATAATATATGTATTATTTACGCCAAACTGTAATCAATACATGAAACAATACAGTCACAGATCGGCCAAGTTACGCAATTCAAACTCTGATGGGTAAAGAATAGCTGCTGGAAAAATGGCAAGAAAAATATCTACAGTTGTCGCGGACGGCAGTGTTCGCTTATAAATAATAATAAAAAAACTACAAATATTTATTTAGCGATTTCATAAAAAATAGAAAAAAATCAAAAAAGTTTTTATTACAAAATTTAGAATGAAAATCTTGGTACTTTTAATTGGATTAGTAAAATTTCTTCTCTACGTAAGTATTCATGTAGTTAAAAAAACATACAAGTCTATTTTTACATATAAATATGCATTTATTACATACGATACTCTCATTTTACGCCCATACTATTCATTATTTCTTGCAGTGAAATAAGATGTTTTTTTTGTATCTTTACAAGAGATTGAAAAAAATGCCTTTAAGAAACACCAACAAAAACGATGAAATTAAAATTGATACATTTCGTATTGACAGTCTTCCACTATAATAGATTTTAGACAGACAAATCACTTTGCGGCAATATTGCGATAAAAATGGACGTGATTTAAATTGATTATTTTAGTATTCATTAAAATTAAATTCACGAATTTCGTAAGGGCGTTCGGGGGGCATCGCATGTACGTATTTACATATGGCAAATTGTAATATTTTATTCATAATAATATTCATAATTATAATTTAACAAACCGAAGTACTGTCATAAGACTGGGGTTTTATTTTTATTTATACACATATCTTTATTTTACATAGTATACTATTTACATACTGTACACAATCGCGTTGATTTTTAAAAATTATAAACAATATGACGTCAGAAATACTCTGAGATAATATTGTAATATTATTTGATAAATATTATAGTTTTCATTATTCCGTAATAAACAAATGAAGAGCAAATGAAGAGCATTCTGATATTTGGTTGTAATTATAAACTATATAATGTAATATACAATTTATTTGGAATAATTAAAACGACAACTATTTGATGTTTTTGTGACACCCAGTTATTTAAAAAGCCAATCAAAACTAAGTCAATATAAAGGATGTACAATAATACAAAGCAATAGACTTGTTTAATCGAATAAATATAAATAAAAACGTTTCAATCAATATTTCTTTTGAAATCTTAAAAAAAAGATTGATTTGCTAACGAAATCATTAAATATAAGTAATTTATCTTTGTCTAATGTTCATATTGTAATAATTTGACAAAAAAAAGATTGCTTTCTCAGATGAAATAAATAAATATCAAGGTACAATAATTAAATCAAATTCAAACCGTAACATCATACTCGTTGATGTATTCAAAATACAAATACATGTAATACTACATTAATGTCTTTTGCCCACAATTTTAGAAATTTAAATAGCTTTTAGGAAAACAATTGAAAGTGATACCGTTCATAATACAATGTGGCAAAAAAAAATACTTTCATCTGTTGCAAGGTGCGGTGCATTCACATTTGGGATAACAAAAAGATTATATGTTAATAATGATACGTCAAAGGAAAGGTGACGTAATTTAAAAAATCTTGATATAAATATAATAACAACACTAGATTACCAAACGGCCATTTTTATCTTACAGAGGGTACTGTTAAATCCAAAATAGCAATAATTTCAACCGCGTTTTAATTTATTTAAAAAAATGCATTGATAATTATTTGAATCTGTTTAATGCACTAAAATACTCCTAAATTGTTTGAGCCTATGTGATTACATTTTATAAATTGGTGTCTTTATTTTTTACATAGCGAGATTAATTATTTATTAAAGCCGATCATAAAAATGATTTTTAAGAGACTAAGGCTTTTGTAGCATTGTTGGACGTTAGTTTTACATGAACAATTTTATACGGCGTTTTTCTCTTGGATCAACGTTTCGTTTGATATACCAAACGTTATACTTTTAACACGTTAAGTGTGATAATCATTTTAAATATTGTGATAAATGTAGAAGTCAAAGGATACCACACGAACCGCAGATGCTGAATAGTCTTGGATGTTATGTGTATTACCTTTCTCGAATATCGATTTAACCCAACAATTAAGTTATTTAATTCTTATAACCGTCGGCGGAAATAATAAGGGTTAAACCTGAGACAAACTCGCTAAATATGTTAACATAAACGTTGATTGAATTGATTTTTTTAATATTGAGTTGTGATACAACGTGGAGATATCAGGGATATAGATTTTGTAATAAGGAATATACTATTTTTGTTTAAATCATATCAACAAAGAGTACTTCTTTACCGATTTGAACAATGATATTGACAATTTTATTTAAAAGCTTGTCATTTCTGCTCATGAGTTGTTAAAAATATCGTTCTGATATTATTAATTCTTCTATTTCAAGCCAAAGAGACACTAAACTATTAACTTGTTAAATAACTTAACAGAATAATGAGTTTTAAGTTATACGAGATGGTATAATACTTTCAAAATTAATTATAAACAGTTCAAATTTGTTATGTAATAAAATCTGCTTCCAAAGAAGATGTGTGTGAAAAATTGTTTCAAAACTTTCTCTTCAGTAATAAAACATATTTATGTCTAATTCATACAATCATGTGTTGCTTAATCACTGTGGATTACGAGAACGCAATGCCGATGATTTTATTAGAGTGAACTATAAACTTTATCTTTTAATGTTGGTATAAATGACGATCTTATGTGTGACTTGAGAGTTTGAATAATTGTTTTGTACTGTTGTTGACATTAATAAAACGGAGTTCAGCCATTTTACATTGGTACAAAAAGTATTATGTACAATAATAATAAAAGGGTGACGTTTGAAATTATACCAAGTCCAAAATGACACTGTTCTTCGTTTTATTGATGTCGAACAAGTCGTGTTTTGAGCTATGTACATCGAAATTACAATTCATACATTGTAGGCATATCGTCAGAATTATTAATGCTAGTTTTGACGATATATTTGAAAGTATACGATAGTCATTGTGGGATTAATTATTTCGATGTTGACGTGTGACTTTTATATGTTTAACGTCATAAGATATGTTATAAGGACAAACTCTAACTAGAAGTTACAAATCAATCCAGGAATTATTTTTGTTTAGACCACTGAATTTATTTATATATTTTAATTGAAGTTTAAATGAAATTTAAAAAGCTTATAAAAATAGCCTTGGGCGTAGTCAAAGCAACATTAATAATAAACACATTTCAAAAATTGATTACAATTTTGAACATGTATTTCGTATATATTTCTGGTTTTGATTAATATAAGATAAAATAGTAATTAAGAGGTACAATTTCACACAACGAAATGATCAAGCAATATTTTGTGCTACATAATTATTATTTCAAATATTTCAATTTGATTAATTAGCTCGCTATCAATACCGTAAAAATTTAATTTAATAATGAAATCCAAACGCAATTAAAGATGTAAGTCACTTTTATCAAATTTATAACGGTGCCAAAATGTATAACAGATAATAATTATTTGATTTAACTATGCTTCGTCGATAAAATGCTGCAGGATCCGTGAAATCTAACGATTGCAATTAATTTGATAACAGTCATGTCTCATTAGACAAATCGATCATCAGAATAAACCTTCGACTATTAACATTCAGAATAAGTCTTTCAAGCAGTCGAAAACAAATATTATATACCTCGATAGTCTTGAAGGCGTGTCTACTACTTAACTCTTAAATAAAAGTTTTTAAAAAATCTCAGAGAATCCAATGATAATTAAACCGCGATTCATTTGTTTTCTTTACGCAGTGATACGAGTCGAAAGAACGAATCGTTTTGAGTTCGCGCATTAATGGCTCATGTCAACAATATACAGTATTGTCCCATTTCGTTTAATAATGTTTGATGGTATGATCAAAATATCCTATGAGAAATCGTAGAATAATATTTTATAATTATAAGATCGTTGATACCAACAGCAAAAACATTAATCATCCATAGACAAACAATAACTTTGGCTGGTGAATATTAAAACGGAATTTTCCGGGATCGGGCCGTAGCTTGTAGCATTATTATATCATTAAGAGCAGTATTTTTTTAATTTAGATTACGGCATTGCGTTTACTAATAGCTGATCGCATGACAAAACAAAGTTACGTTTAATGTTTGCCTATTTTAAATTGTAAATAAACTAGTTCAGTTTAATGGGGAAACACCCGTTAGAAATAACTATAGATTACATCCAACGATTACGAACAATGTTTCGTTGTACGAAATATCATTTACGTGGCGTTGTTTTGCGTATTCATTATTGAAACAGCGAATAAAAGTTTTAATTTTGATTGACCTACTGTAGTGTAAAAAGTACATTTTTTTAATGATCAGCGGGCTGGGCTATCCTCAAATTGATTAGAACTCTGATTAACAGGCTCTCTACGGTTGGTATAACTGAAATATAATAATTGCAGCTATGTTCACTGTTGTTATAATCGATCTTAAGTGACTTATTCGACCTATCAGAAGAGTGCGTAGGAAAGAGAATATTTTGAAACAAACAATCAAAATTAACGCAAGCTATTCAATTAGCAAGTTGTGAAGCATATTTTATAATATATCTCATTACAAAGTGGACATGATTAATCAAACGTAAAAAACTTAAAAGAACTAAACAAGCTTCTGCTAATCGTTGGCGTTTGACAGATCGAGTGTAACAACAGTCAATTATTAAAATACTAAAAGCCGGTTTGACCATAAAAGATGCAAGCATTTTTCATTTAGATATGCAATAAAAAGCTAAAAATTTTGTATAACTTTCTAACTAAATTTTCTAAATACATTGTCAATAACGTGTGAACATTTGGTACTGTAGATTTATTATTGTCATTCTTGAAAATGAGCAAACGATTTATGATTTTCTACCGTATTTACTAAGGTAGCGACTTCTTTAATAATTTTAATTCCTTGGTCAATTACTAATCATTCCGTAATGGGTCAACAACACATTCACGATACGCAATACCACATCAACAATTATTATACTCTGTTTACAATTCATTCTAACGCCTCTATTGGCTTTGTGATGTTTATCTAAAAAAAAAAGATATAATTCATTACATACAATCGTACAACACTGGCAGAAGATGGTAAGTAACAAAGTGATGGTTCTGAGTAAAGTTATGCACCAACCGAGTTATTCCAGGCGAAGAATTGATAATCAAGAATCTCCATGTCTCTCGTTTTTTTTACTTATCGACTTATGTTAGTACGATGGCAAAATACAAAACGTGACATACTGTAAGGGAAACTTGTATATTCTACCCCATTTTTCGCAATGAACGATTCACAAGATGGGTGATATTTAATGAAGTATTATTTACGATTTATTGTTTCGGGAGATTTTTTCAAGACAGATTTATTGAGTATTAAATCATATCGACTGTGGAAAGGAAAAAGAACGTAACCCACACATAGCAAAATTTAAAGGAGGCACAAAAAAACAAGTTTCAATGATTTTGGAACAAAGGCAAATTATGAAATATACACAACCTGGAAGAGCATGAAGACTGATAAACTGGTTTTTAATTGAGTTTATCTAACATATTTTTTTTCCTGATCGCAATTTTCATAGGTCCTTAATTGTTCAAACTTAAAAAGCCTTATTTCGATACTAATTCAGCATTTTCAGCTTACATCCTTTTGATAGAACGTGTATCAACTTATTAATATACATGGTGATTTTTGCAAAAAGCTGTTTTAGAAAAACTGTGGGCTACGTTGATTCATCAGTCTAAGAACTCTATGGAGACCAAATATGTACATATTTTTTCTTTCAATTGTAGGTGTCAAATACGATACTATAGAACTTTTACATTTACGACATCATTTTAATCCCGGCGAAATTGCAAAACCTCAGTGTATCAAAATCAATCAATATGCATTTTTTAACAACTAATTGATTTTCGTATAATTAATATTCGATTGTACAACGTGGTATTTTAAAACGTACATTATGTACATTCTCATTTTTTATTCAATACACGATGAACGAGACAGAATATGTTGAAGTGTTTTTTTAACAGTACACTGGTTTTGTAACGATTCATATCAAATGTTATATTAAACTGAAAGATTTTTTAACGATCAACATATTTTGAATATATTAAAAGAAATCTTTTCAACAGTAAATTTTGCTAATTTTTTATAACAAATGTATGTAAGCATCAATACGAAAATTGTCAAAAATCAAATTATACCGAAACACTTTTATAATTTATTTATGCATGATTGGATGAGCTTAATTAAGACACCCAAAACATCTAAAAAATCTTTTAAATATAATTATATACAGAAAAAACAATAATATCTATGAAAACATGAGTAAAATTAGATTTGGATTATAATGTTTATCTACAAGATAATTATAGATTTCAATCAGTTTAAATATCACATTCATATAATATTATCTAATAATGATTCAAACTTATCTAAAAAAGGTCAAGACTGGCTTATTACAAAAACATCATCATTAGACGTACGATTAAATTTAATGAATGGTAATTACTATTGCAAGTCCATGAAAGTTATTTGTGTTCAATAATTAAGCTGAGTAATTTTCAATCATTACTTAATATATATAAAAACAGGAGCCCATTATAATTGTAACTGAAAGAAAAATATACAATTGAGGCTAAAATTTATATTAAAAAGATGTTGAGCCATTGATTGAATTGGCATTTACTTGGTAGAACTCCATTGTAATACGGTAAAAAATAGCTTTTTAAATCAGTAAATCAACTCTTTGGTTATATTTAGCTATTAACTAGTTCTGATGATGGTATACGATGAAATAGTTATAAACTGATTTAAGAAAAATTGTAAAACTAAATACATACTATTTTTTACCGTATTAGGAGTCGATCCGTTTGATAAAGTTCAACATATCCAGACATTAAAACATCCATAAATATATCTACATTGATTCGCAAAAAAAAGTGAGCTTAAATCCTGGATATGGTTGTTTAAGACAGTGCTTCCCAACCTTTTTCATGAAACGGACCCCTAAATCTGAAAACAATAATTTGCGGACACCCGATTTTTTGTTATTTCACATCTTCATATTGTATCAAAAAGAATGTTGAAAGAATGAAAATTTTCGCGGACCCCAAGTTGGGAAGCACTGGTTTATGACAATGGATTGATTTTCCACAGTCTATTAAATCGGTAAAGAAAAGTTTTTGGTTCGGAGAGTATCGCAGGCAACAAATAAAAATTAGTTTATATGTTAATATGTACATACATGGAGGGTACATTTATATAACACGGATATTAATTCAATTAAGAACAAACAGGGAGAACTTATTTATTTTCAGAGGAGATAAAAAATGACTTGAAAAAAACGTTACGAAATGTTAACAAGTATGTTTATAAGAAGCCAGTCCTGGGCCAACGTGATGTTTTATTTACATGAGGAAATATGATATCCACAATAAGATGTCTTGAGTTTACAATATGGGGCACAAAAATTGTTCAGACACATTATTCCAATAAGCGATGACGTATATATTACAATACTAAAGAAATATATAAAGCTACCTAGACACGTACGATCTTCGATTCAGTCAATTTATGCGATAATTAAACAAGTTACCGAACTATAGGATTATGAATAACAAACGCAAGATAAATAGCATTTTTTTCTTTAGGAGACGAAGACGTAGAGGATGTCTTCTTTTTATATAGCTGCAAAACGAAAACTACTGCAGTGGTACATAAAAATGGCGAGGTATTACAAACATAATAAATATATTATAGAATAAACATCTATAACAAGACAAAAAACACACTTTTAAGTCACTGATTTGTCCAGTAATAATTCCAGTAATAATTACTCTTTGCCTTAATCAAAATTGCACAAGTTTTTAACTGTTTAAAGCGGTAATATTTTGGGTATCACGAGTTTCTTCACCGATGGTGATTGTCAAAATTTTCAAAACAATGTTCCTGTTGCCGTCAATTTATCTGACACATTTTTTCTTGCTGACTTTGGCCAACTTTCTTCTTTTTTGAATCATGTCGTACAGCGCCTCCATCCCTTCGTGAAGACCGTCCCCGGTGATAGCGCAAGCCGGCTGCACGTGCCAACAATGTGCCGCTCCGTCTTTCGACCCGTGCCCACCTCCGCCTAGTTCGTGCAGTCCTAGTAGTTTCTCAAGCTCTTTTGGTTCTCTAGCCCCAGGCAGATCTTGTTTATTTGCCAGTACTAAAATTGGAACTCCTGAATTGTCAGGAGATTTAGCAGTTCTTATTAGTTCCATTTTAGCTTCTTCCATCCTCTCGACGTCTACCGAGTCTAAAACAAAAACTATTCCGTCTGTACATCTCGTGTATGACTTCCAGAGTGGTCTTAGTTTTTCTTGTCCACCGACGTCCCACACGAGAAAATTAATTCCCTTGGCTTTCCCTACGGTTCCTTTGATCTTCTCGCAGTTGAAGCCTATCGTCGGCACGGTGTTGAGGTACTGGTCAAACTTCAGCCGGTACAGGGCTGTCGTTTTTCCAGCGGAATCCAATCCCAGCATCACGACGTGTAACGTGCCCTGCGCTGACGGCAGGGCGTCTAGTAAACTCGAGTTCTTGCCCATGTTAGCACCCATAATTTAAACAAAAATGTCCACCTGATCACTAGCTCAGAGATAATATTGATACCTCACGAGTATTCGAAGTGCAACTAGAATAAATCGTTTATGCTAGCAACGCCTCTCTACCGGATGTTTCCCATTTGCTTGCATTTGTCTCTGGACCGGCGCAGAGCAGTTTCCGTCAGCCGGAAAGATGGAAGCCACATATCTGGAACAAACAAATAAACAATATTATTCACAATGAAATCACTGAATTCAAATTCATTTTGCTAATTATAATCACATTTCACTGACTCTTTAGAATTATAATATTTAAAGAGGGTGATTCAATCAATAATTATATTATATTATTTAACACATTATTAAAGAGACCCTTCGACCATTGGCGTATTTATTGAATTCTAATAATTCAAGATTGATCGTTTTAACAATTTTATTTTACAATTATTTAACCGATGGATTTACGCATATTATTTAAATGAAATAATCCATTTACAATGTTAAATATATTATTTCAAATACTATCCTATTATAAAGCATAATCAATGAAACAGTTTTTATTTATTTCATAGCATCTATAGAGAAATTAAGCACGAGCAGAAATAATTGGTTCCAAATGTATGCCGGCTTTGTTTTTTTTTTACATGGAACTATATAAATTAATTTCTTTGCTATATCAATATAAACGCCTAACGGCACCTTTACAAAATTAAAACAACCCATATAAACTCAACTTTTTTTTTCATAAAATAATCATACTCACTAGTACTAAAAACTAAAATAGTGATACAATTGTCAAGGGTAGAGAGACATAATTAGTTATCCCACGTGTCAAACATCCGGAACGTATAACGAAGCCTTCAAAATTGGCTTTCGTGAATTAAATTTGTATTCTGAGGGGTTTCCTTAATTCCTAATTGATTAAGCGAAAGGAAACATGATATTAGCCTGTCGCTGTAATTGACACCCTCGATTGATAAGTGCCAGAAGCCGGAAAGTCCTGATTAATCGAGCAATAATAAACTGGAGATTACTAAGAAGTAAGTGCCAATTTATATTATAATTTAAGCAATAGTATAAAATACGAATTAAATTGACAAATTCATAGCAGAACTTCATTACATAAAAGTAAAATAAGTATTTAATTTCCAAATAAAAATACAATATAGGTAGTTAATATATATATATATTTATACACACATATATATATTTATATATTTTTTTTTTTACCTAACACAATTTTAAATGAAACAATATATAAATCAAAAACTTTCCATAGATAATTTTCGTAAAACTAACTACAAATTTTGAAATTTCACCCGTCCTTTATTTTATAAATTAGGCGTGCAGCTAGGTTTTCCAATCCCGGGATCCCAAATCCCGTAATTGGTATGGTCGCGATCCCGAGATTTCGGGATTGAGAAATTTTTAGCAAATCCCGAAAATTTATAGGATTTTGGATTTGGAAGAGTTAAAAAACCCGAGTCACAATGACATTTTGGGTAAATCGGCAAATTCCTGGGTTTTGAAATTGGAAATCTCAAATTATACACGATCTCATGTTGAGTGCCCAATCCCGGGATTGAAAAATAGTCAATCCAGAAATCTCGAGATCACAAAAAAACTCCGGGATTGGATACCTTACGTGCAGCATATAGATCACAGAAGTATTAAATTATTGCTATTTGTGCCATTGCTTATTTCAATTTAGAGTTTTTAAATTATGAAATATGTTATTAATATATTTTCAGAACATTTAAGAACACAGACTTTCGACTAAATTTCAATTAGAAAAAAAATGGTTTAAATGGTTGAAAGTTTTATCAATTAGTATTTTTAAAGTCGATGTATTCAATTATGGTGAATTGCGACAGTGTATTATGAGATAAGTACAAATGATACGATTATGGATGTGTAACACATGCTAACATTGTCCAGAGGCAGATTAGGTGGATATTTATTTTATGATGTGAATGCCGAAAGTCACGCAACATTCACACAAATTACACTGTTGCAATTCGCATTCCTAATTTATTTTTATTTTTTATTAAATTACAAGATGTTTCGAACCTTTTATAGAAAGGATACGTACAATTCTAAATAATTCCATACAAATATGATATTAAATTTGAATCGTTCAAACTATGTACATTCTCACAGATTTTGTCACTAATGACCCGGGTTTCGCCTTTCGGCATCTTCAGGCATTCAAGTGCACGGATGAACTTGAACTGACGCTTAGCAAATGAAAGTTTCGTGTTTATATAAGATATAAATGCATCACTGAGTCCAAAGCCATTGCTGGCGAAAAGGATGAGCCCATGGGAATGCCAACAGATTTAAGTAGTGAGCAGTTTCAAGAATTATATAATTTGTTTGTCGGCAAAGGTTTTATGATTATATGATTTTATGATTATATAGGGTATAGAAGTGGAGATGTGGGAAAGTTTGATATTTCATTTAAAATCGGAAGACTTTGCAGCTGTGCTTTGTTGATTTCTAAAATTTCTTGGAAAAAGAGCTTATGACTGTCCGTATTTGGGTGTAACATTTTGCTCAGTGAGGCATTTATATCGTATATAAACACGAAACTTTCATTTGCTAAGCGTCAGTTCAAGTTCATCCGTGCACTTGAATGCCTGAAGATGCCGAAAGGCGAAACCCGGGTCGTAAGTGACAAAATATGTGAGAATGTACATAGTTTGAACGATTCAAATTTAATATTGAAATTCCACCAAGCACCTTCAGTCGAAATCTTAAATTATACAAATATGATATGTTCAAACAATACGCGCACGATGTGAATTTGTTTTCAACATGCGTCAGTTGAAATTAAACTAAAACTTTCTCTGAAGAAGGTAAAAACAAAATTATAAATGTGGGTATTTTTTTTTAGCAAAGAGCACGAGGGGTTCACGGATGTGGCCATCCCACTGGATCTGCCAATGCACTGGACTCCAGGGCTGTGGGGTCGTGTAAAAAAAGACGACTCCGGCTACAAAGGAATTTTTCAATAATTTTATTTAAACTTATATATTATATCATGTATACTATCAGATCATCTTTAGTCAGCCTAGCATGCAGTAGCAAACACTGTGGACTATTGTGGTTTGAATATACGCCAAGATTTTTCCGACTCCAACTCCGGACAAAACCCACGACTCCCGACTCTGTCTTCGACTCCACAGCCCTACTGGGTTTGGCGGTTAGATATAATTTTTTTTTTAAATATGAATCAAAAATTGACAAATTTGTTACGTTTGCTGTGCTTATTTAATTAGCGTGACACGTGTTTCGTTTCATTGAGAATCGTCGTACACAACATTTTTTTTACGTGGACTGTAATATGAACTCTTAATGGAACATCGCAAAAGGAAATGAAAACGAGAACTCGTTGTAATTCAGTCGATTCACCTCTTGCTTTCGAAGTGTAAGGTTAAATAATACGACTGGCTCGAGTGCCCGCAGTTGAGATTTAGTGTACACCAAGCCAAAGCGATAAGAATAGCATAACTAAGAGAAGTAATAAAATAATCATGGACCTATTACGGCATAATATTAAATGCTTGTCTATTTAACGGCTCCAAAATACACGCTGGAAGCATTATTAACTATTATAAATAGTAGCGAGATGTTTCCCAATGGCAGACTATTTAATTTGATATTCTTTAGTGCAATTTTACTGTTCCATCTTGATGCCATACGCTATTTATGTTGTTTAATGCGATACAGTGCGGCCGGCACAGCGAAACAAAATATAATATTAATATTTGTCTAAATAAATAAGTAATACTTATAAGAAGAAAAACTTTTCTGTTATAATGGAACAACACGGTATCTGACACTATGCAGCCCAGTGGTATGCATTTAAAGCTCCGTTTGGCGATTGAAAGTTCCGGGATAAAACAATGGCAAGGTCATGATTAAGGAATCTAATCCCGGACCCTCTTTGCAATTCCGGGATTTCGGGTTTTACGACTTTTCCGATCCCGGGATTTAAGTTTTACTCGCAGCCGCAGGCCGATTTCAAAAACCCAGGAATTCACGGATTTCCAAAGTGAAATAATGTGAGAGCTATCTTTTTTAGATCTTTCGCAGATGTCATTTTTTTTACTCACTCGCCGATTTAAAAAAAATGAATTTCCGGATTCCCCAAAATAAAAAAAATTGAAAACCTATTTTTTAGCTTGTGTGGTCAAGTGGTCAACGTCGTTGGCTTCGATAACGGAGGTCACGGGTTCAAATCCCAGGGCGGACAGTTTTATAAATTGATTTTTCAATCGATTTATGAAATTCTCTTCGAAGGCATGGATGTATATGATGTCTTGAATTCCCCCCTCCCATCCCATCCTATGAACGGTATGGAGAGCGACCAGCTAACCACTAGCCCTGTGCTAGCCGTATCCTTATATCCCTAATCTCTTTGGAAAAAGAGAGGTTGGGCAACTGAGTAACAAGCAGTTCTCGTAGAAACATTTCTGTTGAGATAAACTCCATTAGGAGTCCATATGCTACACATTGGGAGCGGACATGGTAAAAAATATATGTTGCCAAAATGACGCCATGTTGATTATGTCAATTTTACAATAAAGATCTTGAGCATGGGTATAGGAAATTAATTATGCGTAAAAAAAAAAACCTATAGAGCCAAAAATAATTGTTAATGGATATATTTCTCAATGAAGAATTGTGATTATAACTGTATTCATTTCTACACACGTAACATACCGTAAGCAATCAAGTATTCAGAAAATTCTTCACGTATTTACAGACGAAACAATTTTGGTCTCAGTCTGGGTTCATGTCCCCGTAAGATCAATATAAAATTAAGAAATTTTCAATTTACATTTGAGATCTTGGACATTTGCGTTCGTGGTGTATTTTTCCCTTTGACTTACCTATCGCATAATTCGACTGTGGAAATGAAAAAGGACGCTAATCAACAGCTTTTTCAGTAATCACAACGTATACAATTTGATACACGTTCCATCAAGAGAATATAAACTGCAAAAGCAGAATTAATATCTAAATTTAAAAAAAGAAGGGCATGTGAATATTGCGACCAGGAAAAAAGGCTAAAAAACAGGATTTTCTTAAACAATTTATTAAAATAATATCATTAGTAAGTAAATTAAAGAGCAGTGCAAGTCTCAGTGCACTCTTCATAATTATTAGTCTTTAGCTCAAAACCATGTTTTTGTGCCTTCTGTAAAATTTGTAATCCGTGGGTTGTCTTTTTTCCTCTACACATTTAAAAAAATATATATTCTAATTCCACTTGTTGTAAGTGCGTCCTGCATTTCGCTTCTTGAAAAAGCATGTTCGTAATAACACTCCCGTCCAATTTTGTGACCCCATGATCCCGGGATTGAGAAATGTATAGCAAATCCGCAAATTTATAGGATTTTGGATTTGAAAGAGCTAAAAAAACGAGTCACGCTGACATTTTGGGCAAATCGACAAATTCCTGGGTTTTTGGCTGAGAAATATTTACAAGTTGTAAAAAGAGTATATTCTGAAATTTTCAGTTGAGTTCAATAATAATCTCATCGTATGAAGTGGAAAGAAAAAAATACTTTCCTTTTTTCACCATACATGAACATTTCTTACAGGCACCATGTGCATACGTCAAGAATAATAAATAATAATTATTCAACAATGCACGTGTAATCATCATCCGGAGGCTGTGGCCCAACGTTCCTGGAATGCGGCTAACCTGCAGCACTCTTTACTTGTACCACGGTCGACCGGATCTCATCTCAACGCGAGTGACCCACTGACCGCGGTTCGACTCTCGCTAGGGCACAAAAACAATCATCGAGCGGAACAACGGTTGTTCAACATCCGACTTGGTTAATTACAAACCTTCCATGGACGATTGCCTCATTTCAGCGGCGTAATTAAACTCTTCCGATGGCTGATTGCGTTTGTTAATATGTTGATATATACGACGATTTATTTAGGCAACATTGTCACAACAGAAAATCATATATTTTTTTGAAAAATTAAATGATAGTTTAATTTGAAAAAGACGGTCATGTAGCCACGGTGTCCACAGGTTCGAATCCCAGCACACTTCTATGATTTATACATGTTCTTTTAATCATCTGATCCTAAAAACGGGGATAACAAGAGTGATTAGGTATATACTTACCCGTCCTGTTCCATTTACATATTTTTATCCTTGCTTATTTACTAAAAAAGAAGATTATACGACTAAATAACAGGCAGTTATCGTCCTTATTATGTTCCACTCGAAAACGTGGCGGCGCCGGTGCGATTAATAATCGTCTGTAAGGCGTGTCAATAGTCACTGCTAAACATTGAAATATCATTAGTAATTCATAGCGTAGGATGTTCGTTATAAACGTTTTATATTTTCGAATTGATTAATTGAGAAGATTGTCGATCATACACGCAATGTTCCCGCTAAATTTTTAAAATATGAAATATCAAATTTAAATTATTTTTATTCAGTACGAAACCCGGGTCGTTATCGACAAAATTTAGTTCAAATTTGACAATAAATTTCCATCAAGAGTCTTCATTAGAAATTCTAAATAATATGAAATATCATTAAAATATTGGAGTACTGATTTAAAAGAACAGAATTTAATTTTTAGCTTCGTAGCTTGCATGCAATTAAGAGTCAAACAGTTTTTGTAAGAAAATTGTGCTTTTCTTTGTTTAGGAAAAAGTGGATCTGGTATTTTTTTAGCCCCAGCTAATCAATTATAAAACACATCCTGATTTGTCCTTTATTTTAACCAAAGTTTTAGTTTTGCAAGTTAAAAAAAGATGTTCGAGTTCTATTAAGTTCGGTTAAATTGGTACCCACAAAATGCCGTTTCTATACATAATATATTTAAATAAAATAAGTCTATTCAGCCTCGTGTTTTCTCACAACGAGGCAGTTGGTTGTTCTAGGTTTTATCCATATTTGGCAGCGCACAAACATAACGTGTATTGTATATCTCTTCGCCATTACTAAAAACAATTTCCTACATTAAATTAAGATTAATTTAATCAATTTTATTATGCGTTTCAATCATTAAGCGTTTGACCATGACGCCATAAATAAACGAATGAATAAACCTGTCACCGCCATCTGTGAGTTAAATGGATATTGTATAATTTTAGTTTTTCTCATTATAAAAGCTACATCAGCGCATAAATAAAAAAACAAAAGAGGTTCTCAATGTTTCGAGACTTTTTTATATTGATTCAAAGTAATAGAAACATGATAGTTTAAACAAAACAAATTTACGTCGAAAATACGATACTAGATATAAATATCTGATTAATTTTCGTGTGTACCGAACTATTCTTTAAATTTCATAATAAATGTACATGCATGCCTTTTAATATATGTGTTTTATAGAGAATTTTGATTTCAATTATTTCGTTGTTTCAAACGATACATAACGGTGACGATATTACGCTGTCTAGACTAAACTTAATATTTATTCTCAATCGATTCGGATTCAACTCTAATTAGCGAAATTTTAAAAAACAACTGTAAATTATGAAGTCGAAATTTGAAATACAATATCATAAATTAAAACCGATTTCACTCAACAGTAAACATTTTTAATTGAACGAAAAATATATCGGGAAGGGACTATTTGCCAAAAAATATTATGAAATGTTATGACGCAATTATTATTTTTCGGATCCATGGCACAGTGGTCAACGTTGTTGGCTTCAATGCCGGACGGGTTCGAATCCCAGCACAAACAGTATTCTTTAAATGATATATCGATTTTCTGTTCGAAGGCATGCCCCCCGTCCTAAAATAACGGAGTGTAGCGAGAGTGATTAGCCAACCACCAGTCCTTTCCTAGCCCTAATCCCTAATCCCTTCAAAACAAAGAGAGGTTAAGCAACTGGGTAATAACACAAGCAGTCTTCGCAGAAAAAAATAGTTGAGATACCTCCATTAAAAGAAGATTTGCTCCACATTGGGAGCGGAAATGGATTCAAAATATAAATTTTAATTTAAGATTTTTGACTGAAGGTGTTTGGTGCAATTTCAATATTAAATTTAAACGATTAAAATTAAAAAATATATTTATCACAAAATAGCACAAGCAAAATAAGTGAATGCAGCCTTCCAATATGCAAGGGTTTCCCGAGCCCTATGCTAGAGCATTATGTAACCTCTACCATAACTACTATCAGAATTATTAAATTTGCAATAATTTCAATGAGTTTGAGGAACGCTGGAATAGTCGAGTAAAAACAATAATAATTATCGTTAGTAATTTTCGTGAGCGTTTTCAAATAGTAATATGTACATAATAATGTGTTTTGTTGCCTTGCGTCATACGGCGGCGTGAGCTTGTTGGGTGGGGGGGGGGGTCAGGGGTCAATCGGAGCCTGTGTTCGTTAACCGTGCAGCTGTACTAGAATGTATCCATTCGTTTATTAATTCCACCATTGTCCGTGGGAAAAAATGCAATGATGAAAGTGTGGCTAAGCACTGGCAAGTGCTCGCGAACGACCGTGGTATGATAACTTCCGTTTCGCGGTCCGGAGTTCGAATCCACAGGCTCAGAATAACGATCAATTTTATCGATCGGAACTCACATTGACATCCGTAATTTTTTATCCATGTCCTCTCCCAATGTGGAGCATATGGCCACCAGACGGAGGTAATTAATAACACTTTTTCTATAAGAACTGTTTGTTAATCAGTCGCTCAACCTCATTTTTTTTAAAGAGATCGGAAAGGGTAGGAGGGATTTTTTAGACATCACAAACGCCCATGTTTTCAAACAGAAATAGAGAATCGATCGAACGAACGCCGTTTCTACTGGGACTCGAACCCGTGAGATCCGGCACGGAAGCCTACAACGCTAACCGTTGCGCCATAGGGCCCGGCGACTCAGTAGCAACACCACAGTATGTAGTGTCAAAACTGTCTTCCAATCCGAAAAATAACGTGCCCTAGCGAGAGCGATAAGTTAACCACTAGTCCTGTCATAGCCCTAGCCTATAGTCTCTACTACTACCGCCGAAAAGGAGAAGTTGTGCAACTAAGTAACAAACGGTTCTTGTAGAAAAGGTTTATGTTAAGATATATCCATGAGGAGGCCATATGCTCCACATTGAGAGCGGACGTGTATTTAAAAAAATTGGTTGTCAGTGACCCTTTTCAACATTAGCACAAAAGGGATGGTGCGTATCCTCAGTGCCCAGTGGTGTGTAGTGAACTATTGAGTAACAAACAAATACATATCGACTGTGGAAAGGAAAAGGGACGTAACCCCACTATTTTACATGAGCAAAAAACGTGTTTTGATGATTTTGGGACATAAACAAATTATGAAATATACACAACCTTGAAGTGCACGGAGACTTCTAAACTGGTGTTTAATTGACATATTCTAATATTTACTAAAGAAATTGTCTAAAAAAATGCTTTTTTTTAGTCTTTTTTCTTGATTTAAATTTTCACAGGCTCAGTTTTTTCAAACTTAAAAGCTAAATTTATATACTAATTCGGCATTTGCAGCTTACATCCTTTTGATAGAACGTGTATCAAGTTTAATACATCGAAAAAAGCTATTTTGAAAAACTGTGGGTTACGTCTTTTTACCTTTCCACAGTCGATATATATATTGTAATGATTCCTTAAATATTGAACGTACTAGAAATAGAAGATAAGGTGTATTTATTCGGCGAAAGGGCGTGGAAAAAAGGTGAAATTACTTTTCACATTAGTAATAACGTACGATGGGTGGATACCCCTAGGGAAATGAGTTGAAGAGGAAGGAATCACCTGTCCTATTTTGATATTGCTGACATGGCCAAACAGCAAGATACAAACATAGTCGTTTAGATTAGGACACGTCTTCTCTTTTCGCGAGGTTTGCACCGTCTAGTAATGCCGCTGCGATGTTGGGGAGTATTAAATATAATAAGCATACTTTTATCTCAGTAGCTCACTAAGTAAACTCTCATGTTTTAAAATTTTAATTTAACGCTCCTCTTCTTCCATGAAATAAATTAACTACCCATTTCCCTTGAGTTTCAAGCTTTAGTGGAAAATATGGGTATTTTTAAAATTAATTAGACTAGATAACAGAGAGACTAGAACACACGAGAGCGGTTGCTTATTGAAAGATTAAAGCCAAACTTTAAGTAATTTTTGCTTTTAGCATAGATTTTCGTAAATTTTGCCACTTATTTTTCATCCCTCAATTTGTTAAGACCTTATCGAATGACTCCGGTCGCTATCCAATCGTATCAATTCATAGATTAACCATCGACAACAGCCACATTTAAAAAAATGTGTTATTGTGTTAGACTCCTTTCTCTATTTGTGTAACCTAAATATGTACTTGTGTTATTTGATAAACTTAATTTTAATTCACACTGTCCATAATGTATATTTAAAATATCCAGTCCTTGAATTCCCGCAGCAATTTGACATTGAATCTTGTAGTCAACAAGAAAAGTAAACAAATAAATATAAATACTTTTGGTAGACACAATGCTCTTATTATGGTCGAACAGTTTAGAAAGATTGCAGAATCATAGCTCAAGACACCAACATCGAGCGCTTATGATGAAGATAGTATATAAATTAAAAGAAGAACATCATCTCAGGCCCGGTAAACTACAAAGCGCCTTTAAAGTTGGTACAGTTTTTTGTGTTAAGTCAATTAAATAAACACTCGCATACAACGACTAGCAGCAAATAAATTAAAATTACAAATACCTGAAATCAACTGCCGACAAATGTGTAAAAAAGATAGCCATGTTATTGTTGGATATTTCGGCATCACGCCATCGTTAGAATAATGGTTATGCGAAACAGTTATCAAAAACGTAACATATACATTTATTGAATAATTTCAATGTTGAATTTAACTTTATTGAAACTTAGTTTGAACCAGGGCTGTGGAGTTGGGAGTCTGGAATCATGCAGTCGGGGGTTTTGTCCGGAAACATCTTAAGTCTCACACCCATTAAAAAAAATATGTGTATTCAAACCACAATATTCCACAATGTTACCAGTGAATGCTAGACTGATTAAAGATGATTTGATAGTTGGTATACATATAAGTAAGTATATATAAGATAGAATAAAAAAAAAACTTTGGAGTCGGAGTCGTTTTTTACCCGAATTCACAGCCCTGGATTGAACAAGTAAATGCCAATTAGAAAATTAAGATAAATTGAGATTAAATTCAGCCGATTTAAAGAGAAAAGTATCTAAAAGTTATAATTTAATTTGAACTTCTGATCAATATGCCGATATTTTACCGCAAACGAACCTAAGAATCAAATTTCTTGGATAAACTTTCGTTTGAAAAACTTTATTAACTATTGTATAAGTAACACTATTATGTCTTTCGTTAGTTTAAGCAAAAGACAATTAATATTGTACGTGTGAATAAATTTACAGTTTCGTGTTATTTAAATTATTTAAAGACAAGCAGCTATCACGCTTTCAAAATGAAGCATTATTTTTTTATGATTGGTGTGGTTATGAAAGTCACGATTTGTTCATTTTTTTTTTATTAGATACTTCGTTGGGAAAGTCTATAACTATAATTCAAAAAAACGAAAAAAAACACATTAAAATAACACCACGCCGCTTTTCATTTTTATTATAACGACGTGCGTGAGATTTGTCAATGAAATATGCCGAGAAATAAATATATAAACATGAAAAAAATTGTGCACTAAAGCTGATTTATCGCGCATTTATGATTTCACTATAAAGTATTTTATTATATTGCCAAATTCTTCAGCATCGTGGCATAACGGGGTGGGGCATGATCGTTTGGCACGCACGAAATTTATTACAAATAAAACAAAAACACACCAACAAATCATTTCTTCAGTTAAAACAGCCGAGTTCAACTTATTTCGAAAGGGAATCATTTTTCACGACCAAATAAAGCGAGCACTCCTAACGTGAGAAATTTTGTGTAATCAGCAGTGGCGGATTCGGGGCCTCCAAATTTAAGGGGCCTTAAAATAGCTAATATGATAAATAAACCATATATTTCAAATTGAGTTTCCTAGATGTATTTTTAATTTACATGGATTTTTTCAATGCTTTTAAGTCATCCATAAAAGAACCTCACAATGTCTTAATCCGCTACTGATAATCAGGGCATATGCAAATACTGGTTATCAAATTACATACAATATTTTTTAAAACTCCGTTTAAAACGATTTTTGAAGTTCACACTCATTATATTTTCAAAAGAGTACATAGCGTATTTTTTACCAGTTGAGTTTTACAAAATCTGGCAATGTCTGGTTTACCAGAGAGCATGGGTGGCTAATCTTTTGACCTTTACGGGCGACTTCGCACTGAAATCAGTTGTAACGGTCTACTTACACCGTATGTGTTAAGTTGTCATAAAAATTGAAGTAATTCAATGACACATTCAATTCTTGTTTCGAAGCATCAGGCGGCCGACTTGGAAAGGCTACACGGTAGCCGTCTTGGCCACCGCTGCTTAAGAGGTTGTACTCAAAGCTCTTAAGCTCATCGGTTCTGACGTCAAAACAGATAACAATAAATTACTCATAAGTCAATATTGAAAAAATGTCTTGGGAGTCTTAGGCTGCAATAAATATCGTTTTGAAAGACGCATACGCATGCTGGTTGTGCAGCACTGATGTGCATCGCTACGTGCAAGCGTAGCAGGCGACTGCCTGTAGCGGTAAATCTGGAAATCTGGAGAAGCCGTCAAATGTCTTAACATCTAAGAGAATTTTATAACGAGAGCGGAAAAATACAATCTTGCCTGGGGCGGCCAAATTCCTAGCGCCGGCCCTGCTGGTATGGATTGAATTTTGTGAGGTATCATCATCCAGCAGAGAAATGTCGTCGTTTGGTGAATACCATAACAATACTACGGTGGGCGTGGTGTACGCTTATGTGTGATTCTTTCTTAAAGATATGTTCCCAAACAATTTAATTTTGAATTTACGAGGGCAAATTATTCTAACAGCACTAATTTAAATGTTTCTTACAATGAACACGTTTTATAATGCCTATTATACACACTACAAAGCGTTTACACTATAAAAAGCGGCTACGATGCTTAAAAATCATTCAAAATAAAAGTGGTTTCAAAAGTTTTTTCGTCGGGTACCGTTATTTATGAAACGGTAAAAATATCATGTCATATAGCTTAACATGTCACAACACCTTGATTTATCTGTTTGATAACATTTTATAATGTGTTCATTGATTGTAAAATCATTCAATATAAAATTAAATTTGATTTCCACTTGTCTTACAAAATATGACACGTGTTTCGCATCTTTGAGAACCACCATCACACAGACCATCGCAAAATTTATGAATAAACTGTTTAAATCGAATTTTATATTAAAAATGAACTTCCACAATGAGACGGCCGAATCCATTGAAAATAGTAAAATCTTCCGTTTAGGTCGGCCTGGAAATACTTAATTAATTAAAAAGACAAAAAAAAAACGCGCCACATATTGTAACACAACCCGTGATATGACAAGTTCTCTTTCAAATTAAATATTAAAGAAGTTTTTAACCAATTTATCGTCGAATTAGTCGAAAATACGATATATTGATTTTTGCTATTAGTTGGTAATTGGTAGGTAATTGAGTAAAAATAGCAAACTATTTTATAAGTAATGAATAATTGCAATATAAAATTGATGGCTATGACAAGTAGTAAAAGGTATGGAAAATCTATTTACTGGATAGCATTTTAATATCTACGTCGCGAATTATTCATACAATGGAAATAACTTTTCTATTATAGTTATTTATCTATACCAGGTATCAAAATATTTTTTCCTTTTTCAGTACAGTTTTCAAAACAAAAACAAGCTTGATTCCACCAACGATATTTAATTTTAGTATGAATATATGACGTTGATTCCAAGGCTTCTCAGTCTGTTTTTTTTTGCGACTGAAGAGGCGTTAGATAAGCGAAAGTTTGTGAATCTCTGGATTTTTTTCGTAGTGTATAATACAATATAAATCACGATCTCATTATGCTATAGCGAATCTGAATAATGTTCCGACAGAGGACGTTAATCTTCAGGCTCGTTCTTGCGCTGTCACATTGATAGCTTATCATTAGCGTTATAAATAAACATTTTTATTTTCTTCATTATGTTGCCAGTCATTGTGAGTATAATATTCAAATATTGTATCTCACTAACGGGATCATTTTAATATAATAAAAAAACGAAAGAAAAATCTATATAGAATAAAATATTTAAAATTTAAAACATACAATGGATGTGTAGCCTAAAAAATATAACCAGGTGTCAGTCCCACCTGTCAACATTCGTCCGACACGATTGATAAAATCGATCCACATACAGAGTGTATTGTGAATTCATATTTTACCCACATGTAAAAAATCTTAATACTTTAGCAGGGCCGGCGCTAGAATTTTGGCCACCCCAGACAAGATTGTATTTTTCCACCCTAGTTGGTCTAGTTATAAAATTCGCCGGGTTGTGTGAGCCTTGCGCTATATGTAAACAGATACATTGTTATACGTTATTATTACAATGTTTGTTTATCTGTCAACGTTGTAATTAATAAAACGTTAAATCAAAAACTAGATTTCATACAAAAATCTGAGTCTGGAGTGTCTGTTTCGTAGATATGGACAATATAGCATTAGCCAGCAAAATAAACAAATCTGCGTTATTATGGCGCTGTAGGCGTTAACAATAATCTCAGAAAACGTATGACGTTGGCCTACTTTTGTATAAATAACTTTCGGCTTTATACAGCGATCAAAATAATATATATTTTTTAATTCAAACACCCACCTTTTAAATCAGTAGGCATTACCATGTATTAAATAAACATTTGAACGATAAACACATGCAGTTCAAATACTTATAGAAACTGTATTTGTTCATGTGATTATTTCGCCAACCAATTAAATGTCATTAAAATCAAAGCTTTTTACATAGTGATAATAACTTATATTGTTACATTATATACACGACACAACCATTTACCAAGCGAAATATCAAGTTAAATCGTGCACTTGAACGCCTAAAGATGCCGAAAGGCGAAACCATTCAAAATGTCACCAAGTACAGTTGAACCCCCAATTACGCGCTGGCTTGAAATATTCACCGCAACTCCTCCAATTGCACTGTCGCATTCCATTGTCGATATTACGAGACGGTCGTCTGTGCGGCACATACAGTCAAATGTTGGATAGCGTCTGTGTATTAAACACGTGCCAGGCTATACACGTATAACCGGGCGACTGGCTATGTGTTGGATTTTGGCACGCTTTGCATTTTATCAATCAGTAACTAAATATTTCGCCCATATATTTTTTTTTGCCAAACTAAGGGAAATCTTAGTTTTGCATTTTTTGCGGATAAAACCAAATCCCTAATTTTGTATGTGATTCACTCCCCCAATTACACTACCCCGAATCACACTGTCCCAACTTTAGTGTAAATGGGGGTTTTACTGTATGTATCTTCAGTTGTGCAGTTTAACAGGCAGTTCCTCACCCGCATTACTGTGTTTAATCGAGGTTTTTCTGTACAAACAAATGTAAAAATATATCTGGTTTGTAGAGAATATGTAGTCAAACTCCTACTGTCATTTTACGACGGAAAATGAATAATAAATGTATCCTTTGTTTGACTGTTGAAAACACGAACACACGAAACAAGTAGCAACTTTCGTTTTTTGCATTGAATTATTATCCTGCAACCTGCAATGCCTCACGTTTCAAAAAATCTGCACGATTAACAGACGAGAAACGAAATAAAAAAAAAGCTCTTAAGAAAATCTGGCAAACGCTTTGAGAGAGCTGGACAGGTGTTCGAGCAGGCGAATCTCAGCTGCAGCACGCTTGCACCTGCCCGCACACTCCAAAGAACATAGCTTGGCAACCTTTCCAAGTTTTACTATATCGAAATTAATTAATAAATAAACATAATTGATTTAAAGTTGAAAAAACTATTGTCATTACCACGCCGTAGTAGCAAGAGTGGATTTTAACTGACGAGTGCTTTCGAAATAGGTAAAGTAAACAAGGTAGGTAAACAAGTGTTATTTTTATAATGTCTAATGAAGAAAGTAATTTGAAGCAATCATAATATCATATAAGAGACGAGTCATTTTTTTACTAAGATTCTATTAAAACTCGAGCAACTAAACAACGGACAAAAATCTTGGAACTTCTACGGTAATTTTTTACTTAATAAAAACTTTTCGAGTTGGGGCAGAATGCTGAACAAAAAAGTTTCTACTAATTTCACTAAAAAACAAAAAACGGAAATAAACAAAAATAAAACTCACAGAATCTTTACAAGAAAAAGCTTTTATTTACAGCATTTTTACGTTTTGCAGAACGTTTATGTAAGATGTTTTATAACTATTACTAAAGGGTTTTCCAACTGCGTGATTCATTGTTCATCGTCGTTGGCTTCGGTTACGGGTTTAACTCCCAGTACGGACAGTCTTATAAATTGAATTTGAGTTGACTTATAGATATTTTCCGAAGGCATGAATTGATGGATGTATAATATTATATTATTCCCTTCCAGCCTTCCTACATTAAAAAAGCGATTAACTTACCACTAGTCCTGTCCTAGTCATATCCTTATATACCTCCTCACTTTAAAGTAAAGAGAGGTTATTCTCGTAGTATAACCATCTGTTATAGATAAATATGCTCCACATTGGGAGAGAACATGTTAATAAAAAAATTAATGAAATCCAAAATCAACATCTATCAAAATTGAGCTCAAAGCATTGGCTAACAATTACAATTTCAAGATATAAACTACACATTAAAATAATCGAGCGAAAAGATATTAACATCAAGTAAAAGTGATAAAAAGCATTTGATTTATGACAGCATATCGACTGTGGAAAGGAAAAAGGACGCAACCTACAGTTTTTCCAAAACAGCTTTTTTCGATAATTACAATGTTTACAACTTGATACACGTTCTATCGAATGGATGTAAGCTGAGAATGCCGAATTAGTATCTAAATTTAACTTTTAAGTAAAAAAAAAAAAAGAAAATGGCGTGTGAAAATTTCGACCAGGAAAAGGGACTTAAAAAAGGTATTCCTGAAACAATGTATTGAATAATATTAGGCTAAGCCAATAATAAACTAGTTTATCGGTCACCGTGCAATTTGAGGTAGTGTATATTTCATAATTTCACTTTGGCCAAAAATTATCATGAAACGTTTTTTGGATTTTCTGTAAAAATTGTTGTGTGGGTTACGTCCTTTTTCCTTTCTTCAGACGATATACTTCACGCGGTAGTTCACGTGTCGGCAAAAGTTAATTATAAATTACGTCTGCTGGTAACTTACGTATGAAAATAATAAAAATAAAAATGTTTCGCTATAACCTCGCGAAAATATTATTCCTTTGACGTTGATTGAAGCGAGGATTTCGCGGATGGGTTGGCGGAGGCGAGAGCGAAAGGGTAAGATGACGAAATATAAGATGAAAGCAGAAAGGGAAAAAAACGTGAAAAAGAGGGAACCAGTTAAAGAGAATAAGACAAGAATCACGCATACGAAGTCAGACAGGCGAAAATATTTAAAGTGGCACTCTATGTTTGTCTGGTTGAAATATTTATATGGCAGATGAAAAGGGAGGTTAGGTTTCTCTCGTAATATAGCGACGATAATTCGTTATATTTAAATCGTTTCGGCTTATAATGTGGTTCACATGGACAACTAATAGGGGATAGAAACAGAAGCTGTTTTTACGAAAACTAACAATCCTCATCCTCTCTTCTTCGGCAAGCCTAAAGACAGATGGAAGACACTAGGAATGAAAAAGCAGTTACATAGACAAGACCGTGGACTAAGGTATCCAACCTCGGATCCTTATTGTGATCCCGGGATTGGCAATTTGTCCAATCCCGGGATCCTAAAACGAAAACGACGCGAGACCTTTATTTTACCTCTCGTTCAACTTTCTCTAATTCTTCCGGAATCCCGGGATTGGAGACCCTATTTGTGGCAACAAACGTAAACGTTACGGTGATCCATCCAGATCCACAGGAAAATTACTTTGTAATTAGATGCTGAATAGCTGATACTAATTTATTGTATGCATGTACATATATCATTGAAAAAGACTTTAACGAAAACGTAACAAATCAGATGATACCCTGATGCTTTTTTTTTATCTTAACTGTAAAAAAATCTGGGTTTTTTTTATTTTACTTATGAACAGACGAACACAATGCAATAGTTACAATTGCCGACGCACTTAACTTTGATAAATCTCATTTTAATTATGGCATATGTATATATAAAAGGATATTTTTAAAACCACTACATCAAAACGACAAAGAAATTCAGAGAAGGGAATTAACAGATTCAACGGGTTAATTAGTAAATTCCATGATAATAAGATAACCTGAGACTCGGTGGAGGGTCAACCAACTCGCGCACTTTCCCAGTCAAATAAACGCGGATAACGATATCGGTAAAACAAACCCTTATAAAATAATAATAAGCCACTTGCACCGAGAGTAATGCCAATTTGGCGCGCTCAGCGTATTTACGGCGAATTTCATCCCCCGTTCTGAATAATTGATAAGTGCACCGGCCGCCATTATTGCGCGCAACCGGAGCGGTCGGGGGTGGGGCGTGTGGGGTGTATAGTCTAGTTGTAATTGAAGGCCGTTGCCGTGGCGACCGACGAATCGACCACACAGGGTTGCAATTATATCGGAACCCCTCAGCTAGCGAACAGCGACACTCCCCCCCCCACACAATTGCGCTAGTGGGTCTGTTATATGTGACACACGTGGCGTGTATACGGATAATAGGCAATTACGCCAAAGTTTCGGGCTGATTCGGTTGGACATTAGTTCCAATGTGTACAATTCCAATACCAAAGCATAGAATCAATTCGACCACCAATCGGACCGATAGTCTGCTGTTAGTGAGGCGAAGCACATAACATTTGAATAATCTCAAGTTTCTACACCGTTTTCTGTAGATCATTTCGAGTATGTACTTATAGTACGAGTAAAATGGTTCCAGAACATGTCCTGGAACACAAAACTCACGTGTTCACGACGTATCGTGGAACATTTCACGTGACTCAAGATAGGTTCACGGTCTGAAAGCGAGCGCAAACGCGGAACCCTGGGAACATGCGCGTTGCGCGCGCAGCTTTAGATGTACTGTCAAAGTATGTTTCGTCATGACTTCATACTAAAGCTACAACGTATTGTGGGATACACACATATAATTATAAAAACCTAATACTACTTACGAGAATATATACGTAGGCAGCACTAGTCGACATCAACTCATCGGGCGTCATTTTAGAGATCTGATATTTTCGACTTTGAAATGTCTCCCTATAGTGACAGCTGTCAAAATAAACCATATATAAGTTATATTGGAATTATCTATGGTATAAGCTGTCATCGTGGGGAATAAAATAATTATATACTCATCGTAGAAACACCTACTACATTATCTACATGGAAGATACTTTGGTTCTCAAAGGATGTCGGTAAAAGCTAATACAAGAATCGCATTGCGTACTTCAGACTGTCTATACATACACATAAGAATAGCCCCCTCAAGTGAAAGGAAGATGGACGAGGATAATCAATCAGATAACTTTATCTGGTGTCAAATATTCGTTACACTTAATAGTTATTTCAAACAATAGGCGAAATATATTGAATAGAAATTGACGTATCTAATAATCGAAATCGCAACAACTACTAACAACAAAGCAAAAATAACAGGTGATATAAATCACTCTACTTTCAAACACACTTGCTCCGTAATAAAAAAAAATAACAGCCAAGATGATCGAAACCAAATACATAGAACGCTGCTTCTCGTAATGAATTTATTAGTAGTTATTTATAGGTGACAGAAACAACTCGTAAAAAATCGACACATATTCAATGCAAAAGAGTAGAATGTAGAGAAACAGGTTCAGCGACTCGATGTTTTTTTTTTGTTAAACTTAAAAACAGTTTGCATCCTTTGATGCCACGCTCTCGATAGAATGAATGTAAACAAGGCAAAAAATGATCCACATTTTTAAATTTAGTGTTCCGGTATTTTACAATGCATAATGAGTGGATATCAAGTGGCGAAAGGAGATATATATCTAATGTTTTTTTACACAAGGCAATTCAAAACGAGACAAGGTGATTGTTCAGACAGCAGTTTTTTTTATTATATTACGAAGGTTTTAATATTTTTTTGATTGATTCAGCGGTAACTTAGCGGAAATTAATTTTAGCAATAACCATCGAGAATATTTTTTAAGCAAAGAAAAGTTATCATATTATATTATTATAACAGTACTATATATAATATATACTATAACATAAATATTTGCCACGAATCCCCCAATTGCGCGGTCGCATTACATTGTCGTTGTTGCTGTACACAGCCGAGCGGTTGTCTGTGTGGTGCATACAGTCAAACGTTGACAAGCGTCTATGTCACGGGTTTTCTGGGGGGTCGCCAACTTTTTTCGATTTTGGATTTAAACAAAAGGAGTTTCGGAGACAATCCGGGTAAAAGGTATAGCACATCGAGGATTTCAAATTCCTCGGTGAGCTAAAAAAAAAAAACGACTCGCCAAAGCTTTCAAATTATACACGATTTCACGTAGATTTCAGAGTTTCCAATTCCGGGGGGGGGGGGATGTGCCACATAGCTTTTATAAAAAGAGGTAGCCACCTGAAAAGGGTTGGGAACCTATGGTCTATATATTCGGCATGTTCCGGGTTATACACACACAGCCAGGCGGCTGTCTGTGTGGTGCATACACTCAAACGTTGGCGAGCATTTTACCACCTAAAAACTAAATATTTCGTCTATATATATATTTTTTCATTTTAGTTTTAGCAGTTTTGCATTTTTCGCAACAAAAAAAAACTTAACCCCTAATTTTGTGTGAGATTCACTCCCCCAATTACGCGGTCCCGAATTTCGCGTAAATGGGGATTTTACTGTACTACCAATCGAAAAAGCTTGATCAATTATGTACAATATAATATATCTTGATTAATCGATAACTTATTAAATATGCATGCCACGTACGGTATAGTGTAATAAGAATTGCAATGAGTTGTTTTTTCGGTTTCAAAGACAGTATACCACCGTTCCTAGCTAAACGAGCAAAGTCACGGCCATTCAAACACAACTTAAGACGTGTCAATCATCTCAGAATGTCCGAGTTCTCACAGCACTGTAAAGATTATTAATGATGTATTAACATTATTTATAAACACACATCGCAATAAATAAATAAAAAAAAACATCAGTAAATACTGTACATACACTGACTGCCCCGTTAAATCTAAACCGCTATCTGCCGAGATGACAGATGGTCGATTCTACGTACGTTCTACACATCGATCCGGTTTGATTAGGTTCAGTTCCCGCGACGCCGTACCCGCCGATCGAAATTGCTGGAACTTATGAATGGGTCGGCATGTGACCGGTCGCTGGGCTCATCGCTGCGATTTATGTAGTACCTGCTGCCGGTCCGTCGCGGGTAACCGGTTCGAGGAACGGGACACCGGACGTCTACGTAAGGTGCGCGGGGATCAAAAAAAGAGTGCTGCGCGAACAAGCGGATCCGATCCGCGGATGATTGATACGCGATATGATTTATGAACGAGATGCTTTTCTCATTGCGGTAGACTATGCTGCAAGTCTAAATTGCATCTGATTGCGCGAGCGCAAATCCCGTACGGTTCTTTCACCGCACAATTGTGCCAACGCCAATTTGATGGACGATGAAGCGAAATTCCATATCTGGACGACTTTTCAAATATTATAGCATGTACGTCAACAAATGTTGAATCGCCGTTACCTCGAGTTTTCCCTCAGCATAATTTTTGAGGTTGCGTGCCGGACTTCGCGGGTTCCGAGTCCCAGTACGAACAGCATTTTTTCGATCGATTTCCGTTCGAAAGCATGTTTGTTTGTAATGTCTAAAAATTCCCTCCTACCCTTTCCGATACTTCAATAATTGAGTACATGATTAGCTAACCACTTGTTCTGTCCTAGCCGTATTCTTCTATCTCTACTACTCTCTTTGGATAAGAGAGGTTGAGCGAGTGAGTAACGAACAGTTCTCGTATAAAAAAAATCTGTGAGATACCTCAATTAGGAGGCCATATGCTCCACATTGGCAGCGGATGTGGATAAAAAAAACACTTAATAACAGATCTTCGCCGTCTAACAAAACTGTCGCATTAAATTGCTTCACCAACCACCCCCTGTATAAGTATTTTGAGCAGGGATAATCAGAGTTTTAACAAATATTTTTGTACCTTCTTTTATAGTACATGTTTGTCTTTACAGTAGTTCTGACAATGGCGAAAGCTGAAATAGCTATAAACGCATACAAAATATTAAAAACTATAGAACTAAAATACGTTGATATTTTTACACTATTATAATGGAGTTCTAGCAAGTAAATGCCAAATCAATAAATAAATTTGTCTTTACACATAATCTCCACGTTCGACGTATATAACAACATTGACGAACATAAAGCAAGGTATTTATTTCTTTTGATGTAAAAACTTAACATTTTTAAAACACGTATTCTTAAATGCCAACATTCGTATTTGAACAAACGAACTGTTCTTGAATGTCTCCACTATTTCCTACGCCATCCTTTACTTGTTGTTAATTTGGAAACGCCATCTTCAGAAAAAATGCGAGGAATGCGTAACGTTAAGTAAAAGCGCGTGGGGGGGTTTTTTTTAGTGCACTTTGATTTCGAAAAAGAAATAAATTGTAGTGCCGTCGGAGGACGGTCGCAAAACATCTAAAACGATAATCATAAAAACGCGTAGCCGCCTCTGCGAGGCAATGCATGGGGAATAAAAATGTCGTATAAAAAGTAGGCCAAGAAAAAGCAATACATCGATATGGGAAAAGCTTCTTCGAAATGGATGCGTTCGATATATGGACTAGCAGAAGTTTTCAATATAGAAATCACTAGTAATTCCGTGTTTATTTTGTTTTCATATGTAGCTTTTAATTAACTTTCAAATGCAATCAATCAGCACATAAAAAATGATACACAACGAAATAATTAAGACACCATTTAAATTTCGTTTTTTTCCGTTCTGTGACACGTTTTTTTATTCTAACAATGATTTTTTATGTTATATGGAAGTGGAATTAAGAACAAAACAATAACTCCTCGCTGCAATATCTGGCATATTGTAATTACCTATAACGGTTCAAGTTGATGTCAGGCCTACAGCAGTAAAGACAAAAAAAATGAATTCCGATAACTAAACGTGTAAGACCTAGAGCGTTCCCACTTGGTTACGGTTATTGACATCATCACAAAATAGATACAATATTCTCGTGATAAACAATAAAATAAGTAATAGATTAAATTTACATATTTTCTACAAGTGAAACACGCACCACTCGAATATTTGATTTGATTCGGTAAACCTAACCAATGTTAAGATATTTCGGGATAGTTTTATTTAATCCCAACAGCTCCCCAAGGTACGTACTCGACCCTCGGTTTGGAGTAACTGTTTTAGAGTGAAGTACGCATGAACGGGCGCAGGAGCGAAGTAAAACAGTTTGTAATAATTCCCAACACGTTTTCGATTTGCGGGTTTTCCCCCGCATACGGAAAAGCTCTAGAAGCTTTCAAGAAGGCTGTATGGATGCAGAAACCATCAGGGAAAATCGATGCGAGAATCAAGAATGAAGGCATTGTTGGGTATTCCCGCATTCGTTTCGAAAATAATTTTAATATTGAAACAAAGAAACGTGTAAAACAATGGAGAAAAAAAAACGTAAGTGTACAAATAAAATAAAATAAGATACCTATAGTTGAAATACATATAATATATATAGTATAATATTGATTGCCACCGTCACCCTCTTTGTTCTACAGGGTTTTCAACCTATGTATTAATATATTTGAGGTCAAAAATCCTCTCTCGACTATCCAATCCTAAAAATGGCGAGTAGAGATAACGATTAATAATAATATTGTCTGCATTATCTCTATTATTATTTACTTACTATACCATATTTAATTTAATCCAATCGTTATTTATCTCATACTATATGTAGCTCGAATTCATGGGATGGGGTTTAATTTATGTACTGATAGCTCACAGCTAAAATATTGCATCTATAAAACTACTATCCAAAAGATTATAAGTATACATATTAAAATATATTATTGTAAATCCTCCAAGTTTCAATGAGCACAGATATCTTTATTCTAAAAGAAAATTATCATTCCAGTTCAGAAAAATCACTTTTTTTACACTATGCGGAGTGAAAAAAAAAACTGTATAGTTAATTAAAAAAATCAAATATAATTCACACACCCTATTACACTGCCCCCAATTGCACGGTCTCGACTATAGTGTAAATAGGGGTTTTACTGTACAATATTTTAGCTTTAAGTCATCGACATATACGCAAAGCACCCTCATAGAGAAGTTTCCCATAGCGGCAAAAACGCTGAATTTTCATGGTTATATTAGAATTTTCATAAATGTATTATAAATACATATTTAATATACATAAGTTCATTGAAAAAATATTTGTCAGTAGATGTTTGTCCCTTGAATTAGTATAAAAATGAGAAAAATGGTTGATTCACAAATTAAAAATATTGTATGGGTGCGTAGTTCACTATAACGTAGTATACCTATAGCGTAATACCAATCTCTACCCAATAGGAGGTTACTCTTTATATATTTACATTCATTTAAATATCAAAATAGTTTTATATGATTTTTTTGTATAAAATACATCCTACTTAGACTAATATCAAGAAAATTTATATGCAAAGTTTTTCTATGGCCTCAAAAAAAACATGTATGTATTTATCTATGAAATTTGTTTGTTATTTGTTCACTTAATGGATATTTATATTGGGAGCTCGCGAAAATCGATTTTTTGGACAAGGCGCACGGTAAACAGATGGAATCCGCAGAATCAGAAACAGAAATTTAGCATACGATTCCCACTAACTATAAAACATTTCGATGTGAATAAAATGAGATAAATATCTCAGCAAGAAATCGTATTTAATTTGTTTATGTTAGGATTTTGTTTACTTTCTGTGTTTTACGTTGTATGAAAAAACACTTAATTCTCAATAAACAGTATTTTTTTGATAAATACGACTGTTATTTTACCATAACTTGATGAAAGTGTTTTAGAGTTTGCGAATCATTTAAAAGAAAATGATTACAGTTTAAATAAAAATGTTAAAATACTACATCCAGTAAATAATAAAAGTATAAGAATGGAGAGTTTCGAGTTTTTTGGAATTAATAAAATCATTTATAGAAATCAAACATTAGTAAATATATTTTTTTAATGACAGGCGAGGCGGTTTACCGTTGTTAAACTTATTTATATTTAAATTTACTGTACCTAATGTAAATAATTATTACTATCAATGTTGGTATTGAAGCTTACCCCCTCTCTGCGTCTATTAGAAAAGGAGTAACCCCGATATTTATATAATTTAAAATTAGAGTTCGAGTGCATTCACGCACTGATTAGTACCGGAAGATGCCGAGAGGCGAAACCCGGGTCGTGTTCGGCCAAGAATTTTATGGAAGTGTAAAAAATGAAAATAATTCTAAATTCCCGATATTTATGTTGTAATTTATACCTTAAGGATCAGAATCAATTTTTAGTTTATTCGTAAAACTTGCGATATTTTGTCTGACGAAGCTTATTTAACCTTTTCACCGCGTATGACCGCTATGCATGTCCTAGCGAACATGCCCTCAGCGCACGTGACACGTATAGATGTCATGGAAATTTCAAACCTTATATACGAGCTATTTATTGTGTTAATATTACTAAACGTATATTTTACCAAATTCAATAGATGGCATGAGTCAAAAAACATTCAATACAGGCTTAAATAATTTATTTCTGGAACATGCCGTGAACATATGTCACAATGCAAGATGGCCGCCGTTAATTCGTTTCTCGTAAGAACTGTGCGCCACGTATTTACAAAATATGCATATATAATTATAATATTTGGGATAATGTAAATAAGCGATCATGTACGGGTGAAATTGAAATTGTTCCGAGAATTTAATATTATAACCATGGTATGGTGGTGGCGCAGTGTTCCCGGTCGCGCGTGGCGGTATTTTGCAATATAGCGACGTCACTCCGCAATTGTATGAAGAATGATTATTGTTGAATGAAAACCGAAAATACAAGAAATATATTATATTTTATTATTAAAAAAGTTACTTTGGGTGGCAATTAACATGTTTGATTAGTTAAAAAATATTACAACCTATATTTATAGTTGAAAACACGATCCGCAAAAAAGCAGCCGCGTACAGGGCATGGAATTTGTAAATAAATAAATTTGCTAAGTATTAATAAAAACAATAATCCTTTGTACTTCATTCCACTTTATTTAATATGTCAGGACCGGTTTCGCTCATTGCGAGCATTGTCAACTGATAAGAAATATAATTTAACAATGCTATTTATACAAAATTGAAAAGTTATACACAACAGTTGGCATTGAAAAGAAATTGCCAATTACATTAAAGTGATTCTAAAATAACACAAAATTAAAATGTTCAACACAACTAACATATAATTAAAAAGTCATCCCAGATTCATAAATTCAGAATGCGATTGAAAGTAATTACAAACATAATTAAAATTTGGGAAATTTTTGACAAAGTGATAAAATGTTACAATAATAAAGTGAATATGCTTAATGATTAAGCATATTCATATCATTAAGCATATTCACTTTATTATTGTAACATTTTATCACTTTGTCAAAAATTTCCCAAATTTTAATTATGTTTGTAATTACTTTCAATCGCATTCTGAATTTATGAATCTGGGATGACTTTTTAATTATATGTTAGTTGTGTTGAACATTTTAATTTTGTGTTATTTTAGAATCACTTTAATGTAATTGGCAATTTCTTTTCAATGCCAACTGTTGTGTATAACTTTTCAATTTTGTATAAATAGCATTGTTAAATTATATTTCTTATCAGTTGACAATGCTCGCAATGAGCGAAACCGGTCCTGACATATTAAATAAAGTGGAATGAAGTACAAAGGATTATTGTTTTTATTAATATAATGCCTTTCCACCAAGTATTGACAGTGAACACCCTAAAAGTGAAATTTGCTAAGCGCTAAAATTGGTGACGCGGGCAAAGGGTTAATAGGCGAAATACGTGTCACAATTAGTTACACAGCAATAATTGGATTAACAAAGTTATCTAATAAAATTTTATATCAAGCCATGACGATTTTGATGAATATAAATTTAAATATGTAATGTGTTTAGTTTTATTTTCTTCTATCATTGATTCGCTTGAAAAAAAAATTGTCCAGTCTTCTTGAATAGAGATGTCAGGCGCAACTATCGACTATTGTGTCAGATGTTAATCAACATCAAAACATGTTGAACATATACATACAGTGGCGTAGTTATCTCATTATATTAGCATACTTACTTATGTTAAAAAAAAACGACATGTAATATTTGACCGTATAATATGAGGATTAAGCACAAGAAGCAGCGAATTTGCATAAATATGTACGACACACTTGTAAAATATGAAATAAGCAATCGCCCGGTGGGTCAGCGGCAAACGTGCATGACTTACCAACCCGGACGTGACAGATTCTAATCCCGTTTAGCACGTATTGGATGCAAAGCCGTGTTTTTAGCGCGGCAATTACCTTCGGTCGGATTAGATGGCGTGAGTATGATTTCAATAATGATAATCTTGCGATAATGATTTCGCCGTCTGAATAAAATGACGAATTAGTAGGTCAATGGTACGAGTTGTCCGACTCACCTCGTGTTATATTACGGTCGCTTTTCGTAACGTCACTCATAATAAGGGTATCCAATCCCGGACCCACTTTGCAATCCCGGGATTGACGATTTTTCGATTACGGGATTGAACATTCAACAAAAATCGTGAATAAATTGGGATTCGGGATTGAGAAAATTTTTGGTCGGCGATTTTTCATGTCGATTTCAAAAACCCAAAAATTTACGGATTTTCGAAATTTGGGCGAGAGCTTTTTTTAGTTTTTCCCACAATTTTCGAATCCAAAATTTCAGGAATTTGATTTACCAAAAATAACAACGCGAAACCTTTTTCCCGAAATCCCGGGATAAGTACTGTTGCGATCCCGACATTTCGGGATCAGAGATTTTAACGGGATCCCGGGATTTGATACTCTACTCATAATAAATACACGCATTTACGTTTGCTGTGTTCACTGTATTTCTCTGTAATACTCAATTCTTAGTGGAAAGGCCATTATATAATAAAATAAAATCACTCACATTTATTTAATAAAATCAGCGGTTTCAGCCCTTCCACCGAGTATTTCTAAAAATAATTCCACATTTATTTAATATGATAAGGACCGTCCTGGTCACATTAAATAAATGTGAAATTAGTACAAAAGGGTATTTTTAAAATAAAATGATAAGAACTGTAAATAAATGATACGTAATTATCCATAATTAAAATTTAAGTACCTCTATAACAAAATGAAATATTTGACCGCAAGTGTACTGTAAATCCTTACTGATCGGGTACTGGACACCAATGAATCTGAGAATAAGACCGCAGAACTCTGTTTATTAAAGCAAATCAAAAGAATCATATTGTATTATGCAGAAATCTAAATAGAATAATGAACGCGAATAAAATAACAATGTAATCATCTATAGTTCTCCGCGGTCACGGGGACATCCTTTCATCCAAGTATAGAAGGCATTCAAAGAAAGATTAATAGATCGTCCTCGCCACCTGATGATGACTGACGTGGTAATTGGACGATCAACGTTGCTCCAGATTCCTCAGGATGAGACGCATTTAGATGCTGCCTTTTTATTCAATCAACGTCAAGCGAGTCGGCAACGATCGGACAACGGGTAATATTTTGGCCATCGTTGGTAACTAAATTTTATATACATTTTGAATTGGCGATTGTGGATTAGTTTAAAGATGACCGAATACAAAAATCAATTGTTTGGAATCTCTATGAGCTGTTTGTTTTGTTAGTCCTTTGGTTGATATAAATTTCGGATGCTAAGCCGTCTTATTGACATTCTATCACCGTTACTTAAACCACAGAAAGAAGCTAACATTACTATGCATAATCATTAAAATTTCAAATGCATAATTTGCTTTGCCAATTATTCAATAAATACTGTGTCACATTTTTTAGAATAATACAAAGTCAATTTATTACACGTACTTAATACTTTATTTTTCAATGTAAGTTAGGATGTTACGGAACGATGATATGTATTGTGTATCTTTTCTAAGCCAGTATAATATAACCCTGCTAAATAAGCTTAAATCATAGTTCTAACTAGAACGCACAGTCGAAATAGCTACCAAATAACTAATAGATCTTCAGTAATAATTAGTGTTATTATTGTGACATTAATTGTCAATTCAATCCATTGAATAAACTTGATTTCAATTCACGCAACTCATATTATAATAAGTTAAAAAAAATAGCAGAGTGTTTAATGAACATGTTTAATGAATGTAATACTATAATTTGTAATATAAATTGGGATCTTAGAGTAAATGCCGAGATATATTGTGTTGTGTATCTCTTCGAAGCCAGTATGGTAATATGGCTGAGAACATGTAGGTTTTAACATAGATCTTATTAAGGCAAATACCGAAATAGCCATCAACTGTTTTCAAAAAGAAATTGTAGAAATAAATACGTTGCTATTTTTTACCCCATTACACCAATTCAATCAACAATCAATCATATTAGATTGCTCAAATTTAGATATCGTTTGCAGTTCGAGACCGAATAGGACTCGGCACTTGTCTAATATGTAACCAATGAGTTAGTATTTTTTTTTTTAAATAATTTTGTAATTCCCTCTGCTAACTTGGCTACAATACAAATAGTCTATTCCAGCATATTATGTTTATTTGCGTAAATTTCACAAAAGATTTCACAGGTCTTACGTACAATAGCGTTGCAAATTTAATGTTATATACGTTTGAAATGCAGAATTGTAATAGTCCCTTCTCGCGGCTTCGATCCAACGATAACCGCAACCCTAAGGGCTGTCTACGTGATTTGTAACCATGCTATCTATAGAGCAGCGGATTCCAACCTTTTCTCATGCGACGACTTACTAACAAGTAATTTTTTAATGTACCAACTTGAGCAAAATATTTATTCTACACTATGTAAGTACTTCTCTAAAACGCGTAACTATTACAAAAAGTTGATGATAATGCGAAAGATTGATGCCAGAGCTACGCTTTTGAAAAGTAACATTGTTCTAGATTAAATGGTTATATATCGACTATGGAAAGGGAAAAGGACGTAACGCTCAATTTTCCAAAACAGCTTTTTTCGATAATCACAATGTATACAACTTGACACACATTCTATCAAAAGGATGGAAGCTGAAAATGCCGATTTAGTATCTAAATTTAGCTTTTAAGTTTGAAAAAGATAACCTTGTAAAAAATTAAAACCAAGAAAAAACACTGAAATAAAGGTTTTTCCGGGACAATTTCTTTAATTATTATTAGATGATGTCAATTAAACACCAGTTTAGAAGTATCCGTACACTTCAAGGTTGTGTATAATTCATAATTTGCATGTCACAAAATTTTCTAACAGACTTTAATAAAAAAACAAAAGGCTTCATTAGATCCTTACACATTATACGTGGCAGACATTTCTAGTGATGAAAGCGATGTATGTCCAGATACTCATAAAAGTCTCCATATATAATTAGGTAGCGAGAATTATTTTTCTTATTCGGGGCACGAAACTTTTTTTTTTTTTTTAATTTTATCACTAATTTTAGATGGACTGTTTATACGCGGTTTTTTGTGGAACGTACCTTACTATGAAAAAAATGTGTCAACTGCAAGTACCAGCAACCATTAGTCTGACGGTGGTCGCATCACATTGGTTGTGAGTCGCTTCTGTATAGTTAGGGGACTTATTTATTTCCCTGGCATCATGCAAATTCTAGAAAAGCGAGTGCATATATTAGGGAACATTGCGGAAAATGCGAACTGGTTAGGTTCGATAGCCGGGGGAAATCTGCAAACTTTGCAAGCGTCGTTAGTCAGATTTTGCAGCGGAATTAAATATATATTCAAATGCTTAGTGCACTGGGGACGAATTTATTTTTAATTCTATCGCAAAATACACTGACTTTGGAAGTAAATAATCATCATCATCCACAAGCACGACTCAATACATCGTCAATACAGATTGGCACTACAGCAATCCCGAGATACCAGAATTTGAATTGTGTACCGCTTTAAGTCGTACAAATGAAGTCCGCGTTAAAATGTTGCAGTGTTTATAAAAGTCGCGTGATTTTGATAATAGTAATCCCGGGATTGGGAGAATCCGAGAAGTTTGCGCGCGGGGTTAAAAAAAGGTTAAATTTTTATTTTATTTTGGCAATTCCGTAAATTCTTGGGTTTTTGAAATTCCTTATCTTGGAAGAGCTAAAAAGAATTCTCGCGTCGTTTCATATTGGGAATTCCGCAAATTCATTGGATTTTGGATTCAAAATTCTGGAAAGAGCTAAATAAAATTTTAAAAAATATCAGGATTTCAATCTCGAAATCCCGGGATCACAAAATGGGTCCGGGATTGGATGCCCTAATTGGAACGTACTACAGCGTTGATTTAATTACTGTGCCTTTCTAAAATTAAATGCTGGATTATACAGCATTAATTAAGGCTCACCACGTTATATTCTTAAAAATGAAAATCATTTTATTGGCAGAAGCAATCAAAATAATAGTATCTAGTAATAAAATCGCTGCGCATCGCGCGCAATAAATGTGTTTGACCACTTGAAATAGCCATCAACCGTGAACTAGAGTTTATTAGTCGAAATCTAAATCATTTTCGCCGTAAAAGACTGCCCACGGAGTGAGGAAACCGTTATATTTACGGTTTTAACGAGATGACTTCTTACTGCGATTGTATTTATTCGAACTGAACCGAGAAGTGATTTTCTTCAATTAATCAACACAAATGAATTACTTTAATAAAATTGTCATGGCTGGCCGGACACAATTCGATCAACGTTAGATGTTGCGCTCGAAAAAGACAATTATTGACTATTTTGTCAAATATTTGAAAATATAAAGATGGATTCAATTAAATAAATTGTAAAGATAGATTTGTTTACAATATACAATAGGTATTATTCGTTTAAGTTTATTTGGATTAGACTATTGGTCGGCAAACTATGCCAAATATCAACTATACAACGATTGAAATTTCAACATAAACTATATAGGTAGGTACATTATTATTAACTTAATTAGGGCACTCTTAAGATGGCTTTTGCTTAAAAGGTCATCAACCTGATTTTGATCACCCCTTCCAACTCTAAGTTTTAATACCGAAAACCGACTTCTGAACATGGGGCACGAAGTTTCAATCGCACTGTATGTGGTATTTAGTGGAAGAGCCACACTCAAGGGGGCCAAGAGCCGCATGTGGCTAGCGACGCACTGTTTGCGCGACCTTTGGATTAGAATATAAAAAAAAATGAATTATTTTAAATTGCTTAAAAGCTAAGCGAATTCTAAATTTGAGTCGTTCAAATTATGTACATTCACACAAGTTTTGTCACTAACTTAAATTATATGTAATATGTGTTAATAATATCTTTTCTACAAGAATAACAGAATACATATTGGGTAAGTTATGCGGCAGAAATACCGCATTTCGATTATAAACATTTTAGTTTTTTGATGTTCCCAAAATCTGCAAACACCCGCTTTCTTCCCATCTCTAAAAGCTCTTCCGCAAGGAAGTGATTTAAGACTCTCTCTCGGCTCCACGCGCAGTCTTTATTGATTACAGCCTTAACGAAACGACGACATTAGTAAATCGGATATAAATTACGGAATAACGGAAGTAGATCGATGTGGACGAGAGGTGGCGCTTAAATACATCGTCTTATCTGTTCCTTGAGGAAGGGTTAAAATATTTGCAGATATTCGTTTAGAATGATAGCCCACTGTGGATTACTATTCCGAAGGATTTATAATCTACATGATGTGTTGTTCTTTTTATACTACATGTCATTGAAAATTTAAATCATAAGGAGTTGCAATGATGCATAATATCCAAGGTTATATTAAATTTGAATCGTTCAAACTATGCACATTCTCACAGATTTTGTCACTAACGACCCGGGTTTCGCCTTCCGGCATCTGCAGGCGTTCAAGTGCACGGATGAATTTGAACTGACGCTTAGTAAATGAATGTTTCGTGTTTATATAAGAAATAAATGTATCATTGATTTTAAAGCCATTGCTGGCGAAAAGGATAAGCTAGTAGAGGATTATCCTATAAGCAAATGAGGCGCGCGCTTCTGACTCCGAATATAAGGGCCCTCAAAAATAACTATGTATAACCAATACTCTTTTTGATCAGATTTTTACTATTTTCTTGAAATTTTCTGACGTTTTTATGCTATCCAAAAACCGGGTCTCCAAATTTTATTGCGCCTAGAACTTCACTTGTGCTTAATCCGCCACTGAGACCAGATAGATGAAAAGGAAACTGCGTAAGAGATATAGTTTTCTTAAATTAACTGTTTCATACTCACCATCTCTGGACAGGTAGATATATCTATCGAAATAGCAACAACGAAACAATAAAGTAGATTATTTATATAAAAGTTTAATATAACTTCTTGAATGCTCTTAAACCCGGAACACACATGAAACGGAAGGAAATTTTCTGCTTCATAAAAAATAAGCAGGAAATATTATGTATTTTTAGAACATAATATAAAAAAAAACTATTTATCATCGCATGCTATATGGTATTTAAGTTTTCGTATAGTTAGATAATACGGAAAACATAAAACCGCCAACACGCGAAAAAGTCGTTTTACTCGCGAATATTTATTTAAGTTTTCAGGTGACTTCAATATTGGCGAAATTGCGAGCTGGAAATTTTACGACCTAAGAAAGTTCATGACACATAATACGCATGTATATTTAAATTCTCACTACTTTGGTCGAACAATATTTTGATTGAATTATAAAAATATTACTATCATACATATTGCAGAAAATTGGTGGAGATATATGGATAAATGGTAAATACTCCATCAATGTGAAAAGGTTGAAAATACCAGTTGAAATATTTAGGTGTATTCGTAGGTCAATAAATTATAAAGATAATATAAATCTGGAGGTGACTCCACATATAAGTAAAAAAAATAGTATTGTACTCTTTCATACTAATTTTCGTGTAATCCAGGTCGGTAGAACTTTTAAAACGTCTTCGTTGATATATATCAGATCTCGGCAACCTATGACCCGCGGGTATATGATATGAAAATATCCTCTGACCCGAATAGGCTTCTTAATAGTCACATTTTTTTTTACTTTGACCCGCAGCCAAAAAAGGTTGTCGAGGACTGATATAGATTATACTTATAATATAACCCACTAGCTATTTTCCGTATATATGAAAAATATATCAGCAGTGCCTTTCATAGCATTGGCTTTTTGATTTTGTTCAATAATAAGATATTATCAGCTAAAACGTCGGATCCGCAGCGCAATGGTCAACGATGTCGACTTCCGTGGCGGATTTAACGGGTTCGATTCCCAGTAAGAACAGCATTTTTTTCAATTTACCTCCCACCATCTCAATCCTGAAATAACATGACGTAGCGAGAACTATTAGCTGGCTATTATTCCTGTAATAACCCCATCATTTCTATCCATATCTTCTAAAAAAGGAAGGTCGAGCAACTGAGTAAACAGCAGTTCTCGCAGAATGATTCTGTCAAGATATCTCCATTAGGAAGCTATATGCTTCACATTGAGAACTGACATAGAATTGAAAAAACGCCATAACCCCTGAATGAAACGCGCTAAAAACGATTGTGTATTTTATACAACTATCGATATTGACGTAAAGCCTAGTCATCGATATTAATATAAAATCATATACCAACATTATTTTTTTGATAAATATATCAAACGGCTTCGAGCCCAATGTTGGGCATTTCAGTTTTTTTTTCTATTTCCTAACCGCAACACTACCCTTTCATTAAACGGACGGGTGGTTGTAAAATTTTAGCGCCGGACGTAAAAGCAGAACGCCGGCTCCGAAATGCCCACATATGAAGCCTAAAATTGGGCGTAACTTTTTATTCGGGGCTCTCGCGAGTCGGGCTCTTCCAGTGCTGCGCCGCTCGCATTTGCCGGTGATTTGACGAGTGTTGCGGATTCCCCGTTCCCTTTTCTCCGGCTGAAGTGGGAATTTCCCGTCGTGGTGGATTCGGTGGCTAAAACGATAATGTAGCATCCCGTCTTCGGCAGAATACACGTCTCGATGATAAATTTTTGTTTTTTCCTTGAGTAGCGGAAGCATGTGAACGAGAAAAATTGAGAAGCATTAGGCGACAGGGGTGGAGTTTATATGTGACATTTATCGCTTCCCGCTTGAGGATATATGAAAGTAATACATATACAATGTTGATAGCATTTACAGATAAAAGATATACTCAACGTAAGTATTGCCACCTTTTACATAAAGATTTTTTGAGCAGGATATACTCACAGAAAGTTAGTATATTAATCCTCGTGGAAAATCTCTAAATACATTTCAACTCTGCATCCTATTTTGTTTACTAATGATTTTCAATATATATACATCACAAATATAGTACACATATAGTGTATATCACTTAATGAAGGTAAAAAAAATATTTCGTCAAATCAAAAAAAAATGGGCGGAATTCGTCACCTGCAAATTTTTCTGTTGGTTTTAAATATATTATCTAAAATGATAAAAAAAAACGTTAGATTGAAAAAAGATACGTCCACTTTTGCTAATCACTTAATTTCGGAAGGACACGTGTTCAATCAGGAACAAGGGATAAAAATGTTACACCCAAATACGGACAGTCATAAACTCTTTTTCCAGGAAATTTTGGAAATTAATAGAGCACAATTGCATAGCCTTCCGATTTTAAATGAAATACTCAACCTACCTGGGTCTCCACTTTTGTACCCTATATAAATATAATCATAAAACCTTTGCCGACAAACAAATAAAATATAGTTCTTGAAACTACTTACTTCTCAAATCTGTGGGCATTCCCATGAGCTTATTATCCTTTTCGCCAGCAATGGCTTTGAACTCAATGATACATTTATTTCTTATATAAACACGAAACATTCATTTACTAAACGTCAGTTCAAGTTCATCCGTGCACTTGAACGCCTGAAGATGCCGAAAGGCGAAACCCGGGTCGTTAGTGACAAAATCTGTGAGAATGTACATAGTTTGAACAATTCAAATTTAATCATAACTGTTCATTTTAAAAAAAATTACCCTGGTTACATCAAAAGACGAATATACCGCCAACCTACAGGTTACAAATGATAATACAAAAATTACAGTGGAATACGAAACCAATCGAAGCTTCATCGCAAGGTCATCTGCTTGCGAACGGCAAGCGCCGCTAGTCATACGTTAATCGTCTTTACATAGCAACTACGCTCCAAAAACCGAATGTCAACAACGTAATCGATAAGTGACATAATTATGCAAAATTAGTAAAGCAAGTATCACGAAATTTAAATAATAAATATTTATTCTCCACTAACATTGCGCCGGCATTACTTACTTCTCATAGCAACCGGTACGGTTTATTCAAGGAAAAAAAATATACATATTGCATACAGAAAGCGTACGAAAGATTCAATTAATGTTATGTGCGCGTCAATGTCGAGTAATAATATGACATTTCTTATAATTTGGTACGGTATTATTATGCAAAAGTCCACGGAGAAAATTTAATGTACCCGTTGACGACACCATTTATTAACGGCTGTCCACATCGATTGAAACAATGGTAAATGCACGAGTCTACAAGTTGAAAAACTACTCAAGAGTTGGAGTCAGTTAAAGTGAAATACACCTCCCTCCATTTTCGCGAATATAATGAGTGCGTAGCCATGCATCGCTTGCGAGACAGGGTTGAGTCCTGGGAAATTTCATTCAACCGATTGTCATCCCCCATGTATTTCGTAAAATATGCAAGGTTATTATTCCGTATTTTTCAAAAAAAATATCCCAATATAATGCATAATCTAGCCACAGCCACTGAACGCGTAAAAATCAAGAAATAGTCAATTCAAAATATGTTTATTAGATAATCACAGAATTTATGTTTTTCTTGGTGATCTCGACCGACTGACTAGCTGACTGGTGTCTTTTATCTTTTACAAAGAGAAGAGCTCTTGCTAAGCTTGGAACAACACAATTGTTTTATTTTATCACAAATCAACGTGTATTTTTTCAAATATACGTATTGACTTTTGCCGCCTGTATGGTCGAGTGGTCAACATCGTTGGCTTCGGTTACGGAGGTCAAGGGTTCGAATCCTAGAACGGACCGTTTTATAAATTGATTTTTCAATCGATTTATGAATTTCTGTTCGAAGCCATGGATTTATGTGGTGTCTTAAACTCTCCCCTCCCAACCATCCTATCCTATGAACGAGACGTATCGAGAGCGATTAGCTAACCACTAGTCCTGTCCTAGCCCTATCCTTCTATTCCTACCTTCTTTTGAAAAAGAGAGGTTGAGCAACCGAGTAACAAGCAGTTCTCGTAGAAATACTTCTGCTGAAATAAACTCCATTAGGAGTCCATATGCTCTACATTGGGAGCGGAGATGGTAAAATGGTAAATCAGGATCGGTTTCGTATCATATAACATAAACACGAGTTGAGATTCAGTACCATTCAAGTGAAGCATACAAATATATTTTTTAGAATGATTAACAAGATGTGTTTGCATCTCGACGACTCGCGTGAATTGAAAATTATACTGAATGCATAGCGCGCAAATTGATTGATTCAAATTACACGGTGTAGGTTCGGAAAGCCAAATACGTCAAGCGTATTGAGGTTTATTGGTAATCATAGAGCTTGTTTTTAATTCAGATGATAGGCATTGTGTTTTAATTTCGAAATGCACGCATCGGCCGGCGGCTGTGTGTTGCCTCATAAATTTGAGAAGCGGTGATATATTATTTACACGAGATCAAATGGTCAAATAAAAAATACCATATTACATAATAAAATTAGGTATATTTAAAATATATGCCTAAAAGGTTTACCATATCGACTGTGGAAAGAAAAAGTGACGTAACCTACACATAACAAATTTTACAGGAGAGACAAAAAACGTTTTTTTGGTGACTTTGTGGGTCAAATGTATATTATGAAATATATACACTACCTTGAAATACATGGGACTGTTTTTAATTGACTTTATCTAATATTAATTAAATATATTTTTTTTAAAACAAACCTTTTTTAAGTTTTTTTTTCTTTATCGCAATTTTCACAGGACCTTCTTAAAATGTAAATTAAGGTACTAATTTTTCATTTTTAGTTCACATCTTTTTGATAGAACGTGTATCAAGTTGTATACATCGTGATTATTGAAAAAAAAGCTATTTTGAAAAACTGTGGGTTACACCCTTTTTCCTTTCCACACTCGATATGAATTACAATTAAATTTACAACAATTCATAGTTAAAAGTTTTTATCATGTCCTCTCATAATCTCCTCTGATAATCAGTTACTCAACCTCTCTTTCGCGAAGAAAGTATGGATAGAAAGTTATAGCTAGGACAGGACTAGTGATTAGCTGGTCCCGTTATTCTAGTATTATTAAGGGTGGGAAGAATTTTTCACAATCACAAAGATCCAAATATTTAAGCAGAAATCGATTGAAAAAATTCTGTTTGTACTGATACTCAAACCCGTAAAATCTGTCACGGAAGTCAACAACGTTGACCTCTGCGCCACGGACCCGATGTTCTCGGCCAAATAATATGTACGTCAATATCACGTCTTGTTTAAGATAAACATATTTTTATCGATAACTAATTTCCTTCTTATTGATTTATACAATAATCATACAACTTCTTAAGCACATAACAAAGCAATGTTTGAGACACGAATGAAAAATATTTTCAATAAATTTGAAATACCGCTAGTACAATATTTTTTTAACATAGATTAAAAAATAATCATTACAGTGAGAAAATGCTGCCATAGTGCAACGGTTGTCAAATGGTTAAATTCTATCATGCTCAATCAATTTAAAGTTTAATGAAAAACTTCAGCGGTGGTACCGAATTTATTTACCAGAGGGGTCGAAAAGAAAAATTCAAAAACTTTGGAAAAAAATAATAAGATAAGGATCTCAAAGGAAAAAAAATTAAGTCGGCAAGCGTGCCTTCCATGCCGCGCCAAAGAAGGATATTAATTTATTATTATCAGCTAAAAACTTTGAAAATTGGAAAAGTTATATTACGGGGGTGCGCGTAGCTTTTTTGGTTAGATTATTAGGCACCTACTTATGGGCATACAAAAGCCGTGTCAGGTCAAAAGCTCAAATTGTCTGTATATTAAGTCCGCTGTGTCAGACTTTATCGAAATGGATTAAACATTGATATATTTTTTGATTCATTTCAATTGAAATTAATCTGCTTTTTGAGTATAATTATTCTTTTAAAAATGATAATCTTTCGAATTTTAGAAAAAAAAAACAGTTACCGGCAGCGCGATTTTAAATTAGCCGGTACCGTTATCCAACATATCGACTGTGGAAAGGAAAAAGGACGTAACCCACACATATCAAATTTTACAAGAGGCGCTAAAAACGTGTTTTGATGATTTTGTGACATATGCAAATTATGAATTATACACAACCTTGAAGTGCACGTTTACTTCTAAGCTGGTGTTTAATTGAAATAATCTAATATTAATTAAAGAAATTGTTTCGGAAAAACTTTTATTTCAGTGTTTTTTCTCGGTTTTAATTTTTTACAAGGTCATCTTTTTCAAACTTAAAAGCTAAATTTAGATACTAATACGGCATTTTCAGCTTCCATCATTTTGATAGAATGTGTGTCAAGTTGTAAACATTGTGATTATCGAAAAAAAGCTGTTTTGGAAAATTGAGGGTTACGTCCTTTTTCCTTTCCACAGTCGATATCTTACGAACAATCAAACATTATCCGATATCAATATAAAGATAAAAAAAACTTCAAATCATTTTTTACCCAGATGCACACTTAGGAGTGGGGCGGGGGAATTACAATTTATATATATATATATAATAGATACTAACCGAAAAAATTGTGGTCCACGCGACGTTTTCTCCTGGTTTAAGAAGGCACGACAGGATGGTGAAGTCACTGACAGTTTGGATACAATGCGGTAATCCTGAAAATAAAAAGGAGAATTGCTATCAGTTCACCCGATACAGCAATTACATGTGTAGGTGAAGTTCTTTTCGAAGTATGAATTAGTTTAATTAACTGTTAAAAAAATACATCACTATTTTGTACAAATTCTACATCATTTATTTAGAGATTTAAATCGGTTTCGCTCATCGCGAACATTATCAACTGATTCATTTGAAAATTCACTAGGCATGGTACGAATAAGTACAATGAGTCGAAATAGCCCAAGAATAAATTGCCAGAAAGTCGACGCTTTTTCCCAATCTCAATTCTCGGGGCATTAGAGACTTGCTATTTTATTTTTAATTTGTATAAACTAGGTTTTATTGATTCAATAAAAATATAGTTTGAAAATCTCAATACCTTGAGAAGCTTTATACATTTCTGAAGACATTAAAAAACGATTAAAAAAATCAAAAAATACCCAGCATTTATTTATTTAATTAAATAAAATATTGCCACAGTCCATACGTGTGACTGATTTGCAATAATAATCATAAAAATATTGAATCAATGTTTTATTTTTCGAATTCAAAAGTTTAATCGGTAATATTAAACGATTCCCTCGAATTATGTGTAATAAAAAGCAATATTAATATAAACAATACAACATTGTCATCTTTATCAATATTTTAATAAAAAAAATAAGTTTGCATGAGTTTTGAGTTACCGACAGTGTTCAACTGAAACATAGAAATATTTGCTTAATTTTGTTTTCATACAAAAATACTACAGAACTACAGTCTCAGGGCGCAAGAGTTTCTCGAGACACGAAAAAGGCCGAGACTTCAGAATCCCTAGTAAAAATTAATCGGGGTATACGAGGGTATTGTCTATACATGTAAATATCAATATATTTAGTCTTTGATCCTTTCCCATGTCGCCTGCCGTACGAAGGCTCTGTGTGGAGATAAATCGACGACACTCACACTAATAAATACGTCACGTACGAGTCATTCATACAATCACATATCCCAAGGGTTGACCCTTCGGTAATCCAGGCGTTCAGAAGCTGCGAAAATGGGGACAAGAAGATTACCAAACAATAAGCGGGGGACGTTACATAAATATATTCTATACAAACATATTCCTTCGGTAGAAGAACATTTTGAAAGATAAAAGATAAAACTTATAAATGTTATTATATTTCGAAGAAGACTTTTATAAACGAAGCATGTATTAATTTAAGAATTTTACTGACATTTGAGTGATTAGCAAAAGTAGTCGTGTCTTTCTTTAGCATTTTAGCTGCCGTAGATAATTAATAGTAATTACCTAGCACGCCGTCTATAATTTGCAACTACATATCAATTTAATTAGTTATTGACGAGATAACACGTCCCTGGCGTGTTGAGTACGAAAATATTTACGAGATATCTCGTCTATGACAGCCATCGAGTTAACCCTCCAAGGACGAGCGTCACCATATGGTCACACAAAACACCGTTGTCTATCGATCCCACTATTTATACTTTTTCTACCTGAATATCGTTGCTTTTGCTCATATTTGGTTAAGAAGGGTACGGACTACAGTAAGTCATCAGCCGTAGGAACAGGAACGGTCTCCAAAAGCACATGTGATTTTTTGAATTTCCGTTTTTTTTAATTTACTTTTTGAAACTGTTAGATATTTTTTTATAAAAACATAAAATTATTTACAGTTATTTTGCTAATACATTTGTTTTGAAATTATGTTGATCTAAAGAGGTCAAATTGTAAATATTTAAAAAAAAATCACGTTTAGCTATATTTTAACCCCGAATGTTCGCAAGCCCATACGGTCACTTTTGTCCTTACTACTGTCCGTACTCAATATTACACGGTAATAAAAGGATGAGCATGACCATATAGTCATGCGGGGTTTCTATACAACGACTTTGCGTTTTTTTTTTTTTTAATTTTGGATAGGAATAAAAGTTATCCGTGACTTCAATATGGTTTAGAAAATATTTTTTTTATTGGAAAAAAGCTCTCGTCTCTGGAGGGTTAATCTAAAGGCGGCCATGTGCTCCGACATTCTAGTTTTTAAAGTTCTTTCTGTTTTTCCGATTTAGAATTTTGTGCAACAAAAGCATTGCAGTCTATAAGTATTTGCCAAGTAATGTATTCCGTCTTTATTGTTGACTAATAATTTACCTAAGGCGTTTTTAAAATAAAAAGCTGGCACTTGAACGCCTGAAGATGCGGAAAGGCGAAACCCGGGTCGTTAGTGAAAAAACTAGTGTGAATGTACATAATTTGAACGATTCAAATCGAATTATGTATTAATATAAAATTAAATTTGATAACCGTGTTATTTTACTTGTGATGTTACAAAATGTACGACACGTGTTTCGCCTCCATGAGAATCGTCATCAGACAGATTCAAGACCTCCATACCGAGTAGGACAATACCCGAGACGGATGCATGCCCGGCATTAGCATAAAATAAATATTTCATATGTTTTATTAGTAAAAAAAAACCGTAATTCAAAGTAATATTTTTCTTCTTTTATAATTTTGAAACATGATCAGCACTGGTTTAGCAATTAATATAATGCACCACAGACAAATTTCATTTTGATCCAGTGAGTTACTAACATTCGATGTAACTACACAAAACATCGGGTGGGGGGGGTCAAATATGAAGAGAGTTAAAAGTACATGATTTAATATTCCCTGCTTATAACGCGCGTCCGTTAAAAATTCACTAATCCCATGACAGAACCCAGGCATTCATAAGGCCCTCGCCCTGCGGAGCGCGCACGCAGTCGCGGGGCGGCAAACGCAGTCAGACCCTGCGATAAATTTTTCTCCCCTTTGACCCGAATCCGCAGGTCACGTGGGAATGCAACGTAGGCGATGCCAATTGCAGGGCGTAAATTATATTCGGCCGGGTTCGACACCCCGTGAGACGGATGCAGGGATTAAGTGAAATTCGGGCAATTCCACCTCGACTTCTGGAAAGGGGTTGTTTCACCAGTACGATCGCGACAGGCAGAGAATTTGTGATGCCATTACGGGCCATTTGAGAAATGTTAGGAGTCCCTATAATAATAGGGGCATTCCGATATAAAATATATCATATCGTCCCCTATCAAGAACAATAAAGAGTTAAAACCGATAAAATCAATTTTGCCTTCGTGGAAAGCTATTGTAATAGCAAAACCAGTTATCAATCAATTTTGAAAGTTTATATTATCTAAAACGTTAACAACAAACATTAAATTATTTCAATCTTGAAAAATATTTGTAACAAACTGTAACTAGACAAAATAGGCTAGCTTAACGATAACAGCAATAACTTAATTTATGTCATTTTTAAATGTAGCTAAATATTACTTTGTCCGCCTCCATTTTAGAGCATATGGTTTTCTAATAGAGTTACCACAGAATTAAGTTTTCTACGAGGACAGCGTGTTACTCATTTTTTCGAAGAGGGATAAAATGGAGATGTTTCCGATAGGACTAGTGGTAAAGTAGTCGCTCTTAACTGACTAGCACCAATCGTTTCTGACATAGCAGTCTTAAGTTCCTTGTTTCTGACCATGTTTATTTATTTTGACTTTTTTAAAACACTCTTTTTTACACGAAAGATACTTGCCCCACAAAAAAAGTGATAGAATTCATAGGGAAATTGAACATTGGTTCACTGAATTTTAAAAACCGTGTTATTTGAAAAAAGAAGCACACAAAATATTATGAATGTTGTTAATTCAGAAAAAAAATAATACGATTCAACGCTACTTGATTACATACGGGGACTTACATGAGGGACTGGACATAAATCGCTTTAATCAGTAGGATGCTCTTTGTTTGTTCATACCGCCTTTTTTGTTACTATAAAATCCGTTTTCCGATTCTGTGTTGTTCGTTTCTGGGAATCGTGTTAGAACTGATAATTCGTGTAAAAATATAGTATTTGCTCTTTTTAGTGGAACGCATTATTTCAAAATCGTGTAAAAGGTGTACTTGAATTATTCACAATTTTCGCCACCGACAACTTACTAAACATATTCAATGTCTTCAATTGTGTTTATAATGACAAAAAAAAAATGTTCTAAAAAACACCTCGACCTGCCAGACACCACAATTTATTGTATTCAATAAATTTGCATTCAGTAAATGGGACAACATTTTAATATTCATCAGATATTTTCCAAACGATGGCGTAATGTCCAAATGGCCACTAATTACACCACCTAATTATTCTAATGAAAATGAATACGATATTATGCCTAACAGTACCACAATATGACCAGGGCAGCATTCTCTGTGAGCAGTTAATTCCGTAAGAATATAAATAAATATTTGATAAAATATTAAATTACCAAAAGCAGCTTTTTGGTTTCGTGGAACGAGAATTAACTATAATATCAAAGCGATTATAATAATTCCTGATTAAGTTGGGATAATATCACATTACCATATGATATCATTTTCACGGGTTAACTCAGCATAAAACTTTCATTTATATTATGAAGGCAAAGAAGTTGAAATCCCCAATGGATGTTTTTCATAATTTATGAAGTCGACTAAAACGATTTAAAAGTTCTGAAACTCCCACAAAACGTTTATCGTAATCGTAAATTACTTAAGGCACCTCTGGAGATTCCTGAATACTTCATGTCTTGGCGTGTTTTATTGGCAATTTTACATGGATTTGCCAACTTTTTTTGGTATAAAAAAAATCCTTCCTCGGAGAATCGATACGCATACATTTTCTAGTTTACATACATACTATTGATGGTCGGTAACATTAGCTGTAAATTTGATTGTTTTTTAACTCTCGCGGCTCGGAGACTAGAAAAATACTTCTCTGCCGATGGGGTCGTTTAGGGACCCCAGTGGTTTCCTCATTATTGGCCTTATTTTTATGAATTTAAAAAAAATAGTCTAAGGGCTTTAAAATATCTTTTTTTATAAAATCCGTGTTTTTTTAATAAATAATCATATTTTAAGTTGCGCGTAAAAAAAGACGTCATCCCAGCACACATATGAAATTACAACTGACGAATTAAGCCCAGCTATCTTACAAACGATCGTTATCGCGGGCGCTTATCGCCTTATCGCTTTATCGCGTATTTATATAAACTAAAAAAGGTCCAAAAAACTATGATATAAGAATACCTTAATTATAAACATTGTATCACCCATATTAAAATATATATAGAAGAAAATGTGGGTATTGAGGTCGCATATCTTGAGCTAAGAACCGGAAAAGTTAATTGATCAACTATACAAAAATAATTAGAATTTGATAAAAACGCATCTGAAGTTGCTTCTCTCAAAGGCGAAACACCTGCCTGCTATTACAACACTGGAATAACGATTTATTTTATAATAGTTTGTATGTATTTTTTGTCACAATTTTAAATAATCAAATGTATTATCAAAAGTCGGGGGGGTCCATGGCACAGTTGTCAACGTCGTTCAATTCTATACCGGACTTCACTGGTTCGAATCCCAGTACAAACAGCATTTTTTCAAGTTCGAAGGCTTGGATGTTTACGATGTTCTCACCCTTCCAATACTAAAATAACGGGGCTTAGTGAGAGCGATAAGCTTACCACCAGTCCTGTCTTAGCCGTACTCTTTATATCCCTGCTCTCTTTGGAAAAAAAATGATTTTTTTTTTGAGATTAGGAAGTCATAAGTTCCACAATGGAAGCGGCTCTCAAAGTCATAAATTATTAATATCCATAAAAGAAATTTATTTAAAGATGACAATTTTACTTACTATCACATAAACTTGTAATCCGTAAGCGCAAATCAAAAAAGAAATAAAATCTTTTTTAGCAACAAACTCCTACCCGAAAAACTTCATTCAAAAATAGCTTTTCGAGGGGACGATTTTATACTCGGGGAAGTCATTTTGATTCCGGAGAAGTCTCCAGGGAGTAGTCACTTGATAAGTTTTCAACTAGCGCCATCTTCACAATGTTGAAAATCTTCTTATGAACAGTGAACAATAATCTCTTGAATACTTGAACTTCAGCAAAATTACAGAGTTGTACTTGTAATAATTTTCATGGAAACTTTCAACGACAGAATTGAATTGATTTTACCACAATTATTAAAATCAACGTAAAATGAAGTTTATGTCACATACGATGCTTCACGTTCTGTCATCGATATTTCAGGTTTCTTCGTTCAGCGTCGTCGGACCGAGTGCAGATATTAAATCAAACTGATATACTAAGCGACATAGTTCTTGTAGAACTAATAACTTTGCTATTTTATCGTATATAATAAAAATGAAGTTCGACCATATTAATAGCAATTCGATCAAAACACAGGAGATATGATATCACAAATGCCATTTTTTATGACTGCGAGAACATGATTTATAAAAAATAGAGTATTATCATTTTAAAATCATACCGAAAATAGTAAAAAAAAAACACAACTTTCTATAATTTAAAATTTCGACTGAAAGTGCTTGGTGGAGTTTCAATAATAAATTTGAATCGTTCAAATTGTGTACATTCACACAAGTTAATTCACTAATGACCCGTGTTTCGCCTTTCAGGCGTTCAAGTGCACGAATGAACTTGAATTGAAAGTAAATTTATATTTTAAAGAAATGTTCAAAAGTTGTTTAGTTACAATCATTTTACTCGAATCAAATTACAGAAAAGTTTATTTACCTCTGAATGAGTCAATCTTGGCATCTGCATTTTTTATTCTCATTTATATATATATATTTATGTATATATTTCAATTCATGTCCAGATAAAAAGATGGAGCTAAGACAGAACTCGCTACGCCTAGAATCTTTTTAATAATTGGGAATACATGCAAGAGGAATTTTTAGACATCACAAACACCCATGTCTTCGAACAGAAATCGATAAATCGATTTTTTTTTTAATTCTTTTCGTTTTCGGACTCGATAAATACGTCACGAAACCCAACAACGTTGACCACTACGCTACTGACCGGCAGTGGACCAAATAACGATATTTATTACTTTATTATCTATCGGCCATAAATAATATCCAAAACACTTACTTCCCCACAATAATCTATTAGCAGAAATCAGTGACGCACAGATAATTTGTTAGAAGTATTCAAAGTCGAGTCGAATTTAGATCCCCCCACGCAAAAAAAAGCACACGATATTTTCCGACAATAACAAAGAAAAGCGATGGAATTCGTAGATGTAACAGCGACTCGCGCGATATATTTTTATTACAATGCGACCAGCGAAATAGAAGAACTGAAATGTAGCCTCGGAACCTTCAGAATGCTATAAAATGGCGTTTTACGATCCACAAAACTACTGTTTTTCGAAGTCAATATACATGTCACTTTATTACGGAAACGGGGTGATCACGGCATCTCTATTTATTTATGTCTGTAAAGATTCAAAAGATATATATTGAGATTTTACTATGCGGCGAACGAACAAAAATAGACGTGAAACATTGACCCAATCCTGTACTGGAAATAAGTTGTTTCCAAATTTTCTTTAAAAATGACATAGTAGGGTTTGATTTCATCGAATTTGTAGTAACCAGAGCTGTGGAGTCGTCAAGAAATAAAACGACTCCGGCCTAGTTTAAAACACCATAATAATTACATATATCTTAAGTGTTAGTAGCATACACTGACTGGTGTCATTTTAGACCCTATCGATTTGAATATATATTTTTTTCAATAGCTCTCAGTTAAGTTAGCTTTTTTCGAGTCTGACTCCACAGCCCTGAGTAAACCCGCTGCTCTACATTGGAAGCGAATGAGTAAAAAACTTTTTTTTTAATTGTGAAAATGATACACATGAACTAGGGTATCCAATCCCGGACCCGTTAAGTTCAAAAAAAATTCTGTCCCGGGTTGATCAGTCACCATAAAATCGTGCCAAAATTGTTAAGATTGTTGGAGAATTTTGGGATTCACAATTCTTTATTGATGAATGCTTTCGGGATCCCGGGATTGATCTCCGGGAAAAATGTCATAACTTGAGAGATCCCCAAATAATTTTCATTTAGTTAAAATACCTTTTTTAAGCTCGCTGACTGATGCTTAAACGTGAGAGCTTTCTCTGCTCGTTCTTTGTTCAAAAGTTAAGCCTGCTAGTGACTATAGTGCAAATTATTTCTTTGACTTGATTTAACGGGTTTTTTACTTTATAACGATACGTCCAGGGTGTTTTTATCTGGTCGCGTCTTGGTTATTTGTCACGGTATCTCATACGGTAGATATTTGTAGTCAACTAATTTGCAATATTAAAAACATCTAACACAATTTACATATCGACTGTGGAAAGGAAAAAAGACGTAACCCACAGTTTTTTGAAAACAGTATTTTTTCGATAATCACAATGTATCAAACTTGATACACGTTTTATCCAAAAGGATGCAAGCTGAAAATGCCGAATTAATATCTAAATTTAGCTTTTTAGTTTAAATAAGATGACCTTGTAAAAAATTAAAACCAAGAAAAAATACTGAAATAAAGGTTGTTCCTAGACAATTAATTTAATTAATATTAGATTATGTCAATTAAACACCATTTTAGAAGTTTCCGTGCACTTCAAGGTTTTGTATAATTCACAATTTGCATATGGCACAAAATCATCAAAACACTTTTTTTGCGCCTCCTGTAAATTTTTTTATGTGTGGGTTACGTCCTTTTTCCTTTCCATAGTTGATATGTATCATTGATAAAATAATATAAGTAACCATTGTTGTAGAATGTAGACAGCAGTCCCTTTCTATTTATAACATAGTATTTATCATACGCCTTGCTATCTATCAATTACGCTTCTCGGAACTATTGTCTTATTATGATTATATATTACATGCGTGCTATGAAACAAGCGAAGCAGTGAGACAATGACAATTTGACGGTGATGCAACGTCATCTTGCTATGGCGACAGTGTAACAATAGAAAGTGATGCAAGTTGATCGTAAATAGGGTTACCAGATGAAAAAATTGTGAATGGAGGACAAATCGCTTCCAACAGAGGACATAATGTCAAATTGAACTAAAACGGAGTCAATATTATTAGAAAGATTTGAATACGTTCAATGCGTTACTTAAATAAATTTATTTAGTTTCATTGTTAACACAGGCAGATATTCAAATAAAAAATATTCACTTGTCATGATATCCACTTTTATTTAATACGACCAGGACCGGTTTCGCTCATGGCGAGCGTTATCGTTAAATAATCGTTTACTATGAATTAGTATTAATGTACAAATGAGTATTTCATTTATTGAATATAATGGCTTTCCAACATCATGGCAGCACATTTAACATTTCATGGCAGTGAACACCCACCCTTAAAGAGAGTCAGATATAATTAGATCCTTAAATTTGAATCGTTCAAACTATGTACATTCTCACAGATTTTGTCACTAACGACCCGGGTTTTCACTATCGACACGGTCGTTAGTGACAAAATCTGTGAGAATGTACATAGTTTGAACGATTCAAATTTAATATTGAAATTCCACCAAGCACCTTCAGTCGAAATCTTAAATTATATCCTTTTATAATAACGCTACCCCAATATTACAAGGGGTAACTTTGATCTGATCATTGTTGGGTAAATTTAATTCAAACTTTATTTGTTAACCTTTAGGGGAGTATGGACGTACATGTACGTTGGTGCCATTTTTATGTAAAGGAGTACAGATGTACTTTTAACTCAACACAGTAGTGCCTGTCTGCGAACATATATTATACATATATGCTTATAAGTATGGGGCCTCTTTTCTTTGACTTTTTTTAAGTACAATCACTTCTTTATTTGGTTTTTTGGTGGATTGCATATTTTTATTTTACGGAGATGAAACTATTGAAATGTGTAAACTGAGGTGACTTCACTTTTACGATACTTTAAGACGTGTATAATATTACAACGCGTTTAACTTTTTTCTGAAATACCACTTGGCTCACTTCTCCTCATATGGGCCCATATATTCATTAGAAAAAAGTCATAAAATTAATATGTTAAAAAAAAACCACTAAAGTAAGGTCAGTATAGATTTATTCACTCATTTAAAGGTTAACATGCATCTAAGTCAGCGATACTAAACTTTTTTCGTCTGGGCCGCATACCGGTTTTTACAGTTTCAAAATTCTATAGTGACATGACATAAAGTACACAAAAATATAAACGTATCCAAAACATTCATTCGTTTACGTAAAGTTTTGCAAACAATATCCGAAGTTTGAAAAAGTATCTGGTGACCGATTGTTTTGTACCGCACATACATTCTTAATCGGTATCAGGTTGAGTATCGCTGATCTAAGCCCTTGTCATTGTTAATGTTCATCTTAAAAATAATTGCATCGGCAGTAATTGTGTATAACTGCCAACTCGATCAATATAATATTCCACTGCACCACAAGGCTTCCTACAAAACGATCCAGTGTCATCGGGAAGCGTGCGTCGATTATATTATTATTATTGTCCTGCCGAGGGGGCAACGACCGCACACCAAACTGTCGCCTCCTTTCGAAGGGAATTAAGAGTCTTAACCAGACGTCGTTGGGCGGCGTGGTAGTGGTAGGCAGTAGGTATCTACTTACCAGTTGAGAGGATCCTCGTTCGCATTTATCATTGTCTCCTGGCCACACTTTTTAATTTGCTATACGGCACGACTTCACGTTATCTATTGTGCATTGAACATTTTCTCTCGATTTTCCTCTATACAGTGAAACCTCGATTATACGTTTTTCAAGGGACCGTAAAAACAAACGAAAAATGCTGGTAATTGGTAATGCGTGAAATCTTCAAATAATAAGAAAATATTAAGAAAAACACAATATTCCTTTGTACTTTTGTCCACTTTAATTTACCAAGATCAAGACCGGAGTCGCTCATGGCGAGCATTATCAACTGATATCATCTTGGAACATAAAAGTGGAAATACATCTTGAATTTTTTTCAGTTTCTCAGATACAGTTATAGTTTAGGCATTTAATTGGTGAGTTTTGCGAAACTGAATGTGAAGTAAGACTATAAAATATTTAACAAAAACGGTCAATCGGGATAATATTTGTGACGTGACGATATTTAAATGATAGATCGAGGCAATCGGGGAACGATATAAAGATTAAGATTTTAGGATTCATCCAGTCGGTAGAAGAGACAGGCATGTTTCAGGCATCCCTCGGGAATCCACAGCACATGTCCATGCAATTTAATAACGGGCTGGTTAATATTGCTCATTTGTCCAAAGATTGTTCCTAACAAAGTGGATCCGCCGTACCCTAGTATTCAACGCAAGCATCTGCTATCCACTATATAAAGAGGTTATCTTGGATAAGCAACCTCTGCGAGCGCCTCGATATAAATTTTCGATGACATACACGACTCGCCCACACTTACATTATGTACGAAAAGAAAGGGGTGGAAATAAAATAAATATTTACCTTCATTTCCACACTATAGAGCTGTAACAAATGAACCATATCAAATTAAAATTATCAGCTCATAAGTATTCAAGTACACACCAAAAACTACTAAAGAATCCTTGGAGCCGTCAACATCTTTCAAAGGCTATTTCGAGCACATTTTTAAGACATTTAAGTCACGTTGTATAGTACAAATGAATTACGAAAAAACAAACAATTTAGAAGTAAAATTACGGCGAATTATTGAATTCATCGGGAGAATCATATTAATAAATTTAAATACAGAATCAATCAACTTATCTGAATAATTCTGCACAGTACATTTCAACGAATTAAAATTAATTTCTAAGACGTTAGCGTGGACGATCCTCAAGGAGCGGTCTAATTAATTTAGCTGCGGCAATACGATACTTTTTTTTCATAAGGGCCCGAGTAGGTAAGTACACAGAAAGTTTTATATTCGGATAAAACTTTTCTGAGATGCAAGAGGAAGAGGGCGGGAGGAGGGCAGTCTTCAGACATGCTGGGGAATGAAAATAGGCTCGGGTGATTTATTTGCAAGACTTGAAATTTATTATAACACTTTTTTTGTATGGTGTATGTATTTCGCAACGAGAAATTTTTGTGAAACAAAAATGAAAGTATCACTTGAGAAGGGTTAAATTCATATTTAATTTTTAATTAATTTTAAAAAAAAATAAGGTAACAAAGTGGAGCAATTCTTTTGTTATACTGTTGATATTGTATTTTTTGTGTAGAATAAGGTGACCTTTTTGTAATTAATTTCCAATAGATAAGTTTCGGAACTTCAAAATACGATTAGGAGGACATTTTTATGATACGGCACCAAATACAATAAATAAATAGAAAAACAATTTTTGGTTGGTTAGAAACACCGATTTATTCTAAAAAGACTGGAAAATTCTACATAAAATATACCAAATTTCAACTACCAACATAGTTAATATTGAAATCATTGAGATTTGCATGTCGTGGCTGGGCAAACAAAGAGTTCGCCGTATAGCTTTTATATAAACAATTATCAATAACATTGATCATGCAAATCAAATAATCTTATTAGTTTACTCTTTCCGGCTGCATCGATTTATTTGGAAGACGCTTTCAGTGTTAATTAATTACTTTAGTTAGTAAAAAAACAACAAGAGCATTAATAGTACAAATCGTAAATTGAGAAACCCAGAGCTTTTGAGTCGGATTGTTCCAACCGGAATCGGAATACAATTAATATATTTTTTAATTGTTTGTGTATACGAATCGCTATAATCAAAAGTGGCACCACTGCATGCTAAGCATAAAAAAATATTAGTGGTCCGAACTAGGACCTCCTACCCGGGATTTAGGGATTGAGAAAATTTGAGAAAGTTACTAGACAGCTAAAAAAGGTCCCATTTTTTATTTTGACAATTCCGTTAATTCCTGAGAAGAGCTAAAAATAATACCAGGATTTCAAAATTTTCAAAAACACGATTTTATGTTGAATGTTCAATCCCGGGATCACAAAAAGAGTCCGAGATTGGATGCCCTAGTACGAACCCATTAAAAACAATTATGATTTGAGATAATGAGATAAAATACTGTTATGAATAATTCACACCTTCTTTTTGAGGTTTTAATCCGTAAGTACATACAGTTAGGGCATCCAATCCCGTTCAATTTTCTGTGAGCTGTGTAATTCAAGATTACAATTCATCGGTGAGCTATAAAAAAAGAGTTTTCGTGAGAATCTGGGAAAAAGTATACCAAATCGGGGATTTCAAATTCCTCGGTGAGCTAAAAAAAAAACGAGTTTCCGTGAGAATCTGGGAAAAGGTATACTAGCGAATCAAGGATTTCAAATTCCTCGGTGAGAAAATCTCAATCCCGATTCAAAATTAATCAATCCCGAAATCCCGGGATTGGAAAACGGCTCCAGGATTGGATGCCCTACATACAGTATTATCAAGCCAAGTGTATTCGGAAATTAGCTTATTTATTAGTGAAATAATGACTGCATGTACAAGGGAAATAATTGACAAAAAATAAAGACCTTTCAGGGGGAAAAACACCATTGTTTACTGTATGTCTCACGTGGAAGAAATCAAAGCGAATGCAAAGCAACACGGTGCGGCACGAAAATATCAAATGGTTTCCGCCGCTAGTGTGTGTCCTACGTCAGTGCTTCTCAACCTGGGGTCCGCGAAAGTTTTCATTCATTCAACATTATTTGTAATAAAATATAAACATGTGAAATAAAAAAATTCGGGGTCTGCAGATTATTATTTTCAGATATAGGGGTCCGCGGCATGACAAAGGTTGGGAAGCGCTGTCCTACGTGACAAAAAGCATGCCGCGGTCAGTTTCAAAGCTATTTTGATTCGCTTTAAGCCGCGTTCCAATCGCGTTCGCATTGACTTCGTCCAAGTAAGTCGTAGCGTCAAAGCCGAATTCAAAATTGAAGTCGGATCGTGTTTTAATTTGAAGTCGGAGTCGTATTATATTAAATAACTCCACGGCCCTCCACTCCAAGTAACCGATAAGAACTTTGAGTCGTTACAAAAACAATCAGAACTTACGCAATGAAATACAAGGGACTATTATTGTATTATCAACAGTTAGTTACAAGGAAAACTTACATAATTTATATTATGTTATTTAATAACTTTTATTAATAAGTTTCACGACACCCCTAATCAATAAATAAATAATTATTTATAAAGTTTCGTCAACCATGCATACATGTGAAATATATCATGTGTGGTCATCGAAAAAATCTATGTTGGTTACGCTACTCAAACGTGACTGTTTTGTACTAAGAATTCGACGAGCCCTTTGTGCAATCAATTTCAATCTATCAAAACAAATATTGCGGCAAACATAGTGCTTTGTATTACACATCCGTCTGTTTGCAATCTTGCCTCGGTTCAGATTGTCTCGTATATTAGGAGCGAAGAATCTCGCCAGTCGTGTAAATAAACACCAAGTGTAAACAAGAAAACAACAACACTGCATCATCCCTCACGAGCGGGCGGCCATTTGTCATCGCGCAATATCCGGGGTATTCGGTGTAACAGAACTCTGGTAGATCGGAAAATATTCTTCAGTCTGGAGGTTGGTTAGCTGAGATTTTGACCCACTTCCATCGCTCTTGTTAATTATTTTTAACGAAACAAAATTGACCGAAACCGCTTGAACGAGCCAGGAGAAAATGTCAAAGTATGTGCAGTAGCGCTGACATTACTTTTCAATAAGAAATGTCATTTTAAAAGAATCAATTAAGGGTGAATGTAGCGGTCTACAGCAGTGGAGGCCGGTCAATGTGGCTAGGATCAATCCTCCCCTTGTATATGCAGGGGAGGATATATTTCATGAAATAATATTCAAACATTACATTTATACCATTCACTCATTTTAAATTCTTCATGTATTTACTGTCTAAAATAAAATAAAATGTTCTAAAAGATTATATTATATTTTTTAAAAAAATGAACAAGCCATGTGCCACCAAGAATAACATATACATATATATCGGGGATGGCGAACCTGTAGCACGCGTGCCCGAGGTGGCACGTTTGAGAATTTGGATGACACGCGAACGATTTCCAATTTCAACAAAAAAAAATGTTGATTAAATAATCTTTGAATTATTAATTTATTCCGTTTTATTAATTTATAAATGCTGTTGTAATTTTAATTTTTAAAATGGAAATAAAATTCAGAAAAAAAACATTTTGCTACTTTTTTTACTGCTTGGGCACGCCACACATTCAAGATATAATATTTAAAGATTTTTGGCACGCGGACCCAAAAATGTTCACCATCCCTGATATATATTATATCCATTATAGACGTGATTCATATATTGTAGAAAATAAGAAGCATAATATTTACACCATAGTTCGTCAGGCGAGAGGTTCGCAAAATTATGTCGCTTGGCATGCCAAAAAACTTGGAATTTCGAACTCCATGAAAATACCAAGATGAGCATTACCATATTACATTATACATAATATTAGTAAGAAATTCGTCTAATACGGATAACTTAATCTCGTGTCGTACATTATTCGAGCAATTCCGCAGAAAACTTTACTTTAATATTATATTTTTCGGAAAATCTTGCGAGTGTTTGACGAAAACACTTCGCCATAGCTTGGCAACGGCTCAAGTAAATATATATTTTCATGGTCACTGGATAGGGTAACCATACGTAGAAACGATACTTGAATTAGGTACGCTGTTGAATGATATCGATGTTGGTTGATCGGATATTGTGCTGCCAAGTTTCACTTCACGACATTTTTCTGAGTGTAATTTATATTTTTTAATTCACTTGAATATTTTCGGATTTTTAATGGATTCAGCCGTTACCTTGTAGAAATTTATTTTTCATAGTAAAGTAAAATTGATAAAAATTTTATTCCACTAGTGTTAACTTAATGTGTCCCTCGTCAAATTTTACTCCCGTATTTAAATTAAGTTAAGAATCAATCTTACCGAAACCTTCCATAAAGATTCGAAACACGTGTCACACCTAGTCAAAAGCATTGAACAAAAAAATGCAATCGGTTCTTCAACCTCTCATCCAGTCATTTTTTATTTACCAATACAAGATAACAACCGTACTTAAAAAATAAAGGTTAACTAAAAGTGTATTTTAAGATATGTCCCGTGCATCTCCGTATCGGGCCTAAACTAAAGAGTATTTTTTTTAGTGTTGTTACGTTATGGAAGGCGACCGTGAAACAGCGACTGCATAATCATAACGGGTGGTGGTGGGAGAACTTGTTTAAATTTAGGCAGACTGAAGACATAAATATCAACTTCTGACTTCCTTGACCTTCAAATCATATTGAAAATGAATATTTCAATGAAACCAATACACGGAATATCAGTTATTTATAACTAAGCGATTGTGTGTGTGTGTTTGTTTTTTAAATAATATTGCAATAGAGTGTAGTAACAAATTTTCGAGTAAGACTTTATACCACGATGTGTTTCTTTTATTTATATGGATTGGTATAACAAATGTGCCGAAAATGGGTCGGAAAAGCAGAGTCGCCCCACTCAAAAGTAAAGATGTAATTCATTTCCATCATGTCTCCGTTTTCTCGCAATAAAACGTAACGTTAATAAATAAACAATTCACATCCCGAGACGAGAAATGAAATATGAAGAGGAGAAAAAGAAATTCCCGCGAAACGATTTTCATCCCGACTGTGTCTTTTGGGCGACTTTGTCACGGAAATTCTCAGAAATCAATCAGATGTGACATAAAATCTTTAAATTACGGAGAAGTGATTTTAACTATACAAATTATGCCAAGACTTAGGCACTTTAATTGATATTGATGGCACAATGGACTATATTGTGTGGCGCCACTGAAAACATCTTTGAATAGGAAAATTAGCGAATAGTGACTCAACAACAAAAAAATGAAATTCAATTGTATAAAGTCTCCATTAGTATAAAGCTTATTTAAAGCCAATACGTCATTGTAGGGCCAAGTAGAGAGAGATACGTAAAGAAATATCTAATAAGGAAAACACTGCCTTTTCAGTTCTCGATGACTGACGACAAGCTAGTTATGTTTCAGCATATGATTAACAATCTAAGAAAAAGTTAAGGAGTATAATATATGTACTACACATCGAAACATGGTTATATATATTAACCATGTCCGCTCCCAAAGTGGAGAAAATAGACTCTTAGTTGAGTTTAATTCGACAGAAGTGTCTACAAGAACTACTTATTCCTCAGTTGGTCACTCTCTTTTTTTCAAACAAGACTAGTGATAGAAAGACAAGACTAGAATATAACTATAATAGGCCTCGGCAACCTTTTTTGGCTGCGAGTCAAAGTACGAAAATGTGACTATAAAAAGACTATTCGGGACAGTGGATATTTTCATATCATATGCAGTCTTTTTGAAATCATCAAATGGGTTCCACTTGGTGACCCGCTGGTCATAGGTTGCCAAGGCCTGGACTAGGGGAAATTCAATACATCACAAACATTCATGCCTATAGAAAGAAATCCATAAACCAATTGACAATCAATTTATATACACTGTCCGTATTGGGATTCGAGCCCGTGACTTCTTTTACCTAAGCCGACGACGTTGACCACTCGATCACGCAGCCGGCAATATATACATATCGACCGTGAGAAGGAAAAAAGACGTAATCCACACATAACAAATTTTACAGGAGAGACAAAAAAAAAAAATATATTTTAACTCTAACTTAAAATGTGAAGCTATGGACTCATAATGGAGTAAGTATATCTCAACAGGGGTGTTTCGATTTAATAACCAATTTACAAAACTTTCTGTATTATTTATTATTGTATATAAAGCTAGCGAAGGGTGTTACCAATTAACACTGCCACAGGGATGGCGGTGCACGGTGGCATAAAAAAGCTTACAGTTTCTGTCTGCGACCTTGTCAAATATTCTGTTTAATATTTCTCAGAATAGAAATTCTATTTTTCATTTTCGCAGACACGAGCTTTTTACAAAAGATTTTAAGTATTCGTTATATACCTCGCATAAGGGCGAGGGAATAAATTCAGCTACCCGGGGCGAGAAGACTGCGCCCCGTAAGAACGGGCGTTCGCCGTAAGCTCGCGCTTCAATTTTTTTCGCCTAGGAGCTTTGGCGATATTAATAATGTGCGATATATGAAAAAGCGCTTCGTGCTTTATGCTGTGTAAATAAAAGCACAGATGAAATATACCTTTTTGAAACAAGTATCTTGGTGGCGTAACTATTATACGATAACTACAAAACTAAGGTAATATAAAAATAAAAAAAATCCCATTATCAAAAAAAAAAAATACCGAGCCTCTAAATATTTTAAATCACTTCATCAATGAATGTAAATAACATCAATCAATATGAATTAAAGATCAAGAAAATATAAATCGATATTGTGACGGCAAACAGTTGAAACTAGAATTCCTTTGTACTTAATTCCACTTTATTTAAAAAGTCAGGACTGGTTTCGCTCATTGCGAGCATTGTCAACTGATGCTCGCAATGAGCGAAACCGACCCTGGCCTTTTAAATAAAGTGGAATAAAGTGCAAATTAATTTTGTGTTTTTATTATTATAATGCCTTTCTACCAAGTATTGACAGTGAACACCCTAAAAGTGAGTTAAAACCAGGGCTGTTAAGTCGTGTAAAACAAGACGACTCAGACTCCGGGGAGATTTTTCAATAATTTTATTTTAACCTATATATTGTATGTATTCTATCAGATCATCTTTAGTCAGACAAGCATGCAATGTCAACTTGGACTATTTTGTTTGAAATTTTTATTTGAAAAAAAAAATACATTTTTCAAAAAAAATTCGAACCGCTCATTTTTCACGGCTCCGACTCCGGCCAAAATACCGCGACTCCACGACTCCGACTCCACAGCCCTGGTTAAAACTGCAGTTTTGAGCATCATCAGACATTTTTTTTAACTACCATCATACAATTTGTTATTAGTACTATCAATCTTTGTATCTTAAACCTTCCCTGCATCCAATAGAAAATTACGAACCCCAACGTACGTACGTTTTGTAATTTAAGAATTGGGATCAATTTTTAGTGTATTCGTAAATCTTACGAATTTTGTCTGATAATGCTTCTCAAAGTAACGAAACACGAGTTAAATTTTATAATATGTACAACAAGTGGAATAACAAAGCTATCAAATTTAATTAAAAATATACTTTCAAAAATTTTCTGCCGAATCCATCAAAAATATATTCGTAAGTCAAAAAAATAATAAATGAAAATATTTAAGTGGCCTAGCCAGTGAAGTAAATGGCTAACAATCCAGACGTGCATGAATATCTAAATTAAAATTTTATTAAATTATTTATTTGCACAATATGGTAAATATAGATGCTATAAATGCAAGCAAGCGATAGCCAAGAAGTTAAATAAGATGGCCGTCCTTTATAATTTTATAATTCAAAGAATGAATGAATTTTATTATGACAATAAAATTACGCCTTGGCCCAATTTGAAATGAGAAGAAACAAACATACCGCGCAAAATAACGTTCATACATTGCACGCAATTTACTGTCGACACATTACACATAATACCCCGTTCACAAAATGCACACAATATCATACGGCGGACAAGAAGGCGCGAACAAAAACCGCTTTGATTAGACGCTACTGATACACAAAGGAAGAAAAAGTCTGGCTGGGCGTCACAAAAGCGGAAAGAAAATACAGCTAAAAAGAAAGCCATGTTCTTCTTCTGTATGAACTGAGCGTAAAGAAGTTTTTTGCGGTGGTCTGTTATGCAGCGTCTCTCGTAAAAATAGCCGCGGTTTAAGAAAATCTTGGAATAGAGACGAATTGGACTCTTAACCAACTTTTATTATTCGAAGAAAATAACCAATATGTATTTTTATAAGATTGTTTTTCAAGAGTTAAAAGATATATAAAAAATAATGAATAGTTAACGTTGGTTAATTGCAACGGATAGAGTAATGGGGAAGACGCAAAGATAATTTGGACATTCAATTTAAATTTTAATGTTAGTCAAATTAGTGTCATTTACTCACTCACTTTTATTTGTAAATTATTTTCAATTCATTTTTTATTTCATTTTGATTTGTATAAATAAATAACACTGTAACATTTAAATATCTTATCAGTTGAGAATGCTCGTCATGAGCGATATCGGTCCTGATCCTAATGAATAAAAGTGGGAATTAGTACAAATATAAATATTTTATTTTTTAAAATATGTATGTATAATGCCTTTTCATAAAATATTGACAGTGAAGACCCTAAAGGTGATCGTAGATAAGCTTTGGCTGATATTATATACACATATATAAAGTCAGAACCTCTTTACTTTGAGGGAAGATTAGCAACTATGGCAACCGTGGTTGAAATAAAGGACCTGGAGTTCACAGAGACTGTTCAAAGCATCTCAAACGAGCTGTGTTGAGAATTCTTTCAAAAGAATGACGTGAGCTTTCATGAAAGTTAGGATCTGCCCTGAACACTACCACGAAAGACTTAACTGAAACCATTCAGGCTTACTTTGTGAAACGTATGACTTTTTCAGAGAATTCATTATTCTTTCACGAGCTTGCTAAAGATGTTTTTCCTCAAATACCTAGTAAACACGATTTCGCAGAATCTTATATGAACAAGGATTCACCATGTTTGATGAAATAAAGATGTTATTATCATTTGAAAAAATATAAATAAAACGTTTACAATAAATAATGCTGAGTATATCGAGTTTAAAAGATCAATAGTTCAATTGAAATATTTTTTATATCAGTTCATTATCCACAAGGGTGAATCTGTAGATCAAGATTTCCTGGCCTCAAATATCATGTACAATTAAATAAAATATATAATAGCATTGTGAAATTCACGGCGAAATCGCAGCACGTCTTTAAATCCTGACCCACGAGTCATAAGATCAACAATGCCATAGACATTGACGATTAATTATGAAGGTTTCCGTTGATAATACTCGTCATGAGCGAAACTGCTCTTGATCTTTTCAAATAGAAATTGAATTAGTACAATATCATTTTTTTATTTTTTTAATAATATTAGGGTTTCGTAGCCCTCTATTTTTTCTCTCATTATAATTTAAAAGTATTTCGTATTTTTTCAGAGCCTACCTGATACCTACGAGGCTACGAGTACTCTATCTTCTCTTGATATGAATTTCCCATTTGCTAAAAAGATATCGTTTTCAAAATTAAGTAAATCACATTAGCTAAATACTTTTTCTCTAAATAAGGAATTCACATTTTCCCAAATAAATTCGCTCTCAAAACAAAAAAAAACGAATTTCCCATTAAATAGCCGACCTTGCACGCCGCTCGCACAAAGGTTAGTTCGGCGAAGCATAAAATTGCCAAAAATTCCGACTAATTACTCGCATTTACCACACCCGCCCCAATAATGGACATCCAATCATTTTAGATGACTCGGCAAGTTCGAAATCGTCAATAGTAGTGGGTGGTTTACACTACTATCGTCAAAAAAATGTTCATCCCATAGAATAATTAAGCATTTTACATTTATCAACTGTGTAAAGTTTAATAATCACAAACTTGGGTGATATAATTGACACGCTTTAGCCATCGTACACCGCCCGCTTCGTAGAATTTACATTATTTCAGTAGATAAATCGTCAATGTTCTAGCAGAAGTTGGTAAGTAGCAGATTGATAGTTCTGAGTAAACATCAAATGATAAATTTCAGCGTTTTTATGTTACATAGATAATTATAGTATCAAAATATAGACGCACTAATGCCAGACACAAATACTTACCAGTTTAAAATTAATAGACTGGGACAAATAATTCCCTGCCTTTAAATCAGCATTTTTTTTTTGGCAAGCTCGTATAATCAATGCACTAACTGAGTTATTCCAGACAAATAATTTATATCAAAGAATCTCTCTGTATACTTAACTCATTTGTCATTCATGTTACTTACCAACTTCTGCCAGAAAGGTGACGAAATAAAGGTATCGAAAAGGCAGTTTAAGAAAAGTAAGCTGAAGGAGCCGAATATCGTTTATTCAACCGATAGTCTGCAGACCAGCACCGGCCAGCACTCAACAGGTGTCAAGTTAGGAAACATTAGCAATAAAATCAAAGATTTTTTAAATGGTTATAATGATTTTACTTGACGATAGCTATTTTCGTAATATTATTTTGAACAACGATGCATATTTATACTGACACGTGCAAAACTATGGTGTGTTCCTTTGACAGATGTTTCCACGACAAGTTCACACGCGCCATAATCTCCATACATGCAAAAAGGGCGAAATAAATAAATCGAGCGAGGGCGTGACAAGTTGTTCTGCGGGGTTGGGACACTTCGTAGCCACTGTCGTCCCCTTTATGATCTCCAGGGATGAAAACAAAGGACGGCGAAAACACACAGATAATCGCGGTGCTAATGGGCGCCGAGCAGAAGAAAAGTTATATTTTCGCAGTCACACAGTATTCCCCCTCGTGAAAAATAAACCATAGGGAGATTATTATAAGGGGATAAGTATGAAGTGGTTTTGTGTTTACAGAAGTAATGTTTATCTAGCGTGATAGGGATGAAGGGCAAATGTCAAACAGTAAATCACAAAATGTACACACACACACACTTGGTAATCACATTTGTATTTACTTTGAAACATATATGATAGCTGTATCTTAATGATTCAATCGAAAACAGTTGAAACATTATAATAAAGGTGTTAGCAATGAACCAGTTTTTATAATCATACAAGTTTTTTTTATAAACTCAAGGAAACTACTTGAAAACAACTAAAAAATAAAAGATATCATCCATCTATTCGAAAGATTTTAAAACTACATTTGCCAAGCTTGCTTGGAGTTTCTGATAGCTAAATTATTACTTCGTTAAACCAAAACTAGGTTAAGCAAAATGTCTAAAAATCAGTTGTTTGACTACGTATTTTAACGTTTTATTAGAAATGTTCGTAAGTCAGTCGCTAAATCTTCTTTTGAGAAACGTATTGTTACGAAGATAATAGGAATGAAATGAGATTACTGGCTGTTAGCTAATTGATCTTTTTACATTACGTTTTCACTAGAGATATATTAATAAGGCTTATAAAATCATAACGAAACATCATCGGTGTTTCATTTGTTGTTGTAAAAACTGATAATTTAATTATATGATATTTTATGGGAGGGGTGCATTTTTAACTTTTAATTTATTAATAATCGATGGATGATATTAATTCACTAACAAGAGTATAAAAAGATCGTGAAGGTTTCGACAAACTTTCCGTTTTTAAAAGAAGCTTATGTTAATAAATATTTTTGAAAAATTATAAATTCAAAAAATTAAACACTCATTTGTAGTAATTTCACTTTTATAATTCATAATCAGGAGCGACTTTGCTCATGACGAGCATTACCGAGCGATGCGATATATTTTTTTTAATATACTGCTTTTCCACTAGGATCTCCTATCTCGGGATCAAAGATCCCGATATCCCGAAAATATATCGCATTTTAACGATGCGCTAAACTTTTTTCAAACGATGGAGCTAACTTTTTCAAACGATGGAGCTAAAAAAAAAGGTCTGGCTTTTAAATAGTTGTGGGATCTCTCAACTACCCACTTTTTTCAACGACGATCTCAAGCAACTGTGGCATGATATAATTATGGTGAATGATCCCAATCCCGGGATCATAAAAAAGGTCCGGAATTGAATGGCCTATTTTCCAGCAAGTATTGACCGTTAACACCCTAAAAGATATCAATTAATTGATTCGCCTTTTTGAAAAAACACTAACGATCTATTATAAAACTAACATCTTATTTAGTCATAAAAATAGACCACTCATTTGTGCGTGTAGCACATTTGTTAATGATTATCGCAGTTGGTTTGCCTCTTTCGCAATGCTGAGTTTCCTACAATGAATATATTATTATTTTTTTAAATATTGCGCTTTTCCACCAAGAATTGTCAGTTTACAAGTATAAAAATGATAAATAAATTTCTTGTAGTATATTGAACTGCATATTCAAATAAAAATCGAAGCACAGCTCATTTTATTATAATAAAATTCAACCCACGTATTCCGCAGTATGTATACAGAAAATATTTGCAGTTTTAATGTAAACATTACAATGTGAGAGAGGAGCAACGAACTCTGCTAAAAGTTACTCCATTCGCCATGGACGAGCGATGCAAATGAGGTGCAACTTTGACGACGGAACACAGAGTGCCGGGGGCATCCCCACCCCATCATTACACCCATTTCTAGGGATGCTGTAACGACAAAATCAGTAACAAATACAAAAATAACTTTGACAACGTAAATAAATTTCATTATTTACTAAAAAGAACGAATACTATATTTGTACACGAATTATTTTTTTTAACTTGATCCCCATAAACAAAAGCACGGATTTACTAATAACAAGAAATTCTAAAACACGAGACAGTAACAACAAACAAAATGCTTTATTAGATCCGAATATATTTAACGTATCAGAAAATTCTAGCGATAAAAACGATGTATGTCCAGTCTCATATATATATTTTTTTCTTAATTAAAAATCAATTACTTTATCAATTACTGATATTAATAACTAAAATTAAAACTCTGCATCTAAACGATGTTTCTATTAAAAAAAACAACACTTTCAACACGATAATAAATTTACAGACCGTCCAAAATAGTGATGAAAGAATGATTGCAGACTCTTGGAAGACTGTCAAATACATATAATTAACGTATTTAACAGAATGATGCTGATCTTAAATGGAATAAAATTTACGGCAAGTGACAGTTGACAGCGCCTGGAAGATTATCATATAAACCTTACAATATAAAAAAAATATTGTATATCTAGTTACATTCAGTAAAATGGTAAAAAAAGGAACGATACTGAAGCACTCGAGTATTGGCCGAAGATGGCGCGTTCAGTGCATCTCTAACCCGTAACACAGAATGAGAAATTCAACTGTCAAAGTATGCATTAAAACTTTCATAGAACCCGTGACGTTTAACTAGGGAAATACCTTCAGTATAGAATTATATCGCCTCTGGGATAGATTTTATTATTCTGACGAAGACGGCCACCTGCTGGGATGCTGTCATTTCATCAATGTAATGAATACAAAGTATACCCTGGGACATTGGATCCTGCGAGCACAGTTCGTGGACAGGTTTACTCATAGCAAAGTCACGTAAAAAAGTAGACAAAAGCAATAAGGGCAAGAGATTCGTTCGATCAACTCAATTTAGGGATAAATATTTAGATATAAATTTGAACAGTATAAGAAGAATGATTTCGTATACATTTTAATCTCAGTCTAACAGTAAATAAAACACCGGTGTTTTACGGATACATGAGTTTCACTTTTGGACATTAAAAGCTTTGTCATCCATGCCTGACTATTCTCAAATTTATTAACCCTTTAAGTGGCGAATTATTGTTTACTAAAATGGGTTTTTTCGTAAATTTTGATTATTTGTAGTATTGCTACACAAAAAAAATATAAAAACAAAAAATACATAAAGTCTGAGTAGAATGTTACTTATTATTAAAAGTACATTTTTTAAATTTTAAAACGCATAGTTAAAAGTGTAAAGTTAAGTAAGTAATCATAGTATTAATAGCCGATAAGGTTTGTTGGCCGAGTGTTGGTTGATTGTTTGTATGTCCGCGATTTCGCCTTATTTCGATGATTTTAGAGAAAAGAAAATTTTCTGATTATTTACAAATGCAAAAAAAAAATCCTCCGTTGAGGGCAACGGTCTTACAGCTAGTTTATTCTTACTTTTTAATATATTTTTAGAAGCTATTACTTCAAATTCGGGACTAAATCTTGTTTTGATTTCATCTATGAGCTTGTGACGCTCTACTGATGTCGATCCCAGGAAATTAATCGACCCGAAATGGAATTTTACGTTCAATATTATATGACTACTTATTTGTTTACAAATAGTGACTTTTTTAAAAAGCATTTGAAACAATCAATGAAAATAATGTGAGTACATATTTCACATTCTCATTGCAAGCGTAACCAATCGGTGAAAACAATAATCCAAACAGTAAAAAGCTGTCATAGCGTAATCCGATCAATTGATTCATTAGTCAGTAAAGTAAGATCAATGGCCAACTGGTAAACGAGTGAAATCAATACGACATAATTGTCACGTTGATATTGACCGACGAAAACCTGTTTAACATATTTAATATTAATGCATACAGACATACTTTCCCAACGGTATTAATAAGCAAATATTTTTTTATTCAATGCCGCGTGAAGTGACATAGATGTGTCAAAAATATCATTCCATATTTTCTAAGGCCGGCATTAAAATAATGAATGCGGAGGTGTTTTGTTGTGCATAGGGAAAAGTTTGTTTTAATAGTTAAACGTGAATAGACTATCCAACTTTAACTAGGTGTCGAATTTCGTAGGAGAAAATACTTCCAAGATTTGACATATATAATAATACGGTGGTTAAGTTAAATATATTTTACAGTTTATTCTATTAAGATTACAGCGTTTCTAAACGAGGACGTTTAAAAATCTAGAGTGCATTTTTTTAATATTGTTTGCATTTGGAGGGCGCTGTTAAAATTTGTATGAGCGAGGAGTGGATAATTTCACAATGAGATGATAAAATCAATCATCTCTGTCAAACCATGCGAGTCGTAGTGGAGCGTTCATTCATTTGCGCCAGTGTGTCCGAGTGTATTGTTTTCCTTATTAAAATTAAGTCCAACCGAATAAATTCTAAAAATATCTTCCAGTACAAGTAAACAGTTATCCAACAATTCCAAATAAGAATTAAATATAGACATTGTTTAGTGCAGGGTTTTCTAAACCATGTTTCGCAGAAAACACTCGGTTCCACGGAAAATGAATAGTGTTCTGTGAACACTTACATGACTTGAAAACAACTCTTTTTTTTTAATATTTATATAAATCCATGTTCGCTCCCGATCTGGAAAAAATGGCCCGTTGATAAGCTGCGAAAACTGTTTCGTTACTTAGTTGCTCAACCTGTCTTTTTCGAGGAGATAAGGATAAGAAGGATAACACCTAGGACATGACTAGTGGTTAGCTAATCGCTCTCGCTAGGCCCTTTTTTAGGATGGGTGGGAGGGAATTCAAGTCATCACATACATCCCCATACCTTTAGACAGAAATATATAAAACAATGTATAAAAACTGTCCGTACAGATATTCGAGCCCGTGATCTTCATAACCGAAGTCAACAAAGTTAAAAATTTTCGGATTTGCAAAATGTTTCATTGCTGAAAAAAATTAGTCAGTATTCATTATATTGAAGCCTTTAATAGGCTTGCATTCTATCGAACTATGCATACATACATAGTTCGATAGAATGCAAGCGAGAAAAGTATTTTAGTGATTAGTCAATACCCAAAACGTGGATTGGATTAGCGAGCGAAATGAGATCTCGACTCTTATAGCAGGCTTGTAAAATAAGACATTCCTCCGGCAGAATATGTTGCTTATATGTAACCGTGTATTTTTTTATTCAGATTTAACTTCTATTTCATTCGGGCACAGAGGAAAAGTAAAAATGACACATCACTCGAGTTGTCAATTATTTTTCGAATAGAGTCCGCCGTCTGAAGTGGAACGACGAAACAAGCAAGCCGTTCGGTCCGCAGTCGCAACTTTTTAAAAACGAGTTCTCTTCCAAACAAGCCCACGAGTAATAATGACAAATAACCGTAGGCTATGTTTCGCTTTCGAAAAAGTGCAGCCAGCTCGACGTCAGAAGAGCGAGCAGTCTTTTTTTTACATATACGCAACGATTCCATGACAAATTATCCACCACATTATCAAATATCTATTTTAATCCATGTCCAACACCCCCAATATGGAACATTTGACCTCCTACTGAAGGTATCTCAACCGAAGTTTTTCTACGAGAACTGCTCGTTACTAAGTTGCTCAAGATGCCTTTTTTCGTCGGGTCCATAATGCAGTGCTCAACATAATCGGCTTCCTTGGCTGATTTCACCGGTTCGAATCCCACTACGAACAGCATTTCTTCAACCGATAACCGATTTCTGCTAGAAGGCATGGATCCTTGTGACGTTTAAAAATTACATGCCACACTTCCAATCCTAATCCTTATCTAAATTTAGCGAGGAGCAGCCAAAGCCATTGAATAACATTTAGTCCAGACCTTTCTATGCTTACTCTCTTCCAAAAAAAAGATGTTGAATAACTATGTTATATGTAATTTGTAAATTCTTCTCAATGCCAATTCTTATTACACCTTTTCATTGCAATTTGTTTTTGTATAAAAAGCACTGTTAAATTATATTTTTTATCAATTGACAATGCTCGCCATGAGCGAAACCGGTCCTGATCTTGATAAATAAAAGTGGCAATCAGTACAAAAGAATATTGTGTTGTTTTTTAATAAAAGACCTTTCCACCAAAAGTATTGACAGTGAGCACACATAAAGTGAGCATAGTCCAATGTTTGATAAGGGGGTGATTGAACCAGACGTACATTATTTCAATGGGGGCAGGTTTATCAACTTAAAATATCCATGCCTTTCTTGTTGCTTTCTCATCTTAAAAATAAAATACTAATTTTGCGAAAGCTTTTTCAAGTTCGTCTCTGGCCGAGCCCACACAAGCCAGACTAAGTATCGTGATATCAAGAGCACTCGAGTAACTCGGCCCACCGACTCGCTCCAGCGGAGCCCGCCGGTCGCTAGAGCCTAAGTACAGACAGAGCCTGCACTTGGATAGACCGATCGATATCGGGCGGGCGGGCGGCGAAAGTGGGGCCGGAGGGCAAGTCCAGACCGAGAACGTATACAGGTACCTACCCATTACGTATTCTTTTACTTAAATATATGGAGCGAACTGCTCTCAGCGTTCGAGAAGCTTTCATCGAAATAATTGGGGACATGCTTGGTTGCTATTTATTTTATTCAATAATACGTATCGAAATTTAAAAGCTTTCACAAGGCTGCGTATTATTGGATTGTCATTCTTAGCCGACTCGGTAGCAGAATGGTAAACACTTTCTTACTCAGTTGCAGTTCGAATTCTTGTGATGTTTTCTAATATGACATCCGATCTTCGAAACGACGCACAGAGAAAGCAATTCGCCAATAACGAATGATATTTACCCATTTTGTTTAAGCCATACCCACCCCCTGATATAACAATATAGTCACCACGCATCGCTTTCAAGATTATCTGCCACCAGTTCCTTCCTCCAATGTAATCAACCATCCCGTAGGTCACCTGGGTATATCCGATGGATGGTTATCAGGAGTGGTGTAGTGGCTAACTAATTATAATAGTTTAATGCTGTCTAACTGCGGTCATCTAATTTCCGCACCAACAAATTTTCAACAAAACGCTACTCAAAAACATCATTTTAAAAATCACTTTACCATATTAAGGTATAAATAAACATTCATCGCAAAATTTGCAAAACACGTAGAAAAAATATGTGGGAGCGCCGACCCTACGAGCCCCTGCCCAACTACACCACTGATCATCAGCGGCCTTCCACGGCGACGGAAATAGTCCGGTTTGTAGAAAAGACAGGCAGGATTCAGGTTTCGATCACCAGAGTTAACCACCCTGCCTTATTACAGTATTGGGTAGGTTAGAAAGTGTTGATAGCACCAAAGACACGATTGCCAATTAATAGATACCTGGAGCGTTATCATTTGGACCAATGAGCCTGGCCACCACATACCTGAACTGATTATACGTGGTTACCTTTCATTATATGGTAGATAATTTGACCCAATCGGTTTGATCTCTACAGCAGATAACTATCGAAATAAATACTTTCTCGGCTTTCAAGCCATAAAAATGAATCGAGTAGAATCTCGCCGAAATGGCCCAAGGCGATTATTTATATTTCATGCGCATTATAATTTATATTCATTATAATGACGACGAGAAATTTATAATGAAGAAAAGAAAGCCTTATAATTAAATAAGCAATTAATAATCCATATCAGATTAAAGCTTAAATCTGTACAAAGCTATAATGAGAAAACGTTAAATTAAACAAATTGAAGCACAAAAAAATACAGAAACTTTCTTTCGATGCATAATAATATAAACATGGTTTTTTTTAGTCAACGATGCCGGCTCCTAATATAGAGCATATGCACTACTAGGGCATCCAATCCCGGATCCTTTTTGTGATCCCGGGATTGATCATTCACCATAATATCATTCCTCGATAGCTTAATATCATTGCCGAAAAAATTGGTTACTTAGGAGATTCCAGATTTTTTGTCAACCTCGAACTGACGAATTAACAGATTCAGATTTTTTTACAAATATACCTTTTTTACCTCCACCCTGTGAAAAAGTTACGGCTGCCAGCTTACTCAACAGCTCTGTTGAGCTTTTTTGCTCTATTTAGGGAACAGTACTATCCCAGAATTAGCACTAAGACGATCCCGTAATACCCGGATCTCGGGATTTGATGCCCTATGTATCATCTCAACAATATTTTATTTTCGATAACTGTTCGTTGGTCAGTGGCTCAACCTCTCTTTTTCGGAGGGTGAATAAAGAACAATGCGATTGTAAAGTTTAATTAATTAAATAATTTTAAATAGTATAATTTTATTTAATTTATAAACCAGGGCTTCTTAACCTAATTGTGATAACGGAGCTTAGATAATAGTGGTGAGTGCTCGCCGGACTAATAATATAATTAGAGATAAAATATAATAAAGATTTCGAAAACATCTTAAAAAATAACAAAGCGTCATCAGTGCGATCTTTGACACTGCATTTCACTAATTTATTTCCTTCTGTTGGTAGTGTAAGATGATCATTTGAATCGTTAACAATTATTTACTTTTTTATAACATACTTTGTAATGGTATACGATTTAACTCTCGAATGTCAATTTAGCGCTGGTTTGAGTGCACCCGTGTTCCTGAAGCCATGAAAATTACAAAAGGCGAAAATCGAAACCTTATGATAACTTACAAAATGTACACGAATGAAACATGCAACACATTCACAGTCTGTTGTTGTTTCGAATTTATTGCCAGCTCACGTGATGACACCACAAGTTTCCCAAGGATATATTATAATGTTGTATAATACATATGTGGGATGAAAGCCGACCGAATGCTGTGTGAATATGATCCTATTATAGATGACAAGGAAGTAGGATTAAATCTTTGATTAAGTGCTCGGATGCGACCGCACCAGAGAAAGCGAAGTATTATAAATAAATGCCTGTTTTGTTTTACAGCGAAGAGTGAGACAACTGACAATAGTCCGGTAACCTTGTTACAAAATTTAATAAGACATGTAAAAATTCGTTAATATAATGTGTTTTTTTAGAGACAGGTCTCATCGCTCAATGAATGTTTCCTTCAAAAAATTGATTGTAGCGCGCTTTGTGGCATTTTACGCCTTCGTGTTGAAATCACCGCTTCTACATTAATGCTATTCAATTGGGTGAACGAAGAATTTGGTAATCATTTATCTATAGCGCTGTCCATTGAATGTAACATTGCTAGCATCATTTTAGTAGTGACAGGTTCTGGCGTAAGTCTATTCCTGGTGAACAGGCGAACCGAACTGAGCACAAATAAACTGTCAAATTGTTTGTAGCTGAAAAAAGTGTTGCTAATTCGAAAAAAAACTGGTTAAATACGAATAATAAAATATCAAAATAAATGTCTACAGTTCGCAAGTGTCGTTCTGACGTTAGTCTATTCATGGTGAATTGGCAAACCAAACTGAGCGCAAATCAGCAGTCAAATTGGATGTCGCTAAAAAAGTCTTCCTAATTCAAAAAACAAACTTCTAATAAAAAAAAACCCTACTTGTGTAGGGTGCCTATAAACGCTTTGAAAGACGCGTCGCTATCAGTTGTGAGGTAATTGTTTCGAATAATCTAATTGACAAGTCCCGCATTGGTTTTTCATTAGCTTATGATTTTTTGCCAAACGCACGGATGTCTACGTTGTTTTCATTTCTTCTCATCGACGATTTTCGATTTATTTCTCATGAAAATCGATAATGATAAACGAATTCCATCCACATATTCAAAAGCGTTTAAGTTATTTGTAGTTTTTTGCCAAAAATAACATTAAATGTAGTGTACATATTATGTTTGAAACATGTAAAAATACATAGAATATAGCTGTTTTTTTTCTGAAGAAACTATCTCCTTACGCCTTCTGCCTGCATAACGACGATATATTATAAATTCTAAGCTGTGCTCAACGCACGAATTAAATCTATCCGACTATATGTACAAACGCTTGCATGCGTGCCATAAAATCCTTCATGCTTTGTGGTCAAAAGATGGTAATTGAACGACATAACGATGCATTGTAGTTATTTATTGAGGGCAACGCAAACAGTGATGCTGTAGTTCTATTGATTAAGCACAATAAAAACCGCATGATAGTTATTGGCATTCTTACATATACAATCTAACCACAGGAAGAGTAAGAGAATGCAAAAGATTGTACAAATAGTTTCATATGAAAAACATCGGAAGGAAGTAAAGTAATCGAATACCACGATTTACTGACAGAATTGGTACCGAATCATTCATAAATAAATGTATAGGAATCATTGAATCAAATAGTTTAATTTAAGATTTTGCCTTGGTGGAAGGACTTGACGTGCTTGGTGGAATTTTAATATTAAATTTTAATCGTTCAAATTATGTACATTCACATGATTTAAGGATAATCCCATTTGTTGGCTTTAAACTCGTTGATACATTTATTTATTGTATAAACACGAAACATTCAGTCAGCGTCAGTTCAAGTTCATCAGTGCACTTTAACGCCTGAAGATCGCTAGTGACAAAATCTGTGTGAATGTATATAATTTGAACGATTCAAATTTTCAAAAAACAAATAGTTTACTAAATTATCGTATAAACAATAATTACCTTGTTTTACGACTGTCAGTGTATCAGCGCGAATCCATACAAACACTGAAAAAGAAGAAACGTAAAATCAGTCATGTGAAATTATTTAACATTTTAAGTTAATCTAAATGTGAGGGGATAATTAAGGGTTGAAAATATCACCATCAAGTGTGCCATGAGTATCGTACTCATACATATATTCAATAATATGATGTTTTTATTGTGGTATTTTTATTTGAGCCGTGTAATTTCGAAATAGTGTAAAAAAAGTGCAAATAGATGATCTGGTGTATTTGTGTTCAAATATCAAAGAATTGTTACTAAATGAAATTCTTTATATTATGTTATACAAGAATGTCATACATTTTATGTCAGGATACTAACAGGTAGCAAGGATACCTGTCAAATAATAATTCAAGACGAACATTCAAGAAGCAGGTAGATACGATTCAACTCAGGATTGTAAAAAGAGCGAATGATAGTGACGAAGATAAGACCAAACCAATTTCAGAACCGGCGATCAGAAACACACTAACGACTGTTCAACCAAGACGAGAAGATCCTATGAAAAATAAATATTATACAACGTGTTAACCGCAAAACGGGTTAACGAAACTTTATTACTTGTGATGACGGCGTTGAAAAAATCACACGGAGGGTTGTTTACTAAAACGGTGAGAACCAAAATTCGGTCAAACGAACCGCTTGGCCTAGAATCTGGGATGGCTTCCCACAGCAGGATATGGGGTAAAAATAATTAAAGGTGGTTAGCAGTTACCTCTGTTAACGACATTACCATCGCCGTTATTCCTCTAATAACATGGGAATGTTGAAGACTCACGCATGGGAATCTGTTGAAGATTTTATAACGTGACAAAACACGCACGTGAATTCATTTCAAGTTGGAAAGACAAACGAAAAAGAACACGCAAATTGGTTGATTATAATAGAAATAATTCAACAGACACTCTTTCGTCGAGAGTATTGGATAATTTGTAAAGCTATTTCATATCTGAGTTCTGATCTTATTAACAATAGAAAAAACTTTACCCAAAATATATTATAATAATTGTTTTTTTATAATTATATCTTGTGCTAAAATAAAACACGTACATATTACATTTATTTTTTAATACAAGAGTGTTCTGCGGTTAATTTTAATTAAAGAATGCTGTCATTGATTTGATTTGATTTGAAAAAAGATGAAAGTATATATTCAATTAAATATTGTACATTTCTATAAGTTTTGTCACTATTGACATGGGTTTTTTCTTTAAACATATCCAGGCATTTAAGTGCACGATGACCTCGAAATAACAGTCACAAATCGTCACTAGGGGAGGTGTACTACCAATACCGGGATTAGTGGTATTTTTCAACATCAAAATACCGGTCTTTTTAAATACAAAAATACCCGTGATAAAAATGAACCAAAATCGAATTTTGTATGTTTAGAAACCATCACATATTTAAATAAAATTGTTCGTGATAAATTTTAATATTTTCAATCAGCTAAGAATTGTATCAATATTGACAGGCTCTAGAATTAATCATTATTTATTGATGAAAGTCTTCCATGAAAATCAACCTATACGATTATATCAACATATTTTGAATGGCGGAATTTTATAAGAAGTATCGAATTACTCGCCCGATATTGTGATCCCAAAAAGCCATTGTATTGTTAATTGTTAACGATTTTGTAAAATAATACCGGTATTGATCTATTCGTCCGTCATTACAATCCCCAATTATCACAAAGTGTAAGTTTGAATTTGACTTAATTTCAATTAAGTAGCGACTAAACTTAAAGATGTGTACACATTTTGAACGATTAACATTTGATATTTAAATTCCATCCTGCACTTCGCTTAGCGAGATATCATGTACAATACGTTGACGGCTGCCAAACAAAATTAGAGAAATAAACTAGTACGTCTTTAGGAGTTTTTCTATTTTAAATTTAAAGTAAAGCATGTACCAACAAATATTTGTATTCGTTTAGTTATCACATCACAAATGTAGTAAGGTTACTTACGAAAATCGATTGTGCGGTCGCGATTAATCCAAAAATCCTACTGCCTTCGTGGAAATTATTAGTATACATATCTATAGCTCATATATTATGAAAATCACTAAAGCCGACTTAAATATAAAATATCTCAGAGCATGATTGACCGTTCGGCTAAATTAAAAACGTGCATGAAAATCGATAATACAAAATGCGAGATACGCCCAAACAAGTACGATGTATGTGTGAAATAAAAAATGTTATTTTCTGCAACGTTCTTTATAATATGTACATACATTATATTTATTCCATCATAGACAAACTATGCAATGTAAGTTATTATTTGTTTTAAAAGGGTCCAATACTAGGTACTGCCCGAGTTTCTTGTCTCGAAATATGACTGTGGTAAATCTTGGTGATGTATAATCATAATCAAATCAATTATAATGAAGTGACACTTGGGCATCTCCGGACAGTTGGATAAAATAATAATACGATACCAGTCTATTAGTTTCTCAAGACATGATATTTTAAGAAAAAAATATTGAGAATAAAAAAACCGTTTCCTGGATAATAAATTAGACCGCGATCCTGAAATTACCGCTGACGCAGAAGATCTAAATGACATACCCGAAGAAGCAAACAGATTGGCGGTAAACAGAATATCGAGGAGGTGCCATGTAATTCATTTTAGATTCATATAAGGAGTGGTCATCTTTACATATTTTTTTTAATTGAATAAATTTTCTAGAAAGATACGAGATTGTATTTAGATATAAGAATAACCCCCTAGGTCTGTATAGCATAGTATATTAAGGTCGAGCTGCCATCATCAGAACATCATTCCATGCTCAGTTCTAACGATGGCAAGATGCTGAAAAAGTTAAAAATAAATTAAATTTTATAACGCTTTTCCGCCACGAAGACCAATAAAAATATTCCTTTGTTTTATACTAATGCTGCTTAAATTTACGGTGACCACACGTTCTTTTTTACGGAGGACAATCCTTTATTTATTGATTTGTCCTTAAGATTAATTAAGTTGAAATTAAAATATCCAGTTTGTCCCGTATTTTAAGAAGCGAGATAGAAAATTCATAATAGGCACTAAATACACCGGGGACATATAAATAGTATTAAAATTTGACCCAACTCGCGAGCGGCGCGGCGCCGGTATCACTGACTTACGTGTGTTTTATGTACATATAAATCATATTTTTTTGACTGTGGGTGTCGCATGAAATGTTGTCATAGGGTTGATTCTTGAAGTACCGATATTGCACCGTCAAAGAGACAGTGATTTAACAAGATCAAAATTAATTTGTTATAAAGAGGTATATAGCGGAACATTTTCGGATTTTTCTACAAAATACTATGTCCACCGAACTTACATTGTACGTGTTTGGTAATAATATTAGGTATGTATGTGCGACGAGGCGAGATCGTCCGAGGCAATTTGCCCCGGAATCGTCGGCACGTTCCGCAGCCGATTCAATGTCCGACAACATTACACGAGAATATCACAACATGTGCACTGCCTACGTTAATTTCGCGTAACGGTTTCTACACCGTCGTATTATCGACACATTCCAATTTACCTTCCCGTTTAATACCGTACATCTTCTTTGGCCAGCTTTGCCAACTAATATGGAGCATATGACATGTCATCTAGCACTGTTTCTTAACCGGTGATCCGCGAAAAATTTTGGGTGGTCCGTAAAAATTTCTGCGGTAATATCTATTTATAAAAGCTTATATTGGTGGTCCGCGGATATAAAAAGGTTAAGAAACATTGAGCTAGGGCACGGTTTCTCAACCGGGGAAAGGGTCACAGAGAAAAAATAATTTCAGGGCAGCCACAGCACAGTTTTGGGGGGCCACGGGCAAATCCTAGAACAGCGGTCGGCAAAGTTTGATCCGCGAAACACCAATGATTGAACACACATTTGATGACTTTTATTTCAATATTTAACACAAAAGTCCAGTTAGTGGTGAATTAAAATTGTGAATTTAGTGGTCAGTGAGCCCAAAAGATTGCCGACCGCTGTTCTAGAAGTTTTAAAATAAAGGAATTTAAATAAGGTCTCACGTCTCTTCATGTCGAGTAATCCGGAAATTCCTGGGTAAAAAAATCTGCAGCGGGCAAAATTTTCAAAGAATTAAAATTATTTTGGAATCTTTCAACTTCTCACTTTGTTTTGAAAAACTTGTATGCTTATATAAAAAAAAAACGGTTATGGAGGCCCCGGAAAAATATTGAGAGACTCAAAAGGGACCACGGGCCCAAAAAGATTGATAAACTATGGCTAGGGCATCCAATCCCGCACACTTTTTTAGATTCCGGATTTTCGGGGTTCACATTTTTTTCGGGGTCACTGGCGAAATGACAGATTCTAAAATTATTCTTAGCTCGAAGACTTTTTTAGCTACATTTTATAAAATTTTACTTTTTAACATACTATGGTGAATCCCGATGTTAAAATTTACTACAGACGCAAACCCACCCTTCTTAAAACAGCTTAACGACCGCGGACGCGTATGCGAGTCTTTGAAAAACAAAGGTTGCTGGCCGGCGGACTCATATATGCTTATAGGCGAAGTATCTGGAAGCTAAGAAAATTAAATTTGGTAAAGATGTCTCAATTTGTTTACATGTTTAAAAATTATAGTGAATAAAATTACAATTTTTGCGAATTTTTCGCAAAATTGCCTGGCCGTCGGGTGAAATTTTACTATAAATCCTTCCTTTCACACTAAAAGTCGTGAAAAAAAAAAGCGCCCAGTGCAGAAATTTGTCGACTTCGACATGAATCAAAATATACTACTGTTACACAACACATATGTATATAACATTAAAAAAATGGTAAACGAGATTACAAATAAATTTAATTAAACAGTAGAAAGCTGACATTGCTTTTATATCCCTCATTTTTTACTATTTACTACGGTTGTTCCATCTAAGTCTGCACCACTTAATAAAACATCGCTTAGTAGATAAATAAACAGCTATTAACGGTTTCAATAAAACGAAAATATATTCGTATGAAATAAACACTTAACATTGAATTGTAAATGTATAAATGATTTATTTATACAACTTGCCAGCACGCAAAACGGCTAGAGTTTTGTATAAGATGGATTAAATAGACCTAATACGAATGTGAGTTCATACAGCAAGCGGGCGACGTACGTTTATATCTCCGAATCTAAAACACGTGCCAAGTATATACCTACTTAATATACTAAACTTACGGCGGTATTCAGGTGAGCATAATAAATCATTATTATTCCCGAGGAATGCTATTATGCCTAGATTACACCTGACGAAATATAAATGATGGCAATATATCGATTCTATGACCTGTGTAATACAACACAAAAAAACGATGTATAAAGTTGACGCCGTGGCGTAACGGTTAAGTGTCATCAGAATAAACGAGAGGCGTAGGGATTGAATCAATTATAACAAATATACACAAAATCAGCGGCGGCCAACTTTCAGACTTTGCCTGCAAGTCAACGCAGAATTTTAAGCCCGCGGATTATATATCGATACCCTAGTTCCAGAGTGCAATATGTCTAAATTTGGCAGTATCATTTCCAAAGAGAGACCAAGACGTTAATATAGGGTAAAAAAAGCAACGTATTTAGTTCTACAATTTTTTAAATATTTATTAGTTGATAGCAAGCTGTTTCAGCTTTCGCCATCGTCAGAACTGTGATAAACTTACATTTTCCTCAGCTATATATGTATACTGGCTCCGAAGAGATACACAATGCATCATGTTATTCACTCTAACATCCTAATTCAAATTACAATGATAGTATTTATTACACTTATTAAATATGACTCTAGTGTTTTGAAGAACGATAAGCAATCTGGGTTTTTTTCAACGTTAATTAGGAAACTGATAATTATTATTAATTAAATTACATTAAATTTATTAACTATGACTTAAGTGTTTCGAAGAACAATAATTGTCGAAACCCGGGTCGTTAGTGACAAAACTTGAATGAATGTATGAATGAATGTATAAGCTTGTATGAATGTTCATAATTTGAACGATTCATGTTTAGTATTGAAATTCCACCAAGCACCTTCAGTCGAAATCTTGAAGTATTGTGATATTTGTTGCTGCGTGTTTTATTAAAAATAATTTTATTTTACTGCAACAACCCCGCAGACCACTAAAGTATTCTCACCGATCACCAGTTGGCGACAGCTGTACTAGTTGACTTCAATCGTAAAGAAATATATATTCGAATTTCTTCCACCAATAAAAAACAGCGATGCCCTTTTTGTTAAGGAATATATTTTTTAATTCACCGCATATCAGGAGCACAGATTTCGGTAAAGGTGAACATATAAATATAATTGGCGTCACCAATAGTATTGACTTAGCTCACTCTTAAGACTGTGTAAACCGTGTATGAGATGATATCAGGAATATTAAATCTGAACTAGAATATGAATTTAAAACAATATTGCGCTGTTGTTTCAAACAAAATAAAATGAGACCAGCATAAAAACAGACAAAATATCACACAGAAAGTTACAAATAACCATACATACAATTATGGTTTGAAAATATTCTATTTTATTTTATACATCTACTAGGCGCGAAGAAATTCCATTAGGTATAAGATAGATAACAAAGCAAACGTTCCTAAATGCAATGGAATGCGTAACGAATCCAAAACAAAGTTTATTTTTCGATAATATTCCGAGACATCTATCAGGCGCAAAGAAATTCTACACGGTGAGATAACAGAGTGACGTGTTTCTAAATATGTACATTATACTGTGAAAAAAAACTATCAGTACAGTTTATGTACAAATAAATACTTTTAAATAAAATACCAGGAGCACAGAACTGACATGACAACGATAACGGATGACGTGTGTTCAGAAATGCATGAAGATAGGTATTCAAGATACACAATGCACTTGAGTGGCTCATGACGATACATCACGGATTCCTCACATACCAAATTATCGATTGAAATTCTTGCAAGATGCATCATGTGGACCTCCGGTCCTAGGTCTCTATTTCTTAACATTTCCTTTGATTTCTTACGTTTCAACGATGGGAATGAAGAGTTTAGAAATGCCTTTAACTGGAAGTTAAAACCGGCAGCATACAATTTATTAACTTGAAAGATACAAATGAAACGAAAATAAATGAACCCGATAATATTCAAAAAATAAAATATTCATGTATACTAAATCCCACATTTATTTAATAAGACCAGGACCGCTTTCGCTCATGACGAACATACGGATAAATTATTGAATTATCATTTAACAATGTACATACATTCAACACTTTGTTTTCACGGTAGAAAAAAAATGTGTATAAAAAACCGGATTAAAAAAATTATAGAATTTATAGAAAAAATGAAGAGTAGTTCCCTGAATTTAAAAAAAACTGTATTATTTGAAAAAAAAATAACAACAAAATCGAGGTAATTTCATTATATGTATTTTAATGAAGAAACAATAATACTTTTCATCGCCACTTGATTATAAACGAAGACTTTCGAGGGACTGGACATAAATTTCTGACACGTCTGATGTGTTAGGACCAAACGAAGCCTTTTGTTTTGAGTTGATATTGTTATTAGGAAATCCGTTATCCACTTCTGTGTTTTTTGTTTCTGGAAATCGTGTGAGATCTAATAATTCCTATTGAAATATTATAGTATTCGGTCTTTTTGGTGGAAATAAAGTGTACCTAATTTTAGTGAGGAATTTAGTTTTCAAATACATATTCTGTGACGCACCCAATTTTCTATGAATTTGGCCTAACCAAGAAGCTCTCGGTGAGAAAGAACCACGTATTCATACATTGAGAGATGTAAATATTTAATTTAATAATGTCATATTCAAAATAATTTGGCCAACCGCCAAAAATCAAATATTCCAGATTCCACAAACTCGCCAACACACTAATCCGGCTCTTAGTATGAATAAAAATGAATGATTATATTGTAATTATGAATATCTGTACGATTCTTAGAATCTCCTCTATGCAAAACTTTCCCTCAGAGGCCATTTGTTTTATGATAGTAATTTACTAAATATTTTGAATTCTACCGGAAATGGCGGTTTTTGAAATGTTAATTACTAGTAATATTGAACCTGTTTTAAAATATTGACTATACCTGCCGTGGCATTAGCATATTTTAATGAATTCGTCCCGTAATAGACGGCAAAGCACCGTGAATAAATTACGTTATCTTTTGTATAAATTACGTTATCAGAATACAAAATACTTTGGGAAACATAGCTGATTTGCAAAAGATAAAAGATTAAAATTATATATTAATATTTTATACATTTAAGGTGCTATTTTGATATCATTAACAGTTGGTATTATCCAAAATAATTGAACACCCTACCCCTTAACTAATAATAATTAAAAAAACAAAGCAAAGAATACGGCCAGTTGGAACATAAAATACCGTAATTAAAAAATATATCGTAATCATAAACGAGTGTTTTTTTATAAGCTTTTTCTTAACTCGCTCTGTTAGTCGCCAAGACGTGACCATCCTGTCGGGATTTTTGAAATGTCAAAATTTAACGCAAACGTCAGTAGTTTTGAAATGATCTCACGCCTTTACGAAAGCATTAATCGGTCTCAATACAATTTAATATTACTAGCTGTAAGCCCGTTGCCCAGCAACGGGAGATTTTTGCTGCATTGTGTTTGATTTTATTTAGTTTAATTTATTTTATTTTAATTCATTTAATTTAATTTAATTTAATTTAATTTTAATTTATTTAATTTAATTTAATTTAATTTAATTTAATTTTATTTTAATTTATTTCAATTTATTTTATTTTATTTTATTTTATTTTATTTCAATTTATTTTATTTTATTTTATTTCAATTTATTTTATTTTATTTTATTTTAATTTATTTTATTTTATTTTATTTTATTTTAATTTAATTTAATTTATTTTATTTTATTTTATTTTATTTTATTTTATTTTATTTTATTTTATTTTATTTTATTTTATTTTATTTTATTTTATTTTATTTTATTTTATTTTATTTTATTTTATTTTATTTTATTTTATTTTATTTTATTTCATTTCATTATCTATTAATTTGAAAATGTACGCAAACAAAATACATTTCGTAGAAGAAGAAGATGTCTCGAGGACATCATCAGTACGCACACATTTGTGAAAAGTGAAAAGCGAGTGATTATTTTATCGACTTTTAATATATAAATTTAGTATGAATAAAAAAGTGGAGACTGGAAGGTGTGAAATGGACGCTCACTTCAAACAAACACTCACCCACTCAGACATACGGACCTTATCGGCTATTAATATATAGAATAGCGCTATATTTCTATTATAAGATTATGCTTTAAAACGATAAGGATTGGAATATAAGTGCAGGATATCGAATTTTTCGTTTTATACACCCGTTTTATACTTATTTGATATAATATTGTACATTAAGTGTTAGGTAAGTATTTTCGCTCGCTTTAAATTTACTTGATATTATATTGTACATTAAGCCTTAGATAAATATTTTCGTCCGCCTTTAATTTATTTGATATTATATTGTACATTAAGTTTTAGATAAATATTTTCGCCGCGCGCTTTTACTTTTAGTCATATGAGACAATTATTCCGAAATTAATAACTCTAATCTACCGTCGACTACTAGCGATAGTAGAATGTGAGAGATGGTTTGTTTCCCAATTCTCTGAAGAGTCAACGATCCGACTTACTGTGCTGAAGAGTGTCATGTGGTCAGGATGTTGCTCAGACGAGGGAATAATTTTGAGGGAATAGATATCGGAATTATTTTTATCTTTTTAGTACACTTAACCCTCTTGGCCCCAAGCATTTTCGGGTGGTATATCCAAAAAGCCCCACACTGTTTTGCGCGAAAAAATACTAATTACTTTATTTATATATATTTACCAAAAAAATATAGAAATACAAAAAATACAGTCATAATCATTACATACTACGGTATATTTTCACAACAATAAGAAGTCCATATTACATTATTTAAGAACATTAAAATATATTTATATACTTAATTATAAAAAGCATAGAAAAGAAAAAAATCGTATTTCAAAACATTACTACAGCCCCAAATAACACACCAAAAAATGAAAACTTCGCTCTTCTTTTGCCTTTGCAACACACGTATATATAAACAAAAGATATATTTTAATTCCCAATAAGGTTTTTTACAAAATGCTAAAAAACGGATCTTAGATTTTTACCCGAAAATCAGCATTTAGCATTTATGTTTAGGAAAGCATTCAGGATGCAATCCTTTTTTACATTTCTTGCAGATACTTGCAGATATTTCTTGCAGATTTCTTGATCGCCTTCTTTTCTGGTGTGTGCTGCATACGCAGCATTGTTTTTCGTTCCTCCCGTGCAGTAGTATAAAGCCAACAGAAGCTCGACGATTTTCGACCGCCGGATTTCCGGATTTATAGTCCATCCATTCATTTCCAATTAATTCTATTATGCTTATAGTAAATTGAAGAAGGGTAATTTTTACTTTATGGGCATTACAGGGGTAGCTTTTGTTTCGGTGCGCACTCAAACAAGAGTGCAATAAATGGTGCACTTTTTTTAATGGCCTTCAGCGTACCCAAAGACGTGCCAAAAGATATTTTGTTTTACGATGCTTTCAAACATCTTTCAAATTTTATGAATAGATAAGAGAATAAATTGTAACGGGCTAAGTCGATTGCTTTTATTTAACCGAAAAAGAAATTTTTGTTTTATGATAGTAATAAAATTTGCAATTCTCAAATATTGCAAATGAAAAAAAGATAGGTACTCAATTATTTCCAAATCATGTACAAAGGTCCGCATATTCATATATTTCATTCATTCCTTTAGTAAATGTACAAATCTCTGATTTAAAAAGTCGCGCCGACTGATTATCTATTCTGTAAAAAATGCACGGCAACACGCAAAAATTTAAAACTTTCAATTAATATTTTGAAGATTTAGTTATTATAGATTTTTTTAAATTGAGTTTGTTATATTAAAAAAGGGTCACTCTTATGAATGTTTTTTGTTTTACGATAATACAATGTCATTTGTCTTTTTATATAAGACATTGAAGTGCGCGCCGACAAATCGGCGCTGTGGGGCTTTTAGCACAACCTAGGTGCGCCGATAGATCGGCGCTCTGGGGCCAAGAGGGTTAAATAAAAGCTTATTATTAAAAATATTTTTATTAAAATTTATTCAGAAATAACTTAGTTTCTTTAAACAATAACGCACCATTGAAAGGCATATTAATTCATTTAAAATATATATATTTGAATGTGTGATGGTTTCCGCACGTTGAAAATTCGATTCATGCTGTATTTTCAATACCGAAATACCGGTATTTTCTTCATTTTTAAAATCGATATTTCAGTATTGAAAAACACCACGAATAGCGGGATTCTGGTCCGGTAATACCGGTATTGAAGCCCCTACCTGTAACCGAGTAATCAACAAACGCTCTTGGGCCAAGATTCAATGCGCACAATTTTCATCATTATACACAATTTAATTATTGTTAAAAAATAATCAATTCCACGACAGTTGAAGACTTTTGTTTTACATATTAACTAAAATAATTGGATATTGGTACATTGAAATTTCAAATAAAAAGTCAGTTTAAATCCAACAGTCGTCGCCCGTTAACAGTCTACGAATGACGAGTGTTTACCAATAGCTGAAACAGTTTTAACGTGTGCCGGCTAATGATTTTACAAGTGCTCTCACATTCCATGCCAACATTTTTTTTTTTTTAACCACGTCCACTCCCAATGTGGAGCATATGGACTCCTAATGGAGTTTATCTCAACAGAAGTGTTTCTACGAGAACTGCTTGTTACTCAGTTGCTTAACCTCTCTTTTTCCAAATAGAGTAGGGATAGAAGGATAGGGCTACGACAAGACTAGTGATAAGCTAATCGCTCTCGATAGGCCCGTTCATAAGATAGGATGGGTGGGAGAGGGGAATTCAAGACATCACATACATCCATGCCAAGCATAAATCGATTGAAGAATCAATTTATAAAACTGTCCGTATCGGGATTTGAACCCGTGCCCTCCGTAACCGAAGCCAACAACGTTGACCACTCGGCCACACAGGAGGTGACATTATACATCCCTCATAATTTCTGTATACTTATATGTAATTTAATATTTTTTAATTTATCAATGGTAAATATACTCGCATATAAAGAACTTCATTGCTTCCGTTAGTATGTGATAAATATATAGGTTTTACTGTATTTGGTTTTTTTTTTAATTTTTCTTAAAAAAATAATTAAATCAACGAGTAAAAGTAGGATTATGTGAAAAAATCTTAACAAAATGACATGACTAGCATCAAATTTAGTGGACCCAATTCTCTTTTGCAAGGTCCTCCGCCATAACTCGAAAGGAACAAAACAATATCACGACAGTGTCACCTGAGCGATTATCATAATATAATACTTTTAGGGTCGTTTTTCCTGTACAATGGGTCACGCTTTCAGCGAAAGGTGGAGTCACCCCCCGTGACCCGGAATGCGGTTTCAAGGTATCATCTCGTTTGCGGTTTCCGGACAAAGGGAATATTATCAGCATGATGGTACTAATACGGCTTTAATAGACCTTTTTTACAAAAGCCAAAAAGGCCGAGGCTTATGTTTACGCGAGTGGCCGCAGGATTTAATTCTGCGAAAAAACATCACTTGTCCGAGATAAATATTGTTGGAATCAATCTTTTATAAAATAACATTATTATTACATTTTTTCAAATCAAAAGTCTTAAAGACTATTGTCATTTTTGTTTCTTTTTAAATCCATGTCCGCTCCCAATGTAAAGTTTTTCAACGAGACTGCTTTGTACGCAGTTGCTCAACCTTTCTTTTTTTAAGAGTCTAAGACAGTGGAGGGGAATCTGCGGCCTTTCGACTTGATCAAAATATTCACTTTGGTCAAAAAGATCGTAGTCAACCCATTATATGTTCGACAGTCGAAAAAAGGGGTGTGTCAACGTTTCTTTACTGCGGCCTTATGTTGAATCAGATAAATAAATGTGATCTTCAGAAATGAAAAGGTTCCCCACCCTTGGACAAAGAGATAAGACAGGGTAGATTTAGAAAAAGACTATTTGTTGGCTGAACGCTCTTGCTAGGCTGTTATCTTAAGATATTAAAAACATCCATGTCTTCGAACTGAAAAATGCTGTTCGTACTAGGATTTGAATATGTAAGATCCGTCTCGAAAGCCAACGACGTTGACCACTGCACTAGGAACTCGTCATGAGGCTGCAGTTTGGCACCTGTTATTACAATTGCTTGAAAGAAGTCCATATTTCCCCTTGACCAAAACATTAGCGATAAAGGAGACTCGAAAAGGTGTAAGAGTACAAATATTATTTTTTAATATAGTTGAAAGCTATTTCGGCGATTGCTTTCATCAGAACTATCATTTGTTAATTATTATCTTAATATTTTTTTACAATGTAGTTAGTTCTGCAAAGTAAACGTCAATGCAATAGTATTTACTACAATTTTGTTCAATAAAAACAGGGCAACACCTGATTGTTTAAAAATATATAGTGGCGTCGGGTGTGAAGAATTGTGTAATAATTACAACTGCTTCTTAAAAATATTGCGAAACCAAAAAGAATACGTACACGAGTGTGTTAAAAATCTCATTCATACACATCCAACAATAATGGAATTTTCACTTAACACCTGCTGGCAACAGCCCGAGTTGATTAAAAAAATATTTATTATTTATTCAATAAAAATAATGGCACGATTTCAATAGAAATACATCGCATACCGGAATGAAGTACATACAGTGTGATGCAACAAACGTGTTGATGCATTCTTGGTAAGAGTTTGTTCATAGACACAGTGTAGTAAAGAAATTGTGTGAATATAAATAAATGTCCACTAAAATGGACGAATGCTGTTTTTTTGCAAGAATTTATTTGTTCTAAAACGATTCTCGCAAAGAAAAAACGCAGAAGCGGATAACAGATTTCCTAATATCAAGAAGTAATAACAAACAAATGCTTCATTAGATCCTAGCGCATTGGATACGTCAAAATACTTCCAGCGATGAAAACGATTTATATCTAGTTCCTCATACAAGTCGCCGTATATAATCAAGTAGGGATGAAATGGTATTATTTTTTTTAAAATACATATTATGCCGCCTGTGTTGTCAAGTGGTCATCGTCGCTGGTTTCGGTTACGGGTTCGAATCCCAGTACGGACAGTTATAAATTGATTTTTCAATCGATTAATGAATTCCTGTTCGAAGGCATGGATGTATGCGATGTCTTGAATTCCCCCCTCCCATCCTATCCATGGACGGGGTGTATGGAGAGCGACTATCTAACCACTAGTCCTGCCCTAGCCATATCCTTATATTCCTACTCTCTTTGTAAAAAGAGAGGTTGAGCAACTGAGTAACAAGCAGCTCTCGTAGAAACACTTCTGTTGAGATAAACTCCATAAGGAGTCCATATGCTCCACATTGGTAGCGGACATGGTAAAAAAAATCTTCATTGTTACATTTTTTAAACGATTTTCTATATCACAATGTAGTTTTTTTCAAGGAACCAATCTTTATTTTTTCTATGAATTTTATCACTATTTTCTGTGGAACATTCTACCGTTGAGTGTATTATTTAAACAGAACTGAACTTTTTGGACGCTGTATATCGTCACTAGAAAAACGACAGCATCTAGCAGTTCGCATCCGCCGACATGGCAGTATAATAAAGGTCTCTACAATATATTTTATAATTAAATGAATGAATTGGAAATCTATCACACTGTGCCTACGCAAGAATGCAGCCATATTGCGTAACGATACTCGTGTCTTGGTTAAAGTGGCTACAGACAATCGGATAGAAATTAATAAACGATCAACTCGAACAATGGACACTGCAATACTACAACTAACTCAAGAAAACATTGTGATCATTTTATTTGTGTAAAATCATTTCTTAGTTATTTATAACCCGGGTTGTGGAGTCGATAGAAAATAAGACGACTCCTACTCTGATCTTAACTTAAAACACGGCTTTAATAATATAGTTTAAGGCTAAGTAGGATACAGTGGCGCCACTTTTGACCGTAGCAATTTGAATGTACACTTTTGTTTTTTTTTCGAATCCGACTCCACGACTCCGACTCCGTCTCTACAGTCCTGGTTACAAAAGTAGATCCGTTAAGTCCAAAATCGCTGCGTAGTTTTAATCTTTGTAAATCGAGACAAACGTTTATGCATACAAAAATCTGAGTAAGGCATGTTTTTTGATTGAATCAGAGTCTATTATAATTTTGGTAAAAATAGCATTTTGTTGAAACTTGCGATTTTTTAAATATCCGTTTTAACTTTTAGAGAAGTCAATTTAGTATAAATATACATACATCTTCAAGTGGTTAACTACCGACACTTATTTAAACAATTCTTTTTTTTTCAGTTTCAACACTATTATTCATGTTTTAAGCTAAAAAGGCTAACTACTGGACATGGCTGACTATAGGAACAGTCACCCTACTTAGTAAAAAAAACTCGAAAATTGGCAGAAAAGCGTAAGCGATAATTCAAACAATTTACAGGATAAGGTTTTTTAAACATCCTCTCGTAATAATCTCGCAAAAAGAAACTTTAATTGACCAAATATTATTAACCGCATTCAATGAATTTTTGGGAACTTGTAACAAGAGGAAGTTAAAAAAAACCTCACCTGTAATTTTTTTTTTGAACTATCGCTTTTCTGCAGATTAAGGGTCGATATATTGGTTAGTCGATAACTATTTCAGCTACACGCCACCATGTTTATGACGATATTTTTTTAATTAAATTCGTTGATATAATGAATAAATTACATAAAACAATGTTTTACTCTGCACGATATTAAGTTTGTATTCTATATTGGTTCAATTTTTTTTAACGAGATGAGTCCACCACTCCGTTGTCAGTTATTTTATAATTCTGCTCATTTTTTCAAATATTGAGTTTAAAAAATTTGATTAAAAATCGGAACATTAAGTACAGTGTAAACAAAAACATAACCGCAAAGAATATAAATACGCCACAAACAATTTGTAAACATTTCATGTTTCGAAATAGAATTGAGAATAATGGTTTTTTTTTATTGAAAATACACTATTATTTGATATGTACTTATGTTGTTGGTACACAGGGCGATTATTCGCGTGTTTGGCAAAGGCTGTCTAATTTTAGTTAACCTTCATTTGGGATTATCGATCTCACTTGACCGAGCAATATTATTATCGCCGAGCGATAGATAGAATACAAAAAAAAATAATAAATGGATCGCGGGTAGGGTATCCAATCCCGAAGCCTTTTTCCAATCCCGGGATTTCGGGATTGATTTATTTTGAATCCCGGGATCCCGGGATCCCGGGATTGAGATTTTTTCACCGAGGAATTTGAAATCCCCGATTTGGTATACTTTTTCCCAGAATCTCACGAAAGATCGTTTTTTTTTTTTTTTTTTAGCTCACCGAGGAATTTGAAATCTCCGATTTGGTATACTTTTTCCCAGAATCTCACCGAAACTCGTTTTTTTTTTTTTTAGCTCACCGAGGAATTTGAAATCCCCGATTTGGTATACTTTTTCCCAGAATCTCACGAAAGATCGTTTTTTTTTTTTTTAGCTCACCGAGGAATTTGAAATCTCCGATTTGGTATACTTTTTCCCAGAATCTCACCGAAACTCGTTTTTTTTTTTTTTAGCTCACCGAGGAATTTGAAATCCCCGATTTGGTATACTTTTTCTTAGAATCTCACGAAAGATCGTTTTTTTTTTTTTTTTAGCTCACCGAGGAATTTGAAATCTCCGATTTGGTATACTTTTTCCCAGAATCTCACCGAAACTCGTTTTTTTTTTTTTTTTAGCTCATCGAGGAATTTGAAATCTCCGATTTGCCAATTTCGTGTAAATTTCGAGAATTTACGCAAAATTTCTCAATCCCGAAATCCCGGGATCGCAGCCATCTCAATCCCGGAATTTCGGGATCAGAAAATTGAACGGGATCCCGGGATTACGGGATCCCGGATCCCGGGATTGGATGCCCTAATCGCGGGCATGGCGAGACGGCGATCTTGACCCGCCAGCTGATCTGAAAAGAATCTTCTACTGCAATATAAAACGCAAATAACGTCGATCACGCTAGTTTTGCGACACGCCGCACATCACAACACTGTGGTAAATAGAAATATAAGTGTTTTGACCAGGGCTGTCGAGTCGGAGTCGGGAGTCCTGGAGTAGGAAAAATCTTAAAATTAAAAAAGAATAAGAATGATGTGTATTCAAATCACAATACAGTAAGCCAGGGGTTCCCAACCTTTTTGTACTCTAGAGCGCATTCTAAAATATCGGTAGGGTGGCGGGCACCACCTATCAAAACTCCTAATTCGTATTTCGTCCCACGAAGATGTCTCCTATAGCTAACCGTCGCGACCCGATCGGGGCAGCAATTGCAATCACAACGATAACTTTGCGGCTGCAGTCTGGCTCGCCGCTAGCCGCTAGACAACTAAGGAACCACTCATACATACAATATCGCAAACATACGAACGTATTTAATAAACCTAATTTTAAAACTCGAACAAATAAATAAAAATAATTTACATTTAATTAGTGTTTATGAAAAAATTCTGTCACGGTCGAATAGTGGCGGGCACACACGAATCGTTCCGCGGGCGCCATGGTGCCCGCGGGCACGGGGTTGGGAATCCCTGCAGTAAGTCCTCGACTTTACGCCAATGCGACTTACGCGAGTTCGACTTACATGATTCGTACTTACTTCCTAACTAAAATAATGCCTGAATATTGTCTTCAGTTATATGCAGGGCTTCGAACCGCTATTTTTTTCGTTCCGGCTTTCGTTCCGCTCGAATCCAAAAACCCAGGAATTTACCGATTTGCCCAAACGACCAAAATACGCGCTGAACTGAAAAAAACCTATATTTTTTTCGGTTCGGCTCCGGTTTTCGTTCCGGCAATAATAACGGTTTTTGGTTTTCGGTTCAGTTCCAGTTCGAAACACTGGTTATAACCAGGCATATATGCATACTTTTTTTTCTTATCCATATCAACTAGAAAAGCACACTTAATTCATTAAAAGTACATAATAAACAAATATAACACAGAAATTTCAATTTTGATTATTTTGAATGATTTTAAATGATGAATAATTTTTAATATTTTGAACATAATATTAAAATATTAGACGGATCGTTTTGCATCTGTTTGTAAACAGCATATGGCCACAGCAGAACAAGCCGCATTGTTTTGTAATCAATACGCTCGCCATTATACGCCGCGTTATTGTTGAATATTTATAAAAAATATCCATTTTCACCGACGTCAAAAAAGTGCATTTACTGCAAACCGCCGAAACGCTATCAAGTCTCGAATTACGTCCGGCGACAAGCGCACCTGCACAACGCGGCAGAAAGATGATTATGTGGTTAATTAAAAACACGAATTGCGATCTAAGCAACCTATTGCATAGCAGACATTCCATTTATAAAATTGACACACCATTATATCACTGCATTGATGTAAACTACAGTCTAATTTTAATCATCCCATTTACAGCCCTTACTGGGCGCATCCGGAACATATCAGCGCATGCTAACGATTCCAAGGGTTGCTTTGACAGCAATTATGCAGACGAACTGAGATCTACTAACTATCTGTATGCCATGGCAAACCTTTAAAAGGCAATAAATCGTTTTGTGTATTTCGATTCTATTTTCATTCCCTGGAGATATATATATGATGATGCATATATATTATTATATATTGCATAATACATATTAAACAAAAAAAAACACTTTCGTACTAATTCGATATTATTTATTTTAGCCCAGAACCGGTTTCGCCAATGGCTCGCATTATCAACTAATTAAATAACAAAGGTACAGAGATATTTAACATTTTACGATTGATTCGTTTTTTTTCAACTTTATATAAACAAGCCTGTATATTTTAATATGTCTTGAGCTGGTAATGCTCTCCATGAGCGAAACCGGTGTGTGATATACTATACAAATACAATAAAAAGTTTTAGCAATTTACTAACCGCACTAATAACGCAATATTGGTTACCCAAATAAGTCAAATTGTAAATATTTATTATAAATTTTACGTTTAGCTATATTTCAACCCCGAATGTTTCAACATAATTTCAATACAAATATTTTAGCAAAAGAACTGTAAATAATTTGATATTTTGATAAAAAAAAATAACTAACAGTTTCAAAAAGTCCATTTAAAAAATCGCATGTGCTTTTGGTGGCCGTTTCTGTCCCCGCTGCTGATGACTAACAGAAGTCTGAACCCTTCTTAACCAAATATTAGTGAAAGCAACGATATTCAGGTAGAAAAAGGATGAATAGTGGGATCAATAGACAACGGTGTTTACTGTGACCATATATTCACGCTCGTCCTTGGAGGGTTAATCATGCTCGTGTTGACCGAACCTGCAGTAAAAAAATAGTTTTTATTCTTTAGTTGATTATATTATTTTTATCATAATTAGAATCCGTTCATTTAAGCAAGTAGACATTTACAACGTTCGACTGAAGACGGTTATTTATTTAAGATATTTTGTTCAAGGTATTTTATTTAAATTAGCTACACATATTTTTGTTATTATGCAACTGTATATTGAAAACTGTACTTACTATACATGCCTGTAACTGACAGTTACTTGCATTGGCCAAGCTTTAAACGAATAAAAAGTGCGATAATAGAACTATCGAGTCGAACGTATCGGATTCGTAACAAAAAAACAAAATTGAGAAATTTCGGAACGAAGATGACATCATCAACAGCCATTGTTCGGTCGAGTGCACCGCAACCGTTCAGATAATTTCAGTAATTTTCAATTTCATTTGAAAAACATCCAAGAATAGATTTGTCCGTAACCACGACTAATAATAACATTCGGCGAGAAACGTGGTCCTCGATTGTTCTGTGCCAGCAGCGTGCTCAAACTCTCAATGCATAATTTGGGATTTCCGGGTTCGAAGTGTCAGCGCCATACATTTTTATCGTTTCTCGCACGAATATATTTTCTACCAATTTCCCATTTATTTGCTAACTTATTGCGAACTGTTACGGCATGCACCAGCATTTGTCTTATTAGTTTTTTTTCTTAAATAGATAGATACATTGCTAAATATCTGAATTTTATTTGGTACAACGCAAACTTGGCCCCACTATTCGCTGTTGTAAATTATTTGCTTTGAATGTATGTATCGTATTATTCAGCAACTGGAGCAGTGGTCGACAACGTATGTACACTGAAAATACACATAAGTATTCAATGTTAGACACTGTGTGCTAATCATATCGACTGTGGAAAGAAAAAAAGGACGTAACCCACAGTTTTTTCAAAACAGCTTGATACACGTTCTAACAAAAGGATGTAAGCTGCAAATGTCGAATTAGTATCTAAATTTAGCTTTTATGTTTGAAAAAAGATGAGCTTGTGAAAATTTAAACCAAGAAAAAAGACTGAATTAAAGATTTCTTCTTGACAATTTCTTTAATTAATATTAGATTATGTCAATTAAACACCAGTTCAGAAGTCTACGTGCACTTCAATGTTGTGTATATTTCATAATTTGGATATGACCCAAAACCTCCAAAAATCGTTTTTTGTGCCTCCTGTAAAATTTTCTATGTGTGGGTTACGTCCTTTTTTCTTTCCACAGTCGATATTATAAAACTATCCAGTAAAAGTAGATATTCAAAAAAATAGCGTCGGTTATACACTATGTTAAAACATCATACAATATTTGAAGATAGATTTGAGTTTCAAATATTTGATAGTAAGATAGTAAGCATACGGTACATCGAATAACATTTAGTCTTTTTGATTAATGTACATTTTTCACAGTTGAAACTAGGGTATCCAATCCCGAAGCCTTTTTCCAATCCCGGGATTTCGGGATTGATTAATTTTCAATCCCGGGATCGGGATTTGCTCACCGAGGAATTTGAAATCCTCAATTCGCTATACTTTTTCCCCGGATTATCTCCAAACCTCGTTTTTTTTAGCTCACCGAGGTATCTGAAATTCTCGATTTGCCAATTTCGGGTCAATTTTCGGGATTTGCTCAAAATTTCTCAATCCCGAAATCCCGGGATCGCAGCCGTATAGATCCCGGGATTTCGGGATCAGAAAATTGAACGGGATCCCGAATCCCGGGATTGGATGCCCTAGTTGAAACCAGGTCGGAGTCGGAAATGTGTAAGTCAATCGGAAATAATCAAAAATCAATTCGATTCCGATTTTTTTTTATCCGACTCCACACCCTGCTTTAACAACAAATGTGACACTTTTTTATATATAAATATATCAATTTCTTAAAATTTCCATTTTTTCATACCGTGCCAGAGGTTTCTACCGGTGAACTAAATCATTATTGCAAACTATTTAAATAATCAAGCTCGCTATATAAAAAGTGTGAAATATGTGACAGAATAAAAAGGAAGCTTTACGATAAGCTAACCACTAGGTCAGTTCCTAACCCCATCTTTCTACCATACCTCTCTCCAAAAAGTTGAGGTAAAGCAACTGACTTGCAATAAGTTATCGCAGAACTGCTGTTGAAATAAGCTCAATTAGTATTCCATATGTTTTACATTGGGAGCTAAATCTATAATGGATCAATTTTCTAAAAAAAAAACTTACCTTCAGCATCAAATCACGGTTCTGTTTCATCGCTCAGAATAAAGTTTTTCCAATTAACAACTGTCTTTTTTCTCTAATAACATGAACTGAAACAAAATACTTCAGAAAATCAATTTCCGAAATACTTTCGAACCGTCATACTTTCAAGGACCCAAGATTTTCAATATAATTATGTTATTTGAATTCGAAGACAAAGGAAAACATTTCTCAGTATTTCGCAAATACTGAGTAAACCATTTATCTGAAATGTCAAACAACATTTTTAAAATCACGTAAATCAAGTAAAAAAAATCAGAGGAAGAATTATTCCAGAGGGATTTTATGTAAAATCTATATTTAAACATTTCCAGCTGAGCGCCCGTTTAATATTCTATAAGTGATTTCCAAGAATCCTATAACAGTAAAAATACCCTTAAAATTTGATGTTTATTTTTATAAAAACTCCCGGGCTTCAGATCGCGAAGGGCGGGGGTTAAAGGCAGCCTTGAAAACACTAGCTGAAAGCTGTTAGATTTCCCGGAAGGTTTGCTGATTCTATTTCAGTGTTAGAAGGTAAAATTAAAAGTGGAAATGTGTGCCTACGTACATACTATAAATAAGTTGTTTTTTATAAGTTTTCCACATTTTTTTCTCTAAAACGTTATTATAAGACATAATAAGACCCTTGGCATAAAACTTAGAGCAGGAAACGACAACCTTTTCACATTGTATCTAAGAAAAAGCAAAAAAATGCAATAACTATTATAAGCTACAAGTATTTCGCGTATAATAAATAATACAAGATTGATTTTTCAATATTTCACATACAATATTTGGCCAGACAAATGCAATGTCGGGTGCTATGGCGCAGCGGTGAGCGTGTTTGGTTTCCGTGCCGGATCTCACGGGTTCGAGTACCAGCAAGAACAACATTTTTTCGATCTAATTATCGATTTCTGTTCGAATGCGTGGGTGTTTGTGATGTCTAAAAAATCCCTCTCACCCTTCTGATCCTTCGATAAGTGAGCGTAGCGAAGTCGATTAATTACCTACCAGTCCTGTCCAAGTCTTATGCTTATATTCCTACTACTATCTTTGGAAAAAAGAGAGATTGAGCGACTGAGTAACAAACAGTTCTGGTTGAAAAAAAAAATGTTGAAATACCTCCATTAGGAGGCCATACGCTTCACATTGAGAGCGGACATGGAAAAAAATATATAAAGATAGAATTAAAATATTACATTAAACAATATTAAAATTTCAAAAAAGAAAAGTTACAGATTTTTAAGCAGATGTTTATGTGAAGTAGAATGTTTTTTTTTTGTTCAAATTGAGAATTACATAGATTACGAACGAATTTTAAACAAATGACGTAGTTTGTGAATTATTTCAATTGTTACAAAATCCCACGATCTAAATCCCCAACAATTGATAACGGTCAGTATTTAAAATTCGAAATTCGAACAAAGGTGCATCGCAATGCTTTTAACAAAATGACGGAACAATAAAAACAAAAGCAAAGCAACAAAAAAAAAACTTTCGCGCAAGTAGCATACATGTGTAACGTATTTGATCATATCTGTAATAAAAATAATGATCAAATTCAACAACGCGTAGATGAAAATGTATGAAATGAATTAGTTGGACCATGTATAGAGAGATTTTTGGACCGTATCCTCTCCATAAACGGAGCACATCGAGTGTTTTCAACGATTTTGTCCATTCAAATAAAAGTAATACAAAAAATGTACACGATTTGAAAACATATTTTTAGATTTTTATTTATCTACACATATCGCATAGCACAGTTAATAACACTTCAATATTAAGTATTTCAACAGTCTATATCAACCTTAAGAGGATATAGTACCTTTACGCCTGAAAACAGAGTAAATCGATCGTTTGCCATCGACGAAATCTCGTGAACCGTTCACTTAAAAAAAAATTGTTTTCAAATATTACATTTTCCAAACGCTTTTTTACACTATTACATTTTTTTTTTCATGAAAATAGTCATATTTTCAAGAATAAAAGGCAAACAGTTTACACAGAATTTTTCAATTGCTTTCGTTTTGATCATTTTTAGAGTTTATTGTAAGATACCGAAGTTTAATGTCTTAGAAAGAAATGCAGATAAAGGTTTGTTTAAGAAAGTGATTTGAGCAGAATTTCCAATTTATGTAATATAATGATTGTACATCTATTTGAAATGTACCATTTTTCCCACTTTTTCTGACTGATTTTTAAAGCATAATTGGATCATAAATACTTCTAAAAAAAATTTGAATAATAAAACATTTTATTGTTTACATTTAAAAGCAAAAAAAAAATTAAAAAATTGTCATACCAATAAATAATAACTATTTTTCGGGGATGTGTTTTTCTTGCCGTAAATTTCGCAAACCCAGTCAGTGTGAGAAAGACGTTCGTACTGAGTGCACGTACCACATATTACTCTGCATTAACTTAAAACACTGGTCATACAAATGAATCGAAGAAATGTATTTTTTATTTTGCGATAAAAAAGTTGTTGCGCAAAATAGCGGTTAGGGTTAGGGTTGCTCAATGCGCTTACAAATAATATTATTATTTATAATACAATAATGTCTTTTCCAATAGCGATTATTTTAAAGACCAGTATTTAGCTTAATGGATAAGCATTTTGAAATATTTATTTGGCAATGCTTTTAAAAAGAGATTCTATTCAATATAATAGTAGCAGTAGTTGAATAAAAAGATTTTTCACATTAGTAGTTTTGAATCATTTCTATATTTCAAAAGATTTTTGCTAAAAAAACAAAGTTCGTCATCTAAATCGAAAAAAAACTTGAAAATTATTAGATAAGGTAAGATATTAACAGTAAATATTTTTTAAGAATCATTATACAGATGGTAAACCATGTTTTTTTGCAACGTAGAGTTTTTATCAGGAATTTTTTCAATAATTTCATTTTAACTTATATATATGTGTACCATCAGATCATCTTTAGTCAGCCAAGTATGAAATGTTAATTCTTTTGACTATTTTGTTTACATACACATCATTAAATATATTTTTCAAAAAAAAATCGAGCCGCTCATTTTTCACGACTACGGCCAAAATACCGCGACTCCGACTCCACAGCCCTGGTTTTTTTAATTGAATACATTTTTCTACCGTCAAACTTGTTTTTTTTAAGTTATAATTGAATAAAACAGAATGATAGAAAATATTCGAAATTGATATATGACAAATATATATACATATGTATGGATACATAATAAACTTGTGAAATATATTAATTCATACATTTAAGTCATTTTTTGTACCACCCAACAAAGTTAGTCCGATGCAGCCGATATAACTTAACGACTTTAATTTATCTATTATATTAAATGATTGAAAACCATATTTTTTCGATAACTTACCAAATTATGTAACAATATTATACCTACAATACATTAATATTCAAATCAATCACATGGTTTGAATTACTTTTAATATTATTAGTATTATGTTTTTTTGTCACAGCCCTGAATGTCGAACTTGTATATTGGCGAGAGAAAAAAAGTTCCCAAACATTATACAAAAATACGAATATATTTATGCAATTGATATAAATTATACAAATAACTTTTTTTGATCAGGCATACTATTCATTTAGTTTCTTCCTTATTGAATTAGTGTTAGGCTATATAAAAACTTGAAGTAGAAATAAACACATCATAACATTTGGATATGACTTTAAAGACATGCATGGATTATGAATATTTTCGATAGTTTCGGCATTCACTAAAGACAAAATCATTTTATAACAAATTAACAAATAAACTTTGTCATTCCACTAATTGTTTACAAATTGTAACACGTTTTTGGCTTTTTCGAGAAGCGTCTTCATACCAACTATCTTAAAGCTATTATTAATTAATGAAATTTACCTTTATTCTAAGTAATCAGTGGAATAACTAAGTTTTCTGATAGCAAACATGTTTTTATTCCGTGAATTCAGTATATATTTTTTTTTTTTTTGAAAATGATTACAAATATCCTCCAAGATAGCTTAGATGTCCAACAAGAAATATAAGACATAGTTAATATAATTTTCGGAAAATCCACTGTCAGAACTATGGCGTGAACCAGAAATAACTATCAACTGAAATTTATATTTATTTTAGAACTCAATACTTTTTCCATTTTAATCTTATTATGTCAATATTTTTTATTCAACAGAATGTTTTTAACTGTATTCATATTAAAATCAATATCATAACAAATAGGTTATACAAAATTAAAAATAAAAACAAATTCTTTCAATATATTAGAGAAAGTTTGAGAAATTTGTATTGTATGGTTTATCTTGTTTATTTCTTTTATTATTTCGTTTGACAAAACACCGTCTCTGATTTACATTTATTAAATACGATGGCTTACTGTTGCTATCAATAACTCATATGTAGCATTATAAGTCATTTTCACGGTATATATAATTAACGCATTGTTTCAGTTACATATAATTTTTGCAACAGATATTTGGGGAAGTAAATTAGATTGTCAGTCTTTGCTACGAAGATAAAAAAGTACTTACTGATTTTCGTCAATAACAAATTGTTTTATATGAAAAACCCTTATTACTGTCTAAATATCTATCCGTGTGTTAGGTGGTATTGCTATTTTTGTAATGAAATATACAAATGTTTTGCTTGTTTTGATACTGTAAAAATACGTATTGTGGTGGTTACTTATTTAAGTCAGTGCAATATTTATGCTGTAGGTCAAATTTAAGTTTTGCAATCCTACTGAGTCGCCTTAATTATGATATAATTAGGATTAGGGCATCCAATCCCGGGATCCCGTTCAATTTTCTGATCCCGAAATTCCGGGATTGAGATGGCCGCGATCCCGGGATTTCGGGATTGGGAAATTTTGAGCAAATTGAAGATTTCAATTTCCTCGGTGAGCTAAAAAAAACGAGTTTCTGTGAGATTCTGGGAAAAAGTATACCAAATCGGAGATATAATAGAGAAATAAGAAATATTTTATCAATTAGAAATAATTTACTGACAACTAATTCTCGTAATTTCATACTAAACGGCTTAACCTCTTTTTCAAAATAAATGAGGAAAGATTTACTTCTACATGGATAATATAAAAGCTATGTTTTATATACGACGTTGAAGCCAGAAGTGGGTAACATTTTCATGTCGGTAAAAAAATACATTCAAAAAGATTACCTAATATTTTTGATTGATTCGATGGTAGCTTTGTTGAAGATAGATTTTCATATAAAATAAAATTTGAGCTTCGGTTTTTAATTTTTTAAATTAGGAATTACAATATTTTTTATATATTTTACTCGTAATACCTGTGTTATTTATTCTGCCTGATGAAGCTTCTTGAATATGCGAAACAGGTTGTAACACAAGTGGAGTAACAAGGACATTTTAAATTAAATAAATGTAGTGAAAAAAGTTGCACATGAAGATCCAGAAGGCTGCAGGTTCCCAATTCCTGGTTTAGGTGATAGGTTAAAAACTGATTGCATGTATTTTTACACTTTAAAAATTTAACGTCCGAAGCCACAATTTTGTGTTTTTGTGTGAAAACTATTTTCATAAAAATGAATTTTGACAGGCGGAACTGTCACCTGGTAATTGCTAATTTCGTCATGTAAAGGTTACTATCTCCGCGCAGCTGTCACCACAGTTCAAAAAACTACGAAAAATCAAATAGCATATAACATTAGTTAATAATAAAATAATAAAACTTCCCACGAGTACAGTCGCTCGGATGAAGTGTCGTAATTTTCAGATTAAACTATAACACTAAAAGTAAGAGTTGTACGTACATATTGTTATTAATTATTATTTCGTGGCGTGGGAATCGAACACAATACCTTCCGAGTTTTAACGGCTGAATTATACGTGCGGCCAATTTCACTTTCGATTGAGCGTATTTATGATGTGAAAAGATCGTCCACTTATGATACTGCAACACAACACAATTGCAATAAACAACGACATAGGAAGCCACTAATAAATGCTTATTTAATCACTCCATCAGAAAAAAAAGATTCACGATTTCCATATTTTTTTTATTAGAAAATGGTATTTTGTCCGAGGTTGGGGTTGGGAACTTTTTATGTAAGTGAATATTTTTTTTTATATAAAATAAATAAAAAAATGTAGCAGTTCTACAATATTATCAAAGGATCAGGACCGGTCTCGCTCATCGAGAGCAATTTAAGAAATTTCCATCTCCATCGTTTGAAGCGCCATTGAAGACTTCAAGAGCATTTTTTTTAACATTGACAAATTATAAATTTAAGACTTTTACAATGAAGAAAAAAAAATAATAATATGAAAAGCAGTAGTCAAGTGAGATCAATGTCACTCGAGATGGACTCGACTAAAAAAGATATCACAGTCACTTATGTATTTGTTTTTTTTACGGTTACGGCGATTATATGCATTGAATTGGAATACCGGACAAATATATAAATACCGGTATTTCGGTATAGCATTAAAAATATCGATACCGGAATCAGGATAACAAAACAAAAACAAACAGCCGATTGGGATCGCAATACCGAGCAAGTAAATCAAAGTAGGTATTTCAATATTAAGTTTAGTTTTTTTTTATATCTTAAAGATAAAATTCAGACATAGCATGGCTTTATGCAAAGCGAACAACAAAAAGTTAAAATATGTATAGGTAATAAGGTGTGTAATACGAAATGAAAAAGATTGCAATAGCTACTGATTTGGAATAAAATATTCATGTAGAAACATTAACATTAAATTCGCTCCAATTATCTAAAATTATCGCGAATAAAATATGCAAGAATGTCGAGTATTACATCAAAATGTTTTATCAAAAAAAAAAAAAATGAATTTATTATTACGGCATTTACAAATATGTTCGTGCATTTTTTTACTGCTATCGCAACAGAGGAAATGAAATGAAATAATTTCAGATTAATTTACAATACCGTTACTTTGTAAAACAAAAAATTAACTAATGTGTTTTTCGTCAAGACTTTTGCAAAACATGACCGCTCAAAATTAAGCATATCAAACATTTTTACGAATGGTCAATCAGTCAATTAACCGAAGTGAGTAATGATAGAAGGATAAGGCTTGCCTACGCCACCTTTTTTTGTGAAATTTGATCAATTACACTCTATTAAAAGAAATGGAATGATATCTACTTGCGTAATAGATAGTACAAAAATGAAAACCTTTCAAACTACCATTCCACTCATATCATAACATGGGTACTAAATATCAAATAATTTTACGAAGATTAAAACCTTCGTTTAACAGCCTTGGGCGACCGATAGATATCAATTTGATTTATATAACGGATTGCGCAGTAAAAAAAATACACCTCAGGGAAATTTTCGACTCGATGGCAATAAAAATGGCCTATTTCCGGATTCCAGGGAGCGTTACGCAACCCAGCAGATCGAAGGTTTACTAATTAGAATACACGCATTCTTTGAAGCTGTAAGCTAATCCACTCTTTGCATTGGTCATGTATGTAAAACGTTGTGGTTAATAGTTTCTCGAGATACTCCGCCCACGATGGCCTGTCTTCAGCCAGAACTTTAAGGTCAACGTGGATCAAATATTTTTGTATGAGGAATTTCTCTGTTAGGCAATGATAATGTAAAGAAAAATAATTTTATGGTTAGGGAGACGTAGACATATTTAACTTTTAAATTCCAAGAAAACAGATAACTATAATTGTGGTCTAGAATATTTTGGACGATCAATCTCAATTATTACAGCCACCATTCCTTCCAACCATGCATGGAACATAGTTGTCAGTATCTGTTAATTACTGTTACTCTCCATTTTGCTTTTTTAGAAGCAGAATTTAGCGAGAATCATAAGAACCGAACCTTGAAGAACAAAACATTCTTGCTTTATCTTTGGGTTTTAAATGTATGGCAGAATACCGTACTAAAAATTTCGATGAATGTAATTTTCTTTTCCATAGCCTTATTATTTCTCCTGTCTCGTATGTTATCACCAAAAAAGCTTGTGTAAATATCTTATAGTAAAAATATTCATTGATAATGTCAAAGCCAAGCTCGGCATCAGTCATAGTTCGTCTTTTCTTTATTATTATCAAGTTACGTATTTCACAGGCAGACAAATTGTCTCGCGTTTTTAATGTTTAAAAATGAATATAAAAACGGTAAAATTACTTACTTTATAATCATTAAATCTATCGCTAAGTTCGAATTGAAAGGTGGCAGTTCCTTACCTGAAAAAGAAAAAAATATTGCGTTATTATTAAGTACAATAAAAAATCGTTTAAAATTTAATATGATTCATATAGAGTGGTAAATAACGGTCTTGTATCTTGACGTGAAAACAGCATTGATATAAATTATAAATATCTAGAGACAAATTTAGTTACATCCTGGTTCCAATTCATTAGAATTTTTCAAAAGATTTCTTCTTTTTCGCTGACAAATCTTTGTGAGTCTATAAAATCACTTTATAGAGACACTTACAAAAGTAAGGCTCAAGGAGACGGGATATAAACCAACTTTTAGGCAACAACAAAATACATTTGGTTTGGTTCATACATTTTAAGGCAGAACATGCAAATATCTGGATGAATATTCCAACTCTGACACATACGACGTAATTTAGACTGTATCAAAGATGTGCAAAAATGGCAATTTTTTCAGATTGTTTTTTTCTTGTATTCGCATTAAGTTACAGTATTTTTTTATGGATCGATTTTATTAAATCATTTTATATGAATGACTGCAATTAGGTATCTTACACAATCGGACAAATAAACAAAACATGATTTGAACCGTTGCCCGTCCATAACATAGACAAATGATCAGCAGCACGCGATCCCCGCTGGTATTTGAATGTGAACTATATACATAATTAGATCATTCATAACTTGCGGATTATTAAATCTTCAGTGTGTTCCCTTTACGAAAAAGGGTTTTGAAACTGGCTTAAACCTTAACAGCGTAAAACAAAAAGCAATGAGACATTTTCATTTCAATATTATATATCTCAAATGTTAATACATTATAATTTAACTCTTCGTCAAATTTGTCAACTCTAATATACATATTTTCTATAAATTCAACAATATCCAAATGTTTTGAATTTTGGCGCCATATTTCAAATAGTCTTCTGTAGACGTGACCAAAAATAACAATGCCATTGTTTGTAACTAAGGTAGGAACCGTGCATTTGTAAAACAATACCAATCGGTACCTGTACATTACGATTGGAGTATTAAGAACAATGGCTGTTTACACGATACATATTATATTTTTCGGAACTCCATTATTACCTAAATAACGACGTGCGCTATTACAGTACAGTTACGAACAGAGAATGTTTACAAAATAGACAATGCAATCAGGAATTTAAATACTTAAGTGAAGGTAGGAGGGCACTGATTCAAAAATTACGACCCAGTTGAAGACAATAGTTAACATGTATCTGGGTAAGTACATGCTAGAAATTATGGTACGAGGATAAATCGACCATTATAATCTGTCCGTTTAGAGAGGGCGCTAGTTTCACAGGAGTTTATGTTGTGATACTATGTTATTTTTCATAGCCGCCGCCACTGTTATTGATTGGAATTATTATGATTTTTTATAAGACTTGTCTTCACATAATTGTCGGATTTTTAGAATAGCTCACACTGTTTTCGATTCACTTATATTTATTTATACAGAACGATAATTTTAGGAGTTTTTTTACCAGGAGCTTACGTTTGACATAAAGAACATTTAGTATCTACACTATTTTAGTTCTGACTTCTGCCGGCGGCCAAGTTATAATAACAGAAAATCAGCAGTTCGTCAATACGGTAGTTTATGTATTGATTGTTTAGAACGATAAAGTCTGACGCAATCTCATAACGCTGGGGAAGAGTTAGCCAAGTTGAATATGATTCATATTTTTTTATATGTGATAGATATTTGATATGATTAATTCAGTCGAATATGTTAAGCATCCCTGGTTTGCAAAGAATCAAATAAAATACAATTATGTAGCCCATTTATCTTAGAGAAACTACCATTATCAAGGACCACGTACTAAAGGTTCTAAAAAAACTATTTACTTCTGAAACGCTCGATAGAATTGTAGTTCATAAAAAGCTTATCGAGAAAATGCACTTAAAAAGATTTTTACCGAGGTTCTACTATAACGTTGTAAATTTACGGGAAACACGTAAAAGCTCTTTCGCCACGTAAATCGATTAAATTGAAACCTACAGCGCAGTAGACATTGTGTCACGCTTATTACGTTATCAAATGTCAAAGACAACTTCATTTTACTTATTATTTTTGTTATATAATAACAAGAAAATCAGTCACATTATGTTTTTTATTAGATCAATGATCATTATCATATGGACGCATTGAGCACATGGGATGCATGTCGCAGGAGTTATATTGCTAATTAATCATCGACTATTGGATAGTATGTTATCAAGGCAGAAGAGGTATGATCATAGTTTTCATTGATCATAGTTTTGACATTTAAAAAATTCTGAATATTGTTTTATTATTATTTGAATGCGTACTTCCTATTGGTATAAACAGTGTGACGAATATGCTTACTTGCCCTTCTTCGCCCACCACTGCTTTCTCATATGTTTATTTCATACGGCATTATTCAGTGCGAGGCAAACTTTCAAAGCATATACAGTTTTTGTTCCTGAATTAAGAGTGCCTTAGAAGCAACTATAAATGACTAAGTGATTAAGTCCATTTTTTCGATGATTTACCGATTTCTGTTCGAAGGCATGGGTGTTTTTTTATATCTAACAATTACCTCCCACCCTTCCGATCCTTCAAAAATAGCGTAGCGATAGCGGGTATTTAAGCACCAGACCTGTTCTAGACTTCTCCTTCTATCCCTACTTCTCTCTTTGAAAAAGAGTGGTTAAGCGACTGAGTAACAAACAGTTTACGTAGAAAATCATCTGTTGAGATATCTCCATTAGGAGGCCATATGCTCCACATTACGATCGGACATGTATTAAAAAAATGCTCTCAGTATGACGTTGCGAATTGTATGAATTATGTCGTTTAATTTGCCTTGTATAACGAATTATTGACAAAATGTTTTTTTAGTGTTGCCGACATACATATACATCACTGAAGCTGGATCAGTGAAACAGTAAAAACAAGCATCGCTATACAAAACAGAAGGAAATACAGCCGGAGTCAAACAATTTCTAATTTAATAGAAAATTTAAATTAACTTTGATTATTCCACGTATTGTGTAACTAACTGTGACACATGTTTCGCCTCTTTCAGAGGCATCTTCAGACTTACTATCGCACATACTTACTTACTTAAGCAAACTTTGCGATAGTAAGTCTGAAGATGCCTCTGAAAGAGGCGAAACACGTGTCACAGTTAGTTACACAATACGTGGAATAATCAAAGTTAATTTAAATTTTCTATTAAAATGAACTTCCACAAAGTTACCGCCGAAACCATCGAAAGAATTTCTAATTTCATTGAATTGAAAAAAAAACAAAATGCGCGAAGGGACGAGTCTTGTTCTTTGATGAACATAATTAGTTTATTGCACCAGTTACAAGCTAATAACTGACTATGATCAACGTTCCAGAATAACTGACAATCGCACAGCATCAAAGAAAACGTCATACAAATTAGTTGCAAGTTAAGAAAATACAATTCAGGACAGATAAGCGATGGACTAATTTTAATGGAACTCCCATTGTCGATAATCTTAATGAAGCTTATCTCGACTAAAAGTTTTTCTACTGAAACTGCTTGAAACTGAATCGTATATAATATCGACAGTGGAAAGGAAAAAGGACGTTACCCAGTTTTTTCAAAACATTTTTTTTCGATAATCACAATGTATCAAACTTGATACACGTTCTATCAAAAGGATGCAAGCTGCAAATGCCGCATTTGTATCTAAATTTAGCTATTAATTTTGAAAAAGATGAGCTTGTAAAAAATGGAAACCAATAAAAAAGACTGAAATAAAGGTTTTTCCTAAAAAAAATCTTTAATTAATATTATATTATGTCAATTAAACACCAGTTTATAAGTCTCCGTGCACTTCAAGGTTGTGTATAATTCATAATTTGCATATGGCCCAAAATAATCAAAATACGTTTTTTGTTCCTCCTGTAAAATCGTAGTCGATATTCTTGCGTTCTAATTTAGAATTTCATTCAAAGTTTAATAATTGCCAAATCCTTTTTTTTACGTGCCCTATTTCTCATTGAGTAAGAAATATCCGTGTTTTTTTTTTTTTTTTTAAAGAACTAGAACTGTAGATAATGCAGATCAGAGTTAAAAAATATTATTGTGTTCCAATTTAGAATTCGATTCAACTTTTAATCTTTAATTTAAAACAGTGGCGTAACAAAACCTGCGATGCAGATCCAATTAAAATAACCTTGTGTTATCAACAATACATACGGTATAATAATATTAATTCTGACAAACTCGTTAAAAAAAAGTTGGTTGAAAAGAAAATTGCATCATACGTTATCAAAATTCATATTTAACGCCAGCAAAAATATATTCATTATTTATACCAGATATTCTCAAAGGAAGGGGCCGCTGCAACATAAGTATTTTCTACAATCAATTCATATTCAATGTGTACTTAATAAATAAATAGCTTTACGAAAACATTCGTCTAAAGATTCTTCTCGAAGATGCCAAACAAGTATTTAAATTAAATCTACACAACCAGAAGAATGACAAAGTAGGCATAAATTAAATTCTGATTTAAAAATAAATGTTTTTCACTTGGTTCTTAAAGGGCCAGCAACATATCGGAAGATTTTTTAGCACCATAGAGGAAGTGTTAAAGACATGTAGTGGACCGGTAGAAAATGCATATTACAAAAAGATGAGAGCTAGACATCGTGGCTTGAAAGTGTCTGATTTTACATTAACTTTAAGAACTATAAAAATTGAGTGCCACTGATTTGGACAATATATCATTTTTGATCGTATAGCAATGAATAATAGAAGCACCAAGCGAAACAAGTGGCCCCAATACAACCAATAATCGGAGACTGATCGTGAAATTTAATACGCTATTGTTACTTTTAGAGCAAATTTTTATTATCGTTATACCTACGTAACATTTTTACCGTTGCCCCAACTGTTGGCTATCAATAAGTAGGATATTTATTATAAAACTAAAAACTTTACTTTTTTACCGTATGTGAAATGACTATGTTTAACTAACGTTGTTTCACTTAAGTCTTCACTTTTATCTAATTTATTTTATTGATGGTATTTTCAAAATATTATATTTTATGATAAATTTAACATCTTTTTCTTTTGTATAAACAACACTATTAAATTTAATTTCTCAACAGTTGAAAATGCTCATGAGCGAAACCGGTCCTGATCTTGCTAAAATAAAAGTGGAAGTAGTACAAAGAGATGTTTTAATGTTTTTATTCCAAAATTTTGTCACTTTCAGGGTGATCACTTTCAACACTTGGTGGAAACGCATTATATTCAAAAGATAAAAATACTCATGTGTACTAATTCCGATTTTATTTAATATGATCTAACCGGTAACATTATAAATTATTTCCAGATTACAATTACATTCGAATGTATCGTAAGTCTCCCCCACTTTAATTTCATTATTCTATGAGTTTTCAAATATTTTTTTAAATGTACTAAGCATTTTAATTATAGACAAATTGGTGTCACTTTATCATATTGTGTACCCTTATTTGTAAATTCTTTTCATTAACATATTGTTGTTACACGCCAATAATTTTATTTTATTTTGTATAAATGACACTGTAATATCTATATATTAATAGCCGATAAGGTCCGTTTGAGTGGGTGAGTGTAAGGTGTCCTCGACCTTCCAGTCTCCACTTTTTTAAATAAAATAAAATAAAATAATATAAAATAAAATAATATAAAATTAAATTAAATTAAATTAAATAAAATGAAATGAAATAAAATAAATTAAAATAAAATAAAATAAATTAAAATAAAATAAAATAAAATAAAATTAAATTAAATAAAATTAAATAAAATAAAATAAAATCAAACACAATGCAGCAAAAATCTCCCGTTGCTAGGCAACGGGCTTACAGCTAGTTGTATTTTATTATCAGTTGATAATTCTCGTCATAAGCGAGAAGCAGGTTCTGATCATATTAAATTAAAGCGGAATTGTGTATGTAGTAAAAATGAGTATTTTATTTTTTGAATATCCAAATTTTGTATTATATTATGAACTCGGTATAGCAAATGTAGCCGCCCAAGAAAGGCAATTATTCGAAATGACAATTATTTTTACCATCAAAATAATAGCGAGCGACGCCGATGTCAAGAAAAAATGTATACACCCCACGGCCTAAAATTCCACGTCCATTATGATCATAAGGACATGGCTAAACGACCCGAGTGTCATTAGGAGGGTCTTTAATGACAGCTCGAAATGTATAAGTGCATAATAGTCGCTTAAGTACTTAGATCGTTATTAAACATTGTGAGCAGATGAGAGATCTAACTCGTGATGGCTTTTTAACAAGCTGCATAAGTTCAATGGATTGTTATGTTGTTTTTATAATTTCAGCGAATATCAAATGTGCTATTGTATTTCAAACACATAATTTATGTCGTCAGTTATCGCCGTGCTGGTATAAGTTGGTAAGTAACAAAATGATAGTTCCGAGTAAAATTCAAATACAAATTTGAGCACACAGGATAAAGAAAGCCTCTTGTCTATATATTTAGTATTACATACATATTCACAATGTTACAATATACATGGATTTATGCCAATCTGACACAGATAATTGAGCAAATAAGACCTGAAGTGAATCAAGTGGTATTTTAGAAGGAAAAAAACGAGTTACATGTGTTATAAGTTACGTAAAAGTGAAATAAGCTCAGTAAATGCACACTGCAAAAGTGTTATCTCCCTGAAATACAAATATGCAATCCATCAAAACAGCATGTAAATACGTGATTGTACTTAAAATCGAAGAAGAAAGTTTTTCCACTTTACTACATGGCTGACTTCACTTTTCGAGAATTCAATTCATAGACAAGGACAATAGTGACCTGCCTTTATGTCTGCATTAATAAACAACTGTTTTTGTAAAAATAATTAAATAATTTGTTTATCTTGTAGTTAGTTTGATTTATGCAGTTTGTCGTCTTTTTGTGGACATATTCAACTAAATATCCACTACCAAAAACACTAAGCCAAGCAAATAATAACAATAATGTGATGATCTCAAAATCACTTTTCACAGTTATGAAGCTATTGAAACTAACTGCCACGAGTAGCACTTCGCGTCTGCTTGGAAAAAAAACTATCAGATAAATTAATGTGGGTACCCTCGGTCCAAACATTTGACAGCCTTCTCGTACATCATCACCACGCCGACGGATGCACCCAGTGAGAGAGTACTATCACGGTTTAACAAACACTCGAAAGAATGCCTAAAAAAATAACTTTGTGGGTTTAATACGTTATTGATATAAAGATGACATGACACTTCACACCCCGGGATCGGTTACCGGAAGCGATCCAACAAATATTTACATGTCATAACGACGGATATGGGTCTTGCAGTACACGTAGGCGCGCATCATACACCGAAAACATTGTAATAAAATACATTTAAGTAATCATGCTCTTGACGACGCATGTCCGTTCGATTCCGCAAATGATAATACAGAGTACATATGGGCCCATTAGAGGTGAAGTGAGCCATGTGGTATTTTAGAAAAAAATAAGTTAGATGCGTACACGTCCTAAAGTACCGTGAAGGCGAAGTAACCTCAGTTTATACACATTGCAACAGTGTTCTATCCGTAAAATAAAAATATGCAATCAATCAAAGCACCAAGTAAAAACATGATTGTACTTCAAAGTCAAAGAACAAAGTTATACCATTTTACCTCTCGATGGGTCATATATTCCTCATAATTGAAACAATTGTGGACGATATTTTATGGTCTTAGTTCACTTTCAATACTTGGTGGAAAAGCATTATATTCAAAAAATACATTCGTACTAACTCCACCTTTATTTTAAAAAATACAGGACCGGTTTCACTCATGACGATCAATTGATAAGAGAATACAATTTTTCAGTGTTATTTATGCAAATCAAAATGAAATAAAAAAAACGGTGTAATAGATAATTTTCACTTTTAAGATGTTCACTGTCAGTTGACAATGCTCACCATGAGCGAAACCAGTCATGATCCAATAAAAATGTTTTATTATTTTTATTAATAGATAATTGGTATTGAAAAGAATTTACAAATAAAAGTGCAACATATGAATAAGGTAAAATGTTTATTACCTCTAAAATGTACTTTCAAAACTAGTAATCATAAATCAAACTTTTCATTCATTTTTTTATTATTATTTTAAGTCAATCTAGTGTCATTTACTCATATTTTGTATTTTAATTTGTAAATTCTTCAATAATAGCAGTTGACCAAATCCACTCCACCTAACTGAATAAGCAACAGTTCTTTCTCATTACGATTTCATATACTCCAAACTGAAAGTGGACATTAATTATAAAAACGATTATTATATTAAATTTGTCAAAACGTTAAAACGTTAAGGGAAAATAATTATATTTCTGCTTGTGTCATCGTGATCCGAAAATGTACATAATTTCGACACATCAATGTTTACATAGAATGATAAGGTGTGTTTATTTATGAAAAAATACTGATAAGAAATAATAAAAGCAGTTTGCGCAATAGTAATAAACGAGATAGATCCCAATTCGGTAATATGTACCGGTATTGCAATGTTTAATGGTAACACATTGCTCGGCTTTATTGCGAAACTTCAATTGCAATAGACACCCAGTGCATGCTGTAGTTAACCGCACAAGGTAAGTTTTCAGTACAGAACGTGTTAAATGCGATAAACCAGAGTTTCAAATTTACTGCCGGTTTAGCTAAGTTATGGTATCTATATCTATGTACATCGCGGGCACGTGGGAGAAATGTTTCAGGTCGCGTGACACGTCCGATCAAATAGTTTCCATTTTTACGTCCCCACGACCCTGTTGCATTAAATACGTCAATTTCAGTTTTAAAACACGTCGACAGTGTTAAGGATTACAATAGTATCATAGAATGCGGAATATTTATTTTTGAGAACCAGTGGCGGATTAAGCACACGGGAGGCCCCAGGCGCAAGAAAATTTGGAGGCCCTGTTTTTTGGAAAACGTAAAATCGTCAGAAAATTCCAAGTTAAGTATTTAAAATCTGAACGAAAAGTATATGGGTTATATTATAAAAGCAATTTTTGAGGCCCCAAAGATTTGGAGGCCCCAAGCGCGCGCCTCTTGCGCTTATAGGATAATCCGCCACTGTTGAGAACAGTAAAACACAATTCAAATATCAATTTATTGGTAAAAACAGTGCTATTTTTGGAAAAAATATGCTGGAACTCTCTTCATGCCAAGCTTTTAACTAAAGATTTTTTTACTATTCCAAGTTCGCTCTCAATGTGGAACATATAACTTTCCAATGGAGGCTTCCTAACAGATTTTTTGTACGAGAAATACTTGTTACTCAACCTCTCTTTAAAAAAAACAATATATCAAGCATTAGACCCTTGGCTCTGGTTACAGAATAAGTCTATGGACCTGGCATAGAATTGTAATATGACATTATCTTACGAGTTTTTTTGGTGCCCGTCACATAACATTCAAAAGATACCTTAGTTGAGGACAAGCTGCCAATGGTTTCCAACGAAAAAAGAACGAAATTTTTCGAAGTAAAATATATATTGATTTTAAACATTAAAAATGACGAGAGAGAACATGCCGGAACACTGTTCCAGCACGTTGTATTGGGAAAAAAGCACTGGGTAAATATAATATTAATGGTAGGGTTTTACGTTAACGTTTTCCGAAAATACAACCGTCGCACGTAGGAACTACGAATAGACAATAAAACAGACCAACGGTTTTTCACCACTACCATATACTAAAATATCGACATAATACTATGCTATGTTGAGTTCAACAAAAAGAAAATGAGAAAAAGAGAGGCTGAGCAACTGATTAACAAGCAGTTCTCGTAGAAACACTTCTGTTGAGATAAACTCCATTAGGATTCCGTATGCTCTACATTGGGAGCGGACATGGTTTAAAAAAAAATAATGAGTTACAAGAAAAATATAACACGTCCATCAACAATATTAGAAATAACACTATTTTGATTACATATTTAAAAACGGTTAACAATCCCTCGTGTGGGACGAAATACATATATATAAAATAAAACATTTTTTTAATAACAATCAGGATCGGTTTCGATCATCACGAGCATTGTCAACCGTTATTTTAAAACATATTTTTTTCCACCAACGTTATTCAAAAGTGAACGCATCTCCAGAAAATTATAAAACCCTTCAATAATTAAAACACTAACAAACTCACACAGCGAAGAATAAAATCGGGGGTGCATGCCGAATCGTGGCCATTATGGCCGGGCCATTGGGTTCCTAATCTTCGTGACGGATGGACGTGGCCTGTCACCCGAACAAAGGGCCAGTTATTTCACTCCCTGGAGCGGAACACGCCGCCCGGCAGGGTCGAATTAAGGAGTGGAATTGGAGTAATGTAGCCCGGGGGGCACATCCAAACTAGGGCGGCTGTTTGACACAATTCAACTGAGTGTTTGTTTTACGGTGTGACTCGGCAGAAGTTAACGCTGCCACAGAATTCGATAATAGTGGAAAAACGAATACGTAAGTCACATTAGATTATCTATCGTATAAAAATACGATAGATAATCTGAATAAAATTTAGGTCACGGTACACCCAAGTATTTGTTTTTTTAAACACTAATATGAACATCATTCGTAGAACGGCATTCCAAGTGCAAATAAAAAAGGCACTGTATTTGTTTTGTTTAAATAGCTCTGAATCAATACATTGTCATCTTTCTGGCAGAAATTTGTAACCAAAAAAACTTGTCTAGAATAACTTAAATTATGTAGTAATACCAGTTTATGTAGTAAACATTTAGTTTTATATCGACTGCGGAAAGTAAAAAGGACGTAACCCATAGTTTTTCCAAAACAGCTTTTTTCGATAATCACAATGTATCTAGCTTGATACACGTTCCATCAAAAGGATGTACGCTGCAAATACCAAATAAGTATCTAAATTTAGATTTTAAGTTGATGGGCTTGTGAAAATTGAAACCAAGAAAAAAGACTGAAAAAAAAGTTTTTCCTAGAAAATTTCTTGAATTTATATTAGATTATGTCAATTTAACACCACTTTAGAAGTCTCCGTGCACTTCAAAGTTGTGTTTGTTTTATAATTTGCATATGGCCGAAAATCATGTAAACGCGGTTTTTGTGCCTTCTGTAAAATTTGCTATGTGTGGGTTACGTCCTTTCTCGTTTCCACAGTCGATATGCAATCTATATATTAATAGCCGATAAGGTCCGTATGTCTGAGTGTTTGGACGTCCATTTCACACCTTCCAGTCTCCACTTTTTTATTCATACTAAATTTATATATTAAAAGTCGACTAGCTGTAAGCCCGTTGCCCAGCAACGTGAGATTTTTGTTGCATTGTGTTTTGTTGCATTGTATTTTATTTTATTTTACTTTATTTAATTTTATTTTATTTTATTTTATGTTATGTTATGTTGTGTTATTTTATTTTATTTTATTTTATTTTATTTTATTTTATTTTATTTTATTTTATTTTATTTTATTTTATTTTATTTTATTTTATGTTATTTTATTTTATGTTATTTTATTTTATTTTATTTTTATAGTAAGCAGAAATTTCGTAAATTATTTAATATTTGGAATAAAGTTTAAGTTTGCTAACAACCATTTTTCGTAGTAGCATAAATTTCGTAAAATAATTAATTTTTGGGATAATTTTTAAGTTTGCTAACAACCATTTTTCGTAGTAGCATAAATTTCGTAAAATATTCAATTTTTGGAATAAAGTTTAAGTTTGCTAACAACCATATTTCGTAGTAGCCGAAATTTCGTAAATTATTGACTTTTTGGAATAAAGTTTAAGTTTGCTAACAACCATTTTTCGTAGTAGCATAAATTTCGTAAAATATTCAATTTTTGGAATAAAGTTTAAGTTTGCTAACAACCATTTTTCGTAGGAGCAGAAATTTCGTAAATTATTTAATATTTTGAATAATGTTCAAGTTTGCTTACAACCATTTTTCGTAGGAGCAGAAATTTCGTAAATTATTTAATATTTGGAATAATGTTCAAGTTTTCTAACAACCATTTTTCGTAGTAGCATAAATTTCGTAACATATTCAATTTTTGGAATAAAGTTTGAGTTTGCTAACAACCATTTTTCGTAGTAGAATAAATTTCGTAAATTATTTAATATTTGGAATAATGTTTAAGTTTGCTAACAACCATTTTTCGTAGTAGCATAAATTTCGTAAATTATTGAACTTTTGTAATAAAGTTTAAGTTTGCTAACAACCATTTTTCGTAGTAGCATAAATTTCGTAAAATATTCAATTTTTGGAATAAAGTTTAAGTTTGCTAACAACCATTTTTCGTAGTAGCATAAATTTCGTAAAATATTCAATTTTTGGAATAATGTTTAAGTTTGCTAACAACCATTTTTCGTAGTAGCATAAATTTCGTAAAATATTCAATTTTTGGAATAAAGTTTAAGTTTGCTAACAACCATTTTTCGTAGTAGCAGAAATTTCGTAAATTATTGAATTTTTGGAATAATGTTCAAGTTTGCTTACAACCATTTTTCGTAGTAGCATAAATTTCGTAAATTATTTAATATTTGGAATAGTGTTTAAGTTTGCTAACAACCATTTTTCGTAGTAGCATAAATTTCGTAAATTATTGAACTTTTGGAATAAAGTTTAAGTTTGCTAACAACCATTTTTCGTAGTAGCATAAATTTCGTAAAATATTCAATTTTTGGAATAAAGTTTAAGTTTGCTAACAACCATTTTTCGTAGTAGAATAAATTTCGTAAATTATTCAATTTTTGGAATAAAGTTTGAGTTTGCTTACAACCATTTTTCGTAGTAGAATAAATTTCGTAAATTTTTTAATATTTGGAATAATGTTTAAGTTTGCTAACAACCATTTTTCGTAGTAGCATAAATTTCGTAAATTATTGAACTTTTGTAATAAAGTTTAAGTTTGCTAACAACCATTTTTCGTAGTAGCATAAATTTCGTAAAATATTCAATTTTTGGAATAAAGTTTAAGTTTGCTAACAACCATTTTTCGTAGTAGCATAAATTTCGTAAAATATTCAATTTTTGGAATAATGTTTAAGTTTGCTAACAACCATTTTTCGTAGTAGCATAAATTTCGTAAAATATTCAATTTTTGGAATAAAGTTTAAGTTTGCTAACAACCATTTTTCGTAGTAGCAGAAATTTCGTAAATTATTGAATTTTTGGAATAATGTTCAAGTTTGCTTACAACCATTTTTCGTAGTAGCATAAATTTCGTAAATTATTTAATATTTGGAATAGTGTTTAAGTTTGCTAACAACCATTTTTCGTAGTAGCATAAATTTCGTAAATTATTGAACTTTTGGAATAAAGTTTAAGTTTGCTAACAACCATTTTTCGTAGAAGCAGAAATTTCGTAAATTATTGAATTTTTGGAATAATGTTTAAGTTTACTAACAACCATTTTTCGTAGTAGCAGAAATTTCGTAAATTATTTAATATTTGGAATAATGTTTAAGTTTGCTAACAACCATTTTTCGTAGTAGCAGAAATTTCGTAAAATATTTAATTTTTAGAATAATGTTTAAGTTTGCTAACAACCATTTTTCGTAGGAGCAGAAATTTCGTAAATTATTTAATATTTGGAATAATGTCCAAGTTTGCTAACAACCATTTTTCGTAGGAGCAGAAATTTCGTAAATAATTTAATTTTTGGAATAATGTTGAAGTTTGCTAACAACCATTTTTCGTAGTAGCAGAAATTTAGTAAATTATTCAATTTTTGGAATAAAGTTTAAGTTTGCTAACAACCATTTTTCGTAGTAGCAGAAATTTCGTAAATTATTGAATTTTTGGAATAATGTTCAAGTTTGCTAACAACCATTTTTCGTTGGAGCAGAAATTTCGTAAATTATTTAATATTTGGAATAATGTCCAAGTTTGCTAACAACCATTTTTCGTAGTAGCAGAAATTTCGTAAATTATTGAATTTTTGGAATAATGTTTAAATTTGCTAACAACCATTTTTCGTAGTAGCAGAAATTTCCTAAATTACTTAATTTTTGGAATAATGTTTAAGTTTGCTAACAACCATTTTTCGTAGAAGCAGAAATTTCGTAAATTATTGAATTTTTGGAATAATGTTTAAATTTGCTAACCATTTTTCGTAGTAGCAGAAATTTCCTAAATTACTTAATTTTTGGAATAATGTTTAAGTTTGCTAACAACCATTTTTCGTAGAAGCAGAAATTTCGTAAATTATTGATTTTTTAGAATAATGTTTAAGTTTGCTAACAACCATTTTTCGTAGTAGCAGAAATTTCGTAAATTATTGAAATTATTGAATTTTTGGAATAATGTTTAAGTTTGCTAACAACCATTTTTCGTAGAAGCAGAAATTTCGTAAATTATTGATTTTTTAGAATAATGTTTAAGTTTGCTAACAACCATTTTTCGTAGTAGCAGAAATTTCGTAAATTATTGATTTTTTGGAATAATGTTTAAGTTTGCTAACAACCATTTTTCGTAGTAGCAGAAATTTCGTAAATTATTGAATTTTTGGAATAAAGTTTATGTTTGCTAACAACCATTTTTCGTAGTAGCAGAAATTACGTAAATTATTTAATTGTTGGAATAATGATTAAGTTTGCTAACAACCATTTTTCGTAGTAGCAGAAATTTCGTAAATTATTTAATTTTTGGAATAATGTTAAAGTTTGCTAACAATCATCTTTCGTAGTAGCAGAAATTTTGTAAATTACTTAATTTTTGGAATAATGTTTAAGTTTGCCAACAATTATTTTTCGGATTTTAAATTATTTAACAATTATTTCCAATAAAAATCAAAAGATCAAATCCAATTTTTCAATAAAAAATCAGTTGCACATTTTGTCCAAGTGTATGAAAAAAGCAAAATATTATTCTATCATATATCCATATCATAATTTGAATATTCTTAATGTATTAAAGAATTCTAACAGATTTTCAAGGTCAGACGTGAAAAGATTCATCATTATGATTCAATTGATCAAATCCGCTCCAAAAAATATTAGTCTCACATCGACTCACACGATCAGACGATTCATTTCGATAGCCCTATAATCATAGTTTGCAATAGTCGAATTAAAGTCTTTGATTATTCGAATATTATGATGTATGGTGATACAATACTTTAGCTCTACACCAAGAAATATCGAATTTTAAAACGTGGCGATATCAGAACATTCACGCCCGGTTTAAAATAAGCCGCTCCCATTGGATAGAACAACATTTCAAAAATGTGCTGTTCAGAATAAATCGAAATCATTGGTCTGTACCTTACTGCGGACGTCCTTACAGACGGACCTTATCGGCTATTAATGTTAAGATAAAATAATCACTCGCTTTTCACTTTTCACAAATGTGTGCGTACTGATGATGTCCTCGAGACATCTTCTTCTTCTACGAAATGTATTTTGTTTGCGTACATTTTCAAATTAATAGATAATGAAATGAAATAAAATAAAATAAAATAAAATAAAATAAATTAAAATAAAATAAAATAAATTGAAATAAAATAAAATAAAATAAAATAAAATAAAATAAAATAAAATAAAATAAAATAAAATAAATTGAAATAAAATAAAATAAAATAAATTAATATAAAATCAAACACAATGCAGCAAAAATCTCCCGTTGCTGGGCAACGGGCTTACAGCTAGTCTATTATTATTATCTAACATAAAATATCGATGATACAGGCTTTATCAGAAAAGCTGAAATTTTCCATTGACTGTTTACTCAGAACTATCAATGTGTTACAAACTTCTGCCAGAGCAGTGACGATATATTTTTTATCGGTTGAAAATGATCGTGGAATAAGAACATTTCTTAATAAAAACACAATATTTCTTTGTAAGTACTTCATTCCACTAAATTATTAGATCAGGACCGGTTTCGCTCATTGCGAGCATTGTCAACTGATAAATATATAAACAGTGATATTTATGCAAATTTAAATTGAAATAAAAGTTGTAAGCCACTATTAACAATGAAAAGGATTTACAAATAACATTATAATTACACAAATTTAAATGCTTAACACTATAACATACAATTAAAAAATCATCATAGACTAATAATTATAAATGGCAAATGATGCCAATTTTTAACAAAGTGAAACTCTACATTACTACAGTAAATAACTTAATGATGATTTAAGAACATTTCTTTTAAATTTAATGCTTCTCCACTAAGTATTGGCAGAAAAAACTTTAAAAGTGATTTATACTATCCATTGACAACAATAACATTATCTACATTTTTATGTGAAGGGAACAGGCCAACACGTGTCTGGTTACTCGTTTGAAAGTACATATGAAAATAAAACAATTGTCACAATTTGTAACACAACAAGTGAAATAACAAAGTTATCAAAATTAATTAGTAAAATAAAGTTATGTTATCAATAATTGAGACATGTAAGTAGAAGATCGCTCGAAAGAGTAAATTGCACTGATTGAATGAATCACATCAAACCACAAGTAGCCGCTCCGTGCATAATATCGCAGACGTTTAATGGCTTGCGTCCTAAATTCGACACTGGTAACTTACTGCCAGAAAATCAGTATAAAAATAAAGGTAGACAACGTAAAAAATGACACATAACAAAGGTTCGAGGAAATTCCCCAACCGTAAGAGATATCAATCAAAGATCAGAAAAAATGGAACGCATCAATACTCCATCTGAATGAATAACATCACGCACGTCTCTTCCAATACTCAAGATTTATAGTATGTATCCATATTTAACCATTCATATTTTTTTTTCAAATAAGACAGGCCTACATCAAACACTAGTAGTCTTGTGATGAAATTTTCGATCAGGATTTTTTGGTAGTTCCACAAAAAACCGTGTAACTAAATACAATAATCAATAATATACACTCGACTCTTTTTACACGATTTATAATTAACATGGTCCACTAAAAAGAACGAATATTATATTTTTATACGAATCATTTGTTCGACACAAAAAAATAGAGAAGCGGATAACAGATTTCCTAACAACAATAAATTCAACAACAAACAAAAGGTTTCATTAGATCCAAACACATTAGACGTGTAAGAAATTTCTATTGGAGAATATGATTATGTCCAGTCTATCCTAAAAGTCTCCAGATATTAATAATCAAGTAGAGATGAATAGTACTATTTCGTCTTATTAAAAAATCATATTATTAATAATATAATAATTTGTGTAATTTTCTTATTGGCTCTTCATTATTAACTTTTTTTACACGATTTTCTATACCAGTGTTTCCCAAAATTTTTCATGCCACGGACAAGGGGTCCGTTATACAACAGTTATATGAGTAGTATGTTTTTAAACCATGAAACAGATTCGCGTTAAATATCAGTGCTTCCCAACCTTTCCATGCCACGGACCCCTAAATCTGAAAACAAAAATCTCCGGACCCGCGATTTTTTTTTATTTCACATGTTCATATTTTATCACAAAGAATGTTGAAAGAATGAAAAATTTCGCGGACCCCAGGTTGGGACACACTGATCTATACCGCAATGTTGTTATTTTCTTCAAATAACACGGTTTATTTTTAAAATTCGAGGAAACGTTACACGGTTTTTCGTGGAACGTATCTACCGTGTAAAAAAAGAGTTGAGCGGACTCACGACACAAATGTTATTGTTAACATGTTGGTAGCTGAATTTCAAGCAACTTTTGACCTGGATCTGGATGATTGTAGATTAACCTCAAACAAAAACTAAAAACAGTTACGATCGCCGTGATAAATATTCATCGGTTCACCTCTAACGATTGCACGTATGTAGTTACAATACAGATTCGTTCAACAATAAACATCCTGTAATAACAATTCTTGTTTAAATGTTTGAAAAATGTAATAAATAAAGTACCTTTGCAGTAATCATTGAGTGCTAATTATTCCCCACACAATCCATCAAAAAAGTGCGCCGCTGTAAAATAATTCGGTTGGATAATATTATAATAAATATTTTACACTCCTTACTCCGCAGGGATCTAAAGTTTCATTTTTCAGCCAATCCCTATCTCCCCGGCACGTGAAAATATGACGCACCATTGAAATATTTCCTCCGGCCCAAATGTGAAAGGAATTCATTAAAATTGATGTTGATATATGGGAAGCGATGCATCACACAATGCCAGGGAATAGGATATTTCTGACGTTTCTTCTTTACCATGCGTCAGGATTTGATTTCCTCCCGCATTATATGTTGTATCATGGATAGAAAACCCGAGGTTTTCGGGAAGAGGTGCCCGTTTAAGATGATTTTTTTTTAAATATTTCAAATCCGAGTTTTTTAAAAATGTACAATATCACAATTCTTTCGACTTACACAAGACCGTGGTGAGAACTTCAAAGTTTCTGTTTTTTTTAAGATATATGTCGATATCCATGCCAATACTTTGAACACTATAAACGATTTCCCTGTTGTATCTCTATTGGCAGGCTGGCTATTATTTAACTAAAAAAAAAATATATTTTGACACGAAACAGCCTTGATAACAAATAAAACGAGATATAATATATGGCGCAACAGTCAGATTAAATAAAAAAAAATGCGTTAAATATATTGTATTTGGATTAATTTTCGTAAATTTTTACTTTTATGCATTTCTCAAGTACGCCTCTGGTATAATTAGTTCACAGCCAAATAAGAACAACGAATGAAATTTGAGTATATATTTTCTCTCGATTTGAATTGAATTATTCACTTTTGTGGAACTTGGAATATTGGAATTCAAAAACAGGTTATTTCAAACGTCGATATTTGTATCAGCCTTTATTCAGAATCACTGGTCAAAAGCTATCGTGTGAAAATTTCAAGTTGCCACTGTTTAGCATGTGTGGAGGGGGGGGCATGCAAACATACTCTGTTTTATATTATTATAAAGGTTTCCAAAACTAAATAAATTTTAAAATATTACTTTTTAAAAATTGCCATGATGTAGCAATACAATCTTTTATTATTTCACCTTGTAAGAACATCTCTAGTGACGTAAGTATTCAAATTAGTTTATTTGTAACGTGAACTCAGACGCACTATGTAAATATACGTAAGGCGGTTCCTAATCGCACATATTTGAATCTCAATTTATTTAAATATTTAATATCTTCCTAAAGTTAATTATACGTAGTATTTAATGAAGCATGCAAGAGAGTACATAGCCAAACCATGAAAGAAATGGGTGTTAATTATTTACATAATAAAAAATAATCCTCGATTGAAGCTTATAAACGAAATTATTTAATCCCCTGAGACCGGTTTCATTTCAATCAAGTTGTAAGATTAAATTTAGAAAAACGTAACATATTGCCCAAACCCGTTCATGCTATTCTTTTAATGATAGACTAGATTTTATTTCCCCAAAAATAAGAATTTAATTCAATGTCAGTAATTAATGAATTTGCCAATCCTATGACGGAGTCCTAAATGTTTGCCCAACGTGGCGGAACGAATAAGTATTCGAATACCCAAATGGAAACTTGTATGCAATTATTTTTCATCTTTACGATGTTTTAATAATCACACACACCTACAATCCGACTCGGGGAAACGGACTAAAGAGAGAGTTGTTAGCTAAATACCAATACGTAAGTAATTAGCCACATTATTTTTACCTTCTGCGACGAGAGCGATTTGTTAAGCTTTCTTTTTGGCTGACTATATACGACTGTTTGAAGTTATTACTGTTTAATCCACGAACGTTCCCAACTTGGAGCATATTGTCTTCTAACGAAGGTATCTCGACGTAAGTTTTTTTCTAAGAGAACTGCTTGTTACTCAACCTCTCTTTTACATAGATAGTTGAGATAGAAGGAGAGGAGGCTAGGACAGGACTAGCGGTTAACTAATCGCTGTTTATTTTAGAAATGTGAGGTTGATAGGGAATTTTAGACATCAAAAACAACCGTGGCTTCGAGCAGAAGTCGTTTGAAAAAAATGCTGTTCGTAGTGGACTCGAACCCGTGAGATCCGTCACGGAAGCCATCGAAGTTAACGAACGGGCAAGTCGATATCGGATATTATTTTTAAAAAAATAATGATAATACCAAATACGCGATGTTTGTGCATCGCACATACTACCGGCTCAATAATTGATTCTGAAAGAGCAACACTTTGTCTAATTTCTAGCCCTAGTACTGAATTGAACTGTGGTCACAGTAAAGTTGACAATGGTACTACAAAAAATAATCTTGCCATAAATGTATTATATCAATAGCTTTCCTGCAATGACACGATATGTTATACTTACCTGTTAAGTAGTAGGCAATACTGACAGATGCAATTTTCATCTCAGGTGAGTAGTTTAAGTATGCCAGATATGGAAAGTGGAATGTCAAATCAGGGCCGAGTACCTACTATATGAATCAATAATAATATGTTTAAAAAAATATATTGGAAAGACGCCCTGGGGCCGATGCGCGCGAAAGCGGTCCAAAAAGCAGGTCAAACGTGTCATGTACCCATGTCAACTGTGGAGGAACTCTTATCTTAATCGTAAAGCTCATTATGTTTTAGCTAATAATATTTTAAAGCCATTTATTTTGACCGTGCCCCAGAGTAAAGATAAACGAATATGGCTAAGACAGGACTAAAAGCGCTGTATTAAGGATCCGTTGGGTGGCAGCGGTAGACAATTTTCAAACATCATCGACATCCATATTTTCTAGAGGACATCCATAAATCGATTAAAAATCCTGTTCAACAAGGGTTACCACGTGTCTCGGATTGGCCGGGATTGTCCCGGAATTGGAAGCGCTATCCCGGATCCCGGATGAGTACTAAATTGTCCCGGAAATTTTGATCGAATTGAGGATTTCAAATTCCTCGGTAAGCTATATAAAAAAAACGAGTTTCGGAGGCAATCTGGAGAAAAAGTATAGCGAATTGAGAATTTCAAATTCCTCGGTGAGCTAAAAAATAAGAAAGAAAAACGAGTTTCGGAAATCCCGGGAAATGTTGGTATTTTGGACAATTCGGTAAATTCTTGGGTTTTTGGATTCGAAAGTCAGCAAATCAGACAAATTTCCCGGATTCACTTGCCAGAAATCTGGCAACCCTAATCCCAACTGAAACCAACGATTTTTGACCAGTCTACCACGGACCCGACAAACTACAATGAGTTTTCGGAGTGGAGTCGGAGTCGTCTTTTTTTACCCGACTCTACAGCCCTGGTAAGAAGGTGAGATCACAGCTTACAATTGATAATATGTCTAGTTTCAAATGATTATTATTGAAGCGAAACTTGCTATAATCTACCAACCATCAATTGTGATAATATCTGTGATATAACTACAACTGAATTTATCTTTACATCTTGCCGAGTTTTTCTGCTAATATAAATTAACCCGTATTTGTTAAAATAACATTTAATAAATTTCGTTATTACTCGAAGAGGGAATTATTTTATTGTGATAAGTGGAGGCGGGGGCGTGTATGAGGAAGCTATTGTATTGAACGACTCAGTAGAAGTAATCGAATGAAGATTATGACAGTAAAAAGTATTAGGGCGACATAAACATGCAGAGATTGTATTATAAAAAAAATCCAGAATAACTTACCCAACACACACACAATTACTGAATTATTTGATACAATCACTCCGTTTGACTATCAAATGTGTATTGTAGGATAAACAAATTGGTAGTAAAAAAAAACAAGGCACTTACTATTAAAAATAAAGTATCAGGGTGTCATCACCGTGCACAGGTGTACAAAAATCACGAAGCGTCGTCAGGTGGTACGAGGTAAGGTAGACACCGATGTATGCGTGAATGCATGCACGTATACTAGCGTCTATGCGCACATCATTTCGATAGTACTATCAGAGTTTTTAGAACGTTTCCATAAACTCGAGCGATAACTTTAGGTAAACAAAGATACCTATCAGGTTACCATCTCAAAAAGTAGTATGTAGTAAAGCAAGTAACTTACAATCTTATTTTCATTCAAAAACTCCTGTCGAGATGCTCTATTAGGAGACAATTTACTTTTAGGGTGTTCACTGTCAATACTTGGTGGAAAGGCATTATATTAATAAAAACACAATAATCCTTTGTACTTCATTCCACTTTATTTAATATGTCAGGACCGGTTTCGCTCATTGCGAGCATTGTCAACTGATAAGAAATATAATTTAACAATGCTATTTATACAAAATTGAAAAGTTATACACAACAATTGGCATTGAAAAGAAATTGCCAATTACATTAAAGTGATTCTAAAATAACACAAAATTAAAATGTTCAACACATCTAACATATAATTAAAAAGTCATCCCAGATTAATAAATTCAGAATGCGATTGAAAGTAATTACAAACATAATTAAAATTTGGGAAATTTTTGACAAAGTGATAAAATGCTACATTAATAAAGTGAATATGCTTAATGATATGAATATATCATATTTTCATCTTTTCAATGCCAATTGTTGTGTATAACTTTTTAATTTTGTATAAATAGCATTGTTAAATTATATTTCTTATCAGTTGACAATGCTCGCAATAAGCGAAACCGGTCCTGACATATTAAATAAAGTGGAATGAAGTACAAAGGATTATTGTGTTTTTATTAAGACAATTTACTTCTCTATAGGACGTTGTGCACTATTTGTGTGAATTCTTTCTATTAAATTTCCCCCTTTCTTCCAGGGTGGTAGAGACGTGAAAAAATCACCACTCAGGGATTTTTAAATGTACCGAATCCGAGGTAAAACATGCAAAATTTCATATGTAGTATTTGCTTATTTTTGAATATCAAAATGCTTATTAAAAAACCATGAGTTGGAGTAGGAAATTTTGACGACTTCCGACTCCACAGCCCTGTTTTTCGCTCTATATAGATACAAATTCAATTAACTAGATTCAATCTGCAAAGTATCAACTTTTGTAATCTGAATCTAAATCTTTAGAGAGTGGGTACTGGAATCCTGCCACGAACAGCAACGGATTTAGAGCTCTCTAGAGGATTATCCCGTAAAACAGCTGCGTTTGGAGCTTTAAAATGGTTGCCGTGAGTATGTAAACAACTATTACCTGATACTCGGTTTTTACGCAATGACAAGTTAATACTCCAGAAGCTTATATCAGTTGAGATCTTCTCTCTCTCTCTTTTTGTGTGGCGCAACATTTATTTTTATACAATATAAATCGCCCTAGTTGCAAACAAGTCGGCATAGTAATAAGAATCATTGAGATTCCCAGTCAAGAGTTCATAATATGACTCCTCGAAATGTGAAGTGACCCAAGTAGTAAAATGGTTAATCTTTCCTATTGGACTTCCAAGAGAAATCCACGCCTTTATTTGGTGTTTTGGCGAATTGCATATTTTTATTTTAGGGATTTACATTGTCTATTTACTTAAGGACATGTACAAAATTATAACGCATCTAACTCGTATTTTCTACACTCAAAATATAGCTTGGATCACTTCATCTCTCAGGGGCCCATATTGTCAACATTGAAAACGGATCGTTTCAAAAGCATGACGAAAAACGATCGCTCATGTATCACAGTCCGACCTAAGCACAGGTAATACCCAAGTACTATAGGTAGTAGCACACTGTGTGAAGTGGATGGCACGAGCCGAGCGAGCCAACGAGCCGGATCGATACAACATTCATAAACATTAAAAACACAAACATACCGTGGCTGTTAATGCATACCATATATTATTATGATTGACGTCTTTAACGCAGGTAACTGCAGAAAATACAGGAAGCTTGGTTTGTTCATTTCATTTTATAAAACGAGTTAAATCTCAGAATTTGAATCAGCGTGCATGTATGATTAATGATATACATATATGGCAGGGCACACGAGGAATTAATTTATTAACGATTTATTACAAGAGGATCCAAGGTTAGTTTAAAAATTCGAGTATGTAAAATAAATGTCGGTTCCTATTGCGCAGCGATTACCATTATGGACTTCCGTGCCGGATCTCACGGGTTCGGCTCCCAGTACGAAAAGCATTTTTTCGATTTCTGTTCAAAGGCATGTGTGTTTGTGATGTCTAAAAGTTCCCTCCCACCCTTAACGATATTTCAATAACTGGGCGTAGCGAGAGCGATTAGTTAACCACTAGTCCTGTATTAGTCTTATCCTTCTATTCCTACTACTCTCTTTGAAAAAAAAAGTTTGAGCAACTGAGTAACAAATAAAAAAAAATGTTAAGATAAATCCATTAGGAGGCCAAACGCTCAATATTGGGAGCGCATATGGATAAAAACAAACATAAATAAACATTAGTTTTTTAAATACGTTAAAATTATAAATATTTAATAATTTAAAAAAAAATAGCCACGTTCGTATAAGTAAGTGGTGGACAAACTGTCACTCAGCAGCTGCATGTATTTTTTTAATGATATTTTCCTTATTCTACAGTCCTATGAAGTTTCACCGATCACTGACACACACGACTTAAAATACTAAAATCTATAGGTAAAGGTCAAAATTATAGTAACTAGGAAGATAGTATAAATACTTCAACACATCTGGAACCAGTGGCGGCCGGTCAATGTGGCATTGGATCAATGCACCCAACAAATACATGAAGAATTTAAAATGAGTGAACGGTATAAACGTTATGTTTGAATATTATTTCATTAAATATAACCGCCCCTGCATATACAAGGGGTGCATTGATCCAATGCCACATTGACCGGCCACCACTGCCTGGGACAAAATGAATACAGAAGGTTATAAGAATTGTTTTTTCAATCTCTGTAATAATATCTAAACTATCTCCCGACCATCCTATCCTAAAACTATGACTATAAACTATGAGCTAGAATCGCCCGCTGAGGTCCAGTTGGTTAGAGGCGGATCTGTGTTCTTTAATTTCCGGTAAGATCAATGTCAAATAATGATATTTAAATTTGAGATCCAAGACATGGATGTTTGTGATATCAATTTTACCTCGAGATGATATCGACTGACTGAATAAATTCTCATCGAGTTTTTCTCGTATGATCATTCAACTTTAAAATATTTGGCGCATTGGCATTTTTTTTAAATGTATATAACATATAAACCGCTAGTCCTGTCGTAACCCTACCCTTCTCTACAGTTCTCGTAGAACTCTTTTGATTGATAAATCTTCCATTAGCATTCCGTATGTAACGAATTGGTAGCGGGAACGGTTTTAAATATTTCAATAATAATATGTAAATGCAAATTAGCCACCTCACGCAGTCATAAAATGCACGGGGCCTAGCGAAAAGGGGGGCCCAAATTTCTACATAATCAATATAACAAATTGTGTGGGGGGGGGGCTTACGTGACGTTTGCATGAGGGCCCCAAATATCTAGCTACGACAACTAATGTTGGAGCCATTAACTCACAACAATTCGTAATACGAACAACTGTGCAATACTCGATAAGCAGTCCATTATACGTACCTATCATAGTGAGAAAGAAAACGGTGAACAAAAAATGTTTTTACGTTAAGGTCTATCCATAATTGTACTCGTTGTAAATATCTATGACAGATAAAGTGGCGGCTATATAAAAATAATAAAATGTACAAATAAATTAAAAATGTTGAGCGTAATGCGGTTAGGGGGGGTTTTGGATAAATTGCGTTTGACAGATTTATGGCTCGAGGAATATTGCCTATGATGCTGGGATATAAAACGAGGGGTCGTGTGGTGGAGAAGCTTGTAACACATTTTGCCATAGAAAACAAAACACAAGCTTGATGTTAATTGTTCGAATTCTCTGATACCTCGTTATGAAATATTTCAAGTGGTTTATTGTTTTTTTTTTTGCGGGACCATGTTCTCTCCTGATGTGGAGTATGTGTACTCTTAATACATACAGCACAAATTGTTAAAGTAAACCCATTGTTATCCATTTAATATCAACTGAGGGTGATTGATGAAATTTCAATATAAAATTTGAATCGTAGAAAATCTGTACAATTTCACATTTTTTATCACTAACGGGCGGGTTTCGTCTTTCGGCATCTTCTGCCATTCAAATGCACTCAAAGTTACATTACTATACAGTTAACACTGATTTGTTAGTATGTTCGTATACAAAAATGTACGTTTTCGATGATTGAATTAAATGGTTGGGGTAGCCATACCTTTAGACACAAGTTAATAAATCGATTTAAAAAAATATGTGTCCTTAAAGGGATTCGATCCCGTTGACACCGCAGCCGAATAGACCATTTTCCACTGGGCTATAATAGTCAACAAATCCTAACCAATAATGTTTAATACATAATGCAAATCAATTTTCATCGATCTCGTTTGAAACATGTTGATATTATTCATATGCCATTAGAAATGGCTAAAAGGTTCGATCAATGTTTAGACTTGTATTGATCTGGCAATCAGTTTTCTTTTTGTCTCAGCGAGTTTTTACTCTAGACGAGTTGTCTGCACCAGGAGTTATCTTCGATCAATTTTCGGTTAATTATTAAACTCGTCTCTTCTTAGTTACTCTAAGTTTGAGAGCTGCTGGACCCTCCATTTTATAAAGGGAGTGTCAACGTTGAAAAAAGTATTCCGAGCAACATTTTTCATTTGGACCATTTATAAAAATGAAAAAAAAGTAAATGGCGGCTGGAGCACTTAAGGCGGTGCGGGAATGCCCTAATCATAATTATTATTAAGACCATAAGCAGATAAATAATAGCTAAAATCGTAAAGCTTACGCCAAGTGATATATAAATATTTTTTTTCCAAAACACTTAGTGCCAAGATCGCAAAAAAAATAAGTTGAAGTATAATTATGTAAGTGAAATTAATAGTATAGCTTAAAAAACACTTAAGCTCATTAAAGAATATGAACAACGATGCATAGCTGTATCCAGGAGGAATTATTTGCAGGGGAGGATTGGCAGAATATTAAATTAGGGCGGAAGAAAAAATTGTCTGCATTCAAGAGTATCTTAATACTTCCATTAGAAACGTACGAAATCAGAAAAATGATTGCAGGTAAGTCATTAAAATAATATTATACTTACATATGTTATAAAAACATAGCAAATACAAACGTATAGCAGATTATTCAAAAATATACATACTTACTATTTACTAAAACGTAGAAAATCAAATCGGATACACGTAATGACATGCAAATTACGTTTCGTTTTTGCAAAACAAATTTTGTAAAATTATTGTTACCAACAGCGGATGTGTGTTATTACGAAACGTAACTAGTCATTATAATGTTCTTAGTACGAATTGGATACTAAACACAATAATATTTTCACGGACGAAAATGTTCGCTTTGAACAGAGCATATTTTTTTTTATATATAATAAACCAATTCAATGAATATCACCGATGCTTCAACTATAACAGTATACAAGGACGTAAAGGTATTTTTTTTTATTAATTGAAAGGGGCTCTGAAAGATTGACCATATTAGTATCTTTGAAAAGCGAAGAAAATGTACAGTAAATAACCAAAATCCAGCACTTTATTAAAGAACCATTAATAATGATTATAAAACTCTGGGCCATGCGGTATTGCTTGCTCAAATTGATAACTCTGTTATTCCACTGGTTGTGTGACTATGTGTGACACGTGTTTTTTTAATCTTTGAGAATCATCGAAATTCTAATAACCTATATCGTCACGTTTTAAGCTATACCGAAGATTTAAGATTTCGACTGAAGGTGCTTGGTGGAATTTCAATATTAAATTTGAATCGTTCAAACTATGTACATTCAAACAGATTTTGTCACTAACGACCTAGGTTTCGACTTTCGGCATCTTCAGGCGTTCAAGTGCACGGATGAACTTGAACTGACGCTTAGTAAATGAATGTTTCGTGTTTATATAAGACATAAATGTATAGGACATAGTTTGATCGAATCAAATTTTATACCGAAGATGTTGATTCCAGTTCGTTAACAACAAAATAATTTCAGTTAGTGATTAAAACAGGGCCGTGGAGTCGTGAAGAAATAAGACAACTCCGACCATAGCATAAAACACAGCTTAGTCGCATGCAGTAGCGTCAGTTTTGACCCTAGCATTTTTTTTACATGTTTCGATCACGACTCAGTCAAAACAGTCCGACTCCACGACTCCGACTTCACAGCCCTAGACTAAACCCAGCCAGGCAATGACAACACTTGTAGTGGAGAGTAAACTGGGTACGCTCTTCATGAACAACTTCTCTTAGTAAGCCTCTTCTAGCCTCTTGTACGTTGCAGCGCTTCGAGTAAATGATGATAATTCTAGAATTGACAGTGTATGTATTTGCAAAGTTCATTTAACCCATTCGACTCTTCGATTGCTTTCTATCTTCTTCATGTTTCAGTAATTCATAGGGATAAAAGGTAGAATGGGACAAAACCGTCAATCAATAATGCATTGGAAACCAATTAAATAAAAAATATTAATAAAGTCTCCATTTAGGAATTCGAACTCTAGACAGCGAAATCCAGTAGGACAAAAGGCTTGTTTTCACATTCTTTGATATGAGAATCAGAGAAAATCTACCATCATAACATAATAATCATTTAGAAGAGAGGACTTTTAAACCAGTACCATTGAAGACAAATCATTTTTTTTAAATAAGAAACGCGTTACATACATAGTAATTTATTTTATCACATAATTACCTATCCAAATAAAATTCCATCTATAAGTAAATAATTTAGGACCTAAATTAAAAAAACCCACGGAATAAATTTCAATAATTTTTAATTATAAACAATTTATTTATGTAGGTATTTTCAAAAAGATATTTCCTTGAAAAAACATTTAAATACTCAATTACGACTGATTCAATACAACATACAAATAAGGGATCCATTATACTTGAACAATCAAGGAAGTACGTTGATCCACCTGACCCTGAATCCCAGCACGTCACTGCCTATATATGTATGGGCCAATTACGATACAAAAAATACTAGTTTTATATTGTTATGGTGGTGCGATAGATGTTTTTCGAGTGATTAATATTGAGAATAAAAAGATTTTATTATATTTAGCGTTATTTTATTTCTTGACTGTGATTCACATCGACTCATTTGTGGGTGATTTATAATCAATGTAATATTTTTTTATTTTCGACCATTAATGTTATTTTTTATGCTAATTTAAAATTACAAATCAATTTGTAATTTGTAATACAATTACTTCTGTGAGTGTGAAAGGAAAAGATCGTATGTATTGTAAGCATAAAACGAAATATATTAGAATTAATTACGTTTTTAGCTTCTACAAAGTATAAAAATGAAGAAAAAACATGTTTGTCTGCTCCCAATGTGGAGTATATGACCCATGATGAAGTTATGACAGCAGAAGATTTTATCTAAATATAATACAAGAACTGCTTGTTACTCAGTTGCTCAACTCCTCTTTTATTCAAATAATAGGGAAAGAAAGGCATAAGGCTATAAGAGATGAGTATCGGTTGGCTTACTTATCACTCTCGCTACACCTCGTCATTTTAGGATTGCAATGGTGAATGGGAGGAAGGATTTTAGCTTTCCTTTAAACAATGGAAAATGCTGTTAAAACTGGGATTGGAAACCGCGAGGCCCGGAATTAAAGCCAACGACGTTGAACGCTGTGTCATGGCCCCGACAAAAAAAAATACGTATATATATTAACTATTTCGGCACCGCCGGAAGATAATTAATAAAATGGATTTACACCGATTTAAAACATTTTAGAAGATGTAGTAACTATTCGCGTTGTTGAAATTGTATTTATTAGAAGTTTATGTAAGTATATGTTTTATCTATCTATCACAAACATACACAGAATTCTGTTGATCTAATTACGTATTCGTTTGGCTTATTTTTCCACTGTAAAAATAAATGAAAATGTTGAAATTGGTTATGCGTTTCGACAAGCAATAAGGTACACTCTGCATGAGAGCGAAACACGTGTGACTTTAATTGACACAAATTCGTGTAATTTTAATGTTAATACAATTTAAAAATTAGCTGCTAGCTTTAATAACCCGCTATTCGTAAATTAACCGAATCTAATTAAAGTCGCTGACACGGCGTCTGGCGGCTGTAATTTATTTATTCAAACAATAAAATTTATCCTTAGGACCTGTTTTCGTGCAATAAATTTAAGTGCGAATTGCGTAGGTTGAAATTTAATCCGTTTATCTTGAAAATACGCAATACAATACTATCTCCACGTCAGCGTTTCTCAATATATTTATTCGCAGAACCATATTATGCCGTCGCAGGTAAAAAAAAATAGCAGAATATTACGATCAATAAAATGTAAACTGCTATTTAAATTTCAGTAATTATAATAAAATAAAAAAAGTTATTGATTATTTTGCTTTACGATGTATCACGAAAAAAAATGTGATAAAATATAAAATTATAAGTATAATATGAAATAACAGTATCATATGTTTCATTTTATACTGAAAGCATAGCACTAAAAAAAATATTATTCCACTGTGTAGTTTTTTTATCAAAGGTGAAACACGTGTCAATTAATAAAATAGAAAATATATCAATTTTAATTTTGTAATTAAAATGAATTTACAAAAAGTAGTCGCCGTTTATAAAGCAAACGTTGATCGGATTCTTTTTTTCTTTACACAAACTTTTCGAAACTACAGTTGGGAAACGTTGCTTTAACAATAATACGTATTTTAAAACATACAGCAAAAAAAAACAATATGAAGGTAATAAAAACTATACAGATAATCAATCATTCTAAAATATCGGTAGGTTTTTAAGCATAGAAAATTGATATAAATAAATCCCTCATTAATCAATCATACTATATATATTATCTTAGCAATATATAAATCTATTAATAGAATATGTAGATATTACGTTCTCATGCTTTTAATTAAATTGTTATTATTTATTTACTTATTGATTTAACAACACGGCTTCACACCATCGCATTTTTTAAATAAAAGATTTAACAAAACATTCTATACTTCGTGATAATCTTTTGATTGTTTCGAGACGTCACATTTTACATACCCCCCCATCCCAAAACATACGTCGAAACACATTACTTAAGCCAGTGCTTCCCAACCTGGGGTCCGCGAAAATTGTTCATGATAATATATGAACATGTGAAATAAAAAAAATCGGGATCCTCAGATTATTGTTTTGAGATTTAGGGGTCCGTGTCATGAAAAATGTTGGGAAGCACTGACTTAAGCAACCGCCTCCACTGGTTGTCATAAATGTAAGGACACGGTTCCTCAGCCAATTATCATCTTGTTATACACTTATGGAATAAGTATTTTTTTTATTTTTTTCACATAGTCAATTACATTAATAATAATATAACCACAAAGTTACAAGTATTTCCATAGATTATAATAATAATTATAACCCCCGACCATCACAACGCCTTTTTATCCTTTGTTCTTAAGTATTGAAAAAAAAAACGCAAATAATTGAACTATTGTTCCCTCCCACGTGACCGGTTACTCGTATTATGTACCGATTATCTATTTGAGTGATTCGCAACCTTTTCACTATTACGGTCGCAGTGAATGAATTAATTGCTAATTAACAAAAGAAATCGAACCACATTACATCATACACATTACACAAATAAATCGTTGTACTTATTCCTCATTATTTATGAAAGATCAGGACCGGGTTCGCTTATCACCAGCATTACAAATAATAATGTAAAATTATTACAAAAATGTTCATTGGAGACTTGTTAAAACAATGTTTGGGTAACGTTAAATAGATTTCACGCGGTTTCCAAGTATGTATTTTAAAACTAACGTAAGTTGGAATCACTTCGTGCAAAGCGAGGTTGTCGACTACTGCCTTATGTATTATTTCTTGAGTAAATTTCACGCGTCTCTCGCATTGGATGTCTTTCGGAATGACATTGAACTCATTTTTTTTATTATTCGTCCGATTGTACGGTGAACGCACGGCACGGTACTATTTTGTCCAAGGATCGTAGTTTCTGAATCATGATTGACAGTAATACAATACACGGCTTGAATTAACAATTCAAACAATTGTTCGGAAATTACCTTTGATTACTGTCATTTGCGTGGAGCGAAAGGTTTTTGATCACTTAAATTTATTTAAAAAATTTTAATACAGTTAAGTATATGAGTAGTATGTTTTTAAAACATGAAACAGTGTCGCGTTAAATAGCAGTGCTCCCCAACCTTGTCCATGCCACGGACCCCTAAATCTCAAAACAATAATCTGCGGACCCCCGATATTTTTTTATTTCACATGCTCATATATCATCACAAAGAATGTTGAAAGAATGAAAATTTTCGCGGACCCCCAGGTTCGGATGTTCATAGCACTGGTTTTTATGAACTGCGAAAATAGCATGTCAACAAAGGATCCTCGCGGAAAACTGGTTGTTATAGTCCATCATTTAGCCTCTATTATGACAAAAATAAGGAACGACATGTCGTAAAAAAATGACACTGAAATTATCATGGAAAGTAGGAATCCAGTCAGCATAAACAGAAAATACAAAAATGTCTCGCTTGATCAGCAAGCACGAACCTTGATTTGTTACACGAAACAGGTTCCAATCTTGAACACCAAAATTGACTTAACTATTAATAGGTAGGTAATAGGGCATCCAATCCCGAGATCCCGTTCAATTTTATGATATGATGTTTGAGAAATTTTGAGCAAATCCCGAAAATTGACGAAATTGGCAAATCGAGAATTTCAGATTCCTCGGTGAGCTAAAAAAAAACGAAGTTCTGTGACAATCGGGGAAAAAGTATACCAAATCGAGGATTTCAAATTCCTCGGTGAGCTAAAAAAAAAACGAGGTTGAAAATTTATCAATCCCTAAATCCCGGGATTGGAAAAAGGCTCCGGGATTGAATACCCTAGAAGTCATCACTTTCATCACACTGTGAACAACAATTATACTCCACTGAGAATTTCGTATTAGATGTATGAAAAATAGTAATAGTTTGTTTAAATTTGAATCGTTCAAATTTGGTAAACTCCCACATGTTTTGTCACTTACGACCCGGATTTCGCCTTTCGGCATCTTCATGTGTTTAAGTGTACATGTGAACTTCAGTTGCTAATTGGTAAACAAGTGTATCATGTATGTATATAAAAAATAAATTTATTTATCACTAAGATAAACGCTATTGATGGCAATATATATTAACTTTCCTGATGATTTGATTTTCGATTTATTGACTGCAATACGATTGCTGTGAAAAAACAACACTTACATTAGGTACAAGAGTTTCGGAACAAGTGGCCGATTTAAGATTTTAAAAAGATACGTCAGTTTCTGCCAGCAAATATAAGATAACACAAAACCACCCGTATAAGGCCGACGAAGGGGGTAAAATTGTACATAATAGTTTATTTATTAATGTCAAATTTATGCATACTGCTACTGATAAACGTAAATGAACTAAAATGTGACTGCACTGCGCCAGGTGTTATATTTAATTGCGAATTTATACCAAGTCGTCTATCAATCCATATTGTGACATCGCTTCTAATTTTAATGGGATTTTTAACGTGATTAACCTCCTAGATTAACTTTTAGATTTTCCTCGCCCCAGACAAATGCCTAGTTCGCTCGGCCTAGTTACTGCCACGTTTACATGTTAATCAAGAATTTTTCCGTAATCTTGTTATTCTGGGTGAGCTTGTGGGTGTACAAATCCAACATACAATATTGATATTCTAATCAGTTATGTAAATATTGCGTAAGGATATTTTGCACATTTTATATAAAATTAATGATTTTCAAAGGCGACTCTTTAACAGAGTTTTTCAAAGTGTCGTAACTGATTCATCAGAAACGGATAGCAGAAAGAGCCGCAGATGAACAAATGAGTAGATATAAAAATTGATTTTTCGTTTTGGAAAACCTTTCTAGTGATATTCTTGACAAAAAATTTTAAAACCAGTGGTTCTTTAATTTAATGAAAGTTATTACTCACGGAACGGTGCTTAATCAGCGCTATATGGTAACACTAAAAAGCTCCGACTATAATATTGAATATATATTTTTCAACATTTTAAATATCACTATACGAGTCGTCTGGTATCAAAAGCAGAACAATCCCATATATGTCGAAATTAAACTAATGCTGTCACATTTTTCTGCTTGTTATAGTGTGTGGCTTGCGTACAAAAACGCAAAAGAAAATGATGCTTGGTATCAAAAGCAGAACTTGTCCGCGACGTTGGAAACAAAAGTAGAACAGTTTGGTAAATCAGGATTTCGACCAATCAAAGAATTACTTTAAGTGATGTCCCATACAAATTTTAAGTTGCACTCGTTGATGAGCTAATGTACTAAACTAGATAATAATAATGATAAACTAGATGTTTAAAATTGAGTTTAAATTGATAAAACTCAAAAAGCCAACAATACGTTTTTCGTGTTTTTCTCGCAACTTCGAAAAATGGTTAGTTCTACTTTTGATACTATACGACAAAAATGGTTCCGTATTTTATCAGTCAACAGTTATTTGGATTAAATAAAATACGATAAAAGGGTAAATTACTTAAATTTAATCTTTATAAGAAATCAAGTTATTTTAATGAAATTGATAAACTGTTTCTATTATAAATTGACATAAAACCGAGCATGTTTTCGGCGTGGCTTGAGGTTAATCGGAGATGGAAAATTTTCAGCAACGTCTCTTGCATACGGAGATACTGATCAATTACTAAAATACAAATATATTGGTTTGATATTCACGACAGATGAGATTCGGATACCCGCTATTTAAATTATTTGTTTTGGACAATCCGGACAGTTGCAGTCAGGCCAATCGATTTTTTTCTGTGCCAATAATATTATTTGTTCAATCAATTTAAACTTCGAACTACGTCATTGACAGTCAAATGTTTGAAATTACATACTTGTATACTTAACTAATAAGTATTTATTCAGTGCTCTTGTAAAGTGATTCTTTTGTTTACTATCAAGCAACGATAACATATTAGAAGAGTGATCGGAAACCAGTGGCTTAACAACTACGAGTAAATGCCATTTTCAATATTTTATTTTTAAAACGATGAATTGGTATATCGTCGAGATATTTCTACAATCTGGTAGGTACGTATCTCAAGTAGGTAAGTTTTCAGGAGACACAAAAATGTACTTTATTCTACGGCTGTCGATATCGCTTTCCACCGCTATAAAACACCACTGGAATGTTTTTGTCCTCAATATATGTGAGTAAGTTAATAAGGCGAAAGCAAAGACGTTTCATCCATGCCACCCTCTTCTTCGTGGCAAAAAATAGCACATGACCAAATATATGCCACATATTTGTTTTAAGTTTTTGGATAAGATTAAATAAAGTATGAAATAAAATATATGTTGGACGAGTTCATGGAACGTGAGTCTTGATCTTTTGAATTCATTTCATCAAAAAACTAAAACTGACAAAAGTTGAGATATCTACGTTTGTAGAAAATTAACGACGAAAATATTATGGTTTAGGACAGTGGAGGGGAACCTGCGGCCTTTTGACTTGATCAAAATATTCACTTTGATCGAAAAATTATACGCAAGCGTTTGGACAAAGAGCGTAATCAACCCATTATATGTTCGGTAGTCGAAAAAAAGGGGAGGGGTGTCAACGTTTTCTTTACTGCGGCCTTATGTTGAATCAGATAAATGAAAGTGGCCTTTTGAAATGAGAAGATTCCCCACCCTTAGTTTAAGACATGCGTTTACCGACTCAAATAAAATAATTAATGCCGCTAATGGGACATAATGAAGGTATGTAGGAAATTTGATTACACACATGAAAAAACTATCATGCATGGGAATCAAGTATGAAATTATGTATGTAATAAATGCCTTAAGAAAAAGTCGCGATGATAATATCATACAATATTATCATGGTTAAGTGCATTGTTTTTGGAACAGTTCCATATAGCAAATTTGATAAATGGCGACTAATTTTCTTAGTAATTCTCATAATTCGCATGAATTATAGCTTTTCTTGGATTCAATCATTGGTTATTGGTTTTTTACTATTCATAATTAAAATTCCTAGAGAATTGCATCAATATATATTCAAAGTTCGGATACAAAAACAGTAGATTGTTCCAAAGCATAAAGCAACTGAACACAGGTAACGAAAAGTCAATTTATATTATATATACATTTTTTTTTTACAAAATAATCTTAAGCACTTTTTCTCGCGTTAAAAAAAGGTTTTGAATACACGCATAGTTATTTATATCAGATAAGATAATAAAATGGAATGCTGATTGTTAAATCAATGTCAACAAACGATAATTAAGCTGACAAATATTCATTTTTAAACTGAATCAGCATGACCCTAAAGATAACAGAAATCTAAATTTAAAATTGGTACATCACGAAGTTATTAACTAATACAAAGCAATGAGTATTATAACGATAGCATGTAAAATAAAGAAGAAGAAAAAAATACCTCTTCTGTCGTCTGTAGCTGACTGTAGAAATCCCCAATCCTCACAAGAAATGGTAAAGCAGCCAACACAATAAATATATTTTTAAATCCAATACAGTTAGGTGGCAAACACAATTATTTCGGAGCGATCAGATTAAACACATAATTCAGTAACTGAACAACAATGAACACAGCACAAATTTAATAATATTATTATGTTATTATAATATGAAATGATTTAATTAAATCTGTAACCCAGAGAAATAAATCCGAACGTTATTTGAAACTGTCAACACTGCGTTTTGTGCGCTGTCAAAAATATTTTTCACAGTTGAAAAAATGTTTCACTAGATTTTAAAATAACATCGTTTTCTCGCTGGCGTAATCTATATGACGTTTGATTCAAATCCATCGAGATATCCCCGAGAAAAACGTGCGGCAAAACAATATCGGTACCTTTATCTCGTGAGAGAAAACAAATTAAAACAGATGTTACGTCATTGCAAATCAAACACCTATACACTATTTTATTTTGGTACAGTCCCCTGGGCCTGAAATAAGATCCACAGTAAACAATAACAATTGATAGCTGTTTAGTTGAGAGATTATCGGTTGACACTTGGAAATTAGCAAGGCGATCGATACAAGCAATTCACACACCAAGAATAAATTCAAAAAACAATGAAGGTAGCAACAGTCATGTCGAGCACAACTTTCGAAAATCACCGCCTACATAACACTCCAGCAACGGCCGAAACCGGACTGAAGTGAAGATCGTGTAGTTTCGCGTCGTCGCCCGTCGGATCTATTTCAAATTGATGTTTTCCCAGACGGCCGCTTTAGTGGCGCTAGCTGTCGCGCACGCTTTCTGTCTCTTTTTCACTACCGTGTTTAACTTATTAGTATCTCTTTTTAATTTGGGTTGTGTGCCCTAATTGATTTGAAAATAGGTTTCAACTGGCGGCCCAAGAAAATGTTTTATTAATATTATTTTTTGGGAAACTAGTTCCAACTTCTAACTCCTGACTAATTAACTAAACATGGAACCTAAATGTAAGAAACATAATAAAATATCATTCTCCAGGGTAACATATCATAATATAATATTACAATATCAAAGGAAGGTTTATAGTAGACCCTTTTCCATAATTAATTGAAGTAATACAAACAAATTTATCATTGAGCATCGGCACATTTTTTTATTCATTGCAGGTTCAGGCAGTACTTGACTTACGACGGTTGAATTTACAATCTTTCGACTAACGAATTTACGATATTTCACACTTACGACCAAACAAAAGAATAACAATTAGTGGGAGAATCATACAAAGTGTAAGAATAAGAAAGGCAAAATAAAAGCTGGTAAAAATATATCTATATATATAAAACAAAGTGGGGTTTGTTACACCACGTATATCTTGGCTATAACTTGGTTGATTTTAATGATCTTTGATTTATTAAATTCGTATCCGCCTAGAATAGCAGAATAAGCATTAAAACATCGGAAAAATATCACGGCAAAGAAATTATGAAGAAAATTAATATTCCCATACAGTTTTCAAATGGCGAACACCTTGAAATAATGAAAATGTCGTTTGTATGCAGATTTCATCCGCTAGGTGGCAATTTTTTCAAAATTCATTTGTTTCTGCTTCTTTTGCATATGATTGACTTCTAAATAATTTTAAATTTAGAGTATGAATTAGAATAAAACAAATCGATGATATAAAATGAAAACGAAATAAAATCGGATAATATTGAAATAAGGTTATGTTTATAATTAGGTGTGATATTTTTTTTGACAACAATATTACGCTGTTTGCACGAACGTTGCTCTACTTTGAGATGCCACGTTATTACACTTGGAAAGCTACATCGAAGAAATTTTAACGTCGAAAGCAAGGCGATGCGGTTCCTGCTCATCCGAATGATTACTGATGCTCTTGGTCGCATTTACACAGTTCATCCGAAAAATGACGTATGCTTCTACTTGCATGTCAACAGCTCAATTTGCTTGAAAATGATACTCATTGGGACATGACAATCGCTGAAGAAATTGTTTCTGAATCTCCAAGTCAGATACGCACATTATTTTCTATCATTATTTTGACATGCTTCCCATCGAATCCCCGTGAACTGTGGAACAAGTACAAGGATGACATGTCCGAATACATTTTGCATCGAATTCGTGTCAGTTTGGGGAATCCCGATCTCGAGGTGAATGAAGAGATACATAACCAGGCTTTGCTTTAGATCGAAGACATGTGTTACCTCATGTGCGGCAGTTTGGTAGTCAAGTTAGGAATGCCAACGTCAGATCGTGGAATGAACGACGCTTTCAATCGAGAATTGGAACGTGAACGTGAATATGATCGAGATGCATTGAACCAATCAGTTTGAACGAATGTACCACTGTTGAACCCTCAACAGAAGGAAATTAGCGATACGTTAATGAAGGTAATTGATGATGGAAATGGTGGCTTATTTTTCCTCGATGCGCCCGGTGGAGCTGGGAAGACATTCTTCATGTCATTGATTATGGCCACTGTTCATGCGAGATAAAAAAATTACTGTAGCAGTTTCTTCTTCTGGAATAGCAGCCACGTAGATAGATCAACCGCTGCCGATGAAATAAACGCTTGCCTCAAATAATTGACAAACATGCGAGTTGCATTGCTAAACGATCCATCTGCCGAAGATTTCTCCAAGCAATTGCTGACTATCTATTTATTCATTGTTCAAAATTAAAATCACAGTACATGAAATAACAGCTGACGCCAATTCGCCATATACTTGAAAAATATAATAAGACAAAATATAAAATAAAACTACATAATATATCAAAATCAACATAAAAAATCAAGAAATAAAATAGTGAAATTTTACAAACAGTTCACAAATACTATCACTAAAAATGTCCACTTCTCTAGGCAATGCGTTGATCAATCTAACGGCCCTTGGAACTGGTGATTTAAACCTCTTAAGCGAGGTATAAGTTTTTAGAAATAAAAGTTTTTGCTCATAGTTACGCCCACGTAAGAATAAATTGGGAGCATGTAAATTAATAGTCATGAGAATTTGAGGATTATTAACTCGGCCCCGAAGGAGAAGAGAAAAATGATTTAAGCTTGAAAACGATCTTCGACTATCGTCGGTAACGACCGTGTTCCTGTTGACAAATCGAACAGATTGATTTCGTTTCCGCCGAATTTTAACAATTTCGTCTCAACGAAGGACGGCTTCATCAAAAAAATGTTCCCAAACGTCTAATCACAAAAATCACAATTGGTTGATTGAATGAGTAATTCTTGCGGCGAAGAACAAAGATGTGGATCATTTAAACTTCACAATTCAAAATCAAATCGTTGGTCCACTACATTCCTTCAAATCTAGCGAACTTTTTCGCAAGGTGCGCGAAACATTCTTGCGCAGACTGTACATATAACATATTCTTTCAACCAAAAAATAATTATTTCTACTTCTCTATGATAGTGTCATCAGAAATAGTTTGTAGTATCGACCAAACTATTTTTTTTTTCGTTTATTAGAGATTCGCGCCGCAGCACACCCAGCATCGCCTCGCGGCACACCGCTTGCGGAGCACTGCTTTAAACGACTGAAAAACTGACATGCAATATTGCGAAACACTCACCAATGACCAAAGTTTTGGTAGCAAGTAAAATCATCACCTGGGATGAATGGACAATGGCGCACAAATGCGCATTGGAAGCAATCAATCAAAGTATGAAATATCTGTGCAATGACTCAAGATGTTTTATAGGCGCAATGATTCTACTATCTGGCGATTTCCACCAAACACTACCAGTCATTCCAAGATTTACCGCTTCCGATGAAATAAACGCTTACCTCAAATTACGACTCTGGCGCTATGTAAAGAATCTTCAGCTGACGACAAACATGCGAGTTGCATTGCTAAACGATCTATCTGCCGAAGCAATTGCTGACTATCGGTAACGGGGGTGTTCCTGTCGACGGATCGAACGGATTGATTTTGTTTCCGCCGAATTTTTGCAATTTCACTTCATTCAACAAAATGTTCCCGAACATCTAATCACAAAAATCACAATTGGTTGAATGAACGAGCAATTCTTGCGGCAAAGAACAAAGATGTGGATCATTTAAACTTCACAATTCAAAATCAAATCGTTGGTCCACTGCATTCCTTTAAATCTATCGACCGTGTAACAAACGAAGACGAAGCAACCAACTATCCAACATAATTTTTAAACTTATTGGATCTGCCTGGCTTGCCACCGCGCAATTTACAACTGAAGGTTGACTCGGTAGTCATCATGCTTCAAGTTATCAAGTTAACAGAACATTTATTCACTTTTAAGATGTTCACTGTCAATACTTGGTGGAATGGCAATATAATAAAAATAATAAAACATTTTTAGTACCTTTTCCACATAAAATTTATTTGATCAGGACCGGTTTCGCTCATCGCGAGCATTATTAACTGATGATAATGCTCAGATGATAATAACTCAGTTGATAATGCTCGCGATGAGCGAAACCGATCCTGATCAAATAAATTTTATTTAGTGGGAAAAGTACTAAAAATCTTTTATTATTTTTATTACAACATTTATTGATTCTGAGGCGGTACGAAGTTCGTCGGGTCAGCTAGTACATACATATACGCAGCGTTTCTCCAAATTGACCAAGGAATGCATAAAATGTGAAAATGGATTCGGATAGTAAAGGCTTTTAAAGTGTTAACACCGTATTCAGGAAAATCTTGCTTTTCTACGAGAACTGCTAATTACTCAGTTGCTTAACCATTCTTTTTCCGACGAGAGTTGAGGACGAAAGATAGAAGAATAGAGCTAGGACAGGAGTAGAGATCTCAATTACTGAAACCGGGATCCCGGTATTCATTGTGTTTTGTTTAAATACCAAAATTCCGGTTTTGAAAATGCAAGAATACCGGTATTGAAAATTAGACAAAAGCGTATTTTTTATGAGTTGAACTCATCACATATTTTAATAATAGAATGAATTAAAATATTTTTAATTTGCTAAGAGTTGTATTAAAATTGATAGGTTCCAGAATTGTGAGCGCTTTTATCCCTAAAATAGACTAGTTGTTAGCTAATCACTAGCGCTGCGCCTCATTTTTATTATCACATGTGTAGGAACTGTTGGGAGAGTATTTAAGATATCACAGAAATCTTTAAATTAATCAAATAATCAATTTATGAAACTGTCTTTACTGGGATTCGAGCTCGTGAGCCTACGCATTCGGCATTTATATAAATTATATTATAATAGACGAAGTATTCATGTAATAAAATATGTTCCATTTATATCCATAGATATTTTATTAACGTCCTTTTTATGCCTGCGATTAGATCGGAGTTTTTTTTTGGGAGGGTTTGATCAACCCCTATTTTTTGTAAATGTAACCTTTTTATTTACTACCTAAATCAGATTTAATGTGCAATATCGTGTCCTACAGCAACCCCGTCCTTTGATAAAATAAAAGTAATTATTTATTTTTTTAATAGAAGAGAGTGACAAGGCATGCCACTTTCGGTCAACAATATATTTTACATTTTGTCTCTATAAACGGTCATTTCTGACGGTGATAGCCAAGAGCAGGGCTGAATTAAGACTTTTAACATTAATATGTGCCGCTGACGAACCAGCTACCAATCTGTATCTCAGTCGGTAAAATCTTTGCCCTACGATCAGGCCGATCTGGGTTCGAGTACCACTTGATCCAATATCAAATTTGAATGTTTTTTAAATTTATACTTAAGATCTTGGACATGGCTGTTGGCGAAATCTCTTCTCTTCGAGTGGATTTTGAGTTACTTGTTACAATTCTCGTATGGCATTCCAATTTCATAAACTAACCAGGTACCCGGTTCGGTTCTGGGTAATTTTTGTCAACTGTCACACACTAAATCAGAGTTTAAATTTATAATGTACTGATTTCTTTATGTATAATATTTACAAACATCTGTGAATACAAAATTTGGAAAAATCTACAATTGTTGATATTTGAATATTTTAATTTCAAATGTTAAATTTATTTATTTAAAAGGTTTTTTTTTCTAAAAAATAATACATATTCTAAAAATATCAATGTAATTTTTTTTTAACAACGGAAAATAAACGTTTACTCAAGCTGAAGTATGTGTAATGAACAGATAGCAAGAAACTAAAAATCTTGTCTAGAATAAATCAAATAAAGTCAGCAGATCTACTCAATGTGTTTTTCGATGACTGATGATTTAATTAATGTGTTTTGCGAAAAATAAATACATGCGGAAAAATTTTCACCCTGAAAAGATTTATAATTATTATGGGAAAATTCAATATTATTAGAGAACGTGCGGGTACCCGGGTTGAAATCGCTAGGTAATATCCATTAGCATGACCATTTATTTCTTCGTCCAAGCCGGGTCACTTAAACAAAATTTGGTACTTTTAGGTATCTCACACTTTGATACGATGCAATTGACTAGATAGTAATATTTTTTTCTTGTCTTATTGAACATATTATGTGAAATTATATTTTAAAAATACAGTTTTTACATTCGAATGTATTATTTACTGCGTGCGCACGCCTACGCCTTCAAGTACTGGTCTAAATTCTACTAGTCTAGATTTTGATTTTTCTCGTTTTTGTTTTTAAATTGTTACTTCATTTTTATTTTTTTCGAAAACGGGACATTGAAGATGTGTTCGTGGACACCGGGAGACGTCGCCTGAAAAAACGGGACGTCTGGTCACATTACTTATACCCTTATTTTCATGAGAATATGTATTCATAAATACGAGATTCGTAATGTATTTGTATGATTTCATTTCAAATGAGCCGCAAAGCTAATACTAAAACCTTTTACACCTTTAACACTTTAACCTTACAGCTTACAGATTGGTCTCGCTACCGAAAATTCTATTCCTTTCATAAAACATAATCACTATTTCCAAATTCCTTCGATTATATTACGTTGTACCCTGGACCAGCAGATTTGTGCGGCTATGGTCTTTGGCTTCAATTCCACGACGAATCGGAACAGCTACCGCATACCGACAGAAGGCTTTGAGCATCAAATCCCAGGATTAACGAAAATAATTATTAACTCTTTCGGCTCCGGTTCAAATTTCGTGAAACTATCCTGAGAACCTACCTAGCTTATTTTAAAATTTGACTTGGACTTTCTAAAAGTGTTATAACTGTGAAACCACTGAATAGAGTAAAATGCAACCTTTTTGTGATTATTTTAAATACTATAAATATTTAATTTTGTATTCTATAATTGCCAGTTTTTCCTGTTATGAGGAGCCATATTTCAATGTTTGCACATGTACCGATTATTGTTCATTTTTTGTTGTTGCTTGAAACACACCTTACAGGTTCTATAAAACATTATTATTTTTTGCTATTGTTATTAGTAACAAATTTTAATATGTAATGATATTCCCAGACATCCTGCTTTGTGGATTATCTAAATTTATAATTCGAAGTGGACTTGGCGACTGCGTCATCATGTAGTATTCAGAAGGACAAAAGGATGCATCAAACCCGTTATGATAAAATCATTTTTTCTTTGATAAACTATTTTTGATGAACCTAATAATCGAATGACTGTTTTGATTTGATCTGCTAAAATGGTAATAATGATACCTTTCTAAAAAAAATGTCGCGTAATACCACAATTATTTTTATGTTTGAAAAGATAGCACATTACATGAATACACGATTTCGGGACTCGACGCATGGCTAGTTTATCACGTGAAAACACGGCTCGAATTTTATTTTTTTATACCTAGATCAGTAAACATCAAAGATTGACACAAAAGTGAAATATATAATTATTTTATTTGAACTTTTTGTCACTAACGATACAGGTTTAGTCTTCCGGCATTTTTCGGCAATCTAGTACACAGACTAGACATATCGCTTCCAAAGCAACCTTGAGATAAACCGAATACACTCAGTGGCGGATTAACCGCGCGCTTGGGGCCTCCAATCTAAGGGGTCCTAAAATAAAGTATATTCTATAAAACCCATATTATATTTTCAATTAAGTTTTAGTAATTCGAAAACGAGGGCCTCCAAATTTAATTGCGCCTCGGGCCTCCCAGCGGTTTAATCCGCCACTGAATACACTAGTTTTAATTCAATTGATCTTTAAAGTTAGTGATGTACTTTAAAAAAAGTTAATAATGGTTTTCTTTAGTTTTTTTGCGGTTTATAATAAATGATAATATTATATGTTTTTGTATATTGTTATTTGTACCTAGTTATTCAACTTATCTCGCAGGTGCTTTGAAGTTACAGGGAAATATCAATAATGGTAAAGTTGACTTTTGTTTTCTTTCAAATGGGGCGTTTTTATTTTAAAATACAATATTTCAGTAGTTCATAATAAAATTTCACTTTACAGCAATCGATTAGCACTTATCATAAAATCGACTTTTTTCATTTTTTCTCACCGTTGTTTTTGGTAGCGATATCCAGAAATCGCTAAAATGATTGTACTTTGTCTCATCTTTTACCTTGTAATGGGAATAACTGTGACTCCAGATCGATCTGAAACTATTAGCCTGTTTCTCTACAATCTACATATATCTCCGATAACCCACTGTACCACAAGGTACGTTTTAATGTTATTTTAATATTTTAGAATCGGTCAAGTAACGCCCCATATGGATGTCGTATTTTAATTACCCTCTCCGAAGGAGGTATAAAATAACCGCTATTGACTGTAAATGCGTCATATTCATACTAAGTATCAATAATAATAAAAAAACAGTTATTCGAAACCAAATTTATGAATATTCATAATTCATACTGTTATCCAGAATCGTTTAAAATTGTTATAGATGACTGTAACGTACCTAGTTCGATTCGTTCAAGTTAAGGTCTGTCAACATCGCATAGTCTAACTAAAGTATACGATTGAATAATTATAGTATTCATAAGTGAAACTAAAAGGTGCCGTTGTAATTAAAGGTGTATTAATGGGAATGGGTTGGTTTTGAAAGGCTTCCGATACTAAGTGAATATTCAAACTTTTCATGTTAGTATTTTAAGTAATAGTGGACAGGGCCGCGTCAGGCAGGCGTGCAACGCACGCGGGCAATCTTTTTCGCGGGCAGCCAAAGCAAATTAGATTGTTGTTAAATATAATGCAATTGTATAAAATTAACGTTGCTAATCTCATTATTTTTATCACGAATAAGATTCAGATATAAATTTAACGGTGGGCAAAGTATATTGCAACGATTTCAGTATTATTTTCATAAAAATACCAATATAGACTAAGTACTGACTACTGATGTTTTTAAAAAATGGCGAATACGTTGATTAGTGAAGAAAAGATGTTGCAGGTTATTGGAGGATCATTGACCATTAGTAGTTATTAAATTAATGAGGCAGTTAGACAGTGAAGTTCATTGTTATCTAAAAATGGATTCGTTGCTATTATTTTTGTCTTGGATTCATTGAATTTGACTTTCGATTGTGCTTTTTATGCGCTACGATCTTTCACACTCCTATATTATTATTATGTATCTATTAATATATATATTTAAAATAAAAACAGTTTTGTGCTTTTGATGTATATTATAAATACTCATTTCTAAAAAAATAATCTAATTAAGCAAATCCATTTTTTTTTTGTTAAACTTTTTATTTATATTTTAATCTCGTTAAAACGGATTGGAGTTTCAGGGTGATTCGATTACTCTGGGAAACAGAATTCAAATACAATTATGAATTGTATTTTGATTAATGGGGGGAGTAAACATTTTTCACACGGGCAGCCAAACCCCCAAGCGCGGCCCTGATCCTGGAATCCTATGATAAGCTTGTAATTTCTGTGTTTTTACTTAGCAAGGCAAAATAGGCACTTGCCATCGAGCAACCTGGCTGAATGGCCAGTTCGCCACTGTTGCCTCATTACCTGAATTTACAGGTACACAAGTACTAACGGCAATCGGCAATGTAACTATAAAACTGAAAAATAAATTAATGTATTTATATATAAAAAAAAAAAAATCGTTTTGTACATTATCAATGTGTCACTTGTCACTAGCATCGCCATCTTTGGCCGTTTGGCATTGACATGCATTTAAAAATAGAATAAAAACAAACAGACGATGCGTAAAACCAGAGAGAACTGTAACACAATGAATGCATAAAAAACCCCATAAAGAATAAAGTTTGTCGTAAAATTTGCGGCAGAGTTCATAAAACTTTTGCTTTTTTTGTTTTGAATTTTGTGGACCGTTAACGGGCATGACAGTTTTTCTTTGTTTTCGGTTTTGAAATATGATATGGGAAACATGACTCCTTATTAACGTACAAACGTGCATACTAAAAGGTCTTTAAATGTTTGAAAACAGCCATAAAGACGAGAGATCAGCTAGCTGCTAGGCTATAAAAACACAAAGTAATCGGAGTCCAGAAGAATAGTACCCAAAGATCATAAAACAGTGATGTTGAACTGGTAACTCGCAGAGCTGTTCGAGTAGATTGTGAACAATATTAAAAGTGTATTTTGTTATTGATTGTGAAACCTAACACTCTTGGGTGTACGGAGAATTTCATGAATTGGTTTTTAATCGATTTATGGATTAGATTCAGAGGCATCGTTGGCTGTGATGTTTATATCGATTCACACTCAGCTCTCGATAAACGAATTCTGTTGAGATGCTTTATTCTGAGTTCATATAGTCCATACTATAAAACAAGCATGGCTTTAAAAATCGAATATATTCGTGTGGTTCATTGTCTTTCACACAAATAAATTACACCCAGTCTTACTGACATTTTGATTATCTATAAAAATCATTTCTTCATAATATTTAGCATGTTGATAATTTTAAAATAAGGTATTTTATAAGTAAAACATGAATTCCATAAAAACAAAAAACATACATTCTGAATAAAGGGTCCTGCCATTGATTTGGATTATGAGGTGGGCTGGATGAGAGCCCCTTATTAATTTATGAGAAACAATATTCTCAGATAAAAATATTTTATAACTACATTTTCTGACTTCAATTTTATCTACGACAATTTCAGTATAAAAAGTATTACATTTTTAGCCATTTAGATTGACGGTAAATTTCATACTGTCGCGTATTATCGATTGCTTATTTAAATAATGCATATAATTGCATAGGAGTGATAAACAAATTCACCCTTTCCCCAGAACCCCGAGAATTAGTTTGAGATTAAGCCAGTCCCTTGTTAACGTATTGGCAATCCACCGCTGAATAGCGGTATCACTAAAACGAGGGTATCTGTATTTTTAGTGTTTATACTAGATTAACGGTTTTTTTTATAAGGAAGATATTGGTATATCAGTATGTCGAATAATCGCTGAATCTGAAAGTATTTTTTTCTGTAGCCGGATTTTTTTTATACTGATCGAGATTAACAGATTCCAGCACTTTATGATGTTACATTTAAATTCCTTTTAAAACACAATTAGGTATTTTTGAAAAATCATCATTTTTTCCCATAAAGATATTTATTTTTGAGTACCTATTTTTTTAAGAAATTATGACGTTTTAAATATCGAAGTGGCAGTATTGATTTATTCGATCGATATTGCGATTTCAATTGTCGGTAAACTCTGTTTTTTATTAATTTCTGACTATATTGTTAAAACCTTTACTGATATTTGCAATCCCAATATTTAACATGAAATATCAGTCATTAATTGGGAGAGTTTTGGTAGCTAGCATAATATTCCAAAAGATTTGACATCACTGTCATACAAAACATAAAAATAATATTCCCATGAAACGATCCCTAAGTAAATAATAAAATAAACCATCAAGAATATCTGAAAGTACATAATTGAATAATTTCTCCTTCGTTTTTAATAAAACTAGGTTCAATATTTTGAAATTAAAAATAATTTATTAAACGATGATTTTGCATATTCGAACATGTACCTCGAATTCAGTGAAAATAGATTTATGATTTATTGTAATATATAATGGTGATTTATTTGAAGATATTGTTTTAAAAAAATATCGAGCAATTCGTTTCGTGTAACTTTTCATTTTGAGCCCTTTCAATTCATACCTGTAAATTAAATTTTGTTCCAGAAAATGGTAAGGTATAATAATACTTCCTCCATAAATGAAAGTTAAACTTAAAAGGGGAGAGGGAGGTCAAAATATTTTGTGACGAAATGTGTCAATAAATATTTTATTTATGTTTTTTATAGACTCGATTTATTATGAATCGTTACAGTCTGATTCAAACAAGTTTTGGCACATAGCCAGTGCTATCCAATTTGCTTTCTATTATCAGTAAATGGTTATACTTTTGAGAAGGTCAATGTTAAAAAAAATAATGCCTACCTTTTAATATTCCGATAGTTTCCACGCAAGATGTTGTGTCTAGTCTCGTCTAATGTTTATCCGAAAGTCTAGTCTAGACAATGTCTAGAACGAATTACTATCCCATCTACATTGCATGCGTAAATTTAAGATAGATGTCATTCTTTTAAAAATTGACGGGGGTGAAGAGACTTACTTAATATGATCCACAACAGGGCCGCACTTAAGGATTTCTATTAATGAGAAAAATAAATGATTGTATGTGAACATTCATTCAGAAGCTTTAAAAAAATCAGTTGGTTAAGGCATTCCTTGTTATGACACTTTTTCTCTAGACGTGATTGTACGTCTTGAAATAGCGACCTCGTATTATTTTAAAAATAAAGCACCACTTAACAATTATCTAGTTTTAGCTGTTGATTCTTTGGCATAATTTTGACGTAGTGATATCATATAAGACTTATTTATTTATGCCTCTATTACAATGCCGTCTTGCGGGTGCTTACAACATATATCTATCCCTGTTTTTATTTTTTTAAATATGGACCCATTAGAGATGAAGTGAGTCAACTAGTAAAATGGTAAAAACTTTTTTCTTCGACTTTTAAGTACTATCATGTCTTCAATTGGTGCTTTGGTGGATTGCATATTTATAAATTACTGAGATAACACTATTGCAATGTGTATTAACTGAGGTTACCAGTGGCGGATTATCCTATATGCAAATCAGGCGCGCGCTTAGGGTCTCCGAACCTTAGAGGCCTCAAAAATAGCTTAATTAATATAACCCCTATAATGTTTGTATATTTTTTACTATTTTACTTGAAATTTTCTGACGATTTTATGTTCTCCGAAAAATAGGGCCTCCAAAATTTATTGTGCCTGGGACCTCCCATGTGCATAATCCGCCACTGGAGGTTACTTCACTTTTATGATACTTAAAGACGTATTTAATATAACAACGCATCTAATTTATTTTTTTCTAAAATACCACTTGGCTCACTTCACCTCCAATGGACCCGTTTTTGTTTATTATAACTAGAACTAAGCTTACATGTACATGTTACCGAGTTTGTCTGCTTTGAAGTCAGTTGAAATTTCGTCAATACTCGAGAAGAAAAGAAAAGACTATGAAGATTATGTCAGTAAAAAGTATTAGGGCGACATAAACATGCAGAGATTGTATTATAAAATTGCTTCCAGAATAACTTACCCAACACACACACAATTACTTAATTATTAATGGGCACACATGACACACGTTACTTTTTGGTGTTATTTTTGAAGTGTTTTTTGTCTTTTCTTAAGAAAATTTTTGTGGTCCTCAGAGTGAAATCTGACATTATTTTATGAACTTGGTGCATTTTTAGACGAATTTGATCACTTTTATTAAAATATGTAATACTTAACACAAAAGTCCAGTTAGTGGTCCGCTGGATTAAAATTGTGAATTTAGTGGTCCGTGAGCCTAAAACGTTTGCCGACCGCTGCTATATATAATATAACCCTAACAAATATAAATTAAAAAAACAATTACGTTACCGATACGTTCATACTCGATATATTCATACTCAATTATGCACCATATAGAAGCCATCCGCTTTTAAAATAACCCAGTGCCAAATTTTACTTCATCCGCTTCTGCTCCCAATTTCCATCATCTCGTGTCAACGTCTGAACGTCACGACAAAATCTGACTCTGTTTTTGTCTCCGTCATTATTGGTAGACAGGTCGTTTACGTCAAATTAGAGGGGCCATTAAATAGTTTTAAGGATCATTGTCCAAGCGAAACGTTGCATATAACTGTAGCCAAATAAAGGTAGACTAAACGATACATTAACTAGAACAATTATTATTCTAACAATACGTTTGGAACCAATTTTGTGAAGTAGTGTTTTTACCGCATTAAGTAGCAAAATTTTCTATTTTGATTATTGGATTCGAAAATATTATTCTGAAAACGTAGTTAGTTATCTTCAAGAATCGTCTTAATTTACTGGACAAAAGATATATCGATTAAATGAGTAACCGTAAGCGAAATTAGCTTACCTATAAAAGACAAGCAAACAAAATACGTATCGACTGTGGAAAGGAAAAGAACGTAACCAACAGATTTTTCAAGACAGCTTTTTTTCGATAATAAGTGTATCCAACTTGATACACGTTCTATTAAAAGGATTTAAACTGTAAATGCCGAATTAATATCTAAATTTAGCTTTTAAGTTTGAAAAAAAATGAGCTTGTGAAAATTAAAACCAAGAAAAAAGACAAAAAAAACGGCTTTTCCTAGACAATTTCTTAAATTAATATTAGATTATGTCAATTTAACACCAGTTTAGCAGTCTCCGTGCACTTCAAGGTTGTGTTTATTTTATAATTTGCATATGACCCAAAATCATCAAACCGCGTCATTCGTGCCTCCTGTAAAATTTGCTATACGTGGGTTTCGTCCATTTTCTTTTCCATAGTCGATATACTTATTTGAATCGTTTAAATTCTGTGCAATTCTATACGTTTGGTTATTTTTTTTAAAAAAAACCCTCCGGTTTTGCATGGCATTAAAAATCGGCTAGGTATAATTTTTTTCATTGATTGCGTGCTCAGAAAGAGAGAATTGCGGGCATACAACAAACTATCTTTTTTTATGATATTAAATGGCCAGGTAATATAAATTTTTAGGACACGCATAGGTTATAATATTTACCTATTACAATAAAATTAATTTGCATTGCTGAGCAGAGATATCGCTTTCCTATATTTATTTACTTCCTTCGTGGGGTAGGAATATTAAAATGTAGATTGCTATATGCTTAAGTATGTTTTTGACTGGCCTACATGATGGCTAATACCTCACCATCGGTTCTAAAAGTCTAGATAATAACTGGTATATTTACATAAAACAATAATTGTTTTTAGCTGCTTCCCTGTTGAATGACGACCTCTCCAGTAATTTTACAGCATTCTCGTGGTATTATGTGCATCGCTAATTAGTATCTCCGCTGGATCTCCATATTTCGTCGGTACAGTGAGTATTATACCAGCTACAGAGGTCTTAAAACTTTTTAAGGATACCACTGGATTCTCAGTTTCTTAGAGTACTCTTTATGGCCTTCCTGTACTTTCGTCTAATATATTTATTGTATCCCATTATTTCTTCAATGACGATGGGTTCGTTTGTCCTGTTACAACTACACGTAAGTCCATTTCTTCATATCGCCCGTTCTTAATTGAACAAATGCACAGCAATAGGAGCATTAAAACAACACAACCTTTCAAACAAGAGCTTTTAAAATTTGTTCAAAAAAACCTCGAAATCTTAAAGTACATTTTGTGATATTAAAATAAGAATTTTGTATCTACATAACATTCGTTTATTTTTAAACCCCGCACCTACGTATGTATAGACAAAAGTCGGTATTAAATCCGTTTTTCTTAAATGGAAAACGACCCTTCATTATTCCCATACACATACAGTGACCAAATTGTTTTGGATAAAATTAAGGACCAGACAAATTATGTATATGTTAAGATGTTTCACATTAAATAATGACTAAACAACTTTGTCATATCAAAATGTCCACTCATTTACACTGGAACTAAACGCAGTCAAATATGTATATTATTCGTCGGTATTGTTTTTTAAGGTTTATTAGTTTTTTTGTAAGTCAGTCGAGGTCAACTCGATGAGAATTGACATCACAAAAACCCACGTCTTAGTTCCTTAATTTTAATTTAAAAAATACAATATTGACAATGACCTTTCCGGGAACTGAAGCCTGCATGATCGGTAGAGCTAAGCCTTTACCAACTAGACCACAGCGGGTGACCATCAGAAGAAGTTAAGTCAAAAATGACTATTTTGAGTTATAAATACAGATGGATAGATTTCAACACACTTCCTTTATCTTCTGAAAAAAATCTACCATATTCACTGTATTTTTACCTAATTTAATGAAGTAATATGCATCAAGTCAATTCCACTCAATATTTTTATTGGCAAAAAATTATAAATAAATTAACTCTATTCAATAATTGAATTAAATTCTTAAAAAAGTGGTTAGAATCAATCATAAATATTTTTGGAAAAGATTCATGTTTTTATCTTTTAACGCCTTTTTAAAAAAAGGTTGAAAATAAATATAATAATCGTTATTTTTGGATCAACCTAACAACGTAAACAAACATTTTTAATCATGAACCTCGATAAAAACTCTTTACGATCAAAAATCACTGATGAACATTTACAACAAGTTTTAAGAATTTCAACTACAAAATTAACACCTGAATTTTAAAAAATGTTAATAGACGTAAAACAGTTCCATTCCTCTCATTTGATTGTTTTTTTGTTCATGATAAATAGTGTACATATAAAAATGGTATTTAACTTGCGGCCCGCCGCTCATTTTGATTTCCTGAATTTGGCCCTCCGTCCGAAAAGTTTGCCTCCCCCCTGTCCTACAGTTATGCCGAAGATATTGTAGTATTGTAAATGTATACGCACATAAATAGCACCGGCGCCGTGTTGCTACGTGTCAATAGTTATTAATTTACTATTTAAATTCACAGAACAAAATACGCAGTGACCTTTTCAGAAAATAAATAAACCTTATGGACAGTTCACTGAAATGAAGGACATTTGGTCATCGTACATATTATGCCCTATCTTCCACACGCAACGCTACCTGCCCAATTTCAAAACAATTCTACGCCACTAAATAATGCAAATCTCATGAATACGGAATCGCACAGCTTTTGAATATCTACCTGCATGATGAAATTTACGAAAGGTGAGCGGTCAAAAAGTGCTTAATTAATTACTTGGAAATCCTATTTTAATGATATTTACTTATATATATCTAATTAATATTTTTGATCGATTTCCAAACGATAATAAAATACTTCCGTTAAAGTCATTCGCTCATTAGAACATTCAACTCTTACACCTACAGCCTAAATAAATGAAATAATTGCATGACTATTTCCGTGCAATTTTCCCTAGAGATCGGCAAATAAATAAATTCACTATCGTGATAAAATGAACTCATTATTAAATTACTGTATATTAGATTTATTTCGTTTGTATCAGCAATACTTAACTATATTAATGTACAATATTCAGTGACGTTCCTAGGCTATGTTCCGCCCCTAGGCAGAGCTTTAAAGTAGTGCTTATTTTTCTATAAATGCATTTACAAATAAAGAATTCCGAATCTTCTACTTACTAACGTACTCAAACAAATGATTTTTTTCTTATTCCATTTTGCTTTCAGATGATTTACAATATATATTGACAAAGATTCTCACGAATAAATATGATCCGAAAGTCCATATTATTGTTCAATAATTACAAAAAAATAACAATTACCTTCACAACGCATCATAAAAAAATAATGTAAATTTAAAATGCTCTTACGTTATATCATTAAGTATCCATTCTTGGGCTAGTTTTTTTTTATCAAAGAAAATGAGGCATTCAATTTATTCTAAACCAAATTCGTGTAATATTTAGCCATTTAAAAAAATCTGTGATCTTTTGCCGCTCCCTAGTACTTGCCGCCCCTAGGCAACTGTCTACTAGCCTATGGTCTCGGGACGTCCCTGACAATATTATAATATAGCATCTCAGGATAAGCATAAATATATTATACTTAACCAATAAGTAGTGTTAAGAGATAAAATGGCTTCCTTTGTCCCAGCTGTTTTTACCTATCAGTAGATGCGACTTAATCGTTGATTTATTATCAAGGTGTCGAGAAAAGGCTAAGTTTTAGCAAAAAATAAAATAATAATATCAGTAATTATTTTATTTCTTATCATATGCGCTTCCAGCGTGGAAAGTATTTAGGTTAATTAATATCACAAAATTGAACACTACAAAAAAACCCACTTTACAGGAGAGACAAACAAATGTTTCTTTTGATAATAATTCAAATAATTTGATGATGCTTACTTCTGATACAACTATATCAAATCAGTGGAATTAATTCAACAATGCGTTTTTTTATTAAATGTACATAGTATGACAATATTCGTTATTATTCATTATGGCAACATTTAATTTATAGGTGGGCATTTAAATTTGTCTTTCGAACGCCGTTCATAATTTCAAACTAAATTTAGAATAGTAGGAAGTTGTACTTACAAACCTACATACTTATTATTTTATCTTTGAGCATTGTTTTTGATGCAATAAATATAAGCAATGGAAAATACATTCGTGCAAAAAACAATCGTTGTTGAAATTTGATATCAGGCGCAATCTAAAATTGCTATAAACAGAGAAAGAAAATTTGCATGTCCATTGTTTATGGTTTTGCTATGTGTATTAGCGCGGGAAACTGAACAGTTACGCTAAAAAAGAGAAAGTTGATCTGTAAACTGATGCCGTTAATATAATACACCATCATGTTGATAATATGACTATTGTGGGACGTATCACTGTTTATATTACGGAATGTATTGGGAAACACACCGAATTGTAGAATGAAATATTTAGTTATATTTGAACGGTTTAAAATTGATTGTCGAAACGTCAGTTGAAAAAAGCCGATAGCTTATTAGGAAAAATTTTAAGTTCAAATGATTCATATTTTAAATTAAAGCAGGGCTTTTTTCCCCATGTAACGCAGTGGAACGGCGTTCCGGTACTTTTTTCTCAATATTTTTAATATTTCAAATATTTTCTTTTGTAAACTTTGAGAAACACTGATTTGAAGCCTTCTTATTAGATCTTTCATTGAACCTTCATATTACAAATAAAACGCATAATGGACTAATTTAAATTTTTGATGAAACATAATTCAAGACCCTTTTACAAATGCGCTGCAAACCAAATTATGTTTTTCCACGTTAAAAGATTCAATTGAAAAAAGGATGCTAGATATTAAATATGTGGAGTTTGTACTTGCTTACTTGACCAAAAATATTTACCAGTATTCCATCCCACAAGAACTCTCATCCTTCTTCGAAAAAAGAGAGGTTGAGCAACTGTGTAACAAGCAGTCGTCGTAAAAAAACTTTTGTTGAAATACCTCAATTAAGAAGCCATATGATCCAAACTGAGAACGGACATGGATTAGAAAAAAACTATTTACAACTAAATACATCTTTTGAAATAAATTTGCATTGGTGATTTTAGTATTGTATTCAGCTGGACGATTATGTGAGTATTTTAACATGGTATATTTATTACGACAACTGCCTGACGGCTATCCACGATGCATTATGTTTTTAGTAGCGAATAATCTATGGAAAAGAAAAAAGGCTAAGTTTTGGCTTTGGTCTCTTTTTCATAGTTGAATCAAAAGAAGGTGTATAATTTGTGTCACTGATACAATCAAAGAGTATTATTAGCTGTTGTCAAATAATTATGACAACCGGTATAATTGAAGTGATACTCAATTTTAAAGTCGTTTTTTTAATAATTAATACAAAAGCTTTTAATGTGTTAAGTGTTAAATCTGGGTGGAATAAATATAAAACACATTTTTGTAATGCAATTATAGCAAGATTTCTTTTCAACAACTTTCAGTCGAAAATGCTCGCGATGAGGTAAGCCGGTCATGATCGTAATAAAAATTTGAAAATACTGTATTTTTTATTATTATTATTGAAGCTTGGTTTATCAGGGTTGTCGCAGACTTCAATGCTCCGTACAGGCTTGCTTCATAACATTTCGAGATCTGGATTATTGCCGTAAATAAATTTGCCGTCATTCTTAATTATTTTCCGCTGTCACTCAACGCGGAAGTTAACCAAGATAAAGTTATTCTCTGTCTTTTGTTTTCTCAAATCTTTTTTCTCTGCCAGAATGCACACGGTGTGTGCTTCGGGAAATCTAATTTACGAGAGACATGATCGAGCCTTGGTGGTACAATACTGAATGGGTGAGGGGCTTCAAATTAATGCAAGCACGCGCTATTTACTCCTATTTTTATCGCAGTAAATCGCTAAAGTTTTGTTGGGTTCTCGAATCCCAGTACTTTTTTCGTCAGCATTTTTTCAATCCTCGTTTTGCCCTCTCTTCCCTCTTTCGAAAACTTCTTCCTAACCTTCTAATACTAAAATAACGGGGCGTGTCGAGAGTGGTTAGCTAACCACTAGTCCTGTCCTAGCCCTTAACTTTCTATCCCTACTTTTTTTTAAAAAAAGACTGGTCGAGCAAGTGAATTTCTCGTAGAAATACTTCTGTTTAGATACCTGCATTAGGAGACCACATGCTCCACATTGGGAGCGAACGCGGATTAAAAAAAATGTCGCTGTATGTTATATTGGCCTCTGTGGTCTAAGTTTAATCTAGTGGCTTAAGCTTTACCCTATTGATACAATGGGACTGTCTTGACAAGATAATATCGATTTTAGAAGGTTAAAATTTAAATGTGTTATCTTGAACATATGTAGGTGTTTGCGATGCCATTTTACCTTTAGTTACACAACAAACGTCGCATTTAGTTAAATTTGATTAATAATTTCATAATATTTAAGCAATTATTACCTGTAATGCCAAATGTGTATTTATATCTGAAGGTCTCCGAAGTAGGTGTTCCAAAAAATTAATATTAAAGAAAGATACACGTAAATAGTATGAAGATGTACGCCTCTGGATTGAATCGTGCTAGCTTAACGCATTTAGATGCAATAAATTGAGTTCACTTTTCTCTTTTGATCTGCCAAGCAAAACATTTGAGTCGGAAAAATAAACGTTATAAACTGTTTTCTGGATAGTGGATACAGATAAATCAGAAGCTTGGGGACACCTTTATCTGATGCTCGAACAATTCTATAAATGGCTCAGAGATTAAGCAAGTCCCTTGCTAACGTATTAGCAGCCCACTGCAGTGTGTGGTTTCAAAAGTAAACACATTTGACGCATATGGATTCACAATGGAGCATTTTTTTAAATGGGTGAATGAGTCGTCATACATCCTTTTATTTTCATATAGGAGAATTATGAATTAAGAATTATCTATCCAGTCGCTATATCTACTTCCCGTCTTTAAAATCGGATAGTTGACGACTGGAAACGGATGATAGCACCAAAAACACCCATAAGATTCAAAATAAACCCGCACATCAATGCACCAAACTTTTTATTTTGGGATTCAAAGATCTGACCGCGAACAAAATCCCAAGAGCGTTTACACTATAACTAATAAATTATTTCCAAAATTGTAATTCTGATAAAATAAACGACAACAGAATTATTTAAGCATAATGATGATACCGTAATAATCAATAGCATCTCGATCTTACAAAAAACGTTTAAAAAATAAACAAGCATGTTTCATTATTATATTGAAAGTTGAATGAGTGTTGTACTTAAATGGTAAAACTAGTATATTTTAATTGCATACGTTCTTCGAACATAACATTTTTCTTTCCCCGGTTTGCAAAAATGTAGAGAAAGCAAATTTTTCTTTTATTATTAAACAAACACACAATATAGTAATTTATACGCATGGATGGAGAATGACTTAATTATGTAGTTTAAAACAATTATAGACAATTACACACCTCGTTAGTTATGGAACACGTTTATGATGAATTCTCATAGCATTCTGTTATGTGTAGGTATAATATTTATCACCGTTTGTGAAATTCACGCTTGGGACTATATAACCATAATATAATAGTGCTTTACCATTGTTTCAAACACTATGAAACTAATTATTGCAAGAGAACAATTGAGATACAAGCCGAGTGCAGTAGCATCTGTCAAACAATTAAATAACGGCTGCCATTATTTTTAAAAGACGCTGTTATTTACTATTGTAATAGCGGCAATGGAAATTAATTGGCGACATTGTTCGTAATCTTCATTTCATCGATAAATGAGTGCCTACCCTTCAGTAGTTACATTGGTTTTTAAGGTAACGAGGACACTTTATTAATGGCATAATAATCAAGCCATCCATATTATTTAGACAAATAAAGAAATAGCGCGGAGTGGTCTTCTTTGAGATACCGGGTAAAGGACAATCCTATGGTTGTTGGTGAATATCTGATTGTTCAGAATTAGTGGAGAAGGTCTGATAATAGAGAAAAGTTTATTTTCTCAAAAACATAAGTCAGAAACATAATATTACTGGTAAAATCTTTGATATTGAAATTTTAAAGATATTGATGGTACCTAATTGTAAACAATATAATTGTGTTAAATGTGTTTAAATCTAATTCCATAGTATGTTTGCCAAGCGCCTGACAAAATTGGCATTACACAATTATTTAAGTGTTTTTTTTCATTGTGCACGAGTCGAAGTGTAAAACTACTTATTTTATAATATTAAATATTATAATAAGCAGTTTTAAGTTTTTATTTAATAGTTAATAATTGTTTTAAAACATAACATGTTGATAAATTGAAAGAACTACTCATTGAAAAAGAGTCCACCGGTTAAAAATACTACTGTAGCTCTATCTGTTTTACGATATGCAACGTATAGTAAGTAGGTATAATTCTAAATATTATTTTTATTAACTGAGACAATTTTAAAGATTTTATAAATTATAAAAATACTTACAAAATCGTTAAAAGTGAAACATATAACGCTTTTGAAACGTTTCGTGATTCTTACCAATTAAAACACTGTAACTTACCAAAACATTAATTACATAACAATTATTGATACACTATTTTTCTATCAGCGATTAATTGACAATAAACAAATACAAATTAAAATAATTATATGTTTTTGACATAAATACTCTTCTGAATGAAAGTAATTCAATTATACACGAGTGCTTGCAGTCAGTGGCGGATTACCCCATAAGCGCAAGAGGCGCGCGCTTGGGGTCTCCAAATCTTAGGTGCCACAAAAATAGCATAAACTATATAAAACCTTAGATTTTAATTTCAGTTTTCAATATTTATTATTGTTTTACGAAGAGTTTTGCAACACTTTTATGTCATTCAAAAAACAGGGCCTCTAAAATTTATTGCGTCTGGGGCCTCCAAAGTGCTTAATCCGCCACTGCTTGCAGTGATGATGATCTTTTAAAAATATAATCAGACAGGCCGGTATTTTTATAAATTAAAAAAACGAAGGTTGATAAGATAAAATTTATGTTATAATTCCAATATAATATTTTTTTGTTATTGTATCACCGCTATTAATTTGTAATGGCAATTCGTGAGATCTAGTATATCTCTGGATCTGTCACTTGTCAGATTAACTGTTTACTTTTTTGACACAACAAACTATGATTTTTATTTATATTATGGTATAATTAAATCAAGTGAAAATGACTCCTTCACTTTTTAAAGCTGGCGATGTCACGTCTATTGAGACTTTGTTAAATTTAGTGTCTCATGGAAATGCAGTTATCGCCGAAATACTGCGATTGAAGGACAATATCCCGGCTATATTCAGGTAAAAGACTCCCAACACATCACTGTGTTTATATGAGAAACTAATTAACTGTTATTAAATCAATTTATGGTAATTTTGCCATAAGCCCTAGCACGGACTATTGGGGCGAAAAACTTCACAGACTAAGCTAAAAACAACGCCACGATTTAAAATATTCATTGAAGCATCCCGGAAGCACGTTAAAATCACACATTATTATGAAGAACACTGATAAATAAATTGGTAAATATGTCATTCAGTAGCACCAGTAGCACTGACTATTGCGGCGAAAAACTTCACAAACTGAGCTGAAAACAACGCCACGATTTAAAATATTTTATTGAGGGCTTGATAATCGCGTTAAAACCACACGTTAAAAAGAAGAACACTGATAAATTATACGTAATACGAAATCTTCGCCTCCAATATTCGCAATGGCCGCGCGCGCGGCAATAGTCGAGGTGCTACTAAATGACATATTTACCAATTTATTTATCAGTGTTCTTCATAATAATGTGTGATTTTAACGTGCTTCCGGGATGCTTCAATGAATATTTTAAATCGTGGCATTGTTTTTAGCTTAGTCTGTGAAGTTTTTCGCCCCAATAGTCCGTGCTAGGGCTTATGGCAAAATTACCCAATTTATTGCCTCACCAAAGACTAAGAACATCATAGTTGATTGTGACACTAATTTAGTGCTGCCAGACATCTTGACATCACAACCGTGATTTTTTTTAGTGGCTCAAAAAACTGGTTACAACGGGTGTGTACAACATGGATAGCCGCTATATATATATATCATCTGAAATTGTATTTGATTGATTTTTTTTATTTATTTTACTTAGGATTATTTACACTTTACAAAAGATTTAGACGCCGTAGCCTTTTATTTTAGCCTTATGAAAAAAAGGAAAGAAAACAGGAAAAAAATAAATGAAAAAGATTAAGTTACTCATATTTTTTATTAGATTTGTCCCGAAAGGTCCCTTCGGGACGCCTGGCAGCCCTACACTGATTCACTTTTTGAATTGCATCTACAATAGAAACAATCACTGATTAAGATGTACCAAGAGCTGCGAGATCTTAAGTTATGGGAGTATCACCATGACTTATGTCAAACTTCTTAAAAAAAATAAAGAAATTTCTATAAAGCGATGCCTGCTGCCTTGGTAATTTGTTCAATTAGTTTGCTAATCATAGTCGTGAAAAAAACACGACCTGATTGTTATTTATAAATGGTCTGACTCTTAAGGTAAAGTTGAATTTTTAAGGTAAATATGCTTTACTACTGTTTTTCTACCTGCAAAATGACTCAATGTCGATAATAACAATGCAGTATTGTATGAAATTTAACCAAATAGAAAATGCCAAATCATCAAACATGAGTATTTGGGAAACCAATATTTTACGCAAAATACCAATATAATATCAATATGATATAACAATTGGAACTTCTAAGATCAAACCATAGAGCAAATTTGAAATATGGCAATGAATTTTTCTAAAAATATTTTGTAAGTCGCATGAATTATTGGTTTTCTCGATTCCATCATTGGGTTTTTTGATATTTTTGTATCCGCAATGAAGCTTTCTAGAGAATTACATTATCATCTGCGAGATTTAGCTAATTTTTGGGGAGAAAAAGAGTAGCATGTAGTAAGGCATATTTACCAATTTTAAATATCTGCCAATTTTTTTAAAACTACTAAAATGCACAACTTTTTGTTTTTTATTTTAATTAAAAAAAAAGTTCAGAGTTACACGTTTTTTTACAAGACCAAATCCACTCAAATCACCTCGACTCATCAGCTCTGGCTTATTCAATTTATTTAAATTGTTTCGTGTTATACAAATATGCAGATGTCTGTAATGTTTTCATTTTCTACTATCCATCCAATACCAAAAATAGCTCAAGGAGAGTGATTAACTAAACGCTAGTGCTTTCCTAACATAATTTAACTTATATAAAATTTCAGTTTGGAGACCAAACAAGATCAGGCAAAGTATGGCGACATTATATTGGATCTTAGCTACTTCAAGAACTCCGACGCAATGGAGAAAAAAATCACAAATAGTCCAGTGAGGAATTGAATTATATACATCTAATGTTTTGTTTCTACAAATATATACGCTTCCCAGTATCAATCATGGGATTGTAAACCGTACATAGTTTTAATGTAATGGCTTTCTAATGTTTTCAATTTAAGATGTGAATAGAAGTTGTGATATCATCATTTCATTTTCTAACCTGTATGACTGACTGCGCAGATTAAAGAGCTTTGCCACTGTCTATTAGTCTTTCGATGTAACTACGCTTGCGCATCGTTTTTTTATCTCATGTTGATAGACTTAATTATAAACGTGGCAATATGACTAAGAATGTTGATCGCATACTTTGAGAATTTTCAGACATTGACAGTGAAATGGAAACATGGTGACCCTGTAAATCTGTGATTTCCATTGGACTTGTTAACTTAGTCATATCTATGGCAAATTACAAAACTTCTGGATAGCATAGTCAATTTAATTTTGTAATTTCAACATAATAATAAGTATAATGTTGTGAAGCTTTTAAAATACACCATGCAATAAGGGTTCCAATATTGTGAATGGACATGATAACTTTTATAAATTGTTTGACCTTTCAGGTGCTTCAAGAGTTGGATGATGACTTTAAAAAGAATAACAATGACATTGTCAAACGTTTCTATTTGGCATTTGAAAGTATTTACCAATATGTTATCGATCTAAACCTCTTTTTGGAGCAGTTGACTGATGGAGTGTTTATACAGCAGTCTGTGGAAACCATTCTTCAAGATATCGAAGGAAAACAACTCTTGGTAAAAGATATTAATTATTCAATTCAAAAACTAGCTTCAGTGTCTGTAGTCCAGCGGTAAACTCTACTTAGAAATGTGAAGATGCCAGGTTCAAGTCGTGGCAATATCAATATCAAATGTACATAGGTTTTGCAATTTAACATTTGAGATCTGAGGCATGTGTGTCATTTTTTCTCACCTGTAAAATAGTAAAATTCTCCTGTAGTTGATTTCAAGTGATTTTATAGATTTTTTTATCAATATAGTGAAATGGATAATTACGGTGTTTTGATACCTAAAAACTGTATTTGAAGTAAGAAAAACTTGACACTATTATATTACGCCTTTGTATTGCATGCAACGTTCCCTCTAATTTTTATATTGTGTTTGCGGACCATCAACTTCTGTGAGCAGTAAATTTTCAGTAAAATAGAAAATGTGCGCAAATATAAAAATTTGGTGAAATAAACTTATTTTTACAATATTTCTGTGTGCGGCCTGGTGCGCGGATGGAAAAATGTGTGCGGGCACACCTTAGTGGGAACATTGATTGCATGCAGCTTTAACTTAACCGTACAATATTCGTACTGGAACTGATTTCTCCATAAGTGTTTTTAACATTGACACTGCTGCTTAAATTCTTGAAATCTCAGTGTGAAACTCCATTTTGCAGCTCAGTGAGAAAGCGCTAAAGTTTGTCAATCATATTATAATGCTGCTTTGTTAAAGGACTAATTTCATACATAAATTAAAATACTCTTTCAATTACCAGTGCGAGAGCCTTTATCTCTATGGAGCAATGCTGTTAGTCTGCGAAGCCCATTTGCCGGGCAAGCTGCGGGAGCGGATCCTCGTCGCCCATCACCGAACCTCGGCTTCTGATCAGCAAACAAACATGGACAAAGTGTGCAAACTTCTCGGAGACACCGGATATAGGAATACAGCAAACTCCAAACGACCATCGCGATACCCGGAAGATTTATTCAAGTAATAATTATCATTTGATATACCGTATTTCTTCGAATATAAAACACTTATTTCTAAATACCAATAACAAAAACATAACGAAAGGTTTAGCCTATGATGATATGTGGCCCTATTTAATGACTTGTTCTTTTTGTTTGCAATTAATTATTTTCATATTTTTTTCTTATTATGGGTTATTTCAGGAGCATCCCAATTGATGAATACTTTATTGAAACTGTAATAGGTCGACTTAGAGACGAGGATATCTACAATCAAGTCAGTATCTATCCTGAATCTGATCACCGCTCGACGGCCCTCGCATCGCAAGCTTCAATGCTGGTAGTCTGCCTTTTCTTTTCTCCCAACACGCTCGTATCTGAATCTTCTAAGATGAGAGAAATTGTTGATAAATATTTTCCAGATAATTGGATTGTTTCTGTTTATATGGGAATTACTTTAAATCTGATCGAAATATGGGAGCCTTACAAAGCTGCAAAGTCTGCGTTGGTGAACACACTTACCTCTAAGAATATTAAAGATCTTTCACAAAAGTATTCAACCCAAATGAGAGAACTTACTGCGGAAACGGCTCGGTTGCTTCTAGAAGGAGCTTTGGAAGAGAAAAAAGTCATGGAGGACGTTAAGAAAGTCCTGAATCTGATCCGGGCATGTAATGTAACATTGAAATGGGTAATGTTACATGCGAATCCCACTGTCATTCAGTATGATAACACAAAGAAAAGTAAGCAGATTAGGGATCAAATCATTCTGGATTCCAAATATCAAGCGATGGATCTCTTTCAACTGTTGATAAACACATCTCTCATGGAGTTGCGTGTGAAGGAGATCTTGAAGAATTTGCTGAACAACAGAGAAAAAAAATGGGAGAAACAAAAAAGCGAAGTCGGTCAGAGAATTGTCGAATTGAGCGAAGCGTTTTCTGGCGAAAAGCCTCTGCTGAGAGTGACAGAGAATGAAGGTCTCGCCAAATGGTTTAAAACAATCAAGCTACAAATAGATAGCCTCAAATATGAAGATATGGGTGTGTCGAGCAAAGATATCGGTGGATTAATTCACGGCTTAGAATACGTGCAGGAGTTTCATCAGCTCCACGATATAATGCAAGTGAAACAATGGTTGAGCGAATGCAGAGAAGGACTTCACGATATGATGCGAGGAGGTTGGTTAACTGAAAAAAGCCTTGTTTCCTTACAAATATATGCCGATTTAAGCTACGGTTGGTATGCCGCAAGATCGTTTACTACGTTGGGCCGGGAAGCATTGAAAAAAGACCCGACTCTAGTTTCCCATCTACGCGCTGTTTTCTTGAAGCTCGCTTCTGCATTAGAAATCCCGTTGATGCGGATCAATCAAGCGGGCAGTGCTGATCTTCTATCGGTGTCGCAGTATTACAGCAACGAGCTAGTCGCGTACGTCAGGGAAGTTTTGCAAATCATTCCGGAAACCGTGTTCAGCCTGCTGGAGCGGATAATCGAGCTGCAGACTTCGGTGATCAGAGAATTGCCAACGAGACTAGATAAGGACAAATTGAAGGAGTTTGCTCAACTAGACGAGAGAATGGAGGTGGCAAAATTGACACATTCAGTATCTGTTTTCACTAGCGGTAAGTTATATCTCTTAAGTTGAGATATAGTGGAAGTTTTGCATTTGTGGTCTAGTTGGTTAGAGCTTGCTTTACCGACCAGGTGGGTCTAGGTTCGATTCCCGGTAAGGTCAATGTCAAAATTGGTTTTTTTTCAATTTTAATTTGAGATCTAAGACATGGGTGTTTGTGAAGTCAATTCTCCTTGAGTTTATCTCATGTGACTTTTAAAAATTCTCATCGAGTATATCTCGTATGATCTTTCAACTTAAAAGTATTTGACGCATTGGCGTAAGCTGTAATGTCAAATATTTTTTTAAAATTTAAAAAATCAATTAAAAAAAATATTTTTTCATTTCTTAAACGACATAACTTAGTAATGATGCGTTGTTTGCAAAAGAACAAATTTAATTTATCACAGACTTGATAATTGATCATAAAAGAAGAGTTAACATAGAAAATGATAAATTGAAGAATGATAGACGAAGGTTCTCTTGTGTTAATCCTCTTATGCTTGGTGTGTTGGTTTGTCTATGCATATTATTAGGCGCCTCACATGACCACACAGTAAACATCATAAACCCATGATATTTCTTTGTTTGTGCTTACACTGATCTGGTGTTAAAAAGGGTAATTAACTAAAACTTATAATTTCAGAATGATAGCTACTTAATCGATTGACTAAATTTTATTTCACCATTCTAAGCCATCTTGCTTTTCAGGAATTTTAAAAATGAGGAGTACACTCGTTGGCGTAATCTGCATAGATCCGAAACAGCTTCTGGAAGACGGTATAAGACGTGAAGTGTCGAGGCTCGTTAAGGTAAGACTCGAGACCGCTTTGGCTCCGAGTGGGAGCAGAAATGGAATTACACTGGCCGCCAGGTTATTGCAACTTGCCAAACATATGGACGGTTACCGGAGATCGTTTGAATACATACAGGATTATATAAATATACACGGCTTGAAGATTTGGCAAGAAGAGGTAACGAGAGAGAATCATTGTGTCATTTATTTGAGATATTGCCAATTAGTATGTTATTTTTAAAATAAATTACAACAAAGTTTCCACCTAATTGTTTTTATTATATTTCTTTATCATTTTAAATAAATATTACTTTTAGGTATCAAAAATAATCGGCGAAGCTGTTGATGAAGAGTGCAGCAAGCTTCGTCGACTGAAAGATTCCAGCTCTGGATTCACACACCAACCAAATATGTTTGGCTGTCTTGTTCAAGACATTTACAGTCTTGCAGATCCTAAGTAAGTAATATGAATGATTCAGTACTTTAATTCTTACAGTTAGATTAGGAAAATTGTAAATCTAACTTATCACTGGATGATTGAATTTATTTAACGTACCTATGCCTTCTCTTCGTCAATCAAACCTGCGGCCTTTTGGTTACTCTGGTGCGGCTTTCTGGCCAATTCTGTAAATTTGTGTAAATTCGTAAATTCCTGTTTCCGGCCAAAGATTCCCTAGTCAATGTTTACTGCGGCCTTATGTCGAATCAGAAAAATTAATGCGGCATTTAGAAGAAAAGGTTCCCCACCCCGGGTATAAACGATCATCTCCTTGATAACATGCGGAGTCAATTGTTCAACGCTTATCCTCTCATTATTAGGACATTATTATTTCTAATTCTATTTGATGTCTGTATTGTTTGCTTTTACATTATGTAAAAATACATATTTTTCATAATATATTAGATATACACAAAATTTTCACTATATTTGTGGTGATTGGTCTGGTTTTATTTTAATTATTCTTTATTTCATTGTTACATGCTGTCTTCTATTTTTGCTGTGGCAGTATAAATGGAACTAAAACTTTAAATAAATTACTGCAAACAAAGAATTAATTTTATCGGTCAAATATAAATCATCAAATTATTGTACAAAAGATCATTTATTAGCTTTCATCTCATTAAAGATTCCCCAAATATGCATTAATTGATTATTTTTTACCATGTCCGCTCCCAATGTGGCGCATATAGCCATAATCGAGACATCTCAACAGAAATTGTTACTGGATCCCAACCATATTGGACTACAAATTTGAATATGTTGTTGATTGCTTGTCTACAGTCTCTACAATTCATTGAATTCTTGTATGATGTATATTATCTTTTTAAAACATAAATTATAATTTTCAGAGGCACAGTGTATGTAAAACACAACAGCGCTTGGTTCGACGCTAAATCTCACCAAGAGACCATATCTCCTGCCGTATTTCGAGGAATATATTGTGCAACAGGAGCGGCTGGGCTGAGGGGAGTTACTCGACTGTTAGCTGCGCATTTGACAGCCCGTCTCGATAGACTGGCAAAAGCCCTGTCAGCCATGGCGGGATCGAATGCTTCCGGTCATCAGAGTCATCAACAGCTCACCGATTGGATTTTGGATGTCGGAACTTGCTTACTTCTAGCTGAGCATGGTGTGCACCAGTTGAACACGTCTTGCAAGTTTGATTCGTGCCGACTGCAAGCTGCTCTGGAAGCCGTTGATAAGTAAGATTATAACCAATTCATGCCATTCTCTTAGTAAAGTAGTTCTCAATCTTGACGCACATTATATTTTATTTCTGCCATTTATTAGTAGAACTGTTTTTCAACAGATTCCGTTGCGAGCGAGTTTTTAGCAATAGTCCCGGTAAAAACAGCATTTTATAAAAAAAACAATTTCTGTTCTATGCGAAGGCATTGGTGTTTGTGATGTTTAATTATTCATCCCACTCTTTCAATCCTTAAATAACAGGGCATAACGAGAGCAATTATCTAACCACTAGTCTATCTTTTCTATCATGAATCTCTTTGAAAAACAAAGAAGTTAAGTTTCTAAGTAACAGGCAGTTCTAATAGAAAAGTCTTTATTGAGATACCTTCATTAGGAGGCCATATACTTGTTGAATCTGAGAGAGTTTTTTCTACAGCTGGACTTATTTGCACGAAGATCCGATCAAGGTTGAGTGATTCTAGCACTGACGGACTGGCCCTTTTTAGGTCATATTTTAATTTAAAGAATCAATACATTTATAGTATATATTTTTAATGATGGACTGTTATTATTCTGTTTATGTTGTTTATTAAAATCACCTTTTTAAGATTATGTGTATTTTTAATTGACAGTTTTTTTTTATATATCGAAATACCGATTTTGATTTTCTCACCTGGTATTGGATTCCAATTGGTCGTATTTTTTGCTTTATTTAAACTTTTTTGTAATACTAGTATTGATATAATCATTCGGTATTGGAATCCCTTCCTGAGATAGAAATGTATATTTGGCGGCTGCGAGTTTGACATGCTTGCTGTAGATTTATAGTATTTGAATGATTTTTTTTTAATCTTCATTTCAGAGCCATAATGAATGATATGAAATCAAAGTACGAAAGTGGGAAGCCCTATCCTCATCAGGAATTTCTTTTGGAAGTTAACGAGCTGATGCAGAGAGCAGGAATCAGTCATCCGTGTTCTACAATATATGTTAAAATGGCGAGCAGAGAAGGCATTGCCAAGAATATATTCTTAACTGTGATTGGTAACTTACCAAAGTTGGCTTTCTATCAAAATATTGGTAAATAAAACCTTGTTTTTGTGTAGCAATACCATTATTGATTTTAAGCTGTACCTTACGTTATGCGTTAATCCACTTTTTTGTGGTGTTCATGGGCTTCAGGGCTGTGGAGTCGTGTAAAAAAAAGACAACTTCGACTCCAGTTTCAAAATAAAAAATGACTCCGAGACTCAAATTTTTCAATAATTTCATTTTAACTTATATCATCAGATCATCTTTAGTCAGCCAAGTATGCAATGTCAACACTATGGACTATTGTGGTTTTTCACGACTTCAACTCCGGCAAAAACACCGCAACTTCACGACTCCAACTCCACAGCCCTGGTTTAAATCTCTGAAAAAAACTTTCATATATTGATTAAATTCACCCGATTTATGGAATTGTGCTTAAAGATATGGAAACAATGTGTATGGAGAATGATTAGCTCTTTCCTAGCCTCATCCTTTTATTTTTACTTTAAAGAGATTGAGCGACTGAATAACATGCAGTTCTCATAAAAAACAACTGTTCACATGCTCCACATTTAGAGAAAAAATAGTCTTAGGAAAAATAATTAGATATCTAAATCTTTCCCTTGGTTTAACAATATGATGGATAAATATGACCAGTGGCGGTTCCTGACCTGAAATCTTGGGTGGGCTAGAGAAAAGCATAGCATTGTATACTATTTACGAAATTTTGCATGCTTCCACTTCATCTTATACATTAATCTACAAGTAAATTAACAAATACTACGACACTACTGCAAAGCATAAATTACTATATAATACAATCAATGCTAATGTAAGTAAGAAATAATAATACGTGACCTTAAATTTGTCTCTTTCAAAGTGAAATAACAAGTAAAAAAAGCAATACAGAACTGTCACTGAGATTCGATACCTGTCACTTTCATAGAATACAAAGATATTGGTATGTTTGTATGGGCCATGGACTAATTTCAATTTAGCCCCTGATGAATGACAGAAGCCAGTAAATTTGAAATACAGTCCTGTGTGTTTGATGACGTTTCCGTACATACAAATACAAACAAAGTCGAATCGTGCTAGATTGCGTTCCAGTGTAAAGAAATATTGTCTATGGTTTTGGGCTAGAAAGCCGCAGCCCCTGACCAATAGCATGTACATAGGTGTTGCCAGACTGACGTCACGTTGAATGTTCTCTATGAATTATTTATAGGGTTATTGTTTTTTTTATGCCGGCTCAGCTTAAAATTGTAATAAAAAACAATCGAGAATATTATTGTAGGTAGACATGCCATTGTCTTATATTGATAGAGGAAAATTTAAACAAAGATATTATATTCATTTGGGGAAGGTTAGTGACGCTTATAAATGTATTTATTTTGTTCAGCGGCCGAATTGCTGTTCATTTTTATTCAGCCATCTAAAGTTTTGGGTGAAAAATGCAGGTCGGGCTTAGCCCACCTAGCCCAGTACCTAGAACCGCCACTGAATATGACTCATAAAACCGTTTATCAATTCTCGGTTGGTGAAAACTATCTAAAAAAGCAAAGATTCAACAATTTTGTCACCCAATGTGGTCTAGTTGGTCAGAGTTTGTTTGTGATGTATCTATTCTAGTTCAAGTGGCCTATAAAATTCTCATCAAGTTTATCTCGTATGAATATGCCTAATGCTTTTTTTTCTCTTCAAAAAATTAGGAAACAACGATGCAAAATAAATATCATGGAAGAATTACATGTGATCTGAATTCATTTCCAATTTTAGATGGTAATACATTTTCTATGTTATATTCAGGATGCCTTACTGCAAAGCGTACCGCTGATCCTATGGACGGAGCTCCGTTTGTGACAGGAGTGTCGAGTCTTATCCATCAATATCACCCTGATGTCAAGATGCAGTTTTTGATATTGTTATGTGAGCGTATCACAACACAGACTGAAGGAGGATTGAGGTATTGATTGAATTGGCATTTACTTCTTAGATCTCCATTGTTATAATTTACTGAAAGCTATAAGCTAGTGTTTCGTAACCATACTTGTGCCATGCCCCACTTCAACGCTTTAAAAATCTTCATGCCCCCCCCGGTATCAAAATTTAATAGTTAAAAAAATACATATCGTCAATACTATTTTTGACTTTGGTAAATATATACAACTCGGAAGAAAATAATATGCATATTAGTACGACTCTTGTGCTTGATGCGAGCTGCGAAGAGTTTTTACGTGACGTACAAAATTTGTCAATTTAATTCGTTAAACCTCCACGGTTTGCGATATCAAAATGACTATGTTTTTTCTGTAACAAATCATTGACTTAAGCCGCCTTGAGCTGAATGATGTGGCAGCACACAGTAAAGAGAAAACGTGCTTTGAACCCCGTGTAATAATTCAAATACTGACCGATTTTAAAACGTTTCAAGTCAATCACTTTAAATTACCAGCGTATTTCCAATACAAAATATTGTAAGAACGATCCCATATCAAAAAATAATAATACGTTTGAACGCCAGCTGTGTTCTGGTGCAGGGTGCATTTTGCTTTCTGCCATCCTGACTCTACATGACTACTGTGACTTCTTCAGATTTTTATGTCTTCACTATTCATTATTTCATTATTCAAATTGCTTTACGAGGAGTCATTCAGCGTATCCAAGAGAATATTAGCTACATTCAGGGAGACTCAATATATACTTCGTACTAACAATTTTTTTTTTTTTGTAAACTTGCTGTTTACAAAGAACAAATGAATATTAGAATTATTAATATTGATTAACAAAAAACTATTGTCGGAGTTGAAGTCTTTTGAGTCGACTTTTATATATTATTTTGTCTTCTGCTTACAGCCTTAAACTGCCTGAACTCCCGCCAGAGGTTTCTGTGGGTCTTCGTTTTCTGGAAATGTTTTGTGAAGTCTCGAACACACCAAAGAGTATTATAGAAAGCCTCATTCCAATTAATATACTTTCCCAATATGAATTTATGTCTAGCAAAACCTTATAATACATATTATAAACAATATACAAGATAAGTTAGAAATTAATATCGTTATAAATCACAAAGTCATCTTAGTTGCTTTGAGTAACTCTTTTTTTTTGAGTAATTTCTTCTAAATGAATCTTTAAAACCACATATTTATGAATGACATCATTGGTTTGTCGTTAAAGTTGATCCACGAGTGGAAGAAATTAAGAAAAATCTGAAACCTAAGTCTATATTGTGTTTTAAAATATATTTTGTACTGTTATAAGTTAAGAAATTCCTATGCCTTTAATGTTTTTTTATTAAATGAATATATGTACGTATTCAACCAAATAAATTTATAAATATTTAACAAATAGTTTTAATAACCTTGTTCCATTTTATCATATCACAAAAAAATGAAAACAGAGCGTGGAGAACACGGTTGACTACCAACAGAACAAATTAAATACTTACTCTTGAAGTACTCCATTGGGTGGAAATGCCAAAATATCTAATATACTATCAACAGTATAGTATAATAGGTAAAATAAGCATTTCGAGATTTTGGCTGTCTACTTGAAGAATCCTCCACAAACTCATCCATCAAACAATCGCTGATTTTCAAAACAATATTGATTTATGTCTGATAAAGTGGTATTTTTTCACATTCTTTTGGACAAGTGGATTTCCTACGGTTCTGGATTCTTAGTCTTAGGATCACAAATATAAGAGACCTCGCATTGTCACCAGGGCTGTAGTCATGAAATAAATCAGCTATAAGAGAATTGATTTAGTTCTGACAATTATGTCTCAACCGATGATCCACAATACCGCTCCTACAACGAATGGTAGGCGCATTATATAAAATTGTGGAATCAGTACAAAACAAATCGTTTTCTCCACCGGCGAGCATTCAAACCTTAAAAGTGGCAAATACATAAATTTAATGAAAAACAATTCATGAATTTGTCGGGTATTCGAGGTAGTGTAAGCCTAAACAACATACAAACAATGAAGGTCCAAGTATGTCGATCATTCAACTATAGCAGCAATCGCCAACCTTTCAGGCTTCGGAGACCACTATACTCACAGTTTTAAATCCAGCAGAACACAGAATGTGATTTTATTTTAAAAGTGTACAAACATGCATCATAGCTGTAAAAATTGTTTTATTTATATTATTACGTTACGGTAAAAACATCTTTTTTATTAAAACAAATTAATTACTATGATTTGTTGCTCTGATTTTAAACAAGTTTATGGATTCTTAGCTTCTCTGACATTACCGCAACAACTTCGGAAAACACTAAAATATCACCTTAAAAAAATCAATTGCGACAGTTATAAACCTTTATTGTGTCAACTAATGTCATATGAATAAAAACATTTAACATTATCTAAAATACAAAAAATGATGAAAAAAAAACAGTAGGTTTATATAATACACAAGTAACTTTATCCTGCGTGTTTTTTTTACCTTTAAAAGAAGTCTATATTTGGTACAGTTGAAATTTTAAAATTAATACCATTCATTCGCGATAAGATGAATTAATCAACTAAATCACGACATCGCAATATTATTATCAGTTGCGAGATTTATAATAATTTCAAACGACTCTGCACAATGTACATGGTACATTTTAGAACGTTCATATTTTTTCATTTACAAAAATAGCGATATATTTAATAATTTTGTAAAAACTATAAATAAATCAGTAACTTAAACATAAATTTATGACTTCATAGCTAGAAACGCCATCTAATAAAAGATTTACTTAACTAAAATGTTTTATTACATTACAAACAGGTTTCTCACGATTCCTATGCAAGACAACTATCAACAATACATTGTGGATATGTTTCATCAGGCATATCTAGATTGGAAAGACAAAAGGGTACAATTCTCACATTTTCAGCTATTAATAATCATAAAAAACAAGTGTCTAGATCGGTGGTTTTCACTGTGACCGCATTATAAACATCAGTGATCCTATGGAAATGTCTCGTGGCCGCACCAAATTTTTGTTTTGAGAGGTGATAAAAATAGTTGCATTTACAAAAAAAAACTTTACTTTTGGTGGCCGCACATGGGAGCCACTGGTCTAGATCCTTTTACACATTAGAATAGTCACACAGGAGAGAGAAGTGAAAACTAATATTGCTTTTACCGACATTTTCACAACTAACTACTGTATGATTATCAATATTCAGAATTTTTGTTAGTGTAAATTTAAGCAATAAAGTTCGCTCTTAAAAGATTATTCGTTTTCATATAATAAAACAAATGTGTTGAAAAATATTCAAAGAATACGTAAATTTTAACTTTTTTATTCAAAAATAGTAAGCTTTAAAAAACTCTGAAAAACACATTTTGTAGTAAATTAAACTGGTTTGACAAATTTTGGTTTCCAAACCATGATATTCTGACAAAGTGCCAACAAATGTGTGCAATTCCAAAAACTAGACATCAATTATTATAAGTGTTTTCAATGCCTTTAAATACAGTAAATAATCAATGAAGCCCTCGAGAGGTGAAGTGAGCCCAGTAATAAAATAGTAAAACTTAAGTACAATCACGTCTTGGTGTTATGGTGAATTGAATATTTTTATTTTGGGAGATAACACTTTTGCAGTGCGTATTTACCGAGGTCACTTCTCTAAGACTTATAGAATGTTATAACGCATCCAACTATTTTTTTCTTAAAATACCACTCACTTCACCTCTCGGGGGTTCAATTGTTCGTTTTTTTATGAGTCTTGGAGATAAATTTTTAAAGCACAGAAAATAACCTCATTGATCATTCTTCAATCGAATGTTTTTTTTGTGAAATCTGCGTAGTTTAATTATTCACACGAAAAACTATATGGTTTCTATATATTTTCATAAGTTGAATCAAAGATTGGACAATTATGGTGCCAATTGTGTTTGAAAAATTATTAATCGCAATTTTTACACAGTTTTTTACAATGTAGCGAGTGTTTGGAGCATTTTAAGCTCAGTGAATATTTGTAAATTTCTGTACTTGTGAGAAATTGTTTGAAATAAATAAAGCAGCAGACAGTAATACAATTCAGTTTTTGACTCCCAATTTTCGGAATTAAACTCACTACAGTGAAGGTTACTGCAAACAACACTATTGCTGTCAAAGTAATATGTTCTTACAGTTAAATATTCGAAGTATGCATTGAGTATGCAGAACCATGTAATTATGCAGTCATTCACAACAAATTAAGTGCAGATGATATTTTGTGCAGTTTCCTTGCCTGTAATCGCAGTTTTGCTATATAAATATATATTTATTTATATATATGTAATGAAACTTAACAAAGCTAAAAATGATACAATGTTTGAATGACATCATCAATTAAAAATATATCTCTTAATTCTAATAAAACAATCTGATTTATCAATTGGGCTATCTACAAAAAGATGAAACAATAAGAAATACAGAAGATGTATTGTATTTGAAAGATATAAAATATGAATTCGAAAAACAAATAAAATTTGAAACATCAACAAAAAAAAGTAGTTGTAATTTTTAAAGATGAGATAAAATACTTCTGATATCTGGCTCATTAATAATGGCAAAACAAAAATGCTTTTGCAAGGTACCATTAATAAAACAAAACCATTTTTTAATAGAGTTACAAGAATACGAATCGATAATATAATATAGGTCTTTCTAAGTTTATCGATTACTGTATAATCGCGTGACTTCATTTTGTCAATGATGTCTCTAACTATAATTTAACGTAGCATTGCTCAAGTAAAATCAACTTGAACAGTGCCACGTTAATACTGGCGGCCAAAAAATATTTGAGATTATTTCAAACAATTAGGTTTTAAATAAAACTGTAAAAATTGAATGCTATTATTCAACATAATGTTATTGCAAAAATTATAACCAGTTGTTTGTGATAGTAGATCTATACAAGCAATATTGTCGATTTGATGCAGGTCATTCATTCCGGTATGTGCATGAAATACAACATAATAATTTTAAAGGTATGACATTGCACTATATTGGAATAATATACACCAAAAGAGTTTGTGCAAAATGAAAAAAAAAACACTTTGGTTAACAGCTTAACAACCGTGGACGCGTATTTGAGTCTTTGAAAACAAAGGTTGCTGGCCGGCGGACATATATATGCGTATAGGTGAAGTATCTGGAAGCTAAGAAAATTAAATTTTGTAAAGATCTCAATTTGCTTACAAATTATAGTGAATTTAGTAAAATTATAATTTTTGCGAATTTATCGCAAAATTTTATTTCGCCAGGTGAAATTTTATAAAAAAACGTGCGGTCGTTAAGCTGTTAATATAAATCAGTTTTGACCAAATTGTCTTGCAGCAAACCGACGATATCTTAATGATATAGAAATAAACCGTTTTTTCTTTTGGAATATTTATTATTACAAATCTATTGCAAAATTATAAATCTAACACTCCTCAAATCATCCTATTTGAATACTCGAATCGAGCCTTGCCAGCCTACAGTCAGAAGGACTAATCTACCACTGCAGTTTTTATACGAAGTTAAAATATGTTTTGAACTTATTCGCGTGGAAAATTTTATTGTGAAATAACTACTTTTACTTGACATGTTTATGATCGGTTATTAAAAATTGTCAGTTGAGATGTTTACCAATATTTAAAAACAAAAAGCCAACAGTATCAAACCTGTTAGGAGACAGTGGTAAAAAGAATGTAGTACGTCACTTATAATATTTTACTAGCTCTCTATAATTGTTACTCCTCACATATAAAACACATAGCCGAGAAAGTTATACGCTTTGATCAGCACCAATCAAAATTACACGACTTTACAGAGGAGATATCGCATATTTTACCAATTATTGTAAAAGTTATTTGATAACGATTTCTGCATGTTTATCAAAACCAATTTCCGTCATCTAAATTTTAACAAAATGATATAGATACCGTTCAACGTTGTCAATGATAATTTTGTAGTGACAAATAATCAAACAATATTATTTTACTTACACAATGGCTGACATAAAATTTTGAAAGTACACCATATTTCGTCGGCATACTGACAGAAGGCGATATGTCAAAATTTCTTGTTTTGAGATTATCGTAATTTTCGATAATTATGAAATTTTAACATCTCTATTTATGCACTATAACTATTACTTATTGTTCCAAACACTTCATGAAATTCGATTCGGTGACTAACGAATTTAATCCACATATTCAAAAACATTAAGTTATTTAAAGTTTTTTTTTGCAGAACAGAATGGACTTGAATTGAATATTATTTAGATTATGGCTGAACTTGTTTTTTCAGTAGATACATCATGTTAAAATCTACCAATCAGCATACATAATTTGACACAGCTGGTTTTTGACTTAACACATTCTGCTAGTACACTGACAATATAATCATTGTTGTTTGGCAGAACAAAAATCCTGATACATATTTTTTTAAATTTCAAATGATTTATCAGTCTTAAATCATTTAAAACTACACAAAAAAAAAAACAATACATAAATATATACATGAAATTATAAAGTAACAAATGAATCTTACCAAAAATATATTTTTATCTATTTGTAGAACAGTAAACATTCATTACATATATTTTTTTTTCGTATAGTACAATAGAACGAAATCATTTAGGCTCATTCTAAATGAGGGCTAGCATTGGCGCAACTAGCCAGCGTTTGCAGGGTGTCAAGATGTATTATCGGATGCTTGACAGTGTTCCTCCGTGGCCTGACTGTACAGAGCATTTCCACACCATTGACGCATGTGCATATTATATAGTATAAATATCGCGTATGCTTATCAATAGAGGACTTTACAGGATGAAATATTTTTGTGATGTAAGAAACAGAACAGATTTTATACGGCGACAGCTAGTAATTTACCAGAAAAAAAGTACAAATATTAAATGAAATATTTGGCATTATTACAGAAAATTGCCAATTCGCCGAATATTCGAATATCTAATTACTTAAGATAAACTTAAGAAGAATTGAACAGTTATTCAAGAATAACTCGAGTAGAAAAGGAGTCGCGATACTCAATCGGAAGTTTGAGAGTTATTATAACCCTCCGTAGTTGATCAAAGGACTATTTCGAAATCTCTATAAACATGCCTCAGTGTACAAATTAAAATTTAGATATTGGCTTTGGAAACGCGATGCTTTTAGCATTTGTATGAATGAGCATTGAACATGATAATTGTGGGAAAATAATTATAGAAAATCTTGAATTAATATAGCCAAGCAGCACATACTGTAATTAAATTAATGTATATATGTAAAATTATTTTTTGAATAGCATAAAACCTGACCAAAATTTACTCAAATCATTATACTAATGAGATGTTTGTTTTCTGTTGGTATTGAACTAGTTACTCTCAAATAAAACTTTCATTTCAATAAACGCAGTAAGCTACAAGAGCAACCAATTTTATGTATCATTAAATCAAATTAGAAATGGGTTAAAATAGTTATCACTGTGAATTTTAAATAATAAAAGAATATGCTGTCAGTTAAATGAAAGAAAAACTTCAGTAAACATAGATCTGTGCTAAGGATTAAAAATAACTTAAAAATTATTACATTGATAAAATACTGCAAAAATGAATAATGCCCACTAAATTGATTGAATAAAATAAAAGCTAACAAGTCATAACATTGAAAAAAATCATAGTGCATCCATTACCATTGTACTAACGCATCCGTGATTAATTTATTTACATATTTGATTTGTATAAGTCAGCCTTTACGGCTAGATGACCAATGGCTTCATCTATCGATAGATAACGAGTCGACGATTCATTAATTTGCCTCCGGAGTTTAGAATAAGACAAAAGGCCCGAGGGGATTTGTACAATAAAAACAGTTCACGCCAGCCGTGTGATGTCAACGGATAATTTGGCAGCGCAGCTTTTCTTAGGACTATTTGCAGCGTCGTTACTTGTGACGGGAGATGCGGGACGACTCCGCCGTCAGAGATGCGCGTGAGTCTTTTGAATAGCCTCTTGACCCTCAGCCGAGCACCAAAAGTCAGTGAGCATCTTCCCTTCGTGCCGCAAAGCGGCCGCAACTGAATCTGACTCTCCTCGGCGTAGGACGCTTTTCATTATTTTGAAGCACTGAAAACAATTACATAAAAATTACTCAATATTCAAAATTAAATATTATGTATTAATTAAGAATTCCGTGACAAATCTCACGGATTGGAGTATCAGTATGAACAGAATTTTTTCAATATATTTATCGATTCCTGTTTAAGGGCATGGGTGTATGCGATCTCTCAAATTCCTGCCCACTCTTCTAATACTAAAATAACAAGACATAGCGAGAGCGAATAGTTAACCACTATTCCTGTCCTAGCTCTGTTATTCTATCCCTACAGCTCTCTCTTTAAAAAAGAGTGGTTTAACAGCCGAGTGGCGAACACTTCTTGTCTACAAAATATCTGCAGAGATACCTCTATTAGAAGGGCATATGCTCCACATTGGGAATTGATATGGATTAAAAATCAAGCCTTTGAATGGTGATTTATTTCTGATCTTTTGAAAATGTTTATGTTTAGGGGGGATCAAAGTTTTGAGACAAAGCACTGCAAAAAATGGATGGGTTAAATATTACTGACACTCCTCGTCATTTTAATCAGATTTGTAAAAGACACTGGCTGTAAATGGATTTTATTTGAGTTGAAACAATTACCTCCGGTGGGTGAGTTGTGAGATCGGCTGCGATAGATTTGATTTCTTCGAGAAAACGATCAGGCCAAAGCGTACGAGACACCAGACCCCGTTGTAGTGCTTCAGAAGCTGTCAGTTTGCGACCACAAAGGACCAGCTCTCGACTCTGAAAGTAAAACAACAAAAAATGAATGCCTTATGAAATTAACATCGTGAGAACAAGAAATATTTTACAAGAGACAAAACTATCGATTGAAATGTCAATGTTACATTTCTAAATAAAGTTAAGACAGAGAAGAGTGTTGACTGTCATATTGGAAAAATATTAGTTCGATATCTTTCCATACTAACGTGAATCTTAAATCAGAGGTGATAAATCACCGCTTGGTAAGCAAAGGGTTAATATCAGGGCTTCGAACCGGAACGGAACCGAAAACCGTTAAAACTGTTATTTTTGCCGAAACGGAACTGAAAAAAATATCGATTTTTTTTCCGGTTCATGCTAGTATTTTGGGCAAATCGGTAAATCGCTATAGGGTTTTGAGGTTTTCAAATTCCTCGGTGAGCTAAAAAAACCATGGGCAACCTTTCCTAGGTCTGGGGCCAAATTATCATTCTGTCTCCGAGTCAAGGGCCGGACCAAATTATTAAACATAATAAAGTAATATTAAATTAAATAAAACACGTTGCTATTTCTTATATGGTGGTGATCATGAACTAGTAGAGTGGAGCCACTGCAAGTGCCCGTGTCATCTTCATTATTTAATCCCTACCTGGAACTATTAATTTCTTTCTCTAATACTTCGCCGAGATGAATCAGGGCCGGACAAAATAGCTTGGCAGGCCGGTGGTTGCCCATGTATGTTTTAAAGCTTCGTTATCCAAATTGCAACTAAGCTTTTACTATGTCAAGATACAACTGGTAATAAAGAAATCTTTTTTTGGAACACCTTATGTTTGAAATATTACAGGTTAGGTTTTTAAAACACAGAAATGAATGGTAGAATATTATGGAAACTATAGATGATATTGAATGTTGCTTTTAGAAAGAAAGGACGTCTCGTATATATTGATTGTATTTCGTGGAAAATACTGAAAATCACGATAATAATGATGTGATATAATAAATGTATTACTAACAAGTTGTGGAGGTAAGGACTGCGGTCTGGCAAGCAGAGCGCCTCCTTCCGGAGGCATCGGTCTTCTGGATCTGGGCGCTGCGCAGAATGTCGCTCGGTCGGAGGCCAGTGCCAAGTCTGAGAGGGTGAGAAGGGGCACGCCTATTCCGCTGCAAGCTCCGTCCACGCCGCTCACTATCCCGCATTCGCATTCACACATCGCCACCGCTAGCTCCCTGAATAAATTATTTAAAGTGGGTTATGAAGCGGCACACGCACGACAGAAAAGTAATGATTTGTGGTCAGACAGTTTATTTTGATATACGGGTCGGATCAGAATTTTTAGAATATTTATTAACACCCTACTTATATATGTATCATGTGGATGTACTGACTACAGAATCGCTTAACTTTACGGATTTACAGCTCTTACTGGGCGGGCACATCCAAGTGATGCACTAGTTTGCAGTATTAACTGTAAGAACGCCATCCTTTGAAAAGAGGAGTGTTAAGTGTCTCTTGCTAATAACATCGAGATCTGCGGATTAATTGTTTTAACGATAAGAAAGTTCAGTGCAGTCTAGTTTTGATGAGCTTCAGCAAAAATCTCTGCCGACATAACTATAGATGGATTCAATATAAAAAAAATCAGTTGATTAAATAGGTTTTAAAAAATACATTTTTGGATTTAGTGACTTTCCTACAGTCATCGTATTTCTTTAAGGCCTCGGTCTACAATTAACGCTGTCGGCCGCATGCAGCATTGCCTGACGCTAGATGTCTATATATGCTACATACGATAATGAGACCACACTGGTTCATTTTTATAGTGAGCATTCAACAGTTGCGCACGACATCATGCTGTACGTGACCTACGGCGTTGCTTGTAAACCAGCGCATAAAGAGCCCTTAAAGCAAAGGTGTCCAAGCTTTTTTGCCCTGAGATCGACTTTTCAACCATAAGTTTAATCGCGATCGACTTCTAACATGATTCTTATGAGAAATTTTATTTAGGGTTTCTTCCCTTCTTCAAACACAGAAATGTTTATTTTAAATGCGAAATACATATCATTAGATAGGTATGTGCTTACAAAATAATTCAATTTTAGTATTTTTTGTACATTTTATATTTAAATTATATATTTTTTCGAAATTCACTGAAGTTTTGGGATCGACCGGTTGGACACCCATGCCATAAAGCAGTGGTTTCAAACCTTTATGTTACTGCGCCTCCCTTTGGAGAAAAAAATATCTTCGCGCCTCCCAATCTTTTATTTCATATAGTAATAAAGACACGTTTTAAAAGGTTAATAAATCTTTTGGACTAATCACTGTTTGACTATTAGTTTGGGCTATCATCAATTATACATGCTAGAGGTCTGCACGGGCCGAAATTTTACAAAATTACCCGGTCCGAGCTTGAAAGACTCAGGCCCGGGCCCGAGTCTAATTCCACACTCGTTACCCAAACCAGACCCGAAGTCTAGATTTATACTCCTCAGCTCGACCAAGCCCGGACCCGTGCAGACCTCTAATACATACAAACAATAAAATTTAACAGAAATAGATGGGGAAATCTTCAGGTACCTGAAAGCTGAAAGAATATTTTCCGCATTTTCTCTCTGAAGTTGAACTGTAGGCTGTATGACGCAGCGTAGATCCAACCCTGAGCACAAATTTCCGGTTTCAGAAGTTAGAAGCAATGCACCTGCTTGGTTGGATACTCGTATAGCAGTAGCCAATTCTTTCAAAACCTTAAACCATAAGAAAAATAAAGTTAGCCATTTTAATTTGATGTCTATGAATGTGCACAAAGCATCAGTTTAAAAAAGAAGACAATAATTTTGGTTAGAAATTATATAAAATCTAACTAGAGCTGATGTGTTCAGAAATGACTTTTAAGGTGTTTACGGTCATTTCTTGGTGGAAAGGTTTTATATTAAAAATATAAAACACTCACACACATTAATAAGTGGAATTAGTACAAAAAGTTTATTATTCTTTTAATGTTCAGAAATAGTGATTCTAAACAAGCTATTGCCACTTAAGTTAGAGTTAATAACCGCAATAGCTTTAAAAAAGTAATCAAAGACCAAATTATTTCATTTTAAATTAAAAATATCACCTGGATATCGTAGAGTTCTTCTGTATTGCCGGTTGGCTGGACAATAATGCGGGCAACACGGTCATCGCCTATTTGCAGAGACAACTGCGTGAATGAATCGAAGACTGAGAGTCCAGACATTGGCAAAACAGTCTTCCTCTGGTAAGTGGGTTCTGATTCATCAGCTGTCTTCTTCTGCTTGCCGGAAAGAGAATTAGGCGGTCTCCCTCGACGTTTTATTTTGCTAACTGACATAGGAACAGGAACGATATTCTCGAATGAACTTTTTGAATTTAACGGAGTGGAGTTTTGTATTCCCGAGTCGTTGGCTATTTGGTACGATTCGTCCGATTGAGTCGAGTTCAGTCTGGTGACATTTTCGGGAGATGAAGGTCGAGGCGAAAGGCATCCGCTTGAGAACGATGACGAGGAATGTCTGCGAATGATTCTAGATTCGTCGGCAACAGATCCTGATACTGAGATTTCACTCATTGTCGGCGATTGCATTCCGCTGCGTAATCTGTTAGTTTTCGGTGTACCCTCTTTTCTAGATCGGAATACTTTCAGTACTTTAGACGGATCATCACTCTTCGTCAAGCTGAACACGGCTCTCTTAATTATCTTCGCTTTCGATATCATATTTTTCTTTTCTTTCGAAATGGATATCATAGATTTCTTGTTGGGTCGTATTTCTTCTATTTCCGCAGTTTCCGAATTGTTATTACTCATTTCAACTTGATACAGCATATTTAAAGCCCCTTCGTCCATTAAAAGTCTGTCAACTTCAGTCATTTTCTTTTTTTTACTCGGGGTCAAAATAGGACTAGTTTGTTTCCTCGGTTTTTCTAACAGAGAAATGGGAAGAATGATTTTGTTAGGAGTCTTTCCCAATCTCGGTCTTCCCACTTTTGGTTTATTTATTACAACTTCGGCAGACGTCAATGTTTTATCTGCAGATTTATCTGCTGACATTTTGTTCGAAATGAGTACTGGTTCCACTTTACTTGAAAGCTTCTTGATTTCAGATTCAATAGCGGGTTTAATCGATTCCTGTTTATGCGTCGATAGTTTAGGAGACTCGTTTAAATTACGCACCTGCGTTTTATCTTTTTTAATTATGGCCGCTGCGTATTTGAAAGTATCGGGATTGTCAGGGTCAAAGATAATTTTTTTCTTTATTATTCTCGACACTCTCTGTGTATGCAAGACATCAGGTTTTTTGACGACTGTTGTTTTGGAGGTATTGATAGAATGATCTGACATAGCACTATCGTTTGTAGAACATAGGGAATCATCGATCTGTTCTTCGGGTTTTTCATCATCCCAATCAGCCATCAAATCAGATATATCACTCTTGGATGCTTTTTTACTGTATGTTTTCACGGCAGGTGTAGTTTTTAATGGGTCACAATTTTCGGAAGTCTGCGGTACAGGCGGCACCGTTGCAGGGTTTACTCTCTTAATGATGATACAATTCTTTGTCGTTTTGGGAATTTTAACATCAACAATTTGGCTTATTTTCTGAGGACCTTTTCTTTTTAAAATAGGCAATTCCTTAAGTTGTTTTAAAGCCATCTGCCCCTCAACTGCTGGATCTAGAGGGATCGCACGTGGCCGTCGTTTGAGGACAATATTTCCGCTTTTAATGACTTTCACTACATTTTTAGTAGAAGTTTGCTGATTTATCTGATCGTTTCCCTCTTCTAAAATGGCTAACAACTGCGAGTTATTCATTACTGCAGTATCCTGACCCAGGTTTATTGCACCACCGTTCAAATCAGAATTCAAACTGCCTCTTATGAGGTCGATTGAGTTATTTAAAAATGACGGAGAAGACATGTGCATTTTCCTAAGGGTATCTTTTTTATCATATACATCAATAATCTCTTGGGTTGACACCCTAGAAATAAACTTAAGATTTTTTTCACTGATGGAATCCATGATTGAATTATCTGGTGCCGGAGGTTCTCCGTGTATTAAAGATATTTCGTCATCTGTTGTAATAGCTGTGTTGCCGTTATTATAGTCAGATTTCGATTCCAAATATTCAATTTTACGTTTGACCGATATTTTTTTAACAGGAGGGATCGTTTCAATAGGTAAAGGTATATTCGGAACAAGCACAATTTGTGAATTGATAGTCGTGTCCATTTCAGTCAATAAATCTGAATGATTTGTAACATCCTCGGATTGTAAATTATTTTCAAGAACTTGGTCAGTATTTGAGACGTCAATTTCTTTAGAATCTAGTAGAGGTTTGCTTATTTCAGGCATGAGTTGGTGAGAAATATCCAACTCTTGCAATACTTTATGATTCTCAGGTAGAATTTCGCTTACTGGCAATTCAATATTGCTACATTCACCATCGGATGCTTTTAATTGGTCATTTAAAGGTACCGAAGCTTCATTTAAATTTGGAACAAGAGTATTTTGGTATTCAATATCGCCTTCTCCCAAATCCGTATCACCAACAATCTCTGCACATAGTTGTTCCAATGAATCCTTGTGAATCACTCTCCCTGCATCCTCTGAATTGGAAATGTTATTTAGGTCATGAGTAGTTGTGTTATTAGCGATTTCTTCACATGATTTCACTTCCATGCCTTCTATATTACGATCAAGATCATTTGTGTTTTCGCCGACTATTACTTTAGGTATGTTGTCAATGGAAACAGTTTCACTGTGATCGGGATTAACTAAATGTGCAGCACTCTCTTCACTGTCATTCGAAGGTTCAATTTGGTCACTCTTGAGGTTAGCAGAGTCCATTTCTGAGTCCGACAGTTTGTTATCTACGTTTTCAATAACATGTATGTTATTTATGGCTTCCTCCATTTCTGACGTGAAATGCCAACACCCGTTAACTTTTCTGAAAGAAAAACGACAATTAATTCGACAAAGAAAAACGCTTTAACATCCATTGCTACACACACATGCTAAGTACAGGCGTAACTAGATTAACCAAGTATAAATATATGAATCCTTTGCTGTGCCTATTAGCATAGAGGTAAAATAAACAAGAGTCCATCGGACGAATAATAAACAACAATTCAGAAACTCTTTTGGGGCGGGCGGTGAGAGGTCTGACAAAATGTTGAAATATATTTTGTAAGTACTCACCAACAATTTAAATCAAGAAATACTTGAAAAGATCCGTTCACATTTCATTTGCCGTGGCTTATCGGCCAAAACGTAATCACAAACACGAACTGAAATGACGCAACCATAAACAATTATCAAATACTTATCAGTTCAATATTTTTATGGATAATAAATCAACCTCGATAATAATTATGAAAAAAAAACTCATAACTTCCATTGCGTGAATGTTTTGATTCAATTGAACAGGTATAATATGTTATAATATGATAAGCACATGTGTCCGAAAGCAATAATGCTTGATTTTTTATTTTTCATTATTTTTACTCGAGATATTTATGATTTTATAAAAATTAAATTTGTTATTAATGATGATTTAAAAAAAATGATTATTTGCCCTTAGAGAATTTATAATGTGAGCTTCATTTTTTTGGTTATATTAATACTATAGTCGTTTCCCGTACCGTTATATTTTGTGGGTTTTACCATATTAGTAAATAATCTAAAAATACTGTTTTAAAAATTAGAGACATAAGTTTTTAGCAAGTCTCTTTCCGTCAGCTTTATGCAACTATAAGAGTAATTAGTTTTGTCGTTTAGAAACTTCATGCCCACATATACATCCCGGTGTTTCTTGCTGGCGTGTAATATGTGTAATATGTCACATAGGATGTTTTGAAATGCACAGTTATGGATGTCAACAAATATGATTTATTGTGTAATTAAGATACAAAACCAAATTTTACATGTCAATGACAATGTCTCACATGGGGAAAAAAATCCAAATTGAATGGTATAAATAACTCATTTTGGCAAAAAGAAAACGCCTTATAGGATATTATACGATGAGCTGTGGCCATGCGTAATAATTATGTTTACTCTCAACGTAGAGAATAACGTTTTACCCATCAGCTTAAAAATAATAAAAGAAAAGAGTTCCCGCTCATTTTTAAGATCTTATGACAGTTCATGTGTCTATGATCTACAAAAATATTTTCAAAAGTGACGATTTTATCAAGTACTCGACTGAGATATATGTATGTCATTTTGAGAATTAAAAAAATGTATATCTAATAATGCGTAAGTCAACCGTACTTCTGCCTAGATCGCTCACAGCTAGAGAAGGAAACCGACGAAGTATCGCCGAGGTATTGGCTTTGATAGATAAAGCGAGTACCGACAAAACTTCTGGCGAAGAACAAGACATTCCAAATAAAACACAAACAGAACTAAAGCAGAACTGCCAGGAACCGCAGAGTGATAACTCCAATAACATGGCATTAAATTCTTCCAATTGTACAGGGACTACAATCTATAAAGTGGTTTGGGGTAAACCGTCAACCAAAAAACATAAATCTTGGGAAGGTGATGGGTTTCTCGAGGTTTCTACTAAAACTGCAATATTAAGGGGTGAAGATAAACTAGTTCTGGCCACCAAAAATTTACTAAATCCGCTTCAGATAGAAATTGGTCAAATATTAACGTAAGTAATTATTTCTTCTACCACCTTTTTTCTCTGAAGACCTACCATGTTTCGATCTTAAAGACAATCGTGGGATTATAATGCAAAACGTACTACCCAAAATGAGCGATATTGAGTTAGGTATGCAGATAGGGTAATACAAGCTTAAGGAATCGACTGATCCTATTAGTTTTAATATAAAATGTCTACAAGACTGTCGTCTTCAAATTGGAAATCATATTTTGATGTAAATGTTATTTTGTCTGTGTTATTCGTTATAGTATTTGACTACTGAAAATTCGAGTTTTGGAAATAGTACGCTTTGCATTATAACCCCACAATTTTGAGACTAAGGAAAATTTAAAAGAAATGTACTAAAGTAATGTGACAATCACTGTTGCCAAGTGGTTACCAATATCTTGATTGTTGTCCAAGGTTGTTTCTGATAATTCTAATCATCCCCTTTCTTACCTCGTCCGGTAAATTTGCTTTACATTATGCTACTCTTTTTCTTCCTAAAATTAGCTAAACGCTGTTAAAACAATGCAGTTCCATAGAAAATTTAATTACACACCTGGAAATGCCACATTATCATTCATGAAAATTAGGAAAACTGATAATTTATGCGAAATACGAATATATCAGTAAGAAAAAGACGCTGTCATATCAAAATGGAACTTCTTAGAACAAACTATTGAGGAAACTTGAAATGAGATTATGAATTTTCATAATAAACTTTTGTGATTCGCATGAATAACCTGTTTCATTGATTCTAACGTTTGGTTTTGTGATGTTTTCCAATTCGCAATTATATTTCCTAAAGAATTCCATTGGTTTCTGCGGATTTTAGTAAATTTTCAGGAGGAAATAGAGTAGTACGTTGCAACTCATAATTATTCCTCATTTTTCCACCTCAGTTTCAAAAGGGTGATTGCTAATCGAAATTTTCAGAAAAGAATTCGCCATATCTTGCCTTTCGTTTCCACCGAATTATGGATATTAATATTTGTATCAATATTTCTTTTGATTGTGTTGTACACAAACCTATAGTATAAGTTTATCAAGTCCTAAACAACCTTTGCTTACCATTTCAGAATTGGATCCAAGGTTGTTGAAGTAATCGAGGTGGATGCTGATGCAGTAGTGCAGCAATCAATGAAAAGAGCATCTGAGAATGACTCACCTGTCTTTCGACCAAAAAAATTTAAAAAAAAAGCTCTGACAAGTACCATCGAAGTCAGCTCATCATTTTCCACTATGTGTAATCCATTGGAAGTCAAAAATGTTCAAGCATTTGTGCTTCCTCCACCAACTAGTGAACATCAGGTTAATAACTAATAATAAACGATGAACGAATGATATTTATGCCCAACTCAATTTTAATTTGTTTTTCTATATTTATCCTTTAACCAACTGATCCTTTCAAAATAGAGAAATCCAGAAACAACTCAATCTTTTTTCTGTAGGCAATGAACGAAAGAGTATATATAATTTTTCATTACTTATAATCAGTGTTTTTTTTTAAACAAAAATGTATCGGAACTCACTTTTTGTCAAGCTTTTTTTCTAATCCATGTCTGTTCCTAGTGTAGAGCATATGACTTGTTAATGGATGTATCTCAAGATAAGTTTTTTTACAAGAATTGTTTGTTACTCAGTTGCTAAAACTCGAAAACAGTAAAAATAGAAGGATAGGTCTAGTAGTTAGCTAATCGCTCTTGCTTTGCTGCGCTAATTTTAGGATTGGAAGGCTGTGTGGAAAGAATGTAGACATCAAAAACACTCATCTCTTCTAACAAAAATGCCGTTCGTACTGAGGCTCGAATATAATAGATTCATCATGGAAAACTGGTCTTCTTAACCTTGTGTTCAATGATCAACATATTTTAAAGGATATAAAAGTGTCAAAAGGTTCTCTAACGAGTTTGATGAACAAAAGTGACAAAACTGTTGCGGATGGAATTCCCGTGACACAAAAAGCACATTAAATCGAGCATAAAGCTGCTTGTTTTTGCCACAGAGAAAGTCTATGAACTTGGTATTGTTTTTATTATGTCATGAATGTACGAGTGTTACGGTATCCGGTACATTACATTCAAAGGGAATTAAGGAAAGGGACGAATCAAGGAAACAGTTAAAAGTTTTCAAGTAAAATAAAAATAATGTTTTGCGAATATTGATTTGGAACATGCCAAGAAAAAAGGTGCCGGAACGCTGTTCCAACGCGTTACATGGGAAAAAAAGGACTGCTTATAATAAAATATTACTAAAAAAAATCTTCTCTTAAAAAAAATCAATGGCTTATCTTAACCTATAGAGGAGTATGAGCGAACATGTACGTCGGCGCCATTTTTCTGTAAATGAGTATTAAAGTACTTTAAACTCAACACAGGAGCATCTGTCTGTAAGCATATATATGCTCTAAGTATGAATTACATATATTCATCGGGAAAAAGTCACAAAATTTTCGTGTTAAGAAAAGGCAGTAAATTAAAGTCTTCTTTGGCCATTAAAGTAAGGTTTGTATAAATCTATTCACTCCTCGAAAGGTTAAATGCGATATCAAAAGACTGAACGTGCGGGGCGGGGCCTGTTGTTGAATTGTCAAAGCTGTCCTCTTTAATTGCAGTGTTCACAAATTTAAGTCTTTGTACGAACCATTTCCTAAATTCAATTCTTAGACTAAACCTAACTAACCTAAATCGAGATAAATTATTTCACTACAAGTCCTGTTCTAGCTCTATCATTCTCTCCTTATTCTCTAAAAAAAGAGGTTGAGCAATTGAAACAAGCAGCTCTTGTAGATCAACTTATACTGTGATATCTCAATGGGAGGTAATATGGCACACACTGGGAGAAGACATGATATTAAATTTATATACTTGATGTTTTTCTTTATTCATTAGTGGAAATACAATACAAATAAGCGGCAGGTGAATTCTGTTACGGTGGACTCATTCTTGAATATGCGGCTGAGACCTCATCAGCGAGAGGGGATTGTGTTCCTCTATCGCTGCATCATGGGTTACATGCATAACCACACTGGTGTTATTTTAGCTGACGAAATGGGACTGGGAAAAACTCTCCAATGCATCGCTTTGATATGGTTTGTTAAGTTTAGTTTTGTTTGACATTGAGCAGGTCTTTTATATTATAAATAACTACACAATTGAACTTTAATTGACAATCAACAAATGGATTATACCACTTCAATGTCAAAGTTAATCAAAAAAAATATATAACTAATTCTGCTTGACCGCTTGCATTATCTCCAACTGAAGTTTTTACACATTAAAAACTTGTAAGGTTAATTAATACACGCTTCGGCAACTGTTTGTGTAACATACAGGATGGGTACTTTTACTGTCTTTGTACGCTCTTTATTATCATTGGGTTAAGTATAAAATACTCACTAAGTTTTTTCACTTTAACTATCTCTTGAGGTTAAGTTAAAGTTATTTTCACAAAAAAACAATTCCTGGAGAATACGATTGTTAAAAATATACTTACACCTAACTATTTATTTACAAATAATTAAAAATGAACATTAGAGAGCTTCTATAATGAATTCAAAATAAAATAGCGTGTACATAATTCCTAGTATTAGATTTCAATTAGCTCGACTTCCCGCTAAACTATCATAGTTACTGGGTTCAGCCCCCTGTGGTTTTTAACCAGCTTGCATGTACCAAAGGGACAAGCATGAGAATACACCTCTGAAAATTACAAATTGATGCCCAATTCTTGTATAAAATAATAACTTTTTGAAATTACAGGACTCTTCTGAAACAAGGACCGTACGGAACGCCTGTTATTCGAAAAGCGATCATTATAACACCGAGCACTCTATGTGTAACTTGGAGGAGTGAATTCCTGAAATGGGTCGGTAGGGAGAGACTCTTACCTTTCCTTATTGACAATAATAATAAGCCCAAAGACTTTATTACCAATTCAATGAATACTGTTATGATTATATCTTACGAACGGTTGGTTAAACACTCGGAAGAAATCGAAGGGATTAACTTTGACATTGTTGTATGTGATGAAGCACATCGGTTAAAAAACGCTAACATTAAGGCTGCCCAAACTCTTCAGAAGCTCGCATGCAACCGAAGAATCCTTCTAACCGGTACACCAATCCAGAATGATATGCAGGAGTATTTTGTTTTAGTAGATATGGCTAATCCAGGAATTTTAGGCACGTACAATAATTTTAAGGAAGAATTTGAAGAGCCGATTTTGATGTCACAAAAACCGAACTGTTCGAATATTCAGCGAAGATTAGGAGAAGATAGCTCTGCTCGTCTTCAGCTTATGACTTCGAGTTTTATTCTTCGAAGGACTCAAAGTTTACTGGAAGAGTTTCTTCCGTCGAAAACGGAATGCGTAATTTGCTGCAAATTGTCAGCGCTTCAAGAAAAAATGTACACAGCAGTTTTAGACGACTGGTGGAATAAAGAATTATCGCGTCCTTCACCGCTAAGTTTGATTGTCTTATTAAAAAAAATATGTAACTTTCCATACTTAATCAAAAATAAGAACGAGGACAGTGCTGATGATAGCGCGTCGTTGATCAACATGCTCTGTCAAATGTTACCAAGTACAGACCAAGTTCTCGAAGTGCACTCTGGAAAACTGTTGGTAACCGTAGCTCTTATGAACGAGGTCATCTTAGAGAAAAAAGAGAAGATGGTAGTGGTTTCCTGTTCTACACAGATGCTTGACGTTCTCGCCAACGTTTGCAATAAGATTGGAATCAAATATGCAAGGTACTGTCGGTTCCCAATTGTATTAAAAAATGATTTGTGTGAGAGTTATATTGATATCGTCAATAATTTTATACAAACACGTATGTGAACTTTAGTCAGTTTTTAGTATGATAATCTTTTAACCCCTATGCTGCGTATGTGCGTCCAAATGTTGTGTATTCTAAATCACATGTCATTCTCATGTTTTTTTATTGAATTGTCATTATTTCTTCACACATGGATAAAAACTATTTTTTTCAAAGATTTAAAATATATTTGACATTACAGCTTACGCCAATGCGTCAAATATTTGAAAGTTTTTAATTTGAAAGATCATACGAGGTATACTCGATGAGAAATTTTTGTAAGTCACATGAGATTAACTCAAGGAGAATTGAAGTCATAAACACCCATGTCTTAGATCTCAATTTAAAAATTGAAAAAATCCAATTTGACATTGACCTTACCGGGAATCGAACCCAGACCCACCTGATCGGTAGAGCAAGCTCTAACCAACTAGACCACAGCATTTATCTATGATTTGTGGCACTCACGTTATTTTTATTATGAATGAACAAAAGAATTTTTTGAAAAGGTTTATATTTGTAAACAAATCGATAGCCATATAATGTTGAGTGTAAAATACCATTTCGCGTTGATTTATTTCCTGAAATTGATATCAGTAGAGCGTCACAACTCACATGCACACAGATGAGAGCGAAAAAGATCTAGGGCCAATTATAAGTAATAGCTTCTAGAAAATTATTCAAAAGAAATAATTAATTAGTCTATCTTACACTTTAACTTAACTTTTACTAGAATTAATAATTTATATTCTAACCAGATTGATCTGATTTTTTTATTTTCGTGGTAGCAGCATAATCAGAATATAAGAAAAAAACAAATTTAGTAAAAGTTAACTCGCTTATCAAAGGGTAAACTGATACCAAATCTAATTAATCTAATACAATGCGTTGGTAAATAATATGGTCATGTCCTATGTTTAGCATGAAGGAGAGAGTAACATGGATAGAAACATCTGTACAACCGTACCTTCCAACTTCCTCAAAAATTTTGAGGACATAACCATTGCTTTATAGTGATAGAATAAAGTACAAGTCTCCCGGAAACTTGTACTTTTTGAGATACGAGGTTGTAGAAAATTACTGACGATATTAAATTGTTTTTAGTGACTTTGTTCAATAACGATTCCTTGAAATAACTTCTTTTTTCTTTTTACAGGCTAGATGGAAGCACCCCGATACCTCAGCGACAAACAGCAGTAGCATCTATGGATAGAGGTGGGAACTCTTCCTTGCTTCTCTTAAGTTCTAGAGCTGGTGGAGCAGGTCTCTCGATTCCATCTGCTTCTCGTTTAGTTCTACATGATGCCGATTGGAATCCTGCTGTTGACATGCAGGCCATGGCAAGAGTTTGGAGAGATGGACAAAAGAAACCTGTGTATATTTATCGTCTTTTAACGACAGGTGAGTGTTCTGCTATAAAAAAGAAAATTGCTCGGAAAAAAGTGTATTAGAATAGAAGGAATTAATGATTAATAATGATATTTACTTACAGGGTCAATCGAAGAGAAAATTTACCAACGGCAAATTTATAAGACCGGTTTGTCTGATGCAATTTCTGATCCCAAAAAAGTGAAATCGACACTAAAATTTTCATCTGAAGAACTCAAAGATCTATTTACAGCCAACTTTGACTCTGAAAGCAGTACTCATGATCTACTCCAGTGTGATTGTCTCGGTGATGGAGTAATACCAGTAAGAATATCATTTTATATAATGTGTGGAACTTTCAGTGACAGTAAAATTGGCATTGAACTAATTAGAAGTAATCATTGAAAACGAGGATTGTGTTTATAGGTCATTTGAAGCTTGCAATGGTTATTTTTACAGGAAACTGAGTCCCCTCTCAATGAAAGCACTAATGAAGTGTTCGGTCAACTTGGTAAATGTTCAGAACCCTCACAGCCTGCCTTTAGCATCAATCAACTCAGATCTTGGGAACATTTAAGACCCTCCCTCAACACACAGCTATTAGAGGTATGTTAGAATTAATTCCTTTGAAAACATCTGTTGAATTCTTTATTTATAGACAACACAGGGAAATTATAACAACCATGAAAATTGCTCAGTCTATTAACTGAGTGAAAAAACGTATTTTAAAAATGTAATAGATTTATAATTTAAATGAAAACAATGAATATAATACTAATATCAAAAATAACACATTTTTATAACGAATAAAAAACAGATTAAATTGAAAATTTTTACATGAAGAGTAGGATATAATAGAATGGAAATTTAATGAAGCACAAAACAATATGTGCTTAAAAAGTCGATTGCGATTTACAGAAGATCCTCATTCAAATATGATAATTTTTCTGTAAGTTTCATTTCATTTTTGCACATTTATGTAGTCATTTTTAACTAGGTACTCAGATAACGTAAACTTGAACGTCGGGGGCATTTGTGTGGTTATAGCAGTAAAGTAATTGAGTAAATAAAACTGAGCGAGGCTGTATTTGGCTCAATTTCTCTTTTCTTAACTGGGGCTTTATACTACTCTCGTTGCAAAATGTTTATTTGAAAGATTATGCTTCGCTGTGACGTGTCATATTGTATTTTTTTTTTGTTTGTTTCAGGACTTGGGCCTTGCAAAAGCTGCAGAAAATGTTACCTTTATATTTCGGAAGGTTCATCAAAAAGTTAAATAACTAGATATCATATTTTTAAATTAATTTGAACTGAATGTTACTAATGAAGTTGTTTTTTTTTGCAAGGTACTCTCTTTTCTTTGGCCTTTTTGGTCTTCACAAACTCGTGATGAATTGTATCATCGCTGAACTGTCAAAGATATGAAATTGTTTATAAATTGTTAATTTTCAATTATTACTATTCATTTTAGAATCTGTGGTGCTTATTTTAATTTATTTGTTTTGTCTCTATTCACTGTCTTATTTATATCAATGAAAATAAATGTTTTTATTATTTATTCTGTTGTAACATAACAAGATAAGTTAAATGACTAAAAACATATTTATGTTGAAATTATTTTTTTATTAACTTTTAATATAAGTTTTGTCACTAATGACCTTGGTTTGTCTTTTGGTATCTTCATGCATTCAAGTGCACAGATGAATTTAAACTAACAAAACTTCTTGGAACAATTGCATAAAATAAAATTTAATAAAGCACTCTCTGTTTATATCTTTATAGTACAAGTCCTAAGCTAAATGCACTTGATCAACTAAATTAATAGACATAATCAAGTTATTCACCAAACAAAATATCAATCTATCACTGTTACAAGATGCTTATGTAATCTATATATATAAAACAAAGTGGGGTTTGTTACACCACGTATATCTCGAGAATGGCAGCACGGATTTTAATGATCCTTGTTTTATTAAATTCGTATCCCCCTATTATGAAGAAAATAAATGTCCCCATACAATTTGTTTTTTTTGAAAAGTACAAATGGAACGTGGACATTGTATGACACGTTGTATGCTGTTTCCAGTAAATCCACCAGATGGCGTTGATTACATTATATTTTGACTGTTGACTGCTCGCTATGTATACATGCGCCGCAATTTTGAGTTTTCATCAATTTTTATTAAGTTTTAATTCCGATAAATCATTCTGATGTGAAAATCTATTTATCCAATAATGGTCAAACACGGGATTCATGGCTCATAGGGGGAACAGTGTATTTTGATTAGTTTATAATGTGGCGCAACTTCTGTGAAATAGTATTTAAACGATATTGTATACGAAGCACACCGTTCGTACAATGCATTGCAATACCTGCTGATTTTATGGCAAAGAGACGATGAATATCAATTCAATATCAAGATGATAAACCTATTGAGCGGTGGGTATCGAAATCATCATTTTCATTTCAACATGATAATAGTTTTACTCAGCAAGAAGGTTAGCTCGATGAATTATAACGCATAACGTTTTTAATATTATTATTTCATTGATATGAATAGAATACACCAACATGGCTCACAATTAAAATACACTGAACTCCGTTTTTACACGATTTAGAAATAACACGGTGCAAAAAAAGAGAAATAAATCGACCATTCATTTAAAAATTTCGACAGAAATATTACACAGTTTCTGGATATCTCAAGAGATGAAAGCTATGTCGTACAAAATGTTCGTCAACGGCTTCGTCTATTGTCTCATAGTGATAGTAATTAATTTTTCAATCGAGAATTGGAACGTGAACGTGAATATGATTGAGATGCATTGAACCAATCAGTTCGAACGAATGTACCACTGTTGAACCCACAGCAGAAAGAAGTGTATGATACGTTAATGAATGCAATTGATGATGGAAATGATGGCTTATTTTCCCTCGATGCGCCCGGTAGAACTGGGAAGACATTCCTCATGTCATTGATTTTGGCCACTGACATGCAATATTGCGAAACACTCAGCAATGGCCGAAGTTTTGGTAGCAAGTAAAATCATCAACTGGGATGAAAGCACAATAGCGCACAAACGTGCATTCAAAGCACTCAACTGAACTATAAGGATCTGCGCAGTGACTCAAGATCTTTTGGAGGCGTAATGATTCTACTATCTGGCGATTTCTGCCAAACACTACCAGTCATTCCAAGATTGACCACTGTCAATGAAATAAACGCTTGCCTCAAATCATCGACTCTGTGGCGTTATGTGAAGAAATTTAAGCTGACGACAAACATGCGAGTTGCATTGCTAAACGATCCATTTGCCGAAGATTTCTCAAAGCAATTGCTGACTATTGGTAACGGCCGTGTTCCTGTCGACGAATCGAACGGATTGATTTCGTTTCTGTCGATTTTTTGCAATTTCGTCTCAACGAAAGACGACTTCATCAACAATATGTTCCCGAACATCTAATCACAAAAATCACAATTGGTTAATTGAACGAGCAATTCTTGCAGCAAACAACAAAGGTGTGGATCATTTAAACTTCACAATTATAAATCAAATCATTGGTCCACTGCGTTCCTTCAAATCTATCGACCGTGTAACAAACGAAGACGAAGCAACCAACTAACCAACTGAATTTTCAAACTCATTGGATCTGCCTGGCTTGCCACCGCACAATTTACAATTAAAGGTTGGCTCGGTAGTCATCATGTTTCAAGTTATCAAGTTAACACAACACGTATTGATTCTGAGGCGGTACGAAGTTCGTTGGGTCAGCTAGTTAATTATAAATAATCATTTGAAATAATTTACTTATATTTGTTATCGTTCCGGCAATCACTAAAGTCAATTTATTAAATGTAATACTATATTTAGCAATTTAAAATGGAATGTTAATAATAACTTGTATAGCATATAAGTTCAAACATAATTCTGATGAGGGCCATATCTGAAACAGCTATCCACCATTTATAAAATAATGTTGGTAAAACTAAAATACTTTGATATTTTTTCACCTCACTGTAGTTCTACCAAGTAGATTGAAATATGGAGTTATCCTAAGAATGGAAAGTATAACAGGAAAGTAAAACAAATTTGTCATCAAGTTATTTAAAATAATTGTTTTTTATTTTAAAAAATACAAAAAAAAAACATAAACAATATATTTTACTTTTTGACGTGAATTAATAATATGTAATTAGAGTACGTACACAGGTACTTCAAATACCTAAAACTGATTTTCATTTGTCATTTAATTAATCTCTTGTTAGTGTTGGTAGTTAATGAAGTTCGTTTTAATATTAACATACTGTACTCGTTAAAAGAATTCAACTATTAATTACTGCATAGGTATTTAATTGAAATTTTACTGCCAGTAATTGTTAAAAAAATTCACAAAATACAATGAATTCTAGATAACATCGTACACAAAAAATCATTACTGTCTTACATTTTGTTCAACACATTAATTATTGTGCAAGGAGTGTCTTGGTAAAATTAATTTTGATTGACAATTCCTATGTTCATATTATGTATGTCTAAGATTGTTTGAATTGAAACTCTTCTACTGTCAGGTACAAGCCAACAGTGTTCAGTAATTCCAGATAAGGCAGTAAGCTAGATACATATAAATTATTTCTTTTCACGCCTTTTGTTCAAATAATTTTTTCCCTAGAAATTCTAAAGTCTAATGACATTTTCATTGTTTCAGACTTGTGTTGAACAAATAGACAAAATACACGAGGATTTCAATCATAAATATGCAATCAATTTTATTATTACTCTAACTAAGACACTTATTATCAAAATACTAACGTAAAAGTGATATAGAAATGCAAATATATTCGACACTAGTTAAACTGATAATTATTATAGATAATGTAAAAAATATAGGAATGTATTTATGTTAATGTCTAAGGTCTACCTACGGGTATAATAAATGTTATAAGATCGGCCATGCTACCCCATTGGGCTCTGTTGATTTGGAATACGGTGACCCACGTGACGATGACAGTTGTCCAGATAATTGTGCCGATCCCTGAACATATAACATCTGGAAATATAAATCATAAAATTTAATTGTTTTGTTTGTTTGACTAATGTGCGCTTTGAGTAAACACAAATGCTCGCGTAACTAGCACCCAATTAAAGTTTCACAAACTTAAAAATTGTACGGGATTGAGAAGTGTATGCTTGTTATTATTGTGAAAAACAGAAAGGCGGCCAAACTACAGTCGCATTTATAATTAACTCCACGAGAAGACATAGATTGCAAAGCTCAAGTCATTTAAAAAAAAACTACATTATTTGGTGTTTTATGAATATTTTTCGAGAAGACGGTCAACCTTAAATCCACTGGATTATTGAACTAAGAAGGATTCGGAAAAGCAATGTGCAGGCCTGATGATGTTTGAGAAGGATTGGAGAGACCGTAATCCTATATTGTATTGATAGACAAAAAAAGTGAACTCAATTACTACAAATAACACAATGATGTTTCAATGGAAACGAGGGGAGGGGAGAGGAGGGTAATCATTGCTTATGTAAGTATTTGTAAAAATTGTGTGTTTATGGTGTGTTTTTGAAGGTTTTAACTCACATCTTTTTATCTGCTTCTGTTCATCATATGGAGGTTTACGAAAAGCTTCACCGAAAAACCAAATGGTGTTTACTGCCCATACAAAAGGTAATAGCAGGAATCCAACTGAAATAAGACAATTTAAGTAAAAATTATAATCTTATGTACAAAATGAAGCAAATGAACTTTCTGTATTCTTTGATAAAAGCAATCTGTTAATTAATATTTAAAAAATCAAAAATTCTATTGGAAAATATTCTTTAAAACATGCTACTCTTTTTACAACTGCTTGAAAATATAATGTCGCAACAAATAGGAAAATATCAAAAAAGCAAACATTGGATGCAAGTAAATTGATAATTTATGTGTTTTACAAAAACGCCACATTTCAAATTTGCTCTATGATTTGTTATAAGAAGTTTTATTTGACTTAAATTTGAATCGTTCAAACTATGTACATTCTCACAAATTTTGTCACTAACGACCCGGGTTTCCCCTTTCGGCATCTTCAGGCATTCAAGTGCACGAAACCCGGGTCGTTAGTGACAAAATCTGTGAGAATGTACATAGTTTGAACGATTCAAATTTAATATTGAAATTCCACCAAGCACCTTCAGTCGAAATCTTAAATTTATTTGACTTAATATTGTTATGACTTTCAAACTGATATTTTATTCGCATTTCGTGTAAATTATGGGTTTCTCTGATTTTCTTGTATGATAATTCGGCACTGTCCGATTCGTAATCGAATTTCCTAAAAAACTGCTTTATTATAAGAGATATTTGGCAAATTTTCAGGTAGAAAGAGTAGCTCGTAGAAAAGCATATTTACCTTTTTATCATATAACTGTCGTCGTAAGATGTATGTCGTATAAAAAAAATGATGGCAGTAACTGGTTAATAATTTGAAATAAGTAAATAATTCAATAAAGTAGCAAGATTTTTATAATCCAATTTGACAAATAATGCGTAACCTCAAAGAAAATAAATTATGACTCACCTCTAAAGTACGTTCTACACAAAGAGAGTTTTTGATCATTTGGAACACGAGACAAGTCCATGATGTGAATTCAGTTGTTTGTGTGGTTAATATAAAGGTGCAAACAATCTTGATTTGAAAGATTTTCTTTATCTGTATTTAGGCTATTGAGCTTTGAAAATTTTGACATTTAAGTTTGACAGATCAACCTCGGTGCTTTTAGAGTTAAAAAATATTAATTATAGTTTATGTTGCTGTTATTGTATACTTACAAGTTCAGAATACTTGACAGCTGAATTATTCTTTTTTTAATGAATATAGGTAAGTAAATTACAGTTTATAAGTATTTAAATAAAAATGTAAAGCCATTATTAAAAATGACTATAATTTATTTAACGCGCTCTTTTTGCACTTATGTAGTAATCCGCCACTGAAGAAATATAACTTGAAAAGGCCGTGGAAGAATAAGTGAGATGACAAAATAGTGTCTTAGAGAAAATTTATCTTTAAAATATGTAGATATTTGAGTATTTACTAGTTATTTTACTAACAATTACGTAATGTTAGGTATTTACTTACTAACATGAATTAATTCTTGTAGAAAACGTGATTATTAAACTTATGCCATGGACTTATTTCAACAATGTATCATAATATGATATTTATAGGTATTATAATATTATCATTAATGGTTTGTTAACTGCAACTCTTGATGGAAAGGATTCCAAAAATATTATATGACATAATCTTTTTGTACAAATTTTATCATTTTTACAATGACCAATAACGGTTTTAATCATCGCGAAACAGTAAAGTTTTCTTTTGCCATTATTTAAATGTCTTCGATCACAACTTTCACAGTGACCTCACCGGGAATTTCGATTCCAGACCTGCGTGATCAATAGAGCAAGCTCTAACCAACTGGGCCACAGCAGGCAACAAAGAACTTGGTGTTTTTGATGTCAATTCACATCATTTCCTCTCCTCCCATCCTTCTGATCCTTTAATAACTGGGTGTAGCAATAGCGATTAGCCAACCACTAGTCCTGTTCTAGCCTTATCCTTTTTCCCTGAAAAAAGTGAGGTTGAGCGAGTAACAAACAGTTCTCGTTGAAAAAAAAACTTTTGTTGAGATATCTCCATTATGAGGCCATATTCTCTACATTGGGAGCGGACATAGATAAAAAAATAAATTAAATGACCAACTAAAAAGTTATTTAAATTGTAAATTAAAAAGAACTTTTTAATAAAATTTGCTTGTTACACTGAATTCGCTACAATTCCTTATTAATACACTTTCTCTTCCAAGTAATATTCAAAATACATATTATGTACTAGTTTCGATGATGAGATTTAGTTTTATTTTGAAGTACATATGTGTTACATAAAAATCAAATACCTACGTATATTTTAACAACTAAACATAGCAGGGTTGTTATTGTTAAAAAATATACAACACAGTACCTAGTAGATCATTGAACTACGGTATAAAGGACTTTTATTACCTTTCTTGCACATAACATAATTCTAATAGTTATTTATTGTTTTTTCCCGTGGGCGCCAAATTTTACTATCAAGACGATTTACGACACTCCTGAAACCTTAGTTTTTATACCAAAACATCATACAGTAAAAAGGGTCGTTTTTCTCATATTCTTATACAATATAAAATAATTCAAATAGTAAATATTTATAAAAGGAACGCTGTTATTTCCTTTTTGACAGAATAGGTAAGATACAATGGCTGACATCACTTAAAATCTGCTCTAAGTAGAAATTATTCAATTGATTTAAAACACTTGAGTGAAATAAGGATAGAATAATTGAATATGCTTGACAATATATGTTAAGAAAAAACTTATTTCGCTCTGAGAATGTAAGAAATTACCATTGTCAGTGGCGGATTAAGCATATGGAAGGGCCCAGGCACAATAAAATTTGGAGGGCCTAATTTTTAGATAACACAAGATTCTCAGAAAATTCAATATCAAATAATTAATATCTGAACAAAAAGTATATGAATTATATAATATAAGCCATTTGTGAGGCCAGAACGAACAGATTTTTCTATCGATTCAAGGATTTCAGTACGAAGACTGACTAAAATTTCCTGTTATCACATACCCGATCCGTAAAAAATTGGATGATGAGAAACACCAACCACTAGTCCTGTTCTAGCCCTATCGGTTTATCCCTACTCAGTGGCGGATTAAGCACTTTTGAGGCCCCAGGCGCAATAAATTTTGGAGGCCCTGCTTTTCGAATAATATGATAAATAATAAAAGTGCTGCAAACCTCTTCGTAGAATAATAATGAATGTTGAAAACTGAAATTAAAATGCAAAAAAAAATATTATATACAATATAATATTTTTTTTTGAGGCCCCCGAGATTTGGAGGCCCCAAGCGAGCGCCTCTTGCGCTTATGGGATAATCCGCCACTGTCTCTACTCTCTTCGGAATGAAAGGTTGAGCATCTGAGTACAATAAGGTCTTGTAAAAAGTTGTAGACTCTATCTACGCTCTACATCGAGAGCAGACAAAACTATACATTTCTAGCCTTGCTCAAGGAATCAATAAGATATCAGTTGAAGTTTTCAATAGAAAAAAAACATTAAATTCAGAGATGGGCTGGAGGGGGCTCGGAGGGGCTCGCGCGAGCCCCTTGTTAAATTTCGGCGCGGCCGGCGAGCCCCTTGTTAAGATAATAAAACCATTCGTCTTAGATCAAATCATCGCATAACTGCAAATTCTGTAGATGGTTAAATTTGAAAATTAGTTGCCCCTTCATTTTTTCAATCAGTGTTGTAGGCTTCTGTGTCGGACCACCGGGTTCGACTCCCAGTACGAAACAGCAATTTTTCAATAGATTTATCTATTTTCTGTTCGAAGGCATCGGTGTTTATGATGTCATAAGATTGCCTCCCACTCTTCCGATCCTTCAATTCAACTGGGCGTTACTATTAGTTAATCACTAGTCCTGTCTTATCCATATTATTCTACCCCTACTACTCTCTTTGGAAAAGAAAGGTTGAGTGACTAAGTAACGAGCAGTTCTTGTAGAAAAATAACTTGTATTAAGATACCTTCATTTGGAGGCCATATGCTCGACATTGGGAGCGGACATAGATAAAAAATGGATATTTACCGAGCCCTTGTTAAGATATTGGCAGCCCACCGCTGATTAAATTGTACAAAAATATAATGGTATGAAATGAATGCGTGTAAAATAAGCGATTGTCGCCGTTCTGTGGAATGAGATGTTTTGAAAAAAAATCCGCTCGTTATCTGTCTACGGCCAAAAATAACCAGACATGAATTTAATTATAACGACTTAAACTAAGACATTTCGAGCCATTAAAAAATATACAATTAAGAATACAACTTTATTGCGTTGTCTAGAATCTAGATGGAATAGAAATAAAAGAAAATGTGGACGCGTATATAAAAAAAAAATGGAGTGTGAGCCAATACGTATCGCATCGGAGTGGTGATAAAATGGTGTGATAAAACGGCGTCTAATCGTCCCAATGGGGTTTCCCGGTAAGAAATAACAATAATTACAACCCCCTCGAGATCTGCTTGTGTAGACACGATTATATAATATATTAAATTTGTCAGTTTGATTAAACCATTTATTCATTTTGATTATTTTCAGTCTTTGAACACATCGGTGTCTTAGATGTGACATTTATTTTGCCAGTTACTTTACTGCCGGTTTTACCAGGCTTTTAAATTCTTCATCTTCACCAAAATATTGCTCGGAAAGAGGAGCACATAGCGAACTGAAAATATTCAAATTCATCTGAATAAGCCAGGTAAAATGACACGAGCTTACATCACACTAGGGATTGCAAATTGCAATACCGGAAAAATATATCACCATTGATATTTTGGATATTAAAAAAGTTTAAATAAAGCATACGGTCAGTTAGAATCACAAAACCGTGTAAATCGAAATCGGTATACCACCATTAAAAATATATCATAAACGCGTGATATTCATATTTCATAAATAACCCACGGTTTCTTAGACTAACATCCGATTTTAAATGAAATACTAAACCTACCGGGATCTCCACTTTTATACCTTATATAAATATAATCATAAAACCTTTGCCGACAAACAAATAAATATAATTCTTGAAACTACTTACTAGTCAAATCTGTGGGCATTCCCATGAGCTTATCATTTTCGCCAGCAATGGCTTTAAACTCAATGATACATTTATTTCTTATATAAACACGAAACATTCATTTAACAAGTGTCAGTTCAAGTTCATCCGTGCACTTGAACGCCTGAAGATGCCGAAAGACGAAACCCGGGTCGTTAGTGACAAAATCTGTGTGAATGTACATAGTTTGAACGATTCAAATTTAATATTGAAATTCCACCAAGCACCTTCAGTCGAAATATTAAATTAACATTACACCATTAAAAACTCATTAATTCTGGAGCTTATCAATATTGATACAACTCTAAGAAGTTTTGAAATATGTCAATTCAACGCGGACAATTTTAGAAAACATGTGTGACGGTTTTAATACACTACGAATTTGATTTTGGTTAATTTTCAATACGGAAGTATCGGTAATTTTGCATTCCCTAATCCTCATTTACCCCTAATGAAATCGAGAAAACTAGAGTGTGTGACTAACTACTAGTTCTTTGCAAAAACTATACATCATTCTGAATAGAGAGAGAGAGATAGAGAGGTTTATACCGACTGACTAAACTAGTTGTAGTAAAATAAGATATGCTAAAAAACTATTCGGAGTAGACAAATGCTGCAACAATAGAAGAAGAAACCAACATGTAGCACAAACGAGAACAATACTGAGGGTTGGTTTTTGAAATTTACTTTAATGCGAAACTATTGTCAGTACTGGATACCTGTATACGGACATATGGTTACAAAATCACTGTGAAAATCTTTTGTAAACTTTCCTTTGAAGTAATTTGATATCAAACGCAAATATTGGCCTCTTATCGCATTTGCTCTAAAACCATCCAAAAAACCCGAGAACTGTCAGCGTGGGATTTTATAACAACAAAAGATAGTTTGCTAAATTGATTCGTATTTCGATTCGATGGTCGTTTATTTTACGGGAAGAAACATCAAAGATTCTTTCTGTTACTTATGGTAATTTTATACATATCATTGTATTCAAATTAAACACCGGAAAGTAACAATTACGGTTATATTAAAAAATATCATCATATTTTTAACTCTAACAATTTATAAATTACATTGTATGTTAATATATTTCTTTCTAATAGTGCATATTTGCAAATCTGGCCCGTTCCAAAATTGCTAAAAATTGAAACTTGAATTTCATTTTGTAAACAAATGTACATTTAAAAAGTATTTTTAGTTTTACTGTACTTTGGAATGATATTTTGTATGTTATCAAACCAGTGTTGAGAGTGATTTGTAATAATACTTTTAAATTTTATTTTTATTTACTAAATTACATTCATGGTTTATGTTTCACCATGCAAATACTTGCATTTTTCAATACAAATCTACCGTTTTTTTGTGAAAATAAATAAATTGTCATCCATGAAGAATAGTGATGATATTTTTTAAATAATATGGAACACATTAATTAATAACTGCACTTTGATAAAATCATTGCCAGAAAACGCTCATGAGATTCAAGTTACCGACGACTTACTGTGCGAATGACGGACTCAAATGATGCGTAACGGGCAAGATTTTATGTAGTGACTTTATAAGAGACTGAAATGCACGCTAAACCAATTAACGTGATTGGATTTCTATTAAGCATTTAGCATGGCAGCGAAAATACACCAAATTACAATTTGAAAGCAAAATGACTCAGAAAAAAGTGATTAAACTTGAATTACAAATGCCATGCCACACATATACGATATGACAAAAGCCAAATTCTTATAATTGATACGGAAGCTATGACGTAAATAAGGACACTATTCATTCTCAATTGGGTATCTTAGTTGCAATATGCGAGATTTCGATTGGTTCAAAGAAGTCAGAATGAACTGTATTTTTTAGGTAGAACTATAATAAATTGTAAAATGGAATATTTAATCGTAATGAAGCATCTTGATAGATTTTTAAACAGTTAAATGGTAACTCGTTTTCTCAATTTATATCTTAAATAACAAATAAATCGATGGTTATATGTACTAATCGCTCTCTCTGATACTAGGCTGAACAAATCCCAAACATTCATAATAAGTAATGAAATTTTACTTCCAAGACTTGAACCTTTATTCCAGCAACAGAGTGGACAGAGAAACATTCATAATATCATTATTAAATATATACCTTTTAATCCGTTTATTTATTTGTAACCAAATGAATGGATAACATGCAATAATTTTTAGCCATCACCTTTCAGTTTCTATTCTATCCTCAAACTGGATGTAAATAGAGTGATTAGTTAAATACTAGTTCTCTCTAATCAGTCATTAAAAGCGGAAAGTCCATTATACAAAAGTAGGTTTTATGAACCAATTTTAGCGTTATTTTGAGACCAAGGTTTACAATCTAGTCACCGATATAATTTTTTATTGTAAACAACTCTGAGGTTCAAACGAATATCAAAGACAAATAAGTGTTTTTAGATATAACTTTATTATCTTCACCTACTGATAAATACCGTAATTTTATGTTTTATTAGTTTATAGTAACAGAATACGCATAAAAGATAATCTATATCAAGCTTTATTAATAATTTTTCAGGAGATAATAGAATTTTTGCTTTCAACATTTGCCCAACAATAAGTTACAATCTTAACGGCAATTATTAGCATTTTTAACTCCCTAAAATGTAAATATTAAATGAAAAACTTTCTAAAGTAAATATAGCCAGTTAACTAACTAAAGTCAGTCAAAACTCAAATTTCAATTTTTCAAAGGGAATCTAATGGGGTGGGCAGATAGATGGGAACCCACTCTAAACTTTTCAGGATAATAATTAATATAAGGATTTTAAAATTATTTCAAGACAGCCTAGAAAGCTTATTATTTTAATAATAATCACATTTCAAACTTTACCGAATTTCGTTTTCGTATGTTCGTAGTATTTATTATATTATATGTTCATAAAAGGAAAAATGCACGAAGCAGGAGATGTCAAATTAATGCTCGAAAAAATACAAATTAATTTATTTCTCATCAAGAATATTTTTTGTTTTGCTTAATTCAACCTAATTGTAAAAGCCTTCATAAGGTTTCTGAAAATTTAGTGTACGAACCCGTTTAAAAATAATATTTATGAAGAATGTTTTTAACGCAATTTCTACATCGCGATTGTCTGTAATATTGAAATAGCCTATTTCCGTTTTATAGAAGGGTTGGCTGTATTCTCCGACTTAATGTGGCCGCGAGCGATGGTTTCAAGTATTCTGGCTCGAGCCTAACCAATTTAGTTTTATTCAATTAATTACGATAATGTAGAAGACAACACGTCACGCCAGCTCACTAGTGGTTCGCTATTATGAAATTAAAACATAATGTAATCTGTATGGTGCCTTGAAAATATTACACATAATAGCTAATATACAAGATGGCCTAAAAACGCTGACTGCTTCTTCTACTTTTTTTTTAATTTATTTTCTAAACCTTGTTAATAATCGAACGGAACCGAACAAATTTATTTCCAACGTACAGATAATCGATTAAATTTTTATACCGCTTGTTGATAAGAATTGCAGTATGTAACACCATATACATCAGTCTGGCGAATTGATTATAAATAGCATTTTTTTATCGATGTCTACTCCAAATGTAGAGCATATGGCTTCTTAATGGAGGTATATTAACAGAAGTTTTTCTACGAGAGCAGTTTGTTACTCAGTCGTTCAACCTCTCTTTTTCAAAGAGAGTAAGTAGGGATAGAAGAATAAGGCTAGGACAGGACGAGTGATTAACTAATCGCTCTCGCTACGGTAGATCGAATCGATTTTACAATTATTGAAAAACGTAAGAGCTTTTTTTTTTTATCTCGCTGTCTGATTTCAACTTTTTTCGCTGGCTTGGCTAATTTCAAAAACCTGGGAATTTAAAGATTTCACAATCATTGAAAAATGTGAGAGCTTTTTTATTTTTTAGCTTCATCTGACTAGACTACCAGCCAATGTTCCCGCTAAGGTGTGTGCGCACACACCCCTCAAAATGTGGCCGCACACATTTTTCCACCCCCGCACAGGCCAAACACAAAAATATTCTAAAAAAAGTATTTTTTACCAAATTTTATTTTTGCTCAAATACTTTTATTAAGCTCACCAAATCTTCCACAATTTTTTTCCACATCTGGCGTCAGTGAGTACTTTATTACATATTTGCGCACATTTTTCATTTTGATGAAAATTTACTGCTCACAGAAATTGATGGTCCGCACACACAATAGAAAAATTAGAAAAATAAAATCACTGGCACGCACAACGTTCCCTACGTTGTGCGTGCCAGTGACTCAAGCTCAATTTTTTTCTACCGGATTTAACCGAATTTTTCCTTTTATCCTGAATCCCGATTAGTACTAGTCATAGGTAATTTGGTAGGTAATCAATTAAACGCTCTCTAAGCTGATGCGATCAAGAATGCATTACATGAAGAGCTGTTAATCAGAAGCTTGAGATAGAAGATAATAATACATATCACGTTATATTATATCATATATACCATAGGACAATAGAGACTCTCCTTAAACAGTTGGTATGCGATTTGAATTGAAATATTGCTAATCAATATAATATCAATTCAAATATAAGTATTTACTAAGTTTTGAAAACCCAAAGTGGAATTAATTGATGAATTAAAAAGTGAATTGTGTTTCACACTATAACAAGGAATAGAAAATCAACCACAATGCCTGGCCATATAAATTTATTAAAATACTTTCACAAAAACTTCACTACATATAATTTTATCAACTTGATTGGTTGAATATTTTTTGGCCTTTCTGTAAAAAAATACGTTTTTTTAATTAAGTTGTATTTTACATGTAAAAATTTATATGGTGATAGATCATGGTATTAATTTTAGAAAATGTAGATGTAATCATTGTATTTTTTTTCAAATATTTTTAATTTTTTATACGTCTCGATACTTTAATTTATGGTTAGTCTTGTATCAGGTTTACTTTATTAAAATAATTGTCATACGACGCTCGAGACCAACTCAAAGAGTAAATACTTAACGAAAGGTCTCAAATTTAAATTGGATTTTTAAAAATCTGTTTGACCTTATTGGAGACTTGAGCCTAGATCAGCCTTATCGGTAGGACGAAGCCTTTACAAATAGACCACAGACGCTGACAAAAAAACAGTGTCTATCTATTTGGTTACTTAAAAAAAAGATTTAAAAAATATTTATAATTTTTTTGTATAGATTCAAGTGATTTATAAACGTATATAAAAACTAAATTTTAATCGTTCATCCGAGCACTTGAACGCTTGAAGAAGCCGAAAAGCAAAACCAAAGTCGTTAGTGACGAAATTTGTATAAATGTACATAATTTGAACGATTCAAATTTAATAATGAAATTCCACCAAGCACCTTCAGTCAAAATCTTAAAGTAAAGTATAGAAAAACAGAGAAGTTTAATAAGCGTACGAAAACAAACGCTGCGAAGGTCACGAGTGCTGCATGCATACGTTAACGAGACAAAATATCATGACAAGCATTTTCTTATACAAAATAAGATGCAAGTGTTCTTGAAGCAAGTTGCGTGCACATCCAAGAGTAATACAAAGTACTGAAAATATCGACAGCGAAAAGACAAGGCATTAAATGAAAAAATAAAACACTTGTTGTATTAATTCTACATCATTTATTAAATCTCAGGATCGGTTTTGCTGATCGTAAGTATTATCGACTGATGAAATTAACAACGATACAGGGTCGTTTATATAAAATTTAGTAGGACCAATAACAAGGTTTGACAAACGATTGGTGGAAAGTATAATATTATATAAAAATAAATTTGATGAATTTGTTATTCCACTTGTTGTATAACAATTTGTAACAAATGTTTCGCAAAATAACAAAGTTTTCCAAACAAAACCGTTTTATATAACAATGCATGTAAAATAAGGCACACGCTGTAAAAAACTTATTTTTTTGAGTGAAAAACAAATTGAAAAATAAGTTCATAACGCGTTTTCTGCACAATGCAGTTTTTTGAGATAGGACAAGTTGACTCTCAGGTACAGAATTATATTGCCTGATAAGTTAAAAATTACACTTTGGTTGTCCGATTTCGATATGCTAAAACTATTTAAAATGATAGCAGTGCAAAAAATCTTAAAAGCTACGGTCATCCGTTGAATATTTAAATTCTATATCTTCTCACAAGAATATAAATAATACTTTTTATGCGAATTTATCCCAACTAAATGGAGTTGACTACATATCAAAATTTTCTTATCTGAAGGAATATTAATATTAAGCTATTTAATAGTTATTATCGAAACAGTATAAATATAATATGAGTTTTTCATTTTTACCATTCAGAATAATTTTATTAAAAATATTTTTTTTATTTTTTCTGAATACTGATTTTGCTATGCGAACATAAAAAAACGGAACTACTTATTTGATATTTGAGAACATATTTACTAAATTTACTGAAATCTTCTGAACAAAATAACGTTTATTTTTTAAATAACTCGATGTTCAATCGAAATTATTCGAAGTTCAGAGCATGATGGTTGAATTATAAATATAGAAATATAGAATAACTGTATTAAAAAAACGATAAAGGAAAATGATAATTTGGAAAAATGGCTTCATATATCATGCCACATTATGCTCACGCAAATATGAGCTCAGGAATAGAACACAGGAATAGATAAACCAAGTTAGCACTTGAAATCTTGCAAGAAATTTCCGAGAAATCTATTCACTGTCAATAGAAGTCATATATTACGATATCTCCTAAATAGCGTGGGACTTATTTGTTGTGACATTGCTGAATGTTTTTATTATTATTGTTGAGATAATCATTTGAAAGATAACATGATGAAAAGTTTATGAATTTAATATGGCATGTTATTTGATTTTCTGACGTAACAATAAATATTATAAGCTACAACTATTTCGCGTATAATAAATATACAAGATTGATTTTTTAATTATACACATACAATATTTTGCCTGATAAATAAAATGTTATTTATTATCATAAAATTAAAGTTATTTTACTGGTTGTGTGACTAATTGTGACATGCGTTTTGCGTCTTTCAGGATTATCTTTAGATTTTTTTAAAATTTACAACTAGGCATTGATTGACTGATGGCCTTATATTATATTATTATTGAGATCCACTATCAAACATTAAAAAGTTCCTCATCCTTTATCTTCATTGATAACATTCATCCATTTCTTTTGCACATTAATCTTTATAACTCCTATGTTGATCTGGACTCAAAATTACAGATCTCGTATTTTTTTGTGTATTGAATTTTAAATTACTTAAGACTTTTTCATCCAAATACTACCGAAATGTATTTATTGTGCGCAAGATGAATTTTGCTATACTGAAACATTCAAAATGTTTTTTACTATAATTATATTGTAATAAATTAATTAAAAACTAATTAAGGTGTAAACATATATAAATTAAGGAGTGCTAAGGGTTAATAAACGCGTGACCGATTAACTCAGACAACCCTTGCAATGGTAATCTCTCAAGAAGTATCGGTGTTTATTTATGCATTTTTAAAGTAATATTTCACAAATTGCATGAAATGTATTTTTAATGCCCAGTATCACAGAATGTGCTTAAAAAAATTAGGTGAATAAATAATCATAAAAATTCAAATTTATGCAAAGATACTTGTTCCAACGTTACGCAGCGGTAATCGTAGCGCTTGGCGTAGCATAGATGGCGTAGCGTAGATATTTTCGTAGCTCTACGAATGGCAGAGTAGATTATAATTATGAAGACAAAATGACGGGGTCGATTCATAATGGAACAATTTTATTTTTAAAATGTGACCCTACAAATTATCACATAAAACATTAAAATATAAACCATTTTTGAATTTTTGTGCATCTAAAAATCATTTTTGGCAGTTATATGAAGAAATCAGGGCTGTAGAGTCGGATAAAACATGACTACGATTCTGACTCCAACTCTGAATTTGGTTTAAAAAAGTAGTGAAAAATATTTTATTTGTTTTTCTAGAGTAGTTAAAAAAAAATATTTGTGGATGCGACGTTTTCTACATTTAACATTTTAAAATTTCTAAGTATGTTAATCATAGCCATTAATTTAACTTATTTTGAATCATTCGGAACGCATTTACCGAGTAAGAAGATGGCCCACTGTACTTTTATTGTATTCAATGTATAAATTATCGGTACCTAGGTTGGAAACTTTAAATATATTTTGTAATTCTGTAAATGAGCGATGCAGATATCCGTATTGATCCAACGAACGAAAAACGTATTAATATAAATAAGCAAATCGACACACGCCGCGTTAAAAAATATAGATTACAAATAATGTTGTAGATGGATTCTGGATCACAGTAAATATATCCCATCGCGGTTTGTTTTATGAAAAATGATTTACGACATTTAAGCGCCGTTCTCTTATTTGATTTTTTCCCATTATCAGGATGCGCGTGTACAATATAGCCTTCATTTTTTTTGTTAACACTTGTAAAATTATTTATTGTGTTGTTCGGTACCATGACGTGTTCAGTGTTGTAGTTAAAACTGGTTCAGTGAATTATAAGTCAATTATTATTATTATTTTCTGTTTATTAAACATTTTTTTTTGTTCTACGTCTACATGTTTTAAAAGATCAGGACCAATGACACTTAACGCGCGTTTTTTTAGAAAGCAGAAAAAATAATTGACAGAATCACATTACAATTGATTAGTTAATACAAAATAATCTGCTTAGTTATCCATGTTAAATTGTAAAACATTGTTCACGATTAATTCTCACTCTTTTAATAGAAGTCCATAGATTTCAAATTTTAAACAGAAAGGGCTATTTAATATATTGTACTTCACTCAATTGTAAATCTTCTTCAAAATATATAATTCAGCACTTAATAAATAGCAAGAAAAAATACACTTTTGAATGATTGATATCAAACAAGCAACATGATTTATTTTTGTATTCGTTTAAAATGTTTATATATTGTCACCTTACCGGCAGAAGTTGTTAAAAGGCAAATAGATAATTCTGAGTAAACAGGAAATTTCAAAAATCAAACTTCTAGCTTCGTTATTTAATCTAACATATATAAATAAAATATATTTATATATTAAAGCCAATATGACACAAAAAAATAGGAATTCGTAATCAAGACTGTCTGCCATAAAATCTGATACTAATTACCAATAGAAAAATGCTGTTTTTATCAAATCTTTAAAACAAATTCACCAAATGAGTTATTGCTGACCAAAAAAACGCTATCCGAGAATATCATTGTATACTTACCTCATATTTGTTAATTTTGTTACTTACCAGCTTCTGCTAGAACGGTGAAGATATAATCAATATTTTAAAGAATTCGAGTCCAAGTAAAACATAATATGTAATAACAGGTTAAGCTTACCTTCGAAGGAAATGAATGACCAGATAAAGTTCGTTATAAAAGAATAGAAGCTTAAAAAGGATAACGAATGTGATTTAAAGGAAAATGTTAGACGTTACTTAAAAACCAGAACAAGTCATCCGTTAATACGGAGATTATAGATCTTAGAAGTTTGCTGGAAATGTTTGCTATGATACGTTTGACTTTGCTTTAAAAGATACTTAAACCCAATTTACCAAATGATTTTTTCGATAATAAATTAAAACTATACTTTTTATTTAAATATAAAACATTTTTTTCAACTGATTCCGCTCTACATATTAAATAATATGACCTATTATATTACCAATTAATGAAAATATAAATTGATACTGGGTCATTCAAAGAAAACTATTATTTATTTTTAAGATGTTCACTGTCAATACAAGGCACTAAATTTAAAAAAAAAACACTCATTTGTACTAATTCCACTTTTATTGTATAATATTAGGACCGTTTTGGCTCATACAAGCATTATAAACTGAAAATACAATATTACAATGTTATTTATGCAGAATAAAACAAAATTATAAGGTTGTGACAAAGAATTGGTAATAAAGAAATTTACAGATAGATAAACAGATTTTGAATCAGTGAAACTAAATAATAGTTACACTGCAGTTATTAAGCGGATTTTAAAATGTTAATAATACTAAAATAGCATAAAAAATATGTACAAGAATATTTAACATAACTTTTTAAAGTTTAATCTACACAAATTAAGGTTTTAATTGATTTGCCAACAGTCTACGATTATGAAAACTGCCATGAGCTTAATAATTAATATCTTTGCAAAGCAGACTAACTTTTCCTAAACGTGATACAATGATGGTGTTTACATAAATGATCTTATATAATGATCCCAGTGTTATGGCTGAAAAGGCATTGTTCTTCGACTATCGTCTTACTTGGTTACGTGAATAAGGCATCCAAATAACAGCTCGCACTTTGCTCAAATCATGTATGGTTTGTATCCGAAGACATGCATGAATGTGATGATTATATAAAACAGTATTTTACTGCACTTTTAAAATAAAATTGTAATTTACCGAAGTGTAAATCTTTTTTTTTTGCGACCATTGCATTTTTCGAGTCCATACGAAGATATGCATAAGCAATAAGTGGAGAACTTGCCGCCTTCAGACTGAATCCAAGTTTTTATGTATTTACGTAATTATTAACAATATTAAGATTCTTGTATATGGCTTTCCTAATGGAATTTTTCCTATCCATTTTTAAAATATCGATGCTTGCTTTGATACATGGTTTTATCATTTATTTCCAGAATGTCGATAGCAATGTAAAATTCTACGAAAAAAAATGCTCACCTAAACCTGTTTTATTTTTCAGCATAATCGTTTGTCTCATATCATCCATGGTTCTTAATTCTCATCGTTCCGGTTCGTATAGGGAAACAGTGAAATCTATGAAAATGTTTTTTAAACTGGTATTATTGAAAACAAAAAACAATTTTTTCTAATCACACTGGATCACCTTTTTAAAGTTTTCAAACGGTACTCTTTTCAGTCACATTGGATGAACTGTTTCTTTTTACCTTGTTTCGTTTTTGATAGAAGAACAAATGCGATTACAAAGAAGTGGAAATAATGATTATTTTATATTAAGAATAAATGGTAAAAACACCAGCAAAGCATCACTTAAATTCACATACGTAAATAGCATAACATAACACATAACATAAAAGTTTGTTAAATAAAAATTAGGTGATGGATAAAATTATGCAACAATTTACTAAAAAAAAACAGTTAAGAAAGCAAAAATTTCAATGTCGAATATAAATCTTTATCACTGCGCTGTGGTAAGCCTTTGCTTCGAAATATTAAATGTTCGTGAGCTTAATAACATATAATAAAAAATACTTAATGTGTCTTAAATACTCTTCTTTGTTTTACTGACATAAAAGGTTTCGCCTTTTAGGATCTTCAAGTACTCTAGTGTACGAATGAACTCAAACTGACTATCAGCAATATCATTGAAGTCATACCTTTTGATCAATACAAGTAACTCTATTCAATTTTAACACTTTAATGTGATGTTTTTTTTTATTCAGAACTGCCCAATTCAAAAATCTAGTAACTGATTTTCTAAGAAATTCCGTTTCTTTGATATCATTTTTTCAGTAGATTATATATAATACATACGCTCTTGAATTTGTTAAACACCTGTTCCTAATATGAGTAAACTTTATATTGCATATTGTCGTGTTGGTATGACATAGGACATTTATAAACATGTTTCATGAGCGTAAGAAAAAGTGTCGTTGAAAAAAGAACAGGTTTTAAAATAAGAATATTCATTGAATTTGTTTGGTTTTGTTATACGATAGATCACTTTTAAGGTGTTCACTATCAATACTTCGTGGTATGGCATTATAGTAAAAAAATAATACACTCTTTTCTACTGATTCCAATTTTATTTTATATAATCAGGTCTGGTTTCGCTTATATAAAAGGAATTAGTAAAAAAAGACTTTATTTTTTGAAAAAACGATAGATATTAAATAAATAACCGATTTGGTGTAAATGACTCAAAATTGTGGATGAAAAGCGATAACATTTTATAACCAAAACTTTTGGTCTCAATTTTCCTAATCGTACATGAGCTTAGAACTATTTGACCGCCAGTTTTTTTTATAACAATCATTAAAACTGGCGTCATTAAAAAACTGTCTTAGTTAATTACTATTACACAAATTATTATTCACGAAATATTCACATTATTGCCACCAGCTGTTGTTGAAATAAAGCAAATACTTAAATGGTTTTACTTAAATTAATATTAATTCAAATTACATTATGGTAGTTGATCACCATTATAATAGTGAAATAATTGTATGGCGGTAAGAAGCAGATGTGAAATTTCTTCCACTCATAGAAATTCTGTAATCTAGTTATCTTTTATAGCTATAATAGTTCGGTATGGGGTATATCACATGTGTAATATGTGTTGTGTAACCTCTTTTCCATTGTTTTATGAAATAAACAGTGTTCCATTTTAAAAAATAAATGAAACAAAATCTATTTGATTCTATCTCATATATTTCGTTGCATTGTAATACATTGTTTTCATAATTTGAACATAACCATATCTATCGATTGAATGTTTAATAGAAACTTAAGTTTTATAATCTCTGGAACATTTACTTTCAAATTTGAATAAAGAGTTTGTAAATTCGAATATCTCTCTCTTAGGCGGTTTGTTATTTATCTACTGATCACTTCAACTGTCACTTTAACTGTCAATTATTGGTGAAAATGTATTATTTCAATCAGTTGAAAATTCTAGCGAATGGCAACACCGATCTTAACCAGATACAATTGTTTTTCCCGCTGTGGTTTAGTTAGTAAAAGCTTGGGTTTACTGACCAAGCGGGATTGGTCTTAATCTCCGGTAAAGGTAATGTCACATTAACATTTCCCAATTAAAGTTTTAAGACATGGGTGTTTGTGATGTCAATTCTCTTCGAGTGATTTACAAATATTCCTATAGAGTTAATCTCGTATGATCTTTCTTTCAGTGTCAAAATATTTGGCACGTTGGTATAAGCCGAAATGTTTTTTTTTTAAATTTATAAAGAAAATTATGATATTAATAAAAATGAAATATTATTACAACAGAGCGTATTTATTTTTTTATAAAAAAATGAAACAGTTATTGTAAAAAATAGTTTTTAACTATATTTGCTGCTGATCTAGTGCATATTTTACGAGAACTGGTTGTTTTTCAGTCGTACAGTTTCCCTTTTCTAAAAAATTAAATATGGGAAAATGTATATTTTGAGGCTAAGTAAGTTATCTAATCACCTTTGTCATGATTTTTCTTCAGGATTGATATTTTGGCATCAAAGCCGACCAGTTTTTATAATTCATATACAAATAAATACTTTTCTTATTAATTAAAAATGTAATAATCGAGAAAATTACTTTTATAAGTATCATTGTGATAGTTAAGTCAAATTTTGGTCATTTAGAAATATGTATATTACTAATGAATATATTTAAGCCGCCTGTGTGGTCGAGTGGTCAACGACGTTGGCTACCGCTACGGAGGTCTCGGGTTCGAATCCCAGTACGGGCAGTTTCAAAAATTGATTTTTCAATCGATTTATGACTTTCTGTTCAAAAGCATAGATGTATGCAATGTCTTGAATTCCCTCCTCCCACCCATCCTATCCTATGAACGGGGCGTTTCGAGAGCAATTAGCTAACCACTAGTCCTGTCCCAGCTCTTTTCTTCTATTCCTACTCTCTTTGGAAAAAAGATAGGTTGAGCAACTGAGTAGCAAGCTTCATCGTAGAAAAAATTCTGTTGAGATAAACTCCATTAAGAGTCCATATGCTCCAAATTGGGAGCGGACATGGTAAAAAAATAAATACATATATAACTGTTATACGAGTGCTTTAGCACAGCGGGTATGTTAGTATTTTATAAAATATAAAATGGTGGTCTGTTTTAAGCAAAAGTATTTAACTTTTAATCAAATATATAAAACAAACTCACTGCAAACATCCTCCCACGCATTGAAACATGAATCTCAATTAACGGACATAAAATAACACGAGTATAAAAAGTGACCAGTAATATATATCATTACAAAATGGATTCTGCAATGAACGATAAACCAATATCAAACATGTTGTACATTTTCAAAGCTTGTGAATTATTCACTGAACTATATGATTTTAGCGATGACTATTCAGTTTTTAATTTCAAATATGGAACTTATTTTTCATAGACAAATTCATAACAGAATTTGACACTAGATAATTATATGTCTACATTCTTCTTCTTCTTCTAATAAAGAAAAAAGAGTAATGGATATTTATTTAATCCAATTACGTTTTAGATATACATATATTTATCGCAATTCATTAAGTATAGTGAAAGCTATAGTACACAATTTCCTACAAAACTTTCCGTTGCCACGGTAATTCGGTCGGATTTTTAGAGTTTTATTTATCATTTATATAACTGTTTGCCTACTTTTTCGTTTAAATTATTATGGATGCATGTGCATTGAACAATTATTTATCAGTAGCAGCTGTTGACCCTTGATTTCATTTAACGTGGTGTCACGTAACTCCGAAACATAATACAAAACATACTCCAAAGGAATAGGACTCCAATAATTAAGAAAGTATTTTATAACTTGTCTATGTATTTATGATTCATAATATTTATAGTCATTGAGTCCATAGTACATTAGTCAACGTCGTTGGCTTCCGTTGGCTCGAATCCCAGTACAAACAGTATTTTTTTCAATCGAATTATCAATTTCCGTTCGAAGAGATGGATGTTTGTGATGTCTAAAAATTCCCTCCCACAACCCTCGAAATTCTAAATAACATAGCGCAGCAAGAGCTATTAGCTAACCTCTAGTCCTGTTCTAACCCTGGTTTTTGTATCCATACTCTCTTCGAAAAACAAATAAAGGTTGAGCAACTAAGTAACTAGCAGTTCTCGTAGAAAAAACTTATACTGAAATACCACCATTAAGGGGTTACACACTCCACATTGGGAGCGGACAAGGTTTCTATAGTAAGGACCTATGTATCTACTTACTATTGGAGGTCACTGTATACATATTATGAACATTAAATTATATGAATTTATAGTATGTATATTACTTACATTTACACCATAAAACATACATATTTATAAAATCACGAACTTATATAAATATTCCCAGACAAAATTGTCATTGTTTTAAACGTATCTTAAAATGGAGTGTATGAAGACATTTTGAATTCGTCCCAGAGGAAGTTTTTCACAAGATGGCCGCCCTATAGATTTCGTACGTGCTAAGTCACTGATAATTTGCCTTTGCGCCAATTCGTTTTTGCATTTCCGGCCAGAAAGAGACAGAGAGATTTGCTTACCGAAATCATTCGCAAATGGCGGAACCGTGTTTTATTTGTTTGAGGTTATGTTACGTTTCCGATTTCCCGCACAAGCTTAGCGCCAATTATCCTGTAGTTTGGCTATTACCATTCGAAATTTAAATAGCCGACAAAACTGGCCGTTTTATATTACAAAGTTTTCATCAAATTCAATTTTGACATTTCGAAAGTGAACGGAATAAAGTGTCCTGTTACTTTTTGTTGAATTAATTTATTTACTGTATTATAATATTGAATATAAACATATTTGTAGTAAATTTTCCACAATAATTGATTGATGTATCATTTTTTATTTATTAATAACGATTTTTTTATTGTACATATTAGACAAAAGTATCAACAATAAAGAATTATTATTAAATAATATCTTAAATAGAACAGGTCATTCACCACTGCTAAATTTATTTCAATGGTTTAACCCTGCCTAATTGATGCATCTAATTAGTTAATCATTTTTTAACGTTTATATCATTTGTAATATTATTATTGTTTGTTTTTCTATCATCCTCTTTTTGCCTCCCGTTTTTATTTTTATTTTTATAATATATCAGAATAGTAAAATTAAAATCATTCGTAATTAAAGCATTTGTGAAAGTAAGATTGTCTAAGAATGCCCCTGAAAGAGGCGAAACACGTGTCATAGTTTGTAGCACAATACGTGGATTAATCTTAGTTATTTTATATTAAATTGAACTTCCACAAAGTTACCGCCGAATCCATCGAAAGCATTAAAATTTATAACTTTCTTTTAACAATGTTAGATTGAGTGTGTATGAATATGCATTTTTTCGTAGGTTTTTTACTATGTTTACTTTCTTAGAGAAAAAAATATTTAAAGCCAAAGTAACCAAAAATCAACGCATTCTATCATATTTGAAATCGTATAATTCATTATTAGATAAGTACCAGGATGTGAACTTATAGAATATATGTTTGAGTCTTATATTCCAAGTAAAGTGGTTCGATGTCGAGAATAGATCGGAGATCAGACTGTGTATTCCTAAAATCATTTGGTTGCCATGGAGTTTGAAGCTAGTTGTGTCACGTACTGCGGATTTTTCCGGAGAGCTTCAAGTCTTCTAACCCCTCCTTTCGACTCGTAGGAATCCGGTATTCTGAAAAACGATCGGATACTATCCATTCGATGTACTCAGTAGAGTTAAAGTATTTCGGCATGTCAAGGATGAAAAACAGAGCAATAAACTGTTAATAAATAATTGTGGAGGCGAAAAATAATGAATTTGGACGAATAATACAATATTTGAAACATTTCAAGAGAAGCTGTTTTTAGGAGAACTGGTTTTTTATTCAGTTACTCTGTCGCTTCGTTCCTGATGAATTTGTAAAATACTACTAGTTAAGTAATCGCTGTCCGCACGTTTCTTTTTATGGATTAGATTTAGACAACACAGAAATCAAAGTATTCAATCGTAGGCATTCAAACTCGTGGACACCTTCAATGAATAGGAAAAAAAACAAGAACGTTGCCCACTTCCTTATATGTATTTAGTTTTAACAAGTCATTCTCGTTATTTCAAGCAGATGGATATCTATTTCGAATTACGACACTCAAAGCATCGTTATTGATTTAGTTTTTACGTCCGTAATCTAAATGCGGAAATGAAGAAACAAAATCAGAACGTAAACTAATAAAACGGCAGTTTTTATGTTGAAATTGTCTATTATTTTACAGCGGTGCAATATTCTATTTTTAATACGAAAATAGAAGCGGAGAATAAATTGAACGGTAGGCAAGTGGTTAAAAACATAGGCTTTTTCATTAAAACAAATTTGTCGCAACCGTGACTAATCTTCAACTGATAAAAGTCGGATCATGTTATAAAATTAGCGGTCTGTAACTGAGTGATCGAAGTTTTCGAGCAAACTTCTTATTTGCTTTCGGTGTCCACGGGATAGAATCTCCGTACACACAAATGTATTGTTTTTATACTGTTGATCGAAGGCATGGATATTGCTGATGTCTATATTTACCAATTTGATTCTATAAATATGCACACAGATCTCTTTTTTTTAAGAGAGTATACACATAAGGACACAAATATAGGGTTAGTAAATGAATAGTGGTTAGTTTGTTACTGGTTAGTTATGTGATTGCACAAAGCAAAGATCTTCTATTTTTTGAAGAGCGTAGAGAGAAAAGAGAGCTAAGACAGAATACGTAGATTGACCATGGAACCGGCTTTTCGTATTTATAAAAAAAATTAAATGCAATCGTACACACTTTTCAAATAACCTACTGAGCAATATTGCATTAAGCGAAATAAGCGATGAAAACCGGTCAATAAGAAAAAGATATATACGTTGGAAGCTGAAGATGATTCTTCAGTTCCAGTTTTTTTTTGTGTTTGTTTGTGTATGAGAATTTTTCTAAATTATGATTGTTTTGTTTCATCATCACTACCATTTTTTCGGTAATCAAACTCAGAATTTTTTAAGGCTAGAACCTAGAGGATAAATTATACAAACCACTTAACTATGATTTCTGTTTTTTTTTATGGAAGCCTTGTTTTATATATTTTCAAAAAAATATTAAAATTATAATACGAATAATATTACCCCGCTTACGGAGTCTAAGAGTGAAATGTTTATTTTACCGATCAGAAGGTTACGGGCTAAAACCCGAGACAGGAACGAAATCGAACTGAAGTTTTTTCAACTAAGCATTTGAGATATTGAATATGGCTGCGATGTCCCAATACTGTCCCAATGTTGATCTTGAGTGAATTAAAAAAAACTCACTAAGTTTCAAGATGTCAAATTCAATGTTCTTACTTAGCTGCGCGCTTGCGCGGCCGCGCAGCATTTTAAAAACACCCACGCTCTCATTCCAGGTTGGCGCGCACTACAATACAACGATTCAAACAATATTCTTTATAAATTGACTTAAAACTAATTGATCAAATTATACTAGAAATCAAACATTTAGCTAATTTAACTAATAAAATAAAATTCTTAAATATTATCAAAACAAGAAATTGATTCAAATGAAGTATGTATATAATATAAGGTTTAGTTGTTAGGAACGACGTAAAAGACTATAATATTTGAAATAAATTTATGAATATATTATACGGATATATACACTGATTATTTGTTTCATTTTGTTCATTTTATTAATTTTTGATAGATTTTATTTTATTTTATGTAAAAAAATATAATGATTTTTTTAACTTCGTATGTTTTATTAATATAAATTATCAAATGATTTTTATTATGCAAATCAAAACAAAAAATGATATTTTTTTATAACAAGTATGAGAAATTATGCCGCGCATTTGTTGGTTTGGCCTGCGCAGTTTTTGAATTATCTGCGCGGTTAATCTCTCGTCTCTGCTGGCGGTTTGTCTAACTATAAGTTATAATGATAAATATTTTTTATTTTATTATTGTTATCGAGGTGCATGGGAGGAAGTGGCATAAAGCTATGCGAACAAAAGCGCGGTTAGGAAATAAAATTGAGCTAGGATTGATATAAAGCAACGTAGAATAGATTGTGCCTGGAGCACCTATCGGGGAATAACACCGCGCGATGCAAAATAATAGTTCCTACGCAATACGAAACTTTTGCGTTTTCCACGCGAAATTGAAAATGCAATGCGAGATCGAACGGTTATTGTTTACGACCTGGCATATCGAAAATCAGAAAGTTGATTTACAGGCAAGTCACGTGTTATTTTATTAAATACATTTCTTATTGCGTAATTCGTTACATGAGAGATATCTTTAAAACACACGTCCGCTCTCAAAAAGAAACTAATGGGATTTATTATAGTATTAGTTTTTCTACGAATACTGCTAGTTACTCAATTGAGCGATTTCTTTTTTTGTCGAGTGTAAGGGTAGAGCAAAGACAGGACTGGCGGTTAGCTGTTGGCTTTCGTTACACCCCTATTTTATTATCGAATAAGTTAAAAGGGGTTGTAGACGTCATAGGCGTTTTGTAAATCGATTAAAAAATCAATTTATGAAACCATTCATAGATATAATTAATACTATTGGCTATTTATCATCCATAAACAACCAGTTATTTAAACTAAAAAGAAATGCATCAAGACGAATATTCACATATACAATTAGCATTATTGGTTATTTTCTCTACCATAACCAAACACTTATCATAACAACATCTCCCAGTTCGGTAGCTGACTAGTTAAAGTATGTACTTTTTGGCCAATTGTGTCATGGGTTCGATTACCACAACGGACCCTTTTAATATTGATTTTCCAATCGATGTGCCATTATTTCTATCCAATGGTAACAACTGGATGATAAATAAGTGTTAAGATTGCCCTAACCTTTTCATTAGGGCTTGTCGGTTTTCAAAAACCGTTTTTTTTGCAAAATTTGCGATATTCGAAAACCGGTTTTTCAACTTCGTAACCGGTTGTGCCGAATTTCCCATAAACGAGTCTATAAACAAAACGACAGAAAATTTGGATATTTTATTTGATGGCTTAAGACCATATGCCCCACATCATATTACCCAGCGAAAGGCTATTTTCGATATCAGGACATTTTGTTACAAAACGATCAGTGGACGCTTTGTGTTTTCTTAAATTATATTTTGTGAAGAGTAACACCAAATAATTTATTGTTGTGTATTATTATGTATATATATAAATAAACAACATAAAAAATTGAACTTTTTCTCGCTATTTTAATTGAATTATCTATTTTTTCTAAAACTTCGAAAACCGAATAAAACCGGTTTTCCAACAATATTGACATTCGACAACCGGTTTTTTCAAAAGTAGATTTTTGTAAAAGCCCTATTTTTCATCTTACCCCCTCCAAAAAGATACGCTTGACGACTGAATTACAGAAGTGCTGCAAATACAAACCATTTATCATGATTAAAAACACAATCTTTGTCTCGTTTATAGAATCTCATTTGAAACAAAAACACGAAAAGTTTTGAACATATCATTAAAAATTGACTAAAAGTCTTAACTATTAAAGTTTAAGCTGGTGAAATCTGACAGTATTTCTTTTTAAGTGTCCAGGCTTGGCAGATATTCTGCTACGTAGATTATTTGACGTAAATAATATTATTATATTAGATTGCGGGAACGATGTATTTTAACGTTGGCAACATATTATCATAAAACGTTATTTCTTAGTTGGCATGGATACGATGGTAATATCGCATGCGATTTTTCCACTTGTAACGCACTCGTGTAGCCACAAAAGAAACTGAATTGTGTGGAAATGTAATAACTTCTTACAAAACGCAATACTCGGTGCAAAATACTACGAAACACATTAAAAAGCCTTAATATGTGAGTCTGTGCAGACCAAATGTTGACATTTCCATAAAATGATGAAGCCGGATGAATAATATTGATGAAAAAAAACACGAAGCACTCTTATTGAATTGGCTGTACAAATGTATGAGATTCTTTTATGAGATGGTTTGAAAAATGATAGTCTGTTTTTTCATTCATAAATGAAATAACATGACTATTAATTTACATGCTCCCAATTTATTTTTACGTGGGCGAAACTATGAGCAAAAACTTTTGTTTCTAAAAATTTATACTTCGCTTATGAGGTATGAGTCACCAGTTCCAAGGGCCGTTCGATTGATCAACTCATTGCCTAGAGAAGTGGACATTTTTAGTGATAGTATTTGTGAACTGTTTGTTAAATTTTACTATTTTATTTCTCTATTTTGTATGTTGATTTTGATGTATTAGGTAGTTTTATTTTATATTTTATATTTTGCCTCACTATATTTGTCAAGTACATGGCGAATTTGCGTCACCTATTATCCCATGTACTGTACTTTTAATTTTTAACAATAAATAAATAACATATATGTTAAATTTGAATCGTTCAAACTATGTACATTCTCACAAATTTTGTCACTAACGACCCGGGTTTCGCCTTTCGGCATCTTCAGGCATTCAAGTGCACGGATGAACTTGAACTGACATATATGACTGAATATATGACTGACTGACATATATGACTGACACATAAAACATATATGTTCTTTAGCTTGAATCGATATACTGACTGAACTGACTGAGACTGAACTGACATATATGACTGACACATAAAACATATATGTTCTTTAGCTTGAATCGATATACTTCTACTTATGTATGTATATCGAATCGCACACGCAGCAGGACATCTTATATTATAGATACCGCTTGTGCCAAATTTGCTGTTTAAAAAACAGTACTTTGGTATTGAAAAATCACTTTAACCATTCCCTAAGTCAGGGTTTCCCAAACTATGTTCCGCTGAACACTGGTGTTCCACGGAACCCGAATAGGTGTTCGCGAAAAAATTTTGAATGGTTTTATACGCTGCAAAACGCTTAACACTTCCTCTACGGTGCTAAAAAATACTTCCGGTATGTTGCTGGCTCTTAAAGAACCAAGTGAAAAAACATTTTTTAATACTTACCGTCGTTTGGCGGACGGTAAAACCCAGGACGAACATTTTTAAAAAACGATATTTAATGTTTTCAAAATCATTATTAAATATATATATCGATTGTGGAAAGGAAAAAGGACGTCACCTACACATTGCAAATTTTACAGAAGGCTCAAAAAAAGTGTTTTGATGATTTTCGGCCATATGAAAATTATTAAATAAAAACAACCTTGAAGTGCATGGATACTTCTAAACTAGTTTTTATTTGACATGATCTATTATTAATTTAAGAAATTGTATAGGAAAAACCTTTTTTCAGTCTTTTTTATTAGTTTCAATTTTCACAAGGTACATCTTTTTCAAACTTAAAAGCTAAATTTAGATACTAATTCGGCATTTGCAGCTTACATCAAGTTAGATACATTGTGATTATTGAAAAAAAGCTGTTTTAAAAAAACTGTGGGTTACGTCCTTTTTCCTTTCCACAGTCGATATATAAGTGTTTCAATGATATATTTATTTTTACTGTTATAAATTATCAAACCTAAAAAATAAGCTATGTGTTTCTTTTAAATTTCTGGTTTCGATGAATGTTCCATTACAGAAAAGTTTGAGAAACTCTGCCCTAAGTGATACAACCGAAAGAAAGAATTAACTATTGCAATCGATTTGATGTATTAGATTCACGGCTGAAAAAAATATTTCCCAAATCGGTTGAATAGGTAGGAAGAGACAGCTGTTGCTGAAAGCCTGACCTCACACTGGACAATAATGATGATAGCATATTTCAATATGACGTACAAGTTGGGTTAAAAATAAATTGAGTATGAATATAAATTAAGCTGTGTAATTAACATTTGAAAACTGTGTTTCATTTTCTGTGACGGCATTTTATCGAGTATTGACAGGAAATAATATTTTAATACAAGTACCACACGATAATCATACTGAGATGCTTCTAAAATAATGTATGTTCAAATAATATTGAACATATGTAAATAACATTAAATATTTGTTTAGGATATTATTCTAATATTGAAATCATCTAGCAATAGATTTTATCATGTCGTACTTTGGCTTGTTTATTGGATTTCGTTTGGGAAAAGTTTTACGAAACATAAATATTATCTATCTGTAAAGAGTATCTGTTTTATGCTTTTCAATAAAATCATAAAAGCATATTTTTGATTAAGTTATGTTTGTTGAAGAGCAGCATATGTTTATTGAATTAAATGAATTTAAATATAAGGTAATGTGGATTTGAAAACATTATTTATGCCTGCAAATATGAATCAGAGATATTGAACAGGGCTGTTTTTATATCAAATTTACGGGGCTTTAAATACTAGGGCGCGTTAGCGTGAAAGTTCTTCGAGTCTCCTTCATCGCTTGATTGTTTTGTTTGATTACTGCAGTAGTCTTATTATTATTATGTTATAGTCCAGTGCTTCCCAACCTTTTTCATTTCGCGGACCCCTAAATCTGAAAACAATAACCTGCGGACCCCCGATTTTTTTGTAATTTCACATGTTCATATTTTACCACAAAGAATGTTGAAAGAATGAAAAATTTCGCGGACCCCCACGATAACCTGCGGAACCCGGGTTGGGAAGCACTGGTATAGTCGGTAGACAAAGGTTACATTAAAATACTTACATATTAGTATAAATCTATTATATTTACTAAGTTTATAAGCAAAATGATCGTGAAGAGCGAAACTGGTCTTCATAAATTATTATAAACAAGAGTTTGTTTCACTCTCATGCGGAGTGAGCTTAAAGTAGCTTTCTGCTTCATTCGTTTATTCGTTGTATTTTTTTTTATCAATTCATGTCCGCTTCTGATGTGGAGTATATGACCTCCTATTAGAGGTATCTTAACAGATTTTTACGAGAACTGTTCGTTACTCACTTACTCAACCTTTGCTTTCAAAGATAGTAGAGACACAATTATATAAGTAGGGTAGGACTAGAACAAGGCTTGTGGTTAGGTAGTCGCTCTCGCTACCCTCGTTTTATGGATAAGACGAGCCGGAAAGAATTCAAGACATCGCATACATCAATGCCTTCGGATAGAAATACATAAATCGATTGAAAAATCAATCTATAAAAGCTGTCCGTGATGGGACTCGAACCCGTGACGAGGGTATTCAATCCCGAAGCCTTTTTCCAATCCCGGGACTGGGATCTTCTCACCGAGGAATTTGAAATCTTCAATTCGCTATACTTTTTCCGTGGATTATCTCCAAACCTCGTTTTTTTTTTAGCTCACCGAGGAATATGAAATTCTCGATTTGCCAATTTCGTGTAAATTTTCGGGATTTGCTCAAAATTTCTTAATCCTGAAATCCCGGGATCGCAGCCGTATCAATCTCGGAATTTCGGGATCAGAAAATTGATCGGGATCCAGGGATTACGGGATCCCGAATCCCGGGATTGGATGCCCTACTCGTGACCTCCGTGTTGTAAGTCAACGATGTCGACACATTTCTAGATTTGATATAATCTGTGTTAATTCTTGATGTAGCTCATTTAGTGTATTTATACCATAACACCATTATACTCGATCAGGGCAGTCACGTACTGACCAATTGTATGTGTTAACAATTAATCTTCCAAATAACAGCCAATATTTATGATAAATATAAAAACTGTAATTTGTAAATATAACAATATTTTTGTTAGTAATTTAGAATTTCGACTGAAGGTGCTTGATGGAACTTCAATATCAAATTTGAATAGTCTGAATGCTGTACTCTCCAATTAACCTTGTCGCTCACGACCCGGGCTTCACCTTTCAGCATCTTCAGGCTTTTTAAGTACACGAATGTACTTGAACTGAAGCCTGAAGATGCCGGAAGGCAAAACCCGGGTCGGTAGGAACAAAATTAATAGAATAGTACAGCATTTAGATATTCAAATTACAATATATCGACTGTGGAAAGGAAAAAGGACGTAACCCACACATATCAAATTGTACAGGAGGCACCAAAAACGTGTTTTGGTGATTTTGGGCCATATGTAAATTATGAATTATACACAACCTCTAAGTGCACGGAGACTTCTAAACTGGTGTTTATTTGACATAATCTAATATTAATTTAAGAAATTGTCCATGGAAAACCTTTATTTCAGTCTTTTTTCTTAGTTTTAATTTTTTACAAGGTCATCTTTTTCAAACTTAAAAGCTAAATTTAGATACTAATTCGGCATTTGTAGATTGCATTCTTTTGATAGAACTTGTATCAAGTTTGATATATTGTCATTATAGAAAAAAGTCTGTTTTGAAAAACTATGGGTTACATCCTTTTTCCTTTCCACAGTCGATATGTTTTCAACGAATATTTACAATCGCGAGCACAGAACTCGCCGAGCGCGCGCACATGCAATGAACAGAGCGCACAAAAGTTACACCAGGTATACCACCACCAGAATAAATTCACTGTCATTACACAGTGTTGTTAATTATTGTCATTATAAAAAAATAACCATTTCGCTATGTAGGTCTAAATACCGTTATGTGGCGCATAATTTTTTTAATTTCCTTTCAAAGTTGTACAGCCAGTGTATTTTGCGCACATAACCTTCGGAAAATTAGAGGGAACATTGCTTGTGACAACTGCCAATAATGATTAACAAATAAAATAAAATACACGATGACTTCAGCATTAGTGAAGAAAAAAAATATTAATACTAGTATGGAAAATGATATTTTATTTTATAAAATGAAGAGTGAAAAAAAGTGGTAAAACTTGTATTATTGTCTATATAATATATTTAAATAATCGTTTTAAATATGTGTTTTGTCAATGAAGTGTCTGTAAGGTTTTCCTGTGAATATGTATTATTTCTAACCTTTGTTTTATGATTCAATCTAGAAATTTTCTCTGAAAACGTTCGGCAAATATCAAAACGTGAAATAATCATAGTGAATAAAATTGCGTTTGTCCACGCAGAAAGAACGGAATGCGAAATATGTTCGCACAAAAGCTCCAAACGAAGATCAAAAAAAAGAAAATGTATATTTTAAAAAAAGTTTTGAGACAACAGATGGCTTCGATAAAATTTTAAACAATTTATAACAAGAATATTTGATAATAAATAGCTTACTGTAATAGATGCAAGCGTTTTTTTAAATGTTGCATTGAGGATGAGTATAATGGTCAACAGCGACACCTATAATTAAGACAAATAATTAAAATAACATTTACAAACAAAGTCTTTCAAAAATTATGCTACTCTTGGCAAATATGAAATATTTCAATTTCTCCGATGATTTATATACATTCAAAATTTGGGATTGATAATTGAAATACCGGTCTTTTTGCATTTTCAAATTTCCATTCCATTTGCGGTATTCCGATCTCTAGTCTAAATAAGTTGATTAAAGTTGTGGAATTAGTAAAAAAAGGATTTTAGTATTTTACCAGAATTGGCATTTAACTCTATAAACCTGAGTAAAAAAGACTTTTATTTTTTTAATATAAAATGATGGTCTGCCAACTAAATTTTAATTCAATTAAAAATAAGTGATATCAAATACTTTCATTTTGTACTGAAATATAAGCGACAAAACAAATAGAGTCATTCTTATTTGAAAATACTCATGATACTGTCATATAGTAAAAAATATCGTAGATTGCTTCAAAATTAACGTCAAAATCTTTTACGATGAGATAGTTAGAGAATTTGGCCGGCTTCGGAAACGATCTATTACAGTTCATTGACCCGGAACATTACTATGTCGCTATTTCGCGCGAAAAGCTCTTCAGCTTGAAAATCAAAAGCTTGACCTGGATAAACGCACTGAAAAGAAAAAAAGCTCTCATCATCCTACGTATAATAGCGACACTTTAAAAATCTACAATTATAATGACGTTGGTAGCTTTGTGATAGAATAACCAAGATACTTTCTCCATACATAAAAAACCTTTCTATTTAATAAAAACGTTGCTATCGTCATGCTCAATTTTTATTAATTTTAGATATTAAAAACGCATTTATAAGAGAATTTTTTTGATAATTTAGAAATCATTAATCAAATCTAATGATTTATTTGATGAATTATAAAATATAAATAGTCAGTGGTCTAGTGGTAAGAGGTTTACATAAGCAATCCGATTGGTCTGGATTTAAATCTATAGAAAAGTAAACATTAAATTTATATTTTTCAACATTGCGTTTAAGAATATGACCATATGAGTTTTTTGATGTCTCCTCATGTGAAAATTATTATCTGTTGCCTTGGAAATTATGAGTTGTTAAATAGTTAAAAAATAGTATTTAAATTTATTAAAACAAAAATGTGATGTTTTCTTTTTTTCAACGAATACTTGTTATTACATATTTACATAAGGCGATTAAAAGTAGAAAAACAGTGGTTTTCACATTTTTGAATAACCTAGTTATTTTAAAAATATAAAAACAAAACTAATTGACTGATTCAATTGGCATTCATTCGGTATGACACCATTATAATAAGTAAACATCGAAGTTTGGTATTATGTTCTAGAAGAATAACCAAATAATGTTGATAACTGATATTTAATAATTTTAGTACAACTAACTAACTATAATATTGTTTTTTTGATTATGTCTGCTTCCAATGTAGAGCATATATAAAGCCTATTTCAACAGAAGTTTTTTTACGAGAACTACTCAGTACTCATTTGCTGAACTCCTTGCTGCGCCCCGTTTGAAGGATCGAATGGGTGAGAGGAGATCAGCGCATCACAGGCATTCGCATAATTGAATCTTAATCAATGAAATCATTGAAACATAATTTAATGAAACTGTTTGCAATATAATTTAAGCTCATGGAAAGACCAAATCAAAATAACAACGTTGACAACCAGACTGCAAATCCGGATTTTTTTTGACTTAATAAAGTAAATTATTTAATCGAAAAGAGCTTTCGAAAAAGCTTATTAGAAAAAATACTGTTATTAAGTTAACAGTTAATAATTCTGTTATATCTAAGATAACGATTATAAATAAATACCCTCCTTTGTAATTTATTTAAAGGTTAAAATGCGTATATAAAATGAGTAACTATTATAAATTTTTATAAATTTATGATAATATAATATAGAAAAGTGTGAAAATATAGCAAAAATTACACAAATTGGTTGCAGCTAAAATATTTATTGAAACACATTTTACCACATATGCAATAATCATACTATTCATTCGAATCATGCTCAAAGTTTTTGATGATAACAGCGGTCGCTTTTGATGATTATATTTTAATTAATTTGATGATCCATTTGTTTCTTTTCTTACTGATTGACAGAATATGTTAATATGCACTTACTGAAGGGTCACGTTTGAATTTAAATTTATTGGCTAGCTTTAAACGAAAAGATAGCATATATGTAGATAGGCCTTTGTGGGTTGGCTCTGTTTAGTTTTTTTTTAAAAAGGTCAAGCTAATGCAAAAACTATTTCAGTTTCGCTAGAATTTACTTTTTCTCAATATATCAAAGAGACGGATAAATGTAACCAGCAAAATAAATATCACTTATGTGTTCAATTTTTTAAAATCCACGTCCGCTCCCAATGTGGAGCATACGGCCTCCGAATATGAGAACTGTTTGTTACTTAGTCGCTCAAACTCTCTTTTGCCAAAGAGAGTAGTAAGGATATAAGGATAAGGCTAGGACAGGACTAGTGGATAACCGATTGCTCTAGCTACGCTCAGTTATTGAAGGATCGGAAGGGTTGAGGGAATTTTTAGACATCACAAACACCCTTGTCTTTGAACAGTAATCGATAAATGGATTGAAAAAATGCTGTTGTTTAATGGGGCTGGAATTCGTGAGATCCGACATGGAAGTGCTCAACGCTAACCTGAAATAGATTTTAAAATCATGGAAAATAAAATTGTAAGAATTTAAATCTTAAATCGGGTGCTTAAATTCCCTTTTCTTAAATGGTAAAAATAGAATGATAGGCTTAGAAAATGACACTTTTTGATAATTACCCCCATTTAAAATGCATTTACATAAAACAACGATAAAAATAATCATTGAGCATTCGAACCCTTTAAAGAATATCTTAGTTGTACACAGACATTACAGCATTTTTATTCTAAGAATACGTTCATTTTAAATTAATGCAAGACCCCTTAATAATTTAAGATTAATATCACTTTTTAAATGACACACATTGAACATTGAACATTCCACTGAAAACTGAACTGTAATAAATTATTACTAAAAAAAAAATAAACCACTCATCTGTACTTATTCCACAATTATTTCTTAATTAAAAATACTTGCGAAATAAATAATTGTAGGATAAGTACAGAAGAGTGTTTTATTATTTTTTAATACAATGGCTTTCCACCAAGTATTGACATGAACACCTTTAAAGTGTACTTAATTAATTAGGGTTGAAGTGAGGTTAAAAAAATATGTGGCCTGATCGCCTGGCGTCTGAGGGTATTTTTCAAGGAATGGTTGTATTTATTTAATTTACCCTTTTTACCTGTGTATACGGCAGCCGTCAGTTTTAAGTAGGTTAAATATATACGTAGTTGAGAAGTACGAAAATATATCCAAGTTTTTTTATAAATAATTTGGCATGACAATTCGTAATTCAAAGAACCAAGTCATTAAGTGCGTCCGTTTGTAACTTGTTACTTTATTTTAATTTGTTTTGTTTTATTAAAATGAGCATTTAGAAGTACGTTATGCTTTTACCTCAACACTTATTTAATTTACTGACTTATTTTTTAAATATACCCATTCTACTGAAAGTATCAAACACCAAGATATAGAAAATGTTGAGAATGTTTCAACATTATCTTTTTTTATTTCAGTTAATTTTTAGTTCATGTTAGCGTCAAAGTTTGAGTCTCATTCATCGCTGTTATTAAAAGTTGTTTATTTTTTCTACTATTACCGACAGAAGGTCGTGAACAGATGTGAACAATCCACATTGAAGCCAGTTTACGTAGATACCGTGTGCATTCAAATGCAAATTGTAATAAATATCACCAATCTATACTATACTCCACTATACCCATATATAAACATAAAAATATGTCCATATATATCTAGTCCAGGACATAAAAAAACTACAGAAGAAAGATAAATTAGAGCACGACTCTAAATCTCTGGAAAAGGATGAATAGACTAATGTCATAGTTCGTTACAGTATTCATGCATACAACACACAAAGAAATAAACTGAAGAAAGTTTTTTTCATAAAGCAAAGAGTTATGTTTTTAGTTTTATTAATTTTTAAAAGACCAACAAAATAAATGGAGGGTCGTCGAGGAGAACTGTTCTCAGCTTTATATGATTCTGATGTATTGTCTAGTCATAATAATAAAGGTAAACGTTTGTTGGGGTTTAATGTTTACCTACCTTGCTGTGAAACTTTTAGTCAATTTCACGAACAACCTTGCGAATGGTAGGTATTTTCAAGACATTATAAATAAACCTTGAGATATTGGCCTGATAGACTATAATAATTTACATTCAGATAATTTACATTCAGAAACTCATAATTTTCTTGATGATATTAAATACTGACGAATTATGGTGATGGGTAGAAAATTTTCTTAATAAATGTACTGCGTGTCGTTTGCGAAGCGTGGATAGATATCCATCGAGCAAAAATCGCTTTGTTTGTGATGACATCTATTCAAACTACATTTTGTTTGAGCCATCAAGAAAAACGAGGATGATGTATGATTATAAAACTTTCGGCCGAGTTATTGTGTCCACAGGCGATGTCTAATAATAAGAAACTTTCCACCTCCGCCTCCCTGTTCTATCAAAATTAAATATATTACTGTAAACTATAAAGTAAAAAATATGTAATTGCCTTACAATTTTTTTCTAAGAAAATTCAAATTTATTAAACTGTTTTAATGAAATTACTGAAAACTTTCCGTAGAGTAAATGTCTTTTCAATATAAAACTTTCAACTCATATATAAAAAGATACATATAAAACATGCGATAAATTGAGCATTACATTCTATTATAAGTGTATGTAGATGTTATACACATATGAATGAAGTTTTCTAAATACGTTTTACTTTAAAAAATACTGAATTTCTTCGTCTGGAATAGACTACTCTCTTTCTTACGCTAAAAATGGTCACAGGATGAAATAATACAGATACAATAACACTTGATAAAATTTTACAGTGAAGCATGAAAACAATTACATTTAAATTATTTATTTTCTAAAATAACTTTTGTACAGCTATTTTTTGTGACCAAGAGTAAATTATTTTTTTATTTTAAACTCTTTTGTGGTCATAATTATTTTTTATGGGTTTTTTTTTATTTTTTGTATAAAATTTATCACTTGAATGTTAATTGTCAAATAAATATCACTATTTTTTTATGTCATTATCACTAAGGCATCTAATCGCGGTATCGCGTCCGATTTTCTGATCCCGAAATCCCGGGATCGCGTTCATGTCAGTCTCTTCTGAGAAATCTTGAGCAAATGTCGAAAATTGATAGGATTTTGGAAAAAAAAATGGAGATAATCCGGGCAAAAAGTGTAGGGAATTGAGAATTTCAAATTCCTCGGTAAGCTAATCCCAATTAATCAATCCAGAAATCCCGGAATTGGATAGCCTAATTATCACCAATATAATAAAAAATAATTTTGTTTCCTCTTAATTAATTATATTTCACTTCACTTCTTGTATGCAGCATATGACCTCTTAATGGAAGAATAAAACAATAAGTTTTCTATAAGAACTGCTTTGTAGTCATTTGTTCAACTCCTCGTTTTTTTAAAAAGGGTTAGGATAGAAAGATTACCCTAGGACAATTAACTAATCACCGTTAATTTAGGATTGGAAGAGTAAGTGAGATGTTTAAGATCAAATGTTCGGCATCAAATGCAAACATAAAGAAAACTGCGTTCGCGTTTCGATAAAAAAAACATTACGTAAAAAAATTGGCTAAAGTTACAGGTAACCCCAAAGCTTGACACTTTAAAAGTGCGCACAAAATAAAACGTAACTTTCTAAAACTATATTTAGAAAAGGATATTATTGAATACACAAATATAAAACCTTCATAAATTTTTTTGTCATACTTTATGCGATTCTGTGAAAGGTCAGGCCAAGATGCTAATATTTTTGAAAGTTTTTTAATTACTGGCTGAAAGAAGATGGCAACAATAGATAAACCGGACAAAAGAAAATGCGCCAACAAAATTTATACAGCGACAGTTCTATTACGGAATGGTTTTCAATTTTATGTTGGTATAACTGCTGAACTTTCAACGTTATATTCTGAAAATAATAAGTAATATGTCAGTGAAAAATCGTCTAGCATATGATACTCCTGCGGGAAGACCTGACTGCTGGATGGATGTGGTGTCACAGGACTACTGGGCCAAGAGAACAAGTGGGCCCTCGAAAGGTGAAGTGAGCCTACTAGTAAAATGGTAAACCTTTTCATGGACCTTTAAAATCACGTGTTTATTTGGTATTTTGGTGGATTGCATATTTTTATTTTACAGAGATAACACTATTGAAATGTCTATTTCACTTTAAGGATACTTTAAGGCGTGTAGAATATTACAACGTGTCTAACTTTTCTTTTCTAAAATACCAGTTGGCTCATTTTACCACTGATGGGCCCAAGTGATAAGTATGCAACGGTTACAGTGGATTTGTTTTTCTTATATGAAATACAACGTTTAAACTTTTTGTTAACTCGATTTTAAAGTGTTCACTGTAAATACTGTATGGGCATTATATTTTAAAAAAAAATACTTATTTGTACTAATTCCACATTTATTTAATATGAAGAGGGCAGTTTTTGCGAATGACGACCATTTTCAACATATGAAATTGAAACAAAGATTATCAGCTGAAAGCCCTTGACATAAGACAAAATTTGTTTTGTTAAATTAGTACAAAACAGTGTTTTATTTTTTGAAAAATTAACTATTGACGAAAAATAATTACATTTAGACAGTTCAACACGTTTTTTGAAGGGTTGTGGAGTCAGACTGTTTTAACTCTAGATTGGTGCTCGAAAAAAATGAAAAACTTCAAATCCTTCTAAAATAGTGTAATCAAATTTTTAGGGTCAAAAATATCGTAACTGCATGCTACTGAATCTAAAAAATAATAAATAAAATCGTATTTTAAGCAATGGACGGAGTTGAAGTCTTATTTCTTCACGACTCCACAGTCCTGGTTTTTTTTGTCCTAATTCCTTAATTTTAAAAAGCGATCAGAACCTGTTTTGCTAACTGTGAAAAATACATCCGAATACGGTTGTATTATTATGAAGTAGAGTGCCGCATCGCACTCTTTGACAAACTTTTAAAAAGAGTATTTATATATATATTCTGGTTAAAAAAAACTCAGATATTGTAAATCTCAGTTACCTCAGCATCCTAGTTATCCAAGCATCTGATTAGTTTTCTTTGAGAACTGGGTATAAAAGGATAGCTTGCTCAAATACTTTTATTTGCATATTACTTTTCAATAAACATTCATAAAAAAACAATTTAATAAAAAATATATTAATCTTTCAAAGGAAAATAAATTAAAAATTGGCTTGAAAGGGGGACATATTAGAATATATTTAGTAAAGTTATGACATTGGTAAAAGTCATTTAATTTTGATGCTGTTATATTTTGATTTAAGATTTCGACCAAAGGTGCTTGGTGGAATTTCAATATTAAATTTGAATCGTTAAAACTATGCACATTCTCACAGATTTTGTCACTAACGACCCGGGTTTCGCCTTTCGGCATATTCAGAGCTCCCTTTCCCATGAGCATATCCTTTTCGCCAGCAATGGTTTTAAACTCAATGATACATTTATTTCTTATATAAACACGAAACATTCATTTACTAAGTGTCACTTCAAGTTCATCCGTGCACTTGAACGCCTGAATATGCTGAAAGGCGAAATCCGGGTCGTTAGTGACAAAATCTGTGAGAATGTACATAGTTTGAACGATTCAAATTTAATTCTGTTATATGTATAATATTTACGATAGATTTTTGTCAATGGAAATTGCTTGTTCTCTAAGCCAATCTGAAAGCGTTTTGTATAGCTAGCCTTAAGCCAAATGCTGTAAGACAGTGTTTTCCAAAGTGTGGTACGCTTACCCCCTGGGGTGCGTGAATAGTTTTGTAGGGGTACGCGCTGCACCGGGCTTTGGGTACGCCTGGTACAACAAACAGCTTATATATTTTGATTGTTATTAAAGTAAATGCATTTTTTGACGATTGGTACTCGGTGTTTTGAACATCATAGAAGGGGTAAAAATACGTCTAAATTTTGGGAAAAACTGGTGTAAGACATTAGCTTTGGTTAAGTCGTACACGAGCTCAAAGCTCAGTACAGATAATTTAATAAATTAGATTTGAAATCAATTTATGGATGTGAAGTTCTGTCCTACCTTTCCGTTACTAAAACGGCGGTAAGCCCACCACTAGGGACCGCAATACCGGAAGAATATGGCAATAACGGTATTGAAAATACCAACACCGGTATTAAAAAAATACGACCATTCAAAAAATAAAACACTCAATTGTAATAATTACACTTTTGTTTTATAAGACCGGGACCGGTTTCGCTCATGACAAAGATTATAAACTGACGAGAACATACAATATTGGAGTGCTGTGTACAAAACAAAATAAAATTATTGGTGTGTAACAAACAATTGATAAAACATAAAATAAAAGTGGAATTAGTAAAAATAAGTTTTTTTTATTACTATAATGCTTTTCCATCAAGTACTGACAGTGAACACCTTAAAGCAGCTATTTCCAACCTGGGAGGCGTGGACTATTACAAAGAGAGGCGTGAACAGCCCAAAATTTTTATTTTATTTTCAAAACGTGTCTTTATTACTATATGAAATAAAGGATGGGGAGGCGCGAAGATATTTTTTTTCTTCAAATAGAGGCGTAGTAACATAAAGTTTGGAAACCACTGCCTTAAAATGTAAAATACAACCAATTGTGGATCTCAATATCGGGCGAGTAAATCAAATTAGGTATTTCCATATTATGAAATATCGTCATATATCAATCATAAATTAACAGGATACTTACAATAATAATACATCATTAAAAAGGATAGTAAATTCACGAACCAGTTGTTTATTGGCAGATTTAAAATATATCAATTCATCACGGGAAATTTTATTCAAATATGCTATGATTTATATAGATTCTAAATTTAGTTTTGGTTATTTTTCAACACAAAAATACTAGTATTGATGCATTTTTAAAACCGGTTTTTTTTTTACTAATCCATGTCCGCTCCCAATGTGTAGCATATGGCCTCCTAATGAAGGTATCTTAACAGTATTTTTTTCTACGAGAACTGTTTGTTATTCAGCCGCTCAATCTCACTTCTCTCAAAGTGAGTAGTAGGGAAAGAAGGGTAAGGCTAGAACAAGACTAGTGGTTGGCTAATCGCTATTACTGTACTAAATTTTTAAAGGATCAGAAAGATGGGAGGAGAGGAAACGATGTAAATTGACATCACAAACACCCAGTCTTCAATCATAACTTTGAATTGAATAATTCTCAAATGCACTGTGATCTGACCGGGAATCGAACCCAGAACTGCGTGATCGGTAGAGCAAGCTCTAACCAACTGGGCTACAGCAGGCGACCGATATTGAAAAAACGTGATGAATACCGGGATCCCAGTCTCAGTAATAACGGTATTGCGATCCCTACCAACCACAATTTTCGAATTGTGGTAAATAAAAACGTCAAAGTGGGGATTAAATGTAACGGGACTGCAAAAAGTGCTCTCATATGGCAAGAAAACGTGAATTTAGTGAACGCTAAATCGGGACATCGCTGTAATATCATATTTGCTTGTCGATCTCATTTACGGTAGAATATTTTTTTTCTTTTGTGGGACATCTACAATGATGAAATGATTTTTTGTCGTATATAGGCTACGGTGGAATTCAAATTGATTGAACCGTCTATGATTTCTATCATTTTTTTTACAATGTTTTTCTGTACACGATTTTTTGTGGAACGTTTTATTCTAATAAAAACCTGAACATTTTTACGCGACAATAATAACTATAAAGCATTCCATCTTTTTAACCAAAATCAAAAGTATTAAGCGATTTGCTACATTTTAGCTGCAGAGCGTACTCAAATCGCGTTAAAAGCAAAACTGTAGTTTTATGAAGATCTTCAGAATTTAATTGAATCTAGATAGAAAAGTTTTATTGTTGAACAGTGATAAAATTTCAACAGTTACGTCAATGTTGCTTTTTTTAAATACTGCAATCTTGTTCAGGAAAGATTTTTATATTCTTTGACAAAGACTCATAACTCATTAATTCAATTTGTAATGTTACGACTAGGGTATCCAATCCAGGGATTGGGATTAGCTCACCGAGGAATTTGAAATCCTCAATTTGTCAATTTCGTGTCAATTTTCGGGATTTGCTCAAAATTTCTCAATCCGAAATCCCGGTATCGCAACCATGTCAATCCCGGGATTTCGGGATCAGAAAATTGAACGGGATCCCAGATCCTGGGATTGGATGCCCTAGTTACGACATTTTGAATGATATATTGTTATATTTGTTGAATGATATATTGTTATATAGAAGTCCAAAGATTTAATTATTGTGATAACTTAATGGCATGTAAACATAATTTGTAGGATTTTTATAGGTATCTGTGGCATTTTTTTGTTACTTGTAATTGATTTTAGAAAATAAAATTGTGAATAGGGTGTAACACTTTGTTGTGTTTAAAACACAACGAACACTCGACATCGACTTTACTTTTAAATGATAAACTATAAACTATTAAGGATGACAGACATTAAGATTTATTTATTTATTATAAGCACTCATTTTGGGATTTTATTTTGTTAATGATAATTCATACTTAATTGATTTTTGATTTAATAGTTTGCTTTGCTAAGAGGTCTTCAACTTTTTATTTATAGTTTATTTTTCTTGGATTGTGCTTCAATTTTTTGCTTAGTTGTAATACCAATTGTTTGTCGTACCTTGTTTTTCTTACTTAACTTTTTTATAAATATCACTGTTTCATTGTATTTCTTATCAGTTGACAATGTTCACCATGAGCGAAACTGGTCATGATCCAATAAACTTTATGTGGAAAAAGTACTAAAAATGTTTTATTATTTTTATTAAAGAAGACGTCAAACAAAAATTACCTGTAATTCGTAAAAGCCTAGAATACTCTAGAATATTGAAAAAATTCCCATATGCATTTTTATTGTATAAAAGTAAGTAGTAAAGTAGTAAGTTAAACTTAGATGTCAATATGTAGTTTTTAAATATTTTAATTGAAATTGAAAGAAATACCACCTCGTTTTAAATGCGTGACTTTTCGTGAGATAACTGAATGCGACACAGTGCCGAAATTAGGAATTTGATAACTTTGAATACACGTGATATTAAAATCAACCAGTTTCTTAAAATAGAACATTATTAAGCAAACACCTTTCTACAAAGGATTTATGAAAGTGTCCATGCGAATTCTCGACCACACAACTGAGTAGGAGTGGACCACAATTTGGATTTCAATGAAAATTATTATTAGCTATTGTGGAACCGAAATTGAAGTTATACATATTACAAAAAGCATGACACAATTCAGAGTTTGTGAAAGTGATGTTTTGTAGTAATGAGGAGCACGTGCTGTCCTTGAAAATGGTTTTTGAGAAAACTACCGCAGAACCCATCGTAAATATACCACGCACTCAATTTGAATCTGGTTTAAATTACGGTTTCACACAAAAAACTTCCAAGTGATTTAAAAAATATATGTTTTAAAGTTATTTGAATACATGTCTCATTGATTTTTAAAATAGAAAACATAATTACGTGATAAAAATTAACAATATGTTTCATATGGGTTGTAAAAACTGCTTGGACAATTTTGATGAAATGATTGACATTGTTGTCGGTTTTTTTATGGAAATTTTATCTCATAATAGTGATACGAGTTGATACGTCTCCCGGAAGGATGTCATAATGGCTGAAATACATAAATTTTCACCGCCCTTTCGCTGCAGAACCTGCTAGCCAAAACCGCCCCCCGCCCACGCACGCTGCCGATCACCCCTACCCTACACCTGACGCAGATACAACATGCCCCTTGAAGAGGCATAAAAGCCTCCGAAAGGCTTCGACGCGGTCACTCTCGCCTAACATCCCGCCGCGTCAACTATCCCATTACACCGAACGAGCTACCCTTAAAATTTGTTAACTATAAACTTACTTAGATTATCGAATTGGTTTTTGTGTGTCAACGGAGTTGAACGGAAAATTGTATTAGGTGCAGTATTAATTAATTTCTTATATTTGAAGTTTTGTTTCGGGTTTCGTTTATTCTGCAAAAGTTTTAATTCATTGCATTTCGCGAGTGATAAATCTGTAAAAGAATTTATTGTGCAGTAGCCGAGATACAGTAAGTATAAAAAAACATTTTTTCTTATTAATAACGTTGCTTTAAATATTACGGAACAATATTTAAAGCTTATATTGATTTATAAATATTATTGAAAATAAGCAATAAATAAAAATATATTGTTATAGTTAACATATTTATAAATACATACAAAATATTGTATGTGAAAAACTTTCCAAACAAAAATCAAGTAATAGAAAAGTTTAATTTTTTTAATGTAGGTGTGGAATCTTAGCTTCATACCAAAAATTGATCAAAATCAGGAATTTCTTAATGTCAATTTTTAAAATTTCTGGAAAAATAAAGACATTCTCAAGCATAATATTCCTTTTGTTTGTCCATTAAATTTCTATCTTCACATATTTTGTTTAAATGTTTGAAAGCCCAATTTTTGTTTGCTTAGTAATTTAAAACAAAGCAAAGAACATTTATTTTTAAAAAAATGTAATTTAAATTAAAATGAAGTATTTCAGAATAAAAATCCACAATTTATTACAACACTATAAAAAATATGCCATAGAACTCCGTTCATGTATGTTATAAACTGCAAATAATTATGATTTTTTTATTTCGTTTTTTTGAATTCTACATTATGTATTTTTTTAATCAGATAAATATTTATGTGAATGTGATAATGTCAATGTAGATTTTTATTACAATTCATATGTGCTGATATTATTAATTAAAGTCGTAGAAGAAGAAGAAGAATTTTTAATTGTAGATTCCTAGAATTTAATTCCAACAAAAACTGAATAATTTGAACTACACAATTATGTTTTAAATACAATATCTTTTTGAAGACTGTTGAATATATAACTACGGCCAATTTGAAAAGGGATTATCAAACAATAAATGGAATTAAAAACTTATTCAATTAAATTAAGTTAATTAAGAAGAAAAGTAAATTATGACAGCCCCAAAACCCGTCGCTGTGCATTTATTATTCTCAACTTTTTGCCCCATCTTTTTGTCGGCTTAAAAAAAAGGAAACGGAAAATAAACGACACTTTAACAATAATATATCGACTCTTCAAGTAAACGAGTAAACCCTTTTAAAAGTTATCATACAGTTCTGTAATCGCTATTTCTTTTTTTCGTCTTGATAATTCAGCCGCTACGAAGCAAAGTAAAGACAAATATATTATATTTTGGCAAAGTATCATATTTTTTTCTTAAAAGCGTGCTGTAAAATAATTATGTTATAATATTTTTTACGCCGAAGATTCAACGATTCAAATTACATGGTTTTAACGTCTTGGAGATCGTCGTTTTTATCCAACCAAGTCTGCGTTTGATGGAGCATATCACGAGAAGTGGTTCTGATAAAACTGCTTGATATTCAGTCGCGCAATGTCTCTTTTATAGAAAGAGTAAGAATAAAAGAATGGAACATAGACTTTAATAATAGTTGACTGATTCTTCTCGTTATACCTCTTTCAAAAATAAATGGATGTGTGGGAAGGAATGTAAAAATCCATACGTTAGTACAAAAATCCACAAATAAATTGTAGCAGCTTGTTCTAAGATTCGATCACAAAGACAAAGCAACCGACGAGCAAGACTTCGTCCGCAACAGCTACAGTAACACAGAAGATTATCGTGTCGTAAAATTTAGTTTTCTACCAGTCTTTGGTAATCGACTTACTGTTTAAAGAGAATGTTGTAGATAAATTGCCAAAGGCTACCATGTAACAAAAGTGTTTTTATTTAATAACACGGGCTGATTTGTAATTATGCTATACGAAATAAGCTGATATATAATAAAATATGAATTGGAAGGCTTAAAGCATTTTTTTTTGAAAGATTTTTTATATTTCTAGCTTCAAATAAACTTTAACACCCCCAAAAAATGTTTGAACAATTGATAATGAAAATTCAGTGCGAGAAGATGCTGAGCAATTTTGATACCTTAACTATTTTTATAAGAAATTACTTGAGTATTAAAACATATTAAATCAGTTTTTTGTTTGTGAACATAATTCTTTTATAATATTTCACTCTTCCTTGTCTACTCCATTGTCCGTTAATTCAATCCACATTAGTAGCGGACATAAATACTTTATTTGAATCATATAAAAATCTAATTCTGTCATTTCTTCTGTAATTATATTTAGTAACAAATGTTGATAATGTTAATAATAAAGGGTATCAATAAAAGATTTAAAGGCGTTTAATTTCCTTTCTTGACATATGAACACACTTCAAACAGGATTCAAGAGTCTAGTCTTTTTTCCTTTGAGATTGTCAAATATTAATATAGAATTTAACGAAATACGAAACTCACGCATGATTTTTTTTATTAATCTTATCGCAGTAAGCATAATATGGGTACTCGGAGAATTATTTGATTTATACGAAATAAAATAAAAACCAGACAGCCAGATTCCACAGTTGTTCTCTTTGAAAATAAATATAGGAAAAATCTTTGTTTTTTGATTGTACACACTCTCGCAATAGAATCTATTGATACCATAATGAAATATCTTGATAAGAATTGTTAAATGAGAATAGGTCGTTTAATCTCTTTATTTAGAAAAAGTAATGAAAGGATAAAAAAAGTTCAAAAACGCTTACCCTACAGGATACAGATAACTGGAGGTCCGATAAAATTATCTATTTTTTATTTAACCATGCCTACTCCCAATGTGGACCTTATGAATTCATTATAGAGTTTATCTCAATAGAAATGTTTCTACGATAACTGCTTGGCACTCTACTTTTGACTACAAAAAGAAGGAATATAATGATAGAGATGGTTAACTAATCGCTTAGCAACGTCACGTTTTTATGAAATAATAGAAAAGAGAATTAAATTCAAGACATCGCATACATCCATTCCTTCGAACAGAAAAATCAATTTATAAAACTGTCCGTACTGGGACTTGAACGCGTAACATTCGTAACCAAAGCCAACGACGTTTGACCACTCGATACGAATAATCTATAAATCGTTTTATTATTATTTTTATTCGGTGAACCGAACCCCACGTAACATAATCGTGCAGATGAAAGCTCAAAAGCATTCATCGATCATCCATTTACTGACCGGAATCGGTTATATAACTGTGTAGATTCATTTTTGGATTTTATTTGTCTAATGATTGATTTGTCGTATGCAAATCTCTGTAAGTGTAACAAAAGTACTATATATTTTTTAAATTATCAAAGAATATATAAGAATGTACAATAATAGTTAAGAAAAAAGTATTTTTAGTGACAATAGATTAACATCGTAATTTGAAAAAAAACGGATTTGCAACTGCCCAATTGTACAACGACATCCTTAAAAGAGAATTGTAAAATTTCATGTTGTAAGCAAAGGACATGACAAAAATTTGAGGCCAGGACGAATGATTGTTAAAAAATCAATCTTCAATACGTTTTTACGATTGAATTAAGCTGAAAGCGATAAGAAAAATAAAAGAATTCCTTTGTTTCGTATAAAATTAAAAATTCTCTTCTGTATGTTCTGTAAATTTTAAAAGAACAAAACATTTTGTTTTTGCATCAAGTCTCGCCTGAAAATGAAGTTCTAAAAATTGATTGTCAATTGTACATTTGCATACATTTTTCTCTGTGCTTAAGCTGCTAAATATTGTGAATACATAATCAATTTTACAAAAAATATGTTTCTGAAGTATTTAATTTTTCTTTACTTAAGACGAAAAAAAAATACTAAAATAAATGCTTTTGAAAGCTTATTCACTATTTTGAAAATCATTATATAAATAAAGATAAGCGTTTCATACTCTTTCATCTATATTACAGTTTACTAAAAGGTTCAAAAGAGGAGGAAAAATGTTAATAAAATCAGTCTTCCATAAACTGTTAGGAGAACAAAAATATCCTTATAAAACAAGATATCGTACTGATATGATATTTTGATACCGTATTATAAAAGAATTCTATCAGGTTAACACCCATACAAAAAACATGCTAACCCAAGCTCAAATTCGTTTAATAAATCAATTGTTTAATTAGAACAAAACAACACAATACAAATAAAATTCTATCTTGCCTCAAGACAGCAAACATAAGTGTAATTGTAAAAAAAGGTCAGTAATTTCTTTTTATTATTTGGTTGTAAAATACCACGGAAACATTTACAAGAATTAGTAAGGTTGCTATTAAATGATATGGTGAACTCTTTAAAATAAAATTAGTTTTATTTGCGTGCTGAAATTGAGATAATAAAGTATTTTAAATATACTGTGACCAGTTTAATTAATGTATCTAAAAATGCTTATTTAAAAGTTTCAATAGTATACAATTGATCAAAAAATACACAAACAAAAAAAGCATCGGCCTAGTTAGGATATCATCAAAGCTTTAAATATTCTTGATTAAAGATGAAGTAGTTATATAACAATTATTTGTACAAAAAATCTACGGATAAAGAATGGCACACAATTAAATCTTTAAACTTATTAACAACGAACAACTAAAAGTAATTTTAAATGTCATATTAAAAAAAAGATATTTCGGCGTTAATTAAAAATACTATTTTAAGCAGTTGCAGAAAATCTAGAATGGAAAAGAACCGATAATTTTGCCAATTATTGTAGATATCGAGTATATTTTAAGTCGTATTAAAAAGAAGGCTTAAATTATTTCGCATATAATTTTATTCACTGAATTATCAGAACCATGATTAGTTTTTTTTATAGTTTCTAACGAAGTCATTTTACTGTGGATCATTTTAGGTCCGTATAGAGAATTTTAGAAAAATTGTTATGTATAACAAATCAATTATATTCTTATTATTATTAATTAAAAGATTTCCAAATAAAACAACGTCCAGAATAAAGTTTACTAATATATTAAATTTAAATCGTTCAAATTATCTAAATTCACACAAATTCTGTCACTAATGATCAGGGTGTCGCCTTTCGGCATCTTCAGGCGTTCAAATACACGGATGAACTTGACTCTTGGAGAATTTTGAGATTCACAATTAATTAGAGATCTGAGTTTTCGGAATCTCGTGAGAAACTGATATTTTAAAATTATCTACAAAAGAACGTGAAACACCTTTTTTATTTTCACGGATTTCAGAAATGTTTGCTCGCTGGTCGATTTTAAAATCATAGGAATTTACGGGTTTCCATTTATGGACAAAATGAGAGCATATTTCAAAAAAATGTCAGGTTGGCTGGTTAAAAAAAAACAGTACCACTTCCAATTGTTTGTTTTTGTAATATGTGTAATGATAAAAAATAAATCAGATTTTAAATACCAGATTATGAATGTGACGAAGCTTTTATATTTTCAGCAAAGCTTTGCACAATTTATTTCATCGTTGAAATCCCTTATGCGTTATCGCATCAAACAGCGCTTAACTTCCTACCCCTTGAGATATCCTTAGTCATGGTTACCGAGATTCCACAATGTTACAAATGCGACTATATAATTGCAGTTAACCTTTTAATACTCTGGGTTATACTATTTCATCCGACACATATATAATATTTTAATATTATTTCACCTCAGCCGTGAAAATTGGTTCGCAGAAGTATCACACAAAACGAGAATATTTAACATGTGGTAAAATTTAACTGCATTTCCAGAAGTATTCTGAAGTATTCAAAATGATTTTTAAGAAACTATCTTATTTCGACATACACTAGCAAGGCATAAAGCTATATTTAAACAATATAAAAATCAACTTTGCGTAAAATAATATTCAGTTCAAATTTTCCTGTAAGTTCATACTTTAACGATTTAATCGCAGATCTTATTATTCTTAGCAACAATTGAGTTTGCATTGTATAATAGTTTTGCTATGTGAATAAGATCTATTTTCAACGTCCTAATTTCCTTCCAGGGTTGCTATTAATATTACTCGTAATTTATTTTTAAGCGAGTTTGATTTATTGTTAGAAATTTCTACTATTGTTCACGATGTTAAGCCCCAAGAATAAATCCCCGCTAATGAAAGTCATTAAGAACCCATATTGTTGGTATAAACTCGGCGTTAACGGGTTAGTAGATATGAAATAAAACCAATCGCTCTATTACCACGAAAACGTTTATTCAAGAACTTGCAATCGCCGAATTAATTACATACAATATTTAACAGACAAAACTCTGAATTAATACAATAAACAAAAACTCTTGTTAATACCTAGCTTGCTCACACGGTTTTATAAAAGTTAAGATAACTGATGCTAAATCTGCGCGCAGTACAAACTGAATTTTAATTCTCGTCGAAATGGAAAAATATCAGTTCTTCCATCTCGGACGAAACACCACAAAAGAAAAAAACTAAAAGTGAATTTACAATTTAAGGTCTATGAGAGCAAGTCCCAGGACCGGGAAGTGTCCCCACACACACGTTGTGTCTGGTTGGGTCCCAAAGAGCAAGAAAGAATGATACGAAAATCACAATCATCGTAAAACAATGTTACCATTTAAGGCCATTAACAATTGATATTACGGGTTACCTGATAACAAAATTTAAGCACAATTAATTTAGCTACACATTTTAAAATCCTGCCAGTTTTCATCACAAAAGTGGTAGTGGGAGCGGGTGACAATAAAGCCTACAGTGTCACTATCAGTCTGTAGTGGATGCAGTACGTCAGTCAACAGCGGAAACATGAACACATCATTACAACTTAAAGATTCTCACACACTTGCAGTGTTAATAACTGTGCAAACACTAAAGCTTTAGTGGTTAGTTGGAATTGCATACGTTTATAAGTGGGATGACAAATTTCCAACAAAAACGATCAATATACATACAAATTTTGAGTGTGGACATGGTATCATATATAAAATAAGGGATCAAATGATCCTAGATTATTAAACATCTTTCTTATAGATGTTTAGTTAGGACTAAAGAAATAACGGTGAATGTGATTAACGATAGATTGAAGTTATCTCTGTGCCACAACCCGTTTTACGAATAAAATAGAGTGTAGGTTAGAATCTATGAAAACGTTACAGACGTCCATGTTTTCTTTACCTGTACGTAGATTTAATATAAGAAGAAATCTAATAGGCATATTTTCCTACACTAAGGGTCGACCTTTTGGTTGACGTAGAAAAAGTACGTTTGTATCTAGCACGCCGGCTATAATTTGCAGTTATTAATTCAATTAGTTATTGACGAGATAACATGTGAGCACGAAAAATTTGAAGAGATATCTCGTCTGTGGCAGCCATCCAGTTAAAAAGGTGTTACAGAAATGTTAGTAATCAATTTTTAAAAAAATGTATTGAAATAAACTGTGGTTGTATAAAAAAATAAAATGATTGTTAGCTTATATAATTTATATTACTCAAAGATAGACACTTTTGGACACTGCTAGCAACCCAGAAAATTGATTATTTACAGGCATAATGAAAACCTTCAGAGAACATGAACTCATTATTAAGATATTCATAGATTGAATGAGAATGAATTATTTGAGTAACCCTTGTTTAGTTTTTTTTATATATTATTAAAAAAAACAAGTATAATGATATATATTTCTGTAATATAAAATATTTAAATTATATATTGTTTAAATCTAAATTATAAATTTATTCGTAATATTAAAGCCTTATCAATTCACAACTTAAACATTAAATAATACTATTCAAAATTTAGTTTTTCCTTGTTTAACAAATTAGTTTTATAAAACATAAAAAAAATACTTTTATGTTTTGGTTTAAAATAATATATAATATGAATACACTCACATTCTCACAAAGGTTTTGATACAACGTTAAAAATTTTTGAACGAATCTAGACTTAATAAATTATTAAATGATGATAAAAATGTACATTAAATCCATGTAAATAAATTCCACCTGTGTGGTCGAGTGGTCAACGTTGTTGGCTTCGGCTACGGAGGGCCCGGGTTCAAATCCCGGTACGGACAGCTTTATAAATTGATTTTTCAATCGATTTATGAATTTCTGTTCAAAGACATGGATGTATGTGATGTCTTGAATTCCCCCCTCTCACCCATCCTATCCTATGAACGGGGCGTATCGAGAGCGATTAGCTTACCACTAATCCTGTCCTAGCCATATCCTTCTATCCCTACTCTCTTTGGAAAAAAGAGAGGTCGAGCATCTGAGTAACAAGCAGTTTTCGTAGAAACACTTCTGTTGAGATAAACTCCATTAGGAGTCCATATGCTCCAAATTGGGAGTGGAAATGGTTTAAAAAAAATGCAATAACATAACGAAATGATATGATTTTTCTATATTTTTTAACATTAAGAATACAATGTTTCATGGGACCCGAACACAGATTATGTAGAATAATTTGCATCGAAGTTATTAAACAAAATGATATCAAAGGTAATATTGATGACTAAAAAAAATCACGCGACAGTGTCAAATGTTTTTTTTTAATACTGGAGGAGTAGATTGCTTTTTTGTGCAAATTACACACTAAAATTATTTTAACCAATATTTAAATTTGATTCGACAGTTTATTTGAAAAAAAAATTAAGTCGAAAAAGTGATTTTGTTTTATAAAACGTGTTATTTTTTTAAACAATGACAAAATGAAAAGTCGAGTATATCATGTAAGATAATTTCTTTAATATAAACGTTCACGAGTTAAAAGATTTTAGATAATCTTAGATAATCAAATAAATAAATTCCCATCTTGCTTTGCGTGCGTTTTTAATTTTTATTGTATGTGATTGAAAAAATTGATATAGAATTACTAAAATCTATCCGACTATAATATTTTTTCTTGGAACGGTGACAATATACAAATTAAAATCATACAGATAAACCTTCATTCAACAATGACTTAACAAACTACACAATGAAAAAGAATATAAAAACGAGGCTTAAAGTCTTTGAAATAAATCAACGATTATATTGAGGTAATAGACAGGGGATGAAACATCAAACGAAAACGAACTTTACGAGGTGCCCCGGGAAAGATTTAACTGTATGTAGATGGGGGGTAACCTTTAGAAAAATCAACTAACTCCGTATGTATAATTCAATGTACAAAGCATATAAAAGTAATTTAATATGCAGTTTTAATTATTTGAATGAAGTATTTATAGGCGAAGCCTTAATTATTTAGCAGCGCGATGGGAGTTTAATGTCATTATTTTTGGTCATACAAAATTATTTCATTATTGTTCTGAAAAAATCTTCGAAAGCGAACGTCCTTTGAGGTGCGCTGCAATAGTTTAATATTTCATTTGATCAGCATTTATTGTGCTTCGACATTCATTTCTGTGTGATGAAACTTTAAAACTTTTCGCATAGCTGAGATTTTCAAAAAAATATTCAATCAAATTTGTGAAAATTCTATATTTATTAATATATTGTAAAAATTTTCATCAAAGAAGTTTTCCCAATGCATCAGATGTATTATTAAAAGTATTAAATGAACACTCTTAAGAAGGCTCCCAACTTGATTAGGTAAATTCCCTCTTTCACCATTTTTTAGATTATATTTTCTTTTTTTTCCAAAATAGTCTAACTCAAAAGTATATTTGAAATAATCTTATGGTTTTGTAACTCTTTTCTGTTTTTACGCAAAATACGCTGTCTTTTTTAAGCATTGCTGTAGTCTTAAAACATGCTAAAATAGTATGAATTACAATGTCTTTCCTCGACTAAATCGACATACCTACTTGTAAAGCAATTCTAGAACGTCTTAGGTATATCATAATCGTTTTGTTCATTGCGAGTGCAGTGAATTATTATATACTTTTTGATGCAATAATCTAATTTCGTGAAAATATGTAACGTGCATCGACGATATGTATTTAGATATTATTATACATTTATTGAGATGATTTTTTATTAACTTTACTAATAATCAACAGACTAAAATGAATGAATCATAAAATTTCAGTAAAATTACTTAAAGAGTGCGTATTCATGTTTATTTTATGCGATGAACGGTTTATCATTGAAATGCTCTTGGTTGGCATTTTTACGAAGAATGCTTGTAATCACAAGTCACATCACACAATTGAAGAGCATGATTCACAAAAATATTTTGACACGGGTGAGAGTAATAAACGAATATCCCTTTCTTACACATTGGGTAAAAATTAATATTGATTTAATTCGCAAATTAATTTTTCGACCTCTTCTATAAAGAGATATTATTTCATATAATATAATTCAAGTATTTGTATATTTACTAAGAGCAATACTTCCCAATTTTTTTTTATACCATGGCCCCCTACTGGAGTACTAACTTAGATGGTGTATATTTTAAATTATGAAGCTTTTTAAAGCAAATACATTATGAAATTATGTACCTATAAATATATTGAAAACATTTTTTATTCTAGATCTTTGCAGTTCAACCAGAAAATACCCGAGTTCTAGAATCTTCTGGTTATATAATAACCAAATTTTTCGCGCAGCAGAAAACAGTTCGTAAGTATATTTTTCGTATATAAAAAAAACAATATTCTCATTTTGTGTACGTCAAATTACGAAATATATTGCCATCTATGTTTTTAAATTTTTAAAAATGTAAATATTTTAATATAAATTTTTAAACTTTATACAACTAAAATATGACTTTCACGAAATGAAAACAAGTCACCAAAAATATAATTGACTTCAAGAAATTCTAAAAACGCTATAGTGAATACCAACATAGATGAATTTAAAATAAAATGTAATGTGTTTCACCACAATAAATGAAATATTAAAAATTCCGTTGTATTTTTTCCATACGGCATTATTGAGTAGGATTTTTATTTTTCAATATTGCTTCATCATAATTGAAAGATCAGATGAAACGAAACATGATTACTTACCTTTAATATGAACAATCTTCCTTGATTTCAATATATAATTTTTGAATAATTCATGAGCTAAATACAATTGGGTTGGATATTTAACTGTATTAGCATACTTTTACCATCCTGGACAAAAATAAATATCGTTTCTTTTTTGCCTAGCAAATCGCAAAGAATAAAATTAAATGACGTCTTTATTACTATTAGCGAATTTAAACATTGAAATTGATATTTTAGAGTTTATTATTATTATAAAAATTAGCAACACATCGAAAACACAGAATTGTTTCAGAACGCAAAAGTGCAATTTTATTTACCAAAAAATAAAAGCAAAAACAAACTAAGTGATAATGTATTATATAATAAATGAAACGTATTTATGTCACTTTGAAGCATTAGAAACTATTTTATGGTGTCACAAGATGTACTTCAGCTCTTTATGCCTGGCGAGTAAAGATGCATTTTACTATTTTCATTTTTGATTTATATGTTGAAGAATTCTGATAGTAAAACTAGTTGCGGACAAAACGTTATACATATGTAGAACACAGTTAATGTATTCAAAGTTTGAACATATAAATAATCCATTTTTAATTCCGTACAAATAAATTTTGATAAATCACCTTCAAACCATAAAATGGACTCAAATAATTAATGGAGAAAAATATTAATTCATATTCGATAATAACCGTGTAAATTGAGAAAGAAGCTTTATTCAAATTAGTATTATTAATATTCCAGTTACACCTTGTCGAAATTGAATTAGTGTCATAAGATAGCAATAACCGTTTCAATGTAAAACATTTATTAATGTTATACATATTAATATGACGAAACCCCTTCAAAGGGTTGTGTGTACTAATCTATTAAACAAGACAGATTAAAGCACATACAATTTAACACAGAACCTTAATCTTTTTAATTTCTTTTTTAAACAATAGCCGTATATTTATGTAAGAAATGTGACTTTACTGTATAGATTGTTTCCTTTTACTTTCCCAGCACTATCTGACATATTTATGATGACTTTTAGTTGTTCTTTTGTTGTTGTTTTACTTAACACCTTTTACGCATTGGAAAACATTTAAGAGTGCTTATTATCGGAATTTGGTCGATTCTAACCTTTCCAATCAAATATATTTGGTTCTGTTAATATTACGATTTTCGAATAATTTATCAGTTATTTAAATATTATTTTTATTTATTATATTCAACCACAAGTTATATCTACACAAAATATATCTATTTAGGTATTCAAACACCTTAATAATAAGTCGAAACACGTCTTACCAACTGTATTAACTTTGCTTACAACAATTGGGCCCTCAAGAGGTGATGTGAGACAACCAGTAAAATGGTAAAAAAAAATCTTAAACTTTTAAGTACAATCACGTCTTTATTTGGTGTTTTGCTGTTTTGGTGGATTGCATATTTTTATTTTACGGAGGTAACACTGCAATGTGCATTTACTGAGGTTACTTCAATTTTATTTTTTTTCTAAAATACCTCTTGGTTCAATTCACCTCTAATGGTCCCAATTAAAACGTCTCGTTATAAAAATTAAAAGTAAAATAAAATGAGTATACATAATGAGATTAGTTCGAAATATTATTAGAATAATTACTAACATATGAGACTTCAGTATTCGATATTAAATATATTAAGCAGTGACCTCTCATTTTCTCACAATAAATTGATAAATCTCAAACAACAAAGATGCTACAAGTACGTTATCTACCCAAACTTTCATAGTACGCAGTTATTGGATAATTATAATAAGGATTTTACCAACGAAAACCTCATCAAATTTTTAACTAGCTAGATTTTCTCAATTCCACGAATATTTGTAATAATACCATTTAATATTTTTTCTCATAAATGTCATTGCGTCAGAATCTGAATCTTTTTAAATCCACGTTAGAAAATTTTGGCATACGTAAATATGTGTTTCAAAAACTTATATTAAATAATGTTAATTTATCCAACAAAAACAATGTTTCGCGAGTAAATTGGAATACGAGCACTGTTAAACAAATAGATCCAATTCGCATGTTCGAAACCTTGCAAACTTGTATGCAAATAGTAATAATACCGAATTAATTAATCCTCTTAATTACAATAATAGTATTATTTCCAAGGGAATAATTCTATACTCTATGGTTTAAGTGGCCTTCCTTTACTATACAAGAAACATTCTTAAATGGAAGAATGTTACATCATGTATTTAGAAACTATGTATTGCTTGATTTGTCGTAGTGCGTTCGATCGGTGTTTGATACAATTTGACAACATCTTAAAATAGTGATTATAGCTTAATTTATTCAAAATTATTCTAGTAATAAAATATACATTGACATTTATATCTTTCTCCCCATTTCTATACAGAGATATAATAATAATTTAGCGAGAATGAGAAATTATAAACATAAATAAATGTAGTTAAAGATACCAAGATATTATTATATATATATAAGATTTTCGTTTCAATACCATTCGTTGATTACACTTTTTATTTCATTTTGTTTTGTAGAAATATCACGGTTAAATTTTATTTCTTATCGGCTGATAATGCTCGTCATGAGCGAAAACAGTCCTGATCTTGTTAAAATAAAAGTGGAAATAAGTACAAAGGAACATTGTGTTTTTTTTAATATAATGCTTTTCCTCCAAGTGATGACAGTGAACATCCTAAAAGTAAATAACAGAAACATGATGTATCATTATTATACATACATTGTAAAATCATTTATATGGAGGTAGCACTACGACCCAAAAGGTTGTTCCCAGCGAATTATCTTTGTATTTGTAATAGTGAGCTCTGGTGTTCATATTTGGCAATGTTGCCCATATCAGTATTCTCGCTTTCATCAATTGTGTGATTTGGGGCTTTAAAATGTGAAACACTCAGCAACATTGTATAAAATAAGATCTAAATAATAAAATATTTATTTCTTCAAGAATTACATTAGTTTGTTGAGCGCATACATTATCGTCCGACCTATGTTTAAGCACTTTTTTAGATATATATTCTGGCATAGAACCATCACCATTACTGCGAATTTGCTTTAATGATTAGCTAATAATGCCGCCTGTGTGGTCGAGTGGTCAACATCGTTGGCTTTGACTACGGAGGTCACGGGTTCAAATCCCAGTTCGGACAGTTTTATAAATTGTTTTTTTCAATTGATTTATGAATTTATGTTCGAAGGCATGGATGTATGTGATGTCTTGAATTCTACCCTTCTGCCTATCTTATCCAATGAAAGGGGCGTATCGAGAGCGATTAGCTAACCACTAGTCCTGTTCTAGCCTTACCCTTCTATTCATACTCTCTTTGGAAAAAGAGAGGTTGAGCAACTGCGTAACAAGCAGTTCTCGTGAAACAGTTATGTTGAGATAAACTCCATTAGGAGTCCATATGCTCCATATTGGGAGAGGACATGGTAAAAATAAATAAATAATACCGTTAAAATTTCTTTTCCTAGAACAAAGCAAAACGAAATTACTACGTCCAGCTTTTTTTAGAAATAGAAATAGAAAAGTTTCGATGTCAGAGCGATGTGACAAAATAATATGTATTCTTTATCTTCTCAATCAACATACATACTTTACTTAAATAAATAATACCATAGCTAAATAAGGTGTAAACATCACTTGGTGTTACTGACAATTACATTAAAAACATAAAACACTCTTTTGTACTCATTCCACATTTATTTAATATGATCAGGACCGGTTTCGCTCATTGCAAGTATTTTTGATCGTATTTGATAGATGTGAATTTAGTTCATTTTATTTATTGATTAAATTTAAACATAGTTATATCGAAGGCGTGAAGCTGAAACAGCTATCAACCAAATAATTATTCGGATACAAAAAACTTAATTATTTTAACACTATTATTATGGAGTTCTTCCAAGTAAATGTATTGTATGAACGTTACCCCATTCTTGTGTTTCTCCTACAGTATCAAGTATTCTTCGTAGATTTTTTTTGAATACTTGGATGGTATTCTCTTGTTTCTCCGTTAGGCTAGCCATTTTCCTGGCTACATTGCAGACGCAAGACGTTTTTTTTTATCGACGGTAGCTTGGATCTGAATAGGTTAGTGAGCGCGAAGAAAGCACCGTTTCCACTTTGCAACCCCTTGGCAAGCTCGAGGGACATATTGCTCTTTGGGGCGATGTTCAACCTCGAATACGTGGTAAAAGTGTCTTCGTATATTCATAAAAAAAAAAATATATCGCTTCTATCAATTAAGTAATACCACAAAATCAATACCATACAATCGAATTCTCATTGAAATTGGAAAAGTGTTTGACTTCTTTCTGTATTGTTATTATAAATTTCATAATTTGAACGGATATATATATATTTAAATTCATGTTGAGCATATTGCCTCTAATATCGAGGTAATATGCTCCATATGAGGATAACATTGTTGTTACACTGATTGTGTTACAAATTGTGGCACGTGCTTCCATTCTCTGATAAGCATCTTGAGACAACTAGTGTGAAACATGGGTCACAGTATTTTAACTAAATCAGTGGAATAACAAAGTTAATAAATCTTATTTGATAAGTAATAGTTAAAAGTAATACTTTTGTAACAGATTAAAAATAACAAAGTATTTTAGTTCTACAGTTTTTAATAATTTTATTCGTTGATAGCTATTTCGGCTTGCGCCATCGTCAGAACTATGTTTAAACTAATATTTTGCTCAGCTATATATACTGGCTCTGAAGAGATACACAATGCATCAAGTTATTCACTCTAACATCCTAATTATAATTACAATATTACACTTATCAAATGTGATTCTAGTTTTTCAAAGAACGATTAACAATCTGGGTTTATTTCTCAAAGCATTAATTAGGATAAAATTAAAATGATATTTATTATTAATGACATTACATAAAATTTATTAACTATGGCTTTTTTAATTTGTTATAAATGGAGTTCTACCAAGTAAATGCCAAATCAATTAATAAGTAATACTTTTGATTTATCTGTCTACTTTTAACGAAAAATAACACACACTCTCTATCTCTATCAGCGGTAGCACAGAAAGTGAATCTGTTTGAGAATTGTTAGTGAACTTATACACAGTAAACATGCACACACTCTCTCTTTGTCTGTAAATCGTTCGCATAGTTTACATCAAGCGTCTTGAGAGATTAATGACATTAAAGATGTCTATAATTGTATAATATTATCTGGTACATGAAAGCTTTTAGAGAGTCTTTCATTGACAAATTTGATTATTAATAAAATCTTTACTGCATTTTCTTGGAATATATTAATCATTCCCATATATATCATTTTGAATAAATGAAGAAACTTGTTATGATACACATGGATATTAAGCTTTTAGGAACGCCGCTGAGATGCATTATTTTTAGACGAGTCAAAGACCTGATGAAATTAAAGAAAAATGAATATTTATTATCTTTCGTCATATTAATAGTTTATTTTTGTAAGGGTAAAAAAAGGCGTCCCTAAAAACTCATTCCGCAAGAGCGTCGTTAAGTTCATTTACGGGAATATGAATTTTGAAACTTATGTAAATTCAATTTTAAAGATTAAACCTAACACTTCAGCATACGAATACTTAATCTGGATAAATGTGAATCCGTCTTATTTTACAAACTAAAAGAAACACTTTTAATGTAGTAATTAATAAAATGTGCAGGAACTCACTATTTGTCAAGCTTTTTTCAATCCATGTCCATTCCCACTGCGGAGCATATGGCTTCTTCATAGAGGTATCTCAACATAAGTTTTTTTTACGAGAAGTTGTTTAACCTTCTTTTTCTTGCGAGAGAAAGGATACAAATATAGGGCTAGAACAGGACTAGTGGTTAACTAATCGCTCTCGCTTTGTTTCGTTATTTTTGGATTAAAAAGATGACAGAGAATTTAGATATTACAGACACCTACGACTTTCAACTAAACTTGGACTTCTCTGCGTTTGTGGGATAAAGAATATCACCCATTTCGTTTTCATTTAGTTCTTGGAGTTTTATTTCACTTGACAACACATTGAAAGATTGTTTTTCTTTTGATATTTTGTATTATGCAGCTCATTTGTTTTGCTGTTATTACTTTTCGTGAAATAATAATTTTAAAATAATATTTTTTTTCTCACTTTTTTTCTCACTAAAAAATAAAAATGCGAATGTTGATTAGAAACATTAAAATGCCGAGAAAAGGGTTCTGGAACAGAAACATGCACTGTTTATAATTATTATAATCCATAGCTTAACAATAGTATACCTTAACTTATTCAACATTAAATCATTTCAACATAATATTATATAATACCAAGTGAACTTTATCACGGTTGAAAAAATATATCAATGAAGAAATTTACTTGATATTTAAGTATTCTATTAACTTATAAGTAATCTTAGTAAATAATGATATTTTAGGAATTATTGAGACATTTCACAAATCCATACATATGAGAATATTAACTATCTTAATCTTTTTCTCACTATCGTCTCTGTGAGAAAAGTAAACATATTTGGCCAAAATACGACATTGCGAAATTTGAATCGTTCATATTATGTACATTCACACAAGTTTTGTCACTAACGACCCGGGTTTCACCTTTCGGCATCTTCAGACGTTCAAGTACACGGATGAACTTGAACTGACGCTTAGTAAATAAATGTATCGTGTATATTTATGAAATAAATGTAAAACTAAGTTAAAAGCAATTGCTGGCGAAGTGGACTGACCCATAGAAATGCCTTCAGACTTTGCGAGTATATATGCTTTGCATTTTAATTGGAAATAGTGACATACATCTATGTCGAATATCTTGTATTGAATTTAAATTACTAAATTTTGTACGCTTTCATAAGTTTATTCACTGGTAGCCCAGGTTTCGCTTTTCAGCGTCTTAAGGCATTCAAGTTCCCAACAGTTAGTACCGTTTTTATAAAATAATTATTACCACCATGTGTAAGAACGATACTAAAATCATTTGGTAGAACTCCAATGTTATAAGGTTGAAAATATCAAATTATTTATTTCTAAAATTTTTAATAAAATTGGTTTAAAGATATTTTGGCGTATGCTAAAAAATTCTAAATCCAATCACACACATATATTGAAAATAGTTGGGTATTAAAATTTACTTTCAACACTGATAAAACCACTGCCAAAAATCACTATCGATGTCTAAACTCACATGTTAAAATAAATAATATATTAAGCTAAAACTAGATTAGACTAATATAAAAATATATGTTCAGAAAGAACCAATCGTCGATGACTATTTTTAAAGGTGTAATAGTTTATTTCTCATCTTAAGAAAATGTTATTCAACGAGCATTTGTGGTAATTTATAATATTTTTTATAATTACGAAAAATTGTGCTCCTGTGGTTTTTTGCGATTTTATTGAATCTCCATTTTTGGAGTGTGATACAGATTTCAGTTACTCAACTGTTAAAAATAGAAGGTTTATAATTTTAATTTCAAATTAAACATATCGACTGTGGAAAGTAAAAAGGACGTAACCGACAGTTTTTTCAAAACAGCTTTTTTTCGATAATCACAATGTATCTAACTTGATACGCGTTATATCAAAAGGATGTAAACTACAAATGCCGAATTAGTATCTAAATTTATCATTTAAGTTTGAAAAAAGATGGGCCAAGAAAAAAGACTGAAAAAAAGTTTTTTTCTAGACAATTTCTTTAATTAGTATTAGTTTATGTCAATTAAACACCAGTTTACAAATTTCCGTGCACTTCAAGGTTGTGTATATTTTATAATTTGCATATGGCCGAAAATCATCAAAACACGTTTTTTTTGCCTCCTGTAAAATTTTCTGTGTGGGTTACGTCTTTTTTCCTTTCCAAAATCGATATATTTTTTCAAAGTTACTGCCAAATTTATCAAAAAGATTTGAATGGTTCAATGAAAAAAGTTAAATACGCACTTGCTCAAAATAAATGATGGCTTTTTGAAAGATAGTGATTAAATAATATCCCAACTAATAAGATTAATATAAAGCGAATCTTTGCAGTTTTTAAATGTTAAAATATACTATACGCATCATTTTAATAAGCAGATTAATAAGGATTGTTTCAGAAAAAAAAAATACTTCCAACGAAAAGTATTTTTCTTTGAAATTGGCTTAATGTTGGATCATGGGATTATCCTTCCCAAAAAAGAAAAGGATGAATGACAACCGCAACAGTCCTTTGTGATTTTTTCTTTATTGGAAAAAAAAGAACGGTCGCTTATAAAAATCATAATTAAAAAATAACAATTCAGCTTTAGGATTTTTTTGTACAATGTATACACAGCGACAATGAAAAACTGTTATAATTTTAGATGTAAAATTTAAACGTTAACGATTAAATCGATACACATACATACGCGCTCAAGATACATGCTAACAGTGATGATAGTCTCATTCTGTTTATATTCAAATTAAAACAACTCGTATGAAGCCATTCATGGATTATGTCATAATGTGTATACGTGCAAACTTGGAAATGGTATTTCTTTGTTTGTGGCATTATAGCTACGTTGTGTTGGCGTGCGTGTCTGCTGAACAACCCCTCTTAACAGCAATTATTTGATAAGAATCCAATTACCATATGATTGTTTAAAGTTAATAACTGGAATTATTCTTTCAACGAATTAATACCCATACGCCATCCATTTGCGGAAATAAAATAATGACTGTGCAATTTTTCAGCTTTTCAAATTATCCACAAAATATTAATAGTTGTCCACGCATATATTATTTGTTATATTAAAATTTTAGCTTTTTTTAGTATTATTTCGTTACTTAAAGACAAATATATTGGTTTGCTTTTTTGGTAGAGTAATAAGTATCTTTTATCAGCTTAACCAATGCTTTTTTTCATATGTAACGTGGTGGAACGGCGCATCGACTCCTTTTTTATTAACATTTTTAATGTATTAAATCAGTGTTCATTGATTTTTTTTCTTTTTGAACATTGGCTGTTTTATCTTTTTTTAGGTTCCTTTTGATTTTTTTGTATAGGTATCGTAAAACCCATGAATTAATTAATGTTATAATAAAAAAAATAATATATACTTTATGTGCGTAAAATTATAAAGAAGTAACATTATTTAACTAGTCATTTACACCAGGGCTGTGGAGTCGGAGTCTTAAAAAATGACCGGGTCGAAATTTTTGTGAAAAATATTGTTAATGAAGTGTATTCAAACAAAATAGGCTGACTACAGATGATCTGATGGTATACATATATATAAGTTACAATGAAAAAATTGAAAAATTTCCTCGGAGTCGTTAATTATTTTAAAGCTGGAGTAGTAGTCGTCTTTTTTTACACGACTCCACAGCACTGACTTAAACAAAAGCTTGCTATTGATTAAAAATAATATTTAAAAAAAAAGTCGCATAAATTCTAGTTTCATAATAAAATATTCTTTGTATATTGAAACATTCAGTTATGAATGTTTTTGTTTGCTTTGTAGTACAAACAGTGTAATGTATCTTGTTGCGTAAATTTCCCACACTGTTTGAACACGAAAAAATCAAAACATTTATGAACATGTTAAAATTCAATGGAAATTCGTTCGACTAATCTATTTTTATGTAGCTAACAGACTGCAGACAATATGCATATCAAAATTATACAGGGTTATGGAGTCGTTAAAAATAAAATGCTACTCCGATTGCAATTTCCAGTCTGACTTTGAATTCCTTATATAATACTATATTATAATATGAATTTACGAATAACAACCTCCTAGGTGAGAGAGGGTATGTATTTTTCAAATCAGCATTTTATCTTATAATCTCGAATAATTGATAAATCTCGAATTCCTTACCTGATTAGTCAATTATTATGTAAGCTTATAAAACACTATTTGTATTTTATAATCTCACATAATATATAAGTTTGAAAGCTTTTAAAATACGATTTGTGTATAAGTATATATTTTTTAATGGTTTTGGACCTCTAATATTTTTTGGACTTGTAGCATTCACTAGTGAAAATTTTGACTTTAGTGATTAGTAAACATTAAAGTTACAAAAAATAGAGACGTTACTTTTTCCGACTCTGAATTTGGCTTCACAACCCTGGTTCTATAGAATTTCCCATATTAATCCATGTTTATTTCACAATGAATATTCTATCAGGTTATTCTGCGAACTTATATAGAATAAAAATTGTCAAATAATAAAATATACACAATCTCAACATGTTATTTCGCTATTTTCAATTGTTTCGGCGGTAACTTTGTGGAAGTTCACTTTAATAGAAAATTTAAATTAACTTTGATTATTCCACGTATTGTGTTACTAACTGTGACCTCCTTGATTCCATTAAAAGGAAAAAAAACCCAAACTCCATTTTGTAATTTCATAATTTTAAAATGTTAGAATCAATCTTGCTTCATTACTTAAGCAAACTTTGCGATAGTAAGTCTGAAGATGCCTCTGAAAGAGGCGAAACACGTGTCACAGTTAGTAACACAATACGTGGAATAATCAAAGTTAATTTAAATTTTATATGTTATTTCGCATTTACGCGTATTTAGTAATATAATAACATTATCTTTAGTTATTCATAGGAAAATGAAAAAACATTAATTATGTATTTTCCTAATGTGTAAACACTATGCATACTTAAGTAAGTTTCCATAATAATAATAAAGAATTTCCAAGAAATAAAAAGTTAGAAACAATAAAATATATCTTAGAAATTCAACCCTTTCAAAATTTACACATACTGAAAATAAAATATCAATTGTAACGTTTTGTTTATTCATGGTGTATATTTTCTTGTAAAAAATAAATTAAACAAAGGATTTTATCGTTTTAAGTTCAGGCTGTATATATACAAAATCTGTATTGCTGGTTTCAGTTGCTCTGTTTATCCTTCATCATATAATCATTTAATTATGTTTGTACTAAACTTAGAGAATATTTCTTATTCTTTTCCCATTTCAGATAACGTAATGGATAGAAGATAATTTATCTATAATTTGGCATCGTGCTTTTTCATGTAATCCATTGTCTCTTCTTAACGTATTACACCTCTCAGATACAACTAATTTATTTATTGTATACTTTTGTATAATATATTCAACAAGTTTCACAATTAGTTTAATCACTATAGATAATTTTACAGTCACTGCGCTTTGAAAAGACAAGACGAAAAGTTTTGTTCAAAATGTGGCATAGACAGGGGAGTTTTGTGAGATAGAAAGTTGATGGGACGTCATGTGGAAATTTTACAAAACACGAGTTGAGAATAGAGCAGTAGTTTAGTGTTTATTATTTTCGCTGGAATGCTTTTAAAATTTGCTGTAGGGTACTTTTATTAGTCTATGACAAAATGTAACTACTGTTCTTGTCACTTCTTTGTAATAAAACATTATCAAGTATGTGTACGTTTTGTCATTTAAATGCCATTTTGTGATGACATGTTATCATATCTGTACATATTTGGTTTAGTTATAAATTGGAATGTTCTGGCACTAAAAATCGTCTGAGTCAAAATTATTTGTAGAACGTCTTAATGTATGTATACATAAAAATGTATATATTAAATAAAATGATTGAGAATCCGTGTTTCTGTAGTATATATTTAAAGATGCATTCAAGAGGAAAAACATTAAAAAAAAAACAGGAATCTGTCTTTTCAGAAAATATACAGCCGGATAGTAATTACTCCATTATAGATCCATTTAAATGATTCCATTTTGTAGAAAAATAAAAATAAAATTGGTGTAAAAAAAAACTAAAGAAATACCCTTGAGCCACTGTGGCCGGAAAGATTAACAAATTTACAATTACCAAGAAAGTTAATTTAAGTTTTCTCAAGATAAAAAACCATTTTTTACGAATTATATTTAATTAATGAAATCATACGGCTTCTTTCACGAGTCTGTCTCTTTTAAGAATTCAAATGTTTCGTTTTGTAAACAGTCAAAAATATCATTCTAACTATTTTTTTAATTAAACAATCAGGATATTAGCAACGGAACTTTCTATTACATTAATTAATTTAATTTATATAACAAAATCATTTTAGAAGTAATGCACATTAAATATAACTTAATGATTTGCCATAACTATTATTTTAAATTTTTGTCACCAAATTATTTTAATGAATGTTTTTAATTTCTTAAAAAACTAAAAGCGTGCGGGAAAAATACTTTATTACAATATATCGGTCTTTTAGGACATACTCTTGTCTGAATAATCTATCATTATATATACACTTAACAATAACGTTCGGTATTAATTACTTTATAACACAGTGGACAAATAAAGTTTTTTTATAGCCCTATCATTCGTTTATCTATTCGCTTAGAACTTTCAGATTATTAGCGTTCGTTTTTCTTAATTATTTGGACTATTTGATGATCGCTGTTACACCACACCTTATACCTAAAATTTAATCATATTTTAACCTTTGGTTTACAAACATATTGTAAAATTATTTTTGAGCAATTCAAAATATCAATTATTTTACGAGGTGGTTGTGGGATTACGATGCGGTCTGTAATAATTACTTCAACCTTTACAGTTTGAATAATAGTAACTCGCAGAAAACTCATCATAAGTAGGTTGAATTTAAGGATGCAACTCGGATAGCCACTACCCGGTTACTCATAAAAAATATACATATAAACACCAGTACTATTACTTAAATTATAGTAAAAAAAAATGAATATTAATTCTGATATTTGAAATAAGGTTGAAAAAACCGGCTTTCGAATGTCGAAAATTTTGCCTAAAAACTTACAATGTCTGGAATGTTTGCGTGATAGAAATGACATATTTTTTTAACCACTCGACGTTGTAAACTCAATCTAATATATAAATATATCTAAATGAAATTATATTTAAAATTGTTTCCTTGTGTCAAATTTTGAAACAGTGCAGGTGGACATTTAATGAGCAATTCTTTATGAGCAAACTAATATCAATCCATCACCTTTACTCATAACATTACGGAAAGTTAATGAAATTTTAAATACATCAAAATAATTCTAATTTACGTTTATTCCCACTAAATAAAAACCAGATTAACTTTCACTTTAGAAAATAGTTAAAATCAATTTTCCAAATTTGTTAAATAATTATCACACTATAAATTAGGATGTTAGAAAGGAAGAGTAGATATATTGTGCACCTTTACTATGCCACTATATATAGATAAATAAATGCACGCTTAAACATTGTTCTGATGAAGGCGTCAAGCCGAAATAGCTATCAACAATAAAAAAAAACTGTAGAGCTAAAATACATTGTTATTTTTTCACCGTGTTATAATAGAGCTCTACCATGTAAGTCTCAATTCAAATAATAAAGTTAATATCATAGTATTCGAGTACCATTATTAAAAGTACTCGAAAGCACTGGTACTTAAAATATAACTATTTGGCATCCCTAATTGTAATGAAGAATATAATAAATTCATTTCTCATAACAAACAGTCTAGGATCGTAGTAAATAGATGCGAATCCAGGTAGTATTATGCCAAAAATTGAAATTCAGTTTTGTATTTTTGATTCTAACTTGTTTTAAAGTTGTTCAAGTAAATTTTTCGATCAGGAATGTTAGTCAATTTAATTAATAAAATATGTAACAAGTAATATAATACTCAAAAGTAATATTCCAATAAGGTTTTGTTGCTATTCATTTGTATTATATCAAACCGCTGATATTTTTTTTTATATTAGCTTACTGAACACAATCTTTGCCAATATTATGGGGAGTTGCCTACCCTATATTACATTTCCCTTTTGTTAACTTGACGGTCACTCAATATTGCGCTGGTGACCTGCCCGCAAGTTCAAGATACTTTGACATGTCTTGAAGCTTTTATTTAATGAAGGCAATTAAAATATTGTTTTACCTAGCAGCGAAAATAGTATTTATGCTTAGAAGCGCGGAAGTTATATTTATTCCAGTAGTTTTAGAGCAATAATGCATTTTAATTTAATATCCTGTAATAATTATTTCAATAATTTTTAACGGATATTGAAAGAAAACAGCTTTAAAAGAAGATTAACAATAGGAAAAAACAGTAAAACATGCCAGATAAAAATATTTTTAGTTAATTTAACATATTTTGTATGTTTCTTAAAACGCCGTAATAAAACTTGATTGAAAAGTCTAAACTGCGTCCATAAATAACGAAACGTCGTCATAGTTATCATTATATTACACAATATATATATTTTCATTTCAATCAATTGTACATTAAATAAATATGTACATATTTATTCCTAGTTTTTAATAATTTAAATTTTAGTTAACTCAACTAATTAATTCCGTTTGAATCAAACTAATGTTATTAGAATGAGTTAAGTTGATAATATAGTGTCTAAATCTTTGAGAATACCAGTTGTTTGGTACGTGGTCGAGTAATCAACCTCGTTGGCTTTGAATGCGGATCTTTCGGGTTCAAACACCAGTACGGACAGAATTTTTCAATCAATTTACTGATGTCTCAAATTTCAACTCTTACCAACTATCCGTTTTAAAAAAATAAGATGTAGCAAATGCGATGATCTAATCACTAGTCGTGTCCCAGCTTTATCCTTATTTTCTTACTCTTTTAGTTGAGCAATTCAATAACAAGCAGTTCTAGTAAAAAAAAACGTGCTGAGATAAACTACATTAAGATTTCCAAATTGAAGCTCCTAACTAACTTATGTACGCTAGTAAATTAAATTTTCTTACGCTGTCTCGAGAATGATAACTATAACTAAAATACATTGATATTTTTTCACCTTATTACAATGGAGTTTTCCCAAGTAAATGCCAATTCAATCAATGTTTTTTTTATTTACTTTTTCAACTTCTAATCTATGAAAAAAATAGTTGTTAGTTAATCACTTTTGCTGCGCCTCGTTCTTACAATCTAATGGGCCAGAAGGGATTTAGGCATCACAGCAATCTATGGCCTTCCAAGACAAATCAATTAATGACAATGTCCATACTGGAGTTTGAACAAGTAAACATCATTATCTGTTTAGGCATAATTTTCTCATCTCTAACGATGTCATTATTCTGAAATAGCTATCAACTTTATAACGAAATTATTGTGGTATTTAATTAAAAATACTTTGCAATTATTTACCATAATATCTACCAACCGACTTATATAATGCTTATAAAAACGTATGAATTCAAAACGAGATAAACAATTTCCTTTTTTTACACGGATAATACGTTAAAAAACACCGCGTAAAAAAATGATTTTACTTATTTAAAAAAATAAAATTTCTGAATTTCTGATTTTATTTTAAAAATTTAGATTCTGGCCGTAAAAACCCGTATTATTTGGAAAAAGAACAACAATGTGTTATAGAAAATCGTGTAATAAAAGTAATAATGAAGACCCAAATACGTCAATTACAATTAAACTTAAAATGTATTTTAATTAAGAAAAAAATAATACTTTTCATCATAACTTGATTATATACGGGGACTTTTATAAAGGACTGGACACAACTCGCTAGAAATTTTTGACACGTCTAATGAGTTAGGATCAAATGAAGTCTTTTGTTTGTTATCACCGTCTTATGTTGTTTAATGTTTTGTTATTAACAAATCTATTGTCTGCTTTTGTGTTTTTTTCTGGGAATTATGTAAGAACAAATAATTAGTGTAAAAAATATTGTTTTCGTTTTTTTGAATGGACAGTGTTGATTGAAAATCGCGTAAAAAAAGAGTTAAGTATATCCATTTAGGCCGTTCGTTCAAACACTATTCCCTAAAAAATTCTAAAGTCTAATGACACCTTCATTATCTCAGTGAATGAGTGTACTTGTTTATTAAGATCACATCACTATATAGATTTCAACGTTGTCTACTTGCGCGGTCATTAAATGCCGCCTATCAATAAAGTGAGCCGGTAATCACATCATCCTTGAGACGGCCCTGGTCTCTAGAGGCACTGGAGTAAAAGCGCGATACAAAGCGGTCGGCCAACATTATTTTCCCGTGGGCTTTTTTAATGAAGCGGGTGTGGTCATACGGTTGCTAATGGATCAAATATAATATAATGTAACTTGCGGATAATAACCACACGCACTAACTAATTTCTATGCTCACCGTGGAAAGATATTGCTACTTAATTATGGGATATCAATAGTGACGAAAATTGGAGATTAATAGAGTTTGAATTAGGGGTAATGATTATTTTCAGGGTTTTTAAAATTGCAATTATACAAAGTATAATAGTATTGAATTTAAATGATGTAAACACAACAGTCGTTAAGAATCAAGTGAGAGTTAGTTCGGCACCACGTCATTGTAATTATATCTGCAACACCATGGTCTACTTGTAACCTATTGACCGAGTAAGGTTGGTGGTATAAGTCCAAATGAAGTAAAAATCAAAGATTTTATATTTGAAATCTTGTTCATTGGTTTTTTGGTATCCTTTCTCTTTGATTCAATCATATGTGTTAAATTGTTTCAAAACATCTGACGCCTTGGCGTTTATTAGTAATAATTCCAAATATGTGTTCAATACATTTTTATTTTAGAAATAAGCTCTTGGTTAATTTTAAACTGATTTTAATGAAACTTTGCCAAGTGACTGTAAATACAATAATAATCATAAAAATAATAAAACATTTTTAGTACTTTTTCCACATAAAATTTATTAGATCAGGACCGGTTTCGCTCATCGCGAGCATTATCAACTGATAAGAAAAATACAAAAACAGTGATATTTATACAAATTTAAATTTATCACTGTTTTTGTATTTTTCTTATCAGTTGATAATGCTCGCGATGAGCGAAACCGGTCCTGATCTAATAAATTTTATGTGGAAAAAGTACTAAAAATGTTTTATTATTTTTATTATAATGCCATTCCACCAAGTATTGACAGTGAACACCTTAAAAGTGAACAATAATAATCATTAGAAGATAATAAAATAATTCGTTGTACTAACACTAATATCAGTAATTAGGATTGGAACCAGCTTCGCTAAACACGACCATTTTCAATAGATAAATGAATATACTGACTGGCTGGTGTCTTTCATCTTTTAGAAAGAGAAGAGCTCTTGCTATATTTCACTTTATTCTATTGCATTTTGATGTTGTTTTTGATCGCTTTTTTCTCTTCTTTTCCTTTTAATCCTTTTTAAACGAATATATTTTGATACAGAGTTATTTATAGAAAAAAAGAATGACTTGATTTTTTTTATTTTTTAATTTAAAAATTTAAATAAATATTTCACATTACAGCTTACGCCAATGCGTCAAATATTTTCAAGTTGAAAGATCATACGAGATATACTCGATGAAAATTTTTTGAAAGTCACATGAGATGAACTTAAGGAGAATTAACTTCACAAACACCCATGTCTTAGATCTCAAATTAAAATTGAAAAAATCTTATTTCACATTGACCTACCAGGAATCTTACCCAGATCCTCCTAATCGGTAGAGCAGGCTCGACCACAACGGGCGACGATTTTGTAATGGAGAGATGTTAGATGACAGTTATCTGTAAATTGCTTCGCGATCGACTGGCTACGTAACCATATTAACCACCCCTAGCTTATAATCATTCTTAACTAAAAGATCTGTAAGCGATTTTGGAAAATATGATTCATGCTTTCTCTCCACTTATGTTTGAAGAACGATAAGAGTTAATTAATATTGACTATAGTAAAGCTCTTATGAATGAAAGCAGCAAGTCACAATATTACATTCAATGTATATCTCTACCTTTTCACCTATTTCCTAAGACTATTGAGGAGAAATTTTCTATTAATTTATGTTCGATATAAATGGTTCAATTCACTCACCATTCGTCGTAAAAAATCATTTCTAGAGCTCAAATAAACTATAAAAATCGTGGGCGCGTATTGTTTATAAAATAAAAACTATTCAAATATTTTTTTAAATAAAATACATGCTCAAAATTTAATAACGGAAAATGAAAAGTTTATGCAAACGATACGAGTTTTAGGTAAAATAATATTTGTCTTTCTAAAATCAAGGCGATGTTTTAGTTCAGTTTTTGCTTTTGAAGACGGGATCAAATTTTAACAGCAGTACGTTTTATGTAAAAACTTTGACTACTAATATAATTTAACAACTAGTTTATTTCGCACTACAAATGTATTATATATGTAAATTATTTTAACATAAGTTGTTTCAATAAAACTAATGTTACTATTAACGATTGCACGAAACCGTGGTGGTCTTTCTACTTTTCGAAAACAAGACAGTTTTGAGATAGATTTTGAATGTCGCAATACTTTTGCTTAAACTCAATGTGTTAATGTTTTAATTTTGTAGATGTTATTCGTCGTATACTCATTTGAAACAAACTAAACTCAATTGAAAACACGCAATGATATTAAAAAGAATGGTATATTATAAAATATTGAATATATCTATGTATATTAATATATATACATAATTAGCAAATATAAAATTTAAAATGTAAACATAATGAACTCCTTTCGATGGTTTCGGCGGTAACTTTGTGGAAGTTCATTTTAATAGAAAATTTAAATTAACTTTGATTATTCCACGTATTGTGTTACTAACTGTTAGTATCATTACAACTCATTAGTATCATTAGTATCATTATCTTTTTGTTTTATTTCGATTCAACACCCCCCTCCTTGGTCCTCTTAAAAGGAAAAAAACCCAAACCTCCATTTTGTAATTTTATAATTTTAAAATGTTAGAATCAATCTTGCTTCATTACTTAAGCAAACTTTGCGATAGTAAGTCTGAAGATGCCTCTGAAAGAGGCAAAACATGTGTCACAGTTAGTAACACAATACGTGGAATAATCAAAGTTAATTTAAATTTTCTATTATAATGAACTCCTCCCAAAATGATTTGTACACATATACATCCAACAAAAATAAAAAAGGCTAATTTAGTAGAATAAAACAAATATTTATTTACGTATGTGTTGAATGGAGTAAAAATATTTTTATAAAACTGCAGTTGACATCAAAAAGGTCACAAAACGTCGTGGCTAATTATACATAGCAATGAGTACTCCACACCTGGCTTTTGATAGCCGTTTCTGGTGAAAGAAATCCTCAGCTTTCAGTTTTGCAGTTATTCATTCGACAAAAGTGTAAAAGCTTATTGCTCTAGGCTTTTACGTAGCGCAGAGCTTTTAAAAAATGATACGCTACGAGGGTGCGAATTATAAAAATGTTTTATTTTTTTAATCTCAATTTGTAATTTCTGTAATGTAAAGCTTTTCTTTAAGCAGCTGACACCATTCTTAAAGCACTATAAAAATATGGATCATAGTTTTTGATTCTTGAATACCAAAGTATGTATAATAAAAAAAACCAACGTGCTATTCACTCATATAATCAGATTTAAATTGGACCCACGAGGGTATCCAACCCCGGAAACCCGTACAATTCTGTGATCCCAAAATCCTGGGATTGCGACAGCACTAAGCACAGCAAAATTTCGGGATTAAGAAAAATTCGAAAATTTTTTGAAAGAGATCAAAAAAGTCCACACTAGTAATTTTGGAAAATCCGCAAATTTCTGAGTTTTTAAAATTGACATGAAATTGTTTGAAAAATCTCATGATTTCAAAATCGCCGACCAAAAATTTTCTCAATCCCGAATCTCAATTTATACACGATTTTATGTTGAGTGTTCAATCCCGAAGTCCCGGGATCACAAAAATGGTCCGGGATTGGAATCCCTAAGGCCCACGAAATATTGAGCAATTGCATCTTAAGAATAAAGTGTTAAACATTAATATAGCAGCATGTTTGTTAGCATTTTTTCTGTTTTCTCTTAAAGAAGTTTAAATTTGAGTTTAGTAGAGTAAAAGAAAAGTAAAGAACTTCGAGTTTACACAAACATTAGTTCAAAATTGAAGTTGTATAATTTTGCGTTCTTAAAAATTAAATTAAATTTGCGCCATACAGTGTGAAATTTTGGCTTTTATTTATGGAAATGACCAGTGAAATTTTTGATAATTTAACAAATTAGATTTTATCAGAGTATAAAAGTTAAAAGGTCAATTGGATTTCGCTAATTGAGTGGGTATAGCTAATTCAATGAAATATAAAGCATGTTCATTAACGAAACAAAGTAAACCGTGAGGCGAATTAGGGGTTTGAAGTCTCCCACACAACTCTTGCGAGAAATAATAAAACGTTAAGTTGGCGGTAATTTGAGGAAACTACCTGCAAATAAAGATGACTTCAATGCCCAACGGGTGATCAGTATATTTTTACAAAGGACACAACCAGTTGATTTTTTTTTACAAGAGTTGTATGCACAAAACCAACGTTCAATAACATGTTATGTGGTGACTGATGGTAATTACAAACATAATCACAATATGGATTTTTTTTAACAAAGTGTTAAAAAAAGAAGGGATGAACTAAAACAGTATCAAAATGCATGAATTTGAAAAAAAAGCCATAAATTTAGTGTAAAATCAATTTGTATTTTTTTGCAATCTGTAACCGAAGAGAACGACATTGACTACTAACTGAGCTACAAGCCAACCTTAGTTTGAATTTTAAATCCTAAAAATGAAAATAAAAAATCTTCTGTCAATATGTAATGATTAAACAATGATATTAAAATCTGAACTCGATATCAGGCAACAAGAATCCACGATTTAGTAAAAACAGTGTATGTATTTGAAATTTTAGGTCTGTTTATTTAATGGAAAGGCATTATATTTAAAATATATACCACTATTTACTATGTATTCTGTCTTTATTTAATATGAAAATAATAATAGAAAATTTAAATTAACTTTGATTATTCCACGTATTGTGTAACTAACTGTGACACGTGTTTCGCCTCTTTCAGAGGCATCTTCAGACTTACTATCGCAAAGTTTGCTTAAGTAATGAAGCAAGATTGATTCTAACATTTTAAAATTATAAAATTACAAAATGGATTGGGTTTTTTTCCCTTTTAAGAGGAGCAAGGAGGGGGGTGTAGAATCGAAATAAAGCAAACAGATAATGATACTAATTTTACTAATGAGTTGTACGTGTCACGTACACAGTTAGTGTCACGTGTCACAGTTAGTTACACAATACGTGGAATAATCAAAGTTAATTTAAATTTTCTATTAAAATGAACTTCCACAAAGTTACCGCCGAAACCATCGAAAGTATGAAAATAATAAGTAAATTGAATTAAAAAATAATATAACTCATAATACTTACTGTTTTGGTTTATAAATGCATATAAATATTTCACACAGTCAAACTTAAAAATGTTAATGTAAAACGGCTACTTTAGATAATATTGAAAAATTTAAAGCACCATAAACGTTTTATTTGTACCCTTTTTCAGTTATTACCAAGTTTATATTTAAGGGATAAATGCTGGTAAGATTTTTCATAAATAATGATACACTACCTTAATTTCGCAAGCTTTTACGAACAGATATATGATATTTTCAAATACGCGAATGAAACTATCAAGATACCAAAATGCTATATTTATGACAAGCCTTTTTAAGTACTCTACTAAAATAATATCTAATAGTTCTTTCTCAGTTACTTTTACAATTCCCTGTAGTCAGATATATAAAGTAAAGCATGTTTTATATCCGTGGGGACATCCCGGCTACAATAATAAGGTTAACAAAGGGACATAAACGCGTGGACGGAGCTAATGGTCAGTACCAAAATCCAGTTTAAGAATATAAGCCTAAAAGAGAAAAAAAAACCTCTAACGAAGTGCTGGAATATTTCACAATTATTTCGCATGGAAGCCATTTGAAATGTAATAATTCTAGGAAAAATTCTATCTTTCTCCATAATTTAATCATACAGGTACGGTGTAATTTATATCTCACGGGTCTTGTAAAAATACAATGAATTATGGCAATATTTCAATGAATTATGGTTATTGTTAATTAGTTTTTTTGACGGGTTTTAAGTTGAGTTAATTTGAAGTGTCATCGTTAGAAGTAAAGGTGACATTCAGCAAAAACAACTGAAATTAAATAATACAAAATTTAGATGGTTTTGGCTATCGCTTATAATATTATATTAAAAAAAATACAATTATTAATATCATTCGTTGTATGTTTTCCTGTGACTGGAAATTATTTCACTTGTTTCATCTGACTTAGTCAATCATAGAAATGGCTGGTCGATCAACAGGAAATTTTAATATTAAGAGGAAATGAACGTAAACAAAATCGATAGAATTCTTGAGTAACATAAAATGTCATGATTTAAATATAATATCTAATAAAGTGTTCAATACTATTTTAAATATTAGAGAATGAATTCTTTTTAATTTTTGATATGTTTTCAATTTATAAAACCATCTCAGCTTTTATCCAATTAAAGCATTCTTTCAGACATGTATACTATTAAACGAAGTTGAACGAACATAACAAAGTAATCATAAAAATTACCACACTAAAATTCGGTAAAGCATTATCATATGCAAAAATGAAATAAGATAACCAACTGTCTTTCAACAAGTCAAAGTGTCACCCAGATGAATGTTTTTGAATAATCTATTATTAAATAACACTTGCTACCAAGTGAGTCAAAATGCGAAATATTTTGACAGTTGTTTGTAGTGACATGTTGATATGGTACTTCATTATGCTTTTCGGTCATTTATAGAAATGTCTTTTTTCATTCAAAATAAGTGAAATGGAATAATACCTGATGATTTTATATGAACTGTTTATGATAATATTGACAGTATTACTAAAAACGATTCATAAATGTACATTCCAAAAAATATTGTGACTATTTATTTCCTGTATTAATTCCGACAGCTTAGTGACGGCTTAGTGACAAAGCGTTTAAAAATTAGAAAATATAACATATGCTATTTAAATTCCAGTTCTAATAGTTATTTATACTTGTTATTTTGGTCGGAACATATCGACTGTGGAAAGGAAAAAGGACGTAACCCTCAATTTTCCAAAACAGCTTTTTTTCGATAATCACAATGTATACAACTTGACACACATTCTATCAAAAGGATGGAAGCTGAAAATGCCGAATAAGTATCTAAATTTAGCTTTTTAGTTCGAAAAAGATGACCTTGTATAAAATTAAAACCAAGAAAAAACACTGAAATAAAGGTTTTTCCGAGACAATTTCTTTAATTAATATTAGGTTATGTCAATTAAACACCAGTTTAGAAGTATCCGTGGACTTCAAGGTTGTGTATAATTCATAATTTTCATATGGCCCAAAATCATCAAAACACGTTATTTGTGCTTCCTGTAAAATTTGATATGTGTGGGTTACGTCCTTTTTCCTTTCCACAGTCGATATTTTAATATATACCGAGTTCTGTGTACTATTTAAAATTATATTTTGTTCATAATACGTCACGTGATACACTGTGTCGACGTTTTCATATTTTTGAACTGTTTTACATAATAATTATTATTCAACGTGATAAAATCTCCACCACGATTTCTATCCGTCGTAAGTTTACTAATATCTTACTTTGAAATAACAATGCGTAATATTATATTGCATAAGCCAAGCTAAAATTTATTTTCCATACTATTATTAGTACTGTCAACACCCTTTTGTAATTGAGCGATGGTCAATGATTGAATCATTCCTTGCTTGGGACGTTTAGGTACTTTGGTATGTTTTCATAAGTTATCACATCTGATGTGACGAATTTACATTTTTTTTCACATAAAATAAGATCAGGATGTTTCATTCGTAGACAATTTGCGTCAAATTATTAACAAACATAGAGAACAAACATTCAAAAAGTGATTTCTACAGTTGCTCCTCATCAAGCAAATATTTTTCGTTATGTCCGCTCCCAATGTGGAGCATATCTTCTTCTATGGAGAAGATATGCTGCACATATAGAACCTTATTATGGAGGTGTCTCAACGGAAGTTTTTTCTACGAAAACTGTTTGTTACTCAGTCGATAAAATCTCGCTTTTTTCGAAGTGATTAGTAGGGAAAGAAGAATAAGGCAAGAACAGGACTAGTGGTTGACTTATTACTTTTGCTACACCCAGTTATTAAAGGATCAGATGAATGGGGGGAAAGAAAATAATGTGAATTGACATCCCAAACTCCCAGTCTTCGATCACAACTTTGAATTTAATAATTCTCAAATTCACTGTGATCTTACCGGGAATCGAACTCAAACCTGCGTGGTCGGTAGAGCAAGCTCTAACCAACTGAGCCACAGCAGGCGAAAGTATTTTATTTTGTTTTTTTGAATGCAAATATATCGTTACTTTTCTGACATGGTTGGTAAGCAAAAATACTGAAAAAAATAGTCAAAAGGTATTCTTTGAAATAAATTCTTTGGCTGGAAAAATACGGTCGATTCATTGATTACACCAGTTTGCCAAAAAAAATATTTATTTTTATATTCAATTATTATAAACGCAGATTAAATGCAAATAATTACCCCTGTATATTAATTTTAAACTCTTATTTGTGTCAGATCGGAATTAATGCATATATATTTTGATATTATAATTATTATTGTAACATTAAATATTGATGCAAGAAGCTTTATTCTAAAAGCTGAATTTTTCGATTTTAAAACGTTCAATCTATTACTTACCAAATTGTAGAAACTAGAAAAGTGACGATTTACTAAGTTCATATTTAATTACCGAAGCAAAAATTTCTTTTAAAAATTACCTTGCGCATATTACTTGAATACGCAAAACATATTGAAGAAAAAAAGGCAATCCATTTGTTGCATTACTGAGATGAGTAAAGGGATGGCACGTTGGAAAAACTATTTTTTACCTTAAGTCCCAAAGCGAATAATCTGTGAAACCTAAAAGTTCTACTCTATCACATGTTGGTATACGTACACTAAAATTTTCGTCTACAATTTTTAGACACCGTTTTTTTGTTCATTAATTTTTCTCTTAAAATTTTTTGGTTAATTGAACTGGAATATAACGTGAACATATTTTCACATTTATATTTAGGTAGTGAATAATAAATAGCATACATATGAAAACTATTTGAAAAATGATTTTAACCTCTCGTTTCAGACGGATTTATGATTAAGTTATCAAAAAAATATATTTAAAAAAAAATATGCCCGCTTCTAATGTGTAGCACATGGTCTCTTAATGTACGTATCTTAACAGTAGTTTTCTACGAGAACTGACTTTTACTCGGTTGCTCAACCTCGAGCATGTGGCCTCCTTATGAAGGTATCTCAACAGAACTTTTTCTATGAAAACTGTTTGTTATTCAGTCGCTCAATCTCTCTTTTTTAAAAGAAAGTAGTAGGGATAGAAAGACAAGGCTAGAACAGGATTAATGGTTAACTAATCGCTCTTGCTACACCCAGTTATTAAATGATCAGAAGGGTAGGAGGGAATTTTTAGACATCACTAACACCCATGAAATCGAACAGAAATTGATCGAAAAATGCTGCTCGTACTAGGACTCGAACCCTCTAGATCTGGCACAGAAGCCCACAACGCTAACCACTGCGCCATAAGGCCCGACAAGCAAAAGCAAATTACCAGGCTGTTAAATTATTTGCAGCTTCAGACGGAGAGCGAGTAGACCTCAACTCATAGAAACTTTTCGATCACTTTGAGGGATTGATTTTAGACACACTTAAGTACACTCCAGCAAGTCTTGGGCAGTTGCTCCTAAGACACTCTCAGTTAAGAAAAAAAACTGATAATATACACTTTTCGTTTGTTACGTTGGATACATCTGTATACAACTTACGGATGGGAAAGCAGTGGTGGGCGGAGGAGGGAAAGTAATTTCAGATTTTTTTTTTATATACATATGTATACAGATAAATTGGAAACAAATTCGTACATCGTTTAAAAAATCAATGTATGGACATGTTTATTTGAGAGTTAGAATCTGTGAGCAAGTTGCGTGGTAGAACAATTATCGCTTTTTGGCCAGATTCGGAAGAAGATTCAAATATTGTTTTCATAATCATTTTTGTGGCTTGTTTAATTGTAATGAATTTTTGGTTTCATTGACATACAATTCAATTTAATTAGTTTGACGAGAATGAAAATAAATGTCCTCTCAGTATTATTTAAAAACAAAATATTCCGACCTACTTTTGAAAAATAAAATAAATAAGCATCCGCAGCCCTCGCGAAAATTTTAAAAAGCACATTATAATTAGCTTGATTCAATTAAAACGTAATTGTCTTTGGCTTCCTAAGTCTCTCTTTTTTGTAATTTATTTACTTTGCTAACTTTCTTGAATATTAAATGACTTTTGGGATTCGTGTCATATTAATTATTCACTCTTTAAAATGTGAATTTAGCATTAAACATAAATTTGTATTCGACAATTTTCACTTCCTGTCTAAGTACATCTTTTGCCTGATAGCACATATAAAAATAACTTTTTACAAGAGTCATAAAATTCCAATTGATATTTTGATTATTCAAATACAATAATTTAACACCATTCACTCATTAAGTCGTTCTCACACACTGTTGATTAATAGAAAAACAACTATTGAAAATTCCCAACCCCATTTGTAATTTTGTGAAATATTTATAACAATTTGAAATGATTTTTTTAAAAATATGAATGTCTATGAACCAAGAATTAACACAATTTAAGCAATTAGGTTTTTGAAAATTAAAAAAAATATTGAATTTAACGAGAGCTATACAATATAGTAATTGAGGGCTTACAGTGAAACAACCTTATCTGTAAAAAAATGTTTTAGTTTTTCTGTTGATATTGTTAACTTTCGTTTTTGACTAGATGATAATAAAACAACGTTATGCACTTTTTTCTTATTAAATCACTAGTGACGTTTTACGTTAACTACGTAAAATTGTATTTTTTAATGTATTTAAAATCATAGCTAAAATTTTCAGCATTCCCATAAGTAATATAAACGTAGAGTATTTTAATATTAACATTATACTTCAAATTAACATCTGATTTGTTAAGTTACAACATAATAAAATACGTTTTTTGGATCTCCTAAAAAAATATTTTTTGGAGATGGTAGTGTTTGATTTAACTTTCAAATGCTGAAAGCTATTTCAGGATTACACTATCATTAAAGCTATAGCTTAGCTTAAAAGTTTTCTATTATTATCTTAACGCAGCGAAAAATTGAAACGATACTAAATCGTAAGAAACTTTTAATGTATTGAACATTTCTAAACATTAATAATATAGATTTTTAATTATTTTACAGTTTTGTATGTCCCTATGCTTAGAAGCACGGATTCAAGAATTCTTAAGGATTCGTCCAAATGTGGTTGCTGTTGAAATAAAATATGTAAACAACAAAAAACCGCAGTCAATAAAATAGAAGTCCTCTGATAGATGAACCATATCTTTTTCTACAGTCAAAATATTATAAAACAAGTTCCCTATTGTAGAAACCTTTCAATAAGCAATAAAATATGTCTCTTGATTAAGGTCCCTGGTGTTTTGGATTCACTATAGTTTTCTATTGAAAAAATGCAACCCCAAGAGTCCAAATTTTCTTTGTGTGTTTTTATGTTTTTCTATTTGATATATTATTGCGAATTTATTTCCGAAATGATCTAACAAATTTTTAGTATTTTTGAAGGATTCAGTGAAGGCTTTGTAGAAATAAATCATATTCGATAACCTTGCGTAACTATTCAGCTGGTTATGATACTTATCGTAACACGTGTAATTGCACTTTGAGAAGCATACTTAATAGATTAACGATACAGTTAGTTGCTTCTTAAATATGCGAAACAGTTGACAAAGCTTTTAATTTATATTTTAACTGTTATGTGTAAAATTTGCCATCTTTTTTTTCAAATCTAATAAATTGTTTCTTGTATATATAAGAGACGAAAGTATGATCTTCAGCCATCTTGGATAGCAACGTCAAAAGTCTTCATAGACTAAATTGAAATAATATGTGACAAACGTGCCAACATTCTGTCAGCAATAATAATTTTATTGGGCATTGAAAAGCTATGCCTTTTAATAGTTTCTTCACAGTATCACATTTTCTTATTTGTCGAATTTAAATTTCATGTTATTTTGTTTTATTCTTATCTTATAAAAACGTTTTTAAAATATTACCTTTTTTTTACTGTGGTCAAACTATTGCTGTACCATTCATTTGTTTGCAACGAACTATATACATGTATTATTTTTTTATCTACGGTATACAATTGCTATATATGACGATTTCGTACCTTCAAACACAACCCAATCCTGAAAGTGAGTGATTAAATAGACACCAACTAACCTTTTTATTATCAACCGTTATTCATAAGATATATATAGCTTCGATTAACTAAAAAAAATGTACTAATTGTACTAAGAATCAATGAAATAATGACTACTGACATAGATATATATCCCGCCGATTGTTTAATTAAATTTAAGTTAAGATTTGGCAAAACAGCTAATAGGGGTCTTTCGATTTGGACGCTCAAGATTTGTTAGATTATAGCAGCCATGTTGTTAATGTGATATTTGTCAATTTTTTCGTCAATTGTTTAGTAGAGTACGGCAAATAACAACGGAAGGTTAACACGTGTGCAAATCATAATTTTTTTTTATTATTAAAATACCCATTAGATAAAATCGATGAGAAGTTTTGTTAAATCACTCAAAATCAAGAAGAAGACACACTTTTACACAGAAAATTTTACTTTTTTATAGTTATTTTAATTTGGCATTGGCTTTATTGGTGATTGAACTCAGACCCGCTTGATCGGAAAGGCGAAACTGTTATCAACTATACTACTGAGGACGTCAATAGTTTAACACTACATCTAGACATATACTTTACAATATACTTTTGCAATAAGATATATTAAAATTTTGTTTCTGGATATTCACAATTTTGTCACGTCGTCTTTTGTGAAAAGTTTCAGTGTATGTAGGTAGAAAGTTTTAAGATATTTTCGGATACAAAGAAAAGAGCAAAACTATATATTTTTAAACTTTAAAAAGGCAGTTGTAAAAAATAAATACCACACGTGACCGACCATGAATATTTAGATCAAGGGATACAATATTGGTGTTAAAATCATTTTTGAAAGTCACTTGTATTTAAAGCGATAAAATCAATATCATGGAATATAGTTTTAGGCTATGACGCAGCGGTTAGCGTTGTGGGCTTCCGTGCTGGATCTTACGAGTTCGAGTCCTAATACGAACAGCATTTTTCGATTTCTGTTCGAAGGCATGGGTGTTTGTGATGTCTAAAAATTCCCTTCACCCTTCCGATCTTTTTATAACTGGGCGTAACGAGAGCGACTAGTTAACCACTAGTCCTGTTCTAACCTTATCCTTCTATCCCTACTACTCTCTTTGATAAAATAGGGGTTGAGTAACAAACAGTTCTTGTAGAAAAATTTCGGCAGAGATACCTCCATTAGGAGGTAATATGCTCCACATTTGGAGCGGACATGGATTAAAAAATAAATATTTTGAATAAATTTAAATAAAGCCATTTTGTAATAGAAAGTCAATGAATATTTATGACTCATTCACAATAAAAAAAAAATATATATTCATATACATTTATAGCTTTCAGTATATAATAATATATCGGTATTTATTTGTGATCAACATACTAAGCCGTATAAGAAAATTCTTAATAAATTGTTTCATATTATTTATTAGCAACTCTCGTAGACCAGTGGTAACGTTTCTCACACCTGAAATAGACAGACTTCTTCAAACCGATTGATATATTTGTAACCACGTTTGCCACGTCGCTGTCTAGTTCTTTTGCCCACTTTAAAAATAGTGATAGAAAAACACTGAAAACGATGAGAGTAGGGCCTCCAATCCCGTGATCCCGACAAATTTTCCGATACCGAAATCCCGGGATTAGTACAAAGACAATCCTGGGATTTCGGGAGACACAATAACATGCAAAATTTGATTAAAAAAAGCGCTGAAGTCACTGGCAGTCGTCAAATTCTTGGAGGAGCGACCGTCCATGAATTTTCAACTTTTTCAAGTCATCGAGCTTAAAGAAAAGATGTTGAAAATTATTTTGGTATCTCTCAATTTCTCACTTTTTTCCTAGATTTCCTGAAATTAAAAAAATTATGAAAATCTACCTAGATAATAATTATTATTTTTATCGATTTTATCGACATGATATAAGAATAATAAAAAAATATGGTAGTGAGGAAGTTGTTAGAAAGTGTCTGTATTATTATTAACCCTTTGAATACCGCGCAAATAAATCATTAATATGTCCCAGAGATACTGCGTGTTTTTGAGAAAAATAATTTTGCCCAATATAAAATCGAATTCGATATTTTAAACACCTATATTGACTCAGTATAGATAGCACTACACATATTCATCAAAATATTGCTTATATTCCATTAGAATTTCAAGTATTTGATTTTTCAAATGTCTGGACATCCGTGTTCGCTTGCATATCGACTTTGGAAAGGAAAAAGGACGTAACCCTCAATTTTCCAAAACAGCTTTTTTTCGATAATCACAATGTATACAACTTGACACACATTCTATCAAAAGGATGGAAACTGAAAATGCCGAACAAGTATCTAAATTTAGCTTTTAAGTTTGAAAAAGATGACCTTGTAAAAAATTAAAACCAAGAAAAAACACTGAAATAAAGGTTTTTCCGAGACAATTTCTTTAATTAATATTAGGTTATGTCAATTAAACACCAGTTTAGAAGTATCCGTGCACTTCAAGGTTGTGTATAATTCATAATTTGCATATGTCACAAAATCATCAAAACACGTTTTTAGCGCCTCCTGTAAAATTTGATATGTGTGGGTTACGTCCTTTTTCCTTTCCACAGTCGATATGTTCCGGACACCTGTGTCCGCTTGGTATTCAAGTGGTTAAACTTGACGAAGCTTTTTCGTATTTTTTAAAACATAATCAGAGCCTTTGTTAAATATAGTTAAGCACATTACAGGAAAAAATGATATGCCTGAATTGTTATTTTTTCCTAGTGTTTCCTTATAAAAAGACTAGTTTAGAATAAAAAACATTAACTACTTTACTCTTGATTCTAATTTAAAATTACCTTTAAATACTTTTACATCCCCAGCAGGATTAAATAAAAATATAATTCACGTGATTGGAATATATATGTTTATAAAAATAATACTCTTTTTTGCTACACCTGTACAATTAGTCTAATATACTATTTTCGTAGCATTCTGTATTAAAAGTTTAGCCAATATGTGTTGTTTACAAAAGCCTTTATCCGTTTTGTTGGGATTGATTTTGGTGTCACGTCAGACGTGTGTTTGGCAGGTTGAATACACGAGTTACGTAGCGTGTGGGGGGGTCGTGAAATCGCTACGTGTAAGTGCCGGCAATTGCAATAATTGTTTGTTGCATCACAAGCGTTTAGGAAACGTGATATATTGTCAATTAGATACCCCTACACCTCACCCTTGTCCAATATAAAGTATATCGAGCCGTATTGTTTACGAAGTAACCTATCAGGGTAGTGTATTTTTTGTATTTGAATTGTTGTTGATAACTGTGATGAAAGCTTTTTACTAATTTAGCAGGACTTTTAATTAATTGATAACATTTTTGTGTATTAATTATTACTCCTTATTAGTCTCACTTTTATATGTTATCAGTTGAAAATTCTAGGACTCAGAGTCAGATTCGTATTATCGGACTGTTTTAACTGGAGTCAGTTCTTAACGACTCTAAAAAACGAGTCTAAAAAAATAGTTAAGGTTGTATTTAAAACTATGTTGGGGTCAGTTCTTAACGACTTTCTAGCCTGAAAAATATTCGTGATGAGTAAAATTGGTCCTGATTCTACTGAATAAATATAGAATTAGTACAAAAGATTATTAAAAAACGTTTCCACCAAGTATTGACAGTGAACACCATAAAAGTAAACTGGGAATAAAAGATTTACTTAATAAAGAAGTATTGCGTAGCCACCTAAAAAATGAAAATATGAAATTATAGTATTATTCGTCTTATTGTCAATTGTCAATCAATGTTTATGAACGTTTCTTATTTTTCACTTTTAGGGTGTTCACTGTCAATACTTGGTGGAAAGGCATTATATTAATAAAAACACAATAATCCTTTGTACTTCATTCCACTTTATTTAATATGTCAGGACCGGTTTCGCTCATTGCGAGCATTGTCAACTGATAAAAAATATAATTTAACAATGCTATTTATACAAAATTGAAAAGTTATACACAACAGTTGGCATTGAAAAGAAATTGCCAATTACATTAAAGTAATTCTAAAATAACACAAAATTAAAATGTTCAACACATCTAACATATAATTAAAAAGTCATCCCAGATTCATAAATTCAGAATGCGATTGAAAGTAATTACAAACATAATTAAAATTTGGGAAATTTTTGACAAAGTGATATAGTGATAAAGTGATTGTCAAAAATTTCCCAAATTTTAATTATGTTTGTAATTACTTTCAATCGCATTTTGAATTTATGAATCTGGGATGACTTTTTAATTATATGTTAGATGTGTAGAACATTTTAATTTTGTGTTATTTTAGAATCACTTTAATGTAATTGGCAATTTCTTTTCAATGCCAACTGTTGTGTATAACTTTTCAATTTTGTATAAATAGCATTGTTAAATTATATTTCTTATCAGTTGACAATGCTCGCAATGAGCGAAACTGATCCTGACATATAAAATAAAGTGGAATGAAGTACAAAGGATTATTGTTTTTATTGAAATAGATGTGATTGAGTTTTAAGAAATGTTTGAATCTAAGTTTAAGTCAAAATTTTAGAGTTTTCCTGTCAATACTTGGTGGAACGGCATTGTATTAAGAAAAACACAATATTCCTTATGAATTATTTGTATTTTTATTGTCCAAGATCAGGACCGGTTTCGCTCATGACGAGCATTTACAACTGATAACAAATAGAATTTAACAATAGTGGCATTGAAAAGAATTTACAAATTACAGTAGAAATTATGAGCGAATCCGGTGTTGATCTTGTTTAATTAAAATGGAAATAAGTACAAAAAAATATTGTGTTTTTCTTAATATAAGTTAAACATTGTAATCTTTTAATCCGCCGTAATTGGTGACTAAGATAACTTTCAGTTTACTAAAAAAAAGACGCAATTGTATTTTGAGCTGCAATTAAAATTATCGAAAAGCTCTGTGCCGTTATTGAATAAAATCATCTATTAATTAAAAAAGCTGAGCTTAGCGATAAATCGGTCGATCAAGCACGCTTTTAAATCAAAATACGTGACTGCTTTAAATCCTCCATCAATAGTATGTTATTTGCACTACAATTTCAAATTCACCCAACAAATTTAGGTATGATTAGCCAGTCTATTTTTAATAATGTTTTTTTAATAATAATTCTTGACTTCGTTATGCGCACCATATACCATCCCGTACACTGTTTCGTTGACTTACCCACAGTCCACAATTTAACTCGCTGAAGCCTCGGAAACCCAAATCCTGTTCGCCCACGAGGTTCCATCGATCATGGTTGGCTCATATGGGTTGTAATCGATCATACGCTGTATATATCACACCCATCGAAGTCATCGACTAATCGTGTAGTATATCATACAATCATATATATAATTTTCAATTTCACCGTAGTACGACACAATTTACCGGACAATATATATATATTTGCGTTCGAATGCATTGATGTTTTTAATGTTTTATAAAATAGGTAACAAGCTAATCAATAATCCTACCGTGGCCCAATCTTTCTATACTTACTCTAATTTTGAAACAGTCGAGTTGGATTTTTAATATAAAATTAAATTTGATGATTGTTTTACTCCATCTGTTGTGTTAGAATTTTTTGTTACAAAAATCTTTTAGAAGCATCATCAATCAGCGAAATTGATTTTGATTCTTAAGTTATAAATTACAATACAAAAGTCGGCGTTTTTTCCTTATTTACTGTACGCCAGGAGCGGATAAAATAAATTTTAAATAAGATAGTCACAATTGTTCAATTTATTTCCGTTATATTTACCGTACTAAATAAAAGTAACTGATTTGTAATTAGTATGCACTGTCAATGTATCTTACCTCTAGTAGAAAAAGGTAAAAAAAACCCCGACTTTTATTTCTTCACTTGTAACATGAATGTCAGATTCCTTTTTTGTTTTGTCTGATGTTGTTTCTAAAAAAACAAAACACAATTTTTAACAAAATAAGTGAATTAACAAAGTAATTGAATTTGATTTTATATTAAAAATAAACTTTCACAAAGCATTCGCTAATTCCATCGAAAATAAGTAAGTTTTATTACTTTATGATAACATGGAAGCAAAAAACAAATATTATCCGTTGAAAAATTGCTGCTCTTTTAAGCCATCGAAATGAGGTATAAAGTAATTTCTTTTTTATTTTTATTGAATTAGCGCAATCATCTTGATAATAACAACTTGTAAAATAAACGGCATCCCAAATAATACATAGACATAATTCCCAAATGCCAAGCATGTATTATTGTCTTTATTTAATTTTTATTTCAATACAGAAAATATCTAAAGTGTGACGATGGCAAACTATTGGGTATAAATATTTCTCATGAAAAGTGTTCTTATTTAAATTTGTACGAATGAAGGTAATTCACACACTTAAAGACTTACCCGAAGCTTCATTTGAATAATCGCAGATATTGGGAGAATATCGCTTAACTTATTGCGAAAAAGGATTATTGAATTACTTCACATGCTAATTTTTAGCATAGATTAAACTATGTTGGTTCGGTGTTACCATTGCACACGAAAAATTTCCCTAAATTATTCGTACTATCTACTATAATGTATCATTTTTTTATTGATGTCCGGTGATTTTAGATTTTTAACATAATTTTAAAAAGTAAAACTTTAACGATTGTGATATAAATGAACTTTAAGCTACCTAAACGCTTTAACTACTAAAGTAATGAAATAACACAATTTGCGATCATTATATATAAAGCTAAAGTGATTTTTTTATTTATGATATCAACAGTGCTTAGCGGATCGCCAATATGAAATTTGATTCTTTAAATTGCTGTTAACTTTCATAAGATTCTCACCCAGGATTCGCCTTGTGGCATCTTCAGGCATTATAGTCTATGTTCTTTTACTCAATTCAAAAAAAAATAACGTTTTAAATTTAGCTTAGTCATCGAAAGTATTTTAACAATACCAACTCATTAAAAATGAGCTAAACAGTTATCATATCGTAGTATTATTATGACCTTCTGAAATCTATGAGTCTTGATTTCCTTACTACACTCGTTATTTAAAAAATAACGATCTATGTATCATTTCATCTACAGCACTTACTAATCCAAAAAAATTACAACTCCTCTACACATCGACATCGTCACTGTTTCGGCAGAAGTTGGTAAGTAAGAGATCGATAGTTCTGAGTAAACAGAAACTGAAAAATTTCAGCTTTTAGAATAAAGCCTCTATTTTATGTTATATAGGTAATTATAAAAATAAAATATAGATGCGTTAATGCCGATCTGACACAAATAAGAGTTTATATTTCATATACACGGTAAATTACCTGGCTATAAATCTGCATTAATAATAACCGTATATAAAAATAAATGGTATAATTAATGCACCAACTGTGTTATTCCAGACAATGAATCGATATCAAAGAATATCTTTGTATGCTTAACTAATTTTTGTTAGTTATCAACTTCTGTCAGAAAGATGACAATATATAAAACAGCATCAATAAAAATAACAATACTTAATGGGTTAGCAAAATACCCATCATAAAAAATACGCACGAAATTGCTGAGCAGACAAAAATCTGCATGCAAACACAAAAAGTTTTACTTTTAAAAGCTTTTTCCTTGTGAGCTTTTAATGCATTAATCAATTTAAACAAGCGGTGTTTGCCGTAAAGCCAACTTGCAACATACTATAAACTTTCCTCGTATCATATTGAATATTTTAAAACCAAAATTATTCGTTGCATCAAGTATACTATATTTTGAAATGATTCCTTGAAAGTTGTTGTAGTTTTTTTTTAAAAATCATCGATATTTTCGTTAGAAACCGTAAAAGAGATTAAGTTAAACAAAAATTAACTATTATATATAAAAAGTACAGCACAAAAGTAAAGTTCGTAATTCGTAAGTTCAAAATATATAGAAACTAGTATTTTAGACATATTTCACTGTTGCTTTCGGGTAGCGATATACTTTATACCTCCTCAATTGAGAAAAATGTTCACAGATTCTCAATATTTTTTTATCTGGACATAATTATTTACGATCTGTATTTCTCTTCCCAAATTCGTCTTCGCTACGTCTTTAACTTTACTTTGATTATGAAATTTGTAGTCTTCTTCGTCTGCTTTGGTTCAAATTACCCTTAGTTCAGATTTATTAAGTATTATAGGATGATCGTATGTAATCTTTTACTTTAACTTATCTTGTATGCTAAGCCCTTTACCACTCAGATTTCAATCTTAATAAGAGGATGGTTATAGCTGTTATTAACTACACGGGTAAAATTGAAGTTTCAACGCGAGAAACGGAGCCACTTCACTAACAAATAATAATTATTGTGTGAAAAGGGTTGATTGAGCTTACAACATATGATTTTTTTATTAACATATATAATATATTTCGAGGAATTCGACAGTAAAAATTTAATGTTAGCATATTTTTTAAGAAGCGAGATTAGTGTGAAAATTTACAATTATCAAATTAAAATTTTCGATTCGTCACTGAGATAATTGATTAATTAATTATATAATTTTTGATTACATATAAATTCAAAAGAAAAGTGGAGGTAAGAAAAAAGAACAAGAAAAGTTTGCATCTGGAAAAAAGCCACACAAAAAGTTCATAGCGTCAAATGAAGAGAGAATAAATATAGAATTAAATGAGCACTTATATTATATTACTCACGCAAGTCTTGAAAAAATTTACAGATACAGAATACGTCTTGTTTAAACAATATGATGACGCAGATGAAAGTGGTTTCTATACAATTTATAACACTATTTATATTTATTAATTATCACGGTTGACAGCTTATTTCAACACAATATTTGACGGAAGTGAAACTGATACTCATCTCTGAAAACACAAATTGAAACATTCGTATTTTGTATATTGGTACTTCTGGAATTATTACTTCCCTAGCATTAAGTTGGCACTCTATTCAAATTACACCGATGTCAAGCAACCTATGCACTACGACTATTTTTGACGTCGAGCGCTTTACTGCGATTATTTTAAGTAGCATTTGTAACGGTTAATTTTCGTACTTTTAAAATGCATTTTTTGCTTTATAAATCTTCTAAAAAACGAAAAAATATCGTTAAGAATTCAATAGAAACGTTAAGCTTATACAGGCGCTTAGAAGTATATGTACGTATTTACGAGAGGATTGATTTAGTCGTAGAATCATTTGACAATCAAACGTTGAAGGCATATTTAATTGTGGCACGTTTTTCGCTTCTGGTAGTCTCAGATAGTCTGTCTGATGATACTACTCAAAAAGGTGAAACACTCGCCACAAGTGAAATAAACAAGACGTAATCAAATTCAATAATATATTAAAAATACGGTTACCCCCAAATCTATCAAATATATTAAAACCTAAATATAATTAAAACATTTTTTTATGAATAGTTCATTGATTTTTTTTCGAATATTTGTGTTATATTGATAAGGGTTTTGTTGATTAAGATTTTATTTGATAGATAAATCTTCCGCTGTTTGTTGTATACATATGTAGATGCACGGTGTATTAAGATCGTAACATACCTTTTTTGATGTTTTAGGCAAATGAACAGATCTGCTCATGATAAATAGAATGATTTTAAGCTTGCTAAGAGTTGTATCAATATTAAGAAGTTCTAGAATTGATAAGAGCGTAGTATTATAATTTTAAGAAACTTATGAAAATCAACTGTTTATAATAATTATGACATATTTTTGAATGACAGTATGATAGGCTTAATGTAGAAATAAAGATTTTGATTTATTCACATTATATAGCAATTATAATACCAGTTTTAATATCTCTAGACATACACCAACAATACGTAGACGATAAAATATACGCATACCGATGTGGAAAAAATGAAATAAATTTTATAAAACCATATTTTATACTCTACGCTTTTTTAGAGAATTTGATTAATTTTTCATACGACTTAATTCAATATGTCGGCAAAGCCGTACGGATTAAACACCTGTACGACTTTTGTGAATAGCTATAGAAAATGTGAATAGAAAGTAATCATATATCGCCAGGTTCCAAAACATATTAAAATTATAAAATCGATGATATTAAAAAAATCGCTCAAACATATAATACGATCGACAGTATTAAAAATTAAATAGTATTATTTGAAAGTTAGATATAACTTTTTTTTACAATAAAATTGAGTTTTCGAGAAGTGAAGTGAGTTGCGTAGTAAAATGTTAAAACCTTTCTATTGATCTTTAAGTACAATCACATGTACTTAGTGTTTTAGTGGATTGCATATCTTTACTTTTTTTAGGGAATTTTTTATAGTGTGTATTAACTGAGGTTAGTTCACTTTTACGGTACTTTAAGACATGAAGAATACAACAAACCATCACTCATTTTTTTCCTAAAATAGCACTTGGCTCACTTCAGTTAGTTACCTTTCTTACTCACTCATTTTTTTTAATGCGATTGCAAATTATTAGCATTTGTATGTAAGAATCTATCTATGAATTAGTTTCATATTTACATTTTAAACAAATTATCTATTGCTCTTATAAGTATTTCATAGTTTTGTATAAATAACACTATACATGCATATACATCTAATCCTTTTTTACGCAATACATTGGTTCCAGAAAGTGGCGTTAAAAAAGTATCAAAAGTGTATGAAAAAACGTAACGTACCGTCCGAAACAATCGCGTAAAAAAAGATTGGCTTATTATAGTTTAAGATAAAAGACCTCATGATAATCAAAATCTTGATATATCATATACAAATACTTATAAATAAATGTAGAAACAGTACACAAAAGTGTTTTGTTTTTTAATATAATGCCTTTCCACCAAGTATTGACAGGAAACACATTAAAAGTGCATAATACAGTAATGAATACAATTTTGTTGGAGAATTGTTGCATTCAAGTATTTGGTAGCAAGTCCGTGAAATGTTGTTCAAGTAAATATTATTTATTCGAATTTACAAAGAAGAATTAGAATATTTGCAAAGTTTCGTTGAAAGTTTCTTTCCGCAAAAGCGGGGCTGCGAGAATCCTTTGATCGTATTATCACGCAGATGTAAATAATAAGGAATAGCGCATCGGCGTGGGATAAACTCTTGTCAATTCGTCTGGGGTGTAATAAATGAGAGGGTGTCAAATGTTAAATTTAACATTTTATTATCAAACGTCATTCGAAGTATAAACTAAGACGTATTGAAACAGATATTACAATACGATTATTTATGTACATTTCTTTTAAATATTAAAGCTACGACTACTGTGTAAAACGATTTTTATCAGCTACCCACTACCACGGGCTCGTATCCTTTACTGGGAATAACCCGCAAAACAGAATAATTACTAACACTACTTCTTACCTGGGTGAAGTCACTGTGAACGTGATTGCAACGCGACTAAAAGCCAATCAAAATATCAAACAAACTGATCGCGGCATGCGTTTTTTCAGGTATGACACTCTATAGCGGTGGAAACATTTTGATATGTTCGTGCCGCACCGAGTTGCTTTGCATTTGCTTTGATTTAGTCTACGTAAGACATACAGTAAGAACAGTTATCCACGACAAGATTGCAATGACCAAAAATGTGCCCAATGCTAAAATTTACTCGAGGTTCGTATCAATCATTCATGCTAGTTATTTAGTATCTTTTTTAGTCACTCTCGCTAAAATTTTTAAAATTATGTATACAGTCTTGCTAAATTATTCAATAAACTAAAAAAAAAAGAGTTACACATAGTTACACAACACGTTGAATTAAATTGTATTTTAAACTTATACATAATACTTAAAATTTATTTATAAAAAATTACCAAATAATATAATTACATTAAGAAAAAAATGATATTTTTTAAAAGTATTTTAACTAAAAAAGTATACAATAAGCTTAAAAAACATAGTTTATAAGTATGACTGCTTTACAATCATTTTTTATTTGCTTAGGGCTGCCTAAAGGTAATCCCAAAGGTGAAAAAAGGAAATTCAAAATACTATTTTTACCTATTTACCTAATATCAAATTAATCTAACCCACATTAAAAATACGAGAGTTATTTATATAAAATAAAACTTTAAAAGCTTTCAGAAGTGAATGGCTCTGTGAGCTTTCATCCGGAAAACTTCATTTGATCATCGCTGTGCAAGAAGACGTTCAATTACCTTCCACGTTGCTAGCTTTTCCTTCTCCTTAGTAGTTAAGTTGTATATCTTTGATCCCTTATAAAGTTACCATCAGACATCACTAAGGAAGTACGGGTTTCTATATAATTATTTGACAGCGAAAAAAAATGAGCAGTTATAATAATTTATGTTTGAAATAAACAAAGACCAATTAGATTAAAAAATATATTAATAAATCGTAGATTAAATAAATTGAGATACGCGTAAAAATCAAAGAACTATATCAGATAAAAGTGTTCCGGAATTCAAGCTCTTGACCACTCAATTGTCTAAGAAGAAAACTAAAAACATTTACCCTCATTATAAAATATTTTTTTACTTTATAATTTAATACCAATCTTACAATGATTTATTCAATATCAAGTAAAAAATGAATTCCCTTCATAAATATCTAGCATATATGCTATTTATTATTGATTATTTTTTAAATATTCTTTATGAATTTATTTCTTGGTATCAAATAGCAAAAGCTCACACTGTGCCACTAAGCTAGGTTCTATTGTATTAAGCTCTCGTTTGCACTAGACTCAGCCACCTACTCTGAAGGGGAAAGAAAAGAACATTACATATTGTGCATATAGCATGCTTTCAGCTCACCTTTCTTTTTTCAGTCTGGTACTCGGAATTATGATACGCTTGCAAGGATATTTTTAAAGCCATATATGTATATGAACTGATATTAAATCAATGACACTGTAAATAATTTCTAAAGGCGCGGTATTAAAAGAAAAGTAAATCTTGTAATTATTGATTTGATTTTTAAATTCTCTGTAATGTTAATATCTCTTTAAAATCATACCAAAAAGTGAGTACTCGGTGAATGATGCCGGTCCAGTAAAAATGTGCGTTACTTTATTGCAATTTACATTTATGTATAATACACCTAAACCCTCATATTAAAAAGGTCTTAAACATTTTGTGATAGTTGTCAATCTTCTCAAAACGTATAAGAAAACTTTTCCGTGTGAAATTGGTCAAGAACAATCATAAATGTAGACAATTCGTCACGAAAACTACCTTTAACCTTAAATCTAACAAGTTTATTTATAACAAGAAATGAAGTGTGAATTGTCCTTGATCAATTTATTTTCAATGTTTCAATCAAGTTACAATGATTTTAAATTTAATAAGTATATGATAAGCGCAATTTTACGACATAAGAGGCAACATTAATTTAATTTAATGATATTTCAATAAAACAAAAATTCTTAGTTATAGTAATAGTTCATGACCGAAAGAATGCTGAAAAAAATACCCCTCTATTTAGTCTTTTCATTAACATGAAATATAATTGATACCGATAAAGAAAACCTCATTGCGAAGTGTTTGCCTCGATAAGTAAATATAGCTGTGTTTTCTGTTCCAATATTGATGTAGAACAAACAATGCGTTTGAACATGTAATTACAGCGAAGAAAATTCATCTTTACGGAGCATTTTGACTCAAATTATGAAGGAAAAGTTTTCGGAAATAACGTAATTCTTTTACAGTATGTTTCAATTTTATTATTGTGTAATTCTTTTCCAGGTCGCTGCAATATTTTCTGTTTATGATACAAAATTATTATCAAGTCTGATTTATTATACAAAAAAACATCAGGTATCTTATTTAATCTACGCTAGTTTAAAACAATTTGTTTTCCTTCAAACAATACTTGCTATCTAAGTAATTGAATTTATTTTATTTTCCTCCGAATTGTCCAGCAATACAATGCTTGACTTGATTTTATTTCAACTAAATGACAAATCCAACACAAGTGTAGTGAACAAATTAAATACATCTTCTAACGAGTAAATACTGCAAAAGTTTTGCTACTTAAAATAAAATGCTTTTTCAGCCCTAAGCCAACTTGAGATTAAGTTGTAATTAATAATGCTAAACATTTTTCACAAATTAAATTAATTTTAAATGTGACATGCGGTTACTTTGAGAAACTAGATCTAGAAGAAGCTCACTACCATTCTTTAAAGATAAGGCTTAGAAAAGATTCACAAGTAGTTTATCAAACAAGTGGTTGGAAAATTAAATTAACATAAAAATGTGAATAATCTCTAATTTAAACTGAAGTTACTTGATAGAATTTAAATATGTAATTTGATTCATTAATTTTTTTAAATGGGTTTGCCAACTTCAAAAATTCAAATTAAAAATGTGTATATTTTTTTTTATATACAAATCTTTAAACCTGCAATTCACGATCTTCGAAAAGCGAAACCAAATATCACAAAAAATTACTAGGTCACGAAAAAGGACAAAGGATTTTGGTATTGATAATACTGATTAAATAAAATTCATTCTCAAATACAGCATTGTTGAAAACTCTGAATAGTCTAAATTGGTGAATTTTTTATACGAAAAAAAATAAATTAAAAAGGATACTGGAATTGACACGGTTCGACAAATAGGTTTAAGATACATTAAAAGTTATTATTAGAAAACATTATTTGTAAAAAATATTTACTACTCAAAGCATGGCAGAAATCATGAAGCATACAAGCAAGACCATTGAAGAATTTTCACATATACGAATTACATATACGTTTTACAGCCTATCATACAAGCTTCAAAATATTTTCTTTTTAGCACTAATATTAAAATATATTATGCTCGCACATCTTTCTTGGATTTCTTTTAGCTTGTAGACTTTACGGTATTTTCATAAATTATGGCAGTTCTCAAAAAAATAAGTTTTTCGTTTCACGTACTACGGTAATGCATCGTAAATAAGCTTAAAACGAAAGTATAAAATTCATTTTTATAGAAACAAATTTACTTATTTTGTGAAAATAAGCAGCAGATAAATAGTGGCAAAGATTATGCTATCTTGTGTCATCGAAAATTAGAACATTAAATAAACTTAAAAAGACATCACAGCATTGATAGTAGAAAAAAAAATCATAAAGCCTAAAGTAATTTAAAAATAAACATATCAACACTTTGAGTTTATTACCGAGTTCAAAATCGTAAAATCTAACACTAAAGAAAACTATACAGATAGTTTTGACAATAGAATAAGCCGACATAGCTGTAAACTGAATTTAAAAATGTTGTAGAACTAAATACTTTGATATTTTTTAGAGTATGTTAAATGTATACTTGACTCATTGTTTAAATATATAATTTATTTGACTTCATTACTAACTACGTTAACACTTTAAAAGAGTTTCGTGCCAATCAAAAGAAAGTTGAATGTTTTATGAGTAAATTCGCAGCAGCCTGATCTTGTGATAAATTTTATTATTGATTATTCAAAATATTTTCAATCGTCAATCGCAATCAAAACTAATAAGAAAAATGCATAATATTGTTTTAATTTGAATGTTGAAAATGTTATTCGTCTAACAATGAAACAGTTAATAGACAGACGTTACATCAGTCTCGCAATATTAAGTTATACTATAATAGTATTTCAACCTTACATATTACTATTCTATCGTTGGTGAATCCATTAATTCAGACAGTGTAATGAATCCAGAATTTCTATTGCTTTGTAAACATTGTTAGTGAGAATATCCATTAATTGAAAGATACGAAAAGAAATATAGTCTTCAACAGTTCAACTTACATACAATTTTATTATAGACATTACTGTAGTTGCGAGTTGAACTATTATTCTATTACGTAAATTTTCGCATAACAGTTTTATATATTGAACAACTTCAATTGAGATTCTATCATATAATTAAATTTGGGAAAGATCTCACGTCATCATATTACTTTACATCATTCTTTTTTTTATATCTGTCGTTGTATATAATTTTATTTTACAAATGTCGAACGAAAAGACATACTTTGAATGCTATTTAACGTAACAGTAAGTAATAAACTATTTAAGAAAGAACTTAGCATCATTAAGATGACTCTCTTTTTACTGTACTTGTACTGGACTTCTGGAGTGACAATCATGTTTTATTTGAATTTAAAGAATGTACATTTTTTTTATAATCAAGAATCGTTAAAATTTTTATTGATGGTTTTGGCAGTAAACCCGGACTGTAGAGTTGCAGTTGGAGTCGGAGTCTGAAAGACTGGAGAAAAATAATTTAAAGATATTGAAAAAATATTATCCTATTGATTGCTGAAATCTACTAGAATTATTCTAGTGATGACTAGAATGATTGATGTTATACTGATATGTTAGTTAAAAGGTAATTAATTCGGAGTAGGTTTTTTGTTTAAAGCCCGAGTCAGTGTCGTCTTTTTTTTTACCCGATTCCATAGCCCTGAATTGAACAAATTTAGTCATATAATATGAAATAGATATTTTTTTCTTTCACTGGTTGTGTTTTGTGTTACTAATTGTAACACATGTTTTTACGTTTTCAATTTAATTTAAAATTACCATAGTTTTAAAGAAATTTATATTTTAGATATACTCCATACTGTTCACCAGTTTCATTTTTATATTGATACAAGGTGTTTGGTTTTAGCGGTCACCATTTATTGTTAGGCTTATTTTTTTTGAATTGTATTAAAATGCATTCATACTTCAGCGATCATTCAATTGATAACCTGACGCTGAATATTTATATTTTATATTCGCGGCGTCATAAATTTGATGAATGATGAAAATTCGTATTATATAATTCATTGCTTTGATGATTTGGTCGTAAATGATGGAAATTCTTGCAATAGCCGTGGATAAAACGCGTTGGTCGTTATTGTATTATTAATATTAAACCACGACTGTTACTAAATTATAGCTAAAATATAACTCAGCAAAGCGTTAAACGTTGAACATAATAACACCGCACGAATACAAATAAACTATTTGATATATTAATTATTAAAATATGATTATTGTAACTACTATTGCCTATTGTTAGTAAAAAAATTAGAACTAATTGTTAATTAACTACTTAATTTTAAGCCGTAATTCTTACAGTGTATTTCATTTTACTCCACAATTTGATTACTCAGTGGTGACTAATAGTTGTTTTTGTGCAAAATTTCCTGGAAAATATTTCAGGGAAGTCTATATTTATTTCTCGTCTCGATTCCCGGGATTAAACATCAAAGCCCACAGCTTTATTAATAACCATAAATCAATCAAAAAAAGTATTGAGTTATAACTGTAAGTCATACTAAGAAGTAATCGTAAAGTATAATAATCATTTTCTTTAGTTTTAAAAAATTGGCATATAAAGTACCAGAAAGTTGGAACCGCATTATACATTTACACACTAAAAATATATGATGGTTTTTGTAAATTAATGAACACACTGAATTAAAACATATATATTCATAAATAGCCGTAAATTGAGAGCCAAGAATGCCGAAATTAATCAAATTTAACTAATGTCTCGATTCCCGATATTTCAAGTATGACTAATTGTGTCTCGATTACCGGGATTTTTTTAAAATTCGAGACATAAAAATCCCTAGACACTTGCTCTTTTTTAGTAATAAAAACAATTTATTCTATCCAAGCCATTTTAACACGTACATGATTTATAGCGTCACAAAAGTAAGGATTGATAGCCACGGTATGCTCACAGGCGTTGTAGTATTGTCTTCCCGATTAATTTATCAAGAAATTGAGTACAATACGAAGAAAGATCGCTTGCTTTGAGATGTGTACGGAAAGTGAATTACCTGGGAAAGATATATGAGAGGTGAATACCCACAAAAGCAACGGGGAACTTTCGATATTCACGCGAAAGCTTTGATAGAGCTTTTTGAATGCTTACGTAATTTTATGGTGCGTTATAAAAATTTGCGGAAAAATTTCATTTTAATTAACAATTCTTTTTTTTGCGCGACAGGAATCCTAAGACAATCTCTAAATATTGTTCTGCTTAAGATGAATGTAAATATTTTGCTGTCTGTATAAATAAATTCGATGGAATGCACAAAAGTTTGTTGAGATTATATTTGGTAAATGTGAAGCCACCTGTGTGATCGAGTGGTCAGCGTCGTTGGCTTTAGTTACGGAGGTCACGGGTTTGGTTCTCAGTATGGACATTTTATAAATTGATTTTTTAATTTATTTATGAATTTCTGTTCAAAGGCTTGAATTCCCCCCTCCCACCCATCTTATCCTATGAAAGAGATGTATCGAAAGCTATTAGCTAACCACTAGTCCCGTCCTTGCCTTATCCTAGCCTTAAACAACTGAGTAACAACCAGCTGTCGTAGAAACACTTCTGTTGAGATAAACTCCATTAGGAGTCCATATGTTCCACATTGGGAGCTGACATGGTATTATTTATATGAAAAGTCAATGTTACTAAATCCTGCAAAACAATATGCGATTCTCTGAAAAACCTAATTGATGATACGAAAATTTCAAAATACTTAGTGTTAGAATCAGGTAAAATTCATGCGAATTACGAAATAGTTTTTCGAAAATTCGCTGGCCAAATTTTAAATTTGTTCTATGGTTTGTTCTAAGAAGTTCCATTTGACATGTTATGTTGAATTTTTCATGCTGATACTATATTCGTTTTTCGCGTAAATTATCGGTTTTCCTGATTCTCATAAAAAACAATTTCGCATTTTCCTATTTGTAATTAAATTTTCTACAGAGCCACATTGTAACTGGCAGCATTTCATTGATTTCCAGGTATAAAAGAATGACATGTTATAAAACATGTTTTCCAAATATTTCCTCAATAAAAAAATGCTTTTGATGTTATTACTAAATAAATTATAAGTAAATGCCTTTTAAGATTAACAAATCATGTTGATAGGGCCTGGAACACATGTCAAAAACAAAGTTATACAATTGATTAGGAATTTAAATAAAGATTAAGGCGTCATTTTTATTGCCTTAACAATAAACAACTTTAAGAATTTTGAATACAAAGCAAAAAATAAACAAGGATTTCTTTAGCAAATGCAAAAACTTGATAACTTTTGACTCGGCAACTTTATTGCTGTGAAGTGAAACCAAAGGAATTCTTTGAATTTATTACGATCATAGTCAATAATATTGTTGCTTGAAAGTTGAATCAAAGTTAAATGAGTCGGAACAAACAAACATTGATTTTAAGAAATCTACACTTAAAGATGGTGGAATTTCAAAGAAAAAAGTTTTTTTTTAATTTTGATCATGAAATATTACTGACTATTGTGATTGCAGTAGTTATATAATCTAATGATTATCGATACGAAACTTGAAGCTCGAGCATTAAACATTGTCGTTGACAACAGCAAAAAAGTCATGTTAAAGAAATGAATATTGTTGTTAAGACAAAATGCAATATAAATTTATTTAATTTATAATTTAGAACAAGGCTTTTTAACCATATGCCTGCGGGCGCTCATGCGCCGCGGAGCTATTTTCATGCGACCTTGCAAAGTATGTAAAAAAAAAAATGATAATTGCTTGCGACTCCGTTAATTATCTGCCACTCCTAGCAATTAGTAAGTGAAATGCATTGTTAAAGATTGCAGTATTTGTGCTTTGATATATTTTTTAAATACTTTTTTATAACAAAACAATACATACATCGATTGGAAAATCAGTCTAAAAAATTGTCTTTCCTATGTAAGGATCACTTGGCTGTGCAAGATAAGTAAGCAAAAACGAAGTTTCGAGTGTTTAGGCTTAGGTTTGGAAAAATTATGACAATAAGATTGTTATAACGAAAATCTCGAGATTTTATCCACAATCTTGATTCGAGTGACAATAGGCGGATTCTAGGCTTAACAATTCTTGCATACAAGGTTTGAAAAATAAATAAATATTGCTTACAATTTTTTGTTTTATTCAATTCCGCATTAATTTGGTAAAACTATTTTTATTAATGACGCCAAATTCCTAGCAGTGTTTGTGAAAATTTAATTCTCTGTTTTTATGACTTCATATTTTTATTGGCGCATAACTATTATAGTATGAATATTAACAGACCATATTTTATGTATACATAACTTTCAGTACGAAGCGTTGTTTGAATTTTCTTTTTATTACCTGAAAATACTTTTCTGTCTGTTGCCGAGTACTCATTGCTCTTGTGCGTTAACAAGTTCACAACTTCAACAATTTATAACTGTTAAAAAGAACATTCAATCGAGCACATTAAATTGAAACAATTTCGTTCAATCATCTAAATATTGTATATTATATAATATATTTTGAGCAGGTCTAAAAAGCTGTTAGCACGATGTTAACCCAACGATATGTCTTATGGTCTACGTTCTTGCAAAATGAGCGATGTTTTAAATATTGTGTATACTAAAATTCAAAGCACAGGGCGTTTGCAAAAATAAAAAGGATATAATTCTCGTCAAACACAAATTAATTTAATGTCAAACTCAATTTATTGTCGGTTAGAAAGGTTTTGTTAATTTGATAGTTAGTGTCAATGGGACGGGACGTAAAAGATACTGTAGCTGACAATTTCGAAAAAAGGAACCACATATATGGATATATGATTTAAATGTTACAAAAAACACAAAACTTTTACGGTTCTCGCAGAAGTAAGTAAGTAACAAATTGATGGTTTTGTAACAGCAAATGAATTTTTTAAATTTTAGAATAACGCTTAAAGCCTCGATATTTTATATTACACAGATGATTATAATGTTCAAATAAAGTTGAGCTTATGCTTATCTGACACACGTACAGTTAGAAATTAATTGATTAAGACATTATTACATACCTTTAAATCTGGATTAAAAAAAGTTGTTTTTGCCAAACTGGGTCAGTAAATGCACCAACTGAGTTATTCCAGACGAAGAATTGTTATCTAAGAATTCAACTGTGTATTTTTGCCAGTTTTGTTACTTACATCTTACTTATTCTTTTTTATATACGTATTGCCAAACTACTTCGTTATCAGCTATAATTACTAAAATAAATGGAAATAAGTATGGCATACTTTTTTTTAACTATAACTTCTCCAAAAGAATTATATCGACTTTTTATAGAGCTCATATATACAGAAATTACTATTGTATTTAAACCGTACTGTTTTGAAGAGGGTAAAAATTTCAATTCCTTCAGGATGGAGTCATAAAAGGACTAGTTGAAAGTTAAAGCTCTCGCTACGTTCTACTAAGAGATAATTCAGACATAAAAAACGTTCATGTTTTCACCCTCGAACATATAGATCAATAAAAATATAAATGTATGAAACCGTCTTAATTGAGGTTTAATCCTGTAAATACTGCCAATTAAACCAACAGCATTGCTTAGCTATACAAATTGTTATTGATCTTTCAATTGCATTTTTATAAATTATATTTATGTAGCTACAATATATTTACTTTTCTTAAGTAAGGAAAATGTATTCCGACATTCGGGTAATAATAGAAGATAGACGCCTCTTTTTGTCAAAGCTTTTACAGAAAGATAAAGGTATTTTTGATGAGAACGTAGCATGTTCTTTATGTTTATTTTCTTCTTTTTCTATTTCTGTGGACATTGTAGTGCATTTGTTCTTTGTCTGGAAACGCAGAGTAGAAGTGCTTATTACGTGACGTCACTTTCGCTCTTTTGTTCATTAAAAAAGGCATTTCCTTTATAAATAGTCTTGTATTTACAGGTAGGGGATTAATTCATATAAGCAGATGAGAGTTTTAAATACTTAAAACATTTAAATTTTTCTTTTATAACAGGAAAATTAATCTAGAAATAAATATATTATGATATAATTATACAAATGCGCTTAATTACAAATCATTTAAAATGTCAAAGTTTTATCAAAATGGCTAAGAAGTGGAAAAATGATTCTTGCGTGACACATTCTTAAGCGTGTTTTCAATACTTTTATATCCATACACCATTTTTAACATACTTAAAATTATTAATTCATAGTATTATCATCAGTGGCATCAAAATATTGGTTTAACAAAAAATGACATTTGCGGTGGCAGCATATACGTTGTCTTGATAATAATATCTTTTTTGTTTTTTTAAATACCATAAAACTCACTCAAGGTAAGTTATTTATTAGAATGTATCCACATACAGCAATAAGGTAAAAAACAAAATTGTGAAATAAATACACTGTAGATTTTTTTAATACTGGAAAGATTGTTTAAAAATTTAATTCACGCTGTTGTTCTGAGCAATACTTTTTTTACCTGTACAACATTGCACGCTTTATGTGTCTAATAATAGTAAGTAGTAATAGGATTGCGATCCCCATGTGGCAACAACTGGCTCGTTACAGTAAGACGTGATCAAAACCTCAAGCGTAAAAGAAAACAACGATTTCATTCATTCTTGATTTTTTTATAATTCAACTTATTCAGGTGTTAAGTTTAATATTCAAGCATGTAAACAAAGATGCATACATTTTTTTATATTACAAATATTCTAATCAAAATTGTACAACGTTTGTATTAAAAATCGCAATATTTTCATTTTAGAGCGTTACGTCTTTGCGTGGTCATTGGAGAATTTATAAATCATCAAAAACAAATATGAGTAAAATCCTAAAACAACAATTAAAATGAAAAATAGTAGAGTCACAAGTTTTTCCGGTAGGGGAAAATCACGGATACAATTTGAATAATAAGAAATATGAAGTCGGGAAATCAACAAAATGTAAGAAAAAAATCAGGAATTCCATGCCAAAGTACCACATTTTAACGACAGCCGATATATGAGCTTTTGAATAATAAACTGTTCGTTTTTTGAAGTAAACATAATGTATGATTTTTTCAATTTTTATGGATAGACATATATTACAAAATTATTTCTAGAAATACTTAAAAAGACAAATGAAAGGATAAAGGTGTATAGCAATGGTTTCAAATGTATTTCTTGAATTGACTGTCAAAAATATAAGTGGAAAGACTAAACTTAAAGACGTTACTTTTATATATCTAAAACAAAACCAGTTTTAAAAACTTACTCGACCTATGTAAATAATACGAAAAATTGAAAGTTTTTAATTCTTAAAACATGAAAGTTTTTCACATCAAAAATAGAATCGAGCATGTCTAAGTAAAATGCTTTTTTAAGAAGATGAAAAAGATTGCGGGTTTCTTTGAAGGTTAAAGAATTTCATGGAAAAAATAGTTCAGCATAAATGATATTTATTATTTAACTGCAACTGATATTTCGTTACGAATGCGATGCAACAAGCGAAAAAATTTTTTCGATCCAATAACTATTAAATGCCACTTTGTGAAAATCATTTTTTGCTAATAAATTAAAACTGACATAGATTTTTAATATTTCAACTAAAGGTTCTTAGTGAATTTTTCATATTATATTCGATTCTAAATCATCTAAATTTTAAACATTCACATAGGAAATTTCATGAAACAACCATAGATTTTCCAGCGATCAAAATATATATATTTTTGAAATTATCCACTATTTAAATCTGTAGGCATTCTCATTTTTTAAAATTTAAACGATAACCACATTTAATTTTAAAAACCTACAAAGACTTTTTTTAAAGTAAACATTTCCCCATCTTAATTAAACTTCATTAAAATCAAATCACTATTTAAGTTATTCCATGTCGCCATTAATAGCTTTTAATTTTGTGGTATATTTATTTCTTATATAAACACGACACACTTATTTACAAAACGTAAATTCAAGCTCATCCGTGCAATTGAGCGCCTCAAAATACCAAAAGGTGAAACCCAATGACAAATTTTGAATGTACAAAATTTGATCGATTCAGATTCAAATTGGACATCGATGTTTTTCCACCGAATGAATATAAAGTTATGTTTATTAATATATCAATAAATGCCACATTGTACGTATTTAATATTTTTTAACTGAAAATTTATAACATCAGTTTTAAATATCTGATAAATTCATATGCAAAAAAATATTGATGGATTAGTTTTTATAGCAGAATTATATAATACCAAATTCTTAGCATTGGTAAAACAGTCTGCAACAATTAATCAATTTAAAATACCATAATAAATACGTAAAGATTCTACATTTTCTGCTTTATGAACATAAATGGTTTTAAAAAAACCCATATATTTACTTAAACTTTGCACAATAAACAAAGTAAAACTTGAAGATAAAAGCTCACTTATCAGAAAAAAGCACTTTCTGAATGTCAATAAAATTTTATAGAAGCTTTTAGAAATGCCTTTTCATTTGAAAATTTTAACTGAATGAAATTTTATCTTTCTGTGTTTGACAGAACTCAATGCCCTGAGAATATAATGTGAATTGTGATATAATATTTATTGAGCTTTTTAAACAGCATTATTATCTCGGGTTGTGAGATGATTGGATGTTAAATCAAACCAATACAAAAATTCTATGTATAATTTTTTTATCATGTCGGGTCCGTGGCACAGCGGTCAACGTCGTTGGCGCTCCGTGGCGGATTGCACGGGCTTGAGTCCTAACACAAAAAACAGCATTTTTTCAACCGATTTCTGTTCGAAAGCATGAGTATTTCTGTTGTCTAAAAATTCTCTCCCACCCTTCTAATCCTAAAATAACGGAGGGTAGCGAAAGCGATAATATAACGACTTGTTCTGTCGCAGCCGTATCCTTCTATCTATATTACTCTCTAAAAAAATGTTGAGCAACAGAGTAACAAACAGTTCTGGTCTCTGGTAATTTGCTGAGATACTTCATTAGGAAGCGCCACATTGACATTAGATATGAATTTAAAAAAAGGTCATACATATTATATCAATACTAATCATTTCATCGATAACCATTTTTTTGGATCTGACACCTTCTAATATAAATAAAGAAAAAAAGATAACTGCATACTTTTTCCTCTTCCAATGTAGAGCATATAGTAAAACTCATCTCGATAGAGTTATTCAAGTTATTCAATCAGTAAAAAAAACTGTGATGGAATTAGAGAGGATTAAAAGTCAGCTAAACGATTTTGTTTAACTTAATTTTTGTGATGTACAGATATTTAAAAAATGCATATAAACTTTTAGTTTATTTTTAGAGTCAAATTGTATACATTTGTAAATGCCAACGTCGGTGTCTCGGTCTAGACTCCACAGTCTTGGATTAAATATATAAAAAAAAATGAATTCACTGGTCACTTAATTTGATTTTTATGATAAAGTCTTAAAATTTAAAAGTAGATTAAAAATTATATGTAAATGTATTGCTTTTGCCATTTAAATAAAAGGTATGACAAATAGTTGATAAAAAAAATGAAAAATTCTTTATGCAAGTGAACGTTTTCTTTCATTGTACTGCAGACAAATCGTATGCATTTTCTCAGAAAGATGAAAACTGCACTGAAATATGGAAATTGTTTCACGCATAAAGTAAAACTTATGACATAAAATAAAGAATCACAATTCCGTGACTTATTTTGTGATTACATAGGAGACACTGTGACTCCATTCTAAATATGTCACGAAGATTTTTGTTATGTGTTAAGTGAGTTATTTGAATGCACGACAAGAAATTGTTGCTTGTAATATTGCATGTGTACTAAAGTGGTACTGGATTTTGATTCTGGCCGAGAAAATATGAATTGATGTATTTTGACGGAATTGTGTGCAATATTTTTCAAACTTACTTCTTCCATTGAAGTAAAAATAAGACGACCAAATACCAAAGGATCAGAATAATTTGTTAGAATGAATATTCACTATTTAAAAATTTAAAATTAAATCACAGTTAATATCATGTAAAAATGTATTGTTTTCTTTGTATTAATGTTTAATTTACTAACAAAATGATGAGGTTAGTTCGTAACAAACTCAGCAACACCGGTTCAAATCTCGATAATAATTTAGGATAAATATTTAAAATCAAAAATTGAAATTATTGTGGCCAATTCTGTGTATAATCTAATCCAATTGGTACACTTTTGTATTTCTTCTAAGCCAGTATATATTGCTAAGTTAATATAAGCTTAAACATAGTTCTGATGAAGGTGTAAGCTGACATAACTATTAATCAAATATAAAATAATATTTTTAGTACTGAAATATTTTTTATCACAATGAAGTTCAACCAAGTAAATGCGTATTAAATCAATCGACGACACACTTTTAACTATTTCAAATTTGAGTGAATCACTGTTTGTATTGTTTAAAAAACTCTATATACTATAATATATAGAGTAAGTTCAACAAACAATTTTGTAAAGTTGATTTTTTGAATAAACATTTCGAACACGACAACAGTAAAGTACAATTTTTATTCTACAATGATTTCAGATGCGGGATATTTGTTTCGTTTTAAAATAGAATCGGTTTTACTTAGTATGTTGGCATTTTCAACAGTCGTCCATTAGTTAAAGTATTTTTTACTATTATATGATGTTCATCTATTTTAAAAGCAGAAAATAGTATTTAAATCATGGAACAAATGTTATTTTGTGGTAGAACAACTTTTTCATTATGCCACATTTAGCGAGCTTATATGGATATTCTCGAAAATCTAACGCTATGAATAATTCATTTGTACCTTAGTATCCTAAAACATCTTATTCAGAACAATATTCTTGGCGTTGTATTGTCAAAAGTAATAATTTATCCATGTACAGTGACAATTATTAAAAACATTTCGTGTACTTATTCGCACAATATGTTTTTCTCAAATTATGTAAACAAATTTAATATATCGTAACTGAAATAATATTTTATCAGTGTTTTAATATTTAAAAAAAATCATTTTTGATATTAATAAAACGAAAGAAAAAGCGAAGTCTTACAAATATTGTATTCTTTACAATAGGAAGCTCGCTACAAAATCTGTAAAAAAATATTTATTTTCGATAAATCACTTATAAAATAAAAAGGTTATATACCACACGAGAATCAACACGTGTCACTTGTTTTTGAACGTGAAATCGTGTATTTTTGTTTAATGGTTACATAAATAAAAATGCTGAGTATTTATTCTTTTGATTTCTATTATTTTTCCTTGTTTTATCAAAGCAATATACAGCGGTATCAAAACATCGGATAAAGACCAAAAATCAATAAAATAAAATAAACTAAATGTAATAAACAAACAAGGTAACCAACTTCGAAAAGATTAAAAAAAACAGAGATTCTAGTGTCGTTATTAAAAAAAATATTGTATTAAATATTATTACATCCAATCATTTTAGATTGCCTAGTTTTCTCATCGATTAACTATCGAAAATATTTATACAGTTGAGATAAACTTTAAAAATGGTGATTGTTATTTATAGATTAGACTCTTTCTTTGATTATATTCGCTTTATATGTATAGCATATGGCCAACAAGCAGCATTTATTATAATTTTTTACTTGCCAAAAACTCACATCCCAAATTTCTCCAAAAATTTATGGTGAATGATCAATCCCGGGATCCGAAAAATTATGAATCCTAAAATCCCGGGATCAAAAAAAGGGTCCTCGATTGGATTCCCTACTTTCAACTAATTGCCAAAAGTTCCTAAAGAAGAAATATGTATTTTAAAAACATACATTTCTTTTGATTTAATACTTTTAATATAATGTTATATATGTAAAACTATTCTGTAGTTATCCATTTAAACTAGCTTTAGATTCGTTCTTTTATCCAATTTTACGTTGCAACAAGTGCCATCGGCTTCGCTTCGTTGTAACACAGTGTAGTGATTTCCCGAATGGGAAATAAAGTTTAGAAGAATAGGAAATCTTTTTACAATCACTTTTGTATGCAGCTTTTCAGATCGTTTGCTTCAAAGCTTTTTAAGAATCATTAATTCGAAACGATACTGAGTTATCTATTATATATAGCTTTAGGTACCAGGACGCGCTAGCGTCAAGGTTTTTCTAGTCGACTTCATCGATAAAGTCTTTGAAAAATTGTAAATTCTATCCCCTTACCATCGTTTGCAGATGGAAGGGCGTGATCACTACAGAGATAAGAAGTTTACGGGAACTCCATTTGCATTATTTTGCAAATCACATTCTATATGCTTCCCCCTTACTATATCCGTACATGTACACACACATGCGCATACATACATACACACATACAGTACACAAAAAAGTCAATTAAAGAGTTATTTTCGTGATGCCAAGTTCCTTCTAAGCCGCCCATGTGGTCGAGTGGTCAACATCGTTGGATACCGCTACAGAGGGCATGGGTTCGAATCCCAGTATGGGCAGTTTTATTAATTGATTTTTCAATCGATTTATGAATTTCTGTTCAAAGGCATGGATGTATGTGATGTCTTGAATTCCTCCTTCCCACCCATCCTATCCTATGAACGGGGCGTATCGAGAGCGATTAGTTAACCACTAGTCATGCCCTAGCCCTTTCCTTCTATTCCTACTCTCTTTGGAAAAAGAGAGTTTGAGCAACTGAGTAACAATCAATTCTCGTAGAAACATTTCTGTTGAGATAAACTCCATTAGGAGTCCATATGCTCCATATTGGGAGCGGATATGGTAAAAAAAAAAAAAAATTCGTTCCTAAATTGTCAATTTTTGACGACATAAGATATATAGAGGGATAGATATACTTATATACATATATTTTTATTGTTTACTGCACTAACATGTTAATGCTGCGTTTGTTGATGCATCTCGAGTTGATGTGCAGTTTGGTGCGCCCATTGGATGCATTATTGCCTTCAGTGGTTTGGAGATTACAGCAATTAACAGGTGTAAGCGTACGTCCGGACTGTAAGTTCTGAGTGCAGTGTCAGCTTACGGTATGTCTCTTAGTATTTTGCTTATGCAATAATTCTATTAAAATGAACCCTTAGTGTTAGCCTTTGCACCAGTGGGCGTAAATCAGGGGGTGTACGTCTGAAAATTAAGAGGGCTTAACAGAAAGTAAAAGGAGCAACTAATTCATCCTTTCATCCTTTATAAGTAATCCATAATATGCTCCACAAAGAAACAATTTTACTTCTCGTAGACAAAATTCTGTTGAAAATAAATTTATAAGGAATCCATAATATGCTTCACATTGAGAGCTGATATGATTGAAAAAAATACATTTTTATCAATCACCGTGCCATTCGTTATCTTACAGAATTAATAAACGCGACTGTCTATAACTGATTAATATCTTCAATTATTATGACTTATCAACTCATTAATAATCATTCACTGTAAAAAAAAAGTCAGACAGTCATATAAATGTCAGTTGATGTTAATACCAATAATCTCACTTATCATTGAAAGCCAATAAGCTTGAACTACGCGAAAAATAACTAAGAATAATCGACTGTGGAAAGGAAAACGGACGTAATCCACACATATCAAATTTTACAGGAGGCGCTAAAAACGTGTTTTGATGATTTTGTGACATATGCAAATTATGAATTATACACAACCTTGAGTGCACGAATACTTCTAAACTGGTGTTTAATTGACATAACCTAATATTAATTACAGAAATTGTCTCGTAAAAACCTTTATTTCAGTGTTTTTTCTTGGTTTAAATTTTTTACAAGGTCATCTTATTCAATCTGAAAAACTAAATTTAGATACTTATTCGGCATTTTCAGCTTCCATCCTTTTGATAGAATATTTGTCAAGTTGTATACATTGTGATTATCGAAAAAAAGCGATTTTTGAAAATTGAGGGTTACGTCCTTTTTCCTTTCCACAGTCGATATCATGATAGTGAATGATTCATTTTAGTAATCATGAGTGTAACTAGAGCATCTTAATTACCACCCAAATACATTACACGGTTATCGGGTATTTTTTAATTAACCGACGATTACCCGACTCGGTTCTGGGTAATTTTTGTTAAGCATTTTATATTGACCCAGAGTTTAACTGTAAAATTATTAAAAAAAACTTTATTTTAATATCATTACTCTCTCTCTCTCTCTCTCTTTCTTAGTTACAAAAAGGCTCGTACAAAACGTTTATTGAGATAAGTTATATATATGCACATTAGGAGCAGATATAGTTACAAATAAAGACATTTGTTTCTGATTAGTGATTGGTTATAAAAAAATGCTTTATCGGTCGATAATGGTTGCGATTAGCAATGCTGGTGCTGATCTTACACTAAATAATGTAGGATTTGTACAAAACAGTGTTTTTTTTATTATTATAACAATGTCTTCCCACCAAGAATTGTTAGTAAACACTTTCAAGGTGATTTGTTCTCCGTTTTACATTGCACACGCCAATAACAGATAACAAAAAGGGAATAAGGCATCTTTCAAATATCTCAAAATGAAAAGATCAAAACATTTAAAAAATATATCTACGACGTATTATCAATCATTCAATTATTTACGATGAATTCGCATAAAAAAAGATATCATGTGTATAGAAGTTGCTTAAAAATTTTCGAATAACAGAAACCTTACCATGTCACGTAGACAATTGGAAAGTGTTTTCGGTAGATTTATTTAAATCTTTTGGAAAACAGAACCCATGTTAATTTGACGATTCGGCAAAAAGGAAGACTAAAAAGTCTTCCAGTGTTCGATGATATGCTATATGTTATTTTAATATTATACATAATATAATATATGCACGTGTAAGAGGGGAGGAGAGGAGGTGGTGTACTCACATCAAAAGATATATTAGCAAATAAATGACGTATTCGTTTTGAGATACTAATGGGAATAGCGTTGAATTTTTACGAGTGAAAAGTAAGCTTTCATTTTACACACCTTTAAATTTTCGCTGGATTTCGGGATATTTTAAAATTCTTCATTATGGTAAAAAGAAGCCTGAACGTCGCCCACAAATAAATTAAGACATATTTTTTTATCCATGTCCGCTCCCAATGTAGAGCATATGGCCTCGTAATGGAGGTATCTCAACAGAATTTTTTCTACAATAACTGTTTGGAACTCAGTCGCTCAACCTCTCTTCTTCAAAGAAAGTAGTAGGGATAAAAGGATAAGGTTAGGACAGGATTAGTAGTTAACTAATCGCTCTCGCTACGCCCGGTTGTGAAAAGATCGAAAATAGAGAGTACCGGGACTCGAACCCGTAAAGTCTGGCACGGAAGCCCACAACGCTAACCGATGCGCCATAGGACCCGACATTACTTTAATATTATGATATTTTTCCTCTATCACCATTCCTGATAAAGTATAAAAATGAACCATTTAAAGACAAGTCTTGCTATTACCCAGAGTTGTGCTCTTTTTTTTACATTGTAGTATACAAAGTGGGATAAATTTCAGTATAAACGATAATTGTTTTTTTTATTGAAAATAAAATTATTTCATATATATCGACTTCGCATCAACAATTTATGAATTTTAATGTAAAATAAGTTAGTTATATTTCACACAAAACCCTAAAATTTGCACACATATCGACCTTATGCGTTTTCACTAATTAGACTTATTGTGATTGTATTAGATTAAAATTACAATTAGATTACAATTACACAGTGGCGGTTCCTGACCTGAAATCTTGGGTGGGCTAGAGAAAAGCATAGCATTGTATACTATTTACGAAATTTTGCATGCTTCCACTTCATCTTGTACATTAATCTAAAAGCAAATTAACAAATACTACGACACTACTGCAAAGCATAAATTACTATATAATAAAATCAATGCTAATGTAAGTAAGAAATAATAAAATAATAACCTTAAATTTGTCTTTCAAAGTGAAATAACAAGTACAAAAAGCAATACACTGTCACTTTCATACAATACATCGATTTGGTATTGGTGTATTGGTATTTTTGTATGGCCCATGGGCTAAATCATTTTAGCCCCCAATGAATGACAGAAGCCAGTAAATTTGAAACACAGTCCTGTGAGTTTGATGACGTTTCCGTACATACAAATACAAAAAAAAATCGAATCGTGCTAGATTGCGTTCCAGTGTAAAGAAATATTGTCTATGATTGCGGGCTGGAAAGCTCAAGCCCCTGAACCTTTAATACATAGGTGTTGCCAGACTGACGTCACGTTGAATGTTCTCTATGAATTATTTATAAGGTTATTGTCTTTTTTATGCCAGCTCAGCTTAAAATTGTTATACAAAACAATCGAGAATATTATTGTAGGTAGACATGGCATTGTTTTATATTGACAGAGGAAAATTTAAACAAAGATATTATATTCATTTTGGAAAGGTTAGTTACGCTTATAAATGTATTTATTTTGTTCAGCGGCCGAATTGCTGTTCATTTTTATTCAACCATCTAATGTTTTGGGTGAAAAATGCAGGTCGGGCTTAGCCCACCTAGCCCAGTACCTAGAACCGCCACTGCAATTACATTATTTTAATGTGATACAACCGATCAGCATAATACACGTATCAAACACTCAATTATAAACAGTAATATTACATAGAAAATAATAATTAATATGTTTGAAAGGAAACATAATTTTTCAATGAAAACATCTTGATACAACATTGTGGTATAGGTCTTCCATTGAAATTCAACTGATCTTGACCTTTATATTAATAACGCAATATTTCTCCAGAACTTTTTTAAAAAATGTATTGTTAATATATCGTCAACCTTACGTTCCCTGGAAAATGTTACGTCAGAAAAGTACTTGAAAAGTAAGTTATAACTTTTTAATTGTTGTTACCTGCGAGTTGTTTAAAAGTGAAATTGGGCACTTTTTTCGAAACAATAATCTAGATGTTTTTAATTCAATTACAAGTTACTCATGTTTCTGTCAAGATTTAATAGAATGGGCAATATAATTTAAATATTTTCAAAGTCATTGCACGAGATAGGTCACAAAATATGAAAAATATAAGTGATTTCTGTGAATTAAAAAAAAGTAATCTCGCGGAAGCTTTGAATGTACAGCATAGTATAGTCTAGCATAAAACATACGATTAACCTTTTTCCTGCCGTATTAAAATTACGCTTGTACCCAGCGCGCCGGCTATAATTTGAAATTATTAATTTAATTAATTATTGACGAGATATTTACTATTGGCGTGTTGAGCACGAAAAAGCTGACGAGATATCTCGTCTGTGGCAGCCATCCAGTTAAACATTTACGGGTTGTAAGTTAGTTGCCCTATCAATTTTACCGTCAATGGTAAATTAAGTAGTTATCCAATAGCTTTTAATTAAGCAAAATTGTACCTAAATAAAATGTATCTTAACTGTATCATTGAGGAGATATCATCTTCGGTGTGATGCAGAAAAGAAAAAAAAAAGCTTATCGAATAAAAAAAAAAGGCTTTTACTACGACCTGATAATAGGAACGGTTAGCGAGAATGGATAAAGACACCCCATATTATATATAGCAAGGCTTGTTAGATATGTAGATTCATAAATTAATTAATTAAAAAAAAATGAATAATAATTTTAATATAATATGTCAATGTTATTAAGTAAACTGATCGGTTTTCGATTGTTGCAAATTTGGCTAAAAACCGGATTGTTGTAAACCGACAAAAATACTTAGTCTGTACTGACTCTAGAATTAAAAACAGGCAAGAAGCTGAGAGCCTGCTTTGTAGGAAAGGGAATATTACTAACAAGTAACAACAAAGGATATCTTTTGTACAAGCCACAATAGCCTATACGACCCAGATCGTCTAAAATAAAGAATAATAAATTTTACTTTCCGCAGAATAGGAAACAGGAATCGCTTTACAATTTGCGTGATCACTTTTATATTTCTCTTACGACAAAGTGTACCACGTCTTTCATTTGATTTTCCGTGAAATAATAAGGTGGTTTATTTTGGTGCTACCTCCACTTCTATTATATCTTTGATTAAGGGTGAGTGGTAAATTTACGCAACCCTTGACATTACGTAAACAAGACAAATTTATTAATTGTTTCATTTCCTAATTCAATTGTCTGTTACTAATTTATTATTTAATGGTCTTGTGGGACACCCAAATACGTTGATGAATTGATTAATTGTTTTTTTATTTAACTTTGTAAATAAAATGAAAATCTCGACAGTCAACTTTCACATGGATATTCTGTAATCGTTTTTTTAAATAAAAGCGAATGTTTTTATACGACAAACGGGGTTAAAAACATTTTGACCTTTTCAGCAGAAAAAATAAAGTTATAATTTCATTTCAGGACCTGCTTCAGGTCGTTAGAAAGGCCTCGGGTCAGTGATCATACCTGGAAAACTTTTTACGACACTAATGTATTAAGCCAGTACTAATTTTATGCTTTGCAGTGATAATGATCACAGTATAAAGATATTCAATAAATCACCATAAATTTTGATTGTAATATTTTAACTACTGTTCACTTCCAAAGCGACACATTATGAAATAGTTTCGACAGTATTTACGTAACAAGGAATAATGAATACTCTGAATTCGGCTAAGTAGAAGTTAATGTTATCATTGAGAGTGATCTTAATTATATATTAGTTTAAAATCAACATATATTGATAAAACTGATTTTTTATATCCTGCTGAAGGTACGGCAGTTGTTTTCAGAGAAAGGATATAATATTAGGGTTAGAAATACCAAAACTACTATTTAAGTAGATTGTTACATACCGTTTAAAAATCAATAGTTGTCTACGAACGATTATGCAAAGCCTAGTTCAGCCAAGATATTGATATAAATCGTTCTAAACAAATACGAAATAAAATATAACCACGATTACAGATATTTTTGTCGGGTCATATGGCCCAGTGGTTAGGTAAGGTGAAACCCAATACAAACAGCATTTGTTCGACCGATTTATCGATTTCTGTTCGTGGGAATGGGTGTTTGTGAGGTCTAAATGTTTGTAAATTCTCCTCCCACCTTTTCCGATCTTTTAATTACTTTAATAATTAGTTAATCTTTAGCCTTAGCTTATCTTTCTATCCCTATTACTATCATTGAAAAAAGGTTGAGTGAATGAGTAACAAACAGTTCTCGTGGAAAAATCATCTGTTAAAATAACTCAATTAGGAGGTCATATGTTTCATATTGAGAGCGGATATGAATTTAAAAAAAAAGATGTGTGTGCATTGAAAAAATATTTTATCGATTTAATCAAATACATTCGGAATCTTTATTATTTGATGGAAGCTTAGAGAATAACAAAAAAATATATAAAATTATGTAGTTTAGTTAAGAAATGTATCATAAAATACAATTTTTAAAATGAACATTTTAATTGAAACAGCCTTTATCTTAGAAATATAAGCATTGGCTATATATGATAAAGATATATTGAATAAATGTACATACATATAATCCTTTTTGTACTATACTGATTGTCTATCATACATAAACATCGTATATAGTATAGGTGTCCTGGGATGTAAGTATACCCTTTTTTACAAAAAATCGTTTTCACCTTTTCTTGCAAAATATTTAGTATAAAAGCTTTATTTTTATATTACCCTCCAGAGTGACGTAACTTTACCTAATATGATAGTGTCCCTACCACGTTAATTCACCTGAACATTTTTGAAATGTTTTTGAAGTGGAATATTAATATTCATTAACGAGCGTTATTGGACATACTTAAATAATATAATGTTAATAATAAAAAGTATACTTTATACCTTTAAACAAACTGTTCATATATCTCTTAAGTAACACGGTATTCGATATAATTTAAGATTTCGACTGAAGGTGCTTGGTGGAATTTCAATATTAAATTTGAATTGTTCAAACTATGTACATTCTCACAGATTTTGTCACTAACGACCCGGGTTTCGCCTTTCGGCATCTTCAGGCATTCAAGTGCACGGATGAACTTGAACTGACGTTTAGTAAATGAAAGTTTCGTGTTTATATAAGATATAAATGCATCACTGAGTCCAAAGCCATTGCTGGCGAAAAGGATGAGCTCATGAGAATGCCAACAGATTTGAGTAGTAAGTAGTTTCAATAATTATATTATTTGTTTGTCGGCAAAGGTTTTATGATTATATGATTATATAGGGTATATAAGTGGAGATGTGGGAAAGTTTAATATTTCATTTAAAGTCGGAAGACTTTGCAGCTGTGCTTTGTTGATTTCTAAAATTTCTTGGAAAAAGAGCTTATGACTGTCCGTATTTGGGTGTAACATTTTTATCCCTTGTTCCTGATTGAGTCAGTTCAAGTTAATCCGTGCACTTGAATGCCTGAAGATGCCGAAAGGCGAAACCCGGGTCGTTAGTGACAAAATCTGTGAGAATGTACATAGTTTGAACGATTCAAATTTAACGGTATTTGATGTGTTTCGGTTTACCCCAATTTAAAAATAAATTTATCACACAACTATATCATTTAAGAATAAAAGAAATCAACGAAGCCAGATAATTTTGTTTTATAGGTGATGATTAACAAAAAATGATTCTTTATTTGAAATTATAATCACTTTGTTTTTGCGTCAGAATGATTTGAAAAAGACAATTTTAAATTAAGAACACAATATTTAAAATTACAATAATAACAAATCCGAATTCATTACACTTTCGCTGTAAGTATTTTTGATAATATAAACATATTTGAAAATGGTATTTATTTTGAATGACACCTATGTTTCAAATTTAAAATGTAGTTATAACATTTTAGGCATATAATATGCAAGGAATGAAATGAAAACATTGCGACATGCTTACATCGTTTTTTTAAATATATGAGTTAATAAACTTTTCGATAGTGTTGAACAACAATTTAGTTTACAAAATACATTACAACTTTGTGTCAAACCAGTTGATTATGCACCCCGCGAGAGGGCAACCATTCCGATCGCGATTGAACAATTGATTCAAATTGACAAGTGATTGATTGCGAAGATACATGGGAAGACATTTATTATATTGTATCTAATTTCATGTTGTGGGAGAATTGTCTGCTGTTATCGAAATCGTACACCTAAAATAATAATTTCAGCACAAGCCGTCTCATTGGTGGGCTAACAGTTCGAAGTACCTGGTGTAGTTGGCAATCGATATGATATTAAATTGGTTGATTCGCCAACACCACTCAAGGAAAAGTAACCTTTTTATGGATACCTCTTCAAAGACCAATAACGTTACGTCTGAGGCGGAAATACATGGAATGATATTATTTGCACGTTGAACAGTTGTATTCTTATATCATATTGTTTTACTTATCTTATATTTTCAGAAAAAAAATATATTCACTCTTTTGATTATTGAATTAAATAAATATTTAAGTAAAGCAAATTATTGTTTGATTTTAAGTCTCTATGATCTCTATGAAAAAAACTTTTTTTTTAAAAGGTGCAGAATTTTGATGAACTTACTAAATGATATTACATTTTATTTTGAATCTTACAACTGTATTCAATTAAACAAACATTGTTCCGCTCCCAATGTGGAGCTTATGGCTTCCTAATGGTGGTATCTCAACAGAAATTTTTCTACAAGAACTGCTTGCTACTCATTTGCTCAATATCTCTTTTTACACTATACCATGGATCCGACATAGATAGCATGAGATATATTTTTACGTTAAGTTTAAAGGAGGTTTCTTACAAAGTTAAAAAAAAAATATCGTAATTTATTGGGAGGCGAGCTTCAGACAAAATTTTATAATAACGAATAACTTAAGAATAGAGTAGGATCACTTTAAGAGTGATTTCTGTCAATACTTGGTGGAAAGACATTATATTAAAAAAATATATTCATTTGTACTAATTACACTTTTATTTATTACGATAAGGTCCGATTTAATTTGATATCATTTGATAATGCACGTCATCGGCAAAACTGGTCCCGATCGTTTTAAATGAAAGTGGAATTTGTACAAATTATAATTTTAAAAATAGAGAATAGGGATATGAAAGATAGGACTAGGGCAGGACTAGTAATTAGAAAATAGCCCTCGTTATGTCCCGTTATTTAAGAATTGAAAAATGGGAGAGAATTTTTCAGACATTGAAAATTTCCATGCCTTCGAAAAAAAAATTATAAATTGATTGAAAAATGCTGTTCGTACTGGGGCTCGAACCTGTTCGAACCGGAGATCTATCACGGGAGCCAATGACGTTGACCACTGCGTTATTTATTATCATATCGACTGTGGAAAGGACGTAACACACAGTTTTTTCAAAACAAGTTTTTTCCGATAATCACAATGTATCAAACTTGACACACATTCTATCAAAAGGATGCACGCTGAAAATTCCAAATAAGTATCTAAATTTAATACTTTCGATGGTTTCGGCGGTAACTTTGTGGAAGTTCATTTTAATAGCTTCCATTAAAAAGGAAAAATCCCATTCTGATTGTTTACAACTCATTAGTAAAATTAGTATCATTATCTGTTTGCTTTATTTCGATTCTACACCCCCCTCCTTGCTCCTCTTAAAAGGAAAAAAAACCCAATCCATTTTGTAATTTTATAATTTTAAAATGTTAGAATCAATCTTGCTTCATTACTTAAGCAAACTTTGCGATAGTAAGTCTGAAGATGCCTCTGAAAGAGGCGAAACACGTGTCACAGTTAGTTACACAATACGTGGAATAATCAAAGTTAATTTAAATTTTCTATTAAGTATCTAAATTTAGCTTTTAAGTTTGAAAAAGATGACCTTGTATAAAATTAAAACCAAGAAAAAAGACTGAAATAAAGGTTTTTCCGAGACAATTTCTTTAATTAATATTAGGTTGTGTCAATTAAACACCAGTTTAGAAGTATCCGTGCACTTCAAAGTTGTGTATAATTCATAATTTGCATATGGCCCAAAATCATCAAAATACGTTTTTTGCGCCTCCTGTACAATTTGATACGTGTGGGTTAAGTCCTTTTTCCTTTCCACAGTCGATATTATAGCTTGAATGACAAAAATGTGATCTATTTAAACACTATACAAATGACTTATCGACAATTTCACATTGTCATTTTTCGCTCGCTGTTCTTCGAAAGCGACTTATCGACCATTTTGTTTCGTTTTATGGAGATTCTGCAGAAATAAAAATATCGCAATATATCCTTGTTTAATAAATACATATTTCTGCTTTCATATGAACGTAAACAGAATTGCATATTGCAATATAGAACGGTGAAACTATCGTTGTGCGACAATCAAGAAGGGATTTGATACGAAATGCATTGTTTTGCATAACGTGATGAACTAAAATTCCACGCAATATTTTCTGAAAGCTACCAAATCTTTTCAATACCAATGTAGCTCTGGATAACTTTATCCAATTTAACAAAAACATTTTTTGGTTATCGTAAGTTCTTGGTAAAAAAAAACTCACATTTTTTTTTAAATTCCATTTACTTAACATACTTTATTTGTTAATAGTAAGTATAATACTTTACGTTATAAAAAAAATGCAATATACATTTTAAAGAAACCAATCCATTCATAATGCTTGAATAATGTAATAAATAATTCTGTAATATAAGAATTATAAATTGATATAAATTAATGTTTTTTTTTCATTTGAAATATAGCACATGTAATATTGTATATCATTACATTGCTTTTCAATTAGGCTTTTTCGTTATGATTTCTATTATTTCGTTCAAAATATCATTTTAAATTTAAAAATAATTGTCTTTTTTAAAATCTAGTCCGCTTCTAATGTAGATATCTCAACAGATATTTTTTCTACGATAACTGTTTGTTAATCAGTCACTCAACCTTTCTTTCCTAAAAGGATAGAAGAATAAGCCTAGCACAGGAATAGTGGTTAACTAATATCTCTCGCTACACCCAGTTATTGAAGGATGGGAAAGGTGGGAGGTAAATCAAGACATCACAAACACCCCTGCCTTCGAACAGAAATCAATCGAAAAATTGCTGTTCGTACTGGGACTCAAACTCGTGAGGTCCGGCACGGAAGCCCACAACGCTAACCGCTGCGTCATAGGACCCGACAATCTTTATAATTTTATAGAAAGTTAACAAAAATACTGTAGTAAAAAACATCAAGATAATTAAATGCCCTTAAGAATTATGTTTCGCTGGAATCACACTGAAAGACTTTTCATAAAATGAAATGAATGAAGTGTTTTTTAGTTGTTTTAAATAATGAAATGTCTTCAGCCAGTAATTAAAATATATTTTCAAGTGTAAACGAATATTAGAATGGACTATTTAATTGTCTGGAATTTTAACCAACTATTCAACGTAGTTGGCTTTGATTACGATGTACAAGGGCTTGAATCTCAGTACGAATGGTTTCATTAATCGGTCACTTAATATGTATTCGAAAGTATGGATGTCTGTGATGTCTGTTATTCTCTTTCTATCGTGCTAAGCGTATACTGATACGCAGACGATGCAGCGCAGAGCAGTGTAGAATTGGCAGGTGAAGACAAGCAGGCAAAGCCGACATGAGTGACCAGCGTATGCTGTGATAGCTGCGTCACACAAGTGACACATAAAGACCCAAAAAAACTGCTTTAATGTCTTTTAATAGTAGTCTACATAAATAGTATCGTATAAACAAAGTTAAATTTGCACAAAAACACATCAAAAGAACACATCCAAATCATGTTTACGTCTTACTTTCCTGTGTGGCAGCACACACGGTTCTGTCTTTTTTTCATGTTATAAAAATACTGTGCTATCTTGCACATACTTCTCAGCATACGGTTAGTCCTTGTCTCGCCAGGACCGCAAGACTGATGGCAAGAAATATAAAAAAAGGTTTTTTTATTTTACTTTTTGTTCAACGTAAGTACGAATGATTGAGAGTCGTAAAGACAATTCTGACACAGAACAACTCCGACTTGATTTTTTTTTTAAATATTTTCGTTTACCCTCCAGAGACGAGAGCTTTTCACGGATACATTTTATTTCTAACAATATTTTAAAAAAAAAAGCTCACAAAGTTGTTGTATCGAAACCCCGCGTGACTATATTATCATTCTCATCCTTATATTACAGTGTAATATTGTGTACGGACAGTAGTAAAGACGAGCGTGACCGCATGGGCACACGAAAATTCGTGGTTGAAATATAGCTAAACGTGAATTTTTTGAAAATATTTACAATTTGAACTCTTAAGATCAACACAATTTCAACACAAGTATATAAGTAAAAGTAGTGTAGATAATTTAATTTTTTGATAAAATAATTATTAACAATTTCAAAAAGTCCATTAAAAATGGCAAATTGAATAAATCGCATGTGCTCTTGAAAGTCGTTTTCGTCTCTGCGGCTGATGACTTACTGAAGTCTATATCCTTTTTAATCAAATTTGAGTAAACGCAACGATATTCAGGCAGAAAAAGGATGAATAGTGGTATCAATAGACGACGGTGCTTACTGTGACCGTATGGTCACGCTCGTTCTTGGAGGGTTTTAACTAACATATCTGTTTAACATCAGATCATTCTAGTTTCTTTAATAATTGTAATAGATTTTATCAATCAATATGATGAACAGACTAATAATATTTTCCAATATCTTTAAATTATTTGTTTCCGGTTTTTCTGACTCCAACTCCGACTTCACATCCCTGGTCGTAAGCCATGAACCAACTGTATTTTAATATGAGTAGAAATACTGTAGATGAGACGATATATACGTTTATTAAGCAACGTAGATTATATTATAGTTTTTGGGGTTACGTATCAAAAGGTTGTCAAATAGTGCTGAAAGATTAATATATGCCTTGACTGGCACTTTTCAAGTCAAAGTGAACACCATGAAAGAGAAGATTAACATTAGAAGCAGATTTCTAAGACTAATAGTATAATGTATGTGTTACATATGTTAATCTATGTGCTTAGTGTGTCATAAGACATACAGCAAGAACAAAGATAAACCCTAGATTGGACTAAATTTAATGTCAGGTTGTGACAAGAGCATGTCAACACATTATCTTAACAATGAATAGTTGTTTAAACAATATAAAACAAAAATTTGTCATGTTTTTTTCAAAATAACTACTGAAAAAATATGTTAAAATCGTACAACCTGTTGCAAATTTATTGGAATATATAAAAAAGTATTAAAACGACATTATTCAATTTTTTTCTGGTTTGATGGTCAAAAATAGTATGTATTCTTTTTTAAAAATGTCTTTTGTCTACTCGTTTCGTCGGGTCCGTATCACAGTGTTAACGTCGTTTGCTTCTGTGACGGATCTCACTAGTTCAAATCATAAAACAAAAAGATTTTTTTTAAATTTGAATCGTTCAAATTATGTAAATTCACACAGATTTTTTCACTAACGACCCAGGTTTGGCCTTTCGGCATCTTCAGGCGTTCAAGTGCATGACATTGAAATGACGCTTAGTAAATGAATGTTTTGTGTTTATATAATAAAAAAAATGTATCAACGAGCTTAAAGCCAAGAAGGAAAAGCCCATGGGAATGCCCACAGATTTGAGTAGTGAGTGGTTTAAAGAATTATATTTACACAGGGTATAGAAGTGGAGACCCCGGCATGTTTAGTATTTCATGTTTAGTATTTTATTTCACAAGGATTTTTTCAATCGATTTAAATGATTTCTTCAGATATTCTTCCATTTTTCCAATCCTTAATTAATGGGACGTTGCGAAGACGACTTGCTAAATTCTTATTATCTTAACCTTATCTTTTGTATCCCAACTCTCTTCGCAATATTAAGAGGTAGAGTTAACTGAATAACAATCAGTTCTCGTTGAAAAAACTTTTTTTTTTAAGATACCTCCGTTTTGAGACCATACGATCCACAATGAGAGTGGACATTGTTTTTTTTTAAATTCTAATTTAAAATAACATAACATTTGGCTCAAATGATAAAAATTTTCAAGTTTGAATTAAGGAAAAGTAAAATAAAATTTAAGATCTAGTACAGGCGTGGGGAAACTGCGGCCTTTTGGCTACTCTGGTGCGGCCTTCTAACCAATTCTCTAATTCTGTAAATTTTTGTAATTTCGTGAATTCTTGGGATTTTCGATGTCAAAATTTTTCAAAGACCTAATTTTTGGGTTTTAGAAACTGGTATGAAATTGTTTCCGGCCAAAAATTCCCTAGTCAATGTTTACTGCGGCCTTCATGTCGAATCAGAAAAATGAATGCGGCCTTTGGATAAGAAAAGGTTCCCCACCCCTGATCTAGTACATTAGTTTTTGTGAAAAATTCTCAACGAGTTTACCTCGTATGATCTTCCAACTTCTTAATATTTAGCGCTTTGATGGCAAATAGAAAATAAATATTTTTATAATAAAAAATTGTGTGAACTTTTCGTTCATTAAAATTTAAATATATTAATTATTTGACGGAATAGTCTAATATATATTTAAATTGAATTGAATGAACTTAAATTAATCTCATACAAATCTAAAAAAAAATGTTATAGTTAATGGTAGATTAAACCTGAAACATTCTGATCGTTCAGCAGAATACGTACTAAAGAAATCAATCCTTAAAAAGATCTTGTTCTATTGCATAACAAATTGTTCACATTTCTCTTTTTTCATTTATTTTATACTGTAAAACTGATTTGCAATTGTTTAAATAAGTGATTTATAGTGAAAATAGCTACAAATTTAATACTGATTTGCCCTTTGTAACACGTAATAATAAATTGTACCCTTTTTAATGTATTGTAAGTTTATGATTTATATCGTTCCTGAAGTATCACGCTAGAATTTGAAATACTTAAGGTATACCAGCGGAAAGATATTTATTTTTAGTATCCATCATATATTATATTTAGACGTCGGTAATTGTTACCGAGTGGTAACGCTCTGAAAAAGGACAGCGAATCGTTTCATTTCAACGTTATCAAATAACTTAATTTTCAATTTATTATCTTAAATAAGATATTTTATATTTAAAATAATGAAATTATTTTTAAAATTTAGTGGTTAAAAAGTCACAATTTTTTCAACACGGTTATGTGTTGCAAAAAATTCCAGTCGATACATATTTTTGATTAAAAAAATGTCATAATTTGTCATCTACATAATTCAATCTTGAAAAATGGAGTGTTGACATTAATATCAGTCAACTTCGAAAACAAAGTAGTAAAACTCAATAGTTATGACACCAAAGGACGTTACTTAAAACTCGTTCCTGGCAATGGGTAAATTATATATTGCTTAACGCATTTAATAAATTAATCAATATAATAGATATGTATGTATATTCAAATCTAAAGAAATCTCTTGGTAACAGCATTTTCTTCTTAGTAAAGTTTCACAACTTTCAATTGTAGTGAACAAATATGACTATACATTTAAAATGAAATGAGCTAAATTTATCATTCCAAAATTCCTACCATTGAATAATTCTATTGTAATAAATAAATAAGATTCCTAGATACAAACAAATTTTATCTTTTTCTCAGATATGTCGTTAAGGAATACGATCACGCCCAAGTATTTTAAATATGGAACGCCTTTGTCGGACTTCTTTTGTTTGTCAATAATATGTCACTTGACAACTGTTATCGAATAAATATTTTAAATTTACCATAACATCTATTGCATGATATCTAAAAATAATTGAATCATTATTCAAATAACAAATGGCTTATTGACGTCACATACAATATGTGAACAATTTACGTTACAGATATTATATAGTATGACTCTCAAATCTGAAAAGAAACATGCATTTAAAAAATAAATAAAAACGACTATTTAGAACTACAAATTCTACGCTGTAAAAAAGTTACACCGTAAAATATTTATAGAGGTTAACTGAATTGTAATTTACTTAATAGAGCTCCATTATAATACGTATCAATTCTATAATGCCATTCAACCATGTAATATTTTTTTTGAAATGAACCATTCTTTTACGAAGCTTATTTCTTTTTGATAACAAAAAGATATATTATCATTCAAGCCCCTGCGTAAGGTTTATTCACATTTTAAAAATCCATGTCTGCTCCCAATGTAGACCATATTCCCTCGTAATAGAGGTTTCTCAACAGAAGTTTTTATTCGAGGACTGTTTGTTAGTCAGTCGCTCAACCTCTCTTTTTCAAAGAGAGTAGTAGCAGTACGGGTAGAAGAATAAGATCAAGACAGGACTAGCCATTAACTTATCGTTCTCGCTACATTCAGTTATTGAAGGATCGGAAAGGGGGAGAGAGAATTTTTCAGACATCACAAACACCCACGTCTTTGAACAAAAATCGATTTTTTTTTGTTTTTTGATATCAAATTTATGGAGCTTTAAGTACCAGGACAAGTTGGCGTCAAAGTTCTTCGAGTCTCCTTCATCTTTATGTTTCGATAAGTTGTATTCCCTAACCATTGTTGCAGACGGAAGAGTGTGATCGCTACAGAGGTAAGAAACCCCAAGTGAAACCAATTCACGAGGACTCCATATGCATTAAAATCAATCGAAACAAAAATCATTTTGTTACTTGATATATTCTTTCAAGTCCAATCTTGTTAAATGATTTTGTTGTTTTTTTATTCAATCGTGTTATCTAAAAACAATTCAATGAATAGAACGGTGTAACATAGTTTATATGTATATATATAAATATGTACACATATTCATTCATTAAAACCATAGTCCCCCGAACCGAATAACTTCTCAAATATAAATTTTATTATTTGCTGAATTCATTTTATTTGCGAACATGAGATATTAAACATTATTTTTGTTATTCAAATTTACTGACAAACGCAAATCAGCTGACATTTACCATATCAACGCTGTCAGGAGAATACTTGGAAAAGATGTGATATTTATTTAATATTTTTGTATAGCGTGGGAAACGACTTTGAAGTAGTAAATGACGTTATATGTGCACTATACAGTAATTTAATAAAAAATACTAACAACGTAATCTTTTATTATTCTGAAACGTTTTCAGTTAGTGGAAAGCTTTTTAATTTTGTTGGATACTGTTTATTTACAAAGTTAATTCTTGTAAAAGTTAAGAACGACTTTACAATTTTGCTTGAAGCTTCATTAAGAAAATAACAGTTTGGTATTTTATTATAACAAAAGAATAAACTGTGTTTGCTAAGTGGAAAAAGTTGCGACATAATTATGTTAGATCGGTTGACATAGGATCAAACAACCGCCAAGAACTTCTTTATATTGTATTACTTGGAAAACTATTATAGTTTCTGATGTAAACTAACAATGCGTTTATTCAAACTAAAGTATAAAGTATAGCTTCATTTGAGTATTGTTTATGGTTCGAATATTTAAATGATAATCTATCTTTATTTTTGGCGTAATCGGATCTTTATCATTCATTCTTTCAAATGATTCATGGATTTCTATCAAAATACATGTTTGCGATATTTTCATATCTATCTGATGCTGAAAATGGAGCAGTAAGAGAACAATTAGTTAATTACAACTGATTTCAAAGAACCATCTTGCTATTTTTCAAAAATATTATATAAAACTTTACTATTCGAATACGTTTTGTTGCAATGAATATGATCGGTTACATTTATCTTTTTCCAATAAATTATGCGGTAACTTTGTGTAAGTTTACTTTTAATATAAAGTTAAATTTGATAACTTTGCTATTCCATTTGTGCTACAAACTGTGATACGTTTTTCGCTTCTATGAGAAGCATCAACAGACATAACATCGCAAGTTTCACCAAACCAAAAATTGTTTCTAATTCTAATGATTATTTATTTCACTTTATTGGGTGGCCAATTACTGTAATATTTTAGGTAGTGAGATTAAACTTTTTTAGACACGTTTCCCTTTTATGCTTTATGGTCTACATTACAGATTGACACCGGAAATGTTTAAAAATAAAATGACATTACAAAGTATCTAATGATTCATTCTTCAATTGTTCTTGTTAACAATAAAAGCAAAGATAAGAATGCGATGTGATGATGTGAAATTTTAAAAATTCTATTTTATAGCGTGAATAAATTCGTTTTTAAGACGTCGGATTATCCGGGCAAGCACAAATGAGCGGCAAATCACTGCGATTTAATAATCGCTGGGTCGTCCAGTCTAATAATGAAAATACTGCGAGCGGGAATTTAAGAGATTTAAAAACCCGTACTTACAAAACAATTTGTATTGAGGATCAAAGAAATAATGACTTAAAGAAGGTCATTATTTTTAATAAATAGATTCGACGATTCAATGTTGAAGTGTGTTTCATTATAATAATTTCCCCTAAATATTTTGTGAGGAATATTTTTTTAAGTGTTGTAACACTGAATGTTGCTCTTGTGCAACGTCTGTCTTAATTAGTAACAGATGGTAATTTCAAATTTCGAATTTTTAAAATGATAACGAAAATATATACCTATTTCACAATAATTTTATCCTTAATCGATTTTTAAAAATGGAATTCTTTCTTAAATTGTTCGTTGTAATTGCATAATATAATTTAAATTGTTTTGACTGATCTCTTGTCATATAAATACAAGAAAATAGTCATTGCGTAAAAAACCCCTTTTTTTCAATATACAATCTAATCATATATACTATAATCATGTACAGGGTGTTCTCCAGTAAGGTTTACTAATTTTAGTAATTCCATTGTAACCTTAGATCTTCCGTGCCAGATCTCACGGATTAGAGTTCTAGTGTGAACAGCATTTATCGATTAATTTTCATGTTTTTGATCTCTAAAAATTCTCTCCCACCCTTCCAAATCTTCAATAACTGGGCATGGAGAGCAATTAGTAAACCACTATTCCTGTCTTAACATTAATTTAAAGATAATATACATCAAGTTACTGTTGTTTTTGGCAAATAAAACTTTAAATAACTGAAGAATTTCATGAAGTGGTTGGAACGATAAGTAATAATTGTAGAGTATAAATACTGTTGTTAAAATATCATGATGATAGAAAATGACAATAATTTCAAAACAAGATATTTTGACTTAACGTATTTTGCCAGTATAACGATGATATACTATTCTACTAACAACGAAAGTCTTTTTGAACAGCGAGTACTAATATAATTTTCGGACTTCGAAATCTTCGATAACACGCTGATCTTCACTTCGATAGCCTTTCTTTACGCCAAACTGAACACACAATTTATTTGATGCATTTTTGAAAAAATCAATGTTTGGTGTCTCAAATGCTGTAGGGCTAAACGCATGCAATTTCGTCGGAGAGGTCTCGCTTGTCGAGTTGTCGTGCCAAGAGGTTGTGTGTCCGAGGGAAGGCTTTGACGCCCCACTGATCAATGTAGCAGGATTTGCTTCAGCGTATTGCAAGTCAATACGCCACCCCATCCTAACCAATATTCAACCTACATCCTGAATTAAAATATAAATAAAAAATGAAATAGTTAAATATTTTAAAGCTACGTGCGCAAATACTTTTTAAATACACGTTGGGCCTTTGTTTTTTTTTATAAATATTCAAATCCAACCTAGAAATCCATGTTTCAAACATTACACTTAAACTGTCGTAGATAATAAATATATGTACGTCATAAATTACAGTTTACTATGTACTTATTTGATTAAGAACTATTTTTTCTTAATTTAACAAGTAGCTTGCTCCTTCAAGCCTACCCCTGACTATAAGCAACCAAGATTTTATCTAGTTTACTAATATAAATAAAAATTGTAATTTCGGATAACTATTATAACATTTTCCGCCTGTGTGGTCGAGCGGTCAACGTTGTTTGTTTCGGTTACAGAGAGCACGGGTTCAAATTCCGGTATGGACAGTTTTATAAATTGATTTTGATTTAGGAATTTCTGTTCGAAGACATGGATGTATGAACTATGAACGGGGCGTATCGAGAGCGATTAGCTTACCACTAGTCCTGTCCTAGCCCTATCTTTATATTCCTACTCTCTTTGGAAAAAGAGAGGTTGGGCAACTGAGTAACAAGCAGTTCTCGTAGAAACACTTCTGTTGAGATATACTCCATTAGGAGTCCATATGCTCCACATTGGGAGCAGACATGGCTTAAAAAATATATATAACATACAAATGACATTGTCACAGCAGTGTCAGAATTGTTTTTTTTTTGACGACAGTACCATCAAACGCTTTTACCAACAGTTTTCTGTAACGTAAAATTTTCAGTTATAATCGGTAAATTATCAAAATTTTAAAACGAAAAAACTTTCAGCTATATTATAAATTGTGGTATGGTATTTTAATTAATAATAATTCCTCTAAACATCGCTACAATTCTACAAATAATATAATAAAGTTTCGACATGTTTCATATATTCAAATATACAAAATTCTAGTCTCATTTTGGCAGTTCAAATTACAAATTTTAAGTTCAGTTATTTATCAGTACTAAATAACTGTTTTTTGTGCAGCTTTCTTTGTGGTAAAAATCCATGAAGTATTATATAAAGACTGTGTGATATATAATATTTATTTAATAAAAATTCTGAATGTAAACTCGTTCTCAAACTATAAACCGATTACATTGAATTATTTGTTATGCTGTTTGCGAAGAAGTCGGGTTCGAAGCCAAACAGGGAAAGGATATGCGCCCGAGGCTTTGAAAATGATTTCAATTCCTCTATGAAAATAGGGATGTGAAACTACTGTGCGGTGTTTTTGTAACTATGATGTATTCTATAATTAGTGACAGTGACTTGCGTTTAAAAAAATACTTACGACTCAAGCTCACAACACTGACATGGGCAGACGTTATGTTACATTCAATAAATAAAATATCTCATATATACTATAATACTTGTCTCAATTGACTTACACATTAATTTAAAAATATATTAAAAAGTTTTTATAAATGATGGTCTTAGTCTAAAAGTATAAATACGTCACAGAAAAAAAACCTTTATATTAAAATTGAATCGGAATTTATCATAAACTGAGAAAATGTATTTCAAAGTATTGCGTATTTCTAATAAGCAGTGAGCACACATATTTTCAAGTGAATGTTTATTCTGAAAGATACGTTATATTTATAAAAGATTTAAAAGAACAGAAATATGCAGTCTTATAAAATATGAATTCATTCTCACTTATATATAACGAAGTTTGTCTCACTCTTTTCCTCTTAAGCATGTAAGCCAACATCCTCTCAGATAACCAACGATCTTAAATACAATTTTAATTAAGACATTATATAATAATACAGATTGCAAATGCGCTTTCACGAGCGATTGAGTGGTGTGGGTGCTTTACTCGTTTTAAAGCATACACACTACCCAATCGCAAATGATTTTCTTCAGAACGAGGTTACATTTTTGGTGTTGTACATATCTAGGAACACGTGTTTTGATTTTTTATACTGACTTGCATGTTATTTTGGAGAAAAATTTCATTGCAAACGAAACATAATTAATTTTCGATGACACTCAATATCCAAAGTAACAAGTAACTAAACACTCGTTACTTGCATATTCATCCCTAATGTGACGTCCGACTCCATATTATACTTCGTACGTGTTGAACAATATAACAGTGGAGGGTTTGAAAGTCAACACGCAAGCTTTTGCCGATGTATTGGGGTCGATCATCCGAATTATGAAGCCCACCTTTGCAAGTTGGTCAAATTTATGCTTTGCACTTCTTTTCTTCAGCTACATAGTAACTAGATTTGAATATTTTGCATGTTTTTACATTGAGCAGCACGTATAATGAATTCAATCCTGTTGTGTTAACCCTCCAGAGACGAGAGCTTTTTTCCGATAAAAAAAATATTTTCTAAGCCATATTGAAGTCACGAATAACTTTTATTCCTATCCAAAATTTAAAAAAAAAAAAACGCAAAGTCGTTGTATAGAAACCCTGCATGACTATATGGTCATGCTCATCCTTTTTTTACCGTGTAATATTGAGTACGGACAGTAGTAAGGACAAAAGTGACCGTATGGGCTTGCAAACATTCGGGGTTGAAATATAGCTAAACGTGATTTTTTTAGAAATATTTACAATTTGACCTCTTTAGATCAACATAATTTCAAAACAAATATATTAGCAAAATAACTGTAAATAATTTTATGTTTTTATAAAAAAATATCTAACAGTTTCAAAAAGTAAATTAAAAAAAACGGAAATTCAAAAAATCACATGTGCTTTTGGAGACCGTTCCTGTTCCTACGGCTGATGACTTACTGTAGTCCGTACCCTTCTTAACCAAATATGAGCAAAAGCAACGATATTCAGGTAGAAAAAGTATGAATAGTGGGATCAATAGACAACGGTGTTTTGTGTGACCATATGGTGACGCTCGTCCTTGGAGGGTTAATAAAATACATTTTTCGGTTCAAATCCCACATATTTTTACAACTAATCAGTTGATATCAAATCAGTCTGTGTGGTGAAGAAAACCGGGCATGATAATTATTTAAAAATGGGCAATAATTAAAAAAAAATAATGTTAGTTCAATTTATACAAACACTTCTTATATTCATATGTTACGCTTATTTAATAAAAATATAAGTTGATTAAATTCATGTTAATTCTAAAAAAAAATATTCATATGCGAATTGTACTTTAAACAATACAATCAGGGCTGTGGAATCGGGTAAAAAAAGACGACTCTGGTTTTTTCTACTACGATTCTACGACTCTCGACTCTAACACTGACTCCACAGCCCTGAACACAATTTTAAATCTAAGTCTGCTATGAAATAACAATGTATATTAAATCTCCACCTAAGCAATTAAATTGATTTTAAATTACATGGTAGAACTCCATTGTTATAACGTTTTCATAGCAAAGTAGTTGGTTCTAAATGTTTTTAATAAAAAAAGCAACTGCTGTTTCCGTTTCACGCCATCGTTGAGTCTGTTGGTTTATTAAATATTTCTACATCTTGTTCTGTAATTTAGCAAATTTTATTAGTAAGTTAAGTTGAGATAATATATTACCTTTTCTAAACAATACAAAGTCTCTGTTTTATTTCTTTACTTGAATCAATAATAGTATATTTATGGAAGTACACTTTGCATTTAAAAAAATCTAACATATATTCAAACATAGTTGTGCTTAAAAGTTTACTCTTGACGTATAAATAATCAAACTTCTGTCGTTAGTTTAGAGTACAATCGATGCTTTCGCAAAAAAACTAAAATAACACATTAACGTATTTCAAGAGTTTTGTTACATCTATTGTATACTGCTAAATCTGTCCCACAGCACGCATCGATAGCGATTTGAAATAATTATCGGCCAAACCCTAAAGTTAAATCAAACGTTGACTTCCTTCTCCGGACATGAATAAACTTTTTCATCCTTAGGGCAGGACGGAAAAGGAAGTCGTTGAACATGCCAGCGCAGTTATTTATGTCATTAATTAACTTCCAAGAATGACGAGCTACCAAACACGTTCATGCTTATTGTTTGAATATTGTACACAAATGTAATTAACCGTAACCATTCAGCACAATTTTGTAACCCAGTTATTTATCATAATCAATTTACCCATAAAAATATTCGAATAAATATTGTAAATAGTTAAAATGCATTTTATAAAAGTCAAAAAAATGACAATTATAACAAGTGTTTATTACAATTAAGTCAAAAAATAACCTGTAAAAATATTTTTTGTCCAACGAGTTCTGAATAAGTGTTACAATTTGTTTTTTATTTTTATAAATATAAGGTTTTTTTATCAAGCATTACGTAATTGTAATTAATCCATGTCTACTTCATATGGAATTGTTTTACGAAATTTCTTTGCAACTTATACTCTGAAGTATGTTATATGATATATTCAGGATAGAACGAGTATTTTAAGTAAAACTCACAAAGTGAAACTATAGTTTATTTACTTTACCACAAACCACCAAAGCATTAGTTTGAAAATACCCCGCAATATGTACAAAATAAGTTTTATCGTTATATTCAACTCTTAATATCATCCGATTAATATTACATATCCTAGTTTGAAGACTTCTTATAGCTTAGTCACCGTGGCGTACAATATTACCTGTATAATCTATTCATCAAAATTGAAAAGGGATGTACTGTTTTGATTAAAACATTATACAGCTGGCAGTATTACTATACCAAATCTGGACGAAAATATCCTTTAACGAAGCCTGAGATCTCTAGAAATACCATGTGAAGATATCCCAGCTGTTGCAACTTATCTGGGACACTAATGGGATGGTTAGTTTGGACACATGAGAAGATAAGGGATTGCTATTTGAATGATGGTGTGTTGAGGCATTTAAATGGTAAAGGTCGCTTTGAAAATTCTTTTCGGTGGCATTCTTTTAATCTGAACATTAAAATAAATACATTATTTGAGCACACAATTCGCACAATATTTGTTTAGCGTCGTGAATTATTACTTTTTTAAGTAAAATATCGTGTTTTTTAAAGCTTTTCGTTTGGAAAACACGCAAATTCATTGAGGTTAAAATTTTAAATGAAATGTATTTTCGACTTGAATTTAAAAACAAGATTCATCATGGTAAATTTATAATTGTTACAGTATATTGCTAATTGAGATTTGAAACTTTTTTTTTTTCGTAAGCTTATATTTAAATTGATTAATATTCATTTTATTTAGGCAAAGTGTTTACATATTTATCGCCTTTTGTAACTAGACACCTCAAATACATGAATAAAGTTTTTTTATATTTTATACATTTTTTTTCTCATTTCACTAATATAATGTCTTCACAGCAATATTAAACAACACTGACACCATTAAAGTTGTAGTTATGCATACTTACAAACAAAAATAAAACTTTTAAAAAGTAAACACATAACAATCCTTTGCTAAAACAATATCATGTATATGAAAATTGTGTTCTCTTAGAAGTTAATGTTAAAAGAAAAATGCAACGCTGCGTCGCCTTGAAATGTGTGGCTTTCACTTTAAATAATCCTGAAATGCGAAACACTTGTATGATTAAAAAACTTTCCCGACTAAAAAACAAAAACATTTTTTAAAATTTTATTCACAGCATGTGAAACATAAGGCATTTGAACATAATTTAGTGTTTAATACATGATCCATGGCCAAAAGTTCAACGTCGTCGGCTATGGTGACGGGGATCACGTTTTCGAATCACAGTACGGACAGTGTCATAATTCGATTTTATTAAGGCAAGAGTCAAAAGCTAGCTAATCAATCTCGCTTCGCTTTGTTTATTAGACTTAGTCGGTGAGAGGAAGTTACAATTGTTATTATTATTACGAGAGATGATTCGAGGTTTTGGACACTGCAACCAAATAAGACGAGTTGTCAAATGTGTTGATCGTTAAACTACATCCATGTACTAACATATTTTTCGGCACACACGTGCTTTTAAACGGAAGTTTAATAAAATGACGCCCGTTTTACTCAACTTTAGGGATAGAAAAAATCATATAGACGACTCAAAGCATCTCTTTTAAAAAAAAAGATTTATTCCAGAACGCGAACGACTTATGTAATTTTCATAAAACTATGCAAAAAAGCAAAATAATATTTATTACATATGTACGTATATAAGCAACATATTATCTTTCCTGACTTACTTTCGCATACAATTTTTTTACATTTAATATATTATAAATATATAAATAAAATCAAATTTAAGTTGAAATGACAACCATTTTTATATAATTCAATAAAAAATATGATCAAATTTGTATGTCGTATTTAATTTTTGGGTATGTTAGTATTTTTCAACATTCACTCCGCCATGTTTAAAATAATTAATGATTTATTAAAGCCCGCCATTTAATTTTTAATTATTAAGCTGTTCGATTAAGATTTTCATAATTTACTACATATAAAATATAATCAAGATTATTAAACATTCAGGAGACCGTAATAAACACCATGTGTATTAACGAATATAATCGCTGTTTTACAAAACGAGATTAATTGCTGAATTATGGTATTTCATATCGCATTGAATTTTCCTGGCTTTTTGACATTGAAATTTGTTTACAATTAATTCGACTCCAATTATAGATCACGCAGTAATCGATCAAAATCAAAACTCACTTTTATTCACCCGTCAATGCCATTGAATGTGGGGATTATTAATTAATCTCTGAATTCGATTTCAATTTGTCAAACATTGGCGAAAGGGTTAAATGTCAATTTGGCGGACGCCTTTATTAATAAAACATCGCACGAAACATGTGTGTTTAATTTATTCCTTAGGGGTTTGTAATGCTGAACGTAATTCAGTGAAAAACATGACTATTTTACTTTACCGCGAAATTGTATTAATATGCGGTAAATTCTCATTCCAAAATCGAGTGAATTATTAAATGTGACGCCATCTTGTGTATTAGTCTCAATGTACGCCAGAAAGGTTATTTTAAATAAGGAACATTGAATTTTACTCTTAGCATGTTCGAATATGCAGATTACTATACTAGTGATAATTATATTTTGTTGTTGTAGCATTTACCGAATTGAAAATATAATTATGGCTAGCAAATAAAAATAAGCACAAGAAGAAATAATGTTTTAATTGGTGTAAAAACACACTTAATGTAAACATTCATTTAAATGATATCTTTATAACCTGGTTGGTACTCATTAGAATTGCCAGGCGCTGGTATTTCTGGATTTTCTAGATTTTGGAAGAGCCAAATAAGCATTGTTCGTATAATTATTTATTTTTCCTACAACAAATCTTCAGATACGTCTTTGGGTGGCGCAGATGTGTATAATTTAATCTAAGTGTCCCGGTATTGACGTGAATAAATCTGGCAACCTTAGTCTACTTTTAGTGAAAAGATATTTAGGTGAAATTAAAAACACCTTATCATTGTACACAATGGTAAGCTTTTATCTCTGGAAAATAAAAATAAAATTAAGCCTCTCGATCACTGATAATAAATCAATACATTTTAACAGCTATAAAAAGTAAATATTGCCTTTGTTGGTCTTCAAGATTCAATTTACACTAAAATTAATTTAATGTTTTTTTACTCTCAACGTTTTTTTACTCTGTCTTTACCGACAACTTGACCAGGTTTATCATCTATTCTAGTAACCGTTCAGTTTTCAAATTAAAATTTGCAGCACATTTTGCATTTGTTTTGTTGTATCTAATATCAATTATCCAACTAACATTTCTCTTTGTCATATAACACAGCGCTCTATCAATACATATATGATTTTCATATTTCTATTAATTGTGAACATGTCAATTAATCAAATTAAATTTTAACGCTTGATTAGTTGTGAAAATTATTTTACGAACGATTGTTCAACTGCGCTCATCCATGTTTCATGAAACGCCAAATTTACCGCTCAAAATAATTCACACAAATGGAACAGGATGCGTTCCATTAAAAGCTTGATACACTTAAATAATAATTAATTAAGCGCTTGTGTCTATGGAGCTTCTATAGTACGCAGCCTTTGACGTGACTTCCTACAGTGTTGCTGTAGGAATTCAGTTATGCGTAACGTTTCTAATACGTCACCTAACAATAATTTTCATCAGCCATTGACAAACCACAATTTTATTCCATTCAAATAGTTTATAATTTTACATGGATTCTTACTTCTTACCAGTGACTGAGAGCAATTATTATTATACATATATGCAATATAAATATTATTAACATAGTAAATCGCTGCTCAGTCAAATTTTGAAACGATTAACTTCATTTCTAATTGAACATCAATTATATATTTGTGTACCATAAATCATCGCTATTTGCCAATGTAGTATTTTAAAAGTAATATCTTGAAGAACATTTCAAAAAGAAAACAACACCCAAATCTATCATTTCAAACAATTTTATTGCAGATGAAAAAATTATATTGACATTCCATAATATGAAAAATAATCCATAGACATTTTAAGAATAATTTATAACAGATTATTCATATCGTTGGGAGTGAATGTTTTGATAAGAATTCTTCTGTAAATTTATGCCATAATTACATTTTATGATATATTCCCGGATACAGGAAGATTTCGGGTACTTGTTAAGTTAGCAGTCACACAGTTGACATGTGTTAATTATTTCAAACTTGCCCATGTACAATTTGTGCACAATGATCTATCATTCAAAAATAAAAATGCATCGACAGATTTAAAGTATAAAAAAATAAAGGCATTTACTCTGAATGCCTTTATAATTATAAGAATTCATTATTTGAAATAGTTGTTAAATTTATTAATAGACTGGCTAATTGACAAGAACCTGATTCACACGTATTATTCACGCTGTTGCATGTGCGACGTTTCTATTACTTTTTTCATATGGAACGTCCATATTTGACAATACCACTTTAGTATTATTGCACATATTATTTATATTTAAACCGTCCTTTCATAAGAAATGTTTTTCATCACTAGGAGACTAACGCAATTTGAGACGTACGCCGCTTGGTCAATTCCCACAGGAGACATCTTGGTCAGAGAGGATTGCAACGGGGCGATTTATGCCTCTGTTTACCTGGCCGCCATCTTGAAATGCAATTCCAACCAATGTATAGTCACAATCTCGCCATAAACACACTTTTATCTATATTTTCGAACTGTTCAAATTTATTAAAAGTAGTTTTAAAATATACTGTTGGCCTGGCTAGTAAAATATATAAAGATTGAGTAATACGACTGTAAATGGTTACATAATATAAGTTGACGCTGTTAGGCTTTCGTTTACTAGGTTTTGGAAAAGGATTATGTAAAATTGATTCATTAATCAATGTTTATTTTTTAAAACTAAATATACATATGCATAGCTATGATTTTGTGATTTTTTGAAACCTCTCTGCCCAAATTCACATAGCTTTATTCTTCATTTTTTGTAACAACTTCGGAGAGAGAGGTAATGAGTTCACGTGACAATAAATTAACGACTAAAACAATGATGTTAACTTGGGAGTATTGAAATTATATATCGACTGCGGAAAAAAAAAGAATGTAACCCACAGTTTTTTCAAAACAGGTTTTTTCGATTATCACAATGTATCAAACTTGATACACGTTCTATCAAAAGGATGCTAGCTGCAAATGCCGGATTAGTATCTAAATTTAGCTTTTAAGTTTGAAAAAGATGACCTTGTAAAAAATTAAAACCAAGAAAAAACACTGAAATAAAGATTTTTCCTAGAAAATTTCTTTAATTAATATTAGATTATGTCAATTAAACACCAGTTTAAAAGTCTCCGTGCACTTCAAGGTTGTGAATAATTCATAATTTGCATATGGCCCAAAATCATCAAAACACGTTTTTTGCGCCTCCTGTAAAATTTGATATGTGTTGGTTACGTCCGTTTTCCTTTCCACAGTCGATATGTTATATTCAAAGTTAAAAGAAGACGCGTCCAAATAAAATTTAGTGTCAAAGTTAAATGAGTCGATTCAATCAACTTGATGAATTTCAGAGATTAGCAAACCACTAGCATTGTCTAATATTTATTATTTTATCCTTACTCGCTTCGATAAATAAAGTTTGAGCAACCGAGTAGCACGCAGTTCTCGCAGAACAAATCTGTCCAAATACCTCTATTATGCTGCACATTAGGAGCGAACATGGATTTAAAAAAATGAAATCTCATTTAATGAAACTGTCAAATAATTAGAAAACAATTTATGTTGACTAAAACTCCCAGTCATTATTTTTCTATTGTAATTTCAGCTGAATTACTATCAATTATAAATAATAATCTTACTCAAGGAATTTCCGAATTCCGCAGATTAAAAACGTAATTTCTATGGAAATTAAAAAGGTGTACAATTGATTTTTTTTTATCAAAGACAATGTATTTTTTATGTAATTTTAATTTATTAGAATTTTGCGTCACTTGAATTATCTGATAATATATTATGATCAACAGGGCTGAATAGAGATACTATTTAATGGTCTTGTATTTGACTTGATCGAGTCTTATTACATAATTAATAAAGAAAAATAAATATGCTACAGGACCTTAAATTCAGTATATCAGAAACCATTTTTAAAGAGTACTAAATATCAGCTAATAAAAACGATGTTTTTGTCGTTTCGACTATAAATGCTTATGACTACGAAAAAATGTCTAAAATTACATAGCTTTCAAGTTTAAATCGTCACCGTTCTGACAGAAGTTGGTAAGTAACAAACTGACAAAAATATTTTAAGTATACCGAGAAATTCTTTGTCTGGAATAACTCAACTGGTGCAATTACTGTACCGGTTTGCCAAAAAAAATGTATTGTTATAGCCTATTAGAAATTAGTTATGTATATCAATTTAAGACTCTTATTTGTATCCGATCAGCATTCATGGATTTTTATTTTGTAACGAAGATAATTTAAAATATTGATACTGTAGTCTTTATCATTAACCATGAAAGTTTTCATTGGCTGTTAACCCTTTGCCCGCGTCACCAAATTTAGCTAACATGCCCTGTACGCGGCTGTTTTTTTGCGGATTTGTTATCGCGTTTTCGACTGTAAATATAGGTTGTAATATTTTTTTAACGAATCAAATATGTTAATTGCTACCCAAAGTAACTTTTTCAATAATAAAATACAATATGTTTCTTGTATTTTTGGTTTAATTCAACAATAATCATACAATTGCGGCGTGACGTCGCCATATTGCAAAATACTGCCACGCGCGACCGAGAACACTGCGCCACCACCATATCATGCATATAATATTAAATTTTCGAAACGATTTCAATTTCACCCGCACTAGATCGCTTATTTATATTATCCAAAATCTTGCATTGGTGACGTATGCTCACGGCGTGTTCCAGAAATTAATTATTTTAGCCTATATTGAATCTATTTTGACTAATGCCATCTATTGAATTTGGTAAAATATACATTTAGTAATATTTTCAATCATGTTATACAATTTTAGCACAATAGATAGCTCTTATATTAGTTTTTAAATTTCCATGACATCTATACGTGTCATACGCGCTAAGGGCATGTTCGCTAAGACATGCATATATGTCATACGCGGTGAAAAGGTTAACTCAGGACTACCAATCTGGTATTTTCCAATTTCTGCCAAAACAGTGACAAAAAAGAGGTTTTTGTACGCAATGTACTAAAATATAATACATGTGTAGATTCGAGGTTTCCATATGCCGAGTAAAATAGTTTTATCTTTCCACCTTCTTTTTTATGATGATTAATGCTCGTTAACAACTAATAGGGTTCGTACGACCAAACAAGAAAACGACATACTTTCTAATTACTTATATTACAAAATGGTTTTACGGTGACATCTAAGTACTGTGACAAAAAAAAATACCGTAATATTACCTTACGCAATTTAAATAATACCACGACAGTAATAACTACATTATTTTTCGTGTTTCTTTGTAATTAACACATTGTGCGCTAACTGCGTCTAATTTACGGGTCTGAAAAATATTGTGATGTTTTAATAAATGTCATGTTTCCACTATTTACTAATTAAAATCTTAATATACAAAGACAAACAAATAGCTTGCTATTTAATGTTGAAAATTACTATGCTATACAGAATCATCTAACACTAAATATATAATATAGTAAAGTGTTTTTAGTTCTACAGTTTTTTTTGATATACTATTTTATTATCACGCCATTGTCATAACTTCTAAACCATATTTTATAAAAAAAAACACTTGTTTTGTAGTAACTTTACGATTATATCTGAACCGGTTTCGAAAATCACGAACATTATCATCATTATTAAAGATATTTAATGATGATTTGCTGAACGTGACTCGATTCAAACAATGAAATATTTGTTTGAATAAATATTAATAAGCCATTGAAAATGAGATTATTTATCAGTTGATAATTCTCATCGTGAACGAAATTAGTCCTGATCTTTATTTAAAAAATGTAGAATTAAAAGAGAAAAGTCTTATATTTTATTTTAATGTATTTCTACCAATAATTAACAGTATGCCCCTTAAAATTGATTGCTTAAAATAGTCAGACTAATTCGTATGTCACGATGGACATAAAATAGGTAACAACTAACTAAAAAAAATCTTGTTTAACTATAAATAATACTTAACTAATATTATTACCAAATTATAATGGAGATTTACCAAAGATAATGCGATTACAATCAGTCATAAGACTCTTTTGGTAAACACACTTTCCCGCACACCTGGAAACAATTAATAACAACGAACGTATGAAAAACGATTATTATTGGGATACCGGTGGGCCGATACTAGCAATTTCCTTGTCGAAATACTGTACACCCCTGTTACATTACTTACATTGTATTAAGAACAATAGTCTATACAAAATTCCAACTTTGATTATCGTTTTTTTGATTAAGATATAGATTTTTCAATACTTTTTGCGGAATATAGATTTATGAATGACGAAATTTTTGAAACAGACGATGGCTATCGATCACTTTGTTTCTTGATAAGGCGTTCGTCTTCAGGAAATAACCTGCTTAACTGCAAAGTCCAGAAACCCTTCAACGTAATCTTTGGATTAATTCTGCATAACGAAATGTAGCTAATTCAGTCACCTTTACAAAGAATGTCTTTATGACAAGACGTTTTATTTTAATAAAATTAACATGACAACCTTTGGTTAGTCGACGCCACAGCTTGTCGATAAAGATTATTTTTTATACATCGTTTAAACATAAGTATGATTGTTTTAAGCCCCGTTCAATATTATCAAATGACAGATAATTCAAAATGGCCGAGCAATAGTTTTTCTTCTATCAAGAATTAATGAAACAAAACGATATGGCAAAATGATTAATTAAACACAATTAAAAATAAATGTATTAATTTGCGTCGTTTCTCTAATATTTATATACATTTATATAATAAAACACATAGTTTTGATGTTTTAAACCCTGTTTAAAACAAACAATTTTGACAGATAATTCAAAATGGCTGAACTGCGGTTTTTCTTCTATCGTATGTTATGGAATATACAGATGTAGTTATTATCTATCAATAATGAATCAAGCAAAACGATATAGAACGATAATTAAAATTAATCTCCACTGCTCGTTTTATGGGTTTTAAAAATTCGTAACGAGTGTTACATTTTGAAGCATGATCTACCACACTTGATAATAATATCGATGAGATTTTTACCCAACCTATGATTGTTTTTTTTTTTTAAATATTTCAGATGCTTGTTTATTTACTTATAACTATATGACAATATGTAACTATGTTTAACATAACTTCGGTTGTTATTCGTTTTATTCTTTCATTTTCTAAGTAATTGCATTTTATAGTAATATGTTATTATTACACAATATTTAACCATTTAATCGTTGTATAACGAAATACTATCACATATTTAATCGATCTAAAATTGCACACAAATATATTATCTGATAATGATTTATTTAATTTGAATAAAATTTCTTATATTGTGATTACTTTTAGATAGGTCAACATAGATATGATCGATAGTGATCGATAAATCGATAGATTAAATTATTAGTAAACAATAAAGATAAAATACATTACTTAAATAAATCCGGGATTTATAGATTGCAATGCTCTTGTTGTACACAATTTTATATCGGTAAAACAGAAATGACACTGAACACCAGAGCATTAGAACATATGGCAGCCTTTATATTGAAAAAAAGACACGTCTACTCTTGCTAATCACTTAATTTCGGAAAGACACGTGTTCAATCAAGAACAAGGGATAAAAATGTTACACCCAAATACGGACAGTCATAAGCTCTTTTTCCAGGTAATGGAATCTCCTTTGCCGACAAAGAAATAAATATAATTCTTGAAACTACTTACTACTCAAATCTGTGGGCATTACCATGAGCTTATCCTTTTCGCCAGCAATGGCTTTAAGCTCAAAGATACATTTATTTATTAATATACAAACACGAAACATTTATTTACTAAGCGTCAGTTCATGTTCATCCGTGCACTTGAACGCCTGAAGATGCCGAAAGGTGAAACCTGGGTCGTTAGTGACAAAATCTGTGAGAATCTACATAGTTTGAAATTTAATGATCGAAAGATTTTATCTACCTAATCTAGTGAATATATTATATGTAGACATTTCAAGGATCCTGCAGCGGCTTCTTTTTATTTTTAAAACCAAATTAAAAATTTGTTTACATTGTAAATATATCGACTATTATAGCTATTTTAAAATGTATCAACCAAAAATGTATAACAAGTGTTGGGAAATTTAGTGGCAATTTTTATTGAATATAATTTAGGATTTCAACTATAGGCCCTTGATAAAATTATAGTATCAAGTTTGAATCGTTATTATGACCCTATTATGTATCTTATGATTTATATTATCATTATTGTTGATTAATAATTTTATTTTATTTTATTACCATAATATTATATGAAAATACACAATAACCAAACAGCATCTTGACAAAACTCCTATGCTAAAACAACGTACTTTATTCCCAGCGTGCACTCTTCATATTTGGATCGGAAGTAATTAAAAAAGCAAAATAACACTAGGAATTTACGCTAGCTTTTACGCTAGGAATAGATGCTCAGTATTTTCCATTACTACTCTTCCATTAAATAACATAAAAAGTGTACGAATGATATATTACACTTTTCCATTTCACTCACTGTCTGTACAAAAATAATAAAGGTGGTGGCCAAAATGCTAAAGCCATTTTAGCCTTGCTTTATGTAATAAAGTAAATAAAAAGAAGAAAGGCTGTAAGGTTAATACTTAGTTAATAATTATGCATTCAAAACTTTTTTCATCCATGTCATCATGAAAATCTATCATTCGATTAAAAAAACGACAATTCTACTAAGAATTAATAGAAAATTTAAATTAACTTTGATTATTCCACGTATTGTGTAACTAACTGTGACACGTGTTTCGCCTCTTTCAGAGGCATCTTTAGACTTACTATCGCAAAGTTTGCTTAAGTAATGAAGCAAGATTGATTCTAACATTTTAAAATTATAAAATTACAAAATGGATTGGGTTTTTTTTCCTTTTAAGAGGAGCAAGGAGGGGGGTGTAGAATCGAAATAAAGCAAACAGATAATGATACTAATTTTACTAATGAGTTGTAAACAATCAGAATGGGATTTTTCCTTTTTAATGGAAGCAAAGAGAGGATTATAAAATCGAAACAGTGCAAACAAATTTAATCATACTACTAATGACGTTAAACATTACAAACTATTAAAACTAATGAGCTGCAGTCAATCATCTAGGTTTGTGATTACTCTATTAATTGGAAACAATTTGAGTAACGGGGAACCGCCTGTGCTATTAAGAATATTATTTAATAATATTTCTTTTTTGTTAAGAGTTTTATTAATTTCTAAAAATTCTAAGCTATTCATCTTTAAACCCTTTTTATTTACTCGGTGGAGTATTTCTAAATTACAAATCTGATTAAAATTATGATTATTTTCTATTAAATGATTGGCAAACTCAGAAAAATTGTTACTTTTTAGACATCTTATATGTTCTTTAATTCTAATATTAAAGTTTCTACCTGTCAGTCCAACATAAGACGCTTGACAGTCTCCACAAGAGAGTCGATAGATACCACTCTGTGACGATGAATCTACGCGATCTTTACTGTTCAATAAAACGCGGGTTCTATATTGTCTGGCGTGTATATTGTACACGTGTCACAGTTAGTTACACAATACGTGGAATAATCAAAGTTAATTTAAATTTTCTATTAAAATGAACTTCCACAAAGTTACCGCCGAAACCATCGAAACTACTAAGAATTACTCGTTAAAACCGTCAAGGAGAACAACGACTTTAGACACTGAACTACCGACCCGACATTACAAATATTTTTATTTTTACAATCTTAAAATTGTTCTGTGTGTAGTAAGAAGTAAGACCGTGTAAAAAATGCGCAAAATAATTATCAGGTGTCTATTAAAATAACACCGAGTTAACTGTAGCCTTAAAGCTCATTACTGCATAATAAGCTCAAAGTTTGTGGAAACGGGCTTAAAGTATGAAAATAGGATAATATCCTATCCCGTAAAATATCTCTCAAATTTCACCAACACAATAATATGAGAACCTTGCTTAGCTTGTGAATAAAACTTTTTACTCAAAAGTTACGTGCGAACTCTTTCGTGCGCGCCTACTACTTGAGTGTTTTTTGGTTATTTTGAAGGATACATTAAGGACTAAGTGATATGTATGTACTTTCAGAATTTTGTTTAAAAAATCAACATAGAAAATGTATTTATTTTAGTTTCAGATTACTTGAGTTTAGGGATTGCTTTAACGAAAGAATGTATCAAAATAAGTATTCCATTATTTTAAGTAAAACACAACAATACGTCAAACTATGATTTCAATACCGGTTGAGTTAATCAACAACAGTATTTCGTATTTCATATAAAATGCAGTCACCAAAAAATTTACATAAACATAAACGGCCGATTTTTTGACAACTGACGGTTTCTTAAAATAATAATACATTAAAAAAGGAGCATTCATTCTGAAACGTGTCAATTTTTATACAACTCTTCGTTGAATTAAACAATTTTAATTCATTGCACGCAATTTAAATGACTAAATATAAAATAAACCTAGTAAGCCAATATTCTACGCCAGTATATATAGCTGAGTTTTACAATGTATGTTTAAACAATGTTCTGATGAAGGCATACACCGAAATAGCTATCAACGTACAATATTGTTTGTAGAATTAAAATGCTATATTATTAGTCTCCAGTGAATTCATAAGATGATATTTTATTTATGCCCATAGTAGATACGTTATGCTAATCTTTGCATATTTTAAATGTAAACGTGTGAAGTTCAATTTATTCTCATTTATTTATTTCATCTCAAGTATTTTCAAAAGTTTTACGTTTATAATGATATTTTCGGTAACTTTCTTGATTATGAATTTCATTTCGTTAAAATATGGATGCCTTAAAAGAAAAGAAGAATCCAGTTTTAGTGTTATAGTTCGTTAACAATGATTCGACAGATAAGACAAGAAAAAGAATGTTTTCAGTTCAGTTCATTTAAAAAAATAATATTTTAGTTGTGCATGCAAACATTCAAATATCATATAAAAAATATGCCCTATTAAAATAGACACGGTGTAATAATTTTAATACCAAAAACTTCATCAAATTACCATCAATTTTCCTAAATGATACATCCGTATGCAAAATAACGGTCCAGTAATTTGTAAATTCATGGCCGGTTTTATGAAATGTCATTACAAGTCAATGTTTACGACTAAATTATACACAAACGAAAGCTCTATCGTTATTATTGTTTGTTTTTCGTGATATATTATTGTGCTTTTTAAACGAGTCAAAAGCTTTTTTTATACTGACAAAACAAGTGTCAATTCAATGGATCTTTACAAGTAAAAAATAATTTATTGACTCCACGTGAATGGAAAGTGTTAAAGTACACTTGAAAGAGTGATAAATCTTTAGTGTTGTTTTTGAATGACTCTTTGGGGTTATGTTTATAAAAAAATTAATAAAAAGATACGTTTTATTGATTTCTAGGATGATTTTTTTTAAAAATAAATACTAAGGTCAACACGTCATTTTTTTATTAGAATAACAGAAGGAATGATAACGTTAACAATTAATCTTTTCCGATTTGAAAATGAACGTAGTACGTATGTATATGAAATTAACAAAACTAAATTTATGGAATTGGCATTTGACTTGTAGAAGTTTTGAGAAAAATTAAACAACGTATTTCATATAATTACACACAGGAATCCAATGGATGTTAAATGGCTCGGGCTTAGAAGTTACAATACCAAATTAAAATATCAATAACGATATTTGACAAAATCATAAGTAAAAAGTTTTATTCTTAAAAATAACTTCTACTTATTGTTTCTTTGAAATTAAGTTTGATCTTTCTCTAATTTCAGTTGGGTAAACTACCATTTATTAACTGGTCCTTAATAAATTGTATCGTTGATAAACCGGTATTATGCAGTCAAAATGCCAAGATCCTGATGCCAATAATATGAGTGGCGCCGCCCTAATCTTGTTTTCATTAGAATATATGATTACAATTGAACGAAACGTTACAAATCAGAAACAAAAAATAGCTGTGAAAAGCATCTCGTTACCCCAATCTAACATGCTTACTTTCTTGTTGTAGGTTCAAAATGAGGATCTCAACCCATGTCTTGGTAGCTGGTTTGACGCTGTGCGTGGCGCTTGCCCTCGGAGGAGTAGGCAGCGCGGCTGCTGCAGGAACCAGGATTCTCCCGCGCGCCAAACAGCCCCGCGCCACACGAGGATTCAAAAACAATGAAATGATGACAGCCAGGGGATTCGGAAAGCGGGGACTCCATTCGCAAGAAACCCTCCAAGGTAAGTTTCAACAGTCAAGCCTTAATATATTAAATCTCATTCTGAAATGAGAATATGATCTTAGAACAATAAGCAAAAAAGAGCTTTACAATTAGAAAAAGTTAAATAAAAGTAAAAAAAATCTTTGAGAATAAAAGACATCATGAACATCTTTACTCATAATTTCAAATTCTTTATAATTAAAAATTTAACTTCACTGTTAATTCTTGGTAGAAAAGCGTTCATTATATAATTATAATAAAATAACACTTTTTATACTAATTTCAAGTTTTTTTTTTAAATATCAACGCGAGTTTAGTTTTTAATATTCATCAATTAATATTCATTAATAAACATTTCGAAGTACAGTCTACCCCCTTATAGCGTAGAGATTGCGACTGCGCTATAGGAATACTATGTTATAGGAGATTAGGCAACCATATAAATTTGAGATTAGGTTCTTTTAACAGTATTTTGTGAATTGAACGAAATAAAAAAAAACTGTCACGTTTACCTTTTCGTTTTGCTAACAAAATCAATATTTGATACTGAAATTTCCACGTGTTGAGCTTTTAAATATTATGTAAAGATATAAAAGACTGTTTTAAGTTTTCGCCTTAAATACACATTTTTTATCGTCCTTACTTAATTTCACATGAGCTTTATAAAGAAGTATTAAAAAGTAAACGTTTCTACACTATTCCAAAGAAACTACGAGGAAAAAACTTAATACTTAAACTTTGTTTAAAGAATTAGCTGTGAAGGAGTTTACTTTTCTATTCTCGGAAAGACCAACAGTAAGAAAAAACAAATAAAAACGAATTTAAGAAGTAAAAAGTGAGTGGTACGTATTTTGTTTGAGTTGAATGAATATAATTTGGGGATCCATTCCATCTATCGGACGGTAAAAATAATCCAGCTACGTTTTAAGACAAACATTTCGCAAAGTTCGTTTATCAAACAAAATAAAAACGTGAAAAGACTAGCAGGCATAAATTAATGCCCTTTCATACTTTTTTTTTTCTTTTGCGATAACAATGAACAGTCGTCGGATCGTTTGGGAAAATGCTTGATTGGGGAGTATTTCGAGAAAAACTTCAAAATGTTGTTAAGCTGCAATGATTTAAAATTAATTTATTCGATTATACTTCGTTACAACATACATATACATCGAAATATTTTATCAGCTCTTTGCCCTTGTGATATGCTATGTCTGGCAGAGAAAATCCTGTAGCATTATGAGTCCGGTAGAAAGTTTTCATCTTCCTCTTCCACCATTGAAAACTTGCATTCAAACATTTCGTATAATATAATGTATGTCAACGTATTATTAGATACATTGAAAGTATATTCCACTGTTAATTTACACGGAATATTGTCCTGTTTTTAAAACAAATGAAAGATTTACAATTTACGCTTACTCAAAATTTTGCAAAAAAAAAATCCTTTACATTATTCTTCGGTATAAAAATTGTATAGATTTGTTATAGTAAAATGAACTCCACTAATATAACGTAGTAGATAAGAAATACCAATGTATTCAGTTCTAGAATCTAAAAATATTGTTTGTTATATTTTTCTGTATTTAATACAGTTAATGTATGCACTTAGTAAAAGTATGCATTGACAATTAAAACCAATTACTGCACTGTTTTACTGAAGGATATTGTTGTTAAATTGACATTTTCTTTTAGCGTTGACCATGGGACCCACAGACAATTTCTTGGACATGCTGGAAGCTCCCCAGGACCATGGATTCTTTGATCAGGCCGAAGATAAGCTCCCAGAAAGGTAAATATTTTTCATTATGGTCACATTTTCTATCCGAGGAAAAAGATATGTCTTCTACTGAACTACATAATATTCTAACCGAAATTTTGTAAATTGTGTAGGATAGTTATTTGAGGACTGAACTTTTCAATATTTGGTACTTTGGCTCAATATTGGTTTATTAAAATTAAACTAAAAACTAAAAAAGAAATACTGCATTATTTTAATTTGGCCGGCTGCGTGGTCATTTTTTTCAAATAATGCAAACATTTCTATGATAAATTTCTTATGTACAAAAACTGAAAGTTATCCCCACACACTTTAAAGTTTAAATGTACTCGTTGTTGAATAAAAGTTCGGCAAATCTATTTCAAAGGATTGAACAACAAAAGCAACGAGAGAAATGTACAGTTATTGATCGTGCGTTTTTATAATTCATCTACAAATCTTAACACCATATTCATCTTAAATGTGCAGGACGTCTCGTTTAGCTGCCGTAAAATAGTTTGAGGGCTGTATCGCTGCAGTATAATAATACTTTGTATTTTATAAGGTTTCGACCAGAGTTGAGTGTTCTTGGAAAAAAGTCAATATAAACTTTACTGTGTCATAAATGTAGGTTTCAAAGCTTTTGTCGCCGCTTAAATGACTAACTTTTAAAAGTTACGCAGCGATATCCGGTTTCAAAGCTCTTACTCAACCGGATACTTGTATGAAGTTTGTGAGCTTTTCAAGCAGCGAAGCTTTAGTAAAAATGTCACTTTTATTTCGAAATTTTGTCAAACCAAGTACACTTCGAACATTAAACATATTATCACGTAATTGAATTATAACACGCGAGATTCTTACACCGATATGTTGCAAATGCGCCGTATTAGTGAAGAATTCAATTTATTGAATAGTTATCTAAAATGATCGTATTATAAAATTGATTTAAAGAGTTTTATGAAGAACACAATGATAACAGAGGACGATTAAATAAGCAAAAACTATTATTTGTAATCAGCTTAAACGTTTCCAACAATTTAGTGAATTTGGAGTAAAAATAATATCTTAAATTTAAAGGGAATATCGGATAAAAAAAACATAATAAAATACAACATTCGGAACGATTTATTAAACTATTGTTGGTTATGGTGGTATAAATAGTTAAATATAAAACTTTTCTTCCGTAATTTAAATGTGATCGGTAAAAGACTAGATATAATTTATTTATTTAAATGTACATTAAGAAATAATTGAAAATTATTAATTTGTTACTTTGGTAATGTAAAAATCAAAATATAACAGGATATTTTTTAACAACTATTCGATAAAGAAATTAATTCGTTTGAAATTGGCTACGAAGTAAGCTTCGACAAACTCTATAAACACATGGTATAATTTTGTTTTTTCAGCGTACCTGTCGAATGGTTCGTCGATGAACTTCTTAACAACCCAGAACTGACAAGAACTGTCGTCCGCAAGTTTGTCGATTCGAATCAGGTAAATATAAATATATTATTGAAAGTATTTTTTGTACCGCCACCATTTTTTTCCGTAATCATAAAACAAATATAAATTACCATTGATATTTACCGCAAATGAAAAACATCACTTTCTTATGATGTGAAATATACTATTACTACACCCTGAAAAATACTAATCGCCGATTGGTTCTTTCTAACCATATCATTATTTTCATTTAAAAATGTGAGCATAGAAACCGATAGTGATATTTGATAGTGATTTTGACAGTCTTACAGTCTAGTATTTACAGTCTAGTATTTTTTTTATATACTTAGATTTTTTTGGCATACTGAAATATCAAAAAAGGATGTTATGAGCACCTCATTTGTAATTTAAAACACATTGCGTTTGCATCGTGCCTTTTTTCTATGAATAAAAATTTAAAATAAATGTTTATTTTTATTTTTCCAGGATGGTCTGTTGTCTCCAGATGAACTTCTACGAAATGTGTATTGAAGATGAAAATGAATCTGTAATGAATGATTATTTTAATTATGTAAAAATGTTATAACTAACCCATTGACGCGCAATCAAATTTTGTCACATTTAATTTAGCCTCCCCTTTCTTTATTATAACACAATACATCCAAAAAAATACTTCAGAAATATGTTAATATCAGTATTTGTATATTATCCAATTAATTTATTGTATTTTTCATTAATTAAAAGTTATAATGCTTAGCAAATAAAAAAAATATTATTAATTGTAATAATCCTTTGAAATATATAAATTCTAATTAATTACATAGTCAATTGTGTAAAAGATGTTTTGAAATAGTTGAATGTTATAAGTATAGTCGATTATGAATTTTTTGATTTTTTTGTAAAAAAAAGTTTTTTTTCAAAATATTTTTTTATTGCATTTATAAGTATTTATCAATATGTATTCACTCCTTAATGGCCATAAAATAATATACAATTTGTTTCTTTTTAATAAATTATTTAACAGTTTAATTTGACTAAGCGATGTTTTGAAAATGTGTCTCTCTATCTCTGAAAGTTATTTAAAATGAATACTATGTTAAAGTTGTAAGATTTTAGATATTAAGAAAATATATAATTTACTTATAAAAAAATGTAAGATTTTCTTATACTAACTAGCTGTATATTAAAAAAATATTTTTTTTCTAATTTAACAAAAAAAAATGTCAAACCTTCGTATGGCAGCTAGACAGGGCTGGTGTTTCTAGATATTAAATGGCTTTACAAAATAAATATATTAATAATAAAACAAAACTTGGACAAAATTTTCCATTTTGTAGCCTAGAAACATGTCAAATTGTCAGATGGAGACATTTTTTATATTATTTCACAAAATATGCAAAAACGGTACTTCTTTAAAATATATAAACATACAAATACAGAAATACAACCTAATTAAATATTGTACTGGATTTAAAGAAAAACTGTTTACTAATTTATTGTTTGGAAAAACGGAGATAATTTCTTTTTAAAACAGAGTCATTATCGATTTCTCAAAAGATTTTTTTTAAAAATCAATTTTGAAGATTGATTTTATTGTTTATAAACACTTAAAATATGACATTCATTTTATTTAATATTTTACTTTTCATAAAATGATACGTTCCTACCTGTGAATTCTAAATGACAGTTTCTAATGATGTCATTAATGATAAGAACCTACCTACTTCTGGATCCATGTAGCATGTCATCTGATTTAATATTTCCTCATCTTGATATACTAAAATTTCCATAAAATAAATAAAAAACGATTTCAATGATGTAATTTCAAACGCATTCCCATTTAAAAATGTAAATGTATAATATTATTAAAAAAATAAAGTGTAACATTGATCGCTAGATGGTTCAGCCGAAAATCTGTGTTTTATTAAAAAAATAAGTTTATTGGAAGTAGGGCTTCAAATCACGGGATCCCGACCAATTTGGCGAAATCCCGGGATTAGTATTAACATGATCCCGGATGACAGGATTCACTATTCTTCACCGGAAATCTTCAAGACTGTTGAATTTTCGGTATTGGTTGTAAGTCACTACTCGAATTAAGACAAACAAGCGTCATATACATAATCGAGGAGATGCGGTAATAAATTGAATGAAAACGAGAATTTAAACAATTTTTTTTTATTAAATTTAGACATTATTCAACTATAAAGTGAGGTTAATCGATTTTGCTGACGCAGGTAAGGCTAATAAATATAATGTTGAGATTATAAACTATTCGGTCATTAATTTAGAATTATTTTAATTTTGATTTTGTAAACTTCCATAAAATTCTTGGTCGAACACGACCCGGGTTTCGCGTCTCGGCATCTTCCGGTGTTGATCAGTGCGCGAATGCATTCGAATTAAGTTAGTTCGAGTGTTCTAGTGTTCGACCAAGAATTTTTGAAAGTTTACAAAATCAAAATAAAAATAATTCTAAATTATTATTGAATTTCCATCAAGCACCTTCAGTCGAAATTTTTTATTATTCGGTCATTGCTTATTAAAGAATATCAATGACTAACCCAGAGTTTCCCAAACTATGTTCCGTGGGGCATATATAGGTGTTCTGCGAAAATTTACAATGATAATTATACGCTGCAACACATTTAAGCATCTTTTACTTGATATTAAAAATCGAGTGATGGAAAATCTCCACTGATGTTTAAAACGTCAAATCTCTAGGTACATGCAGAGATTTTTAATCACTAAAAGCTTTTTTTACTGATATTTTTATGTAACATATATAAAAATAATCAATAAATAATAAGTGATTTAATAAAATATATTTTTTCAATATTCTTACTATTATGAATTACCCGACCTAAAATAAAAATTGTGTTCCATTGCACAATAAGTTTGGGAAACCCTGTGACTTTTACCAATCGATTACTGTTACAGCACTAATTATTGGTTAGATTAGGTGTGATTAGGTAGATATTCCATTTTGCACAATTTCGTTCATGGATTAAAAAATTCTTGATCGCAAAACGGAAAGAAAAATCACGAAAAGTCGTTAAAGCAAGCGGAACTTTTCGTCTTTCAAAATGTGCTACTTTTTAAATCAATGTAAAAAGATACGCAACTTTCTACTTTAAAATACAACATAAAGATATGGGCTTATTAGAGGTAAAGTGAGCAAAGTAGTATTTTAGAAAAAAATAAGTTAGTTGACTTCTAATATTCTACACGTCTTAAAGTATCGTAAAAGTGAAATAACTTTAGTTAATACACATTAGAATACTGTTATTTCCGTAACATTAAAATATGCAATCCACCAAAACACCAAATAAAGACGTGATTGTACTTAAAAATTAAAAGTCCAAGAAGAAAGTTTTACTATTTTACTAGTTTGCTCACTTCGACGCTAGATGGCTCATATATATGTATTAACGTTAGTGTGTCAGAACTCAGAACAAAAACACGGTTTCTGTACGTACAAAGTTTTCTAAAAGGAAATTTAAGAAATATTTCAAAGCTGCATAATGTTAAAAGGCTGCTGGTTTACCCGTCTGTGTGAGCTTTCATAGCGTATGTGTTATAACGGAAAAAAGATCGCCAGGCAGTTTGTAGAACCTTGTAACTAAACGCAGAGAATAACTATTTCATTCACAATACATTGTGAATCCATAAGATACTAGATATACTTAGCATCTTTTGGATTAAATTAATATAGATTTTTTAGACAGTTTTTTAGCTTTTGTAGCTTATTGATACACTCATATTTGAAAAACTCCAGAATTAGCTACCGGTAATTATAATACGGTAATTGGAACTCCTTTTTTCATATTTGCTCCCTGGTCGAAGCATATGACCGCCACATGGTTCCTCCAAAATTCTCTGTTCCCCGCCCGTTTTCTTGCTTCCTCCTATGTCATTTCAGCGTCCCATAGATCCGTCGAGTACATCCTGTAGGTGGTCTTCCACGAAGGCGGAATCCATCCGGTTGGTAGAAGAGACAAACAGATTTCAGGCTATGCCTCAAGCATCCGTAACACATTTCCAGTTAGGTAAAATTAGTGAATAATTAAGATAAAAAAATAGTCTAGTAGTTGATGGCAATAATTTGGCCTTTTAAATAGAACTACAATAGTGACGTATATTGAAAATAAATTGTGGTAGCTATGATACTTAAACAATTCTAAAACTGTCATTCTATTAGTATTTTCGATAAGAATATTAATTGACGTAACGAATCTGCTGTTTCCACTTGCCCTTGCCAAGGCTAGATAATGGTGCAGTCTATTTCAAATCAAAACTATACAAAATCCTCCAAGAAAAATGTCAGGGGATACAAAATATATTGTTATCAATTCCAGCAGCATAAACTAAATGCCCTGAAAAACAATGCAGGGCAAACAAATGAATAAATTGCGTACATGTTCAAACGTTTTTACATGGCTCTCCATACAGGTGGATTTTTTTTTGGATTTTTATATCCGCTCCCAATCTGGAGCATTTGGCCTCCTATTGGAGGTATCTCAACGAACGTTTTCTAAGAGAACTGTTTTTTACTCAACCTCTCATTTTCGAAAAAAAATAGTAGAGATAGAAAGATAAGGCTAGGACAGAACCACTAGGGCGGGAGGGATTTTAAAGACATCACAAACACCCGTGCTTTCGACCAGAAATCGATAAATCGATCGAAAAAAATGCTGTTTGTACTGGGATTTAAGCCCATGAAATCCTGAAAGCGAAGGGTGGATACTGGCAATAATATCAAACAATCATTAAATGTGTCATTTTATTCCACTAAGTAGTTTTATAGTAACAATAATTCTTCTTAAAAGCACAGAAAAAGATACTAAATAATTTAGGACTAAGTGCTGTACAAGAAAAATAAATATAAATATACTTGAGCATTGTATAAAATACTTTAAAAAAAGAAATAGCACGTTTGATGAATTTTGAGTTTGATTGTATAACACGGTTTTAGAAAAAAATATTACATCATGAAGGATATCTTTAGATTAGGACTCATGCCGCCATTTTTTTGTTGTAGAAAATCATTTATTAGATAATTATCCATTAATTGATTTAAAATCATGGCATAAAAGTTTTCATTTGAAGATGTGTCCACTTGACTTCGGAAGCGAGTATAATAAAAACGCCTGCAGCATTGAACGAAAATTTTGAAATTTGTTTTAAAAAGTAATCACATTTTTGTGTTTTTATCGTTAATTAAAATCGGTTTGATATCATTGTTTTAATTAAATCAAAATTTCAATGAAATAACATATTTATCAATACTGATGACTATCTTTACTCATTGGCTATAAATTTCTTGATAAAAAATACATTTTTATCAGTAGTGTTTTATTTGTTTAAGCTACATTACCTACAAAAATGAGAGGTAAAATATTTTTTAAAAAAATCAGTGAACAGTTATATAAGTTTGGTTGAAGTATTATGTAAAATATTCAATACGAAATTGTGTCTTCGCTAACCAATGAGCTTAATATTCGTAAAAATTTAACGAGTGAAAATCTTATATTCTGTGCGTCAAAACATTTTTTACCACTGGCATACCAACAATAAATTAAAAGCTTATCAATTGTAACATGTCATTTACAATGTCTGATGTTATATAGTTATATAACATATCATATAGAAAAAAAATCATATATAAATATTAATCGGTATCATTTTGAATTTATAGATTAAAGTTTGTGTCAATAACGTCAATTGCTGGAGACATAAATATAAACTGTCAATTTACTACTTATAATAATTTTGAATGTAAGTCTGTCGTAAAAAATAAGATTTCGTGGACAGATTTACGATCCAAACGACGTCAGATAGAATAAATAATAAGACAGCCAACAGAAAGATAAAAGATAAATCATATTTTTTTGGCCAATAGCAAAATAAAATCATTAAAGATGTGTTAATTAAAAAATTAAAATACGCAAAATTGACTGATACATGTGATAAAACGGGGCAGTGCCTAGATTATATTATGAATTCAAAGTTAAAGAGTATAATATTAAATTTGATTGCAATAATCTGTTAGTTAATCACCTTTAGTTGGTAATAGTCAATTATTGATGGAAAGACAGTATATTTATAAAAAGCTAGTGAAACAAACAGGCGGCAATTTTCACTATCACAAACGTTTTTTTATATATATACATATAAATAATCTTTTGGGTTATCTTCCTATTTCAATATAATTTGTGAAATACGTTTAATAACTGACGAGTTTGTTTTAAACTGTAACTTTTGTTACAAATTCGATTTTAATTCTTCAAAGTACACGCTAGAGCATTTTTTTTAATTAACTTACTTACCAACTTGACACGGTGATATATCTAATTCATTTTCAACACATGGTTTTCAGAGCTCTCAAACATATTTTTTTGTACTAATTCAGCAACTCTATAAAATAATCATTACGCTCGCGGTGAAAAAAATCGTTATGATAAAATTGCGGAATTCTAAAAACACTATATTTATGAATGAATTCAGTGTCGGATTAGGCACATGGGAGGCCCCAGGTGCAATAAAATTCGTAGACTTAATTTTTCGGATAACGCAAAAACGGTAGAAAATGACGTGTGAAATAATACAAATATATTAAAATCTGAACAAGTATACAAGTTATATAATATAACCTATTTTTAAGGCCTTTAAAATTTGGAGGCCTCAAGCGCGCGCTACATTCTCTTTTGGCAGTGGTTCTCAATCTTGGGTGCGAGAAAGCGTTTCCGGGGTGCGGGAGAAGTTTATATTTTGACATATATAAAAAATGTGTATTACATGTATTACAAATACGTAAATAAATTTTAAGGGGAATGCGAGAACATTTTTTCAGATTCAAGGGGGTGCGGGTCACTAAAAAGGTTAATATCCACTGTCTTATAGGATGATCCGCCACTAAATGAAAGCATAGAAGTAACAATCTTATAACATCACTTCAATTGCTTTTAAAGGTTACTTATTTTCAATACTCTATGCATTGTTTTGTGACTTATAGCGGCAAATCGAAACAGTATAGTCTCGGAATAACTGAATTGAACAAATCACTTCTCTAAAATCCGAAACAGAAAAAAACTTACAATAAAAATAGCAAGGATTTAAACTAAAATTTAGTTTACAACTTTAGTATTACGATGGCATCGTAAAATAAATCGAAAAAGTTATTTTATAGTCTTTTTAAGATCACTTTTAATGTGTTCACTGTCTACTTGGTGGAAAAGCATTACATATATTCAAAAAATAAAATACTCACAATCTTTAATAAATAAAAGCGAAGTTATTGAAAATGAGTATTTTGCTTTTGAAGTAATTTTAAGGATTCTTGCATCTTGTTGTCGCTTGTATGTAATAAATAAATACTTTCAATTAATCTTCAGGCTTCGCATTCTTGGTTTTCGCCGTCGTTGGCTTTGTCTACGCGTCAAATGTACTGACACCACCCCCAGCATGCCCAGAACCCGACCCCAATGGCGGCGCTGTTCATTTGGCCAACCCTGATGATTGCTCCACTTTCTACGTCTGCAATGGTCTCATTCCGGTCTTGATGAACTGCATTAATGACACATGGTTCAACCCTGAAGTTGGAGTAAGAATATCATAAAACTTTCTAAATATTATAATATACGCACATTGAAGATTTTTTGATCATGAAATGTTTTAACATTAATCTATACAAATATAATAAATTTCTACACACCAGTTGTGCATATACTTTTTCTAAAAAATATAGAACATTATAATTAACATAGCCGTCTGTGTGGTCGAGTAGTCAACGTCGTCGGCTTCGGTTACGGAGGTCACGGGTTCGAATCCCAGTACGGGCAGTTTTATAAATTGATTTTTCAATCGATTTATGAATTTCTTACAGAGATAAGAAGTTCACGGCAACTCCATTTGCATTATTTTGCAAATCACATTCTATATGCTTCCCCCATACTATATCCGTACATGTACACACACATGCGCATACATGCATACACACATACAGTACACAAAAAAATCAATCAAAGAGTTATTTTCGTGATGCTAAGTTCCTTCTAAGCCGCCCATGTGGTCGAGTGGTCAACATCGTTGGCTACCGGTACAGGGGGCACGATTTATGAATTTCTGTTAAAAGGCATGGATGTATGTGATGTCTTGAATTTCCCCCTCCCACTCATCATATCATATAACGGGGCGTTTCGACAGCGATTAGATAACCACTAGTCCTGTCCTAGCCCTATCCTTCTATTCCTACTCTCTTTCGAAAAAGAGAGGTTGAGCAACTGAGTAACAAGCAGTTCTCGTAGAAACACTCCTGTTGAGATAAACTTCATGAGAGTTCATATGCTCCACATTGGGAGCGGAAATGGTAAAAAAAAAAAAAACACTGTTTAAACGTTTTTCATGCAATGGCCATGCCACTTAACTTATTTTAAGTGGATAACTTGATAAGAATTGACAGATACAACAAAAAAAAAATATTATGCAATAATGCAACGACTCACAAATATTAATAATATAAAAACGTCTCCCAGAGTTTTAAGACCATTGATAGAGAGGCTGCTTAGAATTTTTGTTATTTAACTTTTAGTCGATGAAATTACTGCGCTCCGTAAATTTTTTTTAGGAAGTATATAAAACTAAATGTTTCTAAAAATCTTTTTAAAATTTCTAATAACTAACATTTTCATAAATTTTTATTACACAAAAGATATATTTTTGATTGCATTAAAGTTATTTTTCAAATGCACAAAGAGTTGCCAATAAACCATAATTTAAAAAAAATAAATAAATAATACAACATGGTACTTAATAAATGTCATGATGAAAGAAATAATAAAAACAAAAGTATATTCGATCACGCATTCAACAATTTAATAATTATGAACGTATCTAAGCAGTCACGCTTCTATTCTCCAATTCAAAGTTTGAGGATTACTGCAGGATTACTAAGTTTTTTTATTGATTCGTATACTAGTTCTCATTCAAATAAATTAGGTAGGCGTTTTTAATTTATCAACTAAATTTAAATTTATGAACGTTTATTTTCTCCAGGTTTGTGATTGGCCAACAAACATCCCCGAAGGAATTTGTATGCCACCTACCCCAGCACCAGAAGGATCGGGATATTTTGAAGACTATTAAAAATTTGCCAATTTCCACAATTTAAATGTTATAATATAGACAGAATTGTATTGCCAAAACCCAAAATTTGTTATATATAAATATTTAAGAACCACACTCTGTTAAATTGTTCACTTACTTTTTACTGAAAGATCTGTTATTAATACCCCAGCACCATAATGATCAGGATATTTTGAAGACTATTAAAAACTTGTAAATTTCCAAAATTTAAATATTATTATATACACAATTTTATTGCTAAAACTCAAAGTTTGTTATATATAAATATTTAAGAACCACACTCTGTTAAATTGTTCACTTACTTTTTACTGAAAGATCTGTTATGAATACCAATATAAAGTACAATCATATTGAAAAAAACTTTATCCAAACATTAAATGTTTTATATGTAGCACAAAGTGTGTTCCTATATATATTTGATAATACTATTCCGAAATTTTTTGTTTGATACTTCTATCAGAACCATCTGTAATCAATTGCCAAATAAACTACTATTAAACTGATGATATTTTTATTTTAAGTCTGTCAAATGCATCACGTACAAAATGATGTTTATTATAGTCAATTGATAAGTGTTATTTCTTGTTGTTTAATAAGGTAGAGAACGATAATGTCTTTCACTCTGCCATAAACATGTTATTCTGAAAATATATAAAATATACAAACAAACAAACAAATAAAATATAGTTCTTGAAACTACTTACTTCTCAAATCTGTGGGCATTCCCATGAGCTTATCCTTTTCGCCAGCACTGGCTTTGAACTCAATGAAACATTTATTTCTTATATAACACGAAACATTCATTTACTAAACGTCAGTTCAAGTTCATCCGTGCATTTGAACGCCTGAAGATGCCGAAAGGCGAAACCCGGGTCGTTAGTGACAAAATCTGTGAGAATGTACATAGTTTGAACAATTCAAATTTAATATTGAAATTCCACCAAGCACCTTCAGTCGAAATCTTAAATTATAGATACACTAGATTCTAGTGCAGCATAATAGCGTCTTGCTTGCTCTTTGCAAGTGATGGATGTATGTATTTTAAAACACTTCTTATACTTCGATACTGCCAAATGTAGACATAGTGCACTTTGAAGCTAGAGTATCGATATTTATTAAGTATACTTTTTACTTTATTTTATTTCCGTGAATACTGCATTACTTCTCGCTGCAGTATGCAGATAGCTTTTTTGGAAATATTTTCAAACATAGCAAAACTATGCACTGTAACTTATTGACAAATCAGAGTTTTATTTCAATCATTTAAGATTAGGTCGAGCAGAAAAATCATCATTAAAACCCATTTCACTGATCTCAAATACTAAATTAGAAACATATTCCTGTTGAATAATTGTTGAATCGATCGAAAGAAGTGCGTCTTATTTTTATGAATTTCGGAGGAAAGGATTGGCAGTTAGCACTTAAAAAGAAACCAACACTTTATATTCATAATAATATTAATTGAATCGGGAGCTTTCTCTTTGCTGAGTACGAAAAGCTCCGTGTTAGGTTGCGAAGGCTGCTTTGAAATTGAATACTAATTGTACGATAGATATTATTACTGTATTCATATTAAATATTGAATATCCATAAGTTTTTTAAATGTCGACAAACGAACTATATTTTGTGCACGTGAATCTACATGTTTTTACATAATGTAGTCCTTTATCTTCCATCTCTTAAGCTCCTCTTCTCATTCCATATTTCTACATTGACCATCTTTTAAAAGGAACTTAAGCGATGATTTTATCAGTGTACCAGTTACAAATTAAATTTGGTAAAAAAATATGCGCATGATAGTTAATATGTTCCACATTAGAAGCGGAAATGATTTCTTAAATAGATTGTGGTATTTTTGTATACACTTTGTAAAAATACCCAAACAAACAATGTTGTCGTAATCAGATATCACGGAATTTCTACATCAATAATTCAATGAAGATCTCAAATATCTTTTCGATTATCTATACCGATTACTATTATTAGCGATAAGCTTTAAATAAACTGTTCTTTCTGAAAATCACACTGCAATATCTGGCATGGTCTTGAGTTTGACAAGGTCGACCAGGTGGCTAAAAGATCACCTTAAAACCAGCAGTAATCGATCTACCATTGGATATTAAATTTTAAATGCAAAACGTATCTGTTTTTTTAGATGTGTCTTAGATGCTTACAATAAAATTGACAGCACCATTCAGCCATGTTTATTTCAATGTAAAACTCTTTTCACTATCAAGATGATGACTGGATTTTATAAAAAAAAACGTTATATGAGACTGCTGATTATATAATATCGACTGTGGAAATTTTGGCATTTGGCAAAAATGGGCATTTCCAGCTTACATCATTTTGTTTATCAAGTTGTAATTTGAAAAAAAAACTGTGAGCTACGTCCTTTTGTCTTTCTACAGTCGATATGTATACCATTACTGTTTCCTCCATAACGCATGAACCTTGATTTAGAGCAGTGATCGCCAAACGGTCGCTCGCGAGCTACCGGTAGCTCGCGTAGGATATTTTATCATATTTATAAATTTGCTTATAAAATTTTATTATTGAACCCTGAAAATAAAAAAAAATCAAATGAAGGCATTGTTATGTTCTGCCTACTTATGTGAATCAACGTTTTCTACTATGAAAGTGGTCAATAGTAAATATAGAATCAGACTAACAGATATACATTATTAATTATTGCATTTAGATGGAAGTGACAAGGTACTCATCGAGAATTGAAAAAAATGTGAAGGAAAGTGAATGCTATTCTTTTCACTAATTATGTTTACTTTTATTTTTACTCACACTTATTTTTCAATTATTATTTTGTTTATAAATAAATAATCAATGTTTTATTAGAAAATCTGATTTTCTAAATTATTTGAAGTAATATAGTAATATTGCGTATGCGTATGCATATACGATAAGGGCCGATGATAAAAAAACTATAAAGAATGAATATATATAGGTAGCTCACCAGACAATTTAAATGTCTGAAAGTAACTCACATCTTTATTGAGTTTGGAGACCACTGATTTAGCGTATGCTCAATATTTATTTTTCCATACTTGAGTGATTGTTTAAGGTAAAAAAAGGACACTTGAACTCTCTATTCTAATCTGATTAGGCTCATTGTTTTGTATCAAAATTAAATGGAAAATATTATTTACCCTCTTAACAATCACTTCAGATATAATTAATGTATAATTTATTTTAAAAAATACTCTTATATTCAGTGGCGGTTCCTGACCTGAAATCTTGGGTGGGCTAGAGAAAAGCATAGCATTGTATACTATTTACGAAATTTTGCATGCTTCCACTTCATCTTTCCATACATTAATCTACAAGCAAATTAACAAATACTACGACACTACTGCAAAGCATAAATTACTATATAATACAATCAATGCTAATGTAAGTAAGAAATAATAATACGTGACCTTAAATTTGTCTCTTTCAAAGTGAAATAACAAGTAAAAAAAGCAATACAGAACTGTCACTGAGATTCGATACCTGTCACTTTCATAGAATACAAAGATATTGGTATGTTTGTATGGGCCATGGACTAATTCTAATTTAGCCCCCGATGAATGACAGAAGCCAGTAAATTTGAAATACAGTCCTGTGTGTTTGATGACGTTTCCGTACATACAAATACAAACAAAATCGAATCGTGCTAGATTGCGTTCCAGTGTAAAGAAATATTGTCTATGGTTTTGGGCTGGAAAGCGGTAGCCCCTGACCAATAGCATGTACATAGGTGTTGCCAGACTGACGTCACGTTGAAGGTTCTCTATGAATTATTTATAGGGTTATTGTTTTTTTTATGCCGGCTCAGCTTAAAAATGTAATAAAAAACAATCGAGAATATTATTGTAGGTAGACATGCCATTGTCTTATATTGATAGAGGAAAATTTAAACAAAGATATTATATTCATTTGGGGAAGGTTAGTGACGCTTATAAATGTATTTATTTTGTTCAGCGGCCGAATTGCTGTTCATTTTTATTCAGCCATCTAATGTTTTGGGTGAAAAATGCAGGTCGGGCTTAGCCCACCTAGCCCAGTACCTAGAACCGCCACTGCTTATATTGAATATATAATATAATGTAGTTGAATAATATCTAATTCAGTTTAACATTTACGTTGACTGGTGAACGACGAGAGTTGTCTACAAAAATGAAAGGTAAATGCTTACGTTAAATAATATATTTTACAAACTATTGAAATATTATTCTTTTTATAATTATATTTTCATACTGAAACTATGCTGAGCTTGCGAAGCGGGCACCTTATTTTTCTAACTATTTTAATTTCAAAGTTTAATAAAGACAAGTTTTTACATCTTTTTCTTAAATGTACTCAAGTTAGGTACATAATTTATTACTAAACATTTCATTAACTTAATGATTAATATGAAGAAAACAATTCTAATTATTAACCTATACATTATGATAATGGTTGGGGTTGTTCCTTTCTACTGTGAACTCAAGTAAGGGGGGCTAGATACAAACAAAAATAGTAGTAATTACAATAAATTTATCAAAGGTGAGCCACGTGTCCTATTTGACATGCTTTTTTTTCTAATAATTCATTTATTTTTTGTCAAATGTTTTGAAAATAATACGCAGAATGTTTTGCCTAGAGTTTCTCAGTTTTATGGAGATGAAAAGAATAATCATTCATAATATTAACACTTCCCCTACGAAGCTTAAAATACTTCCGATATGTTGTTTGCCATTTAGGAACCAAGTTAAGAACATTTTTTTAAAAAAATACGTCCTGGGTTTTCCCGTCCACCGGCAGTAAGTGTTAAAACAATGTTTTTTCGTTTGGGTCTTTAAGGGCCAGCAACATATCGGAAGTATTTTTTAGCACCGTTAAGGTGAAGTGTAACGCTACATAAGTATAAAAAAAATCATCATGTAACTCAAGAATTTGTAACACAGACCAGTGGTCGACAAACTCATGTGTCAACTGAGTCAAGTATCAACTATACAACGATTCAAATTTCTCTGGAGAGCCATTTTTTTTAATTTAAACTATATAGAGTGCTCATTAGCTGGATTTCACCTAAAAGGTCCTCATTCTGATTGAGGTACGTTCACTGGGAACGTTCATTCCAACCCTAAGTTTTAAGAACAAAAACTAATTTCTGCGCGTGGGTCACAAAGTTTAAATCGCACTGTATATAGTATTTTGAGGAAGAGCCACACTCGGAAGGCCAATGAGTCGCATGTGAATCTCGAGCCGCAGTTTTCCGACCACTGGCCTAGACAATCGGCCAAGTTATAGTTGGAAACTGTCTTGCTATTTTTTGATGTTTAATGTTCAATTAGTTTAACATCAGTGTTTCAGATTTAAATTTAGTGCATATTTCAGTTTCTGCATTTTTGATGTTGGCCACGGTGGGTTTCATCTACTCATTCGGTATTCTGCCTGGGCCTCTTCCTGTTTGTCCTGAACCCGACCCTGAAGGTGGGGCAGTTCATTTCCCTAATAACGACGACTGTTCCACTTTCTACCTCTGCAATGGGCAAACTCCAGTATTGATGAAATGCTTGAACGGCACATGGTTCAATCCTGAAGTGGGGGTAAGCTAAAGTCAAATAATACGCACAATACTTTTCACATAGCAACACCGAATTGTAAAATAAAACTATCATTGACAACAATTTATATCTATAAATTTTAATGAAATAACAGTTAATTCATCATTGCTATTTTTCCGATTCTACAACAGATTGGTGAACCCTACGGTGTTCCGGGGGGATCGAATCTAATTTATTCATTTTTAATTGTTCAGTTTTAATTTATCTTTTGTAAGACTGCACAAGGAATTCAAAATGATCGGCATCACGCAATTTAAATACAACTATTTTTTTTATCACGAATGAAGAAATCAAATATTTAAAGGAAGTTATACTATAATAACCAACAATTTAAAGAGACAAATCAGCCACACAAAAATATACCGCAAATCATAAAATATCAATCCATCCCTTATGTCGTCTTTGTATTCCGACTTTCTATGAAACTATAAATTAAGCGATTAACTGTCAACCAAAGTTTGTTAAACAGCTGTTGAAATCCGTCTTTGCATTTGAGAACATTAAAAAAAAACAATGAACGGTTGCATAAAACATTTGTAAATTACCATTTATCAAATTTTGAATCCAATATTCAAACGATATTAAAAAATAATTTGTTTTCACATGATTTTTTAGGTCTGTGATTGGCCGAGCAATATGCCAACAGGAATTTGCTCACCACCAGCGCCAGAAGATTTAGAATTATAAAGAAAAAAAAAATAGAAATATGATTTAATAAAATGTCATTGTATAAATTTTAAAAATGCGAATTGAAAAATTACAACAATGTATGTATACAACATAAAATAAATGACGAAACAGTAAACTATGTATATTTATATCTCCTGTTTCTGTTTTCTAATTTTGGGTAACATTTGCATTGTATGTTTATTATAAGTGTCTGATAAAAATATTTACCTCTACAACGAATTTTAAATAAACTTTTAAAACATACTAATTGAATAACATTTAAAGACACGAGAGTCTTGAAAGAAAACCTAAGAATCATCCGACATTGGACTCATCGAAATCAGCTTAACAAAAGTTACTGTAGATTATATAGTTATGATTGTTCCTCAATTGGTTACATATAGTTGACTTTATTGGTCTTGTGGTAAGCTCGTTTCTAGCAATGAAGTGAATGTGAGCTACCAGTACCAGAAAGGTCCATATTTAATTTAAATAATAAATCATATAAATATATGTATATGATGTCTTTTCCCACCGTGACCATCACGAGTAACTAAAAAAAGCATTGAGTTTATTTCATGTGACTTTACTCATTTTCTACAATAAAGAACTCGTTCATATTTTACTATGCCAATTCTTGCTAGATATTAAAAAATAAAACTTGTGTGCATTATTTCCATATTTTTTTATAAAGATAGTGAATTAATATTTTATGATGCATTTTAAACGAAAATGATTCGGTGCACTAGCAGCCAGTCTACTCCTTAGACACTCCCAGTAGCAAAAATACACCTTATCAAAGGATTGCTCAAAGTACAGTGTACTTGTTTAAACCTTTGCATCACTGTTTTCATACAGTGGCCTTACAACAAAGATTAATACAAACAAAATTAAAATAATTTATGACCAAGTATTAGCACGGTAACACATACGCATATAGGCCACCTAAAAATATAAATAACCCAACGATATAATAATTATTAAATAAAACTAATTAACACATTACATATGTACCATCAGTGTCACTTATTTTGATGCAATGCTTTCTTTTCGGAAAGATTCCTTAATGCACCTCTTAATTTTGATAATAATTAATGAGATATGAAGATGTTTTAATCAAAGAGACCGAAATACATTAAAATGGTGTTATATTTATTATAATTGACACCCATGACGTTTTGCATTAATACCAACTTTACAGTTAACCTGCAGTGGTTTCAAAATGTCGGATATTAACCACCAATCGTGGTAGCCTGGGTTACAGAAACAATAACTTGTATTTCAATAGTTCAAATGTCATTTAAATGTTTTTTTTATTGAAATTCCACCTAGCGCTTTCTTATAGCAATAACTTGTTAAATATAATACAAACCGTGGATGCCCCGAATCTTGTCATTTTATTTTTTGAAACTGCCTTTATCGCTAATTGTATATACATACTATGATTGCTTACTAGTATTATCATACAGTCTAAATAGGCATTGTTTTTTTACAACTTTTGGAATAGTGTAAACAATGGAAAAGGTTTATATGTTAATTAAAATAAAAAAGATCTTCTCCTAACAGATTATTTATTTTTAATAATAATCACAAACAATGTAAAAATTAAGATAGAAGCTGCAGTCTTTTAATAAATTCAATCCTTTCGGCATCTTCAGGCATTCAAGTGCACGGATGAACTTGAACTGACGTTTAGTAAATGAAAGTTTCGTGTTTATATAAGATATAAATGCATCACTGTCTATAACTGTATAAGATATAAATGCATCAAATGTTACACCCAAATACGGACAGTCATAAGCTCTTTTTCCAAGAAATTTTAGAAATCAACAAAGCACAGCTGCAAAGTCTTCCGATTTTAAATGAAATATCAAACTTTCCCACATCTCCACTTCTATACCCTATATAATCATAAAATCATATAATCATAAAACCTTTGCCGACAAACAAATTATATAATTCTTGAAACTACTCGCTACTCAAATCTGTTGGCATTCCCATGAGCTCATCCTTTTCGCCAGCAATGGCTTTGGACTCAGTGATGCATTTATATCTTATATAAACACGAAACTTTCATTTACTAAACGTCAGTTCAAGTTCATCCATGCACTTGAATGCCTGAAGATGCCGAAAGGCGAAACCCGGGTCGTTAGTGACAAAATATGTGAGAATGTACATAGTTTGAACGATTCAAATTTAATATTGAAATTCCACCAAGCACCTTCAGTCGAAATCTTAAATTAAAAGAAAAAATTCAATCCAATGATCGAAATCCCGAGGAAGAATACAGCTAGAATTTATAAATCTAAGATCCAAACTGTACAGATGTTGTGGCGAGTTACACACCAAACTATGCCTAATTTAATAAGTCTTATTGTACCTATCCTCTACTTTTACAAATCTTCATACTTGCCATGATCATGAGTCGCCAGTTGCAAGAGCCGTTTGTATTGATGATGAGTTTCCTTGACTGCTAGTCGTATTCATCGATGCGTTTTTTAGTTCTATATGAACATGTGCTTTTGTTCTAATATTTTTTAGTTCTACTATGAACTTGTCCTTAAAAATTAAATTTCTTGATTCATGTATTGTGAAAATTAAAGTCATCCAATCGTTCAATTCATGGCGCGTTGGCGTCAGTTGCAATTTAATGTACTGCCATTTGGATTTAAATAAATATGCGGAAATCGATAAGAAGACAAATTAACCATTTGTTTAACAAACAACCTCTATAATTTAAGATTTCGACTGAAGGTGCTTGGTGGAATTTCAATATTAAATTTGAATCGTTCAAACTATGTACATTCTCACAGATTTTGTCACTAACGACCCGGGTTTCGCCTTTCGCCTGTGGGCATTCTCATGAGCTTATCTTTTTCGCCAGCAATGGCTTTAAACTCAATGATACATTTATTTCTTATACAAACACGAAACATTCATTTACTAAGTGTCAGTTCAAGTTCATCCGTGCACTTTAACGCCTGAAGATGCCGAAAGGCGAAACCCGGGTCGTCAGTGACAAAATCTGTGAGAATGTACATAGTTTGAACGATTCAAATTTAATATTGAAATTCCACCAAGCACTTTCAGTCGAAATCTTAAATTAAAACAATCTCTAGTTATAAAGAACACTCCATATTATCAAATATATTTCACCTGCAAGTTTTACTACTAAATAAACTTAATCTACAAAAATGTGCTATTCTTCATAAATTTCGTTTCTACAGGAAAGCTGTAAAAGTAGAGAATTTTTTCTAATGGTCAATAATACAAATCTTACTCTTTGCGAATAAATATTTAACATTTAATTCAAAGAAATTGATAAGAGTGGATTAGGTTAGTAGCTTATTAATTGTAACGGCTTAAAGGGAATTAGTTTAATTTTGAAATATTCAAAGATAAGACGTTTTGAATAAGGTATATATGTCACCAAAATTAATTAAATATTCATCAGTTCTTTTTTGTGTGTTTCAATACAACCAGATATACAACAATGAAAGGTAAGAAATTCATATTTCATATTCAAATAATATTTCACATTAAATTGAGTTAAGTTTTTGCCATGAATTCGTTTCATATAACAATAAACTTTTCATCCTCCTGTCGAATAAACAAAAGTCGGTTACTGTATTGATAATTTATAGCTTCGATATTAATTTATAAAATTAGTTATTTTACGAAAAAATTAAAATCATGATGGTTATAACTATTAAAATATGGGACTGCTTATTATACCCAAGAAAATATATTGTTTGCGTGTAAAATTGAAATAAAACGCGATAAGAATTTCTACGAAACATTTTTTTATACAAAACATATCAGCTAATACTATTGTGTTCTATTGTTGTAAACTTTTACTTCATTGACTCGTGATAACGGAAATGAATTTCTGTTCTGAACAGGACCTTCTGTCAAATAAGTACGATCATCGTTGTAATTTTATTATTATCATAAATCAGATGTACATTATAATACAATTATAACACAGAACAATGAAATTGCTGTAAATGCATACAATCTCTTACTGCCAAGGATTTGCAAAACCAGTTTTCGATTGATTGCTAAAATGTCAAGTTTCAAAACACCGTTTGACATTTAAGGAAATTTGTAATACTAAAGTAGACTATTTAAAGTGATCTGCTGGGAACTTAGCCATCCTTTAGTATCTGAATACGATTAGTACGTTCTTGCTATTCATCCAATAAGTTAGTGTCAACTATTAACACGTCTATTTTATTGTACAATGAAAGGTATCTAATAATTATTATTGTGAATTTTTGTGTATCAGTGTATCAATTAAAGTGACATAAAATATTCAATCCCCAAATTAACAAATCAATTATATAGCCGAGATTCAAACGCACCGAGGTTTCCATCTTGTTCGGCTATCATGCACACTGTGTCGAATCTCCGAGCGTATTTTTTTTAAATCGATTTGTGTTTGAATGTATGGTTATCTGTGTTTTTTTTTTCATTTTACACATCAAAGCGATCAGCCAACTGTTAGTCTTTCTCTACCACATCGTTATATCCTCACCTTCTCAGGAAAAGAGGCATTGAACAATTGAATATAAACAAGTTGTCGCAAACGACTTAAAAGTACTCCATATGGCTTACATTACATAGTAGTAAACATGGCTGGAAAAAAAAATTAAAACAACATAAGTTTAGTATGTACATAATTCACGTTTTTTAGTAACGAAGATCATATCCGGGTTGCATATTTCGGTGTCAGAACAGGGGGGGTTCTAAAATAACGTGTGCATTAGTGACATCTCAATATATAAACAATAACATATTTGGAGGGGGGGGGAGTGTTTAATTTGATGCAACTAATTACATCAGATGGGAAAACTTTTGTGATGAAATGTGATAGTAGGACGAGAATCTTAAATACTTCTCTATATATTTCATAAATAAGCTCGTTTTCAATATTTAAATCGAGTCAAATCTATGCATTCATTATTTCAAGTGATTTTCATACTTCTGTGTTATGTGCATTTAAAAACTTAATTTTTAATTAAAATTACTTCCGACATCAACATTTAAATTATTACATTTGTAAATCATATTTTTTCGTAAGGATATGATGTTTACATGAGAGGAAATTCGAAGAACCGGTATGTTAATTTTTTAATCCTCTGCCACCAATCAATTGGTATTTAATTAGAATTACAGATGGCCAAAAATTTTACTAATTTTCAATTAACTTAATACTATTATTATCCCCTTTTATTTCCAAGGATAGTGAATAGAATATAACATAAAGTACAACATCTCAAATCAGTCAGTATTGTAATTAACATGTTCTTGTCTCGATGTCCTCGTAAACAACACAAATGGCGTCACATATCCTGTTCCGCCACTGTACAACACTATACTTTAAAATTAGGTATTAGAAAAATAGTTAGGCAGAAAGCAGTCCACATTAAATATTAAGAGAAAATAATATATTGCAATATAATATGTTGGCTCTACTTTGAATTGCAGAATTTTCCAAACTAATTGAAAACCATTTATTCTGTATGGACACTGTATGGACATTTAAAAAAATCATAATCACTTGAGCATTTTTACATATTATTTTTCCCAAAAAAAAAATGTATAACTACATAAATGGTTTTTGTGTGTTTTTTGCTTAATGCATAACTACGCTCAATAAAGGTTAAGTAAATTGTTTATACAAATTACACGATAATAAATTCTAAAATATCATTTTAGTATTCGCATTCCTGGTTTTGGCTGTGGTGGGATTCGTCTACGCGACCGCACCCCCAGTATGCTACGATCCTGAACCAGAAGAAGGAGCACTCCACTTCCCAAACCCTGACGACTGTGGCAGCTTTTATATCTGCAACAGCAATATCGCCATCTTGCTGTCGTGCAAAAATGGAACATGGTTCAACCCAGAAGCCGGAGTAAGGATAATTTAAATACTATTATTAATCAATAGCATATTCAGAATATTTTTTAAGTAGAAGATACCACCAGCAAAAAAAATGTTCACTCTGTTTATTAGTAACCATAGAAACAGATAATGAATGTCATGCAAATACATTGAAAAATTACTTTAGAGGAGTGTGCTGTGTGTCCTGTTTACGTAGTGTAAACAAGCCATTACAATATTTTTAATGGCTAAGGATATTAGTTTTTGTAAACTTTCTCATAGAGGCAAATATTTTTTAAAACCATATTTATTTTACTTGCATCTATAATACAAATATTTTAAAATTTAAATCTGCATACCTTTGATATCTGCTTTGTTGACCCCATTTGGGAAAACATTAGATTGAATTGTCAATTTTTCATGAAAAATAAATTATATGACAAATTTTTGGTTCTGAAATAAAAATGACATATTTAACAATTATTGTATTCTAACTTTGAAAATTATGTATATGTCTTGTGTAACAAAACAACCTAATAATTATTGGGTTATAAGTGTGTGAAATAGAGTGAAAGAGATCTAAGCTATGTTAAATATTTGAAGATGTTAGAATACAACTCTGTTGACAAACTCTCTTGCTTACAAGACTGTCAATTGTTAGCATAATAAAAAGTGTTGACTTTATCAATCCGTTAAGCATTATCTAAATAAGTCGAAGGAACACATAAACTCCACTGTATATAATTTATATGATTAATATATTTAATTGGTTTAAAGAATCAATCTAAATTTCTAAATGAAATTAAATTGACAGGTCACATTTTCTTTCTCAAATAAGAATTTTGGTTTCATTTATTCTTTTTTTGAAAAATTATTTTACCAGGTAAACAACTTGATAGATAAAAAGAACATGTTTGTCACTTGAGAGATTGATTTATAGTTCATTTCTTACAATCACTGTTTAATGGTTTATGTTCAAGTTGTGATATGTTTTTACTGTACATAATGTTGCATTATAATGCTAACTAAACAAACCTGCCACCAAATGCTTTTGAATTATAATATAATCACTATGATTGATGCATCTCAAAATATTTTAGACATTGAATAAATACGTTTGAAAGTTTCTAACTATTGTATTATGTCTTAGTGTAGAAAACTTTATGTGCCATTGAATTAATTAATTTGAATGATTGTTTTAGGTTTGCGACTGGCCCGCTAATGTTGCTGAAGGAGTATGCATTCCCCCGGCTGCTTAACTTATTATAATAAATTAAAAAATATTTAATATCCTACTATATGTGCCACATAAGTCTTATTATCATATCACACAATATTGTTTAATCAATCACTGAACATCTCATTCAACTAATGTATCTACCTTTTGAAATTGAAAATATATTATAATCTGTTATATCTGAAACTATTTATTTTATTCACAGTTTTCTTTTAGCATTGTTTATATGCATATCGACTGTGGAAAGGAAAAAGGAGTAAGCGTCAGTTTTTCCAAAACAGCTTTTTTTCGATAATCACAATTTTTACAACTTGAGACACGTTCTATCAAAAGAGTGGAAGATGAAAATGCCGAATTGGTATCTAAATATAGATTTTAAATTTGAAAAAAGAAAGGCTTGTGAAAATTACAACTAGAAAAAAGGTTTTTGTTGAACAATTTATTAAATTAATATTAGGCTACGTCAATAAAAAAACAGTTTATCAGTCACAGTGCACTTCAGAATTGTGTATATTTCATAATTTGCTTTTAGCCTAAAATCATCAAAAAACATTTTTTGTGTCTCCTGTAAAATTTGATATGTGTGGGTCACGTCCTTTTTCCTTTCCACAGTCAATATGGATAAAATTTCTCCCCTCTCATTTCAATTAACACTATACTTTTTACAAATGATAACGCAAGATTGGCTTGATTTTTACTGGCTGAAGAATCAAAAAGATTAATTTTGAAAATGATTGCCAATAAATACCCTGACAAAGACCCCAAATAAGAAAAAAGGTCTGTGTCCACAGTGCAATATTGTGATGCTCAATTTCAATAATTTTGTTTTCAAATGTTATTATTATCTAAATCAATCGAAAATTGATACAATTGTCAACATTAATTATCAATCGACAATCTTAATTACTATTAAGTCAATTGTTTGCTCTCGACGTTAATCTTTTAAGTGCTTAAATCGGTATGACAATAATTCCCAATCAACTACCAGGAAGAATATTGTTTTCAGCTTGATAAGAAAAGAATAGAAGCACGTAGCTCAAAAAGATTATCTGATAAGAAAGATTTATATTTACTAATTATAAAGGAAATTTCAAACTAATTATACTAAATTGTTACTATAAATAAACAATCGTGTTTTCAAAGAATCTCAATACTGACACGTTTTCTTCTAGCAACACTGTTATCTGGAGTACAATATTAAGTATAGTACCTTAGTTCAGCAGGATATATTACTTGGATGGTAACCGGCAGGCTTCCACAATTATGACGAGAAAAGCCAAACAGGGTTCAGATTGATTGGAACCAGTTACAGTATTTTATTCATAAAGATACCAGTCTCATTCCTGAGTGCGCAGTCAATGATTCAAATCCTCTAATTCAGACATTCACGCTTTAATATTTCAATATATCGGTATACTTGTATCTAGGTATGGGTGTCTATAATATTTTCATATCTCGCTACTCACCTTACACACTTCTGAAAATCGGGTATATAGGAGCACCTAACCTACTTCTAAGTACTTTCGATGGTTTCGGCGGTAACTTTGTGGAAGTTCATTTTAATAGAAAATTTAAATTAACTTTGATTATTCCACGTATTGTGTAACTAACTGTGACACGTGTATCATTATCTGTTTGCTTTATTTCGATTCTACACCCCCCTCCTTGCTCCTCTTAAAAGGAAAAAAAAAACCCAATCCATTTTGTAATTTTATAATTTTAAAATGTTAGAATCAATCTTGCTTCATTACTTAAGCAAACTTTGCGATAGTAAGTCTGAAGATGCCTCTGAAAGAGGCGAAACACGTGTCACAGTTAGTTACACAATACGTGGAATAATCAAAGTTAATTTAAATTTTCTATTACTTCTAAGTATTTCCTAAGGTCTTCATCATTCATTACCGTCTCTGAAAAGAGGGCTTTATCTCGACTCTAGAGCAGTCGTTCCTATGTGCGGCCACCAACAGCTTCATAATAAATATTGATATTCAAAATAATGTCTTTCGTTTAGATAAACTTATGATTTGATCCATTTTTTTACTAAACACAACTGCTATTTTTATCACATCTCAAAACAAATATTTGGCGCGGCCACGAGACATTTTCATAGGACCGCTGATGTTTACGGTGCGGCCGCGGTAAACTTTCACGAGAGAACCGCAGCTTTAGATACTATGCTTGTGTTTATAATAAAACAATTGTGTAAAACTTTAAAAAATCCATTTTATTTATGTACCTTGAGTTACAATTCATTACAATATAGTAGGAAAAATCAACAATAATATGTTAAAAATTGCAAATAAAATTTGAAAATAATCAGTCAAAATAAAATTAATATTACCGTAATAATTACAAGCACAACATAAAAAATTATAAGCATATTATTTCATTTCACCTCTACGCCATTATAAGAAAACACAAAAATCAATTTAAATTTATCACTTAAATAGAAATAAATACATACAGCAATTTCAAATTGTTTACATTTTGTTGTTTTCCGCTAAGAGTGATGAGCGGCTATTTATTTAACTGTTAAGCAAAATATTATTTAATCGTAGATCAGTTAAAAAATTTATAAACCCTATGTTTAATAATATATATTTTTTTAAGTTATATTACCGGTTGTTAGACTAATAACGTATGTACATATTTTTAACCGTTTTAGAAATGTATTATAATAGTCATTAGCGATGCGAGTTGAACACAAGTTATTAAGTTTTAGTTAACGCTTCTTTAATTATTATAGTTATACAATCATCATTATGTAGAAATGCCTAAATTAGTCACAATTATGTCGATGGTTGCCTGTGTCTGTTTGATATGTCATAAATGTATTTTAAAAATAAAATCAATGAATTGTGCAGTGCAGTGATTTGTTGACCAGACATATCATCGTTTTTCTGGTAAAAAAATTCGGTTGGACATATGAGTTTTGTCATGTCAATATTGAATAAATCACATAAAATTATTCATTATATATATATGTATTGTTTAGATATCGTTTTTATTTCAATATGTGATTAAGCAGAGTAAATATAAGAATTTCAACGGAAAGATTTTATCAGAATGTGGACGATATGTGTAAAAGTGCTTTTAAATGATTAATTCGAATATATATCGAATATATATGTTATGATGTTTGACAGTGTAAGAGAGGGGAAGGAGTGGCATCATAGAAAATATGAGCATAAAACAGAACTGGAAATCTGTATATAAAATATTTTTTGTGAACTTCACAGCGTAATTTAGACTGGAGCGAGGGGTGTGACAGTAGAAGGAGCGAGAGAGTGAGATAATAACCAAAATAGTGTGATGTCATTAAATGGTGAAACTTTGTGTTATTCTTTTGAATACACAATAAAATGACGGCTCAGGGAAACAGCCAAAACACTATTTTAAGATTATCAAAAGAACAAATAATTTTAGATACTGATTTCTCAAAAATATAGTTTTGTTCGGTTTGTAAGACTGACTGTGGCGACTGAGAAAATAATTAAATAATTTGATTTATCGATAATGTCAAAATTGTATTTTGGGGTTTTTTTTAACGATCCTAAGCCGTCGAATTATTATACATTATTCTATCAATGACTACAATAATGAAAAATTATACACATAGTGAATGAATCAGTAAATAATTCTTTTGATTCGTGAAATCCTAGTTACAGGCATCAATTTTTTGACATTATTCTACTTACAGTGGAAGATAGGCACAGAGTTGGTAAATTATCTGATTTTAATGCAATTTGAGCAAGTGTTTATGGACACTATTAACACTAATGATGTTTTATCTCAATGACGTCAAAAGATTTTAAATATCGCATTCCAATATCTCCACAAATATGCATAACACCATTTTTATTTATTGTAAATACAATACTCACTGAAAAATATGAATCTAAGATATTATAAGAACAATATGATCACTTCTCATTCACATGAGTTGATTCTGTTCACAAGATGGTATATGGAACATAATAAATGTTGTTGAATACAAAATTTATTCTGGTAGAAGTGAAGATGTTTAGTGTATATTGTACAAATTTTGTTGTGTTGAAATTATTAAAGACTTGTGTAAACTTACATTAAAATACGCATAAAGATAAAATTGAGATATGGAAATGTTAGCTGATTACAAATAACCAAGTGCAAATGATATTGATTATTAATAAATTACAATGCAGTGAAACACTGTTATAAACTATCTAAATTTTTGGATCGGGATGAGGGATTATGAGTGCATTGAAAAGAACACAGATATTCAAATAATAACTGATTATTGGAATTGCAGTTTTGTGTCACCGCAACAAATAAAATATATTTTTTTTTATTTTAGGTTTCGATGAATATTTTTAATGTTTGTGTTGAATATCTAGCGGAATCTAAACGTGTATTTGTTAGAAATATTTGGCATGGAATTTATTCTGTCATTTCACTAATTATGTCAACTGCAGTCTATAACCAATGGATTATGAACGATGGTTTGACGCATTGCCTAAAATCTTTTTCATAACCGGCAGTAAATAAGCGTAATATTTATGATAATACGTTTCCCAAAGAAGACGAAACACTAAGAAAAATAAATGTGATCGAGACGTAAATTCAATCATCGTTTATAAAGAAGAACAAAATAGAAAGCAGCTTTACTGACCATTAATAATGTAATTAATATTTCATAAATACAAATCGCAGCACAGCTATATAGTATGGTTAATAGGCAGCAAGAATTGTAAATGGTTCCAAAAAGGAAAAGATAGGTATATTTACAACATATAAAATTCTTTACACATGTCTCTATGGTTTCCAATTTATACAGAGAAAAATATGTCTAGGGCCATCATAATAAATAAATATTCAGCACGTCATTGACATACTCTTACTGCGTTCAAAATTTTCGATTTCGAAATAGTATCCTAATGTTCGAAGCGTCCACCATATTCAACGCAAGGCATATCTATTATTGAAAAGTTATGTTACATCAAAAATACGATTTGGCAATTATTATTTCTGTAATATCTATCATAATAAAAAAAATGGCAATATCAAGAATTATCAAATATTGATTTCTAAGAAGTAGAGATATTAAATTTTGACAGTATACAATAAATCAATAGAGAATAGTAAACCTTACATCGTTTTAATTATTTTTAGTTGTGATAATCGGATGAAAAAATGATAGTTTTTCGAAACACGTTTATGATAAGATTCTCAATGTCTTGATGGTGCAATCAGCTATGAAAAAAAAAAACGATAAGTAAAAGGCCATAATTAAAAAGTAAATATATTGACTATAATTCATTTCAAAACATAATACAAGACAAAATTAAACAGATTATCAATTCCTGTACATCGAAATCTTGTTAACAAAATGTATCACTTTAAACATTAAATTTTATTAAATAAATTATGCAATTTGGCTTGTTACAAAATCCATTTATACATATATTTTTTTTCAACAACAAAAAATAATTATAATTCATTAATAAACTATAAAATTAAGTATGACTTTTTATAATAATAATACATAAAAATAATGGCAATTACTTAAATAATTTACAATTAAACCATCGAGAGGTTTATAATATTTATTACTAAGTCCATTAAATTTTACAATCGGGAGTTATCAAGAAAACAATTACTGTTACGGTTACTATAGATATCTTTTTACATTGTGCAAAATGTTGAAGAGAAAAAAATTCCACATACTGTTAATTGAATATTATTTTCGGAAACTAAACAATTTATAATTCCGTTCAAGTATTAAAGACATGTTTTAAATTATTTAGTTATGTAAATTATTTCCGAATATTTAAACTATTATAATAAGCAAGCATTCGTAATCGTTATTGTATATATATATATTTCAATATTAATCTCAAATTAGATTGTCAAAGATATAAAAATAAAAAACGGGAAACGACTGCCCATTTTTAATAATTTTTGTGCCAAGGTTTTTTTTATTTATTTTTTTATTCCACACGCCAGCATGTTCAAGTTATTTCGTAATATAATCGAATCCCAACAAGTCGGCGGCTACAAAAATAATTATACCGTCTCGTAACGTTGCCGGACACATCGCATCGAGCGCAATTTAATTGTCACAGGTAATTTTATACACAAAATAATTGTTATGAAAAATACTATGAAGACGTGTTATGTTTTGCGGCTACTTTTCAAACGTCAGAATAAGGCATGAACAGTTTAGGCACTCAATAAGAAGGGAAACAACATAATAGCTCAGCGTTTATACGACAATGTTATATAAAAAAAAAACTTTATTCACGTCCATTAAATGTTGGATTTGAATCAATCAAAGCGGGATATAACGACTAGAGTAAAGAGCACAACACCTTAAGCATTTAATGTCGAATTTATCAACAGTTTGAATTTACAAAAATAAATGCTAATATTGTCGCAGACTTTTTCACTGCATGCAACAATAACAAGGCGGAGACGAGACTTTGCCGTCGTCCCCCTTGCGTCGAAAATTGATATGATCGTCGGGATCGACGACAAAGCCGACAATACTGTTGATAAGGCAGTGACGGCTGACGTAATTGGAGTCGACCGTTGTAATATTTACATTCTGCGCGACCTTCGGTTCAGACTTTATTTCGTCTACGATACTGTGACAAGATTCGTTAAATGTTGTCGAAATTTCATCGAAATTCGACAAACAATCGCTGGAGACGGAAGTTTCCAACGAATCGATTTTACGTTTCAAACGGGGAATCATTATAAAGCTAGGAATTCTCGGAGAGAAAGACAAGTCGCTATCGTTATGAGTATCAGGGGTACGGGAATCGTTTGCCGAACTACTAGTTTCAGTGTCCGTTTGCGGATAATGAGCGTCATTGGTGTTATCAGAACTGGTAGAACAGCAGGAAGTGTCAGTGAGAGGGGAGTCGGAGGAGCTGATTGTAAAACTTTTTTTAATGTTACGGTACGAGTTGTTGTGTCAGAATAGACCGAGATCTTTTTTGATGTTGGCCTGCTTCCAGGACGGCAACTGATAGAACTCTTCCTTTGTCAATCCGAAAGTTTCCTGGAAAAATATAAAAAGAACTTAAAATGATCACCGTCATAAATATAACTAAGAAAAATAAATATCATGATAAACTGGACTATGTTTAAACTAACAATTTTTACCATAATCATTTCTTTTAACTGTAAGAGGATTAATAAAAAAGAGTGGTTTATCTTCAGCAAGTCATGTAATTTTTGAACCATATTGTGGCTTTTTTATTTTTCAATACATTGTGTGGCTATGATAGTTTATATCTGTTAATATAAAATTTTTGTTTTTTTATGATATAAATTAATTAAATATCACACAAGACAATCAAAATCGATAATTACCTGGAAGACTTGATCTGTAAGGTAACGTTCGATATTAGCGGGATCCACAGCGTCGGGCAATGGCCTCTGCCTGAGGACAGCGAGCGGGAAGCTGGTCCTTGATAAACGACACAGTTCTTCGGAAACACTGCAAATGCCTTCGCCTACCTTGTATCCGTACTAAATAAAAAAAAATATTTTTATTAAAATAAATTTTATCTACGATCTCTGATATTTGAAGTAATTGCTGTCTTTAAAAAAAAAATCATAAAAAAGCACTCATTTCTACTTACAGCGATATTCATTTCAGCGACATCGTCCCTATCTTGCCAGACATCAAAGAGATTTATGAATTCTAGAGGTTCCAGCCCGGCGACAACAACAGAGGCTACGGTCTCCCGAGCATCAGGTCGAGACACTTTCCAATACTCGAGGACTGTCTCCATCGCTGCCCGCCTGCAACATTGCCAGCGGAGTGTTCCGGCTCCTGAAAAAGACGGAACAAGACTTTAGCATGGTTGACAATCACAGGAAAGTACAGGTTTTTTTCACTTTTAGTGAGACTGTTAAGACCATTTTTAAAAGGAGGTATCGAAAAATACCTATAACTCGTTAATGGACTAGCATAGTTGGGACATGAAAATTAAATATAGCACGAACATAAATGTCAACAAACCCACAAAGTAGAGAAATAAAATGTCTTGAAATTATAATTTAAATCAATGAAAGTACAAATATTTAAATGACTAACCAGGTCCAGCCTCGATAAGTTCATTGTCTCCATGTTGAGGCCACCAGCCTTGCCATAACCACAAACTGTCTCCGCTATCCAACAGGAAAAGACCTGAAAAAAGAGAGGCTCATTTTATTACACTACATATTGCTTGCACAAAATATTGCAAACAAGACAAATGTTGAACGTGATTGAAGAACCCATATTTTTCAATAAAACAAGTAACGATATAACAGAATATAATATATTATGTACCTGGTTGTGAAGCAGAATACAGTTCCTGTTGGGAAAATGGATAAGGAGTCACCAGCGTTTCGTGTCTGAGCGGCGACAGCACCTCCACTGCATCAAACTGCCCCGACAAATCTGTAAAATGGAACAATCTCGGAGTGACACCGTCCACTACTTCTATATCTTCGGATCCCTTAGTAGCCAAAGAGTGGTACAACTGTCTATTGGCACCGCCTAACATTTCTATTAAAGCCTTCGGTTCGTCGCCTTCCTGGACTTCGATCAGTTCTATTTCATCGACGTCTTTATCGAACATATCGGATTCTTCCTTTTCAGCCACGAGTCTGGCGGCATCGACGGCCATCAATCTAGTATGCTTGAGACTTTTAGCTCCGTGCCACACATACAGTGTTGCGTTGTCTTTGTCCACGACCATCATGGATGCTCTGCTTCTCAATTGGCGCATCGAACAAGGGACCTGCACGAGATGTGATTCGTTGCTTACGTTTCCTCTCACCATATAAAGCTTGTGTTTGCTTTTATCTTGTCCCTTTTTGCCTTGGTGTATGACCAATGAGCCGTTGAAGAGATTGAGGAAGGCCGGAGGTTCGCTTCCTTGGGCGACCCTGACTTGTGGTCCCTTCTCTTGATCTAATTCTACAGTCAGCAGAGCGGCGGCACCCTTTTCATTGGCGCTAGCGTCTTTACCTTGCCAGCAGAAATACGCGCAACGGTCCCTTCCGGTAAGGTTGTGTTTTGAAGGCTTTCCGTTGAGCTCTCTACCTGTCACCGTCATTTGATATTCCCATCTTATGATGTAGCTGTCGGCAGAATAAAATTCATTTAAATCTGCAGAATCAATCTTGCAATAGTCGTATTCTTGTATAATCCATTTTGTGACAGATTTAGTCTTAACTTCAAAGTGTCTCATCGTCTCTTTGTCATAATGGTGCGTTCCTCTGCCGACGTGCGACAGTTCGAGCACGAGACTGGGATCTTCGTATTCCTTATTCCACATCTCTTCAGCGTCGCACGGCTTTATTTCCACGGCTCCGCCTTTCAAACTGTCCTCTTCTTCTTTAACTTTAATGACGCGCGAGAAATCAGGCCAGTCTAAGAATTTATCTTTGAAGAGAATATTTTCCATATGCTGGGTGACTTTCGTGATCATGGCCCACTCGGGTCTCGCGGTGCCCTTCTTCGGCAGTTCGTCAATTTCAGTTCTCGCGCCCAGCAAACGCGGAATACTCAACGGGCAAAGGTGGCAGTCTTTGTAGTCGTAACCTTCGTCCCAGAGTTCTTTGGCGAGCTGGAAGGCCATCCTGCGCACTTCCAGAATGGTGTTTTTCCCGTTCCACACGTAGAGCTCCGAACCGAAATCGAAGACTAGTATCTTCGACGGATCGAGCATCGCAATCTTGGGGACTTGCCCCCAGTACTCCTGAACGGGAACCAGCTCATCGTCGACGACTTCGTAGCACATGTTCGTGGGTATGATGCCCGACTCAAATATTTCATCTTCGTCAGCGTTTCCTGCGGGAGTCGGCTTGAAGTCGTCCAGTTCGTCTTCGTCTACATCTAGGAGTGTCCAGAACTGTTTCCAATGCTTTGATGAGCCATTCTTGTGCTGCTCATCCAACGTGATGATTGATGTTGAATTGGCACATCCTAGATCTTTTGTAGTGTGAATATGAAGCGCAATTTCTGCAGCTCGAGATCTGTAACGAACAATAATTTGTATATAATACTATTTTTTACAACTCCAAAATCACGCTAAGATACAAAACAAAGGTCAGTGACAATACTACAATGTACACGGTAGTTAAATAGACAATTTTATTACTGTTTTATTTGCTATCAGTCAATAGAGTTACACATTTGTACATAACACTTAACCAACAAACAATTATAAAACATTTTTCAGGTCAATAATAATAATACATCACTATGTATGCTGACATTGGTAAGTAAAAAAAATTGACAGAAATTAAGAGAGAACACAGGACGGTTTATGGTGACCGTTTTTTCAACGTCAAGATATCCTGATAAAGCTCATCATGAATATCATCATCAATACATGTTTCATCGATGCATTATCAAAAATATTGAAGTAGATAAATGACATTTTACAAAAATAGTTAGTTTGATATAGTAATATAGTAATTAGTAGAGGGAATTTTTTGTTTGTAGGTCAAAACTTTAAACATGGTAAATGACAACTGGTTTAATGTTGCAAATGTCGGGTGCTTGTCTGTTAAACAGTATGCATTACACGCTCTCACCAATTTAGGGGCACTAGCCGGCAAGTTTCTTTGTATAGACTAGGAATTGCAATACTGGTACAACCACATACAGCATTACCGAAATATCAATAAAATTGTTTTTTAATTTTGAATAAGAAGTTTAAGGAGCACTGTTAATGAGCTGCAGCATCTTGTCCATTGAAGGCATATGTAATGATACACAGGTAACTTTGGTTTATATGCCGTGCTCTCACTCATGTTTTGGTACATGCAAAAGTTCTTAATATTATCGAATTAGCAATCACAGTATTAATTTTATTCATTCGGGAAATTGATTATTCTGGATTTGAGTTCTTTCATCAATTCTGTGTGCAAGACAATGATACGGTTATGCATATATTATATAACAGACAAGTAGCTATCAAAATTTGCTAGAGGATTTAAAATAGATAACTCTACTTACAGTTTTTCTATAAATACATATATCGACAATCAAAAGTAGAAATATTCTTACCTCTCGATGACATTAGCATAATATCCAGAGTAATGGAACACCTGATCGGGGGTGACCAAGACAAAGCAATCTCCGCTATTTATACTGGCGTGATTGGGCTCGGCCAGACGCGCTTGCACGTGCCGACGACCTTTCACATGAATTAATAGGGACGGCTTCACAAAATCGAGGCCGAAGCCCGAAGATTGAGAGTACGCGAGCCCCTGAGGCGGCGACGCTCTCTTAAGGTGTATCGTGGTGAAATCTTCACGAGCGGCTAATCCTGCTAGGGCCTCAACTGCCATAGAAGAGTTTTGTGCCACTATGGAAAAGAAATGAGACATCACTGAAAAAGTCGGAGAAAACGAAAAAATGATGAAGTCCCATGTCTGCGGAAGCACTCGATAAGAATACATTGCAAATATTGCGGCGCCGAGGAAACGGGAGATAAGCATTGGCAATGATTATGCTGACAGCATGTCAACAAAGCAACCCATTCATTAACTGATTAACAGTTTATTAATTTGACACTGTAATGAAGTTTAAAAAATAGTCATGAATTTTAAATATGATAATAAGCTTTGAATAGCAAGATGATGAGCAATTGCAGCATTGACAGATTTTCGGATATCTATCAATCAGACAATATCACAAATAGATCGCTTTTAAAAAAAGCATAATTATCTTTTTTCATCCTCACAAATGTGACATGACTTCATCTTGGAATGGAGAGGCTTCAACTATATAAAACTTTAATATCTAATGCCTAAAACACAATTTCACTTTTCACCTTATAATTGCAATTCACGAATGATAGGTTCCTCAACCAATCAATGTATTTCAAGCGGGAAACATACTGCCGACACTCGACGTCACGTAAGCGTGTTGGATGAGATCATAGCTACATATTTGCCATTGATCTCATTCAACACGCTTACGTGGCGTCGAGTGTATGTTTCCGCCTTAAGTAACTTAAAAACGTACCTAAAAAATATGCAGAATAATTACATTTTTTTATTAATACACAATTACGTTTTTATCCGTTATATAAAGATGTATCTTTGCAAGAGCTATGAGTTATTAAATAGTTAAAATGTAAAAAAAAAACACAAGCGTATCAGCCAATACACTCTGTGTTTATGAAAAGCCGTTCTTACAGGTGAGGAAAATAGTAAAATTTTAATTATTATCTATTCTAGTTTTCTTTAAGTCTAATTAAAAAACTAATCTCGAAAAAACTTGTCTTTGCCTCTCGTAATCAGTTGCTAAAATGTAGACATGTTTTTGGTTTAATAATCGCATTGAATAATATAAATATTTAAATTAGATATTGGTTTATAATCAATGAATATGACAAAAAAAAAATTAAATTGACGACTCCCAACTTGCTTAACAAATCATCGTCTATTGAAATCAAGACGACTAGGCGGCAAAATTCCAATTACTTCAATGCCTCCCTTTTCCTTTAAACCACATAAGTATAACTATGATCCTAATATAAGGTAACTCAATAAAAATCGACAATTCGACACAAGATGGAAATGAGCAATTTAATCAGAAAAGTCACCTTATATCAGTATCACTATAAATAAAAGCTGCAATGTCATACAATTGCTTTGTTTAATGCATATAATATATTAAATAAATAAATCAATATTTTGGTCAATAAAGCATCCAAAAGCCTCAACCATTATAAAGCAGTATCTAAAAAGCACCTTACGCAAAGCTTTATGATTCCTTCATGTACTTAATCAGTAAGTGGATATTGAATTAACATGGATAACTTAAAGTATGATTTTATGTGTATTTTTTAAAAATATGTCCAAAATCTCATGTTTACATTTGATGGCAACATTTAATTTGGACCGACTCAACTCTTAACAGTGTAATAACAGTGTCTTGATGTATTTAAGTACATACACAATTTTATTCTAAGATTATAAATGAATTACTTTAATTAAGAAAAAGTGTTGATTAAAATAGATTTTATAGTTATGGAAGACATCCTATTTTTATCTAAAACCCGTTGTAAGAATATATATTACGGTGAACAATAAGAAAAAAACCTACAATAATAGAGATGACATACGGTAATTTAAGATTTCGACTGAAGGTGCTGGTGGAATTTCAATATTGAATTTGAATCGTTCAAATTATGTACATTCACACAGATTTTGTCACCAACGACCCGGGTTTAGCCTTTCGGCATCTTCAGGCGTTCAAGTGTACAGATGAACTTGAATTAACGCTTAGTAAATGAATGTTTCGCGTTTATATAGTAAATAAATATATCATTAAGTTTAAAGCCATTGCTGGCGAAAAGGATAAGCTTATGGGAATGCCCATGGAAAACCCGGGTCGTTAGTGACATAATCTGTGTGAATGTACATAATTTGAACCATTCAAATTTAAATACGGTAATATTTAATATGATAACTAAGGTTATTAAATACATCAATAGATGTCATTATCACAGACAGTTCAGGGATGCTTTCCCCATCAAGAAACATTATAGGATGATAAAATAGATAATATTATTGAATTGAATGATTCTGACGGAAAAATAATAGATAGAATTCTGTTTTTGGAAATATTCTTAGATGGATTGTCTCTAATATTATTATTATGGCCTCAGATAGACTATCAAAATCAGTATAGATATTTATATAAAAATCCTAGTAATATTTGATTGTTAACAGTAATTATTATAATATACGCACATTTATCCTTATTAATTCGTGCAGTCTCCTTATCAGCGACTCCTGTGAGAGGCGGCTGGGTGTATTCCTGACGCAAATCAGTTCTGGCTGCCAGAGCCCTTAGTGGATTTCGTGATCCTCCTAAACGACGGGCAGCCCTCACACGATTACCAGCTGCACCACCAAGCCTGTAAATACATAAAATCCATTGAAAATTTGCACGTATTACAAATAAAAGTGATCTAATGCAAGAGATTGTTTCATTTAATTAGTAAATGAATGGATAGTGTAATAATAGAAGTTAAAAATAACAAGACAAATAAATAGAGGTAAAGCTCTTCATTATAGAGAGCGGGACATATAAGTTACAAATGAAATGCGAAGTCAGTACAAACATGAACCCCACAAGATCTGTCTGTATCAGCAAGACAGCCAAGAGGGTTAGATCATCGCACGCTCTGCTTTGTTTTTTCGAGAAGTGCCATATGAAGTTGATGCTATCTGTGCAAGTCTAATAAGTGGTTCCGTGCAGTAAGAACATCAAAATGATAGTTCAAGTGAAGCTAAGAAAATGAAGAGTCAATGGACGATGACTCATACTGAGAGGTCTTATGCATATATTTTTGTCCAATTAAAACAAGTTTGAATCAATACATTACAAGGCTATTTGTATTTTTTAGATATTGTTAACCAATATTTTTAGGTGCATTCTCATGAATCGAAAAACACACAATTGACTTCTTACATATGCCTAGTTCCGCTGTCGATGGCGTCAAGATCAATATCCTCAGGAATCAGCGGGATATCATTGTTGTTATTGTTATAAGGTATGTACGCTGTTGTGGAAGATGATGTGACAACAGTATGGGAAGCGCTCTGGAAGAAAGATGTGAAGGTCTCATCGTCAGCCCTCGGCACCATGACCGAGGGCCCGGTGGGGGCTGAGCCGTTGACTGCAGAACCTGGAAAATAAGCAAATCATTTATTATTCAACGGATAATATTCATGTAGGTCAGACTTGAGAATGCATCACTGAAATTACTCTAATATTGGTCACAGAAATGAGCATGAGTATTCGCGATAAGATCATTTCTCTAAAAGTTGACCATATTTTTCCGATTGACAATTGCCCAGGAAATATTTTATAGTACCAATAATCAATGTAAATACAGTATATTTAAATTCTATAACATAAAATTAGAGCAGAAGATACTAAATCAAAATGTAATATCTAGATTCAGAAGAAATTTTTGAGACTTCTATATGTGAGAGTGTATGGATATTTCCCAACAAGAAGCGTACATCATAATAAGCGAGATCTCACTGAATGAAAATAAAGACTTAAAGAAGAAGAATGTCTGGTGACTCACCCCCTTCAGATTTGGTCATAGCAGTATTGTCAGAGGGGATCTGAATGTCATCCATTCCTGAGGTGGAGATGCTCCTTCTGAATTGTGCTGCTGAACGAAGAGGAGAAGCAGGCTGCGACACGGCTGCGGTTGAAGCAGACTTCAAAGGACCAGCTGGTGTAACGCCATCACCCTTCCGAGACCTAGAAACATAATTAAACAATTAATTGGTGACTTGCGTTGCCATGGTAAATTTAGAACTTTGAACGAAAAATAAAAAGGATTAAAAAACTGGCAAAAATCATAACAAAATCAGTAAGATTTCGAAAATTCACAACTTATCAGTAGTAAGTGAGGCATTCTTATGTTGTAATAGTTGATATTGAATTCGTAATACAGAATAGACTTCTAAGGACACAGAAAAAATTCTCATTTAAGTTCCAAGACATTATTATTTTACAATAGCTATTTCTTACTTGAATCTGGCGGCTTGCGGCGTACACTTGTCCTGAGAAGCAGCCGGTGTGAGCGGTGTGGTGACCGGCGAGAGAGGAGCCAGTCCATCTCTGTCCATCCTGCCGGCAACGGAAAATGCTGTCGCATCATTCTGACCGACACGTTTTCTCCAACCCTGGAACAAAAGATAATAATTAGCTGTTTGTCAATATTGTTGAATACATCCGTAAGCTTGGGAAAAAACAGTTCTATATTACAGTACTCGCACTAAAACATTACATATATACAGTGAAATATTCCAGGTAAGTAAATGTCTATATATTTTGGAGACCTTTAAGCCATTTTCTCACCTTGGTAAAAATTTATTTTAACCTTTAGAGGAGTATGGACGTACAAGTACGTTGGTGCATTTTTCTGCAAAGGAGTATGGACGTACTTTTAACTCAACACAGTAGTGTCTGTTTGTGAGCATATATATGCTTCAAGTATGAATTATACTTGTATGTACAAGTAATGTACATGAATTATACAAGTATGAATTATATATATTCATTGAAAAAAAGCCATACAATTGTCACGTTAAAAAAGTCATGGTCAGTATAGATCTATTTACTCCCCGAAAGGTTAAGCTTGCCATGAGAAAACATATTACAAATAATACATAAATACACATGAAGAATTCTCAAATTTCTACCTGAGCAGATGTTTCCAATTTGGTCCTCCTGTCCGAGATAATCTGATCTCCAGGAAGATCTGGTGGTCCCAGCTGTGCAGCACGGCGTTGCTCTTCCACTTGCTGCGTGAGGGTCTCCTGTAATAAATAAAAAGGAAAATTCAGTAACTATTCAGTGGCACAATTCTTATACAAGGCATACGCCTGAAAAAAGATATTGATGAACAAAATTAGTAATAGTACAGTGAAAGACCATATATCCAGTGAAAGAAACAGTGAAACAGTGAAAGACCAGTGATATCAGCATTGTCGGCACACAACAAGGATTTATAAAATTGCTGTTGATTACCTTATTGAAAAAACTTTTTTGACTCTCGTTTAAACATTGCGTTGACAGTGGGTGAGTAACAAAAATGAAAACTATAAAATTCAGTTGTATCTGTCATATCATAGAAAACAAAAAAGTATATTCTCAAATTTATTAGGATTTAAGCACTCATAATTAAGGGGGGTCTCTAATAATCAACATGATTTTTACGGTTGGTATAACTTAAATGTAATAATTGTGGCTATGTTCACTGTTGCTATTAATCGATCTGTCAAATGCCAAGGATTAAGAGAATTTGTTTTATTCTTTCAAATTTTTATGTGATTAATCATGTCCACCCATCGCTATATGTATTCTTGATAAGCTTTTGTTTATTTCAAAATAACCTGTTTCTAATGCACTTTTTTGATTGGTATATATTCTATAACCATTATCATATATAAGTTCTATCAACCGCAAAAACAACGTTAAATAGTGTCAAGTTTCTTATAAATTTGAAAATAGCCCTTCAAAAAAGCCTATGATGTCAAGATTAATGTAAATTAAATGATAAAATAAATTCAATATCTAGACGCCAGAAGATTGTCATACACGCATTTATACCTCCAGCTTTTCGGCAAACGTAAGTTCTTCTTCGTTCGCACACTCTTGGATGTCTTCATCGATGTACGTTTCGTCTTCCGGATCGGAAACCTCAACTATGTCACTAAACGACACATTCTTTCGCCTCCTGGGACTGTCTCGCTTCTTGTAAACCACCGGCACCTCAACGGGAGGAGGCTGGAGCGTACCAGGAATCCAGTACGGGCCGATTACCTTCACGGCAAAGTATGCGAATGCGGCGAGACCGAGTAATAGCTCGAGTAAGAAGAACATTGTTTGTTTTTTTTCAACTGATTTAAAACACTGATTTGTCACATGATAGTTGCTGACACTTGATACATTTTTTTAAATATTATTAACACATTTATGAAGTTATTTTATTATTTTTATTCCGCATTCTAAATAGATTGTGAAAATTCGTTAGTCATTCAGAAACTGTCAAATTTTTGTATTTAGAAAGGGGCATCCCTATTTGTAATCGCAATCAAAGTAAAAAAAAAGGTGTGCGCACATTGATAATAACGAATAATGAGATTGAATTTTATATTTATTAACAGTCAAAAAATAAAATACTCATTTGTACTAATTCCACTTTTATTTTATACGATCAGGACCGGTTTCGCTCATGACGAGCATTATCAACTGATAATAGAATATGTACAATATCAAAATGTAATTTATACAAAACAAAATAAATACGGTGTAACAAACAATTATCAATAACAATTGTCACGAGCGAAACCGGTCCTGACCATATTAAATAAAAGTTGAATTAGTACAAATGAGTATTTTTTTTTGTTGAATATAATGCCTATCCACCGACCATTGACAGTGGACGCCCTAAAAGTGACTTAATAATAGATGAAAATTTTGAATGAAAGCTTATATTATTTTCAATTGAAAGTAATGAATAGATCTTTACACTCAAATTCAAAAAAATTGAAATCATTCAAAGTAGTCAAATTTAAAAAAAATTTTTTATAAAGATTACCAAAATCTACGTTTATAATTACAACAATCGGACTAGAATATAGACACGAATAACAACTACAGATTTGTAGCATGAAACGAAATGTCACCTCTCACTCACTATACCCTATCATTCGACCACAGCAGAGCTGTCTCGTTTCCTACCAGCACACATTTCTCACTCACTCAAGTAACGTTACATGTCTGTAGATATTAACACTCATTTTATTCTATTTTAATTCGAGATTATATTCTTTAGTAATACCGTAATGATTAATTGATAGCGAAAGATGTTCACTTTCACTTTGTAAAATAATCTCTTTTGAAATTGTCTCGTCGGTACGCTTCACAAATTATTACTATTGACTAAACATGTCTTCCACACTACAGAAAAATGATCTACTAAGCCACGTCGATGTTTATAAATAAACTTGATTCATTGTAAGATAATTTAATAACGAACCGATTCTGAAAAAAATGATGATTTAATTTACTGAAAATTCACCACAAAAACATAATTATCATCTTTAATTCTGACACACTGTTTCATATTAGAGACGCAGTCACTGAGAATGTCAAAGTATAAACTACACTGCAAGACTTAATAAATAGTTTGAAGAATTTTTAACTAAACCTTGTCCGTCCACATTGTGGAACGTGTGGTCTCCCAATATGAGAATTCAAAATAAAACAAATTTACGAGATCTGCCTGTAGGTCTGTCTTAGCTACACATCATTTTCACGTTTTCAGAATCGAAAAGAATAACACATTTTATAAAACACAGTAGATAGATTTCAAATTACTGACGTGCAGATCAGTTGCTTTTTCGAGTAGCTAATTTTTTTACACGGTAGATAAGTTCCATAAGAAAAATTTTCCCTAGAATTTAAAAAAAAACTGTGTTACTTAAAAAATTAATAATGAACACCCAATAAGTAAACTACACAAAATATTATTCATAATATATATTTTAATTAAGAATAAATAATACTATTCATCGCTACCTTAATAATCAATACGGAGTATTTTATGAGGGACTGGACATAAATCGCTTTTATCGATAGAAATCACTGACACATCTTATGTGTTAGGATCTAATGAAGGCTTTTTTTTGTTATTACTGTCTTGTGTTGTTGAAAATTTTTCTATTAAGAAATGCGGAATCGTGTTAGAACAAATAATTCGAGTAAAAATATAGTATCTGTTATATTAAAGTGAACCGTGTTATTTCGAAATCGTGTAAAAAGAGTTGATTGTTTATACAAGTTTGTCGTTTACGTCTTAAAAAATAATACCATACAAAAACCTTCCATGTTCATTAAAAAAATATTTGCACAATAGATTAATGTTTGGAATCTTAAATGTAGATACCACAAGCATTTAAATCATTATAATATATAAATCAATTATTGTGAATCATTTACTTTGAGCTGTATACCTCATGATTAGGTGTCGCAGGTTATTTAATAAAAATGGGGTTTGGCTGTGTCATGGACACGGCCGTGTGTTGTACGTGAATGCGTCTCGTAATAGGCGATATTACGCCCCATTTTTACGTTGCCGGCACTGCTTGACTCGGTCATATGGTGCTTTAATGGTACCATTCGATTTCTTTTGAGAAGCCCTCTCCAACCGTATGCGATCTTTGTATTTCGACTTGGCTTTTTGACGCGTTAAGCCCGACATTATATATTTTTGTTTTTTTTAACACCTCAGTCAGTCACAATATTACACTATTTTTTTATCTATAATCGATAGATTTTGTCGAGAGCTGACGGTTGAAATTTAAACGAACATCTTAACTTCTTTGAGTCAAAAGTTATAGTAAATAGAAATCTCGATACGCAGCAAAACAACCTCAAAATGTCGGCGCTCCCCCCTCCGCCCCACGCGATGTATCACAGTCCTTACATAGCCCAATATTTTTTTTGATTCTTTAGCTTTCCAGCGGTCCAATTAAATTTTGGATAGCGATGATAGATATGAAGCTGCAACACCAAACTGTATCCCCCGATTTTGTTACCATTCGTTTTTTTAATTGCCTCCCTATAGAAGCAATTTTAAAAACGTATTCACGTCAAAATAATAGTAAAAATATAATCTAAAGTAAGGATCTAGCATAATATATGATTCAAAGATGGCAGGACATAAAAGGCCGGCCACATGTTTGTCGTAATTTATAGAAAATAATTTAAGGCCACGACCATATAAGGAATTTGCGCGCCGTGTCAATCCGAAATGGCTGACCTACAATCGAGCTGATTTTTCTATAAAAGGCGGGAAGTATCCAGGGCAAGAACAGAATGCATTTTAAACTGATATAGATATAAAAAAATGTTGAGTAAATATTATAATATCTACAGAGTCTAATAACGTAATACCGGTATTTTCGGTAGTGAAAAAACACCACGAATACCCGGTTCCGGTAATACCGGTGTAGATCCCAAAACATGACGTCACGCCAATGCAAAATATCACAAACTACAATATGTAATATTTTACAAAGAAAAACGACACACACTTAAAGCCCCGCAACCTAAAGAGTTAAGAGATAAAAAGGCACTGATATCTGTGATGTTTGTCACACCCCCTGCCTCCTATTGAAAACGGGGCGAGAATGAACAGAGAACAGAGAATGCTATTATTACCTATCTAATCAGTCCATCAGGACTTATTCCATTGAAATTTCTTTCCTAACTTTTTTTTATCAATGTCCGCTCCCAATGTGGAGCATATGACCTCCTAATGGATGTACCACAACAGAAGTTTTTTCTACGACAACTGTTTGTTACTCAGTCGCCCAACCATACTTTTTTTCAAAGTGAGTAGTAGGTAAAGAAGGATAAGGCTAGAACAGGACTAGTGGTTGGCTAATCGCTATTGCTACACCCAGTTAATAAAGAATCAGAAGGATAGGAGGAGAGGAAATAATGTGAATTGACATCACAAGCACCCAGTCTTCGATCGCAACGTTGAATTGAGTAATTCTCAAATTCGCTGTGATCTTATCGGGAATCGAACACAGACCTGCGTGATCGGTAGAGCAAGCTCTAACCAACTGGGCCACAGCAGGTGACATTACCGTATCTAGAATGAGAAATTGAATGACTTGCTTACAATCGATTCTTGTTAAATAGATAAGAAGAGAATAGATATAATGGTTCACATTGGGGTTTAGATTTTCACGATTAACGCATTTATAATATTTATCCGAATTTATTAACAAAAAATTAACTTTAAAAACTCATACATATAAAAACATTAGTTACAAAATTAACAATAAAAGGTTTGTATAATTGCAATATTGAATATAAAACAAATCGTCAATAATGTTTTCTATCGTTGGCGAAAGAAATGTTAACAAGCTTGAATTGAACGTAGCTTTTTTGCGAAGAATATAAACATATCTAATCTAGACAAGTTGCCGGCCGCAAATTCAATTAAAATTATAAATGTTTAGTATTTATTGAGAAAATAATATAAAAAAAAAATATGTTTAATTACCGTCAAAAGACATAAATATCTCCAATTAAGACGTCCGCAATAAATAATCCCCTCGAATGAGCCAACAATGAAAATTAATTGTTTCAAGTAATTGGCTCGAATCGACACGCTCTGTTCCTTATTAAATTCACCTGTTTTGAAAGTATTTCAGTGCAGAACATGCCCACATAATGCACAGAATTTACTGAGATTGAATTTGATAATTATGTCGGAGCGCTATCATAAAATAATGTTCATACATTTTTGATACAATAATCATGTTTGAATAATGTTCATTACTGAATGTGAACAAAAAAGACTATACTTTTTCCGAGCATATAGATTCACTTTAATAAAGGTGTTCCGCGAGGAGTTGTTGCTATTTAGTCTCTCAGACTTGAACGATGAAGTGATTACGTTAAAACAGGACTAACAATTAGCCGAGACTTTTAGAGGCTTTGAACACAAATCAGTTGAAATCGATTGAAATTTATTTTCTTGTGAATGTATTCGCATTGGGAATGGAACATGGGTGTTTACAGTGTCTAAAAACTCCATTCAACTATTTCAATTCTCAATAAAGAGGTGTAGCGAGAGCGAGTAGTAAACCACGCATTAGTTCTGTCCTAACCTAACCCTATCCTTCTCTACCAAAAAGAGAGGTTAAGCAACTGAGTAAGAAGTAGTTCTCATAGAAAAACTTATGTTGGGATACATCCATTATAAGGCCATATGTTTCGAATCGGATAATAAAGTATTTAAAGACTGTTGAAAATACACACTTATCCATTGAAACTGGTCATGTTTCAAATAAAATCAATAAAATATGTATGACTCGTATTTCATTCATTATGTTATAATGTATATATTGTTAATACATTTTGAGAATGACAGAATCCAAGTTGTTTTTGAGATTTTCTGTTGTCAATTACTTGACAAAATACAGTATTCATTTTATAAACATTTAATATTATTAAAAAAAAAATGAAAAATATTGTCGTAATTTTAGATAGTGCTGTATTTATTTGAACACCTGTTTTGTGACGTTTCAACAGACGGAAAATAAACGTCAGAAAATTATCAACAATCTTTACATTTTTTACCTGAGAGGTGAACACAATTTACACCGTCCTCTCTCATGTCGTCACCAAAGTTATAAATTTAATAATTGACGCATTTTAAAGTTATGCCCGCACCGCACCCTGTTAACGATTTACGTAATTTATTCTAAACAAACAAAAAAAAGACACGTACAATTATTGTGTACAAAATGTACAATCACTAAAGTGATACAGTCAAATCAGGAAGTAAATAATTATTGTTATCAACAACAAAAAAAGAGAAATGATACCCCGACTAGGAAAAAAAACGTTGCACATAAATTTAATTTTGATACATATTTGGTGTGTTTAGATAATCAGTGGCACTATTTGAATGTATGTTAATACATTTTAATAATATCCCACGACATGCATTTTGTAAATATAATTTAATATATCATTCCATGAAAGCAATATTTTCTTTATCTACTGCGCTCGATAAAACATGCAACGCGATATCCATTTAGAACAAAATGCCTCCATAAAAGGCGATACGTATTATTACATATTGCACTTGATGTGTTATTCGACCTGTCTTTATTCATAAGCAGAATCAAATATTAAAAAATATGATTATTTACAGCAAATACTTCGTATAGGTATATATTATTTAAATTTAAAAAAAAATCCACCGCATATTTTTTCAATTCAGCTGAAAAATCTTTAGCGCAGACTGGACGTTTTTTTATAATCGGAAAACAATTACTAAACGTATTCAGCTAAACATCACAGATAATTAACCATTAAGTCACGGCGGTTTCAGAAATTGCCTTATGGGATGTTGTTCTATACCACCACTTTTCAATATAAAAAAGGCATTGGATTGTAAAATTAATCACTTCAGAAACAAGGATGTATAACTTTCGAAAGTATGATGAACAAACTTTGTAAAATAATCAAAGTTTAAGTTTTTTTAAAAATGCACTTCTTTCGGTGACAAGTAATAACACAACAGACATACTTTAAAACTTGACTATCACGACACCGCATTCGTTCACTCGGTGCTTTCTCGTTTAAAGTACACGAATATCAATTAGCACACTGATGAGTAAGAATCGTTAGAAAGAACCTGACCGTCTGCCGGACAGACTGGTTGACCACATACGAATGGTAAAAAAAATTGCCACCGCAGGCAGGCGCGAGCTGTATTATAATCAAAAATTAATAATATTATGTGCGATGCGTTATCGCGAAGTCCAAAGGAGGCTTCGGTCAGTGACGCGATTGCCAGTATCTTTAAAAATAAATAACAATAAACACAGTTTGTTTCTGTACTAGATGCGTGCACTCAACTCGACGTAAAATTATTGTTAAAAAATGTATACTTATCTTTGAAAAGCTGAGCTTAATTTACCATGAGGCTGTCGAGTAAAAACCAATGGCGTAACTAGTGGGAACACTAACACGAGATTGCGATGAGGGGTCATATAATATAAATACAATTCATTCTTATTGTTATTGTTAATTCACATTATATACATTATATATAGTGTTTCTAGATTAGAATTATGTAGGCAGTTAAACTATTGTAAAAACAACTGCCAATCGGTGATGCATCATACACATGAAACGTGTAAAAAATAAATTGAATTGCATTTGACGATATATACCCTAAAGCTAAAACAACAGTGGGATAAGTCAAAAATACTAGCTTCGAGATAATTTAACTTTAAGGTTTGTGTAGTACTTTTTAAAAAGCGATTTATGGTTTTATTAAGTTTCTTTTACGATTTACGATAAAAGATCGAAGTTATTTTTTAATACTATTATCAGTATCTATTTATTTTACTAACCTCACTGATGATTTGAAGTTACAGGGTGTTATCAATAATTGTAATTTATTTTCGACCAATTCATCGCGGAAAAGAACGTTTTTTTTTTACTATCGCAGATTGCGCTATTTAAATACATCCTCGATTGCAAAAGAATCCTTCCGATAAATTCATCAGCATGTTGCCGCCGCTGGCAAAGGTCCAGCTTAAGATCTTGGGTCAGATTTACTAACATGTCTTAATGTTTGACATATTACCAACTTTGATAGCTGGCCAGTGGATATTAATGGAAAACAGCCGCCGGTTCAATGGTTAAAGCATAATTCTATTTCAGTCATTGGCAAAGCCGTTGTGTTACACGTTGTTAAGTGCTTATTTGTATAGATAAGTCGTAATACATGATGCTTTTAATAAACAAAGTACTGACTACAGACCCCAGACGTTCAAAACTCTATACGAAAGATTAAGAGTATTTCAATATATTCAAAAAAGATCAAAAAGTACAGTCAAACTCGAATATTACGATCTCGGATGAAATGAGCAAACATTAATTGAAATTTTAGTTTATGGTTTTCTCTATACATTTATTCATTTTTATAACGAGCTACTTCTCTGACAAACCGAGCAAAAATAACAACGATCTCCAGAGCTCATGGTATATTTGACGAGCTAGTCGAATCTTTTGCACAGAGCACTGATACCACCCAAGAGTCTTTTAATGGGTTGAGCGCTTTGGGGGGAAATTTAATAATTTAATTGAGGGGAACAATGAGAGTGAATACAATGAAACAAGCATCATTTAAAATTTTATAAGAAAATTGGATTGACAGAAAATGTAATATGTGTGTAACGGGTGTGTAAATAAGTTCGAATTTTGTATTTTTGTGTGATGCGACCGCTCCAGATATTTCATGTCTTCATATGATGGGCATGTTTGTAAGCATTTAAGAATACCTATTCTCTGATATAACGAGTAATGCCTATAACAAGCAAATTCAGTCGCTCCTATCTTCCTCGCAATAACCAAGTTCGACTGTATTTAAAAACACTTATTTTTATTCATATATACTCATAAATTACAGAATATGTACCATTGACGCGCGGGTGTTTTATATAATAGATCGCAACTGAGAAATAAAGTGAAAAATAGTTGGATGTGTTATTATACTTTACATGTCTTAATGTATCGTAAAAGTGAAATGAATTCAACAAATATATATCCCTAAAATTAACAAATTAAATCCACCAAAACACCAAATAAAAACGTGATTGTGATTAAAAGTACAGTAGAAAAGTAATACCATTTTACAACTTGGCTCATTTCACTTCTCAATGTATCATTACTTATGATGTAATTTTGGATAACACCAAGTAAAAAAAATAAAAAAGAAATGTTCGATATTGCTACGCGATTTTAACTAATGAAATATCCCTCTGGTTTAATACAGGTTTGTGAGGTAATCTCTCACTCAACGTAAATAATGAAATGATAAATAAATTAATCGCCTGCATAGAACATTGCTCATCGTACACCATGTACACAATGGCAAAAAGCTTACAACACCTTTAAAAAAAAAGTGTTATTAATGCATGCGGTATTTTTACGTGTTCCAGAAAACTAATGATATTTCGCCCCCTGATTTATTCGCCGAAGCTCTCAAAAGTAAGATAACATATTTAAAAAAAAACCTTTTTTATGCACGTTGTTTTTTCTTTTGCACGGTAGTAACATACCTCCGTGCAAAACGAGACTCAGATGTACCATATAAACTCGTTACTCGTAAGAGATGATAAGCTTACAGCTCGTACAGTAAGCAATTAATGGCATATGTTGGCCGATTTTACCTTGGTTGCACACATTAAATAAAATTCGACATCTTGGTTATGGGCGTATGTCATAACTTTTCCTCTCGAGTTGATTTCGAATGATAAAAAATGAGATTTAAAATTTTGGCACGTAAGCTACTATTGGCTGTTATACCATTTTTTTTAAAAAATATTCTATATAAGGTCATTCGATGCAACTGCACTAGCTGAGAATAATAAGCAATTTACATTAGTAAATATAGAGTAAAAATATAAATATTTCCAACGTAACTTTGTAGACAATTTGATAAAAATAGCCTTGTATCAATTTATATTTTCATCAGCCGATAATTATCGCATTGAGCGTAACTGGTTCTGAACTTCATGATGTGGAATAAGTAAAATATATAAATATACATTTTTATTATAAAACTCGTTGGGTGCTAAGAACACGCCTAGCGTGTCGGTGCATTTATTTGAGCACGGACGCAAATCGCTTTGGCGTGATATTATTATTATTTCATTGTTTTGCAATAAAAAAAAAAATAATACTATCAAATCGGTAGTGCGGACTTGCAGACGTCGTGTTTTTCATATCTTTTTTTCACATAAAGGTTGGCTTACACTTTCGCTTATAATGCATTTACTACATCAGTTTCAAATTTTAATTTGCTTTATTTACAAAAATCTTGGAAACATGCATTGTATATGTTTCTTTATGAAGGCGCCGGTTATTCTTAAGTATCATAAAATATTGAGACAGGTACGCTCCTAAATTAAAAGATTCCTAAAATTTACAAACGAGAATAATAATATTATATACTCAGCATGCTACAATGCAAGATTCAATTTAGTTAGCATTGAATGTGTTAAAATCAAAAACTGGCAGTGAACACATAAAAGGTGATCGATGAAATAAAGTCATTTTTTTTGATGCAGCCTGTCACTAAAAGAGTATTATTACTCATAGAAAATTAGCCGACGAATACAAACACAGCCGCATTCTAGTTATTTATTACAATACATATAAAACCGCAAATAAAACAAAAATTACGTCAAAATATATTCGGAACAAAAATGAAAGTGAATTATTGCACACAATGCTTTACTTGCAACCTTGAACGCAATACCTAAATGCGATGCACATTAAAAAAATGCATTAAGTTTTATTTTTTAAAAATTGCAAATAATGAATGCGGTATTATCCGCTTGAACGATTCTCGCGCATCAAATCAACAAATGATTCCGGAAATAAACTATTTCTTAGGCAATAATATACACTAACTTTATATTTTATCGTAGAATAATCGCACGATAAATTAAACGATTACATGTGTGTACTGGTTTACACGGTTTTTTTTTTAAATAGCACGGTCTACTAAAAATAACACATACTGTATACACAAGCGAGGCAAGAAAATCAACAACACCAGACAGTAATAACAAACGAAAGGTTTCATTAGATTATCCCAATACATCAAACGTGTCGACCATTTCTAGCGATGAAAGCGATTTATATTTAGTCTCTCATATAAATCCTCGTGCATAATCAAGTAACGGTGAACAGTATTTATTTTTTCTTAATTAAAATACATATTTTATGCAATTTACTTATCGTTTTTTAAACTAAATCTTAGATCTTCTGTCTGACGATGCTTCTCAAAGAGGCTAAAATCGTCTCGCATTTTTCAACAGTGAAATAAACATATCAAATTTAAGTTTATATTAAATAATGGAAAATTATTTCAACCTTGAATGATGAATCGAAAAATCAGCCGTTCACAATTACATATCATGTAACGTAAATTGCAACAGCAAGTGTGTTCGTGAAGGAAAAATGAACAATAATAAAACTGGAAAGCGCATTGAAATTATTTTTAAAAAAATCAACTACATCTATTTCATCCAATCGATAGGCGTTATCTTCGGTATGTTGGATTCGATTTTAACCAATGAGCCGCGATATTTTAACGAGAACTCTCGGCACAGTACATATCTGCGAAGTTAACAAGCATTCACTTCCGTGCTATCAAAGCGCATATAAAAAAAAACGACGTCGGTAGCATATTAAAATCATATGGGCGTAGAATATTAATTAAAGTTTTTTTTTTGATATGTAGGAGTCAAATTCAAATAATATTTAAAAAATACGCCTAAAGTTAATTCACGTTTTATTGACAGACACAAGCTACCGCATTTGATCGAATTTTTATATATTAAAAGATAAGAGTGAACCACTATATCAAGAACATCATATAATACATTGAAAGAATAAGAATGCTAATCAATGTTTTTTATATTTCAGTAAAATTATCAAAGACGACGCAAAGTAACGTTTGAGATCGAGAGCTACGCGATCAATATGGTACTGTATTGATTGAATTGGCATTTACTTGGCAGAGCTCCATTGTAATACGGTAAGAATATCAAAGTATTTAGTAATACAAATTTTCAGTTTATTTTATTTCGGGCCTACTAAAACCCCTTATGTAGCTAATAATAAATATCAGTTTAATTTAAACTGATTTACCTTTGATAATCCCATATTTGTTATCGTTCTAAGAAACGCTTAGGTCATGTTTAATAAAGGTAATACTATAATTTGTAATATAAATTAGGATGTTAGAGTAAACAACAAGATGTATTGTGTATCTCTTCTAAGACAGTATATATGTATATATATATATATATATATGAGTAAATGCAGGTTTTAACATAGTTCTGACTATGACATAAGCCGAAATACTGATTTAAAAAAAATGCAGAACTAAATACTTTGATATATTTTACCGTATTAATATGGTAGTGGTTTAAATCCTGGCAAGCTCAATGTTTGTGATCTGCGATGTCTTTTTGATGTTGATCTCGTCATCTTGCCTTGGTGTCATGTATTAAATTTTCTACTATCTCCACAGTAAATAATTGTGTTGATTTTATTAATGTTGCAAATATACCATCTAAGGGTAAATTACTTAATGTAATTATGTAAAACAAACCCGATTTAGTCTAAGTACACGGTATCCTAATTATAAAAATTGAGTTATAAAAGAATACAACGAAAACTGCTTACGTCCACCTTTGTATGTTTTTTTTGCTGCACGCTTCCGTAAGCGTGATTCTGTGTTAAAATTTGAAGACCTCATTGACTAAGGTAATACGTGATTGCGCAAATACAATTTATCTCACTAGGGTGGCAGCAAACAATACTTGCATTAAGTAATTCGCACTCTTAATGTAACCACTTTTAAAAATAGATAACAGTTTTCATTTGAAAAACGTCGCATACGATAGTTATTATTCTCAAATTTCTTTTCAATGCAGTTCCACATTCATATGTCACACTTCTTGTGTGGCGCATTATTCATAACTTTGCCAGAATCCCATTATCGTTATAAAATAAATAATATATTAGTAAAAAAATAATGCAAATATCCTCGCGGTTGGTCTTGTGGGAATGTTTACTTTTTATTCAAGTAATTTCGCACTTAGATGCGAGTTGGCAAGGGATTTTTAATGCTGCCATATGGCTCGGCTGAAATCGAATGCAATTAATTTTGTATAAACAGTGAAATAAAATGAGCGTGTCTGAATAAACTGAGCTGATATTAAATTAGTAAAAGGGATTATACGTTAAAACCGGTGAGGCAGCCGTCCAGAATTAGTAACTATTAGGGTATCCAATCCCGGAATCCCGGGATTGAGAAAATTACACAAAATGAATTTTGGAAGAGCTAAAAAAGCTCTCACGCTGGTAATTCTGTGAAATCCGCAAATTTCTGAGTTTTTAAAATCGACATGAAATTGTTTGAGAAATTATAAGATCGCCGAGCACAAATTTTCTCAATCCCGAATCCCAATTTATACACGATTTTATGTTGAATGTTCAATCCCGGGATTGGATTCCCTAGTCACTATATATATATATATATATATATATATACATTTCAAAGCCAATCCTGACTTAAATAAAAATCATGTTCTATTTTTCAATATAATGATTGACCATCCACCTAAGTGATTTATGATTGTGTCACCATGTCCGTTGCCAATTGATTTGACGAAAACTCATTGTTAATCAGATACTTAGATTAACTCTTAAAAGAGAGTGAAGAAAGAAGAATGACATTAAGAAGTCAAAAAAACAGTCTTTCCTCGTCCAGTTTTTAGAATAAAAGTGAAAAGTACAGGAATGATGAAAATATTCATGACTCCAAAACTTTTACAACTGCGTAACCAAATGAACATGAAGTCCAAGGAATATTGACTATTCGGTGACGTTAGGTATCTATATTTTAGTAAAATGACGGGGGAAATGAAAATCATTGAAATGGCGTCTACTTTTTAATTTAAAATACACTATTAAGGTGCTGGCGTGCTTTCAAACGTATTTTGGAATATTTTTTTGTCGATCGACGTGTTGATTCGTTTTAAATAATCGGAATAAATCAATCAAATAGCTTCTCATATTTTTTTAAAAAGTGGAATGTGAACTTCACCCGTGTTTTTTTTAATATGAAATCAAAATACTGAACGCGACGTTTGTGTTTTATAAAAGACAGCGTTTGACCTCTAACGTACAGATGTCTTTACCGAAAACTCAGTGAGAAAAAAAACAACAACAAATAACAAAATAAAAAATAATAATAAATGGAAACCAGAATCAAGTTGACGGTATTTATTGTACAAAAAAATTGAAAGCACTACGATTTTTCACTCATGTCAAATTATTTAAACGTTATTTGCGATCGATTCGATGGAACTATGTGGAAATTCATTTCAATAACAAATTAAATTCGATAGTTTTGTTATTCCGCAGACTGTGTTATTATTTGTCACGCGCGTTTCGCCTCTGTGATAAGCATCTTCAGACAAACTATTTCAATTCTTAACTTATAATATATATTACAAAACAATCGTTGATTAGTTTATTTGTATGTAAATAACGATATTAATAAAAACACAATATTTCTTTGTACTTAATTCCACTTTATTTAATAGGTCAGGACCGGTTTCGCTCATTGCGAACATTGTCAACTGATGCTCGCAATGAGCGAAACCGGTCCTGACCTATTAAATAAAGTGGAATAAAGTAAAAAGGAATATTGTGTTTTTATTAATGCAATGCCTTTCCACCAAGTATTGACAGTGAACACCCTAAAAGTAACCTTATGATGGCAAACACACGTGTCACAATTTGTTACAAAACCGTGGCATGAAAAAGTTATCAAATTTGGTTTTACGTTGAAGCTACATGTTTGATTTTTTAAAAATCCATATCCGCTCCTAATGTGGAGCATACGGTCTCTTAATGTATATCTCAACATAAGGTTTTTCTACGATAACTGATTGTTAGTCAGTTTACTCAACCTTACTTTTTCGAAGACAGTGGGGATAGGAGGATAGGGCTAGAACAGGACTAGTGGTTAAATTAACCGATCTCTGAATAATGTTAGTATTGGAAGGTTGGGAGGGAAGTTTAGACATCACGACACATTGAACGATTGACAGATTGCTGTTCTCACTGGGACTCGAACCCGTGACAACCGTCAAGGAAGCAACGACGTTGACCGCTGCACCATGAGTTTTGAGTTTATGTTAAGAACCACGAAATAATTACAACAGTGAACATATTAATAAGACTGTCTAAGCCAGGGGCGGGCGACCTTTTCTTATCTAAAGGCAGCATTCATTTTTTTTTTTGATTCGACATAAGTTCCCGACCGTATTCGTGCCCCCCACCCCAGAAACGTTTGATTCCACGGTTCATACGCCGATACCACGCCTGTTCAATCAATCAAGATTAGGAGATCGCGTTGGCTGAGTTATGTGCATCGTACGCCTGAAATGTAACAGCTAAAAAAATTGTGTCCGGCAATCAAGCAAGGACGTAGGAGGAGTTGGCTAGACGGACGTGTCGATGACTGCCGAGTGTTCGGGGCGTCAAACTGAAAAGCCTCCACACTTTGCGAGACTATTTGAGGAAAGTGTTCCTGTGTAAAGGTGACAAAGCATAAATATAATCAAAACGTAAAAAAGAATTTGACTCGAAAGATACTAAAACATATTGCACAAAGATCAATTTATAGCCGGACAAAAAAACTATCCATTGTCTGGAATAAAATGAAGCATTGTGTTTTATGACAATTCGACTTTGAATATTAAAATATTGCCAAGTGTTAGACGCAGAGGATATAACAAAACCGGCAAAGGTGCACCATAAACAAACCTCGATAATAAGTATCACTAGAAGATACACCTGCCTGTGTGGTCGAGTGGTCAACGTTGTTGACTTCGGCTACGGAGGGCCCGGGTTCAAATCCCGGTACGGACAGTTTTTATAAATTGATTTTTTTTTCAATCGATTTAGGAATTTCTGTTCAAAGGCATGGGTGTATGTGATGTCTTGAATTCCCCCCTCTCACCCATCCTATCCCACGAACGGGGTGTATCGAGAGCGATTAGCTTACCACTAATCCTGTCCTAGCCCCTATCCTTCTATCCCTACTCTCTTTAGAAAAAAGAGAGGTTGAGCAACTGAGTAACAAGCAGTTCTCGTAGAAACACTTCTGTTGAGATAAACTCCATTAGGAGTCCATATGCTCCACATTGGGAGCGGACATGGTTTAAAAAAAAAAAAAAAAAAGAAGATACACATAGATTTATGTCTTTTGGCAGAAAATTCGTCGTAGACAATTGATCGGACTCGCCTCGAAAAAGAATCTAATCATATCTGTTATTGGTAACAAAATAGTCTACTGCCTTAAAGCACTACTTTTCATCGATCTCTGCTTGCAATGTGATGTTATTGAAAGAGGACGCCAACGAAGATTGAATAGCAGTAAGAAATAATCTACAACACATGCTATCAAAACCACTTTAGATGAAATCGTGCGATGTAAAATATTTACGACAAAATTTTTCGAGATCCACTGAACCAAGTTTATGTTATAATATTTATTATTTGACTCTTCAGTCTGTAAAGACACGTCTTTTCAAGTGACAAAAAAACACAATACGTGTATTAAAATAACTTAAAATCGATTTAATATAACAGCTTCGGAGTAGATACAAATTTGTAAGTAGTTGAGCAATACATAGTTATAATCAATTTAAGTTGTGCTGTATGCACTGTTGTATTATAAGTTATAGTCATAGACGACGCTGTCGCATAAATCAATAGACAAGAACAATGTATTGTTTATACTTGAAGCAAAATAAAACATTAATTATAATGTCAATATTTGCCCGCCAACAGGAAATTATGATGCGTATATAATATATGGTACCACAAACTGAATTCACCAGAATAAAACCACAGAAATATCACTCTGAACTTTTCGGCGAAATGAGAATTTTTTTTTAAATGCAATTTTTATACCCGTCGCGCACTCCTCGATATTGTATTCGAGTGCACACTGGCGGAACATGAACTAATAACTAGCCGGCCGGCGAAAAAATGCAAAACGATTCCCTCCCCTACCGCGGCCGTGATATTTACACGGAACGTATGGCCGATTCGTAGTCATTCATATATAATATTATATTATACGACAGTGCAGACGGATGTGTGTGTTTTCGAGGCTAAAAGCGTATCGGGGCTCCCGCCAACTCGCCAATTTATTTTTGACGCGTGCTGTGGCCACTTTTTTGGAAAAACCTGCGCGAAGTTCTGCGTCGATTTACGAGACAAGCGTGTCTCTCATCGACGGGTTCGCATCGAACCTGTCCCAATATCGAGTATCAACTGGTCACCCTAAAAATTTCCACGTTTTTTCCAACGAGCAAACTTTAAATATACATTTTTTTACGATCCGAATCGTACATACTTGAAAACAATAAAATCGCACACGAATACCATTCCTTTATAAAATAAGTTATATTATTCCACGTATTGTTCTACAAACTGTGACACGTGTTTCGCCTCTTTCAGAGGCATCCTCAGACAAAATTTATTTCACAAATGCTTGTTTAAGTACGAAATATTTTATATTAAAATGAACTTCCGTTACCGCCGAATCCATCGAAAGTAATTATACATCAATTTCAACAATAACATAAAAGTATTTATTGTGCGTACTAATGGTTGCAAAGCCGGTCCAGTCTCTTGTTTAATTAGTAAATTTGGAGTTAAGCAAATTTTAGATAATATAAAAAAAGGTATGTATTAAATCACTTTTAGGGTATACACTGTCAATAAATAGTTGGTGGAAAGGCATTAATTTAAAAAATAAAATATACATTTGTACTAATTCAACTTTTATTTGAAAAGATCATAACCGGCTTCGCTCACGACGAGCATTCGTTGATAATGCTCGTCATGAGCGAAACCGGTCCTGATCTTATTTAGAGAGCAACTAGAAAAAATGTATATTTTGTTTTTTGAATGTGTATTTAATCTGACTTTTTCATTTTGGTATTATTAGCTCGCAGGCTTTTTCTAAAAGGTAGAATTTCTGCTGGTAATAAGTGAATGCAACTTATTTGGTACAAAGCTATCTTCGGTATAGCTGCCAGTTATATATACTATGCACTGTATCAGAATTAAATTAAAAAATAACATTAAAAAAACTTTTGACACAATTACTTACAATGAATGCTCACCCAAACAAAAACGCACGCAAACGTATACGTCAAGGAACTCAATCCAAAGTCTAAATATTATTATTGTTTTTTTTGATAATATATTACGTAGAGAAATTAAAATTTGGCAGATTAAAATCGGCCCAAATTAAAAAAAAGCTCTGTCGAC